>OX336398.1:174720349-176046098 GCA_946902985.2 Meconema thalassinum | reverse complement strand
GGACAAAATTATTTTTACGTTTTAATCATTAATTTAGAGTGAAAGCAACGTATATAATTTGTTTACTTTATAATAAACGCCAGTTAGGACCTGTTTTAAGCTACGTCTATACATGCAAGAAATTGTCTATGACTAGGAGTTGGATAGAGCATTCAGTTATCTCTTCAGAACAATTTTCTACCCCTAATTTACTTTTAACAAAGTCACAAAGTTCCACTTTTGACATAATCGTCGAACCCAGTGCTTCAAACTGTTGTAAACGTGTTAAAACTGGTTGCGCAGCATCTTCTAAAACGTAAAATAACTAAGTTGCAAAAAGATGCAAAAAATCTGTGACAGGCGTAAACTACAAGACTTGATCTACATTTTAACATTAAGTAGAAAGTGAAGGAAAGAACCACAACGGGAATAACAATTGGTGGGGAACAGCTGAAGAAAGTATAGAGTTTCAAGTATCTGGGAAGCCTGCTACAAGATAATGGAAGAAACGATAGAGAAATAAATGAGCGGGGGAGGCAGGCAGAAGCATTTCGGAGGAGTGTGAGAAGCATGTTATGGAGCAAGGATGTCCCTCAGAACAGCAAAAAGATCATATATCGAACGTACTATGTCCCTATCCTGACGTATGCCTCGGAGACCTGGGTTATGAAAGGAAGGGAGAAGAGCAAAATACAGGCCAGTGAGATGAGGTTCTTGAGAAGCAGTATTGGAGCTACAAAGATGGACAGAACAAGAAATGAGAGGACCAGAGAATTAATGAAGGAGGAACCATTACAGGATGGTATAGAGAAATCTAGACTTATATGGTATGGACATGTAAAGCGAATGGAGGAGAAGAGGATACCCAGGAGAGTAAACGAGACAAAGTGGGAAGGAAAGAGACCGAGAGACAGGTGGATGAAGGGGGTGGAAGAAAGCGTGAAGAAGAGAGGAGAAGACTGGACTAGGGTGGAAGCTGAGAGATGGTGGGAAGACAGAAGACGTTGGAGAGGCTTGTGTTCCAAACAGACCCAGCCAGTGGCTGGAAACTGTGCAAGATGATGATGATGAGAAAGTTACGCAGAGTGACGTGACATACTAAAAATCTAAGTGAAAATATAATTTTAAAAATAATAGTTACATATGATTTAATGCAAATATAACTAAAATTACGCCCATTAATAACTGAAACACGTTACAAAGATCATACCTTGAGCTGCATGTTCCATCTTAAAGCATCACAATAACCACAAAGACAAACAAACCACAACCACTTACATTCACCCTCCAATTCAGACTGCTCGAACAGTGGTGACAGATTTACACTAAGATGCGTTTATATCCCAGAATAGTGAGCGGCAATTATGAGAATGCTGTAGAAGTAATAAATTTTGTTTTTTTAATTATGAAAATAAATAATTTTGTCCTCCTAGATTACTACGAGGGTTGGGGCAAAAGTCATGACAACTATTTTTTTTTTTCTTGAAGATATCAGTCCCATTGGAAAATGTGACATATACAGACGAAAGGACAAGGTGTTAACTACATGTGTGGACAATGAATAGCACTGAAACATCGTAACACACTAATTTAACCTAATTTATTACGGTAGTAGCCTATACAGGGCAATATGGCCTTCTTCTTCTTCTTCTTCCTTCCAAGTATTGGGCCAAATGTCCCGTTACGGTCTTGCACTTTCCCTCCATCTCTTCATCGGACGTCCTATCGATCTATTTCCCCGTGGCTGGTAGCGAAGGATCTCCTTTGGTAATCTTCCAGGTTCCATCCTTTGGACATGACGCTTCCAGTTCTCTTGGTACTCCCAAATGTATGTAGTTATTGGTTTCACTTTTAGTTCCTTCAGCACATCCTCGTTTCTCTTATGATCCCATTTAGTATAGCCTGCTGTTCGGCGCATAAAGGTCATTTCGCGTGCTGTGAGTCTGGAGATGTCCTGAGATCTTATTGTCCATGCCTCGCTGCCATAGCACAGGGTTGGTCTGGCTAATGTGTTATACAAACGCAAGCGTGTATGCTTTTGGACAAGAGATGGCTTCATGACGTGATTGATGATTCCTGTTGTTCTGGTATAATTAGTTATTTTTGCAGTTGTCTCATTCTTCTTGAAAAGATAAATTATATACTGAACCCATATGCTATAGGGTCCAAGGAGTGCGAATCCATGCATTTGAGGAAGAAATCAAAGAAACGTACAGTTTATAATGTGACTTAAAGAAAGATCCAGTTAGGAGGCCAGCATAAGGTTGTGCAACTAACGAGGACCAGGTGTTCGAGAGGATGATATCATCCCTCTTGACATTCTGAAGGGAGCGAGTCACGAGTATTAATAACCGAGTGGAAATTTCCCAGGAGTAGACAAGGAAGCCTGAATCGGAATTCGAGCTGACGTTGCTGGAAAATGACAACACCGCTTATGCGCCAGAAGAGGAATAATTAAATTTAACCCGTTTACAAGTATAATAATGAGTAAACAAGTACAGTACAGTGAATCATTTTGAATGAGAGATTTTTCAGTAAAGAGAAACTATTTAATAATTGCGAAGGAAAAAACTGCTAACGCAAGACGACGTCATTGGGGAATTACCGAAGCCTGTGTGGAGGGGAGAAAGCAAAAGAAATGCAACACCCACACATCTGAGGACGAGAAATTAATTAATATCTCCGAATTGCACGATCGATTCTTAGGTGCAATGAGATTATTTGACATTGAGAAGACGAGCTTTCGGAAGGTATAATTTTTATATTTGTGGTACCATTATTTTAGAAGTTGACCTCAGAAAAGGCTAGAGTCTTATTTTTTTGTAGTGAAATAGTATAAAGCTTCGGGCTTTACCAAGCCAAACATGCAGTCTCGAACAGCCCGAGGGGGCGTTGCCACGCATCACACAGTACAAATCCGTCCAGGGGGACGTGACGCTGGATCATCAGCACATCAGTATTCAGACAGCCGTGAGGGGCGTCACTCTGCGTCACATCAAAGACAGTTACTAGTACTCCTTGAGGGGAGAAACGCTGTGTTACACCGCAGAAGTAATATCCGATAGCCACAGGCGTCGCAGTATTAACGACTTGCTTGCCTCCATAAGGAGTGGTCAAGAAGAAATTTAAAGTATCGCCGTATTGAAATATTAGGAAAATCCTAGTTACAGGATTTAGGCCCGACTGTATACAAGTTATAGTGAAGGTTCGTAAGATATAGTCAGAGCAGGCTGCGAACGACGGAATTAAAGGCGATAGGTCGTTAAATAGACGAACGAATAGATCATAACGTACGGAAGTGCCGTACCAGAAAGATAAACTGTTATTTAAATTAAAGAACCCAAAAAGGGAAGAACAGAATAAGGTTCGGAACGTACATCAGAAACGTAGGAGTGTTAGAACCGATCAAATAGAGAAGATAGGAGACTATAAACATTATCTCCAGAAAGCAGGCGAACTATTCTAAAAGTACTAGACTCGAGAAGTACGAGCTGCTATAAACTAAATCTATAGGTCATTGAGGAAACCTCGATCCGAATAGACTTTCGCTAGGATCGATAGACAGATCTACAAAGAAGCCGTTCAAGCTAGATAAATAGCCGGTCATCCAGGATAGGAGTAGCAGAATTTGGACTCCAGGGAACAGTAGATGTTTCGAGACTTTCGTATTCTGCAGGATAGGAAGCCGACATCGAATAAATTTCACCCTTGGAAACGGGAAATTAAGAAGGTCACGTGTGATAGGCTCAGAAATACGGCCTAGTGATCAAGAATTGTGAAGTGTAAATTTATCAAGATTGTGTGTTAAATTAATATTTTTAGTGTTTATTATGTGTTCAAAAGGGACACATCAGTGTATAAAAATGTCGTTAATGTTAAGTGTCTTAAATATATGTCAAAAAGTGTTTATACATAAGATGAATTCCTTTAATATGGAGTAAAAAGTTCAAAGTGGGCCCAAAATGAAGCACCGCACAAGAATAAAGATCATGGGACAATCTTAAAAACATGTGAGTACTGAATTTCGTTCTATTTTGGTGTCAGAAATTGGTTGTGTACAAATCCACCGGAGTTTTTGAGTAAAAGGGATGTGTTTTAATAAATAAATACTGAATAAACAAGAACGCGGTCTGAACAATAAAAAAAAAATTGAGAAATTATAAATGATTATGTAAAGAATAAATCCCGTAGAAGAAATAAGTGAATAAAAATGTTAATGTATTTAACGAATGTCATAAGAGCAAGCGAAATATCACTAATTATCATGAAAGATATTGAAATAAAGTAAAGTTGAGATATGAAAGAAATAGCTTTTGAGCTTGGGTAAAGAATAAAAGATAATAATAATAACTAAAGATGGAAATATTAAATAAAGATCAACTAAATTGATGTGAACATAAGAGCGTTAAAGCCTTAACATATGTGTAAGATATGATGTTCAATGGAATATTTTAAAGGGGAGCGATTTATCGGCAACGGAAATGATTAATATGAGAATAAAAATAATATGAATTGTTACTAATGAGATTTATCAGTTCTTGGGAAGACAATTCGGCTTAAAATAATGCAGAGCGCAAAGGAGCGCAAATAATATTAAAATGTCACGCTAGGAACGCGTAGTGGTTAAATACTTCGTAGATTACTTATGGAGGGTAGTTGATTGCAGTGAATTGATAATTGTATAAGTCCTCTATTTGTGACATAGTATCACGAGGCATTGTGTATGTATTTGAAAGGGAGCTAATATATGGTATTATTGAGCGTATGTCATATGGGCCACGGCCGACTCTAAATCGCATTTTGTATAAGTCCTCTGTAAGGTAATGGTTCCCGAGGCACGTGAAGAGATTCGAACGCAGAATCTTCTTATGATAAAAGCCCCTTTATTCTTCGTCGTCGAAAGTGTATTAATCTTCCCAATCAATGAGGACCCTCTCATAATTAATAAATGCCAAGGTTACGAAAATGGTCTTTGAACCAAAGAATAGTTGTTTGAATGAGTACGGTACAGTGAAAGCCCGGTCTCTCCCCAGAACTGAATATAATGTGAAGGTTTGTTTTGAAAGCCTTGGAAATAAGCTACTAACGTGGGTTAGACAGGGAGTCGCCGTCACCCCCCCCCCCCCCCCCCCCCCCCCGTGTCATAAATCGCGCCCGAGTAGAAGGGTCTAGCTCTCTTAAAGCGAGAGGGGCCAGAAACCGTCTCGTAAGATGTTGTAAAGAGAAATGAATACACCAGGAGTGTTTAAAGTTGTTAACGACCCGGGCGTTGAACCGAGGTCCTAGTAGATTGATATTTTCGTTTGCCTGTTCAGATCGTAGTTTCTTATATGATAATGGTCTTATAAAATATAAGAGATAAATAACAATCCCTATTGTAGTGTTGGATAGACGTAGGATTCCACGAGTTAATTGAAGACAACTAAGTTTCGGGAGTAACTATAGTTTTTTGACTGTGTCAAGTATCTTCACGCTCTGGAGTACACAATTGATTTCCTGATTACCTTAATATATTTGTGGAAAATAAAGAGAGATGATAACAACTGAATGTGTGGACATGCCCAAAATATTGAGTTAGATAATTAACATAGATTTTAAATATAATTATATATTCGTTTTTGAGAAAATAAAAAAAATATAAAGGATAGTATTTGAGGTGTACTAGAATGACACCATTATTATGTAAATGTATGGAGCCAAAAGAGCTCGGAGTTATATAAAACTTACTGTTAATGCTTTATGGAAGTAAGACTAAGTAGGAATTGTTGGTTTATGTGGAAACCACATGTTTTAAATACAATATTTGTTTTATTATATTTGTGATTCCTTGTTCATTTGGAACAAATAGATGATTATGGGTCAGTAATTAAATTGTTAAAGTGTTTGTAGCGCCATTAATTTTATTAATTAAATGTGTTAAAATAGGAGTTGATTTTGTTGTTATTTTTACAAGTGTATCCTCTAATTAATCCAAAATATGTGAGTCACAGAGTGGGGGAACTTACCGCTGCCCCGAAAATTCCGAATTGAGCTACGCTGGTATACTGTGATTGGCATATTTCTTGCTAAAAGGGCACAATACTAAATACTTGAATTCGTTATCTCTTTCTAAAATTTTACCATCCAGACAAATTTTACTGGGGATAGGGTCCTTACCTTTAAAGGCCATTACTTTAGTCTTTTCAGTAGAAATGCACATGCTGAATTTTGATGCCACTTTCTGGAGGTTGAATATTGACCACTGCAGATCATCTTCAGATGCTGCTACCAATGCAACATCATCAGCAAATAGTATAGTGTCTAAATTTCTTAGATGCCTGCTGATAGGTATTGAACCATGCCTTTCACACCTCCATTCCTTTATTATAGCATCCATGTAGATTATGAATAGCAATGGAGAGAGTCCACAGCCTTGTCTTACCCCTCTGCTGATTGGCTTCCACTTGGATTTATGATTACTTAACCTTACTGCAATAAGAGTACCACTATACATGTTGTAAATGTTATCAATTAACTGTTGGGGGACACAATCCCTGGCCAATATGTCAATAAGTCTGTTTCTGTCAACAAAATCAAAGGCTTTCTTAAAATCAACAAATGATATGTGTGTTTCCAAATTGAACTCCCTGCGTTTTTCAATCAAAATTTTTAAGGTGAAGTAGGCATCTGCACATGTGCGACCTTTTCTAAACCCATGTTGTTCATTCCCTATTACCTCAGAGTAATGTTTCAGTAATTTTTCTTTAATAATATTTGCAAAAATTTTGTATCCAGAGTTAAGTATACTTATTCCTCTATAATTTTCCAAATCTTTAATATTTCCCTTCTTATGAAGAGGAACTACTATTGCCTTTTGCCAATCTTCTGGAGGCCTGTTACCCGTCCAGATTAAATTCAATAATCTGAGAAATCTTTTCTTGAAGGCATCGCCTGAATATTTCAACATTTCTGCATTTATTGAATCTTCTCCAGGTGTTTTCCCATTTCGTAGTTTCCTCAAGACCTGTTCTAATTCGTCGAGTGTAATATTTTCCCAAGACTTGTTGTTAGATGCTTGTAAAACAAGTTGTTCAATATTTGGACTCAACCAAAGGCTCTGAAAATACTCAAGCCATTCTTTGTGAGATATGACATTAATTTTTACATCTTCCAATATGGCCTTCACGGTGCAAAATAATGACAACACAGTACACATACAGTAGACATGACAAACCAGGGCCTAAAGGCCCTCAAAGTAGTCCCCTGCTACTGTCACCAAACGCTGCCAACAATGTGGGAGGCACTGAATACCATCTGCCTCAGCATTTGCCGCACCATGTGTGAATCGGGTCACCTGTTGGCGCACAGCATTAGCAATGTCCTCTCGTGTTGCAAACCGCCTACCATGTAGTGGTTCCTTAATCTTTTGGATGAAATCAAAGTCACAGGGCAAAATGTCGGGAGAGTACGATGGGTACTCCAATTCTTCCCGTCCCCAACGTCGCAGTAGCTGCCCTCCACACCCTTCTTTATGTGGTCTTGCATTGTCGTGCAGGATTATTGCGCTGTCCACAAGATCCGAACGTCACGTCGTACCTGTCGCACCAGGAAGTCCCTGTAGTACTGTGCGGTCACTGTTCTGCCATGTGGAACAAAGTGGCAAACAATGACACCCCTGACGTCATACGCGACGATCACCATCAATTTGACTGGGGAAGGATTCAGACGAAACTTCTGCCTCTTCGATGATCCAGCATGTCGCCACTCCGCAGACTGACGTTTTAGTTCTGATTCGTATGCCCTGGCCCAAAATTCATCGATGGCGATGATTCGTGACAAGAATTGATCGTTGCCAGCGTCCAAGGTGGTCGGAGCATATTGCATAGCGCACCCACCTTTGAACTTCCGTCAGTGCATGCGGTACCCACCGCGATGCGATTTTGCGTAGTTGCAGCTCATTACGAAATATCCTTTGGACGGTGCGTTTCTCGATGCCACTTTTCCTCTCTAACTCCAGTAGCGTCCATCGTCTGTCTTCATCCAGGAGATGCTCGATGATGGCATTTGCCACGTCGGTCCACACACTGACAGGTTGTCCCAAACGTTGCTCATCACTGGTGGACACACATCCTTGCTGAAAATTTCCTGCCCACCGTGCTTCTGTACGGTATGGAAGAGCATTATTCCCAAGGGCTTCCACTAATTCACTGTGACATTCCATCGCATTTTTCTCTCGGAGAACGTCTATTTTGATGTAAGCGCACTGCTCAACACGGGTTACTTCCATCTCGCACGACACTCACCATCTGACTAATTTCACAGCCCTCGCTGCACTACTACCTGCTATAACAGGGCCATATGTTGTTCTGCATACACACTATGCCTGCAGAACGTCCACACGACACACATACGTTTGTGATCCGTTCACATATCTACAAGGAAAAAATAGTTGCCATGACTTTTACCCCAACCCTCGTATTTTGACCCACTGTGCATTGTTTTGCAATTCTTCCTTCTGTCATACGTTTGACGTGACCAAACCATCGCAAACGTGCCCTAGTTATGGTCTCCTTCAGGGACTGATTTATTCCACCTTGTTCTCTTATCTCCTCATTTCTTACTTTGTCTTTCCTAGTTTTTTGAAGCATGCTTCTTAGAAACTTCATTTCTGAAGTCTGCTGTCATCTTTTTTGGTAGTTGTGCATGTTTCCAACCCATAAGTCAATATAGGGACAAAGTATGTTCGAAACAGAGTTTGTTTTGATCTTAGTGGCACTTGCTTATTCCAGAGTAGATATCGAACTTGCTGATAGAATTGACTTGATTTCTGAATACGGTTATTTAATTCAAGCTGTATTCTGTTGTCACTTGATATTATGCATCCAAGGTACTGATACTGGTTTACATTATATGCCCTCCAGCATTATATTATCTTTACTTCTCTGTCTGTTAACAGACATTGCAGCAGTTTTTGTAGCACATACTTTCAGTCCATATTTTTTCAAATGATCATTCCAGACGTTCAGCCTTTCCTGGACTTCCAGCTCACTATTTCCCCAGATAACTAAATCATCTGCAAAAGCAAATGCTTGAAGATCCATATTGGTGCTCTGCTTCACTTCCTTTATGATTTCATCCACGATGGTGATGAATAGTAATGGTGAAAGGGCACTGCCTTGTTGCACTCCTCTAGATGTCTGGAACCAATCTGAATATCCATTTCCTACTTGAACACAGCTGTAGCAGTCATCGTAAAGCATTTTTAGTCTCTGAATGAGTTCCATAGTCACATTCTTCTTTTTAACACACTCCCATATAGTTGTTCTAGGGACACTATCGAATGCTTTTTCGATGTCTAAAAGCACAAATGTCAAATTATGATCTTTCTCCCAGTGCTTTTCCAATATCATTTCCAGTGTGAATATGAGGTCTATAGTTGATCTATCTTTCCTAAATCCATATCCTTCTTCTTGCAGTTGGGGATCAATAATTTTCCTTGATCTTTTCTCAACAATCTTCTCAAATATTTTTAAACCATGAGACAGTAAAGTAATACCTCTATAGTTGTTGCACTTTTTTCGGCTTCCTTTCTTAAACGGGGACTATAACTTCCTCATAAATATGAAGTGCAGCTGTGTATGATTCATTATTGGCATAACCAGAAGGACAAATTGAGACCAAAGAAAAGTTTTCAGTCCTTCCGCCATGTGAAAAAGGGAAAGTACGGAAATGTGGACATATAAGTTCTGGAGTGGGTTCGAGAAACAAGAGACAATGGCAACGCTGTAAATCACGAAATGATGCCGCGTAACCGTGAACTCGGCGCACGCACGGCTGCTGCACTGCCCAGCGCTGTGACCAGTCAGCTGTGATGATGCAAGCGCGTGGCTATTTAAATAGGCTATTATCACTTTTTTCGTAAAAAAGGACTGGTGTTATATGCGAGTAAATACGGTACACCCGAACAAGCCCTAGCACCATCTAGCGGATACTCACAACACCCTATATCGCACGTGACGGGCAATTTAAATCTATTAAATATTAGTACAACTAAGTTTAATCCGAAGTGGAGAGACCTTTTAAGTTCAGGTACAAACCTTTTCCAGTCGCCGCTCTAAACTAAATTATCATGAACTTTATTTCATAATTCGATTAATAATAAATACTCACTCCTTGTCATTCATGCTGTATGAGTGTGTTAAATATCATCGTACCTCTATTTTAAAGGGATTTATTAAAAATATTTAAGTTCTTTTTAGTATTTTATTTTTTATCCACTATAAATAATTATAGAAAACAGCAAATACTGAGAAAACTAAGCTCGGACAGCCTCAAAACTCACCATATTGCATAGCCCCCTAACCCCCCGGAGTGTTATTGGCCGCCCAAGTCCCCTAACTATTTACAAATGTGGCCCGTAGTTAAAAGGTTGGGCACCCCTGCTGTACTGTATTGTAGAAGCTATTTTCCGGTTAATCCAAAAATTTCATTATCCGGACACACTCCAGTCCCAATTAGTTTAGATTAACGGGACTCCACTGTATCTATGGGTTTCTGGTATAGCATTTTGTAGCATATCTCTGGGGAATTACAATGAATTTACTAGTGCCTGAAATAAATTATAAGATTTATTTAATCACTTAAGCGGCTTCGGTGGCGTAATCGGTAGCATGCAGAACTACTATGCCCAAGGTCGCGGGTTCAAACCCAGCCGAAGTCGGATTTTTAAGAGTGTTAAAACCCTTTAGTATGCCTTCCTTCGGAGGGGAAGTGAAGCCGGCGGCAGGCCCTTGTCAAATATTTATGGCATGTAAAAGAACCTACCCACTACAGTTGATAGTGTGTAGCTAAATTTATAGGTTATTAGATTTATACTCGCTCTATCAGTTCCAACGTTCGCCACTGGGTGTTGACAGTGGCATCTGGTACTCAAAGTTGGAACTACTTGAAATTGAACTTTTATTCATCTTCATTCATTTCTTCTCTCAGTAACTCTTCTTGTGAGGTTGGCATCAGGAAGGGCATCTGGACATAGAAACTATCAGCCACGTGGAATTCATCACATCTCATCTTCGTCCTCGTTGGAAACTGGATTAATAATGGGTAGACATAGAAAAGATAATGGATGACTAGTTACATTTGTCAAGCGAAAATCATCAGATCCGGCTCACTGAGGCTTAATTTAGGTTCAGTGGATATTTATATAACATTGCAATTATTAAGCTACGGAATTTTTTAATTAAACCAGTCTGATTTTTGACCAATTATGGATTTTCTAATTTCGCATTTTGTAGCATCTATGGGTTTCTGATTTGGCGTTTTGTAGCTGGTTAAAAGTGTGGATTTTGTGCAACGCTATATTTAGCAGTTAGGACTAAAATAATATTCATATAAATTTACTCTGCATATTATTCACAAAATATTACAGACGGAAGAACCTAATTTACAAATTTATACTTAAGTGCATAGGCTATTCAGTGTGGTTTGTTTTTGTTTCATAATTTTATTTTACATTTTCGTAGTTGATTGTGAAAGGAAACCCTTCCAATAAAAGTATTCCACAAACAATAACTCATTTTAGCTATCAAATATTTTCATTGTTCTTGATATATGCCAATATTTTTTATTAATTTTTAATTAAAATTTGTAGAAAATGATGAATATGACATTTAATTTGTATTTTGTTGCTAAGTAAATGTTGTTGGCAACATTGAAATATGCCAACAAGTGCGAGGATAATCAAAGTGCAGTTCAGCTTCACCACACTTGACTTGTGCTGGGCAGAATTTACAGTTTTTGCTCATAGACCTACTCCATTGTTGTTAATGTGATATGTTAACTTTATCTTTCAACAGCCCACAGGTTCTCATCGGACAGACGCTCCCGATGTGCTGGTAGTGCCTACTACAGACACGAGGCAGCCGGGCGAGGCTCATGTGTTGGAGGGAATGGCTCCACAGGAGATCTCTGCCCATGTCACCGTGGAAACAACACGTGCTCCTGAACAGCAGCCAAGGTAAGATTTTGAGCCAATAAAACTTTCAGGAGTTGTGGTGTATTTGTGATAACATCCAGCATTTGCCTGGAGTAGAAGTGGACAACCACTTATACTTAGTAAAACATGTACTTTCGAGATGTAGTGAATATAAATATGGTAGCCAACACAGTACATGTTAAGGAAGTTTTTAGTTTTACGTGACTGTTAATCTTGCGATCATGTGCCACAGGACCCCCTTTATATGTGGAATCCGAACCACAGAATATGGCATTTCACATTGAAAATCTCACATGCATTGACCGTAAATTGAACCCGGTCCACCATGGTGAGAGGCCAACAGCTTGACCACTGCGCCACCACGTCCCTTAACAGTCATCATCATCATCATCTTGAGCAGTTTCCAACCGCTGGTCGGGTCTGCTTGGAACATAAGCCTCTCCATCGTTTCCTGTCCATCCACCATCTCTCGTCATTTACTGTGTCCCAGCACACTCCTCTTTCCTCCACACTCTTCTTAACTCCTTTTGTCCATCTGTCCCTTGGTCTTCCCCTTGGCCTCCTTCCCGTCATTTCCATTCCAAACATCTTCTTCGGTATCCTCTCCTCTTCCATCCTCCTCACATGTCCATACCATTGTAGCCTAGATCGCTCTATTCTATTTTGCAATGGTTCCTCTCTTACCATCTCCCTGACTCTCTCATTCCTTACTCTGTCCATTCTTGTCACTCCTACCCTACTCCTCTGGAACTTCATCTCCACTGCTCGTATTTTATTCTTGTCCCTTTCCTTCATCACCCATGTTTCTGAACCATATGTCAAAATTGGCACAAAGTAGGTCTTGTAGATGATTCCTTTACATTTTTGTGGTACATCTTTATTCCATATCCCTTAACAGTAAATGTTCCAAATGATATAGTACATTTTTCAATAAATAGCAATTACCAATATATATCTGTTTTACAGAATAGAATATATTACAATCTATTATCTAGTAATTCTAATAACACATCAATATTGTAGTGATGTGAATATTAGTGGAAATTATTGCATAAGGAAAGCTTATCCAGAACATTTGCACAAACAAGTTTAAGAACATTATATCTGTAACAGAATCTGAAAACACACTTGATTAGGCAATTTTGATGATAACAATGTTAAATATCATCATCCATGAATTTCCCAAACAGGAAATGTAACAAACTTGGTATGACATGTTCAGATTATGAATTATTACTTTCGAGATGTAGTGAATAAAAGTGTTATTTCAATATCACGGACAGCATAGTGAAGAAACAAAAAATTTTCAACGTAAATTTCCTTCTTTTGTTATTGATATCTTGTTTTAGCTTTTTAGAGAAAGTCTGTAATAAAATATGAAAATTAAAATGTCTGCTTCAGCCCTATGTTCACAAAAATATATAGGCTACAGAAGAGTTCTTAAATTTGTTTCAACCTCATTCACTTACTCAGTATTTCTCTAAACAAGAGTGGGTTATCCAGTTTTCTGGATATGCCTTCAATTCTGCTTCAGATATGCTAACCACCTGCTCACAGCTGACAAACCACCTAAGATCAACCCAATAATCTATTGTTCCAGTCCTCAGTTATGCTAACCACCAGTTCACAGCTGACAGTACACCTAAGAGCATCCCAGTAATCTTTCTATCGTTCCAGGCCTCAGATATACTAACCACCAGTTCACAGCTGACAGTACACCTAAGAGCATCCCAGTAATCTTTCTATCGTTCCAGGCCTCAGATATGGTAGCCACCAGTTCACAGCTGACAGTACACCTAAGAGCATCCCAGTAAACTATCGTTCCAGGCCTCAGATATGCTAGCCACCAGTTCACAGCTGACTGTACACCTAAGAGCATCCCAGTAAACTATCGTTCCAGGCCTCAGATATGCTAGCCACCAGTTCACCCAGCTGACACTACAACTAAGAGCATCCCAGTAATCTTTCTATCGTTCCAGGCCTCAGATATGGTAGCCACCAGTTCACAGCTGACAGTACACCTAAGAGCATCCCAGTAAACTATCGTTCCAGGCCTCAGATATGGTAGCCACCAGTTCACAGCTGACACTACAACTAAGAGCATCCCAGTAATCTTTCTATCGTTCCAGGCCTCAGATATGCTAGCCACCAGTTCACAGCTGACAGTACACCTAAGAGCATCCCAGTAAACTATCGTTCCAGGCCTCAGATATGCTAGCCACCAGTTCACAGCTGACACTACAACTAAGAGCATCCCAGTAATCTTTCTATCGTTCCAGGCCTCAGATATGGTAGCCACCAGTTCACAGCTGACAGTACACCTAAGAGCATCCCAGTAAACTATCGTTCCAGGCCTCAGATATGGTAGCCACCAGTTCACAGCTGACACTACAACTAAGAGCATCCCAGTAATCTTTCTATCGTTCCAGGCCTCAGATATGCTAGCCACCAGTTCACAGCTGACAGTACACCTAAGAGCATCCCAGTAAACTATCGTTCCAGGCCTCAGATATGCTAGCCACCAGTTCACAGCTGACACTACAACTAAGAGCATCCCAGTAATCTATCTATTGTTCCAGGCCTCAGATATGCTAGCCACCAGTTCACAGCTGACAGTACACCTAAGAGCATCCCAGTAAACTATCGTTCCAGGCCTCAGATATGCTAGCCACCAGTTCACAGCTGACAGTACACCTAAGAGCATCCCAGTAAACTATCGTTCCAGGCCTCAGATATGGTAGCCACCAGTTCACAGCTGACAGTACACCTAAGAGCATCCCAGTAAACTATCGTTCCAGGCCTCAGATATGGTAGCCACCAGTTCACAGCTGACACTACAACTAAGAGCATCCCAGTAATCTATCTATTGTTCCAGTCCTCAGATATGCTAGCCACCAGTTCACAGCTGACACTACAACTAAGAGCATCCCAGTAATCTTTCTATTGTTCCAGTCCTCAGATATGGTAGCCACCGGTTCACAGCTGACACTACAACTAAGAGCATCCCAGTAATCTTTCTATCGTTCCAGGCCTCAGATATGGTAGCCACCAGTTCACAGCTGACAGTACATCTAAGAGCATCCCAGTAATCTTTCTATTGTTCCAGTCCTCAGATATGGTAGCAACCAGTTCACAGCTGACACTACAACTAAGAGCATCCCAGTAAACTATCGTTCCAGGCCTCAGATATGCTAGCCACCAGTTCACAGCTGACACTACAACTAAGAGCATCCCAGTAATCTTTCTATCGTTCCAGTCCTCAGATATGCTAGCCACCAGTTCACAGCTGACAGTACATCTAAGAGCATCCCAGTAATCTATCTATCGTTCCAGGCCTCAGATATGGTAGCCACCAGTTCACAGCTGACAGTACATCTAAGAGCATCCCAGTAATCTTTCTATCGTTCCAGTCCTCAGATATGCTAGCCACCAGTTCACAGCTGACAGTACATCTAAGAGCATCCCAGTAAACTATCGTTCCAGGCCTCAGATATGCTAGCCACCAGTTCACAGCTGACAGTACATCTAAGAGCATCCCAGTAATCTTTCTATCGTTCCAGTCCTCAGATATGCTAGCCACCAGTTCACAGCTGACAGTACATCTAAGAGCATCCCAGTAAACTATCGTTCCAGGCCTCAGATATGCTAGCCACCAGTTCACAGCTGACAGTACACCTAAGAGCATCCCAGTAAACTATCGTTCCAGGCCTCAGATATGCTAGCCACCAGTTCACAGCTGACACTACAACTAAGAGCATCCCAGTAATCTATCTATTGTTCCAGTCCTCAGATATGGTAGCCACCAGTTCACAGCTGACAGTACACCTAAGAGCATCACAGTAATCTTTCTATCGTTCCAGGCCTCAGATATGGTAGCCACCAGTTCACAGCTGACACTACAACTAAGAGCATCACAGTAATCTTTCTATTGTTCCAGTCCTCAGATATGGTAGCCACCAATTCACAGCTGACAGTACACCTAAGAGCATCACAGTAAATTATGTATCATTACTGGAAGTATCGTTTTCCCGGATTCGTTTACAATTTGCAACTCCAATCTCTATTAACAAAACCTGCATCTTTCATTCCTCAAAGTGTAGTTTTCCCGTGTCTATTGTCCTGAAATTTGTTCCTAACTCTTTTGGCCGTAGCAATTCTGTGGAGTTTGTCTCACTGTTACTGACTGATCCTTGTCCGTGGTCTCTTAAGGTATGCTGTCGTGAATGTTATTCAAGTATTGATTGGCATATACTTCAAACTTTTAGAATTTCTCTATCAATACGGATATCAACAAACATTTTTGCTATCATGGCAAATGTATTTGCATTCTATTATTCCTTTATCAAGAAACCTTTCTCAGGTTGATTTTCATGTTGGTGTGTGTTTGTTCCAGCAGACCACATCCTACCATTGGCCAATCGGTGTCTCATGATCTGTTGTTGGGCCGCTGGCGGCTGTCACTGGATCTGTTTGGACGAGTGTTCATGGAGGATGTGGGTCTGGAACCTGGCTCCGTGGTGTCCGAGCTTGGAGGCTTTCCCGTCAAGGAGGCTCGCTTCCGTCGTGAAATGGAAAAGTTGCGCAACGCTCAACAGCGTGACTTGACTCTTTCCAAGGTACGAAATTCTCTCAGTAAACACCTCTCCCCTGTGTTTCCGAGATCACTGGCTTCTCTTCCAGAACGTAAATGACTCTGTGTATAGACTAAAGAAAATAAATCCTGTACATGTTGTAAATGTGTATTTTATTCAGTATCTGAATCTACTACTTGTTATTACTACTTTACAAAACAACTTACATTGTATGAGCGTTTTATATCCTCTTCAGGGACAAGTTTCGAACCAACAGGGGGTCCTTCTTCAGCCTAGTTCAGTAAGGTCTCAGTCTAAAATATTCACCATACTGGTGAAAGTCAAACACGTTAAAATACATAAAAATGAAGATGAAATGACACTGGGATGACGGATGATAATAAAAATTTCAAAAAAACGTTCAAAAATTATGTCTGCCTAATTGTTCAGTGCAGCTCTCAATTTGACGATAGGATGTTGTTCTGTAAACAAAGAACCAGTATGAGTTGTTGGACAAGTGCCATCTGCGTGAGTTATGCATGTAACATTTCGAACTTACGGGAGCGAAGAGAGGTCCGAGTTGTTCTCCTACGTGTAGGTGACTGGCCGAAGCTTGCCCGCTACTAGCTCATGTCTCGCGGAGGAGGCATGGTAGGAGGTGGTTGCGACGTGTTAAATAATACTTAACACGGTAGCGAGTTTTAAAGACAAATCAAGTACCGCGCGCACTGCTATGCCATAACCATCTCCTACCACGCCTCCTCCGCTCGACATAGTTTTGCATCTGTCACTAATCTTAACAGCTCAAACATTGGCCGCAGTAGTTGAAAGGGTCGTAATTTTTCTATTAGTGCATGGGCTAATGAGAAAGAAACAGATGAAGAGCTGCACAGGTTAGTACTGTAGGTAAGACACAGCAGTGTTGTTTCTCTCCTGATTGCTGACAGTGAAATCCTGATTTAACGTTTCTCGCCATTAGCATTCCCTGCTCTTCTGCCATCAAGACAATGTAAAAGAACATTTCAGTGTAACGTTTGTCAATTTTAAATTAAACCTTTATTTAATGCTGGAATTTTACAGCTGCTGTAACAACATCGATGTTGATTTAACGTTTATAAGTTTCCAAACAATTTACTAGATGGACATTTTCTCTTCTCCCTCCTACGTAACAGAATGAAGTTGGCCCCCTCCTGAGATGAAGTTAATGAAAATCACTGACTAAACGCATCACAATTGGCTGGGAAAGGAAGGAAAATGTGGCCACATTTTTAAGTCTTGCTCAAAACATACAACTGCTCCAATTTCTCTAACATTGCTCGTGCACACAGGTAATTTTAGGAGTAAATCGACTCATTGTTGGTCCGTACTTTCTGTTTAGTTAGTAAGGTGATTGTACCTTGAAAAATGTTTCACAGGGTCAGTACTTCTTATTAGAATTTTTAAAGGTGCATTCACCCGATTAACAAAACAGATAAATGATTGCCTGAGAAGAGTAATTAGGAGCAGATTTGTGTTGATGTGTGTGTAAATTATAACCTTGTATTCTCATAATTTAGTTAGTTATTGTTGTTTTAAGGGGCAGAACAGCCAGGTCATCTGCGTCTATTTTCAGAATTTGTCCAGTCGCGTGTCAATTGGTGGGATTTTTAGTTACGCTCAAGAGTACAACACTTATTTTTTAACGACAAAGGTATCTCGCGTAATTGCCTCTTTCCAACCATGAAGAGGCTACTTTGACTGGACGTCATCAAGCAATCTAAGAAGTTGTCCGCCTCATTAATATATCGATTAATAGCATTGTATCTAATAGAATAATATTACTGCAGTTGTTCAACATTCCCTTTGTAGTTACATCCTCTTTGGTTAGGAGCCTGCAGAAAATGTGAACATCAGATAACTTAACCTAACTTTCTTGATTTTAGGCACGAGCGTATTGCACATTTTGTAGACAAGCACACATCGTGCACTGGTAGTAACTGCATCATCATAGTTGTGAGGTTGATGTAATAAAAACAGATTTTCATCATATTTTCTCCAAAGCTGGGGAACAACACATGATGCAGACTGACAGAAAATTGTTCCTTGTTCTAATTCCTGCTCTCACTTACTGATGTGGTGACGTTTTGCACATCTGCCAAAAAACTAACTTGTCGCAACTATATGTAAAGCCCTGCGCGGACGCGGATATCCGCAAATATTTTCGCCACGCGGATATAGTTTGCATTGCTGTGCGGATAGCGGATAATGTTTCGAGTAAATTTGCGGATAGTCTTTAGAATACAAACTTACGTTAATATTACATATTTGATATGCCAATCTACAGCTTCATGCTTAAAAGAGGAATACTCCTATAGCCTATTGCGTACGAAATATTCGGGCACGTATTGCACTTATACACGAGAAGAACGTTTTACTCATATGCTTTCAACTACATTTTATTAAGTACCGCATGTTTGTAGTAGATGGTCTTGAGATCTCTTCATCATCATCATCAATTCTCACTTCCATTATTACTATACGCACGAGATATAATGCTGTCAATAAGCTTGTTAGTTCATCGTGGTGACATCATTAACATTCCTCATGTCAGCTACTTCGCCATCTAAGCTATCCTGGAAGATCGGGATTCAGGTTTATCTGTAGATTTATTTCCAACTTGTCGCTGAAGCACGTAGGCTGTGATATTGCAACATCAACTATGACATCATCTATGCGAACATGGATGGGTCCAGAAGCAGAAGGATGATGACTGACTTGGAATTTCCGGCCAAATGTCAATGCCTTTCTCCAAGCGTAAAGAGAAGTTCACGTATTCAATGTTACCGCGACCGTGAGTATGAACATCATTTCACCAACATGGATAAACTATCTATTAAAATAAACCAAGGTGAATATTCAATAGCGCGTGAAACAAAGCTCAAGTCAACGATATGGCAGACATTTGGTTACGTTTTCAATGAAAACGAAAAGGTGAACGATATAGTGATGTTTTACCTGTAAAAAAGTGTATTCATACTCAGGACACAAATCGGGCACACGAAACTTACTGAGGCACAAGTGCGAAAGTAGCCATTTTTTGTGTGTGTCTAAAGCGGAGGTCAAGAACCAGAAGTGTCATCCAACTTGAAGTCCCTTGGAATGCCAACTTGAAGTTCCTTGCAATTAAGCAAATTGTCAGGACCGACTTTCTCCTCAAATGTCTAAATGTGTTAGTTTAACACGTTATGCTTGATCTAATAAATTAAACATAATACTGAATTATCAGCGGATTTGGATAAAAGTCATGCGGATGTGGGGCTGATGCGAATGAAAGTGATGCGGACAAGAGTCGTGCGGATGTGGATAACAGTCGTGCGGATAAGAGTCGTGCGGATGCGGGGCGGATGCGGATAACAGTCGTGCGGATGCGGGGCGGATGCGGATAAGGTTTTGTTTATCCGCGCAGGGCTCTAACTATATGGAAACAGTCTACAGACCATCTTTTAACACGCGAGGTATATTCAAGTTTTTGGGCCATGAAGTTTCACATTTGGAACAATGGACTGCCATAAGATTCACCCTTTAAAGAAAACTTCAATTGCCATTTAACACCACACAGCCCAATTCGATCTTAATTATGGACACAGCTTCACCTTATGAATGTTCACACCTTGACTTCGACAATGGTACATGTCACCTCAAGACCTTCGTGAACAAATATTTACATCGATGCATGGAAATGAACTTTTAAATAAACAACAGACGATCTGACCGTCATTTTGCGTTCATGTACGTGATAGGGCAGGGTATCGAATTGTGTAGCCAATAGGCTTCACCCGATATCCAATAGAAGATGCCACACTATTGGCCGAGTAGAAGCACAAAGTTTAAAATCTGCCAATGAAAGTTATGGATTCATATCTTGCCTGCATTCTTTTGTTATTCTTTGTATTGCGCTTTGAAGTGGTGTTTGCGGCAGCCTCTTCTTCTCATTTATTTTAAACACATTTCATTTGTTGCAAGAACCGTCGACGTTTGTGTGACACGTTATTGGTATATCTATGTGAATAATACATACTCGGTTGTGTTTACAAACGTTAGTGAGATGTGATATCACTCATTCCCTAATTGATGCATTCTCCCTCCCTTTGTTCAAAGTTTGCATTTCCATGTCTGATACTTTGTCCATTCCATTCTATTTCTTTGATACTAAGATGTTTGCTTAGCAAGTGATAGTAGTGAAGTTCATTGCAGGGTAGCTGGGATTGGTGGTGGATAAGTGAGGTTATGGCAGTCTCATATTGGGCTGATTAAAAGATGTAAACTTTGTTTATTTCGATTGAATATACCGTATTTACTTGGCTATAAGACCCCCTCGCCTATAGTACCCCCCCCAATTTTCGAGAGCCAAAATTTAAAATTCTTGGAAATCGCTTATAGTTAGTTATCCCCCTCCTTAATTATTGAGCGTCAAAATACAACATTCTTGGAAATTGACGAATTCTTAAAAAATGTATAATTACAACTGAAATTAATTCTCTTTTATGACAAAAATATTTTTCTTGTTATGGTATATTAGTTTGTTATTCAGACGATATGACCGCCATTTTGCGTACTGCGTACGCGATTGGTCATGATATCGAATTGTGTAGCCAATAGGCTTCACCCAATATTTAATAGAAGATGCCGCACGATTGGCCGAGTAGAAGTGCCATCCGCCAATGAAAGTTATGGTTTCATCTTGCCTGCATTCTTTTGTTTAGTATTGTTTATGTTGCGATTCGATTGTGTTTACGACAGTCTCCTTAGTTTTATCTTAAACAAATTTCATTTGTTGCAATAACCGTAGGCGTTTGTGTGGAAAGTTAGAGGTATATTAATGTGAAATATGTGAATAATACGTGCTCAGTTGTGTTTACAAATGTTAGTGAGATGTGATCACTCGTTCCCTAATTGATGCATTCTCCCTCCCTATGTTCAAATAAAAATAAAGTTTGCATTTCCACGTCTGATCATCATCTTGTACAGTTTCCAGCCCCAAGCTGGGTCTGTTTGGAACATAAGCCTCGCCACTTAGTCCTTTCTTCCCACCACCTCTCCGCTGTCACTCTGGTCCAGTCCTCGCCTCTCTTCTTGACACATTCCTCCACGCCTTTCAGCCATCTATCTCTTTGTCTTCCCCTTGGTCGTTTCTTCTGCATCTCATGTTACCTCTTGGGAATCTTCTTCTCTTCCATTCTCTTAAGTGTCTATACCACCTCAGTCTCGATGTCTCAATCCTACCTTGCAAGGGCTCCTCTTTCACTATTTCCCTGACCTTTTCATTCCTCACCCTGTCTCTTCTTATTACTCCGATCCTACTTCGCAGGAACTGATACTTTGTCCATTTCATTCTATTTCTTTGATACTAAGATTTTGCTTAGCAAGGGATAGTAGTGAAAGTCATTGGGGGATAGCCGGGAAAGTGAGGTTATGGCAGTCTCATAATGGGCTGATTAAAGATGTAAACTTCGTTTTTTTTTTATATCATACTATGTAGCATCAAAATAAAATAGCTTATTTTTACTCTCTCTCTTTCCCAAAATAATGGATTTTTGCGAAGTTTGCGTCTATATTACACCCACACACACACACACCCTCAATTTCGGAACTAAAATTTTAGGGGAAAAAAAGGGCAATAGCCGAGTAAATACGGTAACCAGCAGCCACAATAAAAAGAAAATTATCTGGGGGGGGACGACATCTTGCAGCCCATTCAACGTTATTTTGACCGCAAACTTCTCTTGTTTCTGTACTTACCTCCGTTTCATAACTTCCACAATAGTATTACCGTCCACAAATGCAATAACTGCTTCAATTAAATCCACAATATCACTCATTTTTCTGGCTTGAAATGCCTACAAACAAGAAACAACCTGCCGATCAGCTGTGCCTTCAACTGGCGTATGTCGAAGTGTGTCATTGTTGCATAAACTTCTTCAGCAGTGCAGTGAAACCAAATCCAAAAAAGATAAATATTCCTCCGATACATGCTAAACTGTAAAAGAGTTCCGTGAGTGGAATATTGGTAGTTCTAGTACCAGTTAGCGTGCTTTGCAGCTGAACCTAGCAAAATGTCATAAGTATGGAACTTATTGGTCTTGGCAGACGTGGTGCATTAAATTGGCTTTTCAACCTTCACCAACATGCATTTAGTAGTTTTTGCAAATAAACATGATTTTTGTTCACCATTTTTAATGTCTTTGGGCAAGTTTTGCAACCTGAAACTTATTCCATTATGTAGCCACTTAAAAGACAAACATGACAGTGTGCTCAACTCAAAATAGAAAAAAGTGCACTTGGCGGCCTTTGCATCTGAGATACTCATTTCTTATGTGAAGTTGTTACACCTAAACTTACGAGCTCCTGTAAGCTGAATGCTCTACTAACTCCATGAGAAAGTGTTGGCAAACTATCTCGCTTCTCACCTTCTCTAGCGTGACTCCATGGGTATTTGGAGGCTTTAACCCACATTATCCATTTTGGAGGATCCGACATACCTGACTACCATTACCATTGTTTAAACCATAGTCTTAAGTTATTCATTAGATATTTTTGTGTTGATTCCAATTGTTCAGATTGAACGTGAAAGGACGCAGCTAATCATCCAGACGTTCAAGGAGCTGAACACCCAGTACAACAACTACCACAGACGAGCCTCAAGTTCTCAGCCTCCCCTGGCTGTCAACCGTGTGAAGGTGACCTTCAAAGATGAACCAGGAGAAGGCTCGGGAGTTGCTCGCAGTTTCTACACGGCTATTGCTGAGGTTAGTGCCATACTCCCACCTTACCTGTCGCGCACCATGACTCTTTGGGGGTGCTGTATGTAATGTAGTCATCGTGGCTCTGAGACAGTGGCCTTCCTGAGGAAGTTGGTCCCTCCAGGCAAACATCCCAGGACACCTGAGAGTCACCACTCAAACACAGGTTATCAGACAAGCCTCTCAAATGAATGAACAAAACATGAGCATAGGGAATGAGTGAAATGGATCTTGTCACTATGGAACTGTTGTTATTTTAATTGACAAGTGGACACAGTTTTAATTGGCCCCCTTGAACAACGCTTTATACATCATCTCCTCCTACCTTGAATTTCAAAATATTATTCTCTTCATATACACAAGTTTTTAGTATAAGTTGTAAAAGTTTCCACTAGTGAATATACCGTATCCAGAAACAAGACTTCAACATCAATTTACATAATTGTCCACTTGTACCATTTCATCTGAACATTCCATCATGTTTTTCCTAGCATTTTTGTATTGGTGCCACGAGCTTATAAACTGGCGTGACTTCATCAGAAGAAAGGAGTCGTGTGTCTATGGCTGCAAACTATGACTCGTGCTATGCAAGTGGCTGTGCTTGGCGCCAGTCCAGGGGAGTGAAAATTGTATGGACTCTTTTCTTCCACGGGTTGGCCTCGGAATGACAAGCTTCAATAAGTTGCCATACAAAACACAATCATCATCATCATCATCATTTCCCCTTATCCAGCTCCTGCCGGGTCGGGGTATTTATGGCACTTCTCCACTTTCCTCTCTCCTTCCAACATTCTTCTTCCACGATCTTGTCCCAGTCCAGATTTCTTTTTCTTACGCTGTTCTTCACTGAATCAATCCACCTTGTTCTAGGTCTTCCTCTTGCTCTCTTACCCTTGCACTTCGCCTCCAGCATCTGTCTTGGTCACTGCCGGCTGGATCGCAACACTCCTGGTTGCTTTAAACTGCCTGCCCATTCGACGATTACAGCATTGTTTTGAGCGTACAACCTCGTTCCCAAATAAAGGCGCTAGGAAGCAGCACCAAGGCTCTGTAGCAGACATAAGTTTTGTATTGATGTTAATGGCGAATTCGTGTTTTGGAATGCTTTTTGTGTGATTTTATAATGGTGTACTGCTGCGTGCCCTTTTGTAAATCGGAACGGGGCAAGCTAGAATACCGGGGAAAATCATTTTATTACCATAACACTTGAAGGTTACATAAATTATTATATAGTTTAATGTTTCTTTTCATGTCCCACCACCAGGGGCTTACAACTAGTGGGATGTGGGTTGGCTCCTCTCTTTCATCTTTCCTGCCAACTCTTGTTCCCCAACGTTATTAGGGTATTGGAGGCCTGTGATGTCTTTCATTTCCCTGCCTTAATTGGCTCTTGTCTTTTTCTTTCCTATTTTTTGTGGGATCAGAATCTTTGAAGAATGAGTATTGAGTATTTGGAAACTACTAGAGCCATAAAAGGCAGATAGAAAAGGGAAAGAGGAGAGGGTCCACCCCAAAGTCAATAAAAAGGGGAAAATGGATACAGCTCTGGAACCCCTCACAGTCGCTGACTTCCGAGCTCAAAAGCTGACGGTGTAGACTTAGCCATGTGCTGACCCTTCGAAGAAGGAGGGTATCAGGATAGATGATGTTAGGGCCAGTTAAGGCAGAAAAATGAAAAACTCCCTAGATTTCGGATACCCTAATACAGTCGGGGTTGGAAGAGAACAAGAGCTCGCTAGGGGAGGTCGACAGGTAGATGACAGAGAGGAGCCTGGCACAAGTAAGTGGAAATAATAACGGACAAGGCTGGGGTCCAGT
Source organism: Meconema thalassinum (assembly GCA_946902985.2). Classification (NCBI taxonomy): domain Eukaryota; kingdom Metazoa; phylum Arthropoda; class Insecta; order Orthoptera; family Tettigoniidae; genus Meconema; species Meconema thalassinum. The sequence continues at coordinate 176,020,977 of OX336398.1, read as the reverse complement.
GGTCTCGAAGCCAAGTCCCACTAGTTGTGATCCCTGGGGTTGGGGATATACCCTCAAGGGCTCATGGATAGTGAGGTTGGTAATAGGCATCTCGGAAGAATTTCTGAGCTGGGTTCGGTTTTCTCCTTTTCCCGTGACGGGGCTAACCCCTCTATCCGTTATTGTTTTAAGGGGCGGAAATACGAGGTCATCTCTCCCACACCCTTTTCTATCTGCCTTTCATAGCTTTACTTCCTTTCAAGTCCCTCAATCCTTCTCTCGTGGTTTAGCAGCTAGGATGCTTGGCGCTAGCCCCGGAGGTAGAATTCAATTCCCTGTCTGCCAAGAAATTTAATTCTGGTTTGAGTGCTGGAACGGGGTACATTCGTCATCCCGAGGCAAAAATGAGTGGATGTGGGTTCGATTCCCACCTCAGCCATCCTCGAAGTGGTTTTCCGTGGTTTCCCCACTTCTACTCTGGGCAAATGCCGGGATGGTTCCTAATTTAAGGCCGCGGTCGTCTCCTTCCCAATCCTCACTTGACTTAAAAATACACACACTAATACAGTCATCACAACACGATGGGTTATCAAACAAATTCAACACACATCTAAGTACATGGTGCTACATGACCACGATGTCGCAAAGCCCCTGAATAAATGAACATCCCATTTTTCGGCGGCCCTTTTTTGATCTTTTATTGCCCTTATTCTTTATTTTCATCTCTAGTATACCGACAGTAGTGGCTACGCGGGCTAAAGCGCTACGTTAGGTCAAGAGGCCAAGCTCTCTGCTGACTCGGTAGACGCGTGGGATCGAGCCCCACCGTCGGCTGTCCTTGAAATGGTTTTCCGTGGTTTCCCATTTTCAACACCAGGCAAATGCTGGGACAGTACCCTCTGACAGGCCACGGCCGCTTCCTTCCACATCCTTGCCCAGTTTCATTCATCTTCATCCATTCCATCTCTCATCCCGACGCGCAGGTCGCCCACGGGCGTCGACTAGAAAGACCTGCACTCGGCCTCTCAGGAGGCTACACGACAAAAAATAAATCTCTAGTATGTAAGTTAGATTTAAATCAGTTGGAAGTAGCCTAATTGTATTTTATTACCATCCGTATAATTACGGGCAAATGAGCTAGACATTTCGCCCCTTAAAAACAATCGCCACCACCACCATGCATTTTTGCTTTTCTTAATACTGAAAATTTGCCCGTAAGTATGTGTCTGAATACTTTTAGATGATTGAATAACAAAAGAACTAACTTATTGTAAAGTTTTCACGTCCGTCAATTTCGATATTGATCCTCCAAACATAGAAATTCTTCGTTTCAGGTATCTTCCTCTTTAAAAAGCCGCGAAAATTCCAGTGCCTTAGTGCTGCACCTAGCGGTGAATTAATGCATATATCTTGTACGCCTGTGAGTGTCGAATGGGCAGGCAGTTTAAAGCAACCAGGAGTGTTGCGATCCAGCCGGCAGTGGTCTTGGTATTCTATTTTCCTCCATCCTCTTTACATGTCCAAACCACCTTAGTTTATTCTTCTCAATTCTCTCATTTAGTTTTCCCATCCCAACTTCCTTCCTAACATCTTCATTCCTCACTGTGTCTTTCCTTGTCTTTCCTATCATACTTCTTAGGAATTTCATTTCACTGGCTTGAATTCTACTCTCTTGCCTGCTTGTCAGGGTCCAAGTCTCAGCTGCATAAGTTAATATGGGAACATAGTACACTTTATACATTACCTCCTTGCTTTTCCTTGGTACTTCCTTATCCCAAACAAGTTTTCTTACACCAAGAGCCCGCCGATGAGCCTAGCTTGGTGTCCTAGGCGAAACCCCACACAAGACACGGCACAAACCTAGAAGAATTGCTGAGTTTTAAGTTTTCTTACACTTTGATAGAATGCATTGCTCTGCTGTACTCTCCTGCCAATCTCCATGTCCAACCTACCAGTTTGCATCAATTCACTTCCTAGGTATTTGAACGTGTCCACAATTTCCAAACTCTGACTTCCAATTTTCACAGTGCCCTTTCCTTGTCTTTCCCCTCTTATCATCACCATGGTCTTGCTTTTCTCTATACTGATTTTCAGGCCGTACTTCTGAATATTTTCGTTCAGTGCATCTAGTTGTTTTTGCACTACTTCGGTGTTCCTTCCCCAGACCACAATATCATCTGCAAATAACAGTAACTTCATTTCTTTATGTCCATATGCTTCCTTTGTTTCCTTTACAATTTCATCCATCACCATTATGAACAAGAGAGGTGACAGCACACTCCCCTGTCTTAGTCCAGTCTTGTTCCTAAACCAATCTGTCTTACCAACTGGGGTCAGTACCCTGCTAACGCAGTTGTTGTACATTGCTTGCACCATTTCCAACATTTCTCTTCCCAGTCTCTTCTTAACCATGGTTTCCCACACCTTCTCTCTGGGGACACTATCTTATGCCTTTTCTAGATCTATGAAAGTCATGATCAAATCCTCTCCATATTCCCAGTTCTTTTCCATCACCTGCCTCGAGCTGAAGATTGGGTCCACTGTGGATCTTCCACTCCTGAAGCCATACTGTTCCTCTTGCAACTCTCCTTCCACCTTCCTTCTCATTCTTCTTTCTAATATCCTTTCCAGTATTTTTACTATCTGTGATAAGAGGGTGATCCCTCTATAGTTATCACACGCCTTCTTGTCCCCCTTCTTAAACACTGGTATTATTAGCCCTTTCTCCCAGTCTTCTGGTACACATTTCCGTTTCCACACACACTTTAGCAGTCGATACAACCATTGCATACCAACAGGTCCAGCAGCCTTTATCATTTCTACACTGATTTCATCCACCCCTGTTGCTTTTCCCATCTTCATTTTCTGTACTGCTAATTCCACCTCCAGCATTGTTATATCATCTTCTGTTATAGAGTCGTCAGGTTGTGTCACTTCCATCTCACCAGTACAATTGCTCACGTTCAATAGCTTATCGAAATACTCCTTCCATCGTCCCTTTATCTCTTCCGGGTGTGTTAACAACTCTCCATCTTCCTTTTTCACCAACTTTGTAGTAACTCTTTCTTTCCTCTTACTTCTTAGAAGCCCATTCCATTCTTCGTGTAAATTCTTCCCAACCTTTCTTCTTTTCTTCTCCTACCACTTTCTTACACCTCCGTTTGCTGTCGTGATACTTCCTTTTGCTTTCTTCTGTTTGATCTCGGTTCCATTCTTTCTATGCAGACTTCTTTTCTTTCACTGCTTTCCTCACTTCCTCATTCCACCACGGTGTCTCCTTCTCTTTCACTGGCGTTTTATGCTGGAAGTACGTTACTCCAAACTTTGCTCAACGATTGATAAACAGGCCCTACATTTAAAAATTTGACTTGCTGCGCCAGTCTAGCATCAGCCACATCCGTGGAAGCATTGCAGCGAGACCTGTGCATGATGTTGCGCACGTGATATTCACAATAAGAAAATACAAGAATTATACAGCAATCTTGAAGTTGAAAGTGAAATGCACAGGATTACGAATTAAGTAAATAATGATATAGTACTTTTTATTTATTTTATTTTGCTTCTCTGAACTTATAGTATTCTTTGCATAATCATTGCACCCTGCTATTCTTCTATGGATTTTAGACAAATAAATACAGTATATGAATATGCCAGGAAATACAGTACACTCACCAGCACTTAAATTGTCCTGGTAATGTCAAGTTTAAATGTTATTTACATGGAATTTTATTGATGGTAAGTATGGTTGTTTTATAGGATGCTTTGGTTTGTTACGAAAACATGTGCTAGGCTTGCATTAACATTGCCGTCCTTCCATTAAAAGAAAAATTAACAACCTATTGGAAATAAATGCCAACAATTATTAGTCTTCACTTCTTTACCTACAGTATGTTTAGCCGAGACGTTGCCAGAGTTGTCGCGCTCCGATTGATGAATGGTCATGCCTTCGCTATGCCGCTGCAACACCCCAGTATAGTCCATCTACTGTACGTTTGCACTTTTTTTTTGACAGTTCTCGCGGGAGAACATCTCCTACGGAACATACCAATCCGCCTCTACCACGTGCATTCCAGCCAATGAGCTATCACCCACATGGTAGCCAGCAATGGCCGCTGTATTCCATCAAGGTGTCAACAGCTGTTATGAGTTGCCTAAACCTACATTCATCTCTCAATATCAATTCATTGCCCTTTAGGGGGGCGTGGTGGCTCAGCGGTCTAGCTGTATGCCTCTCACCAAGGCGGTCCGGGTTCGATTCCCGGTCAATGCATGTGAGATTTTCGAAGTGAAATGCCATGTCCTGTGGTTCGGAATCCACGTAAAAAGGAGGTCCCATGGCTCATGATCTCAAGATTAACGGTCACGTTAAACTACAAGCTTCCTTTTTCATTGCCCTTTTTAAGAAAACTTGTATTTCTTTGTGACATTTATGAAATAATAGTTCTAACAGCACACCTAAAACACACTGACGACTCACTGACAGAATGTTACATCATTGGACGTGCTATGAACAAGACCTTGGCTATGACACAGCAGCTGATAACTTAAATGTGAGAGTGGAATTATTTTATGCCCATCATTTCACAGCATGAGGAAAATGTTTACTAAGGTATAGTGTAAGATGTCCTTAAGACGATACGATCATTACTTGACCTGTTGGATTGATATTAAAATAAAACGTACGAAACATTTCACCATGTAAGTTAACTTTCTTTAGACCTACGTTTTTGCACAAATCATGCCATGTGAAAATTATTCACCAGGCCAATGTCCTTGGGGAAATCAATAGTTCTGCTGCCTTTTCTTTTACCATCAAAAAGAGAGAAATAAAATAAATATTTTGAACAAGGAATTCCGTATCTGCTTCAGATTCGATATTCAAAACAAAGATGTCCGACCTGGAGACATCTCAGGCTACATAATTATTTACTCAACATTTAAGATAACCACTATATATTTATCTGAAAAGTGAACACGCGTTCATATGGAAATAATACTTTCAGATGACTTTGCGCAATATCATCAATTATTATTATTTAACATAATTAACACGTTATTTTCTCTGGCGGATGAACACAGTAAAGCTTCCATTACCAACCGCACGCCCATCTCACGAGCACGTGGTAGTTCAGTTGTATAATGCAACTTTTCTGTCTGGCCGACAGAATATGTTGCCAATATATTCACAATTACTGGAAAAAGCGAAAAAATAACCTGAAAAAACTTACATGTGAATAAAACATATTTGTTATGGACTACAGGTTATAAATTGAGTCTTCCCTTATGAAGGTTGGCAACCCTAGCTGTCAAAAAAGTGCAAACTTGCAGTAGATAAACTATACAAGACCCAGTGTAATGGTTTCGAGAAACTCTAGTGTTACTCTAGGAAACCCAGATCTGGCAGAAAAATAAAAATTTCAGATCGAGTTAACCAAGTTCCCGTCTATCGTTGCACACCCACAGGGGTTTTAATGTAAGAAAGAACGACGTTTCGACGATGCCTCAGAATGTTTTCAGTCAGGACAACATGGTACAGGACCGGATCTGACCAGAGAGCTCCAAGTCTGCCAAGTTCAGGTTCTCGCTAAAATGGCCAGATGGTGGAGAGCGAGTCCGGAGAGCAATATGAGGCGGCATATCCATGGAGGCTTGCACAGAGCTTGTTTTTAAAGGAAGATGGCAGCCTCAACACTCGCCGCTGCATCAGCGAGATTCTCATCGATCACATTGCACCCTTGGCTCCATTTATTGGAGAGGGATTTGTGTGACTAATTGATAGACCCTAGTCTATTCTAAAGCATGTACCTGCTTATTTTAATTATAGCATTTCCCTATTTACCACTGGCACTCCCAGCAAGATCATGTGGCTGGAGGCGGACTGGTCAATCGCAATGCAGAGATGCAGTATTGTCACACAAATGTGAAGTATTTGTTTCCAACACTGAAAAAACATTTTAATCTAACTTAAATTTTCATTTCTTCATTGCCTTTTGTCCAAGTGTGCTCCAGATTGACCCCTCTCCCAGTGTAGGTAGTCAGGAGTGATTAGTACAACTCATCCGCAGATTACACGTTCAATTTGCATGGTTCTGTCACAGCATCCACCAAGTGGTCATGAAAGCTGTTCTTGTTCAGCAGGGCTCTTGGTCGACTTCTACCAGCCCTTTCTCTTGTACCGTCCTTGGAGGTAAAGATACAATATGCCAGAAGCATCACGAGTTTTCATACACCATAAGATCAGTGTTGCCAATTTGAATAAGAAAATCTGATGCTCTTTGAAATGTGATCACTTTGCATTACTCTTTATTCCAGTGGAAGAAGCATTCTGTCCAACTTTAAAATCATTAAAGCATGCATTAACTAACCCACTCTCCTTTCTTCACACTGTGGAGGGATTTCTGGTTACACTGCACTCGCTGCTCTCGTCCAGCTTAAATGATGCCATAAAATTTGATCTCTTGCTCATTTTCATACCTGCTACATGCTAAAAGTGCTTTAGTAGCCAAGTGGTTCTGAAGTATGGATTTTACTATAATAACTCCCTGTAAATATTCATAAATTAAGGGGTGGGAGTCCTTCAATGCAAGTAAGGAAACTATCACGTCCATGGAAATGTCTCCCTATTACATAATTCCAGCAGCTAGAACGAGGCAGGGAGCTATCGATACTGTCTCGTGTGTGTAGCAAGGAGAATCATTTGGACAGCACTGTTTGTTTCTTCCATTGGGCAGCTTTGTCCAATCCTAGAATGACAAAACCATGCATGTTTGATTTGCCCAACCATTCTCAAGTTTTCTTCATCCATCAGAAACATGTGAAAAACACACAACCCATGTAAATTCACTCATAATTAGACATTTATTTTATTATTATTTAGCGTATGACATCATAAAAATGCAAAGAAACACAATCACAAATTAATGCACGTGGTGCCCCTGCATAGGTACCGACTTGATTCCAGTACTGAACTGAGCATCAGCATTCGACAGCCAGACAATCCTAGTGATCTCCTGGCTTGAAACACATCACAATAATTAGACAAACACTTCAACAGAGGTTTCCAGTGCTGTGAGACAATATTTTGAAACTTGTTGGGGGTGTGTGTATATATTCTGGGGTGAGGTGGAACATCAAGGATATCCCATAAGTTACACACCTGTATTCCTCACTATGGACGTTTGTATGAAATTTTGTGATCCTTGGCCTTTTTTTCTGTATTGAAATCCTATAATCACCCATTTTATGTGTCTCCTTTCAGGCTGTGCTAGCCAACGAAAAGTTGCCCAACTTGGAATCTGTCCAGATGGGTACCAAGTATGCCCAATATAATGTCCTTCAGCGTTTGAGGTCTCGAGAAAGGGACAACATCCGCCGACATGCACAGGTAAAGTAGTTGAACTATTCTCTACCTTTGAACTTTCTCAACCCTACAAGTTGATTTTATTTGACATCTGTAGGATGGAAGACAGAGGAAGAGATGGCTAGACCATGTGAAAGAGTAGTCAACTGGGATACAGTCCTGAGGGAAGAGTGGTACTTTGAGAGGGCTCGTATACCACACCCGGGCAATTGTAGTGGATAACAACTGTTGATGATGGTGATCTATAGCTTGTTTGGTTCCATATTATCACTGTACTGCACAGCATCACTGCAGTTAACGTTCATTTTCATTGGTCCCAGTTGTTATATCATAAAGACAATGTAAATTAGGCTTAACCATTTGTCTATTTTACTTTTAACCTCTATTTAAGGCTCAAATTTTACGGCCTCCATGACATTCTCAATGTCGTTTTAACGTTTGTATGTTTCCAAACAACACCATTTTCTCCCTGCTACATAACATAATGAGGTCGTGCCTCCTCCCTTCAACGAGTTTTTATAAAATTATCTATGAAAGAAAGAAACTGGGCTCACATTTCCAAGTCTTGCTCAACAGATACAACTGCTCCAATTCCTATGAATTGTTACATTATGTGTGCATATCAGGTAAACAAACCGCTTGCAAAGAGTAATAAGGTGCAGAAATGTGTAAGTTGTAACCTTGTATTCTCAGAATTTGTCCCGTCATGTATCAATTGATGGGGTTTAGTTTCACGCAAAATCTCAACAATTGCCTGTTTTGAACCGTGGTGCAGTGTGCAATTTTGCCATTCTAGGTTGACAAAATTCAAAGTAAGGTAAAAGTCGGATCTTTTGCCCCCAACTAGGTCGAAACCATCCATAATGACTAAGAACACTAGTTAGTTTTTGAGGTTTTAAGGGGTGGAACTACGAGGTCATCTGCCTCACTAAGAATACTTTTCAGATACTTCCACACTGTTTAAACACTTTGCGATTAGTTGGGGAAGGTGGTAATAGGGTTCGATTACAGGGGGATCATACATTTTGAGCTAAAACTATAACTATTTTAATATTATAACAGAACATTGAAAAGAGTTGAGAATATGGGAAGGATGTGGTAATGACTTTTATTGATCTAGAAGAGGCCTATGATAGCATCCCCAGAACAAAAGTTTGGGAAAGCCTAACAAATAGGGGGATAGGCAAGGAACTGAGAGACATGATAAAGGCAATGTGCATGGATTGCTACAGTAGTGTGAAGACTAGAGTCGGGACATCGGAATGGTTTAAAATTGACACTGGACTAGAGCAAGGAAGTGTGTTGTCGCCCTTATTGTCCTTAATGGTGATGGATGACATCATGAAGGCAGCAATGAAAGGCTATAGTAGGGCAAAGATATGTTGTTTGCAGACAATGTTGTGATCTGGGGCGAGGAGACATAATAAATGCAAAGATTGAGCAATGGGGATTGAAGATAAATGTGGAGAAGAGTAAAACAGTGGTGATGAGTAGAGGTGAGAAAGAAGGAAAAGGAGTAATCAAAGACAGAGATAAGGAATTGGAAGTGGTGATACACTTCAAATACTTGGGAAGTGAACTCACTGATGATGGAAGACTAGATTTGGAAATTAGCAGAAGAATACTACTCGGGAGTTCTTTCTACCAACAGGTACGGGGACTAGTATGGAGCAAGGATATACCAATTAAGGCTAAAGGAGTTATGTACAAAGCATATTATGTTCCTATAATGATATATGCAGCAGAAACTTGGACAATGACTAAGAGGGATGAAAGTAGAGTACAGGCAGCTGAGATTAGATTCCTGAGAAGTATCGTCCAGAAAACGAGGAGTGACAGAGTGAGAAATGATTATATACGGAAACTAAATGACAAACTGGAGCCCGCCGACAGTCTGCGCAGCGGTTGACCATTGCTGGCTGGAGTCACTTTCTTAAGCGCTCGCGAGTTGGAAGCACAGAAATGCTGGCATATTTTGTCCTTATTTCTTGGTATTGAAAAGTGTATGCGATCAAGAAGTGTTTACCACGATAAAAGTAAGTTGCTGTACAAAAATCAAGTAAAAGATTTCAATTACTACGGGCAGGTTTATGCCATGGACACATCCCCCGAGTTCGCAGGCCTTAAAGCTTGTCCAAAATTGACTTCCGCACACATAAACCCTAAGTCTTTCCATTAATTCAGCAATGCGACCTTGAATGCCATTAAGTTCTTCCGGCAAACTAACTCCGACATTTTTAGCGGCAGTGAGAATACAGAATTATTCACGAGAGACATGAATAATGTAGCAGATGCACTTAACTCCAGAATACCAACAAACTCACTCTACAACAATGTCCCTTCGCACATGACATTAATAGACGTTAATGAAAGCTCAGAAAAAAACACATTTTCCTCAAATAGGACAATGAAATCTCTTTGAGTCACGCTAAGGTGTACCTTAGAAGTCGCTCAATATTTATGGTCCAAAGGCTTTAGGCAAGTGTTGACAGGGAAATTCAATCAAGACCCCTTGGAACGTTATTTCTGATTTTTTAAGGTCCATAAATTGTGACTATCACCCATCAACTGTAGATTTTCTGCATTTGCATATGTTACAGTGCGTGTATGTGCCAATTAAGATGGCTATATCACCGTCCAGGAACTGTGAACCTAAGTTAGAACCACCTCTCACGTCATTTTTAATCAAATGCGATCATGTGCGAAGCAAACCTCTATTCAGTGTGTCCGAGCTTATTTAATGGTTTCAAAATCTTCTCAATTCTTTGCTTCTCTACATTTGCACTTCAGGCTTGGCCCATGTTCTTGCTCTCCCTGATCTGTTGGCTTAATGCTTCGTATGAGCTTACTTTTACACCCATAGAAGTACGCTCAGTTCACACCTCTGGATGTTGACTGCCCTTTTGGCTCTTGACACCTTAAGCTTCCTTTCTTGGGCCCTGTGCGAAGTTTTAACTACCCCATTCCACTGCTTTCCATCTCAAGTAATCAGATGAGGTTTGTGCATCACCTCTTATGAATTTGCATGGTGCAGGTGTTTGACCCCTTTAGTCTAGTTTAGGGATTTTAATCAATACTTGATTTATAAAGATTGCATTATTTTTCATTTATTTATTTATTTTGGCCTTGAATACATTTAATGGTGGTGTGACAATTTTGTTGATACTTTTTACTAGCATGTTAAAAGGACTCCATCCAGCACACTGCGGTTTCTAAAGCTGTAGCTGTAAAAAGTAACGTCCTGTCAAATGCATCTTTGTTATGTGTACATTTTCTTTCAAGCAACTGTAAAGTCTAATTAAGAAAGCTTGACTGTATATTCTTCTGTTTTGTTCTAGTCTTTGTTCTTCGTGGACAGTTTTTACATGTTGTAATTTGGGTTTTTTTTTTTTTTTTTTTTTTTTTGAGAAGTGTATGTAGCATTGGCAATATTTATAGAGAATGGGGAATGTGGTGTTTCAGGCGCAGAGATCATCACCGAGGTGCCGTGAGCCACGACGTTCCCTCTCGTATGATGCCCGGCCGTTTTCTCCTCCCGGCAATCCGGACGGCACGAGTACGAGCAGTGGAGCTGCTAATGGAAGCAGCGGAGGTGTGAGCGGCCTGTCCAATAGCGGCGTGGGAAGTGCAGGCCCGGTAGCGTCGGGCAATAACGATCACCTCTCCTTACACCAGCAGCAGCTCGGAGAACGGCTGTACCCCAAGGTACAAGCCCTGCGTCCGTCATTCGCAGGAAAGATCACCGGCATGTTGTTGGAACTGACGCCTGCCCAACTGCTCATGCTTCTCGCCTCAGAAGAGGCTCTGCGGCAGAAGGTGGAGGAGGCTGTGGAATTGATTCTCAGTCACAGTCAGGAGCAAATGGCATCGGAAGCTCTTTTAGGTAAGTTGTCACGTGTCTGAAATTAGCCTGACACGCCGCATGTATATTCTGCTGTTGTGTTATTGCAGCAAGATATTATGGGAGTTTGAAAAGTAAATATGAAGTTCACTCCACAATTAATGCACCGCATATTTTTTTCATCCAATTTGATTCTACACCTTCGTAATTTTGATAGTCTGTGGATACGACCTTTTAGCACAAAATGTCACTTCTCCGCACAATCCCTATCTTTTTGAACTGCCTTATGCCACCTCGGAACAAGTGCTTTTACTCCTGCACAGTAAACATCTGGTCTAGTGTAGCAGCCTTCATGTCTTCAAACTTCTCTCTGAGAAACGAGTTCTTACCAAAGAGATATAGTCCACACCACGGTTTTTGGCCAGTGGGCCACGGTTTCACAGTCGTACAGAGGACAGGTGGCGAACCTTAAGCATGTGCAATTGATATGAGAGTGGCTTTCTGCGCAACTGAGAACTCTCGTATCACTTGCACATGCTTCAGGCTCACCAACTGTCCTCTGTATGACTTTGAAACCAGGTGGCATAAACTGTAATCAGGATTATAAGGCAGGTGTTACACTGTTGTACATCCCAGCATTAGCATCTTTGGTTTTCTGACTGGTGTGACATCGCATATTACCCTGCGAAAGCAAAATATTCGGCTGATGTCAAACACGCTTCAGGCGAGCGGGAAGTTCCTTTAATATTAAAATGTTAGAAGCCATTTTTCAGTGTTGCCTGTATAAACAACAACAGTCAGTCAACGCAAGAGTGCCGATCAGTCATGTTTCCTTTCCCATAAATTCTTGAAAGTAAGTCATCTCCTCATTCTCGTACATCTCCAAGAGTTCGCTAAACAGTTTTTCTCGTTTCTTTACGGGATACTGTCAACCTTTTCAATCCCAGCTGATTCAGTATTCTGCACAGTTTCTTCCCCAAGTCCCAGTTGCACATTAGTTGGTGGAAATGATGCTCTTAATGCGCTCCACTTTGTCACTGTCGCATACAGACATAGTTACAAGGTTCCCTATAAATAACTAAGGCACAGAAGAAAAAATGGATTTATTCTTAATAAATGTCATGCATTATTTCTGGAATGAACCTAGTTTCTATGTTGGCATCTTATTTTCTTCAAAGAATAAATAGCTTGTTTTTTGTTGTTAGAGGAAAGTGCCTCCCACTATAGAAGTTTGCCTTTTTTTTGGTGGTGGTGATTGTTTTAAGGATGGAACTTCACTTCTCTTCGGTGTGAATGAGTATTGTTTTAAGGGATGGAACATTGAGGTCATCACTTCATGGTGATGAGCAGAGCCCGGATAATTGTGTGCTTAACGTTTAGCAGAGTCTATATATTCCTCACATTTTTGGACTTCAGTTTTGTAGTAGTCTTCAAGAAGGTTATGTACCTCATCATCGAAGTCAGTAAGTTGAATCAAGGTCTCTTGGAGTCTCTCCTTATAGTGCTGGTAGTCTTCGGGTGCTGAATCAGCTGTTAAATTATTTACGTCAGAGAGAAAACGTGTGATATTTGATCTTACTCTCATTCGCTTACTTTTTTAGGGGCAGATGACCTCGTAGTTCCGCCCCTTAAAACCTCAATAACTAACTTGTCCGCTTTTGTTTCAAAGCTGTCAGTTGCTTGTTAGAAATGTTGTCTGTTATTGTATATTACTAAAGTTGCTGATACAGTAGTGGAGTTCTTAGCTGTAAAGTGTGTAGATCTAAGTATTTATAATCTGACCACAGAGTATGTATGTGTCCACCATGTTAGTTCCAGATCAGACCACCAGGTATCGGCATCAAATTCTACGTTATTAGTTTCAGGTCTTCGCTGACGGTGATCTATGGAATTCCAGAGCTGCGCATGCACGCTTCCATATTTGCTGTAGTGATCCATTCTAATAAATCCTATTATGTGGTAACATGCGTTATTGCATGCAGGTCGTGAAATTCTTAAATAATTCAATATCTCAAATAGTTGAATCGAATTGGACTTGTCTTGTTCGAATGAAGTAGGCCTAGTTGGATAGGGTGATGTGCTGGTGAGGATCATGTGCTCAGTCTCTTTGAGATACCGTTTCATAATTCACTGCACTATGAAACTGTAATGTACTGTAGTGATCGTAAAAGATCAGTATGTAATACTCCGTGGAGCTCCATGAAGTAGTAAGGCCACAAGTTCTATTCTTCCGAGATTTTTCCGAGTTTTTCTGGTACCAAATGTTACATGTAGTTAGCAAAGACTTCTACTATTGACAGCAATACAATGACTTTAATGATAAAAGGGGCAAGAATACAAATTAGTACGCGATAAGCCCACGGTGGTGATCTTTTATTACCATTCCCCAACAATAATACTCTGAGTGAAGCACAGGCTTGGATTTTATCCAGAACTCACATTTTGTCTTCTAAACTGAACGATGTATAATAACCCCCAACACTCATGTTAGTTACTGTATTCTAGCGAGGACAACAGTAGGACACTTCCAAATACTTACAAGCAATCATAGAGATAGAATTTAGCACAATGTAACAGTAACTCGTCACTTGGGCTTCAAAAAGCGAGCTTGGCTGGCAATGCCTTTGTTGCATGCTTGTCATCAATAATGATACATACTGTAATGGCCAACGCGGGAAGTCAACAACCCACCAAGAGTATTCTGGTAATAGTGGACAATGTATAAAAATTTGTTGGCCAAAGCATTAGATAATGATGTGATAATACAAAGAGTTGACTTTACAAAGGTCGCTTGACAATTTAGCAAACATGTGGAGGACCAGACAATATTATTGTCACTAAATAAGGAAATCCAGGAAGGCATAAAGGAAACGACACCACCACTAACTAATAATAAGATATATTATCAAATAGGTGGCACATAAAACAAATATCCAAAGGTGACACATAAACAAATATTCAAAGGTGGCACATAAACATATGAGAAACACTAGCACAAATTTACACAATTGAAGAAACACTCAAAGAATTAACACACGTTACGTCTTGAGCCTAAAACACACATATAGTCTTGAACGTAGCTGCAGATCAGTACATCATAGAACGGCATGCAATACACGGCGGTTCCAAAGAATGATATAATTTAAATATGCAACACAAGTGGAGTTGCAACAAATAATGAAAAAACAGGTCGCATGGAACGAGAATGTGTCGTCGAACCAGGACTGACTTACAGTGATGCGCCGATACTGTAAGCCCAAAATGAATTGTTAATAAAATAAATTATGTGTGAAACGCAGGAAGTCAAAGTAGTTGCTGTCATACAAATACCGGGATATGCCAATCGCACGGTATTGTCACAATAGTAAAGTAGTTAAGCCCAGCGTCAACTTCCATTCCAGTGATGTTGCAGGAAGTCAAAGTAGTTGCTATCATACAAATACCGGGATATGCCAATCGCACGGCATTGTCACAATAGTAAAGCAGTTAAACCCAGCGTCAACTTCCATTCCAGTGATGTTGCAGGAAGTCAAAGTAGTTGCTATCATACAAATACCGGGATATGCCAATCGCGCGGTATTGTCACAATAGTAAAGCAGTTTAGCCTAGTGTCAACCTCCAATTAGTGATGATGCCTGGCCTTGTAACATGCTTCCAGACACGATGAATTACTTATCACACGAAGCATCATCATTATTCATACGCGTGAAAACAAATTGTTAGGCAGTAAATGAAGATAGAAGTAAACACATTACAACACTATCCGACGCCGCGGATTGAAGAATTCGTCGACATGACGCGTATCAACATCAAGCATGGTGATGATGAGATCGAAGATCACCATAATGTCACTGCCCAAACAAAATATGAATCATGTGCATAGGACATGATTGCTAAGCACGGTTACTATGAAGATAGCACCAATTATAGAAATGATTAGCTGGATACTTGATGATATATCACAACCAGCGTTGAAGCACAGCATTGTGTCATGGCCACACACTTAGAGAACAACGAAGAAGAAACACGTGATTGGTCGCTACAAGCAGCAAGAAGGCCTCTGATAGGCTGGAAGCAGCCAATCACAGTAAAGAGTTCAAACAAGTTAAAGAAGAATCAATGTGGCCAACTTAGAAATACAAAATACCTTCTAAGCAAAAATATCCTACTGGAAACACGGCAGTGGGAATACTACATGCAATCAAAACAAATAAATCACGACAACCAATCAACATAAACAAAACCAACCTGACAATGAATAAATGCAATGAAGACAAATAATACAGATATGTACAACCACACAGAGTGGAAACAAATGGGGAAACACAAAAACTGGTTTGCCAAGACAGTGGCCGAACCATATTGCCCGCACAGAAACAACAGGCAGGTTGTTTATGAAAATACAAGAGTGTTTAGTTCTGCGGTAACAAGGGAGACACCTTGACGATGGGACGTTTCAACAGTCCAGAGGTGGTATGTAGAGAGACCACACGAGCTAGGCCGTCCTTACCACAATGAACCTCAAGAATTCGTCCAAGTCGCCAGTAAGTAGGAGAAACATTGTCGTCCATAATAAGCACAAGCGTGCCAACCTTGAGGTTAGGAGACATACGGTTCCACTTGCGACGTTGTTGAAGGGAGAGTAAATGATCTGTGGACCATTTACGCCACAATGAAGTCATAATCTGTTGAAGTAATTGCCATCTAGACAACCTATTGATGGGCACTTCAGAAACGTCAGGAATGGGCAAGGCATTCAAAGGTCGTCCAACAAGAAAGTGACCTGGCGAGAGATAGCACAAGTCAGTAGGATCCTCAGTCATAGGCGAAATGGGTCTAGAATTTAGAATGGCTTCAATTTGCACCACGAGAGTGGTCAATTCTTCATACGTAAGTACTTGAGCCTTCATGATTCTTATTAAATGAGATTTCAAAGATTTGATGTTTGCCTCCCAAATTCCACCAAAGTGCGGAGAACTAGGAGGAATGAAGTGCCACTGAATTAGTAGCGATGACGTAGAATCTTGAACAACAGATTGAAAATCTGCAGAGGAGAGCAACGTACCAAGATCAGCAAGGTCAGACTGTGCGCCTTGAAAGTTGGTACCATTGTCGGAATACACTTGAGCGGGAACGCCCCTTCTACTGCAGAAGCGAGTAAAAGCTACAACGAAAGCATGACTGGAGAGGGAAGTGACGACGCCGTAGGTATCAATTGACAATAAATAGAGACAAGCTCCATAGGCCTGCTGACTGCTGTCGCAAAAGCCATGAAGTCGCATAGATTTGATTTCTGAAGCAGGCTTAATGAAACGTGGAGTAGAAATCTCAGAAATCGCAGGTAAATTGCTATAAATGTTCAGCCAAGCTTGCGTGATTTCCATTGGAAGGGGGTCATCCCAACCGAGTTTGTGAATCCACAAATCTTGGAAGAGAATCTTACAAGCAACCACAATAGGTGACACTAAACCCAAAGGGTCAAAGATAGAGGCAACAATGGACAAAAATGAACGCTTAGTAAAGGTAATTGAAGTGTCACAGTTCACGATAGGTGACTGAATCCGCAACAAGTCATCGATAGGTTGCCAATAAAGTCCTAGCGTTCTGGCGACTGTTTCTTCACCATCGCCGAAACTACGGAGTTGTTGTTTCTCTTGATGATCAAGAGGAATGTTATCTAATAGAGTCATGGAGTTTGAACTCCACTTACACAGTTCAAAACCACCTAATCTCAAAAGAAGGGTCAATTCATCATACAGAATGAGTGCGTCATGCTCGGAATCACATCCCGAGATACAATCATCAACATAGAAGTCGTTTAAAACAATCTGAGTGGCAGCTGGAAAAGCTGTGCCATCAGTGAGGGCGAGCTCCTTTAGCACACGAGTGGCTAAGAAGGAAGCTGGGGCAGTACCATATGTAACGGTGTTTAATTGATATTCTACTATTGGGTCTGAAGGAGAGTCTCTCCAAAATATTCTCTGTAAGTCACGATCCTTGTGATCTACAAGAATCTGTCTGTACATTTTACTCAGATCAGCTGCAAACGCTATCAAGTGAGTACGGAACCGAAGCAAAATAGAGAACAAATCCTGCTGAATTACAGGGCCCACCAACAAGGTATCATTAAGGGAGCACCCAGACGTAGTAGCCATCGAAGCATCAAATACCACTCTGAGCTTTGTAGAAGTACTGTGCGGCTTGAAAACAGGATGATGGGGAATGTAGTAAACTTCACCATCAGTCGGGTGGGGGGCGACTTGTATATGGTTTAAGGCTAGATATTCATGCATGAATTCAGTGTATTCTAACCTTAACTCAGGGTTACGAGCCAAACGTCTTTCGAGAGAGTGAAAACGATTTAGTGTAGCGTAGCGAGAGGCACCTAGAGGCTCCGAGTCTACCTTGCGAGGGAGTCCAACCACAAATCTACCATCGTCTTTGCGAGTGGTAGTAGCAACGAAGTGTTCTTCACATATGGATTCATCAACAGACAACACTGGGGTTTCAACTTCTTCAACGTTCCAAAACGCTTCCAGCTGTTGTTCTACATGAGGGCGTGAGAGTGTAAGTGCTGATACCACGTGCGATGGTTGCGAGGTGCTTGCACTGGGCAGCTTCCCAGAAAACACCCAACCCACAGAGGTATTTTGAATGATGGGCAAATCACCAACTGGTATGATTTTACCAGGACGTAACAGGTCAAAGAAATATTCTGCACCAAGAACAAGATCAATAGATTTAGTGCAATTGAAATCAGGATCAGCTAAATCAATATGTGATGGAATGTTCCATTCAGAGGTATCGAAACCAGCAGCGGGTAGCTCAAGTGCAATATTGGGAACCACGAGACATTCAAGCTTAGCAGACCAATTAGTAGCACAGGCAAAAACGTTCACATCAGCAACAACAGTAGCAGTGCTTTGATTTTGACCAACACCGTGAATGTGTACCTTCATAGGTTTGGTGTGGAGTCTTAATTTCTTAACTAAATGTGACGAAATTAAGTTACAATCTGATGCAGAGTCAAGTAGTGCAGTAACAGGTACACGTACGCCATTGCCAGCTAATATATTCAACTTGGCAGTGGGTAATAGCGTCCTTGAAAATTGATTGTCACGAGCGACGTTACTGCAACTAGTGTTTACCACGTTAGCATGAGCTTGAGAAGCATCATTACTAGTGCCACTGGAGGGCTCATAGTGAAGAAGAGTGTGGTGTTTTCGGGAACAAGTGTTACAAGAGTACTTCGAACATTGATGATTAGGCTCGAAATTACGCAAACAATTATAACACAATTTTCGAGACCTGACAAAATTCCATTTGGCTGTGGACGAAAGTTTGATAAAGGTACCACATTTCGACAATTGGTGATCAATGCTCCTACAATATGTACAACGAGATTTGGTAGTAGTTAACATGGGTTTCTGAGGCAAATGACCTTCAGCTTTAAGCTTGGTTACAGCAGTATGTAATGCAGGCCTGGACACATTCCTTTCAGTTATTTCCAGTACCTTGCATTTTTTCTCTAAGAAGCTAACCAAGTCCTGGAGAGTGGGAATTCTCCCAGAATCAACATGATTCTCCCATTCACGGATGCTATCATTATCTAGTAGCTCCAATATAAAATGTGACAATAACAGGTCTTGAAGGGTAACCCCGTTAAAGTCCAAAGCTTCTAACGCATTGACATGAGAAACAAAGTGGTCGATGATGGCACGCAATGACACTGAATCATTACCGTATGCGGGGGGCTTGAAAAGCTTGGTAACATGATTGTGCGCTATGAGCCTAATGTTATTGTATCGAGTTGTCAGCAAGTTCCATGCAACCATAAAGTTATCATCTGACACTGTAATGTTCTTTAAGAGGAGTTTGGCCTCACCACTAAGACTAGAATTAAGGTAGTAGAACTTAACAATATCAGACAGAGCATGGTTATCAATTACTATGGCCTTGAAGCTATCTCTGAAATTCAACCAGTCTGTGAAGTCGCCACTGAACTGCGGAATTTGAATTTCAGGCAACTTTATATGAGCTGCAGCTACGTTAGCATTAGGAAATTGTGCACTCTGCAAATTATTCAAAGGGTTATCACTGTCTGTAGTGTTGGATTTTTTGAAATTGTCACAATGTAGTTTAATTTTAACCAGCAACTCAAAATATTTATCTTCGAAGTCACAACGTTCGGCTATTTCTTCGTCGATATTGTCTGTAATATCCTCTAAAGCGACTTGCGCTTCGTTAAATTGTTTATAAATTTCCTCGCATTTGTGTTTGCGTAACACTAACATTTGATATTGCTCTTCTGTAATGTCCTGAAAGTTGCTAATTACCTTTTCTTGTGAGGTAAGCATGGCCTTAGCGACTGCACGCTTCCTAACTAAAGGTCGTTTTTGGGCATCCTCCATAATGACTTTAGGATTGCCCGCCTAGATGTAATTACCAGAGTTGCACACCTAACTAACACAACCACTAACTAACACAAAAAATAAACACTGAGACAATGGTCTCGATTAAGTTGTAAACAAACATCTGAACATAGAATACTGTATTGTGTCCTTGGGAAGTTAATGGGAACGTATACAATTTAAATTTATGGCCTTCCTGGTGAAATAGCAAGAAACAAGGGCCCAAAATGGCCAACACAAAGCTTAATAATTCATTCAAAGTAGTAAACAGCTCAATATCCGGCCCGGAGAGGACCAAACAATGTAATGGCCAACGCGGGTAGTCAACAACCCACCAAGAGTATTCTGGTAATAGTGGACAATGTATAAAAATTTGTTGGCCAAAGCATTAGATAATGATGTGATAATACAAAGAGTTGACTTTACAAAGGTCGCTTGACAATTTAGCAAACATGTGGAGGACCAGACAATATTATTGTCACTAAATAAGGAAATCCAGGAAGGCATAAAGGACACGACACCACCACTAACTAATAATAAGATATATTATCAAATAGGTGGCACATAAAACAAATATCCAAAGGTGACACATAAACAAATATTCAAAGGTGGCACATAAACATATGAGAAACACTAGCACAAATTTACACAATTGAAGAAACACTCAAAGAATTAACACACGTTACGTCTTGAGCCTAAAACACACATATAGTCTTGAACGTAGCTGCAGATCAGTACATCATAGAACGGCATGCAATACACGGCGGTTCCAAAGAATGATATAATTTAAATATGCAACACAAGTGGAGTTGCAACAAATAATGAAAAAACAGGTCGCATGGAACGAGAATGTGTCGTCGAACCAGGACTGACTTACAGTGATGCGCCGATACTGTAAGCCCAAAATGAATTGTTAATAAAATAAATTATGTGTGAAACGCAGGAAGTCAAAGTAGTTGCTGTCATACAAATACCGGGATATGCCAATCGCACGGTATTGTCACAATAGTAAAGTAGTTAAGCCCAGCGTCAACTTCCATTCCAGTGATGTTGCAGGAAGTCAAAGTAGTTGCTATCATACAAATACCGGGATATGCCAATCGCACGGCATTGTCACAATAGTAAAGCAGTTAAACCCAGCGTCAACTTCCATTCCAGTGATGTTGCAGGAAGTCAAAGTAGTTGCTATCATACAAATACCGGGATATGCCAATCGCGCGGTATTGTCACAATAGTAAAGCAGTTTAGCCTAGCGTCAACCTCCAATTAGTGATGATGCCTGGCCTTGTAACATGCTTCCAGACACGATGAATTACTTATCACACGAAGCATCATCATTATTCATACGCGTGAAAACAAATTGTTAGGCAGTAAATGAAGATAGAAGTAAACACATTACAACACTATCCGACGCCGCGGATTGAAGAATTCGTCGACATGACGCGTATCAACATCAAGCATGGTGATGATGAGATCGAAGATCACCATAATGTCACTGCCCAAACAAAATATGAATCATGTGCATAGGACATGATTGCTAAGCACGGTTACTATGAAGATAGCACCAATTATAGAAATGATTAGCTGGATACTTGATGATATATCACAACCAGCGTTGAAGCACAGCATTGTGTCATGGCCACACACTTAGAGAACAACGAAGAAGAAACACGTGATTGGTCGCTACAAGCAGCAAGAAGGCCTCTGATAGGCTGGAAGCAGCCAATCACAGTAGAGAGTTTAAAAACCAAGAAAGAGGCCTCTGATAGGCTGAAAGCAGCCAATCACAGTAAAGAGTTCAAACAAGTTAAAGAAGAATCAATGTGGCCAACTTAGAAATACAAAATACCTTCTAAGCAAAAATATCCTACTGGAAACACGGCAGTGGGAATACTACATGCAATCAAAACAAATAAATCACGACAACCAATCAACATAAACAAAACCAACCTGACAATGAATAAATGCAATGAAGACAAATAATATAGATATGTACAACCACACAGAGTGGAAACAAATGGGGAAACACAAAAACTGGTTTGCCAAGACAGTGGCCGAACCACATACGGTTCTTATTATTAGCCGCGAGTGGAGTGAACGGGAAGGAAGGGGGACGCGATCGACATTTCACAATAGATGGCCTTGGTACAAATGATGTCTAGCGCAGTACTGCAGCGATAAAAACCTGTCCATATTACTTAAGCCGGAAGTAGTGAGGATTCACTGTTTATTCAAAATGTGTATAATTTAATCTGTGTTAAGAGGGCAGATGAACTTGTAGTTCCACCCCTTAAAACAACAGTAACTAACTCGGTTAACGGTTTTACTTTGTTAATCATATGCTACTGTATAACACCTCTTGAAGACCATATTATCACTATAGTCTGTGTTGTTTTTCTTTAGATCTGGATGTATTTAGCCTTTCGGAGCGTGGAAAAAAGCCAAGCAGTGCGCCGCCATCCCGCAATACACCTGGGACCGAAGAGCCAGCAGAAGACAATGAAGACAGTGTACCTCTGTTTTACAGCCCGGGCAAGAGAGGGTTCTACTCCCCCCGCCAGGGCAAGGCCAGCTTCGAACGACTCAATGCATTCCGAAATGTGGGCAGGTCAGTGACAAATGGAATTTTATGTTTAATAGCTAGATGGAATGGTGAGCAAAATGTTCAACTCGTGTACTATGTGCTGGCTCGAGGGGCGATTGCTTCTCAGCAATGGGACAACAGTCAAAGACAGGACTGAGTGAGAGAAGGGGGGGGGGGACCGCTGTGTCCTACAACGTCGTCAAACCCATGAACAAGATTCTTTCTGCAGTAGTGCACAGATGGCAAGACCTACAAATATTCACACAACAATGTTTGGATGGATAAGGTGCAACATGTTTCACGCCTTCAATTATTAATAGCTCTTCTTGTCCAATGATTGATTATATTAGTATTAACTAAAGAAAACCAATTTGAAGAAGGAATCTATTTTGAGGCTAATAAACCAAAACATTTACCAAAATTATTTTTAACACAAAAAGTTTCTGTAGCTGGCAATCATCATCTTCAAGGAGTGGAATGCTTTTTCTTCTCTGATCAATAGGCCTACTCTTTGGAATAGATATGTTCTTATTAACACATCACCAGTTAAACTGAAATATAAAGTTAACTGAACCTAGGAAATGAGAGAGAATTCGATTTATTCCATTTCTACTCCATTGCGTAGTTATTCAGCTGTTGTCTCTTCACACTTCTGATCATAGAAACAAAAACTAGTGTGAGTGTAGCACATCAAATAACCCTAATTTTACAGAGGAAACAGTTGTCATTGCACCGCTCTCGAATTAGTTAAACTTCGGAGTTAGGCTGGCCATCATCAACAGTTTTGGCAGCTGTGGGTGCTAGCCCAGAAATAAGGTCGGCATCACTGCAGGGTATGCATTTCACAGGGCACCGTTTTGGCGTCTGTGGGAGCCACAGTGTGCTCATGCCCAAAAATATGGTTTGCATCACTCCCTATTCTATAGCGAATCTTTAATATCGGCAGCAAAACGAGCATTTGCAGAAGTCTGGCATGTAGCCAGTTTCTTTTCACTGTATAGCATGTGTAGCTAAATTCTGAGTTCGGTACCAACCTGTACTCAGATTATTGGAATTTGCATATATACACAGCTCTGGTAATAGATCAGTTTAATCATTAAACATCAGGTCGGTGTTTGTTTTCTTTAGAATTTGTAATATTTCTTGAAATTCTTCATGACAGAAGAAATAGGAATGGGAAAGAGAGTGAGACAAGGATGTTGTTTGTCACCTATTCTATTTAATATTTCACGATGTACACTATAACACGACAGTTTGGGGGAGTCTGCAGATGTTCACCTCCACTGCTCGGATGAAGCATCTAAAACAAACTCGATGCACACCATATCATATCAGTTTGTCCCAATGCTCCACCAATTTTGCACCCTTTGCTAAGGACGCTGGTTACTGGTGAAATGACTTCCTCAGCAACAAATCTGATGCTGTTGAGTGTCTCATTCACGATATTATTGGTAGATACTGTACGTCAAGTGTTTTGGTGCAATAAATGGTGTTTTCAAATTATGAACTTGCTCCTGTGATTGTAGGCTTTATTTTTATTTTTGGCAGGTTGATGGGTCTTTGTCTCCTGCAGAATGAACTTTGTCCAATCTTTTTGAACCGACATGTGATGAAGTTCATCCTTGGGCGACCTGTAAAATTCCATGACTTGGCATTCTTTGATCCTGTGATATATGAAAGCTTGCGTCAGCTAGTTGTGGATGCAGAAACGAAGGACAGCAACAGTCTTTTCTCAGCACTCGACCTTACTTTCAGGTAAGGTTTCGTTTTGGTTTTTCTTTTCCCTCCATTAATGCAGAGAAGTCACATCAAATATCTCATATCTACTTTATTTTTACAGGCAATGATTGTTGAAGTTTATACCTGTTTCTTTCAGTATTGACCTGAGCATGGAGGAAGGTGGTGGTTCTTTGGAGCTGATCCCTGGTGGACGAGATATCGAGGTTACGGCACAAATTGTGTATGATTATGTACGCAAGTATGCAGAATGCCGAATGATTAAGGTGCAAGAGAAAGCTATTGAGGTAATTTTGCTCTACTATAAAATAGGGAAATTAGATAGAGATTGTTGGAGACATGCCGTAGCACCAAGTACCGTATTTCCTCGCATAGTCGTTGCCACTGCATAATCGTCGGACCCCACTTTTCAAACACTAAAATAGGTTTATAAAATTTCATCGCATAGTCGTCGCATAGCATATTCGTATTTGTGCGCCAGTCTGTTGCACATGCTGCCGCGACTTTATTACATGGCGCAACTTTGTCAGAAGAAAAATATCTCGTCTTTATTCTTCCGGGCTATGAACTGTGACGCGAGCGGCCAGCGCACATTCCGCGAGCTTATAGGCCTAATCTGGCGTGATCTTGACAGCAGAAAATAATCTCGTCTTTATGCCTGTGGGCTATGAACTGTCACACGAGCAGCCAGCGCACATTCCGCGAGCTCATAGGCCTAATCTGGCGTGTTCTTGTCAGCAGAAAATAATCTCGTCTTTATGCCTGTGGGCTCTGGCGTGATCTTGTCTGGAGCAAGTAATCTCGTCGTTATGCCTGCGGGCTATGAACCGCGATGCGAATGGCCAGCTTCGTCAGCACATGCCGCGAGCTTTAACCTGTCGTGACCTTGTTAGAAGAAAGAAGCCTGTCTTTGACTGCAGGCTATGACTCACGCTATGCGAATGGCTGGCCCGTGCTGCAAATAATGATACAGTACCGTATATTCTTTGAACTTATATATTCTTTGCATAATCGTCGCACCCAGCTTTTTTCCATGAATTTTAAGCTTAAAACGTGTGACGATTATGCGAGGAAATACGGTACCACTGGAGGAAGCACATGTGAACATATTTGTAGTGGTTCAAAGCATCATTTTTATATGCAAAATATATGGAGCAATTTGTCCACCTATGGTATTGAGGTTAACACTAAGTGGACAAGTTTATTTCATAGAAAGAATAGTTTTTTAATTATTGTTGGGGGGCGTGGTGGCGCAGCGGTCAAGCTGTATGCCTCTCACCTAGGCGGACCGGGTTCGATTCCCGGTCACTGCATGTGAGATTTTCGATGTGAAATGCCATGTCCTGTGGTTCGGATTCCACGTAAAACGGAGGTCCCGTGGCTTATGATCGCGAGATTAACGGTCACGTTAAACTACAAGCTTCCTTTTTTTAATTATTGTTGTTTAAGGGGTGGAACAGGGAGGTCATCTGCCACAAACAAAATTTGAGAGCTGGGTGCTGAAAGTTTTATTGTGTAAAATAAGTTGGTGTTTATTTTTTTTTACTAAAAAACAAATTTTCCTGTAAAAATCTATAAACCTCACTATTCTAGGGTCGCAGGGCGATACACTCGCTAAATGAACCACACTAGAAAGTGTGATTCCGGAAGGGAACTATAAAATTATGGCTGGGATTCTCTTCTGTCGCCTTAGCAATACAGTGGAATCTCGTTAGCACGTTCTCGGTTACGACGTTTTCCCGTTTAACGCGATGATTTTCTCAAGTCACAGTACCATTGCTGCTAAATATATGTTGATATATCCCCTTGATACGTTTTCTATTCCCGCTTACTACGATCAAATTTTCGTCGCGTAGTGTGAGTTATACCGCCCGTACGCACAGGACGCAAGACAGGACTTGTTTCTTTAAACAAGGTCACGTTGCGTATTTTGCAGTGCATCGCATTTTCGTCAACTCTGAAAGCATTCTTTGTCCACGAGCCCGGCCGCTTTGAGATAACATTTCTGGCCAACAAGCGGGCGAGGGTTGCGACATAACGGGTCACAGAACAATGTAACGGGTATAGCGGCGGTATTAAAGCACGCGCCGACAATGTTGCACATCTGTTCTGTCCAGCCTCAGTGTCTACGGCAGTTAGTTCCTGTGTTAGTGCGTTTACTTGGCGAACTCGTCGATTTGAATACGATCCTGTTTTCGGTACGATGCCCATTTACATGAGCAGTTTCAGTTCGCGATTTCAATACTCTGTATAATTTATGGTGGCCAACCTGCAGTTATGTTGGCTAACTCGTATTAAACAGTTAAACATAAAGGACCCGTAATTATCATCCGACTTTTTCTTTTACGGGTGGTGTGTAAACATGTAAAAAGGATGTGCGGGAGATTTTGATGTTGTTTGTTTTTAATAAGTTTATGTTCAGTATAATAATGATAAAATGTTATTGTTTTTACGTCCCTTTTAACTACTGAAGCTTTTAGAGACGCCGGGCTGCCGGAATATTGCCCCGAATGCGATCTGTAACGTGCCACAATTTACGTATGGATACACCAGACCTTAAAGATAAAACGGACAAAAATACATTAACGCTAAAAACATGTGCAACAAACTACGCTTATCAACCACGACAGGAACACAAACAGTAACGAAGAATATGGGCAGAAAGTAAAATAAGTGATTAGAGAGTTCGGCGACAGACGAGAGTAGGCCTAAATTAGTTTAAAAATGTAACTCAAGAGCGCGCAGAATCGCTTTCAATACGATACGCGTTTACAATCACGTTCCTGAACACCAGTTTGGATTCGGTCTGATTCCACAATTTTACCATATCTACCTTGAAACTCAATACGATCTGATTCACGCATTACACTACCGAAGAAGTTGTGAAACCTAGTGATAATTTTGTTGCGTCGTATTGAAATAACTGATAGGCCTAAGGAAGTCGTTAAATCGTTAACTAGTGATGAGAAAATAAAAATTCTCGAAGTAGTAGACAGATATCCTTATCTAAAGCGTGAGGATTTTTTTTTTCTGTTCATGCGCGAGCATGTCTAACCTCAAAAAAACTTCGGTTATATCCAATCGTGCACGCCAAAGAATACGGCGCTTCTTTTCCACAGAATATCAAGGAAAACATGTATTTAAGCTGAAATCAATTATAGCAAGTTAAATATTTCAACTCGTACTACAGTACCGGTACTTCAATTAAGAGTATGGTACTGGTATAGTACATTTTTCTCTCGTTTTCATTGCTCTCGTTTCTCTGTGCTGTGTAAACTAGTTCAATTCTGTAGGTTGTTTAAAATTGTTTATTTGATAGTACGTACTTCCGATTAACACGTTTTTTTTTACTTTTCCCTCACTGGAACAAGTTAATGAGGTTTAATGTTCATGTTTCATTAGTACGTTTTCCCGCTTTTTAGGTCCAAATTTTTCAGTCCCTTGAAAAACGTACTAACAAGGTTCCACTGTATATGACAGTCACACATGTATTTAATTTCTGCGAATTACAGACATCATGAACAGTGGCAATCCAGCACTTGAGTGTATCCGCTTGAGATCTGGTCTGAGTGATTTCGTATAATAATCGGAGCGATGTAGTCCTAGCTGCTCTAATGGGGGTTGTTCTTGGGGTAGTTAATTACAGAACCACATCTGGTTCGGCCACTGTCTTGGCAAACCAGTTTTGTGTTTCCCTATTTGTTTCCACTCTGTGTGGTTGTACATATATTTATTATTTGTCTTCATTGCATTTATTCATTGTCAAGTTTGTTTTGTTTATGTTGGTTAGTTGTCATGATTCATTTGTTTTGATTACATGTTGTATTCCCACTGCCGTGTTTCCAGTAGGATATTTTTGCTTAGAAGGTATTTTGGTGTTCTAAGTTGGCGACATTGATTCTTCTTTATTCTCTTTGACTTGTCTTTGAACTCTCTACTGTGATTGGCTGCTTTCAGCCTATCAGAGGCCTCCTTGCTGTTTGTAGCGACCAATCACGTGTTTCTTCTTCGTTCTCTAAGCCTGCAGCCATGACAGAGTGTTGTGCCTCGACACTGGTTGTGATATATCAACGAATATCCAGCTAATAATTTCTATAATTGGTGCTATCTTCATAGTAACAGTGTTTAGCAATCATGTCCTATGCACATGATTCATATTTTGTTAGGGCAGTGACATTATGGTGATTTTCGGTCTCATCAAACCATGCTTGATGTTGCTACGCGCCATGTCGACGAATTCTTCAATCCGCGGCGTCGGATAGTTTGTTGTAACATGTTTACTTCTATCTTCATCTACTGCCTATCAATTTGTCTTCACGCGTATGAATGATGATGTTGCTTCGTGTGATAAGTAATTCATCGTTTGTCTGGAAGCATGTGTTACAGGGCCAGGCACCATCTTCCTGCACCATCACTAAATGGCGGTTGACGCTAGGCTAAACTGCTTTGCTATTGTGACAATACCATGCGATTGGCATATCCCGGTATTTGTATGACAGCGGCTACTTTGACTTCCTGAGTTTCACACATAATTTGTTTTATTAACAATTCATTTTTTGGGCTTATGGTATCGGCGCATCACTGTAAGTCAGTCCTGGTTCGACGACACATTCTCGTTCCATGCGACCTGTTTTTTCATTATTTGTTGCAACTCCACTTGTGTTGCATATTTAAACTATATCATTCTTTGGAACCGCCGTGTATTGCATGCCGTTCTATGATGTACTGATCTGCAGCTACGTTCAAGACAATATATGTGTTTTAGGCTCAAGACTTAACGTGTGTTAACTCCATGCGAGTGCTTCTTCAATTGTGTAAATTTGTGCCAGTGTTTCTCATATGTTTATGTGCCACCTTTGAGTATTTGTTTTATGTGCCACCTATTTGATAATATATCTTATTATTAGTTATTGGTGGTGTTGTGTCCTTTATCCCTTCCTGGACCTCCTTATTTGGTGACAATAATATTGTCTGGTCCTCCACATGTTTGCTAAATTGTCATGCGACCTTTGTAAAGTCAACCCTTTTATCATTACATCTTATCTAATGCTTTGGCCAACAAACCCTTATACAGAGGTGGCCAAATTATTAGACTAAAGCTTGCAAAATAACATATTTAATTTTCCTGTCTAGCCTTAAAATTGAAAATTAAAAATGCATGTGCCTCAATACTTTGTATGCATTCCTTTGTTGGAAATAAACATTTTCATCCTTTTGAGCATACTTTTAATGAGTGTTTGGCAATTGTTTTTGTTGTCATTGTCATGGTGCCAAATCCGTACCAAAGTTTCAATCGGACCATTTTTGTTGTAAAAGTGGTTTTCTTGACTTTCTTCTTGACAATAGCCCACAAATTTCAATTGGGTTCATGTCCAGGCTATTTCCGGGCCACGGAA
Source organism: Meconema thalassinum (assembly GCA_946902985.2). Taxonomy (NCBI): domain Eukaryota; kingdom Metazoa; phylum Arthropoda; class Insecta; order Orthoptera; family Tettigoniidae; genus Meconema; species Meconema thalassinum. Next base: position 175,991,669 of record OX336398.1, on the reverse strand, counting down.
GCACAGAAATGTTTTTATCACTGAATAATTGAGCCACTTTCTTGGCCGCATGACATGGTGCACCATCATGCATGAAGACACGAGGATTTTCCCCAAACCAGTCTCTTATCTGAGGTAAGAGACGCTTCTCAGGGACTTTTATATATTGGTCCTGCATCATGGTACCCTTTACAATATATAATCTTCCGGTTCCATACACAGACATCATACTCCAGACCATAACTTTTATTGGATATTTTACTGCCTGGTGTATGCACTGGTGATGAAACTCTTCTTCTGGCCTCCTATGAACGTACTGACTCGTTTCTTCACTTACTTCATATATAGATTCATCACTGAAGCAAGCCTAGGGTCAAATTTTCATTTTAGTAGTGCATTGGCGGCATTATTACAATCAATCAAGGAACAATAATAACAACAATTTTTAAAGTTTCCAGTGAAAATTGCTAAATCTATGATAAGAGTAGTTATGTATGTAAAACTATTATTTGGATGTTACATATACCATCCAGTCGTCTGTAGAGCAATTTTGCGGGCCATTTGCCCTTTCCAATCTCTTTTTTGCAAAAACTGGAGTGATCTGTGCTAATCTTCTGGGTCGTCTAGATTTTAATCCACTATTGTACAATGTTCTTCTTACAGTTCTTGCAGATATATCTATGCCACTACTCTTCAAACTATTTCTTAGTTCATTGCTAGTAGCTGAGCGATGGTTTGGTGAAATTGACATCAGTTTTCGTACACCTCTAGGACTTAATTTACTTTTCTTACCTCATTTTTATTTTCGTTGTGACTGGTAAACCTCACCGTTTTCTTCCATTTTCTTAATTCTACTTACTGATTTCTGTGCAATATTAAGTCTTGTTGCTATCTCCTGCAGTGTGCAGTATCCTTCAGTAAGCAATGTTCTTGTTATCCCAATTTTCCTTGGGGACATATCACTTTTCCTCCCCATAAACTTAAAATTCCCTTGATAGGTCGATGTTATGCACTGCCTTCTAATCACGTCGCAAATATTGGTTTGAATATGTCAGCATAAAGCACCAGAGCTCCACTGATGGAATTAAGTGAAAATAGTAACTAAACAATCACTAAATTCTTGGTAAATTTCAAACAACCAACAACATGTGCACAGAAATGAATAGTTCCTTGAGATAGCAGACAATCAATTGTAACAGTTTTGACAAACTATGAGACAGAAAATCCTAAAACCATTATGCAAATGTCACTATATCATTGTAACAACCCCAATGCCAATTCCCATAGAAAAACATATAAATGTGTACTCAGTAAAATTGAATAATGAATTTTCAGACCTTTAGTCTAATAATTTGGCCACCTCTGTACATTGTCCACTATTACCAGAATACTCTTGGTGGGTTGTTGACTTCCCGCGTTGGCCATTACATTATTTGGTCCTCTCCGGGCCGGATATTGAGCTGTTTACTATTTTGAATTATTAAGCATTGTTGGCCATGTTGGGCCCTTGTTTCTTGCTATTTCACCAGGAAGGCCATAAATTTAACATTGTATACGTTCCCATTAACTTCCCAAGGACACAATACAGTATTCTATGTTCAGATGTTTGTTTACAACTTAATCGAGACCATTGTCTCAGTGTTTATTTTTTGTGTTAGTTGAGTTGGTTGTGTTGGTTAGGTGTGCAGCTCTGGTAATTACATCTAGGCGGGCAATCCTAAAGTCATTATGGAGGATGCCCAAAAACGACTTTTAGTTAGGAAGCGTGCAGTCGCTAAGGGCATGCTTACCTCACAAGAAAAAGTAATTAGCAACTTTCAGGACATTACAGAAGAACAATATCAAATGTTAGTGTTACGCAAACGCAAATGCGAGGAAATTTATAAACAATTTAACGAAGCGCAAGTCGCTTTAGAGGATATTACAGACAATATCGACGAAGAAATAGCCGAACGTTGTGACTTCGAAGATAAGTATTTTGAGTTGATGGTTAAAATTAAACTACATTGTGACAATTTCAAAAAATCCAACACTACAGACAGTGATAACCCTTTGAATAATTTGCAGAGTGCACAATTTCCTAATGCTAACGTGGCTGCAGCGCATATAAAGTTGCCTGAAATTCAAATTCCGCAGTTCAGTGGCGACTTCACAGACTGGCTGAATTTCAGAGATAGCTTCAAGGCCATAGTAATTGATAACCATGCCCTTTCTGATGTTGTTAAGTTCTACTACCTTAATTCTAGTCTTAGTGGCGAGGCCAAGCTCCTCCTAAAGAACATTACTGTGTCAGATGATAACTTTATGGTCGCATGGAACTTGCTGACAACTCGATACAATAACATTAGGCTCATAGCGCACAACCATGTCACCAAGCTTTTCAAGCCCCCTGCATACGGTAATGATTCAGTGTCCTTGCGTGCCATCATCGACCACTTTGTTTCTCATGTCAATGCGTTAGAAGCTTTGGACTTTAACGGGGTTACCCTTCAAGACCTGTTATTGTCACATTTTATATTGGAGCTACTAGATAATGATAGCATCCGTGAATGGGAGAATCATGTTGATTCTGGGAGAATTCCCACTCTCCAGGACTTTGTTAGCTTCTTAGAGAAAAAATGCAAGGTACTGGAAATAACTGAAAGGAATGGGTCCAAGCCTGCATTACATACTGCTGTAACCAAACTTAAAACTGAAGGTCATTCGCCTCAGAAACCCATGTTAACTACTACCAAATTTCGTTGTACATATTGTAGGAGCATTGATCACCAATTGTCGAAATGTGGTACCTTTATTAAACTTTCGTCCACAGCCAAATGGGATTTTGTCAGGTCTCGAAAATTATGTTACAATTGTTTGCGTAATTTCGAGCCTAATCATCAATGTTCGAAGTACTCTTGTAACACTTGTTCCCGAAAACACCACACTCTTCTTCACTATGAGCAAGAGGCCTCCTTGCTGTTTGTAGCGACCAATCAAGTGTTTCTTCTTCGTTCTCTAAGCCTGCAGCCATGACAGAGTGTTGTGCCTCGACACTGGTTGTGATATATCAACGAATATCCAGCTAATCATTTCTATAATTGGTGCTATCTTCATAGTAACCGTGTTTAGCAATCATGTCCTATGCACATGATTCATATTTTGTTAGGGCAGTGACATTATGGTGATTTTCGGTCTCATCAAACCATGCTTGATGTTGCTACGCGCCATGTCGACGAATTCTTCAATCCGCAGCGTCGGATAGTTTGTTGTAACATGTTTACTTCTATCTTCATCTACTGCCTAACAATTTGTCTTCACGCGTATGAATGATGATGTTGCTTCGTGTGATAAGTAATTCATCGTTTGTCTGGAAGCATGTGTTACAGGGCCAGGCACCATCTTCCTGCACCATCACTAAATGGCGGTTGACGCTAGGCTAAACTGCTTTGCTATTGTGACAATGCCGTGCGATTGGCATATCCCGGTATTTGTATGACAGCGGCTACTTTGACTTCCTGCGTTTCACACATAATTTGTTTTATTAACAATTCATTTTTTGGGCTTATGGTATCGGCGCATCACTGTAAGTCAGCAGGGTGTCGAGCGATACTGGAAATACGGGAATTATACGGGAATTTTAGTGACCCGGGAAAAATACGGGAATTATACGGGAAATTCGCACTTGATACGGGAAATCTTCAAAAGTCTCATAATGCCTGACTTCTTAGCCCCCGAACGCTCAGTCTTCTATTTCGCCAGCAGACTGCGCTGCCACCCGCAATTTGCGTCACCGATAGAGCACTAAGCGGGATGAGAACCCAGCCAACGTCGAATGCATGCTTTGTCTGGCCGACCGCCGGCCGTACCCTCTCCGCGCTGGTTGCTGACAATGACATGCAGGAGTTAGTCCGCATTGTTATTCAGAGGAGACCTGGGTTTCTCGACAAGAGCAGCCCTTAAAGAAGTTAGCAGCTTAAGATCTCAGAAAATTCCAAACGCGTATGTGCTGCAATTTCGCACCAACTGCCGAAAATTGTACATTGGTATCCTATGGCTGAAAAAATCAGAGAGGTCAACTCTTGCTCACAAGAGACCCGTACTATTTCCTGCCTGGACCGTATAGGGGTCGCTGAGACTCTTAAGTTGGAAGAAGTTAGGATCGTCATTGCCCTGGAAATTCTTTGTAATCAGAAGAAGTTGCTTTATGGCGCAATGGCTGACCGCTACAAGAGCAGCTACTCCGCACTTCTGAGACTGCCCTCCGTCACTGCGCGTTTGAAGCAGTTCGACGGAAAAGAGCCACGGCTCGACGTGCTGTGGTCTGAAATAGTGGCTTCAGCAGTTCCTGCCCAAAAAAAACGATCTCTCAAGCTTCGTTAAAATGATACTGATTTTGTATCACAACAATGCAGCTCTAGACAGAGGTTTCTCCCTGAACAAGGAGTGCATGATCGTCAATCACAAAGAAGCAAGTCTGATTGGCATGCGTATACTGTTCAGGACGCTGTGATGGCAGCTGGTGGAGTAGAAAAGATACCGTGAGCAAGAGTCCATACTGCCCGAAACTCCTACGCCGTGTTCAAGGAAGCAAAACAGGTGCAAATCGACGGCTAAGGTGGCAGTCGAAAGAAAAGCCACGAAAGATCTCCAGGAATTGGAGAAAAAAAAAATAGTATTGTCAAAAGAACTTAATTTTGTGCTGTGTATAACTGAAGTTCCTAGTAACAATCTTGTATTTGTCAAAGTGACTTATTTAATTTCGTTTTGCATTATTTTATTTTCTATTATCTACTTTGATGAAATAAATCTGAATTAAAAAGTATTCGCGGCGTGTCGCGTGTGGAATGTTACTGTTTTTAGCCTTTCCATGATCTTCTTTCGCAGGGGAGATGCACATAGCCTACCAAATTGTTTTCAAGTCCGTGCAAACACTCAATCCAAATGCGTCACACATGCATAAATTTCAAAAACTACAAACAATATCTCACAGCTCTCGACATTTTACTATCAATCACCCGTCACCAACATGTGGCTACAAAATACACAAAACACGTGACAGAATTCTTCTCGTATGGGCAGGCATTGTTTCAGTCGCTTATTAACCACTGCCTGTTTCCTTACTTTTACTTCGCCGAAGTTCTACCCGAGGATTGGATACATCCCGTACAGCATGTGCAGAAAGAAACACTGAAGGCGATCTGGATATCGCGGTGGATGAAATGATTATTAACATTGGCAATTCATCAAGCTCTGACGAAGACAATGATGGTGGTGATGATGATAGGGACAGTGAAGGGATGGAGGGTGTCAAAGAAATCCTTGCCAAGTGACTGAGGATAAGTTATTTATTGGCGTCAGTTCGCTTGCGTCAATCGATAATAGAGCACAGGCTATTGTTTCCCATCATAGTGTTCAAAATACCGTCTGCCATTCAATAGCCTACAACTCGACAATATAAAACCACGGCAATAATATCGCCACTGAGCGGCTTGTTTGAGTGCTCAGTGCTAAATATGTATTTACCTTAACTTTACTTTTGTATTATGACAAAAGCTAATATTAACCGTAGAGAGTCGCGATTCAGAGAGTGTGCATCTGTCAACTACTGTAGTAAGCTGTGAACGACCTCCGCTCAGACTCTTGTTTCATGTTAAAGGATAATCATTGCATGGTGAGTGTTTTTATATTCATTAGCTGTAGAGTGTTTGCCCTATTTGTCGTATTTATTGAATTGGTACTGATACCGATGATAAAGGTATCATAGCTTCGGTGTGTAATTTATTTATTCATCTAAAAGTATCGTATTTCTCTGTATGAATGTCCTCGGCGTTGACTCAGGATCGTCTTTTAAAATATATTAAATATACCGGCATATCCTTCGCGTTGTTTCCTTCGAAATACAGGGTATAGGTGAGAAGCATGCTCAGAATTCTTGCCGTGTGGCGGTTGGACGTAGGGTCTTGTTATGTGGCGACCGTGGTTTGCGGAGAGGAAAAGTGGGGCATAGTGACAGGAAGGCTGTCAGTACTGAATTCATGGGGTTAGCAATACTGTATTTGTCCCATAATTTACGCGTGTAATAGCGGACACACTTTTACTATAAAAGTCGTGATCTAAAAAGGGATAGTGGGTGGGTTACATCTTATTACTATATGACCCGTCCGGCTCTGTGGCTAAATGGTTAGCGCGCTAGGCTTTGGCCCAAAGTGCCTCGGGTTCGATTCCCGGCCGAGCCATCAGGGATTTTAATCTCCTGGGGTTAATGACCGTGTCTCGGGGACTGGGTGTATGTGCCGTCTTCATCATCATTTCATCCTCATTACGACGCGCAGGTCGCCAACGGGCGTCAACTAGAAAGATCTGCACTAGGTCTCTCCGGAGGCCACACGATCATTATTATTACTACATAACCCCAGGATTATTAGTCATTATTACAAAGGGAATTTTGACTATTTTCAGTAGAGTAGAAAATCGTATCGTCTTGTTCCGTGCTCCTATAGAGCTTACATTTTCTTTCGATCTTTCATTTGCCATAGGACGCGCCACTGGCGTATGTTTATGCATTACCATTTGCTGGTTTAGTAGTCAGGTATTGGAAGCAATGGGAACTGTGTACTACAATTTTCGTTGCATGTAACTAAGCAAATTATTGTTATTAAGAGAACGTAAAATGCACCAAGAATATGATCTTCAGCTGTGTGCAGTGAGAAAGCTCTGCATGTGTTCATTCCTTATGTATTAATGACGCGAAATGTTAGCTACGGTAACGTTGTGCCACATACAACACTCTTAGTCTCTAAATGTTGCCCATTTTCCCGTAAATTACAGCAGTTTGTTTGAATTGCTTATAAGATCGTGACAGAGAAAGTGTTTCTCCAATTGGATGATAGTATTTAACTGTATGCACGTCGTGTAATCTTGGCGAGGTGTATTTTTTTTCACGGAGCAACTTTACACCGTAGTAGGCACGCAGATTTTTGTATTTAGTTTTCTGGCATCTTGTTTTAAATTTTTGACTAACATATTTCTAAATGCAGACAATCCATACCTCCATTAGGATTCGGGTTCCATAATTCATGCAAAATGAGGTTCGTTCGTTTGTGAAATTGAGGTCATAACCCCCCTACCCTTTCAGTGATTACCGTATGGTACTTTACGTAGACTAGGGTGAAGATGTAAATGAGCATTTAAAAAAAATGTCGCCAGTTGTTTGGTTTATTAACTTACGGTAATATTTTCCATAGATACTGAAAACTAGGCACGGTTGGATTTTAAGGTGGAACCGCATGTGCTATCAAATATCGCTTTCTTGAAATACCTGGAATATGTATAGAATTATAAACTGATTTTTGGTTAAATTAGTGTTGAAGATAGGCTATTATAATTATAATGATTAAATAAATATTAAAGAAGAAACGATGCGTTAGTAAATATTAGACCTACCGGTACGGCGAATAGCCTATAACTCGTAGCTTCCGTCACAATTTAGCATTTAAACGGGTCACGTTAATGCATAATATACTAATATAACAACCGGATAGCAAATTATAATAATATTCTCACATTTAATTTGCACCAACTTAAATATTGTAGTCTTAAGAAATGCCGTTTGAAATGTGCAAATCGCACACTTTGTAGGCAAGCTGTTTGTTATGGTCGTCTCTGATGCGAAGTTTTACTAATTACTCTTTTAGGAGACACTTGTCTTTGGAATATTCATGAAAGGCCAACCCTCCAGTTCTTATTTCATAAGTTGAACGCCTAAAAACAAAACCACTATCCGAAATAATAAAGAAGATAATCGCGAACGAACGATTCACTGTCAATGAATATCAAATGGAGATTCGCGGACCGGAAGTTCCCTATGCATAAGCTTCGGTGTCATTTGAACTCGTGGAAGCTCTATACGGTTACGGTAACATACAATTCAGTCACTTCCCGTAAACATTTATTATGTGACAATTCTATTCTCTACTCTCTCAACCCTCCTCAGTAAAACATTCATTTATATCAGCTCTCCTCAGATAAACGGTATCTGCGAGAGAATTCACTCGCGCGCGCGCGCGCTTTGCTCACGCTACGGATTAGACCTAAATCTCGCCATAACCCGTGGGCTGCGGAAGTATCTCCAAAAATGCAGTTACACGTACGCCAGAAAATCTTGATTCGCGCTTTAAGATTCATTTTTCAGCCATTCGGTATGCGAACTCGAAGTCTTAGAGACGGGAATTTGGTGGATTTTCGTACGGGAATTATACGGGAATTTGAAAAAAGGTCATCGCTCGACACCCTGGTCAGTCCTGGTTCGACGACACATTCTCGTTCCATGCGACCTGTTTTTTCATTATTTGTTGCAACTCCACTTGTGTTGCATATTTAAACTATATCATTCTTTGGAACCGCCGTGTATTGCATGCCGTTCTATGATGTACTGATCTGCAGCTACGTTCAAGACAATATATGTGTTTTAGGCTCAAGACTTAACGTGTGTTAACTCCATGCGAGTGCTTCTTCAATTGTGTAAATTTGTGCCAGTGTTACTCATATGTTTATGTGCCACCTTTGAGTATTTGTTTTATGTGCCACCTATTTGATAATATATCTTATTATTAGTTATTGGTGGTGTTGTGTCCTTTATGCCTTCCTGGACCTCCTTATTTGGTGACAATAATATTGTCTGGTCCTCCACATGTTTGCTAAATTGTCATGCGACCTTTGTAAAGTCAACCCTTTTATCATTACATCTTATCTAATGCTTTGGCCAGCAAACCCTTATACATTGTCCACTATTACCAGAATACTCTTGGTGGGTTGTTGACTTCCCGCGTTGGCCATTACAACATCGTAGTTACTTTACAGAGATGTTGTTCACATTTAAACACCGTTGTCCCCAGTAATAGCTTTCATTTTGGACAACAGAAATTGTTCACTATTTCTTGCATCATTTTGGTATATTGTCTTGATGCGATGGAGATCAGAGTCTGGGAAGGTATTGAGGACCTGTGCTGCCACGTCTGGCACTGGCGCAAAGCGGCCATTTTATAGCACATCACCACGACACCAACACTCCCTATTGTGTGTGTTTGAGTCTTCAGTCTTTTGACTGGTGTGATGCAGCTATCCAAGCCTCCCTGACCTGAGCTAATCGTTTCATCTCTACATAGCTACCACACCCTACGTCCGAGGAAATCTGTTTAACATATTCTAACCTTGGTCTACCCCTACAGTTCTTGTCCTCGACCCTTCCTTCCGTAACTAAGCTTGCTATTCCCTATTAGTAGGGATAGGAAAAATTCGAGAATTTTTAAAAGAAGTAATCCACAGGTGATAATGTGTTATAATAACCCTAAAAATTGCGAAAATAAATGTTTTAGAGCTCGCGAATTTTGCATGAAAACGGGAATTTTAGCTTTTTTTTTCTTTATAGTGCACTTCCGATAATTCGCGGCAATTAATGGACGAATTTCCGCGGATTTTTGAAAGCCGCGAACTATCTGCAGTAATGTTTTTAAGCCTAGCAAAAAGAAAACTATTGGTTAAAATATTTAAATGTATTTTAAGAACACGCAGAAAAAAATAATTATAATACTTTATAACATAGTATTGTAAGAGACACTACGTGGATTAGGCCTATACCAATATTAAAAACTAAGAGAAATGACTGTCATCACTTTTTGTTTCTTAGATTTTTCTTATTTTAGATCGTATAATTCTGAAGAAAACAATATATGAGAACAAAAATTCATCTCGATTTTCTATATACCGTATTTGCTCGCGTATATCTCGCCCCGCGTATATCTCGCACCCCATTTTTTATTTGAAATTTCAGGAAAAAACAAGTACTCGCATATATCTCGCATTCATTACTGACGCCATCATATAAATTACAGTAATAACCTTGAGGTAGAAACACGTTCGATTAGCGCGCCACAACAGTCGCCATTGTCCAGGAACTTACCCGAAGCGTTACTAACAGGAAGAGCGAGCAACAACGAGTTGATCCGAACTTCGATACGAGCCGATTAGGGATCGAGGCGCCGCGTGCAAGCATACGGCGCAGGGTGAGTGTTAGCACGCTGTACATCGTTCGCCGCGGCTGGCTATATTCCCCGCCTTGAGACACGTTCGAATTAGCGATTAGCGCGCCACGTCAGTTGCGGAGGTAGGCCTACAGTTACATCGCAGAGAAACGCAGCTCATTGTCCTCGAATTTCAATGATTTCGTTTTTACGCATTGCGTCGCATTAGAGCTCGGCCGCGTGCAAGAATACGTCGCTGCGTGAGTGTTAGCACGCTGTACATCGTTCGCCGCGTCTTCGGCTGCAGTTGGTTAAATTCGCCGCCTTGAGACACGTTCGAATTAGCGATTAGCGCGCCACGTCAGTTGCGGAAGTAGGCCTACTGTTACATCGCAGAGAAACGCAGTTCAGTCTTCTTGAATCTCAATGATTTCGTCTTTACGCATTGCATCGCATCAGAGCTCGGCCGCGTGCAAGAATACGGCGCAGCGTGAGTGTTGGCACGCTGTACATCGTTCGCCGCGGCTGGCTAAATTCCCCGCCTTGAAACACGTTCGAATTAGCGATTAGCGCGCCACAACAGTTGCGTAAGTAGGCCTACTGTTACATCGCAAATTTTGTGTTTTTTCGGGAATACGGTCATTCCCCGCGTATATCTCGCACCGAAAATTTTCACACATATTTTCGGTCAAAAAGTGCGAGATATACGCGAGCAAATACGGTAAGAGATAAGTGTGACTATAGACACACTAGCTTGACTGTAGGAACTTTCGGCATTTCCGTTGCATCACTCCATCACTTGACATGCACTGGATTTCAGTTTACCTCACCGACAGTCAAATTCCGTACAATATCCTCATTGCTTTCATGTCTGAAACCATGATCGTCTTTATCGAAGTCTAACTACTGAATGTCACTTTCTTCTGCATCTTGGCGTTCAGTAAAGGCTGGGTCCCATGCTCTTAGAATATTAATCAGCCTGAGATCCGTTGACCCTGAGAACAAGGTTTACAAATGTGTGCGTTTGATCCAGCAGAAATAGTGCCAATGAACATCAATGAGGACCTTGCAAAGAAAATTAAGAAGTTGCCATACTGTGGAACACTGGAAGAAAGTGAGGTCATAAGAGGATACAACGAACTGCAAACTTTAATCAAGAAGCAGATGCATGACATGACCAAGACAGACATTGTTCGAGTTTTGCAAGGAATGACATTTGTATTTCCAAAGTACTCAGAATCTGTGTTGAAAACAATTTTGATACCCTGTTCAAACGCTAACTGTGAACTTTTGTTTTTCAGCTTACACTAGCACGTTAAGTGATATGTGTCACAGTTTTTCACAAGAGAAGTTGGATCTCTTCACTGAAGTATACTTTGAAGGATGTCTGAAATGTGTTATGTTATCCATGATATTTAAAAAATCCCGCCTAAAATTTAACATTTTGAAAGTACCGAAAAGTGCACTTGAAACCACCGAATTTGCCACTTTAAAATACCGCTTTCTTCACTCTGAAATCACCGGAAAATTCCTATCCCTACCTATTAGTTATAGTTATAATCCTTCCTTAAGAGGGGAAGTAAAGCCGGCGGTCCCATGTCATAGATTTATGGCATGTAAAAGATCCTTCCACTAACTAAACTTGTGTGAAGCTAAATTTCTAGGTTAGATTTCGCTGTAACTCTCTATCTGTCAACGTTCACCACTAGGTGTCACTGATATCTGGTAGCGAAAGTTGAAACTACTTGAAATTCAACGGAACTTGTAGTTCACCATATGAGTGTCCGCTTAAAGCAGCTACAGCCTCTGGCAAGCCGAACATGTCCTGGCACTAAAAGCCATATGCTAAATAAATAAATAATAAAAAAAATTATTATGCAAAGTTTCCGTCTAGCCAATACCTTTAATGAGTGGTTGTATCCTCTCCCTTTAAATGGCCCCTTCATCAGCCTTGTAACAATCTCATTGACCAGGAATAATTTGAGATATTGATTAAAATACTGTGAAATGTGAAGGAGATGGTAACACTAAAAAACAGTGCCTATGTGAGCGTTGAAAATATGAAACATTATTGTGAATGGCACCCTTAAAATATTAAAAACATTGAACTTTGTTGGTACATCAATTGTGGAAACAGTGTTTTGTGTTAATGAACAATTCTAGTTAACATAATGTTTCTTGCATGTTAGTGATTAAAAGTATGACATTTCTGAAACTGGAATTTTCTTGGTCCTGTTAAATGATCAATGATTTAATCATTGCGTTGGCTTATTGAAAAAGTTGGCATGAACCTGAGTCATTATTGGATCAGAAATCTTGAAATTTATTATTGTGCTGATATTTACATGATCCATTACAAACTTTTTGAACAGTAAAGGAAGTGTTCTTCCTGGAAATTTAAACAATATGTAATTAGAAAAATGGAAAAACAGACCCATTTTACATTTGATTCTTGAAAGTAGACACCATTGTTTTAAAACAGAATGTGAAATGAAAATTAGAGAAAACTTAAACAAATTTTGAAGAAAATCATTCTTATCATTGTTGAAAAACAGTCCCATCAGTTGATCAACATGAACCCCAGCCTTCCCACCCTTACATCTCTACCCAGTATTCACAAAGAAGACATCCCGATAAGACCAATAGCCAACTTCAGAAACAGACCCATTTATAGAACAGCCCAATTTGCACAGCAATTTTTAAATAAACATAACACATTCAAAGCTAAAAATATTTCAAAAATAGTCTAGATTTCTGCGAACAAACTGAAAAAATGAAAATCCACAGCCTGCTTCCAGTCTCCGACCGGGTCATGAATGGAATGAATGAAGCCCCCATCTTGTGGCGAGGATATGAACTGTGCCGGCTGCCGAGGCCTGACGCACTCCTCGGGGCAATGATTAAATGAATGATAGTGGAGAGTGTTGCTGGAATTAAATTTTGACAGGGAAAACCGGAGTACCCGGAGAAAAACCTGTCTGCCTCCGTTTTGTCCAGCACAGATCTCACTTGGAGTGACCTGGATTTGAACCACGGACCCAGCGGTGAGATGCCGGCGTGCTGCCACCTAAGCCACGGAGGTGTCAAACTAACAACAAACGAACAAACTCAAGATCTCAAATTTGAACATAATCATTCCCTTCACACGATAGACATCAAAGATATGTACACCAACATCCCCATGAAACCAACCATTGACATAATAAGAAAAAATCTATTAAAGAAAGCTTTCCAGTCGGTCAACACAAATTGCGCCCTATTTCATTAGGCGGGAAACAAGTATTTACATGCCCTAACCTGAAGGGGAAGAAAACCAGATATTATTACAAACTAACATGCTTTTATGTACAAAATGGTGTACAGTGGAATCTCGTTAGTACGTTTTTCAAGGGACTGAAAAATTTGGACGTCATATGCGGGAAAACGTACTACCGAAAAACGCCATACTGCATTTACAACGTATAAGAAAGAACGCGGCGTATATATGGACGTCAAATCGCCGACCTTAGTAAGTGATTGTATGCACTACTAGTCACGACATAAACATAGGTTATCAGTAACTTTCACGCAATAAATAACATAAAAATGAATTACTGTACCTCTACACTACAGTATAATACAGGGTCTTTATTTCTGCTTAGCGAGGACATTCTCGCTCCGCCAGTGACGGCTCAGTTACCGGCGACCGCGCACGCATATGTTTGAAGCACGGGCTTGCTTGAACCACTTCAATAAAGCGCTTTCTAGTTGAGGAAACTGTCCCTCTCGCACACGTTTCCTTTTGCCGCTCATTCCTTCTTCAAATGCACGTTCGATTTCCTTCCTTTTGCCGAGAATCTTGTTCAGTGTAGACGGAGGAATGTTCCACTTTCGCGCTATATCCACACGCTTCATGTGAGGATTGCATTCCACGTCTCGAATGTATTTCATCTTCTCATCATTAGTTATCTCCTGTACTTTCTTCTTATCCATTATGACACACGCAATAAAATAGGTCATAACTGGACGTGAACACTAAGAACTAGAAGACAATAGTGCGGAATACGAAGACAATAATGCGCCTACGTGAGAAATATACAAAGGGAAAGGGGTGGAGGGCAGCGGGAGAGAGACACGTCACCTGTGTTGCGTCATAGCTATAGCCACTTCTACGCCGTCAAACACAATAAAATCATCTACACTATCAATAACTATCAGAGAATATGCGGCAATATCGCGTCGTGTTTCCCAGAAGCCGAATTTTTTAATGAAATAAGAATAAAATACAGTTCACTAACAAATAGTTCAACGGAAATTTGATCGTTGTATGCGGGAATAGAGAACGTATTAAGGGGATATATCAACATGAATTTAGTAGGATAGGGACTTGAGAAAGGGCAGCGGGAGAGAGACACGTCCCCTGTGTTGTGTCATAGCTATAGCCGCTTCTATGCCGTCAAACGCAATGAAATCATCTACACTGTCAATAACTAGCAGAGAATATGAGGCAATATGCGTCGTGTTTTCCAGAAGCCGAATTTTATAATGAAATAAGAATAAAATACGGTTCACTAACAAATAGTCAACGGAAATTTGATCGTTGTAAGCGAGAATAGAGAACTAACGATTATCGCGAAACACTTCTCCTGAAGGTGCGAAACTGCGGCAAAATGTTTCTGGCCCTTCAGGTGTTGTGTAACTTGAGAGTGCTGTTCAGCCTTGATTGTTTTCCCACATGGTTGGCAGAACAGAACGCCCTCATCAGAAGTAAAATTATCTTTAAATTCTGCAACATACTGCTGCAGACGATAACTTGTATTGGTTTTTACTTTAGGCATCATAGAACTGCCTTATACTTCACAGGGCCAGAAATGAACTGCATGTGACTGACACTGGTTCCAGGTAGCTGGGAGAGGGGAGGTCTAGCACGTGTTGCAATATGGCTATGGACAAGGGAATTCTCGGTTTCCACAGTGAGTGGCACAGGGCGACAAGTTATGAATAACACAGTTGCAAGCTGACAAGCGCTCTGCATGAAGATTAGATAGCTCACAGGTTCTTTCCCGTTGAAGTAACACAACAAAAATGCAATAAACTGAAAGATCTAGCATACTGATTTTAAAAAATGTAAATATTATGTCTTTTTATGTGCTAATAAGTGAAAAGCAGGAATTTATGTATTTATAGAAAAATGCTTAAAATATGTATTTACATAAAAAATATTTATTTACCTAAAAAACCGAGCCCTAGTTATTACAATGGACTTGCAGCAAGCCCTTCCAACTCCTCACTTGCCGATGGAATGTGTGTTTTATCAACGACAACTGTGGACTTACAACTTTGACATTCACGTGTGCAAGAGTGATACTGCAGTCATGTGTGTTTGGCCCAAGTCTGTTGCTTCCAGAGGTGCAGATGAAATTGCAAGTTGTTTGTTGAAAGCTATGTCATTGATTGGGGAAAGGGTTGGCAAAAGGAAACTTATTGTGTATAGCGACTCGTGTGTTGGTCTGAACAAGAATTTTGCTAAAATGGGACTATGGCTATATATGATTGATTGCAGATTGTTTGAGGAAAACGAACACAAATTTCTTGTGCCAGGTCTCACTTTCCTTCCTGACTTTGGTGTCATTGAAAAACTTAAAAGGAAAACCCAAGTGGTTTATGCACCTGGACATTGGTGTGATCTTATTAGGAAATGTTGCGTGAAGTAACCTTTCACTGTTATTGAAATGGGGACTGAGGATTTTAAAGATCTCAGCATCTTAAACAACATGTTCATAAAGAGAAATATGATAGTGGAGAAACATATAGTAGTTATAAGAAAGATATCTCAGTTTCGGTTTGTGAAAGGAACCCATGCTATGCAAAAGAAAAAAATTGTTTTATGGATTTGGCTTCAGAAGAAATAATAGGTCTACAAAAAGGGAAGGGAAAACTGCCTGTACTACGTGACGTTGTGCTGATCACAAAATACCCCTGTGGCAGGAAGTTGAAGTGGGCTAAGTATGAGGATATTATGAAATTTGTACCACCTGTCCTCAAATATTTTACGAGGGCCTTAGTTCAGACAACAATGATATGGATGCCTAAGTTATTGAACACCTGCAATAATGAGCTGTAAATCATGTTTCTTGAATCATTTAGTCATAATATAATAATAGTGCAAACGCATTTCAATTCATGCTCCTATTATTAATTTCCTTCGAAAACCAAACATTGTATTGCACTAATCATTTGCAGGTAATTGTATGTAGAATATACATGCCAAATTTCATTTACGTGTGCTCTTTGCATTTTGAATGATGTAAAATCTAACAAAAACCCATTTCTTCTCAATACTTAGTCTGGTTGGGATGGGCCCTTATTCCACTGAGCTCCTCATTTGTAAACACAACGGAGTACGTATTATTCACATGTTTCACATTAATATACCAATAATGTGTCACACAAACGCCGATGGTTCTTGCTCCAAATGAAATGTGTTTAAAATAAAACTGAGATGAAGAGGCTGCAGTAACGACAACTTCGAAGCGGAATACAAAGAATAACAAAAAAATGCAGCCAAGATATGAATCATGACTTTCATTGGTGGATTTTAAACTTGGAGCTTCTACTCTGCCAATAGTGTGGCATCTTCTATTGGATATTGAAGCCTATTGGCTACACAATTCGATATCGTGCCCAATCGCGTACATGTACGCATATCTTCTGAATAACAAAAATAATAATGTAACAAGAAAAATATTTTTGTCATAAAAGAGGATGAATTTCAGTTTTAATTTAAAAAAAAAATTAAGAATTCATCAATTTCCAAGAATTTTGGCTCTTGAAAATTAAGGGGGGTACTATATGCGAGGGGGTTTTATAGCCGAGTAACAATGTATTTCCACTTTTCCTACAGATATACTTGCTCTTTTCTCCTTACCTGTTTCCACACACAAAGGCAAGATCACATCTACAACAGAGCAGCATTTGACTCTTGTTGAATGGTGAAAGTTATTTTTTCGTTGTGATTTATCCATTTTTTCATTTCATGTTCTGTTTAAATAATGGTGTCTACTTTGTATTCGTGCAGTGGTTGGTTACATGCTGCCGCAAAGTTATAACCTGGCATGATCTTGTCAGAAGAAAGGAGTCTCTGCCGCTGTGCTTATGGTCTATGACAACGTAATGCAAGCAGCCATCATCATCATCACTTAGCATATTCGTATTTGCGCTAGTCGTTTGCACATACTGCAGCGAGCTTACCGTATATACCCGAATAATCCCCGCACTCTCATTTTTTTACGGAAATTTAAAATTAAAACTTTTATTTTGTCACTTTATTTTAAACAAGTGTATATTATTAATACAGTACTACATATCATGAAATAAAACGTAAGAAGGTACACAATCAACAATCGTTACTTAATAACCGCCTATAACACCCCCTTTTTCTTTTTTTGTTTTTTCCCCAGAATTTCCGACTTCAAAAATAGTGGAGGGTATAATAGGAGAAAATTTCCTTTGATATAAGTTAGGATGGCATGGTACAGGGAGTCTCTTAAAATCTTTGTGACGGAGTACCGAGGTTTATGAGTGCATGGAAACGGAGACAGTGGCAGCAAGGGCCAGCAAAGGTGAGCGGATGTTATTGAGCAATTGCTTCCGTCTGCAGCTGTCACCCGTCACCGGCCTGCTATCGACACACAACATATGGTCTCGCATGAGGAATCCCGCGGACCACAAATGGGGTTCCCACGGGTCCCGGCCTTGAAAATCAAGTCTTGAAAAGAACTCACAAAGGCACACAAAGGAGCACCTTAAATCAACATACAAAATAGTTATTTTAACTTATACTTTATTTACAAAAAAAAGAAGACAACAACCCATTTAAATAGCCACTCTCTTGCATCACAGCTGACTGGTCACAGGACTAAGGCAGCGCTGCAGCCGCACAGCAGTGCGTGCGCCGAGTTCAAGGTTACACAATGTTACGCGGCAACTACCTGAAATACGATAGATTTGTTTCTAATACTGACAGACTTTTATCAAGTACTTTGCAGTGTACGACCCATGACGAGATTTCATGTTAGCTATTTCGAACACTAGTTTTACGTTTACTTATGCCATGATCCTATTTGACTAATTAGAATTTTCCATCTATTCAATACAAAGCATTTTTATTGAAATTATCTTATTTCATTATTGGGACATGTTTCGAGCTCTTTTACAACTTGTACGTGTGTGGGGCCAGCAAGCCAGTAGTGGATGATACCAAATGCTTTCAAAAATGGAACGAGCCTCGGACAGGATGGATTTAATAGACGACGACACGGCTTTACACACGGACTAAGATTTGGAACTTTAAACCTAAGAACGCTGACGGGGAAGGTGGAGGAGATAGTGGATATGATGGAAAGAAGGAAGTTGGATTTATTGGGATTGGCAGAAACAAAGTGGAAAGGGGAAGGAAGGAGAGAACTGAGAAAAGGCTATAGACTGTACTGGAGTGGGAACGAAGAGGGAAAGAGGAATGGAGTGGGAGTAGTAGTACGAGATGGTTTAAAAGAAGAAGTGAGGAGAATAAGTGATAGAATGATGAAAGTGAAAGTAGCACTGAGGGGAGAGACCGTAGAAATAGTGCAAGTGTATGCTCCACAAGTAGGCTGCGCCTCTGAAGAGAAGGAGGAGTTTGAAGAGGAATTGCAGAAGCAGCTGGTCGGAAGAAATATGATTGTTATGGGGGATCTCAATGCCCATGTAGGAAGTGAAAGACAAGGTTATGAGAGTGTTCTAGGACCAGAGGGTTGGGGCGGAAGAAATGAGGAAGGAAAGAGACTGTTGGACTTCTGCCAGAGGAACAGCCTGCTAGTTGGGAACTCCTGGTTTAAGAAAAGAGAGAGCCACACAATCACATGGTACAGTGATGACTTGACCAGGAAGTCGGTGGTCGACTATATACTGTATGAGAAAGAACTAAATAAGAACATCACGGACATCAAGGTTATACCATCGGAGAACCTGGATAGCGACCATCGATTGCTGGTAATGAACCTGAGAGGGAGTAAGGAGAAGAAAGGGACTGAGAACCAGGAAAGACGTATAAGGATATGGAAACTGAAAGAAGGGGATAGAAGGGTCGAGTATCTCAAAATGGTAAAGGAAGGGATTCCAACAGATGAAGAAAGAGGGGTGGAAGAGGAATGGGCTAGATTTAAGAAGACACTAGTAGGTGCAGCAGAAGCAGTATGTGGGAGGACAAGTAGTAAGAAGAGGTGGAAGGAAACACCATGGTGGAATGAGAAGACAAAAGATATAGTAAGGGAAAAGAATAGAGCCTTTAGGAGGTGGTATCAAAATAGGACGGTTGAGACAAGGGAAGAGTACCAGGAAAGAAAGAAGGAGGCGAAGAGAGTAGTGGCTGAGGAGAGAAGAAAGTGGATGGAAGAGTGGACAAAGATGATGAAGGAGGATAGTGAAGGTACAAAAAAGGTCCTGTATGGGATGGTAAAAACTAAGAGGCGGAAGGATCCTACGGATTATGTTAGAATGGTGAACAAAAGGGGACAAGAGATAGAAAATAGGGAAGAACTGAAGAAAATGTGGAAAGAATATTTTGAAAAACTTCTGAACCCGAATGGAAAAGATGGTGAGGAGGAAGAAATCGGGGAAGAGGAAGATGAACTGCAAACAGAAAAGGACTTAACATGGAAAGAAGTGGAAGATGCAGTGAACAAGATGAAAGGAGGGAAGGCACCGGGTGTGGATGAGTTGAGTGTGGAGATGGTGAGAGCAGCAGGAGAGGTGGGGATACAGTGGTTGTACCGAGTGATGAGGACAGCATGGAAGGAAAGGAAGACCCCAGAGGACTGGAAAAAAGGAATAATTGTCCCGACCTTCAAGAAAGGTAGTAGAACAGATTGCAGAAACTATCGGGGAATAACACTGATGAGTCATTGTGCAAAGATCTTCGAGAAAGTTTTGGAAAAGAGAATTAGGACAAGGATAGAAGGAGGGATGAGGGAAGAACAACATGGCTTCAGAGCAGGAAGGTCCACAGTGGATTTGATTTTTGCTGTAAGGCAGTTACAAGAACAGCACTATGAGTATGGAACAGATCTACTGATGGCCTTCCTGGATATTAAGAAAGCATATGACAGTGTATGCCGAAACAAAGTGTGGAAGTCCCTGGAGGATAGAGGAGTAGAGAAATGGACTATAAAGAGGATAAAGGAGATGTACAAGGGAAGCGTGAGCTGTGTGAAAGTGGGAGGAGAGAGATCAGACTGGTTGGAACAGAGAAACGGCCTGAAACAAGGAAGTGCCTTGTCACCGTTACTATTCATTGTGGTGATGGATGACATAATGACCCGAGTGGCACAAGTAATTGGGGAAGGAAAGATGAAAGCAATGGTGTTTGCAGATGATTTGATGATTTGGGGAAACAAGGAGGAGGAGGTACAGGAACAGTTGGACGTGTGGGAAGGAATAATACAAGGATATGGGATGAAATTTAGCATAAATAAGAGTGAGATGGTGATCACAACAAGGAAGAAGGAAAGAACCACAACGGGAATAACAATTGGTGGGGAACAGCTGAAGAAAGTGGAGAGTTTCAAGTATCTAGGAAGCCTGATACAAGAGAATGGAAGAAACGATAGAGAAATAAATGAGCGGGGGAGGCAGGCAGAAGCATTTCGGAGGAGTGTGAGAAGCATGTTATGGAGCAAGGATGTCCCTCAGAACAGCAAAAAGATCATATATCGGACGTACTATGTCCCTATCCTGACGTATGCCTCGGAGACCTGGGTTATGAAAGGAAGGGAGAAGAGCAAAATACAGGCCAGTGAGATGAGGTTCTTGAGAAGCAGTATTGGAGCTACAAAGATGGACAGAATAAGAAATGAGAGGACCAGAGAATTAATGAAGGAGGAACCATTACAGGATGGTATAGAGAAGTCTAGACTTAGATGGTATGGACATGTAAAACGAATGGAGGAGAAGAGGATACCCAGGAGGATACACGAGACGAAGTGGGAAGGAAAGAGACCGAGAGGAAGACCGAGAGACAGGTGGCTGAAGGGGGTGGAAGAAAGCGTGAAGAAGAGAGGAGAAGACTGGACAAGGGTGGAGGCTGAGAGATGGTGGGAAGACAGGAGACGTTGGAGAGGCTTGTGTTCCAAACAGACCCGGCCAGTGGCTGGAAACTGTGCAAGATGATGATGATGATGACGTGTGTGGGGAAGTCTGTATGAAGCTAGCACAAGTTTTATTAAGAACATTAGTTGTTTCCATTATAATAAGTTGGCAATTGTTATTATAGGTCAATTTTTAAGATTATTTTAAATGTACTTGTTTATGAGCATTGTGTTTTTTAGTGAGTGTTTTTATTATTGTTGTGAGGGCACCTGGCTGATGAAGAGCTGATTGTAAAAGAGCTTGAAACATGTTCCGATAAGGAAATAAGATAAAATGTTTTGTATTGAATAGACAGAAAATTGTAATTAGTCAAATAGGATTATATGTCAATACGGACCAATATGGCGTCGAATACTCCTTATGCCATGCTATCACGCAACTCACAAAATTGATGCTTGCGCGACTGATTAAGCCACTAGACAGAAATAAACAATTACACCTGAACAAGCACAAGGCACCATATAGCAGATACTAGTGTGTGGCGGGCAATTTAAATCTTGAAATGTTGGATGGCTCAATTAATACCCGCACCCCAGTTTTTCACGTCCGATTTTGTATAAAAATGTGTGGGTGGTATTCGGGTATATACGGTATAACTTGGCGTGACCTTGTCAGAAGAAATGAGTCCGTCTGTCTGCCTGCCTGCAAGCTATGACTCTCGTTACGCAAGTGACCGGCACGCTAGGCAGCGCTCATGCCAGTCCAGGGGAGTGAAACTTGGGCCTGTGACCAATTAGATTCAGTAAGCCGCCATGCGCTAGCCCCAGTTCTCCCATGTGAAAACAAGCCCAACTGCTATTGGAGGAAAGTTATGCAAGTGACACCCCATGCTAGTCTAGCATCAGCCAATTCTGTGGAAATATCACAACAGAGACCAATGGGTGAGTTTATGCACGTGCTGTTCACAATGAGAAAATTACAGTGATCTTGATGAAAGGGAAATACACAGGATTATCTATGAATTAAGCAAATAATAATTATAATATTGTATTAAGAAAATGCACAAGCATGCAGATACTACTGATACAGTACATTTAAAAAAAAAAATGACATTTTTCTTCTTTGAAATTTAATATTCTTCAATCGTTGCACCCTGCTTTTCTTTCACGAATTTTAGGCTAAATATATGCAAGAATAATGCATGGATATAGGGTAGTTAAAAAATACTACTCCTCAGAAGATCTTGAAATTCCAGCGGCTTCGGTGGTGTAGTTGGTAGCATGCTGAGCTTCTATGCCCAAGGTCGCAGGTTCAAATCCAGCCAAAGTCGTCGGATTTTTTAAGATCATTAAAATTCCCTCGGTATGCCTTCCTTCGGAGGGGTAGTAAAGCCGGCGGTCCCATGTCATCGATTTATGGCATGTTAAAGAACCTTCCATTTATTACACCTGTGTGAAGCTAAATTGTATGGGTTAAGAATGTAAACAACGCTCTTAGGTTCCTACGTTCGTTGCCAAGAGCAGACTTCGGTGACGTCTGGTAGCTAAGTTCTGAACTAGTAGTCGTTGACAGTGGCGTTTGGCAGCAAAAGTAGGAAATATTTGAAAAATTCAAAAGTCTGCTGTCCTTACATGAATTAAATAACAGATAACACACACTAATACAGTCATCACAATTAACACCAGTTATCAGACAGATTCTACACATACCCGAAGTACACGGGGCTACATGACCGCGTTGTCGCAGCCCCTAAACTTAAGAACCAACCGATCTTGAAATTCAAAAAATTAGGAGGAGGTTGCAGTCTATTAACTGTTCACCCTTGTTTTAGGCTATACGAACTGGAGTGTTTGATGTCCTTCCTGTTGGATCTTTGGATGGACTGACAGCAGAAGATCTGCGGCTGCTACTGAATGGTGTAGGGGACATCAATGTGGCTGTCCTCATCTCGTATACAAGCTTCAACGATGAGTCTGGAGAGTCCAGTGAACGTCTGATCAAATTCAAGCGCTGGCTCTGGTCGATAGTGGAAAAGATGTCTCATGTTGAAAGACAGGATCTGGTGAGTCCTCATGGAATTGCTTTTCAGTCAGTCAACTAGTTATTATCTAGTCTTTGTTGGACACTTTTATACATTTCTTGATAAACTGAAAGGCAATTATTTTTCTAGGTTATGAAGGTAATGCTGAAGAAATGGCCTCCGTCTTATGTAATGTTTGTTCAAAATATGCAAAAATAGTATTTCAAAGGTGCATGCAGATTTGAACTATTATTTTAAATTTGTCCTTTCTGTGAAGATAAAAAAATTATGGACAAGTTCCAAGTGATTTTAAGCTTTTTAGGGAAAAGATATGATTTTGTCATTGGTCAATACGGACCAAAAAATTGATTTAAATTATCCCGGAGAGGAGGAAGATTCACATTGTGCCAAAACAAACCCTGGCCTCAAAGCAGGCAGTATTGTAGGATCTTACAATTTTCAAACATATCATAGATCTTATCCCATCTTAAAGACCTGTTGCAAGCATATATGGACCATTGTCTAGGCTGCAGCAGATGGGGTTAAATGGCCTGCCACATTACTTGGGCATTTTAAAACCGGCCTAAATGATGTCAGCTGGTTTATGTGATGGAGAACTTCCAGTGTTGTTATGCGCAGGCGTGCGAACTACCATCCCAACTCCAGTCACGAGACTGTTCTACTCTCCGCTAACTCTAGTAAGGTACCAATAGGATAGTAGGTACAAAATTAAATCCAACCAAGCAATGGAAAGGGGAGGGGGGGAGGTGTGATGCCCTCGAGATGATTCACAAAAGACGGAGAAAACAGGAGGACATTAGGTGCCTGAAAATCACCACCCCAACTTACCCGTCAGATGGACAGGGGTGCTGGGTCAACTGCTCCCTGGTTTCAGAAGGTCCACGCTGTGATATTGCCGAAGCACCAATGCCTGAAAAAGATGTTAGATCCCCAGGATGGAAGGCTGGGACGAGGAGGATATTCATAAAAATCTGCAACTCGTTCTCTACGAGCCCCGACTAGTCTGACTAAAAAATAGCAATACAGACGGATTTAATATAGTAAAGATTTACTAGAGGACTTGTGCAAGAAATCTCGTATGTTCATTAACCACTCGCCCGGCTTTACTGTTATGCGGGCTTCTATAAATATGTTTATTTGTTTAAATGCACTTTTTTTAATCATGGCGATGAATTCGGAGTGCAATTAGTCACTGCGGGTAATTCTGTTCGAATATTCTTTTCAATATACAATGGGTTGTGTGCGCCCCATGTGTACAGACTACTGGCCCGGTTCTAGTGTTATGCGGGGTTGACACGACACAGTTCTGCCAGGGGCTATCGTCTTGTTTATTTGTTTAAACACACATTTAAAAAAATATATTTCCATTGACTTTTCAAGAAATGCAAAATTTTTCCCGTACTATTGAGATGATTTCGAAGATTTTGGCACAAACCGCACCTTCCTAACTCCTTCAGGTTCAGGAGCTTAAGTTTTTTGACGGATGAACTTATGTTATTTTAAAATCTATCAGTAAATATAATATGCTAACGTTTGCTTTACATGAATATGGATAAGATAATAAGGTGTGCTTCTACTAAGGAACAAAACTAAAATAAATGGATTCAGGCCTGGACTTAGTTATTGTTGTTTTAAGGGGCAGAACTACAAGGTCATCTGCCCCGAGGCCTGGACTTAATTTACCTACTATCTCGCTAAGCGAACACCAGTACTGATGGCAAAACCATAATAACATGGACTATTGCAGGAAAAATATTTAAAAGCAAACAATCAGGAACCAACATAATAATTCCATAACAAAATAAACAGATTAAGTTAGAATAACAAGAGTAATTAATCACTACATATGTGAGGACACCAATAACAATAGAAATAAAACGACGTGACAAATGGTTCACAAATCTATGAAACAAATTATGTTACTTAGGACAAAATGTTACCAGCACTAAAGAATATAGGTGTATAGGTATAGTATTTATTACCTTCACCTCGGTATTATATGCAGTAATAACTTATCAACACAACCAAATGGTTATGAGAACACGGCTTCCACACAAATGCAAGTGTTTTACCATTCACTGACAACCATGAACACACCGACGTCATTGTCATCAAAAACAATCGAATGGCAGGAAAAATAAAGAAGATTATTTGGTGTCCGTCTACGAACTATATTGCTTCCCAAAGAAAAATAACTATTTCGAACAACAATAAGTTTATATAAATAGCCTAGTGAGACAGGAAAGCATTATTTAACTCTAAAGAAATAATCGAATTTGAATAAAGCAAGGGGAAGTATTTTGACAATCAATAATAAAATAAAAGCTTGGTACGGATCCGTAAATTTTAAAAAGACTACTTAACTAATACGAAAATAAATTTTTACAAAACAAACTAAATGTGTCCCGGAATAAGGAACAAAGTAAGGTACATTAAATAAACAAGAAAATATAGGCCAACTAATCCACAGACAATAATGTCTTCACATATGGAGCACATCCATTATTGTTTAAAATGCCTGGGGTTGGCTGGTCAAGTACATACATTTCTCTTTAACCCTTTGGATGCCGACCCCGAATGCATAGAACGCCAGGTATGTTTCAATGGATTGTGCATCACTGCATAAAAAAATTAATAAAAGCCTCAGTTTTAATGATATGGAAATACAATTTGGTATGTTAGCTTGATATATACTCCAAGGACAATAAACACGTGACTTACATTTGACAAAAAGTATTTCATGGAATACTGTGCACAAAATTATTATTTTTTTTTTTTTTTTTTTTTTATAAAAAAATAAAAAAGTTATGATTTGAAATGAATTAGCACATTGTACACAAAATCAAAAGTGTATAAGTGAAGATAATTAATGTTAACTCATATTTAGGATCATATATACCAATTTATATAGTTATAGTAGGCCTACTTTGCAATTTCTTCACCCAAAATAGGCCTACGTGATAGCATGCCTTCTTGCGACAAATGTACTATTTACAACTTTACTAAATCCTAGATAAATTGCTACTGAACTATTACTACAGTAGAAATAATAATATACCTAATATATCACATTAAATAACTCAAATGTGTCAGTTAGAGCGTAAAATGATGAAAAATAAATCACAACACGCGGACATAAACAAACAAGGTGGCTGCCATATTGGATCATAGACGTCAAGCGCGCGCAGACTCTACACTCATAATGTACGAGTAAACAAGCAAAAATAAGCTATGTCAGTGCCATCTGATGACATACGAAGGAATTACAAACATTCTACCTTCTTACTATGTGATTTGTAGAGCAATCTAGCACCACACCGCATAACTAAAACACATATAAGAGCGTGCCGATCGAATCGGCATCTTGGCATTTTTCGTACAGAACTTAAGTGCCGATGCATCGGCATCTTGGCACTGTAAGGGTTAAACAAAACAACGAGTGAAAAAATTAAAATATAAACACAACACATACCTTCATTATCCAGGAACACTTGGTGAAAACACTCAATTCACCCTCCAGGGGTTATCTTTACTTAGTATAAAACAAAGTCCCCGATTCTTGGATGTCACGGGTAATCTCGAGAATCATTGTATTGATTTTGATGTGGTTCTCGCCATTCTGTAAAGGATATCTCGAGTGAGGTTTCTGTAGAAAATTATTTATTTATGATCAAAGGAAACCAAGCAGTAAAGATTTCAGTGAAAATGTCGAAACCAAACCTGGGTCCGTGCGCTTTTTAAGCTTACGCTGGGCAAACCGTTAAAAATATCAATATACTATGAGTGTAAGAATTGTTCAGCATCAAAAGTTCTACAAAAAAGTCTGGGAGAGCACATCTCTATCTTCAATACATCGCCCACTTAAGTGTTTTTACATTTTCATTTTTTCCAACAATCTCCGTTCAGTTACTGAGGCGACAGTTTACGAGCTAGCTAGGGATGAACTTATCATCCCAGGTACAGCTTAGCTATCAGGCGAGCCTATTACCCCAGATACAGCCAGCAGCAAACTGTCGAGTTGCGTTGTGTTAAGACTCCAGAGAAGAGTGGTTGTGTTTGGAGTTTCCCTGGAAGTGCAACTCTGCTCTTCATTTCGCCTGTGAACTTTTCGTTCTGCCGCAAAATACACAGTCATGTTAAGATTGGACGGAAGGGAGATTTGTGTTTCATGTACCTCGCCATGCGCATCTCCATGATAATATAATTAACAGTCCAATCAGTGACTTTAACCCATCATGCCGAGACATATATAACGGATATAGATCGTAGTTCATTAACATTGAGGGGGGATGTAGCTCACCCTATGGGTGTCCGCTTGAAGCAGCTACAGCCTCTGGCGAGCTGAACATGTCCTCGGACACTTCCGGCACTAGAAGCCATGCGATAAATAAATAACATTGAAAAAAAAAAAAGTGCTTATCAAGTAATGCATTCATAACTGTTCCTGGGCGAAGCCGGGGCGAGTTGCTAGTAACCAAATAAAATACACACTTGGTGCCCTTTCTTCCATGACCAACACATGTATCATGTTTGTTACTGCAGCTAAATATTTCTTCAGCCTATATTACCTCTCACTTTAAACCTTTCCTTTGCTTGGGGAGGTGATTACAAAATACCTCCTTTCAAGCCAAGTTCAAAGCGAATTGTCATCTCCCCACATGTCTGCCAAAACAACTGACGAATCAGGCAACTAATTTTAAAAGGGTTCAGTTGGAATACTTGCCGGGATAACTAACAATGCACATGTCAACTGGTGCACATTACACCACGACACGGATTTACGTGGCAATTAAGTCTTTTTAACTATTAGGTTAATATCATTTAGAATATTTAATGTCCAAAGGACACCAATCTCACTCTCACTGACTAAGCATGATTTAACTGGCTCGCCGTAGATACCACAGACTCATCTGTTAGCCAGTAGAATAAGCATAGCGGAACCCTACTGCCAGAGCGCGCCAGTTTGAAACACGAATTAATACTTAGGGGATAAAATGTCTTCAAGTAACATGTCAGGAGCCGAAATCACAGCTCAGAAAAAAGAAAAAATATGCATACCTGTTGTAATCTGAAGCAGAATCTCACAATGATACTTTGTTGCTTCATAAGCAAAATGCAAAGCAAGACAGTTCACACATTGAAAATCCAAAGCTCACAAGTTATGCTTGGTTACAGCAGTTTCCATTAATAAAGGCATTTCGAAACTACAGTACAACCTGTCACATCCGGACCTGTGATATCCGAACCCTCCCATATCCGGACACATCTCTGAATGAATTTTCAAGTCGTAGTTGAGAGCGAGGATACATTAGTGTGCTAGCCAGGGAGGACAAGTGAAAGTTGCAGCGCTGGAAGGCTGTGTGCGTGGTTGACCGCGAGGGGTTGTGGCCTGACTCGGTCAACGACATCTTCCCGGAAACTCATCCCTTTGTGTGAATAAGCGATATTCCTTTCACGGCTTCTACCTGCCTGCCACCAACGTCAACACGAGGCTGCCTCTCTTTCTACCCTTCAGTCTGTGCGTGAGTCTTGAAGCGACAGTTTTTTTTTTGCGAGTGTGTTTCTGTTGTTACTGTTATTGTTTACCGTTGTTATCGTTATTGTTATCTTTTAACCTTGTTTTTTTTTTTTTTTGCTAAAATGTCCGAAAAAGGAAAAAAAACTGTTGTTACGATGGAAGAAAAGTTCCATGCTCTAAAAAGGTTAGATGCTGGTGAAACAGCCAAGAAGATTGCCGCGGATATGGGAGTAGGAACAAGCACTGTGAGTGACTGGAAAAAGGCTCGGAGTGATATTGAAAAGTGGTGCTCGTCACAAGCGTCAACAAGTGGTGTTAAAAAACTTAAAATGATGAAAAAGGAAGCTAACAACCAAGTTAATGAGGCATTGTTTCTTTGGTTTACCCAAAGAAGAGAGCAAGGGTTACCTATCTCAGGTCCTTTACTAAAAGAAAAGGCACTACACTTTAATAAGGAAATTGGAGGGGATGAACAGTTTAAAGCAAGTAAGGGGTGGTTGGAAAGCTGGAAAAATCGTCATGGTGTGTGGAAACTACAGATCAGTGGTGAAAAGCTATCGGCTAACCAAGAAGACGTTGAAAAATTTAAAATATTTTTACACAGTCTAATTGATCAACATGGGATTACTGGAGAGCAGCTCTATAATTGCGACGAGACTGGCCTCAACTATAAAATGCTTCCCACCTACGCTTTGGCTTCCAAGAAAGAAGACAGTGCACCGGGGTATAAGAAGAAAAAGGAGAGGGTCACCATTTTAGCCTGCAGCAACGCCACAGGAGATCACAAGCTTCCATTAGGATTCATTGGAAAATCCAAAAAGCCAAGGGCTTTCAAGAACTTTAAAGACTTGTCTGGCCTACCAGTTTGGTACAGAAACCAGCGCAGCACATGGATGAACTGCGAAATATTTAGTGATTGGTTTCACAAGCAGTTTGTGCCACAAGTGGAAAAACATTTGTTGAAAAATAACTTGCCAAGAAAAGCAGTGCTCCTACTTGACAATGCACCCTCACATCCAAGTGAAGACTTACTTAAAGATGGAGATATAAAGGGTGTGTTCTTACCACCAAACGTAACATCACTTTGTCAACCTATGGATCAAGGCGTGCTTGAGTCGCTAAAGCGAACCTATCGCCGTAGGTTACTTTCTGTGTTGATTGCTGGAATGGACGAAAAAGAAAGTGTTACAGAGACGTTAAAGAAGGTGGACATGTTAGACGTGATAATGTGGGTATCCCAGGCATGGGATGAAATAAAACCGTTGACGCTGGTAAGGTTATGGAGGAAGCTCTTAGATCACAAAGCTACTGATAAATGGACGGGGGAGATAACAGAAGACGTCAATGAAACTTATGCCTGCAATGAAGAAAATCGTCAGATTGCTAAGCTTGTGCAATGCCTGCCTGGTTGTGAAAAAATCAACAACGAGGAAGCCATAAATTGGTTAGTAAATGAAGACGAAGTCAACGAAATTATAGAAATGGTGTGCAATGATAGGAAAAAATCTTTGAACCCGAAGAAGAGGACAACACCCCTATAATGAGTCACTCTGAGGCATTCAAGACCATAGAATCTTTAATCACTTATGTAGAAAATCAAGATGAAACGATTGTGACTGAAGTGATGCTTTTAAGAATATTGAGGGACATGGCATCCAAAAAGCGTGTACAGTGCGTGAAGCAACAGAAAATCACAAACATTTTCAAAAAATTATGTAGAAGCAGAATGTATAGTGTATTTATGTAAGTACGTGTACTGTAAAGCATATTACTGTATTATAATTTAATTATTTTAATTTAGTTTAAAGCAATTCTATTTCTTAGCCTATGTACAGTATACAGTTAACAAAATGATACTAAACCGTTAAAAATATTAAAAATAATCAACAAGAAACTCGTGAATTATTTCTGGTCACCTAGCTATTTGTAAAAATAGCCTTGTGATATCCGGATTTTTCCATATCCGGATCGGCTGGTCGTCTCATTAGTCCGGATGTGACAGGTTATACTGTATTATTTCTGACTACTCTGTTATTATGGTGTTGTTCTGTAACTCTATTGTTATTGAAATGCATACAATCTTGTTTCGAAACACACACCTTCTCTTCGCTGGTCTTTCTGTTCTGCCAGTGATTATAAGATAGCCTATACAAATCTTCTTCAGCGTTTGTCCAGCATGGCTGCGGGGTCTGATACATGGATCCATTGTCTCCATTTTGCTCTGTCTGAAGCCGCACCAGGATGGAGATTCACGCTTTATAGGTCTTTATGTAGCGTGTCACACCATTGTTGCAGAGGTCGTCCTTTTGGTCTTTTGCCGACGACTTCAAGTGCGTATGCCGCATTGGCAATCATTTCACCTCCTGCCCATAAAACATGTCCAAACCAGCCCAGACGGCCTTCGCGCATTTAGTCTCGGATTGGTGCAACACCAAACCTTTTCCTGACGCCGTCGTTGGAAACACGATCTAACCTAGTAAGGCCTGCTGTCTACCTTAGCACATAGTCTCCATAACCCTTAAACGGCGTTGTGTTTCCACTGTGGGCGGATGACAGTACGATAGAGTTGTGATTTTAGATGACCTTTCATCCTGTGGTCGCACATCACTCCCGTTGTTGTTCGCCATTTCATCCACGCAGCATTAGTTCTTGAATTGACCTCTTCCATAAGTTGCCCGTCATCAGAAATTGTGGAACCAACGTATTTAAATTTGCTCACTCGCATCAAATTTGTACGGTCCACTGGGATGGTTCCTGTTTCAAGGGCATCTGATGTCATATCCACTGTTTTCTGTTAAGGCGCAGGCCATATTGCGCCAGGTGATCACTCTATTGTTGGGTTTGATTTTGCAGATCCAAATTGTTTTCTGCAGCCAACATCGTCATCAGCATAAAGAAGGGTCCACGGTAATGGCCAGTGCAGGTCAGCTGTTACTGTGTCCATTACTGGGTTGAACAATAGTGATAATAGGGCAGAACCCTAGTGGATGCTGACTGTTATTGGGAAATCTTTCGATGGTCGTGCGGTGGTTTGGACATAACTGCTTGGTTATGCGCATAGCAGTTGAACTCTTTTTAGAAGGTATTCAGACTCGCCATGTTCTCGAAGCGCGAACCAGATGACACTGTGTGGCACCTGACCAAAGGCCTTTTCAAGATCTAAGAAAGCAAGATGCAACGGCTTGTCTTTCTCACGTTGTTTCTCAACTAAGAGTCTTGCCCCATGAATTGCATAGGTTGTACTACAATTCTTAACAAATCCTGCTTGGTTTCTGGTAAGCTTGATGATCTCTCGGATCCTTTGGTCCTGAACACGCTCGAAGATTTTTAGAGTGTGACAAAATAGTCGAATTGGACAATAGTTGGAACACTCTGCGGGACTTCCCTTCTTTTTGAAGATGGGTACAGTGATACTTTGTTGCCAATCGGTTGGTGTTCGTCCTTCCTCGATGACTCTGTTGGAAAGCTGTGTTATCCATCCTGCTGCCTCCCAACAACGGGAATACCAGAGTTTGGCTGAGAGATCATCTGCGCCGGTGGCCTTTCCTGGCTTCATTTTCTTCAAAGCAGTTTTGACCTCTTCGACTTCTATTTCTCTTTCAGGTCCTTCGACAGCACTGGTGGTCAGGATCAGGAGGTAGGGGAACTCTTCAGTTGAGATCTTCTGGTTTTAACTGTGCCACCGTTCTCTCGCCTTGTTCCAATCTACCAACAGGTTGCCAACCTCATCATTGATTCCATAGAATCGAGAGATGTCCTTTGTTTTGTGATGTCTTGATTTGGCGAGTCGGTATATGTCCCGCTCTCCTTCTCGTATGTTAAGTTTGGCATATAGGTCTGCAAAGCGTGCTGATTTTGTGGCAGTCACAACCTTTGTTGCATCACTACGGGCTGATGTTTTATCATCAAGAAACTCGTGATATAATTGTTTCTTTTTGGCCACTGCATTCTTAACGTTGTCATTCCAAAGCCACGTATCCCTATCGATCTCCCGTTGTCCTGGCTTTGTTGACCCAAGGATGTCATGTGCAGCCTCCTGAGCCATCTGTTTTAGATTTGTCCAGCTTTCTTTTACGGTGGCGATTGATAGTAGAGTGATTCTTGCAATGACGTTTGCCTCTTTCTCTTTGAAGCGCCACCACTTGATTCTGGCTGGTCCTGTGCAATCCAGATGCTTGTTTGTTGGCATCTTGATGCGAAGCGTGCAGATCAGTGGTTGGTGCTGCGATGCCACTGTCTCGTGTGGCACAACTTTAGTATCAAGCCCTTCTCCGAGATCACGACGTCTCGCAAGGATGTAGTCGATATACATGGTATTTGTGCCACTATAGTATGTGAATAGGTGTGAATCAAGCTTTTTGAACCAGGTATTTGTGATTCTGAGAAATCGAGAATACGCTGACCATCCTCGTTCTTGCTGCCAGCAGAAGATGGCCTATACAAATGTAGGAAAGTTTTAATAATGTAGCAATTCCGATGACATGATACACACCATATCTAACGAGACTAAAATACTCCGTATGTACCACATTTACTAGGCTTTAGGACCCCCTCGCCTATAGTAACCCCCCCTTAATTTTCGAGTGCTAAAGTACAAAATTCTTGGAAATCGCTTATAGTACTCCTTCTTAACTATTGAGAGTCAAAATACAACATTCTTCGAAAATAAAGAATTCTTAACAAATTTTTAAATTATAACTGAAATTCATCCTCATTTATGACAAAAATATTGATCTAGTTACGTTCTTTTGTTAATCAGACGATATGACCGCCATTTTGCATATATGTACCGCATACGTGATTGAGCAGGACATCGAATTGTGCAGCCAATAGGCTTCACCCGACGATAGCCAGTAGAAGATGACACACTGCGCCAAGTTTAAAATCGGTCAATGAAAGTTATGGTTTCATATCTTGCCTGCATTCTTTTGTTTTGTATTGTATTCTTTGTATTGAGCTTCCAAGTGGTGTTTGCGGCAGTGTTTTTTTTTTTTAAACAAGAACCGTCGGTGTTTGTGTGGCACGTTATATGTATATTAATGTGAAATATGTGAATAATACGTACTCGGTTGTGTTCACAAATGTTAGTGAGATGTGATCGTTCAGCATCTTCACTCATTCCCTAATTTATGCATTCTTCCTCCCTATGTTCAAATAAAAATAAAGTTTGCATTTCCTTGTCTGATACTTTGTCCATTCCATTCTATTTCTTTTATACTAAGATTTTTGCTTAGCAAGGGATAGTGAAAGTCATTGGAGGGTAGGGAATAGTGGTGGATAAGTAAGGTTATGAGTCTAATAATGGGGCGATTAAAGATGGAAACTTTGTTTATTTTGATTAAATATATCTTTCCCTTTCCCAAAATAATGGATTCTTCAAAGTTCGCATCTATAGTACCCATCCCCATCAATTTCGTAACTAAAAATTTAGCAGAAAAAGGGGTCCTATCGACGAGGAAATACGGTAATTTGTTCTCAAATGGAAATTGCCAAGGTTTGATTTCTGTAGTAATTTATTAGAGAAATAAGCTCATCCTCATTTGTCTTCTCTCTCATCAGGTATACTTCTGGACTGGATCTCCAGCACTGCCTGCCAGTGAAGATGGATTCCAGCCCATGCCGAGCGTCACGATTCGACCTGCAGATGACACTCACTTGCCGACTGCTAACACCTGTATCTCTCGCCTGTACATACCACTCTACAGTAGCCGAGCTGTTCTACGTCACAAGCTACTGTTAGCCATTAAAACCAAAAACTTCGGCTTTGTTTGAAACGACATCCAAGGATCGCATTACTGTAGTTGTAACTTACTCTACTATTTTTCTTTCTACACCTACACGCCTTGGTGTATGTTTCAGAAGGAACCGATGTCTATCTGTTACCTAAACACCTTATCTTGGAACTACATTTCCTTTCTGGGCAAGATTTGGATGCACTATTTATTGGAAATAACCTTGTTTTGTGTCTTCTGTGAACGAACCTCTTTCCTTTCTCTTTTTGGATGGGATTCTGTAGTGATGTGATTGGACACTCGTGATGTGCTGGCGAGACTACCCCATCTACAAAGTGTGTTGGTTAAACAAAAAATGGTCTAGTGCTTCTGTCTGTCTTGCTTGAATTTATTTTTCAATACAACAGTGAAAATAAACAGATACCGTGTGTATTATATGGACTGCAGGTGTTTTATCATACCGAATTTTTTCTTTCTCTATTTTTTGTTGAAATTATTTCAACTTGGTAATAAAAATTCCATTCTAGTGAGCATTGTGTGACTCTGGACAACATTACCAATTATGAGCGAGAATCGGCACAATCCTTATTGTCAAAATTGTTTTCTCTTATTTCCCATCATAATAAAGTTATTGTAAGCGTTCATTACTGTTAGTGTAAAAAATAATTTAATTTAAAGGACAAAAAAATACAAGTGATATTTCTGTTGATAAAGGTATTTGTTGTTGAATGGTATGTGCCATACCATCTCTATAACACCTCTGAAAAGGTGATTTATAACAGGGTGTCGATTGATACTGAAATTTTTAATCACATACTGAATAGTTGATGGAAATATGCGTAAAATAAAGATTTTACTCAATTTCAGGTGATCTGGAGCTTTAAAATCCATCTTTACCTCACTTGACTGAAGGCAATGTGTCTTATGTAATAAGCACCTTCCCCTCCAGGAGTTCACATGATGATAGTTCATATATTATCCCCAGCCCTGTAGAAAAAGGAACAAATTTATTTTTTATTTCTTTATTAGTACTGCTCATATTTTGGGCAGTGTACATCAAATAACAGTGACAATAATATGTTTTATAAATGGCAGCAGCAGCAGCAATTACATGTGATACTGATGGTGGCAATCCTGAGTGTGGTTTTCCACATTCCCTCTAGCAAGTCCCTGACACCTACACTAATACAGTCCCCACTCAAACACACCCAAGTACATAGTACTTTTGACAATGATGTCCCTAGCTGTTAAGTACAACCACATTTTACAAAAATAATCACGCTAGGATGGGAACAATAGAAAGGACAAACACAGATCTGTTGGTAACATGTCATTATTGTGGTGTTGCACATACCAAAATATAGAATCATGTATATGTTTATGCTGCAACGACTGAGAAGTGCACTTGCACTTGTCCACGCTAATTGTAGATTACTGTATTTTACTATAAACTGATTTGCACATTGTAATTAGAAGAATCATTTAAACAATTCCAGCTATGAGATGAATTAAATTATACAATGTTCATAAATGTTTCATATCTGTAATCTTGTTCTCATTGGACTTGCCGTGTTTACTCGCATATAACTCGCACATTTTTTTTTTTTAATTTTTTTTTATTTTTTTATTATTTTTTTTTTTTACCAAAAATAAGTGTAAATTATTGCTGCACGACATATGTGGGAAAGACCCTATATAGTCGCAAGTTTACCTTTATCGGAAAAAGACAACTGGCATACTTACCCTGTCAGTGGCTAGCTGACTCAATGCCCAGTAAACTGAGAGCGATCAAAGGAACTACTCGCGAGTGGTGGAGCTCTCTCCGGTCACGGAGGGGGTCCTGTCATTTTGTGTAGGCTAAGGATAGGTCATGCAAGTTCCACCCACTCGTACCTAACGAGAAGGGAAGACCCCCCCACTTTGTACCTGTGGGGTCATATTCACCGTGTGTGTGGATCTTGCTGACTTACGAAGAAACCTTGGTTTGCAGATGACACTCAAACTTATTGTTACGTGCCACCCCCCTAGTGGCACTTTTGTTAACTGGATTACGGTGGGTAGAAAGCACAACACCAAATACTGCTTAAAGATATAATTAACTTTATTGTGGCCAGAAAGATACACTACTCAACAGCAAATACAAGCAATTATTACCTTACTCCAGTTTCCTCACGTCGAGAATACTTCCCCTTTCACTTGTCAACAGACCACAGTTAATCCTCTCGCTAATGAGTCCGGTCCCGTACGCTGGCTGGAAATATCTGCACTAGGTCTGTCACTCACTGTTTTGCAACTCACTACAATGACCTCTCTCGCACTAGGTAAGCACACACGCTCAAAACACAGGCAGTCCCCTGTAAGCTCCTCACTCCCTTCGCTGTCAAGAGAATCGGCTTCACTAGGGGTTTCGCAAGTCTCCACACTTCTGTTGCTCAGGATAAGCGCTCGCACTCGCTCGTAAAACACAACAACAACCACTGCTTGACAGGTTGCTCTTATATAGCAGTCCGGTGACTCAATGAATGCTTCTAGATCCATCCAGGGTTCACGGCTTCTCGAGGTTTCCATCGCTGGCTCAGTCACGAATATTCTGGACCATCCCTTTGTCCTAGTAGCCCTGTTGCATAAAGCGCACGCAATACACGAGGCAGGGCACAGCCCAGCCCTGGGGCAGTTGTGACTCATGCGGCGAGCGATGACACAAACTCACAGCCGTAACACCACCCCCTTCCTAAAAACGCTGATCGTCCCGATCAATCATTGGTCTGTCTGTGTCCCTCCGTAGGCTGCCAGGCGATCTCGATGCACGATCTTCATCTTCGCCCTCAGGCTACGCTGGATCCTGTAGACGACATCGTTGATCCGTTGCACGACTCGGTACGGGCCCTCCCAGGACTTCTGCAGTTTGGGTGACAGGCCTTTCTTCCATAATGGGTTGAAGAGTCAGACCAGGTCGTCCTCGTGGAATCCGCCGGCATCCGTCTGCTGGTCGTATCGGGTCTTCATTCGGTCGGTCTCGATCCGCAGTTTCCTCCTCGCGAACGCGTGCACGTCCTCCAGTTGGTCGACCAGTTCTTGACAATACTGGCTTACCGGGATCGGATCATTCCCAGGTAGGCCGAAGGCAAGATCGACAGGTAGACGTAGCTCCCTCCCAAACATGGCCCGGGCTGGTGTGCACCCGGTGACTTCATGCACGGCGGCGCGGTAGGCCAGGAGAAATAGTGGAAGATGTTTGTCCCAATCCCTCTGGTGCTCGCTGACGACTATTCGGAGATGGTTCTCGATGGTGCGATTGAATCGCTCTACCATCCCGTCGGACTGAGGGTGTAGCGGCGTTGTCCTTGTCTTCCGGATTCCCAGCAGCTGGCCTAGGTTCTGGAACACCTGCGACTCGAAGTTCCTCCCTTGGTCGGAGTGCAGCTCCAGGGGTACTCCGTACCGGCTGATGAATTCCTTCACCAGGGTCTCTGCAATCGTCGCGCCTTCTTAGTTAGGGAGCGCATACTTCTCCGGCCATTTGGTAAAGTAGTCGCTGACGACTAATATGTAGCGGTTCCCTGCCTCGCTTAACAGGAATGGCCCAGCAACATCGATGGCCACTCTCTCCATGGGGCCGCCCACGTTGTAGGTCTTCAGTGGACCCCGTCGTCTTCGTCCTGGGCCCTTGCTGGCTGCGCAATCGTGGCACCTCGCGCAGTGGTTCTCCACGTCTGTTCGGCATCCGATCCAGTAGAACCGCTCTCTCAGCTTCTCCAGGGTCTTCTTTATCCCTAGGTGTCCACCAGATGATCCTCCATGAACTTCCTTCAGGACTTCCTCCGTCATAGCCTTTGGAACGACGACTTGTTCCCGAGATGTCTTCCCGTCGGTGCTCTCCCAGGTACGGCAGATGAGGCCATCCCTTACAATCAACGAGTCCCACTGCGCCCAGTAGGACTTAAACTTTGGGCTGCAGTCACTCACAATGTTCCACCCGGGTCTGGGGACACAAGCCATCTTCCATTCGGCTATCAGTCCCAGGTCATCATCTTCTGCTTGTGCCCACGTGAAAGATTCGCGGCTCCAGCTCGCTTGAAGTTCCACGGTAGTCCTTCGGCACTGTATCCCGGTGTTCTCCTCCCTTCGGGCACAGAAGGTGCAGTCTTCGGGGCACGGTCTTCGTGACAGGGCGTCGGCGTTAGAATGCAGTTGGCCTTTCCTGTGCTGAATCTCAAAGTTGTACTGTTGAAGCCTCTCTAACCACCGCGCGAGTTGACCCTCGGGCTGCTTGAAGTTCAGGAGCCACCGCAGGGATGCATGGTCGGTCCTGATGAGGTACTTGTGGAAGTGTTCAATGGTCTTCACGATGACGAGCAGCTCCTTCCTGGTGACTCAGTAGTTCCTTTCTGGCTTTGACAAGGCCTTGCTGAAGTAGGCCACTACTCTCTCCTCGCCGTCCACTACTTGCGACAGGATTCCCCCTATGCCAAAGTCGCTGGCATCGGTATCGACGATGAACCTTGTTCCAGGTCTGGGGTAGGCCAGAATAGGCGCGGTGCACAGAGCCTGCTTGAGTTGTTCGAAGGCACTGGCATTCTGCTGGCCACGTGAAGAGTTGGTCCTTCTCAGTCAGTCGATGTAAAGGTTTGGCGATGTCGGCGAATCCTTTCACGAAGCGACGGTAATAAGTGCAGAGTCCCAGGAAGCTTCGTAGTTGGGACTTGTCCTTCGGAACTGGCCACTCCCTCACAGCTGCGGTCTTCTCTGGGTCGGTGCGCACCCCTTCCTCGGAGACGATATGCCCAAGGTACTGGACCCGCTTCTGGAAGAGCTGACACTTCTTGGGGCTCAACTTCAGCTGGGCAGCCCGTAGCTTCAACAAGATCTCCTTCAGGTTGCTGTAGTGCTCCTCGAAGCTTCTCCCCAGAACGATGACGTCGTCTAGGTAGACCAGGCAGGTCTTTCAGTGTAGTCCCCTCAGAATGGACTCCATTAGCCTTTCGAAGGTCGCAGGGGCGTTGCACAGACCGAATGGCATGACGGTGAACTGCCAGAGCCCGCTGCCCACAGAGAACGCAGTTTTCTCGCGGTCCTTAGTGTGGACCTCCACCTGCCAGTAGCCACTCTTCAAATCCAAGGTGGAGAACCATCTCGACCCTGATATGGTGTCTAGGGTGTCGTCGATCCGGGGTAGAGGGTAGCTGTCCTTCTTCGTGACGTCATTCACCCGCCTGTAATCCACGCAGAACCTGGTGGAACCGTCCTTCTTCACTAGCACGACCGGAGAACTCCAAGGACTATGTGATGGCTCAATCACCCCTTGCTCCTTCATCTCTTCTACCATCCGGTCGACTTCGGCTTGCTTGGCGAGCGGGACACGTCGGAATGGGGCCCTAATCGGTGCGCTGTCCCCAACGTCGATTTTGTGCTGGACCAAGCTTGTCCTGCCGAAGTCTTTGCTCCCCACGGAGAAGACGTCCTGGAATTCGCGTAGCAGGTCCTGAAGTTGGCGTGATTGTTCCTCGTCTAAATGGTCCTGGGATCCTTGGTACAGCTTCTGTAGTTCTTCTGGCAGTGTGCGTCTTCTTCGGTTGTCCGTCTGCAGGTGTCCGTCCGTCGTATCTGTGATGCGGGCAATCCAGGTAACGGGCTCGCAGACTCCTAGGTTGGTGTCCCGGTGAACCGTAATGTCGTAGTCGTTCAGGTTGGACAGGCGGACGTACGGCCGAGACGACGTGTTGATGAGAGTCTTGGCAACTAGCAATCCTTTTGTCTGGATGTCCTCATATTTTGGCTCGATGACAGCCGCCACTCCCTCAGCAGTTCCGTCGACAATTACGGCAGCGCTGACCTCCGTCCTGGCGGGAACGATGACGTCTTCTCTCAGCCTTACCATTCGTGCGGTGATGGACTCGTGCGCAGGTTGCAAAGCAAGTTCCTCACCTCCGAAGTGCAGAGTGTTGGTACTCAGATCCAAGATGATGTTGTTCTGGTCCAGGAAGTCCAGTCCGATGATCACTTCATTTGATACGTCAGCCACAAGCACTGGATGCTTTATCGCCCGTCGACCAATGACGAACTCCAGTGATGCTTCGCCATGTACCGGTGCGGTCTCTCCGGTCGCGGTTATTAGCTGGAGGTTCCTTTGTGTGGGTTGCACTCTCCACTTCGGGATCACGGTGGGACTGACGATGGTCCTCGATGCTCCCGTGTCGATTAGCATGGGCCAGCTCTCTCCGTTGACGACTCCGTCGACCATCAGGCTGCTATTGTCCCTCCGTAACTTTGTCACACGAACCTGGACTGCCGGGGCTTGACGACTGTCACAAGCCAACCTTTGCCCCCCAAGGCTGGCTAATACTAGTTTCCCTGGGTCGCGCGGTTTTCAGACGACTGATTTCCCGTCGGATACCCTCGGCGGCGGCGATCACCGCAGTCCTTGCTCAGGTGGCCTTTCTTACCGCAGGTCCAGCAGGTCGGTAGTCCTCTTCCGGGCCGCCTCTCCGGTTGCCTTCCGGCTGTGTCGTTGCTGGTGGTGCCGCGACTATCGAAGAAACGGCTTAGCGCCTCCATTAATTCGTCGGCCAGGGGCTTGGTCTCGTTGGTTTTTACTGGTTCATCGACGTCCACTTGACGCACCCGCGCGTGCATTCTGGATGCCTGTTTTGCCGTCTCTAACTCAAGTGCGTGGCTCAGCGCATCTGTCAGGGTCTTATTGCGCGCGAGTCGCAGCGCCTGTTGAGTGTCCGAGTCCCGTAGCCCGGCGGTGAAAGTCTGCGTCGCTATCTGCTTCAGAAAGTCGGCCGGCGCTGTTGGGTAGGCGTGCCTTACGAGACGTGCGATGTCCATCTCGAACTCCTGCAGGGTTTCCGCGTTCTTCTGTACCCGGGTCCGGAGCTGCATCTGGTAGGCCTGCTGAAGATGGCTATCTCCATATCGGGACTCCATATGGGCGATTAGTGAAGCGTAGTCCTGGGATCCAGTCGGGATGGCCTGAAGGACGTTAAGGGTGTCCCCTCTCAGCGCTACAATGAGAGCTGTAGCCTTTTCCGTGCTGTTCCAGCTGTTTATTGAACAGGCTGCCTCGAACTGACGTAAATAGGTGCTCCACGGGACCTTTCCGTCGAAGGTTGGGGGCGTCACTCTGCTCTGTCCCGTTCCTGATATTCCCGGTGTACCTGTGGGCGGGCATCGGCGCAGCTCGGCAACTTCCTCTTGAAGAGCGTTGAATCTCGCTTCCATCCCCGTCGACGGGCGTTGGTTCAGCTCAGAAATTTCCTTTTGTAAAGCGTTGAATTTTTCTTCCACCCCCGTCAGTGGGCGTTGGCGCAGTTCGGCAACTTCCTCTTGTAAGGCGTCGAACTTCTTTTCTACTGTTGTGACTTCCTCACGTAGGCCCTGGCAGACGGTGTTGACTTCCTGACACAGACCCTGTTCCAATTTCTTTTGACTTTCCTGTAATTTCGTCAGCAGACACTCTTCCAGATTTTTCTGGCCATCCAGAAATTTGGTGGTTAGGTCC
The DNA here is from genome assembly GCA_946902985.2 of Meconema thalassinum. NCBI lineage: Eukaryota > Metazoa > Arthropoda > Insecta > Orthoptera > Tettigoniidae > Meconema > Meconema thalassinum. Next base: position 175,949,791 of record OX336398.1, on the reverse strand, counting down.
TCTGCTAGCTTATTCTGACCGTCTTCTAATTTGGAAGTTAGGTCCTCGGCTAAACTTTCTGGCTGTCTTCCATCTTCTTCAGGTCCTCCGCTAACTTATTTTGACCGTCTTCCATCTTCTTCTGGCCGTCTTCTAATTTGGCAGTTAGGTCCTTGGTTAAATTCTTCTGGCCGTCTTCTAATTTGGCAGTTAGGTCCTTGGTTAAATTCTTCTGGCCGGCCTCCATTTTGGTTTCCATGCCTTTTAACTTTTCTAGCAATGCTGCCAATTGCGCCTCCATTTTAGTTGTTTGTCTTGTAAAGGGCATGCACTCACAGGAAAATTAGAGAAAATGACCTGCTCGGGTTTTGAAACTAGGACCGTCAGGTGTTGTGCTTGAGTTCGTAATCCCTCTTCTGACACCAGTTGTTACATGCCACCCCCCTAGTGGCACTTTTGTTAACTGGATTACGGTGGGTAGAAAGCACAACACCAATTACTGCTTACAGAAATAATTAACTTTATTGTGGCCAGAAAGATACACTACTCAACAGCAAATTCAAGCAATTATTACCTTACTCCAGTTTCCTCACGTCGAGAATACTTCCCCTTTCACTTTTCAACAGACCACAGTTAATCCTCTCGCTAATGAGTCCAGTCCCTTACCCTGGCTGGAAATAGCTGCACTAGGTCTGTCACTCACTGTTTTGCAACTCACCACAATGACCTCTCTCGCACTAGGTAAGCACACTCGCTCAAAACACAGGCAGTCCCCTGTAAGCTCCTCACTCCCTTCGCTGTCAAGAGAATCGGCTTCACTAGGGGTTTCGCAAGTCTCCACAATTCTATCTCTCAGGATAAGCACTCGCTCGTAAAACACAACAACAACCACTGCTTGACAGGTCGCTCTTATATAGCAGTCCGGTGACTCAATAAATGCTTCTAGATCCATCCAGGGTTCATGGCTTCTCGAGGTTTCCATCGCTGGCTCAGTCACGAATATTCTGGACCATCCCTTTGTCCTAGTAGCCCTGTTGCATAAGGCGCTCGCAATACACGAGGCAGGGCACAGCCCAGCCCTGGGGCAGTTGTGACTCATGGGGCGAGCGATGACACAAACTCACAGCCGTAACATTATATTAGCCGATGAAGCGGTGGCTGCTGATCTCGTCATCCGCTTTATAAGCGAGAGTGTGTTAGGGCCAGCAGTCTAAATTTTCAAGTGATACTCAAAGACCTTGTTCTTTTTAGAATTCTAATTTCTTTGTAATCCGGAATTTTTTGTTTATATTATATTTATTAGTTTTATTTAATTTTTTATTTTATTAATTTTAGATATTTTCATATTTAGGTGTCCACCTCTAAATTTTTAATTCCCTTCAAAATTTGAATAATCTGTGTTAAGATGGGCAAATGATCTAGTAGTTCTGCTCCTTAAAACATCAATAATTAATATACGGTACTGTGCCCGTTCACTATCCTGGGAATCACACGGATCGGCTCCAGCCTCCCGTTGATCCCCCAGACCCGTGAAGTGGCCCCATGAGGGATGCATCCTGGAAGCCAGTTACCTCACAAGAGACTCCAAAATCTACTCGGGGGAAGGGTGAATCTGGTTCAAGAAAACTGGCTCCAGAGTGCAATCGGGAAGGTGGATAAAAATCCAAGGCCGATATTAAAATGTACTTCCATCATTTATTACCGAAGACAACAAAACCAACACAATGACAACATGAACTCTCAGAACCCCAAATGATATAGTGTGACGCCGTGAATAAATGTCAACATCACACCATGTGATGTTTGATTCCATCCGTCTGTTAGGTAGTCAGCCCGGAGGCAGGTTGGAACCTCAAAAAGTGCCACTATCGGTTATGTGGCTGAAACCCACAAAAACCAAAGGGAGCACTATAATAAGGCATACTAAACAAGGTGAGGAGGGAATTAGTTTGGCATTGCTTTCCTCGGTACAGCAATACCAACCGTACGAGTTGAACCTGTCACAGCATCCACCAACACTAGTTGTGCTCTAAAGGTTATTACTCGGCACCACTCATAGCTTAGTAGCTTTCATATAATCACAGCCATGACTGAGATATCGGAAAAAGCCACATTTTACTCTAGCCTGTGCCAACAGACAAATGCTAAATTACTGCACGATGTTTGATTAATAAATAAATTTGTTATTACAAATGTTGCTAAAGCATGCCATGATTAAGAGATATATAAATTCAATGTTCTTATAAACATCACCAAAACATGCGATGATTGATTAATAATTAATTTGTTGAAATTTGCTGCAATTGTCGACCCACGCTTTTTCTCTCAGCCGAGTATTTCTAGATTATTCCATGTTGCAGTCCATGCTGTTACAGGCACATATTCATGCAGAATAAAGAAATAAAGGTCTGAAGAATATAATAATAATAATTTTACGACAACTTCAACGAGAACAGTATAAAAATAACAACAAAAGAAAATGTGCAGTATGTTCAGATGGGGTGACCTTTCCAATCGCTTCCTCATCACGGGTGTGGATTTGTCTGTGACGTAACGGAGATAATACCCTATTCATTCATTCATTCTTCTTCATTTCCCAGTTCCAGTGATCTGGGTAGGGGCGTGAATCAAGGACCTCCATCTGAGGCCTCGTCTCACATAATTAGGTTATTTGTACGATGGGTTCGCCAAACCTAAAGGTTGGCAAGGGCCAATTAAGGCGGGAAATTGAAAACTCCCTAGGCCTTGGATGCCCGAATACCATGGGTGTCGGAGGAGAACAAGTGTTGGCAAGGGAGGCCGACAGGAAAGATAACTGGACGGAGCCCGGCACAAGTGGAAGCAATGCCAGACTCAGCTGGGGTCCCATGATCGCCAAACCACGTCCCACGAGTTGTGAGCCCTTGGGCGTACCCTATTCATTGACACTGCATATCTCCAAGCGACTCTCACATGTTGGTTATCAGGGTGTCGACCGTTAACGAAAAGTAGCTAATTGTTATGTCTGGATAGCTTGAGGTAACGAAAATTGGCCGAGGTCGGTTTAAGTCATTTAAACCTGTGCCGCTAGGCTCACAGATTGTGATGAAGCGAGTTTCACACAAGCGGCGCCGATTGCGTAAGCTATATTTCCCCGTGCGCGACCTCAAGGAAATGCGTACTGAGGATACTTTCAGTGATACTGTATACAATGGTTCAACGTATATTTTCGGCATCAAGAAGAGAGTTTAGCTTTGAGTGAAATATTTTGTTTATAATTCGGAAACCTGAGTTTTGCGAGACGTTTATTCGCGATAACTTCCGAAGCTCAACAGAAACCTCTCATTTCTAAATTTGGATATCTCAAATTGAAGTCCAGAAATAATGCGAAATAATTAAATTGTCGCAATCTTGCAAAATGATAGTTTCGAAGAAAAAAAATACAAATATGCTTCGAAATACATAAACTATATTTTATCTATCCGTCTCGTAAATTTGCGACATCCAGTGTGGTTAATTCCAAACTCTGTTATTTGTCTATTTTTCCTTCGAACTTTGGTTCCATTGGATATATAATCTAACTGGTTATCTCCAAAACTTGTATAATAATTTGAATTCGAAAGAAAATGTGCCCTCTTGTCGTATTATAGGTGCAATCATCTCTGAATAATTCGTAATATCCGATACCCACTTCGAAAGTTCATCCTCCAAATATCATCCGCAAGACGGCCCGCAGGAATCTCGTGAAACTGACCGAGATCGATGCCAGTTGCGTAAAATCATAAAACCCGTGCCCGGTCGCGAATTTGTTTCCTCAAGCACTGCGGGAATCCTGTCAAAGGTTGTTGGGCACCCATCACGAAACATACCGTAGCCTACTCGCCACTTTTCCCATGACCGTATACTTTAAAGTGTACTGAGAGCGTGAAGTTGCTTCAACCCACTTAGAAATAACAGACTACATAGCATCATAATACTCATTTCTTCTCGTGATCCACCGTGAACTTCCAACCACAGCTTAGGGACAGCGACAGCGGGAATCACGGCGCCAACCATACATTATGTCCATAACTGCTCGTCAATTTTAACCATGCCCAACCTCGAGCTTGCCTCCGCCATTCTTCCAGGACAGATAGACAGGGAGACAATTGTTGAACGGCCTGATGCGGTGCCGATTGCATAATATCGCGTTCTCAGTGTCCAACCATGAGGACAACGTGAATCTCGTAAAACGACCGAGAGTGGCAACGATTGTGATACATCGCAATATTTCTCCGCATTCGATGACGAGTACAACTGGATTCTTATAAAAAACGGACAGCAAGCGGCGCCGATTGCATAATAATACTATATTTTTCCGTGCCCGACCTCAAGCACACCAATTTTATCATATTTATTGATAATTTTTCTGTTCAAACGGAAATTACATCATATTCCCATTTGGGAATATTCATAACCTAAATAGAAATCTCATCGAACTAAAAGTGACGCCGATTATGTAAATCGCGGTTTTTCTGCGTGTTCTATTGTGAAAACTACGAATCACGTCAAAACGGCTGAGACCAGCTCCGATCGTGTAACGTCTCGATATTTCACCGTACTTGACTGCGAAGACATAATTTGGTGACGATCACGTAACGTCATGACATACCGCCGGGACAAAGAAAATCTCCCCAAACGGCCAAGATCAGAGCAACTTCTTGTACACAAGGCGGCATATTAGCTGAAACAACTCATTTGATATTAAATATCCATTGTTTATTTTTATCTTTTAAATTTTCATAAAACCATAAGTGAATTTTATTCACTGGATTAAACACAGTTCATTGTTGTTATTATTCTTAGGCGCGCGATGAACTACTATGCTTGCCGACCGCAGACGTATCTTGAATTAAAAGGTAACTAAAATTAACTAAAAGGTAGCTAAAAAGTAACTAATTTTCATTTCACTTACAGTAGACACCCTGGTTATCATCCAATGCATTTTCAATGCCCATCTTCAAGCAGTTCTTCAAAACAACGCCCGTATAACCCAATCACACAAGAGTTCAACTGAATGCCTGCTGGCTCCCTTCTGCCATCCATTCAGTGTACAATTTACAAATATTGTTCTTGAACGGGTTTTTGATGATAACCTCTTAAGTATTGTAGACAATGTGCGAGTCCACCAGGAATTACAATCAGACGACTTTTCTTCGTATCTTCCACCAACTGTCCCAATCTAACATTGCCGGGTGTCGAAGCAGTGCTCCCCGCACCGTACGGTCCCAGTCCTGGGCAAGAGCTGTGTCAATCCTTTTCCTTGAACCCACACATCCTCAAGACGGCTGCCCGCACGACTTGCCTGCAGGAATCTTAGGCATTGCTTTTCTTTTGAAAGTAATGTACGGTGGGAATTTTCTTCGTTATTGCTAACATAACTGTGCAACGCTGATAATCACACCCAGCACGCTCGGACAGGTTTGAGTTTATCGGAGTTTGATATGCATTGCAAATTTGATATAAAAGGTATTTGTGTTTCTTCTTCTTTGCTTTTGCATGGCAATGAAAATCTATGATTTATTGTTGAAATCACCTGTCATTCTTGGTCATTGAGATGTTTCGTTTCATGAATCTACAGATCCAAACAGCTGATACCACGTTTGATAACTAGCTCATGTATGTAAGCCATCTGGAGTAAATGGGCAGGCACAAAATACTCCAACAGGGAAGATGAAAGGTAAAATATAAGGAAATGGTGTGGGAGAACGAATAGAAAAAATTGGTAAATAGGCTGGACCCAATTTATTAAACAAACAAATCAGTATAAAAATTCTAATGTAAACAAATTTTTAAAAGTAGGGTGCTATCTATGACTGTACTGTAATAATGATATTTTATATTCTTTTTCTTCTCCTGCTGCTTTTACGGCCTCATTGGACCACTTCAGTCGATCATTTCTTGGTCCTCTTCTTCAGTAAGTTTCCTTTCCGAGTTGCCCAGTAGCTTTTCATTCGCTCTGATCTTCTCAGGCGTTCCTCATCTGTAAATAGCCTTTTTATTATATTACGTTTATCTATTTTTGCCTGAAATCTTATTTTTATATCTTTCAGTTTTTATTTTTTTGTTATGTTTTGCAAGTCATCCAAGGTTATTTCTAATTCTTTCATATCTTCTCTAATTTCCTTAATCTATCCTACTTGTTGTTTCATATTCCTGAGTTTCACTACAAATTTTCTGGATAACCTGATTTCTGGTGTCCTCATGATGTGACCAAAAAAAGAAATCCGTTTCTTCCGAATAGTATCAATGATGGGCTCCAGTTCTCTGTATACCACTTCATTTGGTACTCTCCGCCACTGTCCATCTTTCTGATATTTTTATTTATGCCTGTCCTAGCTATTCTTCTTTCTACTTTTAAAATTTTGTCGCTTCTGTTTTTCTGAATAACTTTAAAAAGAGTTTCGCTTCCATATGTCACCTCTGGTTGAACCACAGTCTTGTAATGTTTTAATGTTGTTGCAATTGATAGACATTTTCTTTTATATGTAGACCATTTAGCCCAGTCGAATTTGAATTTTTCGAGGAATTAATTTCCAGAAAGCTGGAAATCGTTTTAATACCTCCGTTTGGTCCTAAATGCGTGTAATCCGAATTTGCACCATCCCAAGAGGTGTGCGTAACTTTTGGGACCCAAATAACCTTGAAATTTTTCCTCTTCAGGTTTTTGCTTGTAGCTCAAGAACGGTACATTGGACGGAAAATATTGATCCGTTTAATATTAAAGAGGGTTAAATTCTGCGTTGGATGAACATCTAAAACTTCAAATGTGGTTCAGTGGTATAGCCGAAATCAGAGGTTCAAAACGGGGAAAATTTCTGATTTAGGTGCAAACTTATGCGACTTTCCACGACCACACATCTTTGAAACAGATTTTCCTGTTGAAAACGCCATGGAATAAAAGTTGTAGAGAATAAAATTTCACGTTATATAGACAATTTTGATAAGTTCTTTTAATTTCAAATTGTAACCCCCCCCCCCTTAAAAGAAAGTTACCTTGTTTGCGCTCTCCCCCCATTTCCTAACTTAATTCTACTGCTACCCATTAGAAAGAGGAGAGGAGAAACCGGGTCAAAGCCCGTTGTGTGAAAGCGGGCCATGCGCCCAGAAGCCGGATAATAACCCCTAAATAGCCTGGTAAATAAATACATACAATACTGTATAATTAATAATAGTTTAATATCACCAGAAGGAAATAACCTTAAACCACATAAATTACACTATAATATACATACAAGAACTCCTTTACATAACTAAGGCTGGTATTACACTATCAAAGAATTTTGTCAAAGAAATTTTATAAAATATTTTATAAAACTTAACTTTTATAAAAGTTATACAAAGCAATAATCACACCATTACACTACATCAAATATTTTATCATAGTTCAGCAAACTGGATGAAGGACAGTTCCTTGTTCACTTGAATTTTTTACGGTAGGAAAAGTTCTGTACTGGCAATACCGGTATATAAAAGAAATGGAAAGATAAACTAAACGTCTATGGGTTAAACCATGGGTCGTCATGTGACAAGAAAGTTACGAGTAAAATCTTGGTGAACGAGCTGCAGTACGAAGACTTGAAAAATCACATTATTATTTAATTATTAATAATTATGATGAAATTAATGTTGGTGACGTTCGAAACAACCACTGCCTAAGCATATAACATTGAAACATATGAAGTAAAAACTTTGGATTAGGTGAGATTCGATCCCGGGTCATTTCGGTCTGGACTCAAACGCTCTACGCGTTCGGCCAACTAGGCACACGTTCGCTGAAGTTGGTTATATGTACTGGTACGGATAAAGTGTTTATTTACATTCGCTTGTAATACCATTATAACATAAAACACACTACTATTCACGGCTTATTTCAGCCTATTTAACTATTTAATTCCTCTTTATGTCCCGAAATGTGCGCCCTTTATGTGCAGCGCTTATAGTCCTGGCTATTTTTACCTACACTTTATATCTATTATTTATGTTTTACATTGTATACCATTCATTATGTAACACATTATGTTACATTTAATGCATTTCACATTCTGATATGAGCATCTTTGTTGTTGTTATATCCGCCATTTTGAGTTGAATCTTTTATCAAAGATACCTTGATGCTCATACATTTGATAAAAGAAATTTTATAAAACCACCTTTTATAAAAGATTTCCCCATTACACTGTCATATCTTTTATAAAAGATCTTTTATCAAAGATCTTTTATCAAAGATCTTTGACAAATTTATTTGATAGTGTAATACCGGCCTAATACACTCCTCCTTCATGCATTACACTAATACATGCTCAAAAATCAGATAAGTTAGTACTCACTGGTTTGCAGTTCATCCTCTCTTTATATAACTTTTAGGTTCAGTACATACTCCCAAAGCATGGGTAGTGGCATTTACTTATTTTGCAGTAGGAATCAATTTGAGCAGAATGGGATAGATATTTTTTAGCAACCGGCCGGTGCCTCGTAGATCTCCTCACGGAGCATGTCGAAATAACTTACTATCAGGTCACGCAATTAACAGAACAAATTTCACCTTTGATACATCTTGAAAACGCAAGCAAGTTAGAACAATTCGGGGCAAACGAGCATGACATCTGTGAACCCAACTAGCTAGTATTCACAGCCCCAAAATTTAGGATTAATCTGGAGTAAGATCCGCCAAAGAACTCCTCAAGTCGGCGCAAAACAATCTGATATTTTTCACCGTAAACCCCTGAATTCCTCCGAACGATACCGTATCTCAAAGTATACGCGTTAGGGAAACATTCTCGTTAATGAAAACCGTATTCAAATAGACCAATATATTCGCTTTCCAGAAAAGCAATAAAATATATCAGCACATATACATCGCAACACCTTCCGCCAATATAACTGACGTTCAACTATTTTTACATCAACAATCGATCACTTCAAAGCAAGAAACTCGTCATGACAACGGAGATAACCAAAACAGCAAGGAAAAGCATTACAGGTCATAGGTCCTCATAGGCAAGAAAACGAGCTACAAAGATAAAATAACAGAATCAAAACCAAACCCTTTCTTATAAACGACCACCGAGAATGCTTCCCGCACACGCCTCTGTTCAAATTTACATTAGGTAAAAGTAAATATGGTGGCGATGAAATGTAATAGTCGACGGACATCACAATAAATTTAAGCTCTCAGAATGTAAACTTCTTAACGGCACTAATAGGTTCGTGATTTCGCCTTCCCAAGAGTCCGCCGGCTCTCGGGAGACGGCCAGAAGTTTCGTTCACCCAATCTTACATTGTCGGCAACTCTCGTACGTTGTCACTTCTTTTTGTTTCCTTTATTAATTCCGCCGTGGTACCAACATTGCCAGTCCTCGAACATCGCCGTCTGTCAACTTGAAGATCCAAATCCCCTTTCTTCTCGCCCGCCGACAGATAGCAACTTCTAATAATATCGATAGTTTCATGGTTTTGTCCATAACATTCACAGATGAAATAAGTTTTAGGAGACATGCCAATACTGACATGTTCCAAATGGGTTTTAGAAGCAGTACAAGTCATAGGTTTTTTGATTATCGAAGAAGTTCATAGATGGAAATGTGTTTTAGGAGACATGTCTATACTGACATGGTCCAACAGGGTTTTAGAAGATACCTGGGTAGGGAATTAGTAACCAATATGTGACATGTGGGGAAAGGTATTAGTAACCATTATGTGACATGTGATAGCAACTGTCACATCTCCCCCCCAAAAGTATACTACCGGGTGTTAGATAGCCCGATTGTTCTAGTTTTCATTTCTCTTTTCTGTGGCTAGGCTGGAATTACTCCGAACCGCAACCGTATTCCATCTTCACGCTTAGGACGGCATACTCCATCAGAGCATCTCCAATAATACCGACCAGCAGATATATCAAATCGTCCAATGAAGCTCCATCCACCCGTTAGTACCACGACGAAAATGCAGCTTGGCCAAAACTGCACATCCCTGTAATATGAGTAAGGGGCTCCAGGTAGTGAAAGACAATCCACACATGGATTATAGAGTCTCACTCAAGAGTTCTCACATGCTTAAATCCGAGTAAATAACTAGCTCTATCCTCAATTAAGAGTTATCACTTTTTCATTTCCTTGGAAATCGTCAATAAGTCACGATTAACAGTTCATATTCACGAACATTCAATTACGTTTGATGCGTCCCATCCTATCATCGTCCACACCTTGACCCTAACATCAACCACCAAAACGCTTCGCCATCCAAAATCATGCAATATAACTACCATAATCACTTAAATACACCATTATCGTCCGGAGAATTCCCGACTAATTTGCACTGACTTAGATGAGCCCGGAATATTAGTTTGGCGGCGCCGTCCCTCAACATGACCGTCACAGGCGTGATGAATGAGAGTATCTCAATTGGCCCCCGAAAACGTACTCGTAGTTTACCAGACACTTGACGTCCCAATTCCTTGGGAGAGAAATTACGTACACTCGATCACCAACATTCAACTTACATTATATCGCTTAGCAATGCGATCGTGCGACACCACCATGGAATCACGAGCTTCATTCCAAATTTCATGAACCTTATGTTCCGAAGGTTGGTCAGGCAACACATCATGAAATTGGTTAAAGGAGAATTCGGAACGTACGATAACATCAACGAAAACGGAGTTTTACTATGGGATTCGTGCAGCGCCGAATTAAAGGAAAACAACCAAGTCAACGACGTCCCATTTCGAGTGTTCCTGATGGTGGTAAGCAATTAGAGCAGCACGCAGGTTCCGCAAAGACGGTTTTGGATAATAGGGCGTGGTAGTAACATGCGAAATCGCATAATGGAAACAAAATGTTCGAAATTTGAAAGAAGCAAAGGATTTCGCGTTATCTGAGACGAGAAATTGGCACGGTCCAAAAGCACTTAAAATTGAATTCAAACATCGGATCACTGTATTCGTAGTGGAAAGACGTGTCGGAAAGATCCAACAAAAACGAGAAATCCCGTCCACACAAACGAGCGCAAATCGTTTCCGGACACAGACCTAGGAAATGGACCCACGAAATAAATGAACATGCGTTCCATAGGTCGGGCTGCTGACTCAGAAGACAACTTCCCCACCTTGGTGTTCACAACTGGCTTGCTAATGTTACACCGATGACAAGACTTAACGAATTGCCTAACATCACCATCCATACCCTTCCACTCGAACTTTTCGCGGATCTTATTTCGCGTTTTGAAAATTCCAAGATGTCCCTCCACTGGAGAATCGTGATAATATTTCAGGCACTAAACTAGATGGCAGGACGATTTTAGGTTTCTTGTCGTGACAAGCCTTGCAACATAATACGCCAGATTTGAGTTCGTAAGGTTTAATCAATTTACCATCGGAAACCCCCACCATGATCTTGCTCAATTCTTCATCCTCTTGTTGATATTTCGCTATGCCCCTAAATAGCTTAGGACTGTTGCTAATGACAGGCAACGCTGCATTAATACACCCTCGATGTCACCCTCCTGAATTTCACCAGAACTCAACTCAGCAGTTTCGGCATACATGCGACTGAGGGAATCTGCGATGACATTATCGCTGCCCCTAATATGTCGTACAGTAAATTTAAAGGAGGAAATTCTCGTCGCCCACCGACCAATCCTACCAGTGCTGCGTGGCCTTGCCAATACCCAACTCAATGCTTGATTGTCGGTTTCAATCTCAAATGACACATTCTCCAGATACATCTTGAAACGTTCCAAACCGAACATTACCGCCAGACCCTCTAATTCGTAAACGGAATACTTAGATTCCGCTTCATTCAAGGTTCTAGACGCATAGGCTATAGGACGACGTCCTAAATCGCAGTCTTGCAACAATACAGCGCCCAAGGAAGCATCCGTTTGTAGTACAAAAGGCTTCTTGAAATCAGGTACAGCTAAAACAGGGGCATTACATAGTGCACGTTTAAGATCTTCGAATGCCGCTTGTTGAGATTCACCCCCAATGAAACTTAACACCCTTACGACGCAAGATGTTCAACGGAAGTGCCCTTTGGGTAAAGTTCGGGATGAATTTCCTAAAACAATTAGTCATACCAATGAAACGATCGATATCCTTCACATTCATAGGCGGTTTAAAGTCCCGTATCCCTTGGGTTCTTGTTTGATCTACAGAAACTCCGGCTTGCGAGACAATGTGACCCAGGAACGATATTTCCGGCTTAGCGAACGATACCTTTCCCAATTTTACCGTTAATCCAGCATCCCATAATCGTTGCAGAACCACCCGCAAATGCTTAACATGGTCTTCAAAAGATTCACTATCGACCACAACGTCATCCAAATAGTGATATAGGAAATCGTACTTTATACCAGAAAAAACGCGGTCCAAAAGACGACTCAATACAGCCCCTCCTTTTGACAAACCAAATGGAACTCGATTAAACGTATGGATTCCAATCGGTGGAGAAAGCAGTTAATGGTTTAGTTCGCTCAGACAGGAATATGATAATACGCTTGAATCAAATCAAGCAGCGTAAAATAACGAGCTTTACAAAACCAAGAGAAACAGCTATGCACGTCGGGCAACGGTATTGATTCTAACACCACCTTTTGGTTTTGACGTCGAAAATAAACGACAGGACGGAAACTGCCGTCAGATTTTGGTACTAAAAACATTGGCGACGAATATGAGGAGATGGATCGACTAATCACCCCTTGTGCCAACATTTTATCAATGATAGTTTTATCTCTAACATCCTCGGAGGACTCAACCCATATGGAGGATGTCGAACAGGCACATTATCCGTAAGTTCAATATACTCCAATACGTTGGAGACATCCCATTTATCAGTAATTACCTCCGGAAATTCCTTACACATTTCTCGAATTATGTCCGCGTGTTCAACTTCCAAATGACCCAAATCCAACTCCTCAATTTGGTTGGAAATACCCAAATCTTCAGTAATATGGGGTCCCAAGTCAATCAAATTACTATACATGTCCTCATTCAATTTATCAGACCTTCTCTCGACCCTTCTGTCAACCTGAACAAACTTTGCCTTAATTTCAGGTCGAAATCTAAAATACAATTCATCCCTCCGGATATCCAACAGCGATCCAGTGAACGACAGAAAATCTGCCCCCAAAATTACCGGACAAGACAAATTTTTTACGACCCAAACTTCCATGAAAAGTTCAATATCTTAATCTTTACCTTCACCGCGCCCAACACCTCCATTTTCGAACAATTTTTCGGTCTTATCGGCAGCAACACTCAAATCTTGAAAAGTTTTAGGTCGGGAACTCATACCTAAATATGACCGTAGATCCGGCGTAACACCATCCACAATTATTGGTACAATCTCCTCCTCTGATAGTGCCAATCCTAACACCTTTCCATATTTAGTAATGTCTTGAACGTAAGCATTCAATGGTTCCCCCAAAAACTGAGGACGATAAAAATATTGTTGGATAACAGAACCCAACAACCGACCGGGAACGAACATCGCCAAAATCTCCTTCAGAAATGTCTTAATAGAAACACCGTACTGTTTAGCATCGACCAGTTTGCTTTTAATAAACCCCGACGTGATCGGAAACACCATTTGGAATATCTGTTCCTCACGAATTATAAACACGGTAGCACATTCTTGAATATCTACCAAGCCTCGAAGAAATTGAATAACTCCCTCCTTAGAATCAGTGTTTAAATGATTTATACTTTCTACTCAAGTAGACAGCGGATGACTAATACCACCAAACTTAGTACCTGTACACATAGATGAACATCGGCGAGAACCTCGAGAGTAGAGGAGCAGTGATGGTTTTGGACAAATCTGAAACATATATGTCCTTGCTACTAAGCCTCAGCCATGTAATATTTGTCGATATCTCGTGAACCCATGGATCGATTTTGACAAACTAGGTGTCGTAGGACTTGGGCTGACGCCCTCTTTCCAATGAACAACATATTTCCACCCTGAAATAAAACCTACCCATACTAGGGGTGAAATATTATTTGTTAGGTAAATGTCGCCTTCCAAGTGCAACATGCATGCGGTCTGATACCAGTATGATATTAAACGTTGTTCCACATAATCGACATGTCAACGAGTCGACGCCACTATGATTTAACATTTTTGTTTTTACGCATGCGCACTTGGGTTTTTTGTAAGAGGGCGGGCTTTTTGAATAATGATTTATAGATAAGGAGTAATTGGAGTCCTAAGCTACTTGGCGTGGCTGTGTCCAAAAAGCAAACATGGCTGCCAAGCGAATGTTTAATTATTAATAGCTCTCGAACCCATGATCGAATTTTGACAAATGAGGTGTTGTAGGACTCTGGCTAACATCCTCTTTCCTACGCACTACTCGTTATATTTTTCCAAAAAACTTAACCAAAAGATCCAAAACTAATAGGTCATCGGCTTTTTAATATCTCATGAACCAATAAGGCTAGGGACTTGTATGAGGGGTCGTTGAACTCGGGCTGACACCCCACCCCCCTTTCCAATGGATAATCTATTTCTACCCCAAAATAAAACCTACCCCTACTAGGGGGTTAAATTATATTTTTCTCGAAAAACTCGCTCTCTAAGTGCGACATGTGAGATTTGGTTGGTTGGTTAGTTCTTATGTTTAGGGGCTGCGACAACGCGGTCATGTAGCCTTGTGTACTTTGGGTGTGTGTAGAATCTGTCTGATAACCGGTGTTAATTGTGATGACTGTATTAGTGTGTGTTATCTGTTTTTAATTTAAGTACCGCAACTTAGGATTTTTCAAATAGTTCCTACTTTTGCCGCCGAGCGCCACCGTCAACGACTACTAGGCCAAGTTCAGAACTTTGCTACTAGACGCCACCGCAGTCGGCTCTTGGCAACGAATCAAGAAACATAAGAGCGTTGTTTACATTCTTAACCTATCCAATTTAGCTTCACACAGGTGCAATTAGTGGAAGGTTCTTTAACATGCCATTAATCTATGACAGGAGTAAACCTTTATATGTACGCAGATGATATGGCAATAACGTCGATCTCGCAGCAAATGTTACAAGAGGCGTTCGATAAACTTGTAAGATGGGCAGACAGTAATGACCTCAAGCTTAATCCACATAAGACAGTACACATGACGTTCAGGAATGGAGGTAGGCTACCAGCATCAGTGAAAATCATGTATGACAATGTGGAGCTAACAAGGGTAAACTCCTACAAGTATCTTGGCCTGATACCCCAAACGACTGGACGGAATTTCTCCACACATATAAAAGATAGAGCTGCTACCGCGGTTATAGCCATGAATGAGATAAAACTAATAAGACAACTCTCCATACAGACTGCATTATAACTCTTTCACATAAAAATTTCTCCAATCATGACATATGCAATGGAATTAATATGGGAGCATCTCTCGAAAAACGACCTTGCTCAGATAGAAAGGGTAAAGGCCATATACATGAAAAAGATTCTCGGTCTAGGACAAAATGCACCGTCAAGGACGACCTATGAACTAACGAGACAACCATTTTACGTATAAGAATGTTACTGCCTTCTACAAATCAATATCAGTTAATACTGCAAGAACTTCAAGAGAAGAAAGCCAACATCTGGAGGGATTTCTACCAAACAGATGCCATGAATACCTCAGAGTGGAAGAATTCTATGTATGAACTTCGCCATTTCATGACAAGTTTCGCTGTTCATGGTTTTCATTTCAAGCTATGCAGCAAGAAGGTATACCATAACCCAGACGAGAACTGTATATGTGAATTGTGTGGAAAGTCGTGTGAAAGATATCACGCAAAGGTTTGTAGTAAGAGAACAGTGACATTAACAGAATTCTGTACCTGACTAAATTTGTGTGCAATTTTAATTATTATTGTATTTGACCATTGGTTGCAATAAATATCATTAAATAATCTATGACATGGGACCGCCGGCTTTACTTCCCCTCCGAAGGAAGGCATACTGAGAGATTTTTAACGCTCTTAAAAATCCGACGGCTTTGGCCGGGTTTGAACCTGCTAACTTGGGCATAGAAGTTCAGCATGCTACCGACTACGCCACCGAAGCCGCCGACATGTGAGAGTGTGAATGCTAGTATGAAATTAAACGTTGTTCCACATAAACGACATGCCGACGAGTCGATGCCATAATGAATTAGCATTTTTTGTTTTTTATGCTTGTGCACTTGGTGATTTTGGAAGAGGACGGGCTTTTGGAAAATGATATATATGAAGGGGTTTTAGTGGTGAGAGGAGAGCTAGATAGTCGCCTACTTTCCTACGAAGTTTGCCAATATCTCACGAACGCATGGTTGGATTTGAACGTGTGACATGTCAAATCCCTTGTCTTGAAGCCCTTTTGATGTTGTTAATAGGTTAAAGTTTTGAGAATGAGGGAAACAGCCTTTTTTCTAGGTAAAACCATGATTTTAGACTTTTTTGTTATATTTCTCAAACCAATCAAGCTAGAGATCTGTACGAGGTGTCAGAACAAACAATATTTCGACGGGTCGGTTTAGGACAGAGCGAGGTTTCGTTTTTCAGATATTTTACTCACGAAGGGGATTTTTAACGTGTAAACGATGATGGGTTACATGAAAAATGATAATTCTATGATCAGATGATATTTCGACGAGTCGGTTTTGGACAGGCTGAGGGTTAGTTTTCCGATATTTCGACGGTTCGGTTTATGACAGAGCGAGGGTTCGTTTTTCATATATTTTACTCACGAAGGGGATCTTTAACGTGTAAACGATGATGGGTTACATGACAAATGATAATTCTATGATCAGATAATATTTCGACGGGTTGGTTTAAGAGAGGCCGGGGGTTCGTTTTCCGATATTTTGACGGGTCGGTTTATAACAGCGAGGGTTCGTTTTTCTGATATTTTACTCCCGAAGGGGATCTTTAACGTGTAAAATATGATGGGTTACATGACCAATGATAATTCTGTGATCAGATGATATTTGGACGGGTCGGTTTAGGACAGGCCGAGGGTTCGTTTTCCGATATTTTGACGGGTCGGTTTATGACAGAGCGAGGGTTCGTTATTCTGATATTTTACTCCCGAAGAGGATCTGTAACGTGTAAACGAAGATGGGTTACATGACAAATGATAATTCTATAATCAGATGATATTTCGACAGGTCGGTTTAGGACAGGCCGAGGGTTCGTTTTCCGATATTTTGACGGTTCGGTTTATGACAGAGCGAGGGTTCGTTTATCCGATATTTTACTCTCAAAGGGGTTCTTAAACGTGTAAACGATGATGGGTTACATGTCAAATGATAATTCTATAATCAGATGATATTTCGACAGGTCAGTTTAGGACAGGCCGAGGGTTCGTTTTCCGATATTTTGACGGGTCGGTTTATGACAGAGCGAGGGTTCGTTTTTCCGATATTTTACTTCCAAAGGGGATCTTGAAGGTGTAAACGATAATGGGTTACATGACAAATGATAATTCTATGATCATATGAAGGGCAAACAGAAATTGGTTATAAGTTGATTGAAGCGAGTAGAGAAAACAAACTTGCTGGAGAGCTGACTGACAGGATGTGGATGTTATTTGAGCTTATTGGAATGTGCTGACTTGACTTGACAACAGGTGCAACATTCTAAATCGCTGAGTCAGTAAAAAAGAATCATGCACGTGTATGAATGCGCTATTTGATGAATCATGGATTGTAGAGGCTTATGCTGTGGCCATGCTTGACGACAACGCATTCATTGATATTTCATGAATCGCAGAGGCTTATGCGGATGGTTTGTTTATGCTTGGTGAAAGCATGAAAATGTTGATTGAAAAAGCAATTCCTAGAATGACCGCCGAGTCACAGTAACCGGATAAGCCAATATAAAAGCCGATATATAAGCCAATCAAAAGCCAACACATGAGGTTAGGTTGGGTTATGATATGTTGCATTAGGTTAGGTGAGCTATGTGTGACGTCATAGCAAGTCTAAACTTGTAGAACATGTCACGTGCAAGGTTATGTTAGGTGAGTTGAGGTTAAGTCTTTAAATATTCCCAGTCTTTGAGATACTACCCAAGACCATTTAAAAAAAACACTAAATACATTGACAAAAATAACTTGTTAAATAAGCCAGTACAAAAGCCAACACATGTGGTTAGGTTGGGTTATGATATGTTACATTAGGTTAGGTGAGCTAGGTGTAACGTCATAGCCAGTCTTAAAGCAAGTCTAAACTTGTAGAACATGTCACGTGACAAGGTTATGTTAGGTGAGTTGAGGTTAAGTCTTTAAATATTCCCAGTCTTTGAGATACTATCCAAACCAATTTAAAAATATCCACTAAATACATTGACAAAAATAACTCGTCAAATAAGCCAATACAAAAGCCAACACATGGGGTTAGGTTGGGTTATGATATGTTACATTAGGTTACGTGAGCTATGTGTAACGTCATAGACAGTCTTAAAGCAAGGCTAAACTTGTAGAACATGTCACGTGCAAGGTTATGTTAGGTGAGTTGAGGTTAAGTCTTTAAATATTCCCAGTCTTTGAGATACTACCCAAGACCATTTAAAAAAACACTAAATACATTGACAAAAATAACTTATTACATATTTATTTATTGACGGCTTCGACCATTTTCTTTTATACAACATAAAAGACATTAAGAGTAATACAAAGTAAGGTACCCTACTATTACAATCAACTATATTCATACAGATTGTCTAATGAATAGGAAAACAGATATTTTCTCAGGGGTCTTTCATCGGTATTGAACAGGTCTATGTTGACCCCATTAGAGATTCGCATCATTCTGTCAATGGGACTATTTAGACCATAATTAGTTGGGTGCCAGTTTGTTTCAAAGACATGATGCTTGCGCATCGAACGGGGTGGCACATATATATTGATTTCATTTAGTAATTCTGGGCAGTTTATGTGAGAGTTAAAAATTTTGTACATATTAAGAATATAAAAATTTTCACGACGGGATTTAAGAGTTGGCAGCTTCAATTGCATCATTACTTCAGTGTAGTTATGATTCGTTATTGGGTGTAGGAAACGATATGCATAAATTCGTAGGAATTTGTGTTGTACTTTCTCTAAACTCTCAATTTGTGTTTTATTGAAAGGGCTCCAAATCGGTGTACAATATTCAATTAAGGGTCTGACAAGGGTCAAGTACAGTAGGAAATATATATTAGAGTCACAAAATTCCTTGGAATAACGAGTTATGCAACCTAATCTCTGCAAGGCCTTTTTTTTAATATTTACCATATGCTCATTAAAATTAAGCGTGTCTGAGAATTTTACTCCCAGGTCACAAATACTTCTAACAGCATGAAGTGGAGTAGACGATAGAAAGTGATAAGAGAATTCAATATTCTGTTTCTTCTTTGAGAATCTGACTAGTTTACATTTAGTTTCATTGAGCAGTAACCCATTTAAAGAACAATACTCCTCTAGACGCCAAAGTTCTTCCTGAAGAAGTATACAGTCCTGTAGAGATTGAACTTTCATAAAGAACTTTGTATCATCGGCTAACAGGAGGATTTTGGCATGTTTGAAAACTGTATTGATATCATTAATAAAGATTAGAAATAACAAAGGAGAAAGATGGGCACCTTGCGGAACACCAGAAGAGACAACTATTGGTTGAGATAAGAAATTAAGTATTTTGACAATCTGAGTTCTGCCTTCTAAATATGAGGACAGCCATGATAATAGAGGGCTTTGTATACCATAAGATTGTAATTTTGAAAGAAGAATTTTATGGTCGAGAGAGTCGAAGGCTTTGGCTAGATCAGTGTAGATGCAGTCCACTTGATTGTGCTCTTCTACTGCTTTCAGTAAGTACTCCAAATAAACTAGGAGATTTGTACATGTTGAACGACCTGGCATAAAGCCATGCTGTTGTTCAATTATGTAGGAGGAAAATTGTGGTGTAATTTTGTCAGTAATTATAGATTCAAATAATTTGGGTATAAAGGACAATTTACAAACAGCTCTATAATTTTTAACATTGGATTTGTCACCACATTTCAAGACAGGAGTTACATAGCTACTCTTCCATCTATCAGGAAATTTACCAGTTCCAAGAGAGAGGTTAAATAAGATGAATAATGGTTCTGTTATAATGAATCGACAAGATTTTAATAGAATTGGTGGGAGACCATCAGGACCAAATGATTTGTTATTTGAGAGTTTCTCTAATTTGTTATAAATATCACTCTTTTCAACCTGGCAGGTGGAGACGTTAATAGAGTAAGGAGTTTCAAATTTTTGGGTGTTAACGATTGGTGCCTTATAGACTGAGGAGAAATGTTTAGCAAAAAGATTGACAATACCTGGTCCATCACTTTCATTCACATTGTCAAGATAAACTGTACCAGGAATACCTTTATCATTCTTTTTTGTCTTGATAAAAGCCCAAAAGCTTTTTGGGTCGCTGTATAGATTAGATCTAATTTTGTTTAAATATTCAGTATAACATAGTTTAGACAAGTGTTTACATTTGGCTCTAAGCTCCGAGAAAGCATAATAATCATGAGTGCTGCCCGACTTTTTGTATAAGGCATGGGTCGCTTTCTTCTGTAAGACAATGGCTCTTAGTTCCCTGTTAAACCACTGTGGGAAACATGGGTCCTTATAATAAGCAAGAGGAATAAATCTATCAATGCCTTCATATAGAATAGAGTAAAAAATGCTTACAGCAGAATTTATATCTTGTTCCTTCAATGCAGAGCTCCAGTCTATTGTAGCTAAGTAATTATTGAGACCGATATAATTACCTTTATCAAAATTGTGATAACTATAATTACTTGAAAGAGGTTGATGATCAACCGCCAACTTAAAATCAATATCTAGAGGAGGGTGGTACTTATCCTCAGGAATTAGAACATCTATGCTAGGGTTAACAGTTAAGGAAAAATTGGAGAATATTAAATCTAGATTACGGTTAAGAATATTTGGAATGTTATTAAACTGATATAAGTTTAGATAGCAAAAGGAGTCAATAATTTTTTCTGATTTGTCAGTATTAATTCCACATGGGAGGAACCCCATACAGTCTTCATTTGATTGAAACCATGTTATATTCGGGAGATTGTAATCGCCCATTAACAGAAAATGGCAATTTTCATTTTGAGATTCCAATATGTCTTCAACTGTAATGGTATGCTCTATGTACTTTTGCAATTCTAAGCTTGGTGATAGATATACAGAGCCTAGAATGAATGTTTGGTCATGAATTTGGACTTCAACAAAGACTTGTTCAACAGATTTAATTTTTAGGGATATTAGTTTAGATTTGTGAGTTTTCCTGATTGCAATTAAGACACCACCTCCTGATTCTAATTCACTAGCATCTATGGAACGGTCACAACGATAAACATCATATTGATCTAGAGCTAACTCACCGTTACCTATGGTTTCACAAAGGTTAGATTCAGTAAGGATTATGAAATCGTAATTCGCCATATTAATTGATTGAGAAAGAACAGTTAATTTTGACCTTAGTCCATTTACATTCTGATAATAACCACTGATATTAATATCTTTAGATGAAGAACTATTCCTTTGTGTTGTCTTGTTTATTTGGTGAGTGGGCAAAACCATAAAAAATCTTCATTTCGGGTGGCTGTCTTTTTCTTTCTGCAGGACATGCGAACCGAGCTACAACCTGGTTGTGCATTTGTTGATATGTCAATGTCTTTGATTGCATCAGAGATCATTACTTGACTTCCTGATTCACGTTGGTAGGTGAGATCACTTTCCAGGTTAATACATTTTTCTGCCTTCTCATTACTGTCCAAACTTGGTTTAAACTGGAGAGGGATGGCTGTTCCCTTGGAATGTAAGATAGAGTGCATCCAATCAGCTAATATGCTACTTAACTCAGATTTCCCCCTAGAGTTTAAATGGAGCCCATGCCTAGTGTAACAATTCCTAGGCAATTTAATATCAAGAAATGTACAGTTAGGGTGGTATTTCGTCAATATTTTAAGTTTTTTGTTAGTCTTCCTAATTTCAGTGTTTACACATGACGTTGGTATTAAGTCATACCTGTGTGGAAGGCCAATCACAGCAACGTTTGTTCCTAATAGGGTTGGCAGTACATTTCGTAGAGTTTGAACTACGTCATTTGCCTCATTCTCGTACACGTTGTTGGCTCCACCCCATATAACAAGACAGTCCTCACGGGATAAATTATATGTAACGTTTATGCTTCCTTCCAAAACACTATCTAACTTTGCACCAGGTCGTGTGATGCCCAGAACTTGACATTTGTTGCTGTCAGTGTTTATATTAAGCTTCGGAGCAAGACCCTTGCCGTGGCTGTCACTTAGGATAATTAACTTCGATTTCTTCGGCATAGGTGAGGTTTGGTACATATCTGTTTGCTGATGTTTTGGAACATGATTATGAGGTTCGCTCATATCCTGTGTTGCAGATAATACTTCCTCCCTCTCATCCTCTAGCAAGCTAAATTTATTTTGCAGTCTCAACTGTGAATGCTCTTTAGTCATGCTTTTTAAAGGCCTATGCATTTTTGCGGTGAATTTTACCAACCTCCAGTCGTTGATTTCAGGAAATGATTCCATGTATTTCGGATTTGTTTGGGTCATCAGATCATTATCTTTGTTATAAAATGTGTTTGATCTACTCTTGGCATTCTGAGTATCGAATGCATTATTAGCAGAAGGTCTTATTAGTGCTTTTTTAGGTTGTTCATTTCGGACTAGTTGTATATCCGTTTGTTGAACTCGTGGTTGAACTTGGGCCTCCAAAAGAGTCATTTTTCTTAGTAGTTGGGACGTCATGCCTTCCATAGAGTCTTTTATATATTTCACATCATCTTTAATTTCTGTGCAAGTTTGTTTGTTTCCATCTATGAAGTTCTTCAATTTATCGTCTTGGCCTGCGGATGTAGCAATTCCAAAATTAACTAATAGATGTCTGCATTTACTACACATCCAAAAGAGACTACTTCTCTTCAGCTTCAATGCATTGAATTCTGTTGCTGATAGACCAGCGCAGTCTTTATGATACCATTGTCTGCAGTTGCCAACACATCCAACAGCGCTGTCAACATCAGTAAATGATTTATTGCACTCTTGGCAAATCGTGTTATTATCTTTGGTTTTTCCTGACGTCATATTGGAATGAAACTTTGGTGAGCCAGTACAAAAGCCAACACATGTGGTTAGGTTGGGTTGGGTTATGATATGTTACATTAGGTTAGGTGAGCTAGGTGTAACGTCATAGCCAGTCTTAAAGCAAGTCTAAACTTGTAGAACATGTCACGTGACAAGGTTATGTTAGGTGAGTTGAGGTTGAGTCTTTAAATATTCCCAGTCTTTGAGATACTTTCCAAGACCAATAAAATATCCACTAAATACATTGACAAAAATAACTTGTCAAATAAGCCAAGTCAAAGCCGATATATAAGCCAACACATGAGGTTAGGTTGGGTTATGATATGTTACATTAGATTAGGTGAGCTATGTGTAACGTCATAGCCAGTCTTAAACAAGTCTAAACTTGTAAAACATGTCACGTGACAATGGTAAGTTAGGTTATGTTAGGTGAGTTGAGGTGAAGTCTTTAAATATTACCAGTCTTTGAGATACTTTCCAAGATCAATAAAAAATCCACTAAATACATTGACAGAAATAACTCGTCAAATAAACCAATACAAAAGCCGAGATATAAACCAACACAAAAGCCAATATATAAGCTTATGATAAGTCCCTTTATCACTAAAACAGTTGTAACCTTTGTAGTGTAAACCTCATACTGACAGGTCAGTTACTACCATGGAACTTACTACAACCAACAAGGGTAGGCAACGTACCCTCTATCAAGGCTACTCTTATAACTATAATCGTCAGAATGTGAAGGGAATAATATTCTGGCGATGCTCAAAGAGAGGTCGATAAAATGTCGAGGGAATCAAAAAAGTAAAAATGGAAAGGTTTTAAGTATGAGTGTTCATCAATATAGTGTTCCAAACAACCCACGGTTGCTGTTTACAAAAAATCATGAAAATGCTAAAAAGCAAGTTCAAGAACACGATATTGTGGCTCAAGATAGTGCAGTGTTTGCTCAAAAGCACTTATCATATCGTCAAAAAGTCATGTTAGGACAGTTGGCAACGTCTAAGAAAACCTCAACACGGACTATAAAAGGGGTCTCTGTGGAAAAGGAATTCAATAGTTTTAGTGATGTTGAGGATAATGGTGATTATAATAATAGTGATAAAGATGCTGAGGAGGATGATAATGGTAATGCTCTGTTTACCACTAAAAATAATTTGTTAAATTCGTTTACTGGAACAATCCCAGTAAGCTAATCCAGCGGCTTCAGTACTTGCATGCCTGTAGACAGGCTGGTCATACTGAATATGAGGAAGAACTATTGGATATAGAAAATGAGCTTCGTTGTGTCAAATTATTATGAAATGAATCCACGTAACCGCTTAAACATATTCCCAGTAATTGAGATACTTTCCAAGACCAATAAAAAAAATCCACTAAATACATTGACAAAAATAACTTAAATGGGTAGCTTGTGATATCCAAAAGGTGAAACAACCAATAATGGCAACCTCTTTAAATATAAATTTGTTATTTGCAATGTTAAACCCTTGGCAATCCACAATCAGTGTGCTCAACATGTTAATGCTTGTCTGAATCAAATCCAACTGACCACTAACTGATTATCCACGACTATGGTGTATCCATGACATTGACTTACATTCACATTCTAGTAATCAAATTGAGGTTAGGGTATGACAGGGGACATGAGAAATAATAACATTAACAGCAACCTTCTTTTACATCATTTTATTGGTATAACAAGTTTTACATCCTTTTGTCATTTTGGGATAGGGACGATACCAACTCATACAACAATACAGTCTTTTATGTTTATAGCGTCCATAACAGCGATGATGTCTCTAAACTGGGTGATTTTGACTGAGCTGCTCATCGAAGCACCCTTGAAGCCATAAGGTCCACACGTATCATAACTTGTTTTTTCATCACTTAGAGATACTAGTGAGGGCGAACATGAATGACATGGTATATTACCCACCTCTAGTCCACACAGGTAGGGACAGGCTGGTGACCAGCGCTGATGTTCTTGCATAGGCTCATCACTTTCTTCCCATTGGTCTATGGTGATAGAACAAAAGGCACATTTCTTTTCATCTCTTGTTTTTAAATAATAGAAACCAGCAGC
Source organism: Meconema thalassinum (assembly GCA_946902985.2). Lineage (NCBI taxonomy): Eukaryota > Metazoa > Arthropoda > Insecta > Orthoptera > Tettigoniidae > Meconema > Meconema thalassinum. Next base: position 175,924,588 of record OX336398.1, on the reverse strand, counting down.
TGCCAAGGCTTGAGGGTTTATGAAAGGCACATGCTACGTCGCAAAGGTCTTAAAACGTTGTTCCTCAGATTTTAAAGTCATGGGAGTAACACCTGTTGAGGCTTTAAAGCAAGACATGACTGAGCGGCTTGACATAGGTTGGCTTGTTATTTACACACTCGTCACTTGGTTGGACAGTGGATAGTAGTTGACTGGATTTACAAAAAAAAAATAGAATATAAACAAATATCAATTCATCAATCCTCAATTCTTCAATGTTCATGTTCACACATCATTAACTTTTCTTTCATAGCACTCATCACAATTAGGGCTGTCAACCCCTCTCCCACTGAGGTATCATAGGATGTGAAACGTTGTTTAGCTTTTTTTTTCAACAACACTTGATCCGCCACACATCTTAAAGCAGAATGACTATGACAATAAAAAGGCCATTTTCTTTCCATGCTTAATCCAAAAGATTAATGGATACATCACCAAGCTGCAAAAGTTCTTCAAGGCGAGTTCCAAGGCCACAAAACCGATAACCAGGAAGATGAATTTTGAAAGGTAAGTATTGAATGACTTCGTCAATGATACCATTGCCAATACAGGTCTGACACATCCTTTTCCATTGATGGCGAAAAGGTTTGATCATCCTCCTCTTCTGTAGACGATGTTTGTTGTTGTTGTTGTTGTTGTTGCTTTTCCTCGCCATTACACCCGTGAAATGATTGAACAAAGTCTTAACACGAACTTTTATGATCGTGATAGAGTTTAACTAGCTGGCAAGTAGCACACTGTCGCATAGAGGGCATTTTTGCCATGGCCACTTGCTTATGGTGGTTGTAATCCGTACATGGTTGCAATTCACTTAACACAGGGTCCTGAGTTCATGATTTTTGGTACATGTTGCCTGATTTATTTCACTGCACTCGCTGCCACATAATAAATGAACGACTTGGAGAGCACCAATAATTCTCCTTTGATAAAACTATCTACATATCAAGGGCAGATGATCTTGTAGTTACGCCACTTAAAACAACACTACTACCTCTTGCATAGTCTGAGATGTTGATGGCTCTTATGACGTGAAAGATGGATTAAACATAGCTTTTACAACAGGGGTTAAACGTTGCTCAATAAACAATGAACTATTTTGAGTAGCAACATGTTTTTCTTGTACTAGCTTTTTAGCATTCCGATGATTTTTTGTCAACACTATCAGTGTTTCAATTGTAGCACTACATTGATGATCACTCACACTTAAAACCTCACCATTTTTACTTTTCATATCACCTCGAGATCTTGCTGACCTGTGTTTTGAGCATTGCCAGAATATTATTCTTTTACATTATGACGTTTATAGTTATAAGAGTAGCCTTGATAGAGTTATAAGAGTAGCCTTGATAGAGTGCACGTTGCCTACCTTTGTTGGTTGTAATAAGTTCCATAGTAGTAACTGACCTGTCAGAATGATGTTCACACTACAAATGTTACAACTGTTTTGGTGATAAAGTAGCTTACCATATGCATATATATTGGCTTGTGTGTTAGCTTTTGTGTTGGCTTTTCTATTGGCTTATATCGGCTTTTGTATTGGCTTATTTGACAAATTATTTTTGTCAATGTATTTAGTGGATTTTTTATTGGTCTTGGAAAGTATCTCCAAGACTGGGAATATGTTTAAGCGGTTACGTGGTTTCATTACATAATAATTTTGACACGACGGAACTCATTATCTATATCCAATAGTTCTTCCTCATATTCAGTATGACCAGCCTGTCTACAGGCATGCAACTACTGAAGCCGCTGGATTAGCTTAATGGGATTGTTCCAGTAAACAAATTTAACAAATTGTTTTTAGGGGTAAACAGGGCATTATCATCATCATCCTCAGCATCTTTTTCATTATTATTATAATCACCATCATTGTAATCAACATTATCCTCAACATCACTAAAACTATTGAATTCCTTTTGTTCCTTTTCCACAGATACCCCTTTTATAGTCAGTGTTGACTTTGATAGTGTTGAGGTTTTCTTAGACGTTGACAACTGTCCTAACATGACTTTTTGACGATATGATAAGAGCTTTTGAGCAAACACTGCACTATCTTGAGCCACAATATCGTGTTCTTGAACTTGCTTTTTAGCATTTTCATGATATTTGTAATCAGCAACCGTGGTTTGTTTGGATCACTACTTTGATGAACACTCACACTTAAAACCTTTCCATTTTTACTTTTTAGATTCCCTCGACATTTTGTTGACCTCTCTTTTGAGCATCGCCAGAATATTATTCTATTCACATTCTGACGATTATAGTTATAAGAGTAGCCTTGATAGAGTGCACGTTGCCTACCCTTGTTGGTTGTAGTAAGTTCCATAGTAGTAACTGACCTGTCAGTATGATGTTTACACTACAAAGGTTACAACTGTTTTAGTGATAACGTGACTTATCATAAGCTTATAAAATATTGGCTTTTGTATTAGCATATGTATTGGCTTTTGTGTTGGTTTATATATCGGCTTTTGTATTGGCTTATTTTGACAAGTTATTGTTGTCAATGTATTTAGTGGATTTTTATTGGTCTTGGAAAGTATCCCAAAGACTGGGATTATTTAAAGACTTAACCTCAACTCACCTAACATAACCTAACTTAACCTTGTCACGTGACATGTTCTACAAGTTTAGACTTGCTTTAAGACTGGCTATGACGTTACACATAGCTCTCCTAACCTAATGTAACATATCATAACCCAACCTAACGTAACCCCATGTGTTGGCTTATGTATTGGCTTTTATATTGGCTAATGTATTGGCTTTTGTTTTGGCTTATGTATTGGCTTCTGTATTGGCTTATTCGTTTACTGTGACTCGGCGGTCATTCTCGCAATTGTTTTTTCAATCATCATGGTCATGCTTTCACCAAGCATGAACAAACCACCCGCATAAGCCTCTGCGATTCATGATTCATGAAATATCAATGAAAGCATTGGCAAGCATGGCCACCGCATAAGCCTCTACAATCCATGATTCATCAAATAGCGCATTCCTACACGTGCATGATACGTTTTACTGACTCAGCGATTTACAATGTTGCACCTGTTGTCAAGTCAAGTCAGCACATTGCAATATTCTCAAATAACATCCACATCCTGTCAGTCTGCTCTCCAGCAAGTTTGTTTTCTCTACTCGCTTCAATCAACTTATAACCAATTTCTGTTTGCCCTTCATATGATCATAGAATTATCATTTGTAATGTAACCCATCATCGTTTACACGTTAAAGATCCCCTTTGATAGTAAAATATCGGAAAAACGAACCCTCCCTCTGTTATAAACCGACCCGTCAAAATATCGGAAAACGAACCCTCGGCCTGTCCTAAACCGACCTGTCGAAATATCATCTGATTATAGAATTATCATTTGTCATGTAACCCATCACCGTTTACACGTTTAAGATCTCCTTCGGGAGTAAAATATCTGAAAAACGAACCCTCGCTCTGTCATAAACCGACCCGTCAAAATGTCGTAAAACGAACCCTCGGCCTGTCCTAAACCGACCCGTCGAAATATGATCTGATAATAGAATTATCATTTGTCATGTAACCCATCACCGTTTACACGTTAAACATCCCCTTCGTGAGTAAAATATCTAAAGAACAAACCCTCGCTCTGTTATAAACCGACCCGTCGAAATATCGCAAAACGAACCCTCGGCCTGTCCTAAACCGATCCGTCGAAATATCATCTGATCATAGAAATATAATTTGTCATGTAACCCATCATCGTTTACACGTCAAAGATCCCCTTCATGACTAAAATATCTGAAAAACGAACCCTCGCTCTGTCATAAACCGGCCCGTCAAAATATCGGAAAACAAACCCTCGGCCTGTCCTAAACCGACCCGTCGAAATATCGATTGTTCTATTAAGTGCGGTCATTATAACCAGTAATAGCCTTGTTAAAACACACGCCCATTGGTATCGTCTCTCTCTATCTACAACCACTCATCATGAACATAAGATATTCGAAAGGGGGGTGCGTTACCCCAAGTCTTTAGACACCTCGTACAGATCTCTAGCTTTATTGGTTTGAGAAATATAACAAAAAGACTAAAATCATGGTTATACCTCAAAAAAGTCTGTTTCCCTCATTCTCAAAACTTTAACCTCTTAACAATATCAAAAGGGATTCAAGACAAGCGATTTGACACGTCACACGTTCAAATCCGACCATGCGTTCGTGAGATATCAGCAAACTTCGTATGAAAGTAGGCGACTATCTAGCTCTCTCCTCTCCTCTAAAACCCATTCTTATAAATCATGTATCAAAAAGCCCGCCCTCTTACAAAATCACCATGTGCACATGCAATAAAAAACAAAAACGAAAAATGCTAATTAATTATGGCATCGACTCGTTGGCATGTCGTTTATGTGGAACATCGTTTAATTTCATACTAGCATTCACACTCCCACATGTCGCACTTGGAAAGCGAGATTCTCGAAAAAATTATAATTTAACCGCCTAGTAGGGGAAGATTTTATTTTGGGGTAGGAATAGGTTATCCATTGGAAAGGGGGGTGTCAGCCCGAGTTCAACGACCCCTCATACAAGTCCCTAGCCTTATTGGTTCATGAGATATTAAAAAGCCGATGACCTATTAATTTTGGATCTTTTGGTTAGTTTTTTCTGTAAAATATAACGAGTGGTCCATAGGAAAGAGGATGTTTGCCAGAGTCCTACAACACCTCGTGTCAAAATTCGATCATGGATTCGAGAGCTATTAATTATTCAACATTCGCTTGGCAGCCATGTTTGTTTTTTGGGCACAGCCACGCCAAGTGGCTTAGGACTCCAATTACTCCCTATGTATAAATCATTATTCTAAAAGCCCGCCCTCGAACAAAAACCCAAGTGCGCATGCGTAAAAACAAAAATGTTAAATCATAGTGGCGTCGACTCGTTGACATGTCGATTATGTAGAACAACGTTTAATATACTGGTATCAGACCGCATGCATGTTGCACTTGGAAGGCGACATTTAGCTAACAAATAATATTTCACCCCTAGTATGGGCAGGTTTTATTTTAGGGACTTAGGGAAGTTGCATTCCGAATACCACGTTCGTGCCCGATATGTCCGTTCGGCCTGATGCAATGGTGTAATTCACTATTAATAGAACACGGCAACCCCGTAAAACAGTTACGTTCTCTAGACATCGGAACAGCTGATCTCTCGCATCTACCAGTCACACTAATAGGCATCACACTGCTGAATCCAGCAAGATTACAGTGACCCAACGATGTACCTACACCGAAAACGTTACTCAATTGCGAATCAACCTCGTCTTCTCCAGAAATATCATCCTCCCTTATATCATAAATCACTTGACCAGAAATACGCGGATCAGATCTCAACAAATGGGCATTTCGCCTTCCGACCCGAACAGTTTCATGGATTGAGAACTCCGGAACAACATTCCTCACAGTCCCACCACCCTATTTAAATTGTTCACCATAACGTTTCAGCGATAGCCTCGAAACTCTTCGCTTAGAAGCATCGACATCGCGATAGTATGAAATAGAAACATTCAATCCTTCGGTCTCAGTAAATTCACGAATAGAACCAGAAGTATATACATTTTTAGGCAATGTATCACGTGACAAATTATCGACATTACCAACAAATTTGTTATTACTCTGCTCAGCATTCCCCAAGTTAGAATCTCTAAGACAAGAGTTTAGTGCTTTTCAGTCGGTCAACACGAATGTACCCAAAAGAGATGGGTTATGCCCTAATCCTGAAATAAATTACATGAGATTAATAAAACACTAGGATGACCAGTTTCGATCGTCAAGCGATCATCATCAGATCCAATACACTTAGGCTATAAAATCTATGTTTGAAATACAGGTGAAAATATTTACAATATGTACAATTATTTAGTTGCAGTATTGGTACTGCGACTGTCAGTGTATGCTAAATGCAGTATATATGTTAGGTGAAATGCTAAATGGTGATGGCTATCTGGAGATTGTACTTTAGAGAGATTATATGGTTGTAAACTATGGTTAAACTATAAAATTTTAGGCTAACTACTTATCTGATTGTCTTCCGTACTACAGCTATTCGCAGTTTCCGTGTTCACTTGAGCTCGCTGTGCGGTCGACTGCGGTGGTTATCTTAACGACTGGTTTTTCCCTGCCTTCCCCCCCTGTCCCTACGTGCTGTGGGGAGTGATCGCGATGTGTTTATGTGAGGTGTTGCCAACCTAGATAAGATGTATGTTATTGAATGAGGTGGATCTACAACTATTAAAGACCGTGGATTAGTCCTCGCCACGCGTGGAGCATAACCCATTCGAACTAAGCGTTGACGGTCTTATGAGGACGTCCCGGCACCTTTAATACTGCCTCTAATATGGGCCTTGGTTTATTGCAGAAGAAAAGTACATCGTACACCTGATCCAGATAACATTTACCTATTAAAAAAACCCCTAGTTTCCCCCCTTTTTGTTATCTAGCTTGGCTGTGTCGCTAAATTGTGTTTTGTTTCCGACAGGGTGTGTTTTTTAGTAGCGTGAAGAGGGGTGAGCTCTCCATGAACGTGTGTTCATTTAGATTGTTGGGATTGTTTCGTTTGGCTAGGTGTATCTCGATTGCTTCCTTTATGTCAAGAGCTCTGCCTTTCGATTCGTGATGGATTATTTTAAGGTCCGACTCTATGTTGGTAAAGCTATGCCCTGCGTCACACATATGTTCGCACACGGCTGAATGTGTTCCGTATCTTATCGCATTTCTATGTTCATTATAACGTGTGTCTACTCGCCTTCCACTCTGCCCGATGTAATTAGCTTGACAATCGGTGTCTTGGCACGTTATAGAATATACCCCTGACCTTGAATACGGGTCACGTTTATTTAGATTACTATTTAGGAGGTGCCTAGCGGTTGTGTTTTTCGTCGTGAAAGCTATCTTTATGCCTTGCTTTTTGAATAGGTTAGTGATTTTATATGTATTCGCATTCACATAGTTGAAACGCGCAAATTTTTTCTCATTACTGTCCGGTTTGGGAATCGTTTTATCTTTATTTTTATGTTTGGCTATAATTTGATTTATTTTGCTTGGCGAGAAGTTGTTTTCCTTTGCTATTTGCATAATAGTTCTTATTTCCTTATTATAGTTGTCTTTTGACATGGGTATGTTTAAAGCCCTGTGCACCATTGAATTGAAACCCGCTAGTTTGTGCGTACTGGGGTGATTAGACTGATTGTCGATTGCATGCGAGGTTTGTGTTGCTTTCCGGAATATGGAATATGAAAGGTCGTTGTCTTTACGTTCAATAGTTATATCGAGATAATTTATTTTCCGGTCTATTTCGGATTCCTTAGTGAATTTGATAGAATGGTGAAGGCTATTAATGGATTGGAGAATTGTTTCTTCGCTTGTTAGTTCAGTATCGTAGATGCAAATTACATCATCTACGTATCTTTTCCATATTACTATTCCCTTTGTTGAAGTCTTTTCTAAGAACGCATTTTCTAGTGCATTGATGAAGATGTCAGCGATTAACCCACTTAGTGGCGATCCCATTGCTAGGCCTTCTCTCTGTGTGTATATTTTATTGTCGAATTGAAACACGTTTTGGGTGAGAACGACCCTCAGTAATCTCACAATCTCTTCAATTTCTTTTACCGAATTGTTGGATTTTAAGTTGTTTTCGATAGTGTTGATTGCTTCAATAATCGGAATATTGGTGTACATGTTAGTTACGTCGAAGGATACTAGCCTGAAGCTAGGTTTCATTTGTAGGGTGTTCAATGCTGTTACTAGTTCTGTTGTGTTCTTTACAGAGTTGTTTTTGTCGTTGGAAAGACGACAAAAACAACTCTGTAAAGAACACAACAGAACTAGTAACAGCATTGAACACCCTACAAATGAAACCTAGCTTCAGGCTAGTATCCTTCGACGTAACTAACATGTACACCAATATTCCGATTATTGAAGCAATCAACACTATCGAAAACAACTTAAAATCCAACAATTCGGTAAAAGAAATTGAAGAGATTGTGAGATTACTGAGGGTCGTTCTCACCCAAAACGTGTTTCAATTCGACAATAAAATATACACACAGAGAGAAGGCCTAGCAATGGGATCGCCACTAAGTGGGTTAATCGCTGACATCTTCATCAATGCACTAGAAAATGCGTTCTTAGAAAAGACTTCAACAAAGGGAATAGTAATATGGAAAAGATACGTAGATGATGTAATTTGCATCTACGATACTGAACTAACAAGCGAAGAAACAATTCTCCAATCCATTAATAGCCTTCACCATTCTATCAAATTCACTAAGGAATCCGAAATAGACCGGAAAATAAATTATCTCGATATAACTATTGAACGTAAAGACAACGACCTTTCATATTCCATATTCCGGAAAGCAACACAAACCTCGCATGCAATCGACAATCAGTCTAATCACCCCAGTACGCACAAACTAGCGGGTTTCAATTCAATGGTGCACAGGGCTTTAAACATACCCATGTCAAAAGACAACTATAATAAGGAAATAAGAACTATTATGCAAATAGCAAAGGAAAACAACTTCTCGCCAAGCAAAATAAATCAAATTATAGCCAAACATAAAAATAAAGATAAAACGATTCCCAAACCGGACAGTAATGAGAAAAAATTTGCGCGTTTCAACTATGTGAATGCGAATACATATAAAATCACTAACCTATTCAAAAAGCAAGGCATAAAGATAGCTTTCACGACGAAAAACACAACCGCTAGGCACCTCCTAAATAGTAATCTAAATAAACGTGACCCGTATTCAAGGTCAGGGGTATATTCTATAACGTGCCAAGACACCGATTGTCAAGCTAATTACATCGGGCAGAGTGGAAGGCGAGTAGACACACGTTATAATGAACATAGAAATGCGATAAGATACGGAACACATTCAGCCGTGTGCGAACATATGTGTGACGCAGGGCATAGCTTTACCAACATAGAGTCGGACCTTAAAATAATCCATCACGAATCGAAAGGCAGAGCTCTTGACATAAAGGAAGCAATCGAGATACACCTAGCCAAACGAAACAATCCCAACAATCTAAATGAACACACGTTCATGGAGAGCTCACCCCTCTTCACGCTACTAAAAAACACACCCTGTCGGAAACAAAACACAATTTAGCGACACAGCCAAGCTAGATAACAAAAAGGGGGGAAACTAGGGGGTTTTTAATAGGTAAATGTTATCTGGATCAGGTGTACGATGTACTTTTCTTCTGCAATAAACCAAGGCCCATATTAGAGGCAGTATTAAAGGTGCCGGGACGTCCTCATAAGACCGTCAACGCTTAGTTCGAATGGGTTATGCTCCACGCGTGGCGAGGACTAATCCACGGTCTTTAATAGTTGTAGATCCACCTCATTCAATAACATACATCTTATCTAGGTTGGCAACACCTCACATAAACACATCGCGATCACTCCCCACAGCACGTAGGGACAGGGGGGGAAGGCAGGGAAAAACCAGTCGTTAAGATAACCACCGCAGTCGACCGCACAGCGAGCTCAAGTGAACACGGAAACTGCGAATAGCTGTAGTACGGAAGACAATCAGATAAGTAGTTAGCCTAAAATTTTATAGTTTAACCATAGTTTACAACCATATAATCTCTCTAAAGTACAATCTCCAGATAGCCATCACCATTTAGCATTTCACCTAACATATATACTGCATTTAGCATACACTGACAGTCGCAGTACCAATACTGCAACTAAATAATTGTACATATTGTAAATATTTTCACCTGTATTTCAAACATAGATTTTATAGCCTAAGTGTATTGGATCTGATGATGATCGCTTGACGATCGAAACTGGTCATCCTAGTGTTTTATTAATCTCATGTAATTTATTTCAGGATTAGGGCATAACCCATCTCTTTTGGGTACATTCGTGTTGACCGACTGAAAAGCACTAAACTCTTGTTTACTAAGGCAACACTGAAAATATGGCTTCAAACACCACAATTAGAATCTCTACTTGAATCACCTATATGGCGTACTCTAGAACTAGTTGGCGGTACATTAGTATTTTCATAATTAACAGTTACAACTCTTTCCTCATCTAAATTAATCTCTCTAACCAAGTTTGACAATAAAGTCTCCGGTTCCTTCAATAGATTTTCGCCTACCGACGCAGTAGTCTCCTGCGCATACGCGATATCTAACCTTTCGCACGGAATTCTCAATACCGCATCACCACCACACGCCCCTGCATCATCATCATCACCTACGTTTCCATTAAATATAATCGGTTGATCGTCATCCAAAATACATCTATCACCTTCAACCAACTTGGCTTGTAACTCTACTAAATCATGTTTCTCCTTCTCTTCCCTATTTACAGAAACTTCAATCATATCGTCAATTCTATGAAATAGATGTTGTATTCGAGCTCGTAACATACCACGCTTTTCAACACTTCACCCACGAGAAATTAAATCATTCACAGCTTGCACGACAATGTTCACCTTATTTAATATAAGGGACTTATTCAGCATAAAAGTGGCATCCGACATGATAGGTGGCGACACGATCGCATTCTTTGCAAGGCTTAGAATCTCGATATTCCTCTCCAAGGTCTCAGATATGTGCAGATCTCTAATCCGCATTTCGTTACAAATTTCATCAGAAGAAAGAAAATCCAGAAATGGAATTACTCGGGCCATAACGATACCCGTAATCACAATAAATAGAGAAAATCAAGGAATAATCCTTCGTAAATACTCCCCCCAATCACCATCCGTCAACAGTCACGTCGCCAAACACGACCGGCCTTTTTACTCAGTTGTATATGTTATATTTACCATGCTTCACCTACAATACTACAACGAGTGCAACCAAAGCTCAAGTACAAGTGCAAAAGAAACCTACATAACCCCAATTATTCTCAAAATAAAATCATTGAAATATACAATCCCATGAATAGTGAAACAACAACATTTGACAGGAACAAAATCACGTTGAAAAAAATGGCACAAGGCAAACAACAACGTAAAGAAACTCACAAGAAAATTAAGGAACAATACCATAAGTAAAACAATAACCTAACCACGCTCTATGGCTGCCACTAATGTACCCCCCCCCCACACACACACACTTAAAAAAAGTTACCTTGTTTGTGCTCTCCACCCATTTCTTAACATAATACTACTGCTCCCACTTAGAAAGAGGAGAGGGAAACCGGGTCAAAGCCCGTTGTGTGAAAGCGGGCCACGGGCCCAAAAGCCGGATAATAACCCTTAAATACCCTGTAAATAAATACATACAATACTGTATAATTAATCATAGTTTAATATCACCAGAAGAAAATAACCTTAAACCACATAAATTACACTACAATATACATGCAAGAACACCTTTACATAACAACTAATACACTCCTCCTTCATGCATTACACTATTACATGCTCAAAAATCAGATATGTTAGTACTCACTGGTTTGCAGTTCATCCTCTCTTTATATAACATTTAGGTTCAGTACTTACCCCCAAATCATGGGTAGTGGCATTTATTTATTTCGCAATAGGAATCAATTTGAGCAGAATGGGATAGATATTTTTTAGCAACCGGCCGGTGCCTCGTAGCTCTCCTCACGGAGCATGTCGAAATAACTTACTATCAGGTCACGCAATTATCAGAACAAATTTCACCTTTAATACATCTCGAAAACGCAAGCAAGTTAGAACATACTTCAGGGCAAACGAGCATGACATCTGTGAACCCAAAATTTAGGATTAATCTGGAGTAAGATCCGCCAAAAGAACTCCTTAAATCAGCGCAAAACAATCTGATATTTTTCACCGTAAACCCCTGAATTCCTCCGAACGATACCGTATCTCAAAGTATACGCGTTAGGGAAACATTCTCGTTAATGAAAACCGTATTCAAATAGACCTATATATTCGCTTTCCAGAAAAGCAAAAAAATATATCTGCACATATAGGCCTACATCGCGACACCATCCGCCAAGATAATCGACGTTCAACTCTTTTTAGGCTTCGGTGGCGTAGTTGGTAGCATGCTGAGCTTCTATGCCTAAGATAGCGGGTTCAAACCCGGCCGAAGCCGTCGGATTTTTTAAGAGCGTTAAAGATCCCTCAGTATGCCTTCCTTCGGAGGGGAAGTAAAGCCGGGTGTCCCGTGTCATAGATTTATGGCATGTTAAAGAACGTTCCACTAAGTACACCTGTGTAAAGCTAAATTAGATAAGTTAAGAATGTATACAACGCTCTTAGGTTTCTACGTTCGTTGCCAAGAGCCGACTGCGGTGGCGTCTAGCAGCTAAGTTCTGAACTAGGCCTAGTTGACGGTGGCGTTTTGCGGCAAAAGTAGGAACTATTTGAAAATTTCTAAGTTGCAGTCTGTACTTAAAATTTTAAAAAACAGATACACACACTAATACAGTCATCACAATTAACACCTGTTATCAGACAGATTCTACACACACCCAAAGTACACGGGGCTACATGACCACGTTGTCGCAGCCCCTAAACTTAAGAACCAACCATCTCTTTTTACATTAACAATCTATCACTTCAAAGCAAGAAACTCGTCATGACAACGGAGATAACCAAAACAGCAAGGAAAAGCATTAAAGGTCATAGGACCTCATAGGCAAGAAAACGCACTACAAAGATAAAAACAAGATGTTCAGTAAAGAACATATAGCCTACTTTCTCCTAAATGCATGGGTATTGTTATAACTCTTTGTCCTTTTCAAGGAGTATGATTGAATGTTGGTTGTAGGAGCTTGTTGAAATACAACGTGCTATAGGGATATTAAACATGAATATGAGGTGCCCTTTGCTAGTGCTACCTCTGTACCAAATTTCGTTCAATTCGGTTTCACCGTGTTTGAATTGATAGGGGGAATCGATTTGCACACATACTTGGCCACCATCTGCAAACTATTGGGCTGATGTTCTTGCAGGTTGGTCAGAATATGTTTCCCACATAAAGATATGGTGTTGCAAAATTAGGTAGAGACTAGATTATTAGGTTGGTCGTAATTACATTTTAGCTTTTAACATTTGGGTGGCCGCGATTACGTTTCCATCAAGATAGCGGTGATATAAAACATGACACTGAGGTGCCCTTTGCTAGTGCTACCTCTATACCAAATTTCGTTCCATTTGGTTTCAGCGTGTTTGAATTAATAGGGGGAATCGATTCTGACACAAAGATGGCCGCCATCCGCAAACTATTAGGCGAATGACCTATTAGATTGGTCAAAGGATGCTCCCTCCATAAAGGTATGTAGTTGCAAAATTTGGTAGAGATCGGATGATTAGGTTAATCGTAATTTGATTTAAGCTTTGAACATTCGTGTGGCCGCCATTACGTTTCAGTCAAGATGGCGGCGATATAAAACATGACACTGAGGTGCCCTTTGCTAGTGCTACCTCTGTACCAAATTTCGTTCCATTCGGTTCCACCGTGTTCGAATTAATAGGGGGAATCAATTTTGACATAAAGATGGCCGCCATCCGCAAACTATCAGGTGAATGACCTATTAGATTGGTCAAAGGATGCTCTCTCCATAAAGGTATGTAGTTGCAAAATTTGGTAGAGATCGGATGATTAGGTTAATCGTAATTTGATTTAAGCTTTGAACATTTGTGTGGCCGCCATTACGTTTCCGTCAAGATGGCGGCGATATAAATCATGACACTGAGGTGCCTTTTGTTAGTACTACCTCTGTACCAAATTTCGTTCTATTCGGTTGCACCGTGTTGAATTAATAGGGGAAATCGATTTTCACACAAAGATGGCCGCCATCCGCAAACTATTACGCTGATGACCTATTGGTTTGGTCAAAGGATGCTCCCCCCATAAAGGTATGTTGTTGAAAAATTTGGTAGAGATCGGATGATTAGGTTAATCGTAATTTGATTTAAGCTTTGAACATTTGTGTGGCCGCCATTACGTTTCCGTCAAGATGGCGGCGATATAAAACATGACACTGAGGTGCCTTTTGTTTGTACTACCTCTGTACCAAATTTCGTTTCATTCGGTTGCACCGTGTTCGAATTAATAGGGGGAATCGATTTTCACACAAAGATGGTCGCCATCCGCAAACTATTACGCTGATGACCTATTGGTTTGGTCAAAGGATGCTCCCTCCATAAAGGTATGTTGTTGAAAAATTTGGTAGAGATCGGATGATTAGGTTAGTCGTAATTTGATTTAAGCTTTGAACATTTGTGTGGCCGCCATTACGTTTCCGTCAAGATGACGGCGATATAAAACATGACACTGAGGTGTCCTTTGCTAGTGCTACCTTTGTACCAAATTTCGTTCAATTCGCATTCACCGTGTTCGAATTGATACGGGGGGACAGACATTCAGAGTACACACACTCACACACACACACACACACACAGACTCACACACACACATACACACACACAGACAGACACACTTTTTTCGCCCTGTGTTGATCTCATAAGTCTACTTTCATTTTTTGCAAAAATCGAAAGTAGGCTAATAACAGAATCAAAACCAAACCCTTTCTTATAAACGACCACCGAGAATGTTTCCCGCACACGCCTCTGTTCAAATTTACATTGGGTCAAAGTTAAGGTAAAAGTAAATAAGGTGGCGATGAAATGTAATAGTCGACGGACATCACAATAAATTTAAGCTCTCAGAATGTAAACTTCTTAACGGCACTAATAGGTTCGTGATTTCGCCTTCCCAAGAGTCCGCCGGCTCTCGGGAGACGGCCAGAAGTTTCGTTCACCCAATCTTACATTGTCGGCAACTCTCGGACGTTGTCACTTCTTTTTGTTTCCTTTATTAATTCCGCCGTGGTACCAACATTGCCAGTCCTCGAACATCGCCGTCTGTCAACTTGAAGATCCAAATCCCCTTTCTTCTCGCCCGCCGACAGATAGCAACTTCTAATAATATCGATAGTTTCATGGTTTTGTCCATAACATTCACAGATGAAATAAGTTTTAGGAGACATGCCAATACTGACATGTTCCAAATGGGTTTTAGAAGCAGTACAAGTCATAGGTTTTTTGATTATCGAAGAAGTTCATAGATGGAAATGTGTTTTAGGAGACATGTCTATACTGACATGGTCCAACAGGGTTTTAGAAGATACCTGGGTAGGGTATTAGTAACCAATATGTGACATCTGGGGTAACGTATTAGTAACCAATATGTGGCATGTGGGGTAAGGTATTAGTAACCAATATGTGACTTGTGATAGCAACTGTCACACAAATGACTAGTTAACTAATTTAATCACTACTATAATAATATTTAATTCAATTCCAAAAATAGCGACTCTTTCCAGCATGTTCAAGTTATGACATAATGATGTATGTACGAAATTCAATCTACCTACTCTGATCACTGCTAAGAACATTTCAATTCAAATATCTAAGATATACGCAAATCAGAAAAGTAGTTATATAAATGTGCACACTCTGAGTAGTGATTCGGATTACAGTACGAATGAAAAACATTTTAATTAGAACAAAGTTGTATATTGCCATTCTTTAATTAGTAAACATTATCAATATTAATTAATAAAGTAATAGGAACATTTAAAATTAACATGCTGAAAATAAGGCAGCATTCATGCTCGCATTTTCTTAGATGTCGATGGCCCTTCATCTACAAACCTCTCAAGCTGGGATGGCACGTCGAGCTCCTGTTCATCGAGATCATCTTCATCACCTATTTCTGCTCCTGCGGCGATCGGCATGTGCGACACACCCTCATCCTCGAATGGTGCTGAATTCGAGCAGGACTGGCCGTGACAGTTGAGGCAAATTGTTGAATATTTCATACCAACTTTCCGGCAGCTGCAACTTTCTGCACATCCCTTCCTACATCCCCAGGATACAGTGTTGAGGATTTCAGCTGGAGCTGGATCCTTGGTGTTCATGGTGGAGAGCAGGCCACGATCCGCCCTCTTCCAACCCCAGCTGAGGGGATACTTTAGTCTATCATACCAGCCCTGGATTTGGTGGTAGACAGAATATGTTGGGCGGTGGCTGCGTTTGTTGGTGGTAGAGAGGCCAGGGTGAAAGTTGGCTTTGAGGGATTTTGAGAATATCTCGTGGCGGATTTTGTCCAAGGAGGTCTCATTGGCCTTAGGTGAATATAGAGCCACCAGGAATAGTTGACCTGCTGAAATGGGGTCCTCTGGATCAGCATCTGCATGGTGGAAAACCTTAACAGCCTCTTGTAAAGCAGTGTTGTTTTCAAGGAGTTTGACAGACTTCAAATTCCCTTGGCAATAGAATGCAGAGGTTGTACACCCACTGATTGCATGTAGGAAGAGAAGGTTCTGTTTGACAGCAGACGAGAAGTTGAAGTACCTCGAAAAGTAGAATGTGTTCTGAGAGATCCGCTTTCCAGGCTTCATGACGTAAATGTTTGAATTTGGTGCTTTGGCGGTTAATAGGATCAATAGATCGGTGTCCTCTCCGATTATTATGATCGTCGCAAAGTTCTCTGCCAGTTGAATGGCGGTGTTGATGAGAGTGTCAGCATCCTCAAGAGCTTGCCTCACTTCAAACCACTGCTGTACTAATTTCTCACCCGGCATGGAGATAAGCCGTTCTTTGTTACTGTCGTTGGACGAAAATTGTTCTTTCGGCATGGATGCATTCATCGTTTCAGTGAACACTACGTTAGAAGAAGAGTGCTTGCTTTTACGGCGAAGATCCCCCATCAATTACAATGGCACTACCTGCAAGAGCTGGTGGATCAGCAACTGGTGAAAATACATTCTAGAACACAGATTTCTTTGTTTTCCGCATTCCTGTTTCATCAAAGATGGAAAGGGGATGTGGAGCTAACTCAAACTCGAAATAATTTTTGAACTGTTCCTCAGATTTTTTAAGAAGTGTTATACGTCGGAAAAGTGTTTCTGGATTTACTGGTATATCTTCGCCGTAAATTCTGACTTTCGTGTTGAAAGCTTTAAGAGAAACCACTCTGTTTTTTCGTTGAAACTTGACATTACTGAAGTCGTTGTCAATAATCTTAGTAATACTCTGTATCCCTTTTTCAAACGCTTCATGGCAGTCAATTTCCTCATCGCCCGTTGATCCTGTGCCAATGGACATCACAAATTGTCCAGTTGGAAAGGGATAGTGAGATGAAAACCAGTCAAGAAGGATCGCAACGTCCCTCTGAACCCTAGCGTCGACGTGCTGCTCTGAAGTACCATACGTCACGCCACAAATGTCTTCCACTTGTACCGAAATTTCCATGATGATGGTAGGTATTGTGGCTACTGTTGAGCCTCCAGGGTCGACACGACCCTAGGACCTCAGACTCCCACACACCCCCGAGGAGGTCATAGGCCTACGCCACTGAACCTACAAATACACCTACAAAATGGACATCTACATGCATGCATGCCGCGATGAAACGAGACGAACGAAGAGGTCTCAAGGGCGGTGGCACAGCACCCGACCCTTAAAACAGCGCTGCACGGTATGTGCGCACAATAATATTTGGCCAAGGGCATTTGAATTATCATGTATTTCTTTCAGAGAAAGGGCCCCCACCACTGCAGCAACAAGGGAACCCAACAATCATGGTAAACAGGTAAAAATAAGGTGCACCACCAATGACACGCAAGCATATACACACTTATACAGCCCTCAGGGGCTCACATCTAGTGGGACGTGGGTTAGCGACCACGGGACCCCAGCTGAGTCCGGCATTGCTTCCACTTACTTGTGCCGGGCTCCTCTCCGTCTTCTTTCCTGTCGACCTCTCTTGGTCAACTCTTGTTCTTTTCCGACCCCGACGGTATTAGGGTATCCTAGGCCTAGGGAGTCTTTCACTTTCCCGCCTTAGTTGGCCCTTGTCTCATCTTTTCTTTCTTTGGTGTAAATGTGTGTGTGCGTGACAGGAGGTGGAATCCTCCCCTAATCACAAGCTGAGTGGTCGTGGCGAGGTGATGAATGGCTACTGGGTGAGTAGTCACAAGCGACCCACCTCCAGATACCTGGCGACCTCTGGAGAACCTTAGCCTTACCCCGGGCAAGCGGGGCTCTGCCGGGGGTTGACTTTTAGTTCCCTAGCTACTCGTGGGACCAAACATAGCGTCCATTATTTCACAGGGTGGCTCCCTTACAAAGCCGTCTTTAAAATTTAAGAAGAGGAAGTTTATGCCTCTAGTTTTGCCGCTTGATGAAAAGGATTCAACGTTTTTCCCTCGGTACCTTATGGTAACAAGGACCGATGGACAAAATTTTACAAACGTTGATCCTTTTGATTTACATGATGCAATTGAGGGGAAATGGGGCGATGTAGACACAGTAAAAAAAGCTGCGAAACGGCGCACTCTTGATAAAAACTCAAGGAAAGAGACAGACAGATGGTCTTCTTGGGACGACAAGTTTCGGTGGTATTCCAGTCGAGGTAGTGAAGCACCAGTCCCTAAACCTGAAGAAAGGTTTAGTATTTCATAGGGACCTGGTGAACACTACCGACGAGCGTATCCTGGAAAGAACTGGAAAGCATGGCGTTGTCGAGGTGAGACGAATCAAACGTAAGATGAATGGTGTACTAGTTGACACCGGGGCGTTCATCTTATCGTTTGAGTCGGATAGCCTGCCCAAGAGGATCAAAGTGTCAATGTACACTCTCGATGTGCGACCGTATATTCCATCTCCATTGCGGTGTTTTCAGTGTCAGCGATTTGGACATACCTCATCTCGTTGCTCGGGAAAGCCTATCTGTCTTTCCTGTGGCAAGGCCACTCATGAGGGAGCGGAATGTACACCACCTCCCGCATGTCCAAATTGCAAGGGAGAGCACTCTCCTCGCTGGAAGGAATGTCCTGCCTTCCTAGAGGAGAAGAAAATTCAAGAAATAAAGACCTTAGACGAGCTCTCCTACACTGAAGCACGCAGAAAATATCGCTCCATGGCCTCTCCTATTTTCTCAGTATCATATGCTCAAAAGGTATCAAACGAATCTAGTAATCAAGCGGCAAACTTGACATCGGCAAGTTCTAAAAGAGTTACCTCTGTTAAAGGGGCTACAAATAGCCCTATTATCACCCCTGTTAGCCAGAAGAAGGTTACGGAATCTTCTTCTGGCATCCAACAAAAGGCGCAGGTGCCTCCAACTAAACCGGCGCCATCGGAGAAGGCAACTCCTCCGATAAGGCCAGTGAAGAAGCAATCTCCGACTCGTTCGAGGAGGAAGTCTTCGCCGGCCACGGCTGGACCCACATCCAGCCAAACAAAACAGGGAACAGGAACGGCGGGTAAGATAGAGACTGTTCATCGCCGTCTCTCTTGCCCTCCTGCTGAAAAGGCAGCTCCAATACCTGCTGGCAATTCTGCTTCCACGACCACCGGAGGAGCAGTCCTAGCAAGTGCTGCATTGTTTGGCAGGACGGAGACGTCAGGGGGGAAGGGACCAACTACTTCCCCAAATAGACGTCAACGCCGGTTCAAGAAGAAAAATAGTCGGGACGTGCCGGGGACGGACTCCCAGTCATCGGACCGGGAGAAGGTCCCTCGTCACCGCTCTCGCTCTTCACCAAGGACGAGACCCGGAAAGTCCGGCGATAACCGTTCGCCAACCAAGAGAGCATTCGCTCCGTTTTCTTCGTCCTCCGAAGGAGATGTGGAGATTGAGGAATGCTCTCCTACCCTATCACCCACTCCTAAGGATAGGGATGGTTGGCAAACGGTTGAGCATAAGTAGACGACTACCTTCTACTTAAGTCCACACTATGGCACTATTACAATGGAACTGTAATAGCTATTTTCGACATCTCGCTGAAGTACGCCAATTGATTTCTCAGTTTACGGCAAACATTGTCTGTCTTCAGGAATCCAGGTTTCGTCCTGGACATGAGACAACAATGCGACACTTCAAACTCTTCTCTAAAGACCGGGTGGACGGAGCTGTGGCCGCCGGTGGCGTCTGCACTCTCGTTCACTCTAGTCTCTTTAGTGAAGAGGTGCCGTTGCGTACTCAGCTAGAAGCAGTTGCAGTTCCTACTTCGTTGCCAGTAATGGCAACAGTATGTATCGTGTACATCCCGCCTGATTCTCAACCGGATTACGGACAGCTGGAGGATCAAGTCTCTCAGCTCCCCCCTCCTTTTCTCCTTCTGGGAGATGTTAATGCCCACAACACCATCTGGGGCTCCGCTACCACTAGCGGTAAAGGGAGAGATTTTGAGAGGCTGATCAGGCGGCTGGACCTGTGTTTGTTGAACACAGGGGAACCTACGCACTTCTCTATTGCACACGGCACTTATTCAAGTGTCGATATTACCTTGTGCAGTCGTGCGCTGGTTCCCCTGCTACAGTGGGGTGTACACGACGACCTTTGTAATAGTGACTATTTTCCAATTATCGTTACTCTTCCGAACCAGAGAGCCATCGAGTTACCAAGTCGATGGCTTCTCCGTCGGGCTGATTGGCCAACTTTCACGGCACGTGCGGTGTTTGCCGAAGATAGCTTTGAGAGTGTCGACGATCATACCATTCACATAACGAATGGTATTTTGGCTGCTGCTGAGGAAACAATACCTTCCTCATCCGGAAACTCACGCCGGAAGCTTGTCCCTTGGTGGACAGCTGAGATTGCAGCAGCCATTAAAGATCGTCGACGTGCTTTCAAATGCTGTCGGAGGCAAAACACCATGGCCAACCTTATCACCTTCAGAAGGATGCGTGCCAGAGCCCGATATCTGATTCGGGAGAGTAAGAAAACGACGTGGGAAAAGTATGTGTCGTCCATGACGGTGCATACTCCATCATCTCAAGTGTGGACTAAGCTTCGCCGGATCTCCGGACTCCCGACATCACTGTCGATACCCGGAGTGTCCATCAATGGAGACATCATCACGGACCATCTCGCCATTGCCAACAGCATTGGCTCGCACTTCTCCGATGTTTCCTGCTCCGGGAGTTACGATCCTACATTTCTGACTCTGAAGCGGGAGGCAGAGACTCACCCCTTGTCCTTTGCCACTGCTGCTTCGGAGTCCTATAATGTACCATTCTCTGAATGGGAACTGCGCAGTGCGCTTGCACTGTGCAGGGATACGGCTCCTGGACCGGATAACATACATAATCAAATGTTAAAGCATCTGTGCGAATCCAGTATAAAACAACTGTTGATCCTCTTTAATCGTATATGGATTGAAGGGGAATTTCCATCTCAATGGCGAGAGGGGATCGTGATACCGATTCCTAAGGCTGGAAAGGATCCCAAGTTTGTAAGCAGCTATAGGCCCATTTGTTTGACAAATGGCCTTTGTAAGCTGCTCGAAAAGATGGTGAACCGTCGACTGGTGTGGTTCTTGGAGGATAAAGGTCTCCTGTCTGAGTACCAATGTGGATTTCGCTCTCATAGGTCCACCACTGACCATCTGGTGCGACTTGAGAGCGCCATACAGGAGGCTTTTTTCCGAAAGCAGCACCTAGTCACGGTTTTCTTTGACCTCGAGAAAGCCTACGACACCACATGGCGCTACGGGATCCTTTCCACCCTTCACAAGTGGGGACTCCGTGGTAACTTACCGACTTTCATTGCGAATTTCATGTCCGTCCGACTCTTCCGTGTAAGGGTCGGTAGGACATTATCGCAATACTATACCCAAGAAAATGGAGTTCCTCAGGGTTCAGTGCTGAGTGTCACCTTGTTCGCGATTGCCATTAATGGCATTGTTGCCGCAGCCGGGTCCGCGGTAGTTCCATCGCTGTATGTAGACGATTTAGCTCTGCATTGCAGCTCTGGAAGTATGGCAGTCGTGGAACGGCAATTGCAGCTAGCTATCAACCGGGTCGACACGTGGGCTCACGACCGGGGTTTTCGTTTTTCAGCAGCGAAAACCTCCGTCGTCCATTTTTGTCGGCTCCGGAGGCTACATTTACACCCTGAACTACATCTCAGGGATGCTGCGTTGCCGTTGGTTGACACTTATCGCTTCCTGGGGCTCCATTTTGACAGCAAGTTAACGTGGCAGCACCATATACGGCAATTGAAAATGACATGTCTCAGGAAACTGAACATGCTCAGGTTTCTTAGTGGCACTACGTGGGGGGCTGACCGTGCGGTGCTGCTACGGTTCTACCAAGCCCTCGTCCTGTCCCGGCTAGACTATGGTTCTGCGGCATACGGTTCAGCAAGGCCGGCAACCTTGAAAATGCTGGACAGTATCCACCATAGTGGCGTTAGGCTGGCTACCGGTGCCTTCCGGACCAGCCCGATACCCAGCCTACTCGCCGAATCGGGTGTTCCACCTTTAAATTATAGACGCCAACATATGCTTTTAGCATATGCTGCCAATGTGCGTCAAATGCCGCATCACCCGACCTATCAAGCTCTCTTCGGTACCCAAAACCACCAGGGTTACGCCAACCGGCCTCGTGCCACTCGGCCGGTTGGTATTAGACTTGATTGCTCGTGTACTGAAATAGGAGTGGCTGTAGGTCCCTGTATGATCCGGACATCTAGCGAGGTGCCTCCGTGGCAAGTCCCGCGTCCGGAAATTCGGTTAGATCTGCACCGAGGTCCTAAGGTGAACACGGATGCCTCCGTTTACCGGAGGCAGTTCCACAGCATAGTTCACCAATTTCCGGACGCTGGCATTCTATACACGGATGGTTCGAAGGTGGACGAGAAAGTGGGTTGTGCTTACGTTATTGATTGTGCAAATACCAAGATCTCTTTGCCTGAGGCCTGTAGTGTGTTTACTGCGGAGCTCGTTGCCATCTATGAAGCTCTGCAGTTTGCACTACAGGATGCACGAATCCACTTTCTCGTGTGTACCGACTCTTTGAGTTCGTTGCAGTCAATTGCTACATGTTTCCCGCAACACCCCCTAGTGCAGCGAATCCACGACCTACTAGCCGGGCTGTGCCACGCTGACACTCGAATCACCTTTCTGTGGCTTCCAAGCCACATGGGAATTGTGGGAAATGAGTTAGCAGATCAAGCTGCAAAAGAGGCGGTATCACTACCACCTCGACCAATGGAGGTACCCGCTAGAGATATTCGCTCTCAGTTACGCCTACAAGTTCTGGCTTTTTTGGAGAGTCAGTGGCTAGCTGACCCACTGCCCAGTAAACTGAGAGCGATCAAGGGAACAACTCGCGTGTGGCGGAGCTCCTTCCGGGCCCGGAGAGAGTCCGTCATTTTGTGTAGGCTAAGGATAGGTCATACAAGATCCACCCACTCGTACCTAATGTGAAGGGAAGACCCCCCACTTTGTACCTGTGGAGCCGTATTCACCGTGGCCCACATTTTTACCGAGTGTGTGGATCTTGCTGACTTACGAAGAAACCTTGGTTTGCAGACGACACTCAAACTTATATTAGCCGATGACGCGGTGGCTGCTGATCGCGTTATCCGCTTTATAAGTGAGAGTGGGTTAAGGCCAGCAATCTAAATTTTCCAGTGAACATTGACTCAACGACTTGTTCGTTTTTGAATGATAATGTTTTGTTTTTTCCGTAATTTTTGTTTATTTTTATAATTTTTATTTTTTATTTAATTGTTTGTTTTTGTTTTATTAATTTTTGGTCTTTTTAAATTTAGATGTCCACCTCAAAATTTTAAATTCAATTCAATCTGTGTTAAGAGGGGCAGATGACCTCGTAGTTCCGCCCCTTAAAACAACAATAACTAACTAACACACTCATACAGTACACTGAGGAGACACGACAAATATACAAGAAAAACAAAATAGCTGTAAGTAGGACAAGTTCCTAGCCGGCATAAGCTAGCATAGACATGACGCGCCAAAGAGAATTGGTATGGCCATAAGCAAAAGACGATTGAATAATATATGTGCATTTCATTGTTGTCTGAAACTTGCAGCTAATCAACATGCGTTTCATTACAGAGCAGCGGACGAGAGGCACTCCGAATTTAACATGTACAATCTCCATTTTTTTTACAGATGGCCAATGGCATATACATAGACTTTGTAAATATATTTCTCAACACCAAAATGCACTACACTACTCTATTCTTCTCTCACACACAAATACACTGCTCTTCGCTTTCAGTCGCACCAATAAGGTGACGACGACGGCGCCAACAGCGAACAGGGTTCGTGGGACACTGTACGCCGCTGACGCAAATACGAGGACGCTTGAATGATGAGCGACATGCGATGGCCAGGGACGGTACAATTTTGTAAGTGCCGAGCCTTGCCATCAGGGTGAATTTTTCCCGCCCACGAAGGGAAATTCACTAGGGACAAATACATTAGTGGACCAGCCAC
Organism: Meconema thalassinum; assembly: GCA_946902985.2. Classification (NCBI taxonomy): domain Eukaryota; kingdom Metazoa; phylum Arthropoda; class Insecta; order Orthoptera; family Tettigoniidae; genus Meconema; species Meconema thalassinum. The sequence goes on along the minus strand of OX336398.1, from coordinate 175,900,276 downwards.
TAAACCACGGTAGGAGGAGCGGCTGATTAGAGGCAAGAGGTAAAAATGGCCAGAATAATGAAAAACGGTACCACGCTCATGAGCAACAGGACCTAGGAGTATTATTAAGTATAGTTAAGGCACTATATATGTAAACATTGTAAACAAAATTGTAAATTGTAGAGAGGACGGTGGGAACACACACCATCTAACACTGTTACGCTATAAATATTGTACACACTCATTTTTCTTTCCTTTCCTTTCCTTCTATTCATAACAGATTGTAAAGGTGGCCTATTTTATCCCAACACAATAAAAACTTTCTATGCATGTCCCCTAAATTTACACCCAGGCCACCTGTTTTTCTTTCTCTTTCACCTTCCATCATTATACACTTATAACCTGTACACACCGGATGCACGTAGAGAGCACTTTTTTTTCTCATCCAATCAATGTTTTTTTTCCTGTCTACGTGGATACCGAAACTTAACCATAGATTTGTCTCTTTATGTCAAACACCCATGTTTTTATAATATACCTACAGGAAGCACTTTTTCCAGCCAGCACACGGACGGCACAACCACCCGCCGAACCATGGTTTTTTCCCTTCCTGTATAGAAAGCAAATTAAGTATGTTACTTGTGTATTGTTTAATATTAAGCTGAATAACAAACTAAGTTCCACACCCAAAACCCACCCCTTTATGAGCACACTCTACCCACACATCGCCAAACAGACAGGACTACCCAACCACAGGTACAACACAGCATCACGGAAGAAGAGGAGGACCAGAAGGACGAAGAAGAAGAAGAAGATGCTAGAGAGAGAAACCACCCCTAACTCTCATTCCAGCTCGCGAGGCCTCGAGCTAAGCATAGACGAGGTGTTGTTGAGCCCCCAGGGTCGACCCGACCCTAGGACCTCAGACTCCCACACACCCCCGAGGAGGTCATAGGCCTACGCCACTGAACCTACAAATACACCTACAAAATGGACATCTACATCTACAAATACACCTTCAAATACTCTGCAAGACTACCACATCGACCACATTACTAAACACCCTCTTCTACCCTAAAAACCACCCCAACTGGAAACACTATAATTCCAGAACATATCTCCACACAGCAAGCGGCGACCACCTAGCCTAGGAGGTTAGCCAATAGCTTGCAAAACTCACATAACATTTACACTAAGAACTATCTGGGGCAGCTACACTGATGCAATGCTGACTAAGCAGCGCCGAAACCTATAAGAACGGAACCCGGATTGGAGCTATTGTCTATTGCCGCCGTCGGCCCTGCTGGTCTGTTTCCCGTTCCGAAGTCATCACCAAAGGAAAGAGTGTGCCCAGCTATCCTTTAACACAGTTGTATTCCCTTCACTCCACACCTACACTACAATGTATTTTATACCAACCTGCTCATACGATCCCACACTAAAAGGGACGTTACATCTCACCAATTACTGATCCATTACCCACTCGATCAGTAAGCTACACTCTTGTTATCATTTATACTTGTTGTCACATCCGCACTCCCCACCTGACATTCCTAATTGCCCGTGACCGTCAAACCAGAGAAGTGCAAGATAAGGTTTTCCATTGTGTTTGTATTAGAATACTCGAGCGGTCAGGCAGTTCAGCCGACTCAGCAGGTAGGCTCCCAGCATACTTGCAGCTGTTTATTCAGCGCTGCCATTGAGCCTATCTTGATCGCGCATCCCTTAAGGACCGATCACACCCCCGTAGAGCTACAGCCCCAATTCCCCACATCCTTTAACAAACACCTACAATCGCGGTTTCCCCATTTACGTGGAAACTCGCACCTTTTGGAAACTACCCCTAAATTGGACATTAACACAGCTTGTTCGTCTCATCCCTCCAACCCCGAGACAGAACACTACCCAAGTCACCAGAATACTGTCCGTTATGCCTCTTCCATGAGACAGCCCATCTTGGTCTTTCAGAGACCTCATTACCACCTGCTCAACCGTATGATCAGTGAATACACCAGACCAAAACTTGTCAGACCTTCCGATGAAAAATCATCTGTTTCGTACATTTTGGTCGAGGAGGTATAACAACTTTCTATGAAACAGCTGATTTTATTTTTACGATATCAGAGTTCAATAGGAGTATCTATTTTGAAGATATATGGTCTTGGAAAGTCGCAAAATATAATTTTGCACCTAAATGAGAAATTTTCCCAGTTTTTTACTTTTGATTTCGACTATACCACTGAACCAAATTTCAAGTTTTAGATGTTCATTAAAGGCAGAATTTAACCCTCTTTATTATTGAACTGATTGATATGTTCCGTCTGACGTAACGTTCTCGAACTACAAGCAAAAAACTGAGCAAAGAGGAAACATTTCAAGGTTATTTGGGTCTCAAATATTATGCACACCTCTTGGGATGGTGCAAACTCGGATTACACGCATTTGGGACCTAACGAAGGTATTAAAACGATATCCAGCTTTCTGGAAATTAATTCCTTAAAACGCTTTTTTTAATCTAATTTGATGGCCTAATGTTAACTTTTGGGCTTTTATCATTTTATTAGTTCTTTCTTGCCATGCAGGTTTCTCATTCAAGTTGTAATTTATAATTTACTGTAAGTATTTAAATTGCTTCACTATTTTAACGTTCTTGTTATTTACTGTTATGTGATTGATTACAAGCGGATTTTCTACCATTATCCCTGTCTTTTAAAATTATATCTGAAGTCCAATTTTTGTAGGCTTATTATTTGATTTCTGGCTTCTTGCATATTATTAGCCAGTAATGCTAAGTCATCTGCGAATCCCAAGCAATTTAAGTCTATTTGATCTTTCTTGTTTCCAATTCTTATGTTCCTAGGATTTTCCCTCTACCGTTCCCTCATCACATATTCCAAAGCACTTGAAAAGTAAAGGCGAGGCGATAAACCATCTCCTTGTCTTAATCCTGTTTTAATCGTAATCGGCTCAGATATTTCTCCTCTGAATTTTACTTTAGAATTGGTGTTTGTTAGAGTTAGTTTTATAATTTTTATTAATTTGGAATGAAGTCCGAAATTCCTTAGTATTTTCAGCAATGACGATCTACGTATAAAATCATAAGCTTTTTTGAAGTCTACGAAGGTTATGGGGTGCTGTTTTTGTCTACGTTTTTAGTAGTCCATTACTAATTTTAAGGTGATTATCTGTTCAGGGCAGCTTTGCCATGGCCGAAATCCATCTTGGCTTTCTCCTATTTCCAGTTCTAATTGATCTTTACAAGGAATATATAGAAATCGTGACATGACTTTATACGTGATATCCAAAGGGGAAATTCCTTGATATTTTATATATATTTTTTTTTAAATTGTGCGCACAGATATTTAAGTATTTAAACTTTGAACGTTGGGTTCAAAACACACTATGATAGACAGTTTTTGTATTAAAATAAATTATAAAAGGTAGGAGTTTGCCGTGGCCAATAGCAGCTAGACCACATAGAAGTATGTACAATAAGAGAGGATGGCAATATTTTGCCTTGGCTAGCATGCACAAGAGTTAGGTCACATAAATGTATGTTTAAATAAGATAGGTTGGCTGAAGTCGGCCGTGGCTTGTGAACAAAGTTAGGCCATAAATAAGGAAGATTGATAAACTGATTGTTTAAACAAAGTAGTTTACAATGAGTTTTGATTTAATGAATAATAAATGATACGTTTCAATTTCAACTACGATACGGTAATGCAATAATATATGAAAACCTGCCATCTATCGACAAATGCGAGAATCTGTTCTTGACAGTTTCATGCTCAGGCTTAAACAGTTCGACAACGAAAATGTACCTCACCATCAATTTATGTTTAGTGGAATATCTGAACGCAGTTGGGTCTCAATAATGGATCGTTTATAAGCTAAAACCGCATCTACTTTTTTAAGACGCCATGGAGGGAAAACGTACTTTCCAGGAGATGAGGTGATCTTTGGTTTTCTTTCTAAATTTATATCATGCCTGTGTTAAAATTACCCACATTGTGTCGTGCACGTGTTTCGAATTTTGTCCAATGGCAAAATGCCAATTGTAATTATTCTTAAATAACTTTTTATTGATTTCTCACTTCGTTTGATCAACATACGTACCGTATTTCTGTTGATGCCTACAATCTACAAGAACGTCTCAATAGTAGCCACCTAAGTCATGGTGATTTGCATAGTATTTTAATTTATGTTTATTAATATGTGGTGAAAACTTGTTCTTTGTATATCCTCCCATTTTCAGTGGTAACGTTCCTGTACGTGAAGATGCTATGTTCATCTAGGTTAATTTAAATAATCTGTCATGACGTCTTGTTAAGTAGATCCCGAGGTGTACAGAGCTCCTCGGTTATTTGGGAAAATCCTGATTTTTAAGTTTAAAGGTGGAGATCCCCAATTAGTGAAGTTGGGCCTGTGTCTAGTAGTTTTGTTTGTGTTACGGGGCCTGCGTTTCCAATATATATATATATATATATATATATATATATTGTGCCCTTTTAGCAAGAAATATGCCAATCACAGTATACCAGCGTAGCTCAATTCGGAATTTTCGGGGCAGCGGTAAGTTCCCCCACTCTGTGACTCACATATTTTGGATTAATTAGAGGATACACTTTCAAAAATAACAACAAAATCAACTCCTATTTTAACACATTTAATTAATAAAATTTATGGCGCTACAAACACTTTAACAATTTAATTACTGACCCATAATCATCTACTTGTTCCAAATGAACAAGGAATCACAATATAATAAAACAAATATTGTATTAAAACATATGGTTTCCACATAAACCAACAATTCCTACTTATTTTTACTTCCATAAAGCCTCAGCTGTAAGTTTCATATAACTCCGGGCTTTTTTTTGGCTCAATGCTTTCTATAATAATGGTGTCACTCTTTGTACACCTCAAATACTACTTTTTATATTTCTTAATCTTCAAAACAAATGTATAATTACATTTAAAATTATATGTTAATTATCTAACTCAATATTTTGGGCATGTTCACACATTTTCAGCTGTTATCATCTCTCTCTAGTTTCACAAATACATTAAGGTAATCAGGAAATTACTTGTGTACTCCAGAGTATGAAGATACTTGACACAGTCAAAAAACTATAGTTACTCCCGAAACCTAGTTGCCTTCAATTAACTCGTGGAATCCTACTTCCGTACAACATTACAATAGGGATTGTTATTTATCTCATATGTCTTATAAGACCATTATCACATAAGAAAACTACGATCTGAACAGGCAAGCGGAAATATCAATCTACAAGGACCTCGGTTCAACACCCGGGTCGTTAACAACTTTAAACACTCCTGGTGTATTCATTACTCCTTACACGACGGCCTCCAGACACCCCTCCTACTCCGAGGGTCTGGCCGTGAAACATGATAGTTATTTATGACTATGCGGGCTCCTTCCCGTCTGGCCCGAGCTAGAGCTCTCTTTAAATGCTTTCACAAAACACAAACTTTCCATTCTCAGTTCTTTGTGGAGACCTGGCCTTTTATTCTTCGTGTCCCATCAACAATATTATTGGGCTTAAAAACCACATTCGTAATCTTGGCGTTTATTAATTATGAAAGGTCCTCATTGATTGTGGAAGAGCAATTAACGACGAATAATAAAGGGGCTTTCAAAATAAGAGGATTCTGAGTTCGAATCTCTTCACATGCCTCGGGAACCTTTCCCTTATAGAGGACTATACAAAAATGCGATTTAGGGTCAGCCAATAGCTAATAGACCTACGCTCAATACCATACATTTGCTCCCTTTCAATACATACACAATGCCTCGTGATACTACGTCACAAATAGAGGACTTATACCAAATCTCAATTCGCTACAATCAACTGCCTCTCATAAGTAATTTACCAAGTACATTAACTTTTACGCGTTCCTAGCGTGACATTTTACTTTAATTGCGCTCCTTTTGCGCTATACATTTTAAGCCTAGCGTCATCCAAAGAACTGATAATATCATATTAACCATTGATACACATTTCAATTTTTATATTATTCTTTCCTTTTGCAATAACTTTCTCTCTTTCAAGAACCTGCATTTAAACATCACGTCTATACTTTTTATTAAGGCTCTAACGCTCTTTTATTCACATCAATTAATTTGATCTTTATTTAATATTTCCTTACTTGGTTATTCTTATTATTATTTCATCTCGTTATTCTTTACACAAGCTCAAAAGCTATTTCTTTTATATCTCAAATTTACTTTATTTAAATCTCTTTCATAATAATTACTAATATTTCGCTTGCTCTTATGACATTTGTCAAATACATAAACATTTTATTCACATATTTCCTCTACGGGATTTATTCTTTACATAATTATTTATAATTTCTCAAATTTCTATTTTTGTTCAGACCGCGTTCTTGTTTATTTAGTATTTATTTATTAAAACACATCCCTTTTACTCAAAAACTCCGGTGGATTTGTACACAGTCATTCCCTGACACCAAAATAGAATGAAATTCATTACTCACATGTGTTTTAAGGTCGTCCCATGACCTTTATTCTTGTGCGATGTTTCATTTTGGCCCACTTTGAAATTTTACTCCATATTATATAAATTCATCTTATGTACGAACACTTCTTGACACATATTTAATACACTTAACATTGACGACATTTTTATACACTGGTGTGTCCCTTTAGAACACACAATAAACACTAAAAAATATTAATTTAACACACAATCTTGATCAATTTACACTTCACAATTCTTGATCACTAGGCCGTATTTCTTAGCCTATCACACGTGACCTCTTAATTTCCCGTTTCCAAGGGTGAAATTTATTCAATGTCGGCTTCCTATCCTGCAGAATACGAAAGTCTCGAAACATCTACTTTTCCCTGGAATTCTAACTCTTCGAATCCTATTCTGGATGACCGGCTATTTCTCTAGCTTGAACGGCTTCCCTTGTAGATCTGGTTTATCGATCCTAATGAAAGTCTGTTCGGATCGAGGTCTCCTCGATAACCTATCGATGACCTATGGATTTATTTTATAGCAGCTAGTACTTCTCGAGTCTAGTGCTTTAGAATAGTTCGTCTGCTTTCTGGAGAATTGTCTATAGTCTCCGTTCTTCTTTATTTGATCGGTTCTAACACTCCTACGTTTCTGAAATACGTTCCGAACCTTACTCTGTTCTTCCCTTTTTGGGTTCTTTAATTTAGATAACTGTTTATCTTTCTGTTACGGTACTTCCGTACGTTATGATATATTCGTTCGTCTATTTAAAGACCTATCGCCTTAAGTCCAACGTTCGCAGCCTGCTCTGACTATATCTTACGAACTTTTCACTGTAACTTATGTACTGTCGGACCTAAATCCTGTAACTAGGATTTTCCTAACTTTTCAACACGGCGATACTTTAATTTTTCTTCTTTACCACTCCTTATGGAGGCCAGCAAGTTGTTAATACTGCGACGCCTATGGCTATCGGATATTAATTCTGCGGTGTAATACAGCGTTTCTCCCTTCAAGGAGTACTAGTAACTGTCTTCGATGTGACGCAGAGTGACGCCCCACACGGCTGTCTGAATACTGATGCGTAGCAACGCCCCCCTTGGGCTATTTGGACCTGCTTGTACTGATGCGTAGTAACACCCCTCACGGGTTGTCAGAATAACTGCATGATTGGCTTGGTGAGGCCAGGAGTTTTATACCTTTTCGCTACAAAAAGATAAGACTCTAGCCCTTTCTGTGGCCAACTTCTAAAATACTGGTTGCACAATTATAAAAATTATACCTTCCGAAAGCTCGTCTTCTCAATGTTAAATAATCTCATTGCACATAAGAATCGATCGTGCAATTCGGAGATATTAATTAATTTCTCGTCCTCAATTGTGTGGGTGTTGCTGTTCTTTTGTACTCTCCCCTCTACACCAGCCTTGGTAATTCCCCGATGACGTCTACTTGCGTTTGCAGTTTTCTCCTGTGCAATATTTAAAGGGTTTTTCTTTACTAAAAAATCTCTCATTCGAAATGATTCACCGTACTGTACTTGTTTACTCATTTTTATACTCGTAAACGGGTTAAATTTAATTATTCCTCTTCTGGCGCATAAGCGGTGTTGTCGTTTTCCAGCAAGCTCAGCTCGATTTCCGAATCAGGCTTCCTTGTCTAACAGTGGGAAATTTCCACTCGGTTATTAATACTCATGACTAGCTCCCTTCTGAATGTCAAGAGGGGTGATCTCATCTCTCGAACACCTGGTTCTCGCTTCTTGCACCATATTAGGCTAGCATCCTAGCTTGATCTTTCTCTAAGTTACATTAGAAACTGTACGTTTCTTTCATTTCTTCCCCAAATGCATGGATTCGACCTCCATGGACCCTATGGCACATGGGTTCAATATATATACGTAAAGGGAGATCGTGTCGTCGTGAATTAATGGGGTTATGCGTTCTCGGCGATTGTGTTTGTGTGCTTATTAGGAGGACGTATTGGTATTACTTTATTATTCCTACGTGTTTTGTGTGAGCCATGTATTTGAATTCCAAGGAAGATCCGTGCTTCTCATGTTATGTTAATTTGCGTTGGATAGGCCATGTCGTTATGATCGAGTGAGCTAAGTTGTTTGATTTGTTGTGATATGTTGGGTCATCGCTACTGGGGTTAGGTTGATAGTATTTTGTGTTAAGGGTAATTTTAAAGAGTATGTATCCTCCTTGGCATTCTCTTGAAGGCTTAAGTGTTTCTTTATTTTTGCGGGAGAGTAATATTTATTTGTAATGGGTTCCGACTGGAGAGCGAGGATGTAGTTGTTTATTCTTCTTATTTTGTGTTTGTTTTCCAGTCGAGAACCGTTACTTGATTCCTCTGCGTTATTAAATGAGATATATATCGATCCAGTCTTTCATGTGGCGATTAGCTGTGTTGATTTCAAGTATTCCGGAGACTGATTTCGATACGCATTTCACTTTCAATGTTAGATGGTTGCACCATGTGCATTCATCCGTAAACAAGATTTACTTTATGAATTATTGAAATTCTTTTATTTGGTGATAAGCTTTCTTGATTAATTTTATACCTTAATTCTTTATCCTTGTAGTCTGGTAATTTGTGGTGAACTGGTCAATGTTTCGTTTTAAGGGGTTGGTATGTCACGTCTGTTTATGTTTGTGTGTGTGACGTTCAGGGGCGCACCCAGGGGGGGGGGGCTTTGGGGGCTTAAGCTCCCCCACCAAAACCTGGGAACACTTTAAAAACATTGATGATATCTTTCTAGAAAATTGATTGCATAACTGGAATGATAGGGAATCTTCTTCAGGAGCTCTAATACTACTAAACTCCTTAAGTCAAGGTGAATTTATAATTGATCTCATGGCATCAGAAAAACTGCTTGTTTATACAATAAACCTAAGCAAAAAGCTTCAGGGAACTGATTTAGATTTATCGTCCACAATTACACACGCTGAAACTGTGATTGAAAGCATAAAATCTCTAAGAAAAAATGCAGATCAAGAATTTCACTCGTTTTTTGAAGAAGCTACCAAAATTCCTAATAACTGCGGTTCAATAATTTCGATGCCTCGAACAGTTGGAAGACAACTTACAGAAGCAACATACCAGCAGAAACTCCAGAATTATACTAGAAAAGATCTGTTTTCATCCCTTGGATTGACTCTTTCATTAATTAATTGGAATCTCGATTCATCAAGCATAAAGACTTATTAAAGAGTTTTGAGTGCTTGCTGCTTCAGCCAATGCATCACATACACATAAAGAAACCTTCCAAGAAAAAATGCAACTTGATTTCTTACAGCTGTATATTTTTTATAAGAATGGCATAATTGAAAGTGGAGGAAACAACAAAGGCCTGCTTTTGGCTGAGTTTGAACTGTGGTACAAGAGCTTGAAGACCCACGCTAATATCCCTAAAAACGCAATCGATGTGTTGAATCTATGTGACAAGGACTTGTTTCCTAATATCCACACATTGTTGAGAATTTTGTGTACGGTATCATCCCTGTGACTACGAGCTCTGCTGAGGTGTCATTTTCTACACTACGTCGGCTGAAATTATATCTTAGGAATACCATGGGTGCAGACAGGCTGACTGGACTAGCAGCACTGAATATTCACCGGGAAATTGAAGTCACCAGTACAAAGGTAGTTTCCGTTTTGAAACAAGAAGTTCCGTGACGAACTAAGGAGCCTACTTTTCATGCCAATGATTATTCTACAGTATATGAACCTATCTAGAATAATGACGAAATTAAGTTGGTAATATCGAAATGTCTAATTAGTTCTAAATATTCCTGGTATAATGTAGCCTAATAGAGCACTACAGTTGGCAGCCCTGGTGACTGAATATATTGTTAGTTCCATATCTTAAGGTACAGAATACAAAATTTGGTTGAAGTCCAATGGACGTTACATGCACTTAGACATTGGATCTATCAGCACGCGTAAAAGCATGTTGGCAACAATGTCATGCGTGTGCTGGTTAGAAATAAACGGAAATATTATGATATCTTGTTGTGCCAATTTTGGATGAAATCCATTTGTTAGTATAGAAGTTACATGTTTTTTTAAATTGGACCTATCAGCAAGCATAGAATCATGTTGGCAGCACTGACTTATATTAATTACTCCAAATTAATCCAGAGTGTCAGGTGCTACACGTGTGCAAAGTATAGAGCTGTTGGCTTGCATACTTTCTGATATATTGATATTAGGGTAAAAAATTTAGACAGCATTTATTAACAGTTGGCAGCCCTGATTGCTCTTAAGAATACTTATAGTCATTCTGTTATGTTACACATAGCACATACGAAATTTGGTTGAAATCCAACTGATAGTATAGAAGTTATATGTATTTAAATATTGGTCCTATCAGCAGGCTTACAATTATGTTGGTAGAACTGAAGTATATAAGTTACTCCAAATTAATCTAAAATGTCAGGTACTATACGTGTACATAGTATAAAGCTGTCGGCTTGCATACTTTCAGATATATTGGTATTTGGATGAAGAAAATAGAGAGAGCAATTATCAACAGTTGGCAGCCTTGGTGGCTCTTAAGAATACACTCAGTCATATTTGTTTATGTACACATATTGCATTCAAAATTTGGTTGAAATCCAATTAATAGTGTAGAAGTTATATGCATTTAAAATTGGACCTATCAGAAGACTTACATTTTTTTGGCAACACTGTCATATATGGCCTCCTGGAAATTAAACTGAAATAGTATTATCTACACGTGTGCCAATTTTGGAATAGCTCCAATGCATACCTTCCATATCCAACATGGAGCTCAAATTTCTAGTGCGTTTTTTCAGCAGTTGGTTGCACTGACATCAATTTCAAGTATGGACTTGAGATATTCCGGTATACATCTTTACTCATACTAAATTTAGTTTCGATTGTTGCAGCCATTTAGGAGTTGATAGGGGGGGGGACACACAGCCAGACAGACAGAAGGACAGACAGACAGACAGACACACATTTTCCCGTATCGATCTCATAAGTTTACTTTTTCCTCATTTTTGCAAAATGTGAAAAGTAGGCCAAAAATCTGCTAGGCGGCTGGATTTTTTTCTGTGAAATTTGAGTTTCCACTTTATTGAAACAACGTTAATGTTAATTCATTAATACATGATTTGTATCAACTATTTGTTTAAACTTGCATTCAGCCTGTGTAATTAAGTTCAACTTGATATCAGTGGCGTATGCTAGACCAAAAGTATGGGTGTGCTGTTAAAAAATATACAGTTGATCTATGGCCTCACAGAAATCTTACAAGTGACATATCGGGTCTTCTTCCCCCCTTCGGCATTTCCCAATTAATTGGGGTCGCCGGAGCCAACCAGGCTCATTTTGGTTTTGGCCGGGGATTTAAGGCCGGATGCCCTTCCTGACACCACGTGATTTTCCAGGTGAAAATTCCACCCCGCTGTCACCGGGATTCGAACCCCGGCCGTCCGGGTGAAAGGCGAGAAACTAAGCCACTGCGCCATCACGCTCCCCAAGTGACATATCGGGTACATTTCATAAATTTAGTAATTAAAACCACGTAGGCCTACGTCTTTCATTTAAACATCAACTGTATTCTTCTCTCTTGAGAAGAGAACTTCTCAATCACAGCATTATAAAATGAGTCTTTGTCCTTCATCGTGTGTACTAACTCCTTTTCGATTGATAACTAACTTAAGTTACTCAGTCTTTCTTGTGTTTGAGTGCTTCGTAGGTAAGTCTTGATTCTTCTTAATGCAGAAAACGAACGTTCCACAGAGCTTGTAGTACAAGGAATGGTTGGTATTAATTTAGCAACCTATGAACTTCAACAAATCCAGAAGCGAGGTTATTTCATGCATAAAACTAACAGTGGCAAAGTCGTGATGTAAAACTCCACCTGGTTGGTGCTACTTTGAGTAATTTCTTTCGCACAAATTCTTGCAACGCATGTGTCCTTTTAGATGATTTAGAAAAGAAAGCAGGGAGTCCAGTCAATGTTTGGAAATATATTCCTGCATTCTTTAATCACCGATACACTCTGCTGGAGAACAAGGTATAGAACATGGGCAAAACAGCGGGTGAATATTGCGTTTGGATAGGCCGGTAAGACTTTAGATTGTAAGCCATTCACATGACCGCTCATTACAGAAGCCCCATCGTACGTCTCACCCACTAGTTTAATGGAAATTCTAAATTCACTTACTACTTGTCCTACATTAGCAAATAAACCGTTTGCTATTCTATCAGCACTAACATCTACGAAGCCCAAGAATCTTTCATAGACAGTGCTGCCCTTTACATAGCGGAGAACTGTAGATAGTTGAGATTTATTCTCAATATCTGACGTTTCATCCAGCATTATAGCTACAAATGAAACGGAGTTAATTTCATTTTTTATTTCTTATTTTACTATGTCAGAAATAGCTCTTATGATATCATTTTGAATCATGGGAGAAGTTCCTCGAAATACTGTGGAGAATTTAGATTGTTTTTAAAGATTCAAAAATTCTAAAAAATTGCCTTTGTTGAAAGAGCCATCTGATTCGTCAGTCCCCGTAGAGGGAGATCCTGGTTAGCTAGGAGGCAAATAGCATCAATAATTCGTATTAATATGGCTGTATTTTTCTTTACCTCTTCGTTATGTTTACTGGTATCAATTCTACGTTGATCATCAAGTAAAGTATTAATTCGCTGTCAGCCGAAAAGTCTTGATTTCAGAAAATATTGGACATGGGTTTGAGAATGTCAATGTTTCTGTTGTGCACTAGACAAGTGATTTAAGTCAGCAAACCCATGCTTACTCCAAACATCATTTTTGATAGAAAACAATAAGCATGTCCAACAAAATAATCTGTTAGAAGTTTCACAACCCGCTAACCAGTCTACATTTTCATACTGTGAAATAGAAAAATGTCTAATGTATTGTTCACTTGTTGTTTTATATTGTTGCACTAAATTCGGAAGTGGCGGAGTAGGCCTACCCTTACTCACAATATCCAATTTCTCTTCTAATGTACGAAGAGGGAATGGTTTTTGCAAGAGATCTACAAGAGTATACATTTCCAAGCACAGGTGTCAACTCGGAAGATTCACACTAGGCCTATCTTGCACTGAAACACAACTAAAAACTCCAATCAAACCTAAACACAGCACCGTACTTATGTTATACGAGCAAGAGCTGAGCTGCTGGCTTGCCGCACGACTTGGCCGCTTGTGAATCTCGAGTTCCCCCTCCCCACCAGTTGCGCGCGCAGGCAAGAACAGCGGTATTTTGAAACAAAGCTGTCCGGAAGCAGGGACAGCACAGCCGAGCATCAGAGCCATGCAGAACACAGGCCGGGAGCTGGTGACCGCAGCAGCCAATTTACTAACTTCCTCGTCATTCTGGCGATTATGTACTCTTTCAGCCAGCAGACATTTGAGATTTAAATGGTAATAAATTGAATATATTCTTGAATCATATGCAGTTAACTTCTAATGAGGAAGAGTGAAAAAAAAGAACAAAACACAAATTTATAGGGTGTCCGGTGGACACCTTGAACACCCGCAATATACGCCTCTGCTTGGTATTCTAGAAATGTTTAAGATTATAATGTTATTTATTAAGGAAAATTAAAATAACTTATATATTTTCACGTACAGTACATAAAATATTTGTTACAATCCATAACACTAAGGTATACAATTACATCTCTTAATTTTTAAAATGTAATTTTTAGTTCCAATTAAATTTACATATACAAAATCAAAATGTTATTATTAATTTCCTAAAACCTATACTATTTCTTGGTATAAACAACTCAAAACTTAGTAAATGATTGCAGATAATTGATGTTACGCATCAATCTGGCGATCCTGGTAGCTGGATATACTCGTAGTTATGATAATAATGAGCAGAGCAATCCAGTCGTTATCACTCTGATCGTGATCAAAAGTTAATTCTTGATAAAAATCATGCAGGTCCTTTTTATTACTTGTATAACCTTAGCTCAATGGTACTGTAACTAAAATTTGTATAAAACCAATGCACATTTTATCTAAATAATGTCCAGTCCAATAGCATATTTTTATTGGTTTTAACAGAGCATTCTACAGTATGTTTGATCTTTTAGAATACCTTTTTATGCATATGATCTCAAATATACCGTACATATTTACATACAAGACTAATAATGGACACATTCTCTTTCCATAGCTGAAATAATGTTAATGAGGAAAGCCCCCTCCAAACCAAAAGTCTGGGTGCGCCCCTGGTGAAGTTCTATGTTAATGTCAATTGTGATGCAAGCTCTGTTGTATAAAGGTGTATTTTCTTGAGGGACAGTGTTCATGGAGTTGTAGTTTCAAAAATTGTATAAAGCATTTCTTCTAGTTACGATATTACGTAGTAACCAGAGGTGGGGTAAATGTTTATGAAATTATCGATATTTAACTTAATGTGGGCAGGAACTCCTTTTTTAAATATTTGTCATCAGGCAATCTCCTAACATAAAGAAATTAATTTGGAACATTTCTCTGAGAATTAGGTTTTATATTAAATTTTTACTGTGTTTAAACCATGTTTTTATTTTTAGAAGTGTTTAACTTGTGGAGTAGTCTGACATCCCTTAATAACTTCATCCTCAACCATTTCATCCGTCCCTCATTTTCCCTCCCCTGAAGTATACTGAATTATTTAACCTTTTGTCATTTGTAATTTTCTATTTTGTTTACTAAATTTGCCCCTTTGTTTTGTGGCTCTTGTAATGGATTGTGTGCGCATTGCAAAGGCTGGTTTTCATTTAGTCAATCTTCTAGACTGCTTATTCTTGATACGTTTCCTTTTCTTGGACCTCTGTGTCTTAGTCCATCCTCTACACACTGTGGGACCGTCCTACGTCCTCTGGGGACGATCGTCATCCAACCGTCTTGTTCCTCCTTCGGGTCCGATGGCGTAGATGGATTGGCTGGCCGGCTCTGACGATCCTCGCTACGGTGGTCGCGGTTTCGTTCACGTAGCGTGTTCTTTGTATATCCTCCCATTTTCAGTGGTAACGTTCCTGTACGTGAAGATGCTATGTTCATCTAGGTTAATTTAAATAATCTGTCATGACGTCTTGTTAAGTAGATCCCGAGGTGTACAGAGTTCCTCGGTTATTTGGGAAAATCCTGATTTTGAAAGTTAAAGGAGGAGATCACCAATTAGTGAAGTTGGGCCTGTGTCTAGTAGTTTTGTTTGTGATAAGGGGCCAGCCGTTTTCAATATATATATAGTGTGCCCTTGTGAACAATAAATATGTAAATCACTGTCCGCCAGCTCAGTAAGGCATTTTCGGGGCATAGAACGTCCTCCCACTGTGTGATTCACATATTTTAGGATCAAGATTAGGGTAACACTTAAAAGAAAAGAAAATTCAAAATCTAAAAATTATTTAATTAATATTCAAAAATTGGCGCTACAACAATAAAAATTACACTCCAGTGTTCACACTTGTCTAAACAAGACAAGGAATCAATAAAATAAAACCACAAATCAATATTGAAGGTTCCGAATGTACCTGACAAAAATCAATTATGCTTTTCACTTCCATAAAGCAAATATAAAAGCTTCAAGATATGAGCATCTGATGGCTTTGAGATATATTCTTACATAATTATTCATTAAAAAATCAAGCACTTTCAACCCCCATTTGGAGTTCTAACGAAAGTTGTGCTTATTTGTTTATAACAAACACATTTATTAATGTACACATGAGTTTCAAAATTGCATCCCTTTCAAACAATTCTACAAATCAGTGTTGTCGGGAAGAGAAAATCGTGCATCCAATGAGTAATGAAAACTACTGAATAAAATCAATTTAAAGGAGACTCCCAGGCTCGTTTAATATTTCCATTGTTACTCTGGAACAACATTATCATTCTTAACAACAATTAGGGATTTCATATTGGTCTTAAACCATTTATTTAAGCTTATACGGTTCTCTGAACGATATTTAGGCAAGGATATAATAATATAAATTCACGGTGCTGATGACCGACGTGTCTATAAAACACGTAAATTCCTGGCACACAAGCGTGCGGTCCACCGACCTACCCCAAGCGATTAGTGGTTTGTTTGTAGTGCTGTCAAGGCTCTCCACAATGATTTACAATTACGAGCGTCCTACAACTCCCTCTTGCTAGAGAGAAAATCTCTCTGCTGGCCGACAGGCTATTCTAAAGAAAACGCTTCTGGCTCGAGAATACCCACAATAATTCCTTAATTCATTTACAGTTTGGCGGGCATAATCATCCGCTATTATCAGTTCAGGTGAACATATTGATTGTTAGGTATCTGCACTGGTAGGGTATGGTATTCATATACCAATAATGACGGGGCTGTCGACGTGAATGAACCTTAGTTCAAAACCATAAGTAGTGGAGTGATGACAGTTCTAACCCCCCCCCCCCCACCACTACTCCCAATGCGAGCCGATAATTCCCGAACCGGTGGTCGGAGATTCACGAATAAAGTGTCGTTGGACTCGGGCTGACGGGGGCTTTGCTATGGACTACTCGTTATATTTTTGAATTTTTTTTTTGAAAATTTTTGTTTTCGAAAGTTGGTGATAGTTTGAAAACCAAACAGGATAGAACGTTGTGCCATGGCTCAAACGAACAGTCTTTATGACCTTTATTTTTTGTAATAAAACTTTTTTATTTTTTATATTTTTTTGAAAACACTTGAATTTTGAAAATCCTATATTTTGGAAACTAGGAACTCTACAAAAAAAATTGTTTTACGTAAATCAATGGTCCCTACCCCCTCTACCCCCAAAATAAATTTCAAGTCTCTAGAGAAAAAAATTGTGTGTAGTAGTGGGATGAGGGGAAAGCTGCTTCCAAAAGCAAGTGGTGAGCCCCTGCGACCTTGGAATGGAAGGAGCCATGCTAGGAGGGCGTGCTTGGATTCGTTTTTTCGTCTCGTTGCGCTCTTTACGGGAATGTCGGTGTCGAAAAGATGAAAATTTGGAAACACGGTCTTTTTGGGGTAAAACCGTGATTTTGAACTTTTTGCTATATCTCGCGAACCAATCATGCTAGAGGCATGAACGAGGGGTCCAAGGACTCGGGCTGACGTCCTCTTTGCTATGGACCACACGTTATATTTAAAAAAAAATTGGAAACGCGATTTTGGGGTAAACACGTGTTTTTTGTGATTTTTGCCGATATCTCACGAATCAATAACGCTAGAGACGTGTACGAGGTGTCCTAGGACTCGGGATAACGCCCCCCTTTCGAGTGTGGTAGATATTGTTTTCCAAAAAAAAAAAAACGCAAAGGGACTAACGCCATACACATTGAAAAAAAAACTGTTTTTTTTTCTTTACCTGTTTATAATGTCCATGAAGCGTGGTGGTTGAGAGAGACGATACGGCTGGGTGTGTGTTTGTGTTTCAACGAACCTGTCGCTGACCACGGTGGCTGTGCTCAATAGATCAATCGCTATTTCGGCGGGTCGGTGTATGACAGAGCGAGGGTGCGTTTTCTGATATTTTACCTTTAACGTGTAAACGGTGATGAGAACTAGGTTCTATGTTGGTCGAAGCGAGTAGAGAAAATAAACTTGCCGACGAGCAGGAGGTGAATGTCATTTGAGCTTATTGGAAGGCTCCGATCTGACTTGACAACAGGTGACGCTTGAAGGTGAAATAATCTGACCATCGTGGTGGCAGGGGAGTGTGAAAGGCATGCACACACATTTGTGAAACCACATGTAGGCTAAACCAGTGACATCCTGTTTTGCTTCGTACGTGACAAAATGCAAGTTCATGTGAAATTTGATCTTCCACAGGTGTTCGCTTGGGTGTTATCTGTCCACGTGCGCGATAACTGTTAACAAGTGACATCCTGTTTTGCTGCGTACGTGACAAAATGCAAGTTCATGTGAAATTTGATCCGGCACAGGTGTTCGCCTGGGACGTTAGCTGTCCACGTGCACGATAAGAGAATGTTCAAAGCGTGGGAATCGCTGAATCAGTAAAAAAGTATGATGCAACTTGTGGGAATGATGTCACAACCAATAGATAGGCAAGAGCTGCGAACAGCAGTGGTGGGAGGTGGAGGGGGGGGGGGGGGAGAGGGGGAGGGGTAATGTAAGAGAGAACACAGGTGGAAAGAGAAAGAAATATGTGGAGCTGAGGACTGTACACATAGAGCTATAGGTGGTGTACAACATGTGTGAATAAATAAAAAGTACACAGGTTCACACAACATGTAATTTATTGATCCAGGAATTAAACGTAGAGTTAAACCCTAACCATTTGACGTAGAGTTTATTTCCTTTTTGTTTCAACACTTTTTCCACAAGATAATGCTGAGGAAATGCTGTTTTCTGAAGTTCATGTAGATAAAATCTACCTTTTATGGGTTGATGGTTGAGGTCCTCGAGTAAATAGGTGACTGGACTGTCCAAGTTGACTCGACGAATTCGAAATAGTTCAGTCCCCCACTGAGGCGTGTAGCCCTTATTGAAGGTAGACTTAAATTTGCTCACACGAACAAAATCCCCAATGTTCAGTCGGTGACGTTTAGGATCGGCTGTTTTTATGGGGTTAAACAGTTTATCCAATCGCTGAATATTTTTAGTCACGAGGCGTGGCTTGGTCCCAATCGTTCTATGTTTGGTGTCATTGTAACGTGACACTAGTTCAGATAACATGTCCAACCAGCGATACGTGCCCTGAGCGGTAAACGCTTTCCACATGTGGGTTTTCAATGTTCGGTTGAACCGTTCGACCACACTGGCTTTCAGATTGCTGTACGTGGTGTAATGGTGAATATCCTTAGATTTGAGAAAACTGGAGAAGTCCTTGTTGAAAAATTCTTTCCCCTGGTCGGTTTGTAGCAGCTGAGGTTGACGTTGGGAGTGTTGAATAATATGTTGAAAGGCCTTGGTAACTAGTGGACCAGACTTGCGACGCACAGGTTCAACAAAGGCCATTTTGGAATAGACATCAATGACGGTCAACATATAGCGTACACCGTCGTTAACGCCAGCATAGGGTATCATTTCAACCAAGTCAGCCTGCCAAAGTTCATCCACACCTCGTGAAATCACCTTGAGTCGCGGATAGTGATGCCTAGCTGGGCGATGCAACTCGTGAGCAATACCCATTTTAATGGGTGAGGGCTTAAACAATAATTTTGGCATTTCGAAGTTCTTGTTCAATTTCTTGAATTTCCCAATCGTGACCGGTATGGCCAGCTTGACGTGAAGCATGCAACAACTGTAGCCGCTGGACGAGCTTATTGGGATTGTGCCAGTAGGTAACATCCACAAGGGGTTTTAATGGTTTAAATGTCACTCCCGAAGCGGACACTTTCCGACGAGTACTTTGACTGGTGGGAAACATTTTTGCAATGATGGTTTTATATTTTTGAGATATATTGGCATTCACTTGTTGCGTGGGATCATACTGTCTCTTATGGGCATGGGTATCCAATAAAATGGATTTATATTTGTCAAGATCCTCTGACGTATAATCATGGGAAGAGGGGGTCTGAGAAAAGAGCAGCTTTAACAGTCCTGGGGTTAATTTATAGTTGATGTTTTTAATGACAGCTTTAGTACGAGCAAATTTAATGGATGAATCGCCAATTTTAAAACTATCATCCTCATAGCGAACACCATACGTGGTATCTGTGTTTCCAATAAATAGATCGGTGAAATAGGGTTCCAATGTTGATCCATAATATTTTATTAAAATGGTTTTCAGTTGTGCTTTATGTTGAGGGGTGGCCAAGAGTTGTGAAAACGGAGACGCCCTGGAAGGGCAAGGTGTTTCGACCATGGCCAAGGATTTCTTTTTTCTCAAAAACTCTGCAAGGGGTGCGGCCTTTTTTTGAGGCGTAAACACTTGTTCCTCCTCATCCTCAACTTCACTAACACTAGTCAAATCTTCCTCTTCCTCTTCCTCAGGGTCCTCGTGCAGCGTCTGCGTGGCTTGTGAAACGGTGGGTAGCGTTTCAGATGGCTTGAAAGAGGGTTTCAACATGGCTTTTAGCGGAGGTGCTAAATGTTGTTGAATAAACAAAGCATGATTGGCACGTGATTGTTTCAATTGACGAAACTTTTGGCGAATAGTATTTTTTGCTCTAATAATATGTTTTTTTAATTGACTCTCTGCTAACGCCATGGTGTCTTGGCAAATGACTTGCCGGGGAATGAGACAAGGCCTTAAATAGCAATAAAATGATCAAACCCTAAGCGATACCGTCCTTGGTTGAGTTCACTTTGTTTGTCAATCACTAAACAGGCATGACGTTGAGTGTTCCAGCACTTGGCACACAATTCTGTAAACATTTGAAAGGTCATATCCGGATTCACATGTTCATTATAAATGTGACGACTGTTCCTCTCGTCCTGACGAAATAAAACAATGACATTGGCATTGTCACGAATCAACTGTTTGGACATTTTAGAATACGTTTGCCCAAGATAGAAGCAATCGATATGTTTGTGTCGACCCATGCTGAAATAGCTTTGAATGATGCCTTGACGTTCAGTGGATACATCATCGAAAATCATGAGTGAATCAGGCTTTACTTCATCCGGTGAAATCACATTTTCTTGCATGGAAAATGTAAAATAACCCATATTCTCTTTTTGTAATCCAGACATGACTTGATCCAGAAACACGTAAAGGGGTTGGTAGAGAGATTTTGCAAAAATATAAATATTTTGAAAACGCAGACCATTGGGCGCTGTAATGAGCGTTAGCAAAAGATTAGTCTTTCCACAGCCGGAAGGCCCCACAATGATGCAGCGAATGGAAGATGGAAACAGTGAACCATGGCGTTGTTCACGTGATGTGGGACAGAGATGGGAAACCATGTCCCCCACGGGGAATGACTCTTGCTGCTTAATAATCTTCATGTCAACTAAGGCTTAGACAGGCTAGCAGGCTGTCTATATACAGGACACCGAGCCTTGTCATAGAAACAGTAGACTGGTACTACAGGTTGACGATGGATGTCTTTGGACGTGCGTTGATGGCCAAAGCTAGGTCTGTCCCCATACATGATCCTAAACAGGAAACAGATCCTGCTAATAAACACTATGTGGATACGTCAGTAGTGCCACGCACAAAACAGGGAGATTATGGCTTTAAGGGAAAGCGGTTAACCCATGTAAAATATCCTCAAGTGTCTACAGACGTTACTACGAAAAAGTATGTGGATAACAAAGTGTATGAGTTTAATGACAAAGTGCCCCAGCTTACGGTGAATGGCTATAGCGCTAATCACCATCGGATTATTCACGTGGAAGACCCACAAGACGAAGACGATGTTTGTACCAAGCGTTACATGACCCATGAAATGAAAAGGCTTTATAAATTTATCCCATCTGTATTTTTAGTGTATCTAACAAATGAAAAACCTGTGAATGACAGAAACCATTTACCGCTAGTCCATGATCAGCACTTGACCTATGCGCTTGCTTCGGGTTTAAGCCACTATCGATTACACTATGATGGAACCATTCACATCAAATATGCCATACCTGATGAGAACCATTTACAAATAAAGATAAATGGTCATAGGATGTTGGTCCATAACCATGAAATGGTCAATGCTGGTGACGAATTATCCTTTCACCTCATGTTGACATGGGATGAAAAGCAAGCGGGAAAAACCATAAACGACTTCCCACTTTATGTGGAATTGGAATATACAGCCATGATATAACCATCTGACGTTAGTTGTGATTTAAACTTTCTTGTGAAAGGTTGTGGGTCATTATCATCATGGTGAAACAAAGGTATGTGGTGAGAAAGACTAAAAAAAGGACATTGTCCTTGGCAAAGCCTGGGCTTACAACATTCGAGGACAAGCCCTTGCGAAAGAAAAAAAGAAAAAATAATGTATTGACCATAAGGAAAGCCCTTCGAGCAGCACAGAGACAGGTTATTCCAAAACGTCGGCGACAGGTTTCAAACCAAGGGCGAGTGATTCCCGTCCCCAAACGAGCGGGATTTTTACCTGCATTATTTGCCGGTTTGGCTGCTCTGGGTTCACTTTTGGGCGGTGCCAGTGCAGTGGCGAAAACCATTAAAGCCGCGCAGCAGGGCAAGCAACAACTCAAAGGAAGTCAGCGACACAATGAAACGATGGAAGCGATTGCCATGGGGGCTAGAAATGCCAATTTAAAGCCAGCCTTTTATCAACAAGGATTTGGGATTTCACCATTTCGAAATATTAAAAAAAAAAAAATAACCTCAGCCATAGCGAGACATGCCCTGACGCATCAACAAGTGGAAAGCTATGCTAAACAACTAAAGCTTTCTCATTTTCGAGGTGTGTTTATGCGAAACCAATTACCCCCACGACCCTGGAAAAAGGAATGTGCTGTTGTCAATTTGGATGATCACCGAGGACCAGGAACGCATTATGTAGCTTATGTCAAAGAGGGATCCACGGTATGGTACTTTGACAGTTTTGGGAATTTGCCTCCGCCCATGGAACTAGTGACCTATTTTGGAAACAGGATCAAGCTATATTATAATGTGAAACGAGAGCAAACGTTTAATAGCCAACAGTGTGGACGTTTGTGTTTATTTTTTTTATATAAGACGCAGCATAAGCTAAAACGCCACCAGTATGTCGGCAGAAAGTAAAACGTTTACAGTGCATGGACGTGGACCTGAAGTCAGCCTAGACTTTTACCCGCCTATCGAATTGAGTGAAAAACCCTATGGTTTAGGACTTGTTTCTCTTGAAACGTACAATCGAATATACAACATACGTGAAAATGTGAACAACAAGTTTTACTATGATGATTCTGTGCTCACCTTGAACTCTGGTGGATACACGATCGATGACATTTATGAACACATTTATGTGGTGTTGATCAATCAATATGGTTTAAAGTCATTTCTCGACGGAACGCACAAGTTTGAACTTGTAGGCAATACCAACACTCATCGCTGCAGTATTTTCTCTACCTTCAACATTGACTTTAAAACACACCCCGATTCCATTGGCCCATTACTAGGATTTAAACCACGTGTGTTAGAGCCCAACAAAAAACATGAATCAGACCATGAAGTGAAATTCATTGAGGACCATCATGTGTCGGTGACGTGTAATATTATTAGCCAAGTGTACACCAATCAGGAACCATCGCATTCACTTTATGACTTTATTGTGACATCGCCCAATGGCTATATTATTCGTGAAAACCCTCCAGTGGTGCTTTTTCATGCTGTGGCTGTCGATAGTATTAGTAATATAACATTAAGACTGATCAATAGAGATCAACAACTCATTGATCTAGATTCTACCACACCAGTGACTTACAAGTTGGTGCTAAAGACACTATGAAATTTGTGTATAAAGCAACAACACCGTCTAGGAATGGTGTTAGTTGTTTGCCACGTGAATACACGTTAACATCTCAGAACAAGCAGATATTACAGCATTTGGGTTACCACGTCAACCCTCATGATGAATTCTATCCTAGAGATAGCGAACCGCATCGAGGAGCAACCAGGAGTGGTAAGAATTGATCTCCATTCCTATCAAGCTCAAACACCTGGACTCAATAACAATGATGAAATTCAATTTGTTATCAACAACCAAGATATTTACACCCTACCGCATGAAAGTGTCATTCAGATTGAAGGTCGGCTCACCAAAGCCGATGGCTCTACACCTACCACATCCAAGTTGGCCAACCATGGTTTAGCCTTTCTGTTTTCTGAAGTACGTTATGTCATTAACGATATCGTGGTGGATAGCACTCGAAATGTGGGCATTTCCAGTGTCATGAAACTATACCCCTCTTATAGTGAGGAAGAAGGTAAAACACTTTGCATGGCAGGTTGGTGTCCTGACTCGACCAATGACTGGATGGTACACACCGATGGGACCTTTACTGGATATTTACCTCTTAAACTGATTCTAGGCTTTGCTGAAGATCACCAACGCATTGTGGTCAACGCAAGGCAAGTGCTTTATCTGGTGAGAGACAGGAGTGATAATAATGCACTCAAGGAAGCCGACAATGCCCCCATCGATTCAAAAGTTCAACTACAACGCTTGCTATGGAAAGTGCCTCATGTGACCCTTAACGATAGCAAAAAACTGGACATACTCAAAATGGTAAAGAGAGATATGCCTCTACCCATGGAATTTAGAAGCTGGGCACTCCATGAGTATCCGCTATTGCCCACTACCAACACACACAGTTGGTCTGTAAAAACAGCTCGCTATACAAAGAGACCTCTCTACCTGATCGTGGGTTTTCAAACGAATCGCAAGTATCAACAAACCAAAGATGCCTCGCAATTTGATCACCTGCAATTGAGAAATGCACGTCTTTTCCTCAACGGAGCTGTGTTTCCCTATGAAGGACTGGATTTGGATTTTTCAAAAAATAAGTTTGGGCCCCTGTACGACTTGTTTTCTAAATTTCGATGGTCGTATTATCAAAAAGAGAACGGCCCCATGCTACTACCCCAAGCGTTTAAGGCAAGAGCACCACTGATTGTCTTTGACTGTTCTTACCTGGAAGAGTCTGTCAAGCCATCCAATATCGACATTCGACTAGATTTTGAAACGCATGACAATGTACCAGCCAATACGACGGCCTACTGTCTGATTATTCATCACAAACAAGTCAACTATTATCCACTGTCCAACCAAGTGACGAGTGTATAAATAACAGGTCATCCCACGTCAAGCCGCTCAGTCATGTCTTGCTTTAAAGCCTCAAGAGACGTTACATCCATGAATTTAAACTCTGAGGAACAACGTTTCAAGACTTTTGCCACATGGCCAGTGCCTTTCATAAACCCTCAAGCCTTGGCAGCCGCTGGATTCTACTATTTAAAAACAAGAGATGAAGTGAAATGTGCCTTTTGTCCCATCATCATAGACCAATGGCAGGAGGGCGATGAACCCATGCAGGAACATCAGCGCTGGTCACCCACCTGCCCCTACCTGTGCAGAATGAAAGTGGGAAATATACCCTGTCATTCAAGCTATCCCTCGCTTGTGTCTCTGGGTGATGAAAAAAAAAACAAGTTACGATACGTGTGGACCGTATGGTATCCATAGTGCTTCGGTGAGCAGCTCACCATCAAAAACGCCTAGTTTAGAGACATTGGGACATCATCGGTGTTATGGACGTTACAAACACAAGAGACTATATTGTTGTATTAGTTGCTATCGTCCTTATCCCAAAATGACAAAGGCCTGTAAGACGTGTAATGATAATAAAATGATGTAATTCTTAAATTCTTATTTTTTTGCTTTTGCCTCTGTCCTACCCTAACCTTATTTTTTGAAACTAGCATGGCAGGTAAGTCCATGCCATGATCACACCTGATCGTCCGTCAGTCGTCAGTTGAACTTGGTCCAGACAAGCGTCAACATGTTGCGCACACTCATTGTGGATTGCCAAGGGTTTAAAATTGGTGACAACAAATTTATATTTAAACAAGTGGCCATGATCGATTGTACCACGTTTTGGATATCACAAGCTACGCATTTGCTATTTAAACCACCCCATGCTTTTGATTTGTTGTGTGAAAAAGACCGTAAACAAACCCAGTGGATTGAAAATCATAGGCAACTAGACTGGAATCAGGGAACCATTTCCTATAAATATTTGGACGTGGTTATGAAAGCACACTTGTCCTCGGCCAATGTGGTATTTGTGAAAGGTAATGAAAAACGTCAATGGTTGCAACCATTTTTGGCGTCTTACTGCCAATGTATCGACCTCATGGAGTTGGGCTGCCCCTCCCTGCAAACGCTCATGGATACTTGTTCCTGTGGCAACATTACCCATACAGCCCTATCACATGCGTGGCATCTCTTTCATTGGTTAACCACCCATGCCTGCTGGGAGTTGTTGAACAAAATTATAACTCAAGATTTACCTGTGAATGACGTCAGTGAGATTTCTACAAGCGACGTATAAACATCTACAGCACGTGATACCATGGAGAAAGGCAATGCTACGGACAAAGCCATCGGCAAGTTCTTTGTGTGCAAAAAGAAACTAGACAGTTTTACCAAAGAGGAACTCTTGGCGCTGCCCAAGTCGTTCATTTATTATGTGGCCGCCAACACGGTCAAAGAAATCTGGCAACATGTACCAAAATCATGGACTCAAGACCCTGTGTTGAGTGAATTGCAACCCTGTACGGATTACGATCACCATAAGCAAGTGGCCATGGCAAAAATACCGTCTATGCGTCAGTGTGCGACTTGCCAGCTAGTGAAACTGTATCACGGTCATAAGAGTCCATGTAAAGACTTTGTTGAATCATTCCACGGGTGTCATGGCGAGAAAAAGCAACAACAACAACAAACACAAACATCGTCCACAGAGGAGGAGGAAGACCAAACCTTTTTACCATCGATGGAAAAGGATATGCCAGACCTGTACTGGCAATGGCGTCATTGACAAAGTGATTCAATACCTACCTTTCGAAATCCATCTTCCAGGTTATCGTTTTTGCGGCCCTGGAACTCGTCTCGAAAAACGTTTACAACGTGGTGATGTACCCATTAATCTTTTGGATCAAGCATGCAAGGAACATGACCTTTCTTATCGCCATAGTCATCCTGGTTTAAGACATGTGGCAGATAAATTGTTATTAAAGAAAGCTAAACAACGTTTCACATCCAGTGATGCCTCAGTGGGTGAAAGGATGGCAGCCCTGATTGTCATGAGTGCTATGAAAGGAAAGTTGATGATGCATGGACATAAACATTGAGGAGTGAGGAATTGGGATTTGTTTGTATTCTATTTTTCTTTTGTCAATTCACTATGACTATGAAATAAAAACAAAAGTTTTCCAGAGCACGATGTTTTGTTATTTTTAATTTTAAGAAATCGTGATGTTGATGGCTGATTTTTTCATTTTACACATTTCACACATGATGAATTCCACACACTGTCATTTATCATTTTGCAATTTACAGTTTTTGAAAACGTTCGTTTCAAGTTTAACGTTTTTGATGATATGGATTTTTCCATTTTGCTGATGACACATTTTAAACAATGTCCGTTTGAAGTTTTTGAATTTTCAAATTTCACACATGGCCATTTCCAGTTTTTAAAAATGTCCGTTTTAAGTTTTGCTGTTTTGGTGATATGGAAACATGGAATTTCCATTTTGCTGTTTTCATATTTTTTCCATTTGGTGTATGTCGAATGTTGAGATTTGACAATGATGTTGATGCAAGTGCATGACCATGACGATGCTGCAGTGAGTTTATGGATGTTTGGAGAAACGTCGAGGTCTACGACTACTGCAGGTAAGACTGTTTTTACAAAAATAATGTCTATTGACTGCCACATTTCAATGAAAAAACGAAACTATTTAAAACAAAATTAATATATAAGTGACCATTTACCCCCCTCCCCACCCACCCACTCTACCTCATCGTGTTTGCTCTGGTCAACCATACACATCAGCTTTCTCTTTCCACTCATACATTCACACCTGTCTTTGGGAACAAACACAACCACTTTATTTATTCCCAAAAGCACATTCTCGACATGCACACTCATTCCAAAAGAACTTTTTAGTTTATCATTTACATTACGAAAAATAATTAAATATTAAAGTTACTAAAAATCTTACTTATTTCATATTTACAAAAAAAACTCAACTTTGTACAGCGTTAAAAGAATCACACTATTTACCAATCAAAAAAATTTAAAAAAATAAGGTTGCATAGAACGTTTTAAGAGCAAAAGATCCAAGTGGATTGCCACTATTTACAAAATCTACTATTTACAATGGCTGAAACCAATATTTACAAAATACTAAATCTACAAGTTACATAAAGCTATGTCCCATAAACGATTAAACAGTGAAATCACACCTCCTCCTCGTTGCGATCATAACCCCAGGGCAGGCTAGTGAGCAGGTCATCACCCCACACACGTTTGTTATCCATGGAGGCGAGGGTGCGTTTTCTCTGTTCCACAAGATATAAATGATGGTTGCTGGATTGTATCCTGCACTGTGTATGAGACATAGCTTTGCCAGTGCGTAAAACCGCTAGGTAATCGTCTACACGTAGCGATTTTACCACTGCCCTACCTACACCTTTTGCTCTTTTGGCTTCCTTACAGTCGAGTGTGCGGTAAGCATACATTTTCGAAGCCAAACCTACGAATTCCGTCATAATGGAATCACCGCATTCATCTTTTAAAACGCCCATTTTCTTCTTGTTTTTTAGGGGCAGCTGAAACACGTTGTCAACACTATAGCAAGAGGTGTCGAACCAGTCACTATGTTGCCTCATGACGTCATAGGGGTTGCAGTGGCGAATGTGGTAAATGAATGAGTCCGTGTCCATATACAAAAGAGAGACGTCCTCAAAATGGCGTTTCGCAAACTCATAGTGGAATCGATACATGACCGATTTAGAAAAGTCTAAAATGACTTGACCCAAGTAAATGGGTTTATCCATGGTCACGCTGGTCTTACTCAATTCAATAGTAGCCAAATCCTCATCGATAATTTTGATCGATTTGAAATTTGGCTTGGCAATGTACCGCCGGGCACCCCACTGCCCCTCCCAGACATTCACCAATTTAATGTCACGGTATTTGCGGACATTCTCCATAGACTTGCCATAGATGCAGTTGTTCATTAATTTAAAAAAATTAATTTCAAACTGCTGTGTTGCCATTTGTCGGTGCTCTGTGTTGAGTCGCATGTATGGCTCAAGCCATGCTTTTTGAGCAAAAGAAATACCCCTGTGGATTTTCTTCAACACCAAGCCTTGGGCGAGGCATTGCACCAACATTTGGATATGTACCACATACCGATTTTTGTTGTAAAGTGTGCCCATGAGTTTTTCAATTTTCACTTTACTGTCAGGGGGAACCATTTGCTCAAGGCAGAATGGGAAATCGGCATGTTCATCATACAAGGATGAGGGATATTCAATATCCACTTCTAGCACATATCCACGGCCTGTTTCTTGGCTAGCCATGTTCACATCAAATTCTGACACTTGTTTGTCTGTCAGCCAAGCAAACTTCCCATAGGGCAAAGGCTGACTCATGGCGTAACCGTACAAATTATTCACGTCATAGTACATTAAGTACGATTCTGGTTTGTCTAGTGAATAATCAGGCATGTAGACATTGTTCGCTTCAGCATGGCGTTGGTTAAGCGACACAAAGCCGCCACGAATGCCCTTTTCAAAAAATAGAACCATGTCTACGTCAGTGAGTAAATCCAATTCCACTTGAGTGTATTTTAAAGCGGCATCAAACGAGAGCCCAGGACTCGTATAATAGTGAGCCGGGTCAAGACCGTAAATGTGTTGACACAAGTTACGGAATTTTTCAAACACATCGGTGAGCAGCAATACATCCAGTTTTAGGTAATGCATAGCATATTCACTTAGCGTGTTCATGCCAAACACTCGCCAAACTTGACATGCATGTGCATAGTCTTCATCGGAAATGGTACTGCGTGTTAGTTTGGAGTAAAACTTCTCTTGTGGTGGGAGTTTTCTTTGCTTTAACACGTCCCAGCTGTTGCAGAAATCATACGGGAATATACCTTTCCGAATGCACAACTGAAATTGCTCAGGATCATTAAAATGCATTCTAGTATTTTTTAATTCCTCCTCATTCAAGCCATTCACAAGGCTGTCTAGCGAGGATGCCATAAACTTAAAGGAATCCAAAAATCGAATGCTAAAGTCGCCCAACCACCATGTCAGGGCCGTAAAACGCTCATGGTTTTGGGGAATAATGGTAAACGAGCCCTTGTTGACATGGCCCAATTCACGAATCAAAAACTGAATGTCATAATTCGCCAGATTGTGGAAAAAGACACTGATAAAGCGAGGAGCTGGAAAGTTCAAGTTGCATTTACTATGCGCAGCTCCACGAAACTCCCCTGTAAAGTGCGAGTGATCACGAACGGTGTCTTCAGCACTGATCAATGGCTTTTCGCAAATATGGCATGTCGTGGCATGCTCATACTGCTGCTGCTGTTCTGGAGATAGGCTCATGGGTACTGGGTGGTCCAGTAATTCCTGTACATCATGAGCCAACTTGACAAGTTCATCCAAGAACCATTTGGCACAATCTGGCCCCTCACGGTATTTGTAAACGGATTGTGTGGGGTCATAGGCACACACCACATTAAATCCAATGGCAAAGGGTTCATGTTTTTGAATGGGTGTGGTTGAGCTCATGGAGGGATCTGGTTCACATCCCGCCATGGGTGTGGTGAGAGCTTCAAAATCTGCATATACCACATAGGGGACAGTGTCATGCTTGTGAATGTCCTTAAACTTTAACACAGCCTTGTCCCCTTGTGGCAATATCAGTCTCACCGCTTCCTGAGTAACACAATCTACCCTATGACGTTCTAAGAGCGTAGGGGTTGTAAAATATTGCAAGCAACGATCACAAATATGTTTTTTACCATCATGTTTGGACATTTGACTGCTTAGCAATCTACTCAAGCTTTTAATGAGGCAATAGTGATTCACCTCTCCATAAGATAAATATAAAAGATGAATGTGGTGTCGTTTCGGTTCTTTTGTGGCATAAAGAGGACCCACAATCTCATCACCATCATGACCATACACCATGAACGAAAAGTCCTGGTTGTCTTGTTCAAACCTATGGATCTCGGTTAAGTCCATAGGGAACGACACTCGAGTTAAATTTAAAGTTTGTTTTAATTCATCAAACTTGGCCTTGTACATTCCTGGTCGACAACCATGATGTTGTGCTGGCTGCAAATACGCAGCCACAGCCCACAGAAAACATTCATCATCAAAATTTTCAATATTCACCACAGCCTTTTTCGAAGCTATTGCTGGCGGTGTTTTAATATAGCTAGACCCAGCATTCAACGGGTTGAATTGACAAATGTTGATTTGTAAATGATGAATTTTGTCTAAGGCTAGACCACTCGGTCCTTGTTGCAGTTTATCAAATTTTGATAGCAAGGCATTCACCACGTGGGTTTCATACCACTGTTCCAAATTATGGGCTATGAATAGCTCTTGCATTTTACTGCAAATATAAAATGTCTCTTTATGCTCTACGTCCTTTTTTTTATATATGAAATCGCACACCAGTTCTGTATTCACCTTTAAAGCCGTATCCAACCTTTGCGCTGTGCAAATTTCAATTTTAAAAATTTCAAAACAAGATTCTAAAAATTCTTTGGGAATCAAACTTTTTCTAACATTGACTACGCGGCCAGAGCACACACGTGATTTGAAACAACTGTTTAGAGGTTCCCAAGTTAGGCTATCGGTAGCAGTAGCAAATGACATTATTTTAGAAAGAACACTCTCACCTGAGTTTTCAGCTGTAGACTGCTTGACAATGGTCCCAAACACACACGTTCCTGGTTATTCACAGAGGTCAAGCGTTTTCCAACACTCTAAAAAGAAATAAAATAAACCACCATAAGTATATCCATTCCATATAGTTTATGTATTTCATAAACAAAACAAAATCAAACAGGTTATATTATATAATAAAACAAATCTCACCTTGACGTGTAATGCTTTGCTATATTCCCGTCTCGTGGGCTAGTGTGGAAATGGTTTTCTTTTCAATCTGTCTGTCTTTCTCTTTCTTTAATATATATTTCCCACCGACACACGACAGATCTGCTATACACGTTATCTGCAAACAAATAAATAAATAAAATCATTAATTACCTAATCAATAAATAATTGCATGTATTTATATAAAAATCTATAAATATATAAATGAATAAATATATACCTACCCCACAACAAGGTTAAGTATTTTCCACCAACACCAAAACTGTTAAACAAGACCAGGGGTTTCATGCAACGCAATGTGTTCAAAGGTAGTCACTTAAGTGAGCGTGGAAATGATAACAACATGTCTTTATATATGCTATGTTGCATGTATAATCTTTTTTTCCCACGCTTTGAACATTCTCTTATCGTGCACGTGGACAGCTAACGTCCCAGGCGAACACCTGTGCCGGATCAAATTTCACATGAACTTGCATTTTGTCACGTACGCAGCAAAACAGGATGTCACTTGTTAACAGTTATCGCGCACGTGGACAGATAACACCCAAGCGAACACCTGTGAAAGATCAAATTTCACATGAACTTGCATTTTGTCACGTACAAAGCAAAACGGGATGTCACTGGTTTAGCGTGCCTGTGGTTTCACACGTGTGTGCACGCCTTTCACACTCCCCTGCCACCACGATGGTCAGATTATTTCACCTTCAAGCGTCTTGGTCATTTTTTCCATTGCACCTGTTGTCAAGTCAGATCAATGCCTTCCAATAAGCTCAAATGACCTTCACCTCCTGTAAGTTTGTTTTCGGTACTCGCTTCGACCAACATAGAATCAAGTTCTCATCACCGTTTACACGTTAAAGGTAAAATATCAGAAAACGCATGCTCGTTCTGTCATACACCGACCAGCCGAAATAGCGATTGTTCTATTAAGCATGGTCCTTGTGGTTAGCGACAGGTTCGTTGAAAAACACACACACCCAGCCGTATCGTCTCTCTCAACCACCACGCTTCATGGACATTATAAACAGGTAAAGAAAAAAAAACAGTTTTTTTTCAATGTGTATGGCGTTAGTCCCTTTGCGATTTTTTTTTTGGAAAACAATATCTACCACACTCGAAAGGGGGGCGTTATCCCGAGTCCTAGGACACCTCGTACACGTCTCTAGCGTTATTGATTCGTGAGATATCGGCAAAAATCACAAAAAACACGTGTTTACCCCAAAATCGCGTTTCCAATTTTTTTTTTAAATATAACGTGTGGTCCATAGCAAAGAGGACGTCAGCCCGAGTCCTTGGACCCCTCGTTCATGCCTCTAGCATGATTGGTTCGCGAGATATAGCAAAAAGTTCAAAATCACGGTTTTACCCCAAAAAGACCGTGTTTCCAAATTTTCATCTTTTCGACACCGACATTCCCGTAAAGAGCGCAACGAGACGAAAAAAAACGAATCCAAGCACGCCCTCCTAGCATGGCTCCTTCCATTCCAAGGTCGCAGGGGCTCACCACTTGCTTTTGGAAGCAGCTTTCCCCTCATCCCACTACTACACACAATTTTTTTCTCTAGAGACTTGAAATTTATTTTGGGGGTAGAGGGGGTAGGGACCATTGATTTACGTCAAACAATTGTTTTTGTAGAGTTCCTAGTTTCCAAAATATAGGATTTTCAAAATTCAAGTGTTTTCAAAAAAATATAAAAAATAAAAAAGTTTTATTACAAAAAATAAAGGTCATAAAGACTGTTCGTTTGAGCCATGGCACAACGTTCTATCCTGTTTGGTTTTCAAACTATCACCAACTTTCGAAAACAAAAATTTTCAAAAAAAAATCAAAAATATAACGAGTAGTCCATAGCAAAGCCCCCGTCAGCCCGAGTCCAACGACACTTTATTCGTGAATCTCCGACCACCGGTTCGGGAATTATCGGCTCGCATTGGGAGTAGTGGTGGGGGGGTTAGAACTGTCATTACTCCACTACTACCATACTGAGAAGTCTGCCTCCTAGGCTTATTCCTTATCGGGAGCTCTTGCCAAATATAAAAGGGTCGTATAACTGTCGCACCTCACCTCTTCCCAACCTTGATATGATCAAAATTAGCATAATTAAAACAAGAAATTAATTCGGTGACACTAAGGCAACCGAGAGGGGAGCTTAGAAACGCCCTCAATAATTTAGATCAAGGCAGGAAATAGGCGATGCCAGGACAAGCCTGTTGATTGGAAGGGCTGGACTTACCCTGAGACCGAATGCGAACATTTCCCATCCAAAAGCCGAGGAAGGAACAAGGTAACCATTTCCGCTGAGCTTCATGCACAAAAAATAATCACAATCTCAAGATGACTCCTCATTGTATTAACATAAGAATTACAAACAACTAAACTAGGCAACACCTTAAATATAAAAAATGTTACACAATAAACATATGGTCCCAGTAGGTTATGATTAGGGCGACGCGAAATTAAAACCCCGTGAATTTAAAACGCGTTTCAACCAACACATCCCTCGTCCAAGTGACGGTTTGTATTTCCGCATTATAATTCACAACTAAAAATACTAAAGTAATTCTCCCAAATAGTATGAAAGGAAATAACGATATGAAGTTAGGTAAAGCTACTCCAGAAAACAAAGTTGTTTGACACCACCAAACAAGTCGCTTATTGCGACCAGACCGTCTGAAGGACACCTGTCAACTGGTTTGGCGAGGAGTCGTTCTGACAAAGTTAAAGCCAACACCCACCCTGAAGAGCAAAACGGAAACTAAATAATGAAGAAATCCCCACCCTGAAATAATGCAACGCAAAATGAGGAGGACCACATCCCCTTCCAAAATGCCTCAACCTAAAACATGTCTTAAAATTATATCTGAATTGCCACATGACACGTGGCTAGGAAATGCACTACGAGAGTCAAATAGAAGTTTTTAGAATTAATAGTCTTAGCAAATTCAAAGTTTTGTCAGATCCCTGTTAGATAAGGTTTTAGCAATACTATACTGTTATATGCCTCTCCCCAGAGGAAAAGAAAATTTCCTCCGGGAAGGGGTCTTCGACACTCCCAAGTTCTGCGTGTGAGATTCAAGAAGAGTAGTAGGGCTAAGCCGGTCCTGGACAGATTTCAAGGTCATCCATGGTTTCTCGTGGTTACGTGCCCCCCCCAGGCGTTCCCTGGGGGGCTTGGGGGAGGGGTGGGGGGAGGGGAGGGGAAAGGGTGGAAGGTCTGGCTTGGAAGCAGACCCAGTTGTTAGCCGACCTGTGTTGGCCAGCCAACTGACTGAGCTGGCTGGTGTGCATTGCCTATATAGCTTGTGGATGGAAGTGGGGGAGGGGACTGGTTCGGGCGACTGTCGAAGGTAGCCGAATGTGACCGAGTGTAACTTAGAGTAGTAGAACAATGCGATGGCCGGGGCTGTAGGTATCAATCAATAAAGACCTAATAATAATAAATATTCCATTAAGCATGGTTACGAATATGAATAATACGAAATACTAAATGTCCCCTAGAGATCTATGTATGGTAAAAATGTAGAGGTATATGGACTGTTGTTAACCCATGACGAGCTGTCGTGTGAGGGATTCGAACCCTCGCTTCCTGTTGAGGAAATTCGAGGGGCGCTGTTTGTGAGGCCCCCTGTGTGAATGGGGTATACTTATGTTCGATGCTTGTGAGACCCTGATATAATAACGTGAGAGCAGCTACGCATTCTCACTGGTTGTGGGGCTTCATGGCGACTAGCTACTTGTGGGGGGCGCTGTTTGTGAGGCCCCCTGTGTGAATGGGGTATACTTATGTTCGATGCTTGTGAGACCCTGATATAATAACGTGAGAGCAGCTACGCATTCTCACTGGTTGTGGAGCTCCATGACGACTAGCTACTTGTGGGAGCACTGTTTGTGGGGCCCCTGTAACATCTCAGTTCGAAAATAATTCATCTCTTAATTTAGAAACTGGAGCATGTTGCTAAATATGGGCACCACGCCCTACGCGCAAGCCTCTATATGTAAGGAGTGACCGCGTTTAAGCTGATCATTTGCAAGTGTGGTGTACGCGTACAAGCAACAACGTTTGGTGAGTACTATCAAATATATAACAAAACATATAATGAATTTCGTACAACATCTACATACACTAACTATTTTTACAGTATTTTCAAAGAATGTCCATTAAACTATATTTTATCATATCACACAACTCAATTTGACTACAAACTTAAACATCGCGGTTATCAGTCCTATGTAGGTTAACGCGGTTAATCATCTGTGTTCGGTTATACTATGGACTACATGGTCATCAAGCCTGTATACTGGAGATGTGTATGTGTGTGTGTTGAATAATCATGGGGAGGAGTGAAGCATCGCGGTTATCAGTCCCATGTAGGTTAACGCGGTTAATCATCTTTGTTCGGTTGTACTAAGGACAACATGGTCATCAAACCTGTATACTGGAGATGTGTGTG
Source organism: Meconema thalassinum (assembly GCA_946902985.2). Taxonomy (NCBI): domain Eukaryota; kingdom Metazoa; phylum Arthropoda; class Insecta; order Orthoptera; family Tettigoniidae; genus Meconema; species Meconema thalassinum. The sequence continues at coordinate 175,863,788 of OX336398.1, read as the reverse complement.
TTGTATGATCATCAATTACACGGCTGAACTTCCCCTGGGTTCTTTGACATGTCGACATTGAATGACATGCGTATCGTAATTTTTGCCGCCTTTCGAAAATCACTTACCACGGCTAAGAGCTAACCTGCAAGCTTGGGGTTGATAGTCCGACACAATAACCACTCACGCACCGTGGCAAGCTATCAATCAATCAATAATTATCTCATAATAATAAATATTCCATTTAGCAACTACACGACCGAACTCCCCGCCTGTGACATCATCCACGGTCTCAGGACGTGGCGGTCATCTTGCACATTAGCCACTGCTCCAGCTCTGACTGTCCCTCCATAAGAATAACATTGAGTGGTTGCGTGAGGCGGCGGGGTTCTTTGACATGTCGACATTGAATGACATGCGTGTCGTAATTTTTGCCGCCTTTCAAAAATCACTTATCACGGCTAAGAGCTAACCTGCAAGCTTGGGGTTGATAGTCCGACACAATAACCACTCACGCACCGTGGCAAGCTATCAATCAATCAATAATTATCTCATAATAATAAATATTCCATTTAGCAACTACACGATCGAACTCCCCCCCCCCCCCTGTGACATCATCCACGGTCTCAGGACGTGGCGGTCATCTTGCACATTAGCCACTGCTCCAGCTCTGACTGTTCCTCCATAAGAATAACAGAGAGTAGTTGCGCGAGGCGGCCATCTTGCACATTAGCTCCTGCGATAGCTTCGGTCTATTATACTTACCATCTAAACATCTAGTAAGGAAATAGCAATGTTTGATGATTATATAGGACTTGAAAATAAATAAAACAAAATACATACTATTTCTTTATTTACAATATTTGACATACACATAGACATGTTTTGATTCACAGATAATAGCGAACACACATGAAGAACAAAACTGTATTGGTTTACTCATTAAGGGCGTAATGGCCCCATGGCAAGCTTGTGAGGTGATCATTTACCCATGAACGTTTATCATCAAACAAAAGCAACGAGCGTCGCATTTGCTCGACAAGAAACACTTCATGGGTACGGGACGTTAGACGTGCCTGTTTCGCATACTGTTCAGTGGGATTATATAATGCCTCACGATAACGAGCCATACATAACGTTCGTATGACACTAGAGCGGACCCCCTTGGCTCGACTGACATGTCTTGAACTGTCGCAAGTATAGCAGTACATTTTTGATGCTAGACCTAAAAATTCTGTCATCACATCGACGCCACATTCATCTTTCATGAGCCCCATAACTTTATTGTTTTGAGGTAACAAGCCAAAGGTGTTACCATCAGGAAAAGAGGACGTATCGAAATGCTCAGGATGGTCACGCATCACCTGATAAACGTCTGTTGCTTTAACCTGATATATGTAACTATCGGTATCAGTGTAAACAAGATGAACATCCTTAAAATAGCGACGAGCAAACCCATAATGAAAGTCATACATGGTTAATTTTGAAAACTCCAAAATAGTCATCCCTAAATAAATAGGTTTATTGTAAATAATTTCAACCTTTCCTAATTCGACGGTAGCCAATGTATCAGTAATAATTTTCATGGTTTTAAAATGGGGCTTGGCAACATATTTCCGAGCTCCATACCTACCTTCCCACGAATTAACTAAATGGATGGACCGGTGTTTGCGTACATTTTCAAACGTTTTTCCGTATGCTGCATTATTCATCAATTTAAAAAAATTAATTTCAAAAGGTTGGGTAGCACGCTGCCGATGGTGAGTATTCAGGTCCATGTAAGGCTTCAACCACGCCTTTTGTGTAAACGATACAATACGATGGATCTTACTCAACACGAGTCCATACGTTAAGCATTGTAAAAGCACTTGGATGTGAATCACATACCTTGTTTTAGGAAGAAGCGTTCCCAGTAACTTTGGATGTTTTGAGCTCGAATTTGGAGGAATCCTACGCTCGACACAGAACGGTAAATCAGCGTGATCGTCATGCACATGTGCAGGGTATTGTATATCCACTTCCAGGACAAAGCCAATTTCTTTTTGACGAGCAGCGGTGAACACGTCAAAGCGTTCGATTTCCTCGTTACTGAGCCAAACAAAATCTTTATACGGGAGGGGTTGACTCATAGCATAGCCGTATAAATTATTTATATCGTAGTGTGTTAAATAGGAAATGGGCTGCTGAGCATTATACGTTGACATGTAAGGATGATTGGCATGGACATGTCTCTGAACAAGGGAAACAAATCCTCCACGAATACCCTTTTCAAAAAATAATAACATGTCAATATCTACAAGTAAATCCAACTCGATACCTGTGTACAACAACATGGCATCCCATGATAAACCCGGTGCTGTATAATAGTGACACGGGTCCAGCTTGTAAATCTGTATACACATGCGACGGAATTTCTCAAAAATATCCGTTAATAGCAAGGTATCCACAGTGAGATACAGATCAGCATATTCACCTAGGGTGGTACAACCAAAGGTATCCCACACGTTGCAGGCGTGGATATAATCAGTATCAGTAATGGTAGTATTATGCAACGTGCTAAAAAATGCATCCTGTGGAGGTAAATGCGTTTCGTCCAAGGAAGACCAACTGTTGGTATATTCATAAGGATAAACGTCCTTCCGGATGCAAAGTTTGAATTTAGCATCATCCGAAAAATGGTTTCGTGTAAAGTGCAATTCATCGGGTGAAATGCCCTTGACCAAGGCTTCTAACGAAGAGGCTATAAATCGATAGGAATCGAGAAACCGAAGTGATATACCCTGGTAATGTATAGAAAAGGAAATAAACCGCTCATGATTTTGCGGAATAATGGAAAAATGTTCCTTGTCTAATGTGGCAAACTCACGAATAATAAAGTGGGAGTCAAAATTGGTGAGACCGTGAAAAAAGACGGGTATATACTGTACTTTGCTGCACGAAACGTTAAATTACACGTGTTGTGTGCAGCTCCTCGATAGACGCCCGTGTAATGACAATGGTCGCGCACTTTAATGTCGTCAGGTAAAATAGGCTTCTGACAAATATGACACGTTGTTGCCGTATCATGATGTATCATTTCGTCTAGCGTCATCTGTATGGGCTTGGGAATTTGAAGAAGCTGATGGACATGCTCAGCTAACTGTAACAACCACTGAATACAGGTAGATCCTCGAAACAATTTGAAATAGGATTGACTTGGATCATAGGAACAAACAACTTGAAAGGCCACAGAAAACGGAGTATGTCTTTGAATAGCATCTGTGTATGAGGAAGACGGATTCGGTGGACACCGCTGAATGGGGGTAGTTAGAGTTTCAATGTCTGCATACACAGTATAGGCCACTGGATCCATGCGATGGAAGTTTTTGAATTTCATTTTTGCCTCTTTCGGTTTTGGAAATGTAATTTTAACTGCTGGCTGAGTAGAACAATCCACTGTGTGGCTATCCAGCTTGATCTGCGTTGAAAAGTACTGCAAACACCGTTCACAAATAAATGTTTTATGGTGTCTAGATGAAAGTTGACCTCCAACAAGCTTGGAGAGGTTTTTAATTAAACAATAGTGACTTGTTTGCTCGTTAGAAATGTATAATAAATTTATATGGTGTACCTTCTGCTGCTGCGTACAATAAAGCGGTCCAATAACCGTATTCTTATCAAGTCCATAAATCATAAAGGAAAAATGAGGATTAAGACTTTCAAATTTAGCCATAGAGGTAAGTTCCATAGGAAATGAAATAGTTGCAAAGTTGAGCGTGGAGAGTAACCTGTTAAACATGACTGTGTATGAGGATGTTAAACTAACATGACGTTGAACAGGGGCTAGAAATGCAGCCATGCACCACAAAAAGCAATACTCGTCCTCATTTTGAATGTTGAGAACGGCTTTTCTACGTTGAACAGGAAGAGGAAGTGGAAAATATAGAGAACCTGAATTTAAGGGATCAAAGCAACATACATTGACTTGTAGAAACGGGATGACCTCGAGCGATTTTCCACTTTCACCTTCAAGAAAGGCGTCAAACTTAGACACCAAAGCGTCAACGACATGTTCGTTATACCAAGCTTCCCTGTCATCCGTCCGATAACATGGTCTCATTTTTGTTGTCAAATAAATGGTTTCCCGTTTTTCATCTCCACTGACTTTAAAAAATACAAAGGTACACGCTAATTCTGTGTTCACCTTTAATGCTGTGAAGCGCATAAAAAGAGTGATAAATTGTAATAAAAAAACGGGTAAACATGCTTGTAAAAACAATTTTGGATGTAAAATTTTGTTGACATTGTATATTCGTCCACTGCACAGTCGTGTTTGAAAGCAGTCACGAACATTTTCCCAAACAAGTGGCACCATGAGGTTATTTTCTAATAAACACTTACAATAATAGTCAACTGCTATTTCTCTGGTATTAAATGGTTTTGTTAGAGGTGGAACAGCGAGGCCATCTGCTCATACACGATGTGACAAAGAGTTAAATGTTATCCGCTTCAAAGAGGACTAGGCATGCATTATTGTGCATGCCTAAATACTTCAATACCAAGGGGCGTGAATTTAACGTTGCCAGCGTCTCGTTGGATATGCTGGCAAATCGACTTGGTAGAAACACCATAAACTCTTGGCAGTGACAAAGAAGTCTGGTGCCGAATCGTGTCTCAATTCTCTGCAGACTCTCTACAGGGAACGGCTGGTTAACTGGGAGATCCCTTAGTCTTCTTGTTTCCAACCCAGCCTGGGCCCCTATTTTGTTTAACTGTTGGAGAGCATCCATGTTAACTATAAAAAAAGATAGCCCCCATATAGTCTATAATCATCTACTAACTGTTGAATAATGATAAGAAAACACAAAACGTTAACTCACCTTGTACAGAGCAGAACGATGTTCACGCCAAAAGAGACTTGATGCAAGTGAGATTGGGTGCGACCCTTACACCTGTATATATAACAGATTCGTGGGTGTGCTCACCAGTGTGGAAGGGGGTATAATTATAACAAAGTTATTTACTGCAACCCGACCGCTACTATGTATGGGCACCGTGCTCTACAGTGTGGAAGGGGGATATCATTTTAACAAAGTTATTTACTGCAACCCGAACGCTACTATGTATGGGCACCGTGCTCTACAGTGCAGAAGGGGATATAATTATAACAAAGTTATTTACTACAACCCGACCGCTACTATGTATGGGGCACCGTGCTCTACGTGCAGCATGGCGACCGAAGGTTACATTACCGTCTTTGGTGACCATGAGATATTGATAGCGCGGAAGTAATTCATCATCTCCACTTAGTAACTGGAGCGGTAAGCGTCCGAAGGACCGCTACTATGTATGGACACCGTGCTCTACGCGCAAGTCCCTATATGAATGGAGTGAAGCTGGTTTGAGCTGATTATTCGCTAGTGTGGTGTGCTAGGAAACAACCAAGAAAGATTTTGCTGCTAATTACATATATTTCTTGTGTGAGTGTTGTGGAATAACTAATTCGTTTTTATCTTTTACTGGTACGCATTCAAGCAACAACGTTTGGTGAGTACTATGGCTAACCAATCTGAAACTTTTAGACAACACTTTTCTGACCCAAGTCACTGGATATATGCAACAAAACATGGTCATCGCAGTCAAATATATAACAAAACATATAATGAATTTCGTACTACATCTACATACACTAACTACTTGAACAGTACCTTCAAAGAATGGCCATTACACTATATTTTATCACATCACACAACTCGATTTGACTACCAACTTCATTATTCTATGGGGCAAGACACCATCATTTTCCCACGACAATTCAATGAGTTACAGTGTGTGACGTACATTAACGACTACCACATTCCTGACACAAATGACACGTACGAAAATAGTGACGGTGAAATTGACTACATTAATTGTCACAAGTTGTGTTTAAAATGTTTTGTTTTATGCTATGGATTAGACCTTGCTATGGAAGATGATGAAGATCCAGATAGTAACAACACTGACGACACGCTTCCCCTCCCTAATAATATTCACAGTCAAAGTTATTTTGTAAAACATAAAAATTGGAAGTATCTCTTAGACGACTTGAATGAGGAGGACATATATTGGTGCCATAAATGTACAAAACCCAAATTTGTTACAAGATGTGTATTCCCAGATGGAAGTAAAACGGATATAATATATCCAAACACCAATGATTACTTATATTCTTCATACATTTACTCAGTTGGTCAAGTTACTTTACATCCTACAAACCAACTAACATCTCTCAGAAGTAGATATCATCCCTACTAAAAGGTAAGTTATATTTATTGTATGCCAGATTTACCACAAACCTTCCAAACTCAAATTGCAATAGCTTTTTCTCTAGAATGGAATTTCGTTCCAGTGTAAACAACAACCTCGCGGGAGATGATATAGAAGAAGAGGCAGTAACAACGCCTACGCTTGCCACTAGTTTTACTTCAGTGAGGAGTTCTGCTCATCAAGATACCATCTCCATCGCAACACCATACTCATCACAACACCATTCACATCGCAACAACGTAAAAACTTATGTATAGCTTTTTGATTACTATGAGTTTTTTTTATAAACAAAAAAGTTTGACTTTTGAGTTTTTGATTTAACTATTGGTTACATGCATGCTACCCCAAGTATGAGTTAGAAAAAACAAACATATATTTTAGTTCATTTCTTTATTGGCATCGTTTGCACATCAACATGTTACCACTTGTTTAACATAAGGTAAGAATAGTGTAGAGTTTATTTTTGCTTTGTTCTTGATCCTTTCATATGTTTTGTTTGTAAACGTCCACCACTCAACACGAGCTTCCCCTTCATAGCAGCTGCTACCACAAGGGCCGCCATTTTTTCTGCAACAGATGCAGAAGGTGACGTCACACGTTCCATAGCCTTTCTCAAAAGTATCTGGTCGGCGACACGTCTTAGTTCAGAGATGTTGTTCTCACGCTTTGATGTTCTGTACGCTAGATCATGCTGCTTGCAAGCTGCGTCTAAAGCATTAATTCCAGGATCACCACGTGCCAGTCGAACGGCTAACTTTGTACCAGGGCCACAGTATTGATAACCAGGTAAGTGCAGCTCAAAGGGTAAAAGATCTATGACTTTGTCAATGAGACCATGACCAGTAGAGATCCGGCATATTTTTTCAGTCGGCGACGCACATGTTGATTCTTTTTCCGCTGCTGCGGAGGTTGCTTCTTTCTTACCATCACATCCGTGGAATGAAGACGCATAGTCGTTGCATGAGGTTTTATGTCCATGATACAGTTTAATTAACTGACACGTTCTACAATTTTGAACTGATGGCATTTTGGAAATGTACACTTGTTGATGATGTTCATAATCAGTGCACGGTTGAAGTTCACACAACACAGGACCCGTGTCCAATCACTCGGCACACTATCCCAAATCTCCTTTACAGCATTTGACGCAACATAAAACAAAAACGCTTTGGGTAAAGCATTTAGTTCTTCTAGGGTAAAATTGTTCAGTTTTTTCTTACAAGCGAAATACTTAACAATAGCCCGTTCAATGGGGTTAGATTTTAAGCCTTCAATGGTAGCCATTATACACACAGACGCGTCTGTATTAGACATACGTCTCTGTCTCACTGTTCTGGTCTGCATTCATGCACAAGGTTTTACACTCATTTTCCAGGTACCGACATGCATTGCGACTTAGCCAATCAAAGAGTTTCGATACGTGTAGGAGTGTCTTTTTTTGTACACGTTCACCAGGCTCATATAAGGTGTGCAGTGCAGGACATCCCATTTCGTGTAGATCGATGAGTTTACAAGTTGGAGAAACATACTGACGTAACCATTCCTTTTTTTCACCTCCTTTTACAAAAATAGTGTTGGCACCGAACAAATAGGCTTTTAATACAAACAGTAGATAGTTATAAGGAATGTTTCCTTGATTCCAGTTCAATCCTAAATGACGTTGCAGCCACTCGGTTTGTCTTCTATCCTCGTCCGACTGCATGTATAAGGGAAACGGTGGTTCAAAAGTGAAAGCACTTACTGTGGGCGTCCACATGGTTGTGCAATCTATAATTGCAACGTCCTTGAAAACAAACTTATTTTCATTGACTTTGAAGCCTTGCATATCGACAATCAATGTTCTAGACATGGTTACTGCTCGCGGATACACACTCCTTTCTTCACCAGTGCTTTCCGCCAACTAATCCATCTCTACCTATAGTCCTACTAGTTAAGGGGTTGGAAAAGGAACTGGGTTTGCTAAAGGGATAAAAACAACATAAAATGGCTTATACTACTTTATTTGCAAAAAGATCAGAACATTGTTTTTCAATCTTTTATCATAGGATTTAGTCCAGGGCTCTGCAGCCAAACTACTATTTATACTCTGGTCACCATATTGGACAGCGGCTGATAATACACTTGCGTCTCGTGAACAATCAGGCAATAGGCTGTTGTTTTTTCTGGAATAACTACAGACGTTTCAAATTCTAACCGGATATCGATAGTTGTTTCCTTCATCGACTCCTCCAAATACGAACAGTCCATCACCACCAGAGGTGCTTTGGTTTTAAAGTCTTGCGGGGATAATAGCGGACATGCTTCTTTCTGATAATAGGAGGACTGAAAGTTTGTAAACATGTCGTAGAGCTTACCATATTTGTTCTTGGTAAAGTTTAAATCCATTCCTTCATAGGGGAAGGTAACTCCGTTCAGGAAGAGTCGTATATTTCGCAATTGGATGTGATCAAATTGTGATGCATCTTTATTCTGTTGATATTTGCGATCTGTTTGAAATCCAACCATGACGTAGAGAGGTCGCTCTGTGTACCGTGAGGTTTTTATAGACCAAGTATGTGTATCAGTGAGTGGTAATACCGGGTACTCATGCAGCTCCCAGCTTCTAAATTGTATGGGTAAAGCTGTATCCTTCTCCACAATCTTGAGCAGACTCAATTTTTTCTGGTCAGAGAGAGTCACGTGCGGTACTTTCCATAGAATTCGTTGCAATAAAATTTTTGAATCTATTGCAGCTCCATCAGCACCCTTCAGCGCATTATAATCGCTCCTATCTCGAACATGAATCAGATCCTGTCTTGCGTTCACAACGACGCGCTTATGGTCCTCTGCAAAGCCTAATATTAATTTTAGGGGTAAATGACCGGTAAATGTACCATCATCATTAACCATCCAGTCGTTTGTCGAGTCAGGACACCAACCGGCCATACGAAACGCTTTACTCTCCTCGCTTCCGTACGAGGGATAAAGTTTCATAGCGCTTGTTATACCAACATTTCGAGTCGTATCCACTTCGATTCCGTTGATGATGTAGCGAACCTCGGAAAACAAAAAGGCCAGCGCATGGTTAGCCAACTTTGACGTTGTCGGAATGGTACCATCTGATTTGGTGAGTTGACCTTCAATCTGGATGTAACTTTCATGGGGTAGGGTGTAGATATCTTGTTGATTAATGGTAATACGAATTTCGTCATTGTTATTTAGACCCTGAGTGTACGGTTGATAGGAATGGTGTTCAATTCTTGCAATACCCTCCTGTACTTCGACCGGGTTGATCACGTCGAGGATCGAATTCATGACGTACGGTGTAACCCAGTTGTTGTAAGATCTGCTTGTTGACACGTGTTAACCTGTACACGCGTTGAGAACAACTAACACCCACCCTCAATGGTGTTGTTGCTTTATACACTTGTTTCATGCTGGCTTCAGATACAATTTGTAGGTCACAGGTGTATGAGGGTCTAATTCGATGAGACGTTGGTTTCTATTCACTAGTCTCAAGGTAATATTCCTGATGTGGGTCACACTCACAGGGTGATAGAGCACCACCGATGGGTTTTCGCGGATGATATAACCACCAGGTGAAGTAACAATAAAATCATAAAGCGAATGCGAGGGATCTTGATTGGTGTAGACGTCTGTAATAATATTACACGTGACAGATATGTGATGATCTTCAATTATTTTCACCGGTTGGTCAGACTTGTGTATCACGTTTGGTACTAACACTTGTGGTGAATAGCCTAGCAATGGACCAATTGAGTCTGGTTGTGCTTTAAAATCAATCCTAAAGGAAGAAAGAATACTGCAGCGATGTGTCACGTTGTTGGCTATGAGTTCAAACTTGCGTGTCCCGTCCAGAAATGCTTTTAGACTAAATTCCTTGGTGAGAGTTGTGTAGATATGATCGTGAATATCATCTACGGTGTAGCTGCCAGACGGTAGAGTTAACACATAGTCATCGTAGTAAAACTTATCATTGACGTCTTCAATTATGTTGCAGATTCTATTATAGCCTTCAAACGAAACAAGTCCCAGCACGTAGGGTCGTTGTCCCAATTCAATTGGAGGATAAAAGTCAACAGTTACTTCGGCTCCTTGTCCGTGCACTGTAAACGCTCTACTTTCTGCCATTATACTGCTCACGTTACCACCTGCGCTGAGTCTTATATAGAAAGGTCAGACATAGGCGACCACAGTGTTGAGTGTTAAAAGTTTGTACTCGTTTCACATTATAGTTTATTGTTGCACTGCTTCCGAAATAGCGAACAAGCTCTGTCGGCGGAGGAAGGTTTCCAAAACTGTCAAAGTACCACACGATACAACCATGCTTGACGTAGGCCACGTAATGTGTTCCCGGTCCATGACTGTCATCCAAATTAATAACTGCACTCTCACGCTTCCAAGGTTGAGGAGGTAATTGGTTGCGCATAAATACACCTCTAAAGTGTGCAATTTTCAACTGTTTTGCATATTTTATGACTTCTCCGTGTGTCATGGCTCGCCGGGGCAGTGCATCGATTAAGCGTTTTTTGGCGACATGTAAATGCCAAGTCCTTTTTTATAGGGTGCTAGCTTCATGTTCACACCCTTGCCACGCAGTGCTATAGCTTCCATCGTTTTATTGTGCCTCTCACTTTCCTTCAACTGTTGCTTCGCTTCCTCGACAGCTTTCACCGTTCGCGCTACCGCACTTGCTCCACCAAGAAGTGAACCCAGGGCTGCCAGTCCAGCGAATAGTGCGGGTAAAAATCCGCCACGTTTTGGTACAGGAATAACTCGAGCACGTTTTTTAAAACTTAGTTTACTTTTGGAATTCGCATGCAATCGTGCTGCTCGGAGAGCTTTTTTAATGGTCAACTCGCTATTGGTTTCTCCACGCGAAGCCTGACGTGCCGCATGGAGAATAGCTTTAAAGCCTCCCTTTCTTGACAACGTCTTCCTCTTCTTCACCACATATCTCTGTTTCACCATCGCGACCAAGGAAGAAGACAACCTCACAGTATAAAGGATAGACAACAACTAACGCTCCTCAGGAAGAGAGCCTGCAATTATTTAATCGATGGTGGCGGTATATTCGAGTTCTATATACAGCGGAAAATCATTCATTGATTTTCCCGCCTCTTTTTCTTCAGACGACAGTTTCAGTTGAAAGGATAATTTGTCCTCGGCTTTCACCGCAAGTTCGATGAGTGATGATATAACACTACCGTTTAATAGTAGCTCTAAATGTTTAAAATCCGGTGTATACTCGATAACACGAATGGCACCATCATACGGTAAACGGTAATTGCTATGCCCCGAACGTAGTATATAGGTGAGGTTACTGGGGTCTTCAACCGGTTGTTGGTTTACAATGTGAACCAAAAATAAGTTTGGCATTGTTTTAATGAAAAGCGATAATCGTTGTTCCAAAAATCGTTTAGTCGTCACGTCATGAGGATGTACAGGATCGGCAACATCGGCTATTCGTTTTCGCTTCATCTGTAGAGCGTTCTCTCTGATTTCCCACACCTTCTCTATTTCAGAGAACAAATACCGTTTTGTACAAGCATCTTGATCATCCTCCGGATCGGCCACGTGTACAAGGCGTGTATTATTCGCTGTATAACCATTTACTGTTAGGAATGGTACAAAATGGCGTAATTCTTTCACCTTGTTATCTACATAGTCCTTTCTAGCAGCGTCCGTGTCGTTGGTTGGAAGAGCTAGCTGAGTGATTCGACGTTGGTGTACATCATAGTCTTTCTCTTTTGTTAACACCACAGCATTGGTTAACATATAGGCTTTGGTGCACACATCTTGATTGTTTACGGGGTCTGCAACGCCCATGATACGTTTATTCTGTGCTTCATAGTCTCCCTTGATACGCCGCAAGCGATAATAATCTACATACCTTTTTGAACATGCGTCCGAAGCTAATTGTGGTTCTGTTATATTGGTTAATCGCTTTCCATTAAAGTCGTAATGACCATCCGTTGTGCGTGGCAGTGCATTGGCATCGACATATCGTTTATTAGCCGGATCTGTATCATGTTTTGGATCGTTTATCGAAGCAGATGGCTCATTTCCTTTCTTTGTTTTATGTGTTCTCCCAAAGGCATCCATGGTTACACTAGATCTGAAACAGCCACATGCTTCATGTATATAGAGACCACCTCTTCCCGTTTCACGTTCAGTCGATATGCAGATTATTAAGCAACAACATTCACTTCCGGTGGGGGATTTGGTTTCTCGCCTCTTCTCGACAACGTCCGAACGCCGCCACGGTTCACTCTTCCCGTCTTCCATTCGCTGTCTCATCGCCGGACCATCGGGATGTGGAAAAACCAATCTTCTGCTTACCTTAATCACCTCCTTAAACGGAGTACGATTTCAAAATATCTACATTTTTGCCAAGTCGCTCTATCAGCCTCTTTATGTGTTCTTGCAACAAGTCATGTCGGGTCTTCGCAATAACATGGGTTACTTCACATTCCCCGCGCACGAAGATGTCGTCTCACCGGATCATGTTCGCCCGAATTCGCTCATGATTTTTGATGATGTGTCCACAGAACGACAGGCTATCATTCAAACCTATTTTACCATGGGACGTCATAAATATATTGATTGTTTTTATCTCGCTCAAACCTATTCCCGAATACCCAAACAGCTCATTCGCGACAATGCCAACGTGATTGTTCTCTTCCGGCAGGATGAACGCAACATGCGTCACGTCTACGATGATCACGTGAACCCAGACATGACCTTCCTAGCCTTTACACAGTTGTGTGCCACATGTTGGAATGCTCATCACCACGGTTGCCTCGTTGTCGATAAGCAGAGTGATATCAACAACGGACGCTACCGCATGGGGTTTGATCATTTTATACGTATTTAAGGCACTGCATGACTTTTTCAAACGTCATTTATTCAGCTAGCATGGCAACAGCAGGAAGTCAATTAAAGAAACACATTATCCGTGCGCAAAATAATATTCGACGCAAGTTCCGTGAACTGAAACGCACACATGCTGATAGTGAGCTGTTGATCGCGAAACATTTGAAATCACCTCTGGAAGCCGTGTTAAAGGGAACATCACAGACCAATAAGCCAAATACAGTATCAAAAGAAATACAAACAATCGAGGAGGAAGAACAAGAAGAAGGCGATGAAGAAGCTGAGGATGTTTTTACTTCTGGAACAGAATCACCGCTTCCAGAGTTTCTAAAAACAACAGTCATTGCTCAAACGCCCTCTAGCTCTAGAGAAAAAAAACCTACCCTGTCAGAAATCTTGGCTACACCTGAAAAGTATATGCAGCTGAAAGGTATTCTGGTAGAACATTTTGGACCGTTGGTAACGCCCTACCTTGAAGACCTTTTTACTAGAAAAACTGATACGACCTACGGTGTTCGCTATGAAAATAAACGTTTTCGAATTGGTGACTCAGAGATCAAAATAAAAGATAATGTCGTGATTGTTAAAACAGTTCGATATCAATTGACGCCAGGTCTTTTAGAACTTTTATTTGCACGTGTACCTTCCAAGGATGGCTATGACGAAGACGATCTTCAAAAGTATAAGGACATCTTGATGGCTACAAATGGTTTTAGACGTAATTATAAACGTTCTGAATCAATAAATGCAAATAAGGGTTTCAAATATAAGGCCATTATATCCAAATTGTTTCCCACCTATGCAAGTGTCCGCCATGAAAGCTCAGCGTCCGGCGTCCCGTTTAAAACGTTAAAACCTTTCGTTGATTTCGCCTATTGGAACGATCCTAATAAGTTGGTTAAACGTCTACAGCTCCTGCACGCTTCCCAACAGGCTGGCCATACAGGTCATGAAGGTGAAATTGTAGAAATAGAAGAGGAGCTTCGTCATGCTGGCATTATTGTATAATAGGTCCACGTGACAATACCCCTTCGCCTATTAAAACAGTGATTGCTCACGAGTTGCATAAACCAGCTCGCCGTATCTATCCACGTCGTCATGTTGTCTCGCGAGGAATTGATGAACTTTGGCAAGCTGATCTCGTGGAAATGATTCCCTATGCTACTAAAAACAATGGCATCAAGTATTTGCTGACTGTCATCGACGTCTATTCCAAAATGGCATTTGTAGAGCCTGTGCGAAATAAAACAGGTACTCTAGTTACTGCAGCCTTTAAACGCATTATTCAAAAAGCTAAACGGCAACCTCGCCTCCTCCAGACAGATCAAGGTAAGGAGTTTTTCAACAAGGAGTTTTCCACCTATCTGCAAAAACTCGGTGTTCATCACTATACCACTTACAGCAATTTGAAAGCGAGTGTGGTAGAACGTTTCAACCGAACGTTAAAAACACATATGTGGCGAGAATTTACAGCCAGAGGGTCCTATCGCTGGCTTCATCTACTGCAGACTCTAGTGTCACGTTACAACGATACCAAACATAGAACTATTGGGTTAAAACCACGTTTGGTCATAAAAAACAGTCCACGGTTGAATCGCCTTCATCATGGCATCAAAACAGCTGACCCACAACGCCATCGTTTTCAGGTGGGTGATTATGTACGCATCAGTAAACATAAATCCCTCTTCTCAAAAGGATACACGCCCAACTGGAGCACAGAAATATTCAGCATTCGCCAAGTAAAACGTACCCACCCCGTCACTTATCTACTCCAGGACCATAACCACCAGCCCATCGAAGGAGGATTCTACATCGAAGAACTTCAAAAATCGCAGTATCCCAAGCATTATCTTGTTGAAAAAGTGATTAAAAGACAGGGTAATAAACTCTATGTCAAATGGTTAGGTTTCAATTCCTCTTTTAATTCTTGGATTGATAAATCTGATCTTGTATAATGAGCCTTGTTTTATTTCATCCTCTTAACCTTTCCTTGTCGGGTTGGCCGAGCGGTCTAAGGCGTTCGACTTAAGTTCGAATTTCCTCAACAGGAAGCGAGGGTTCGAATCCCTCACACGACAGCTCGTCATGGGTTAACAACAGTCCATATACCTCTACATTTTTACCATACATAGATCTCTAGGGGACATTTAGTATTTCGTATTATTCATATTCGTAACCATGCTTAATGGAATATTTATTATTAAATAGGTCTTTATTGATTGATACCTACAGCCCCAGCCATCGCATTGTTCTACTACTCTAAGTTACACTCGGTCACATTCGGCTACCTTCGACAGTCGCCCGAACCAGTCCCCTCCCCCACTTCCATCCACAAGCTATATAGGCAATGCACACCAGCCAGCTCAGTCAGTTGGCTGGCCAACACAGGTCGGCTAACAACTGGGTCTGCTTCCAAGCCAGACCTTCCACCCTTTCCCCTCCCCTCCCCCCCCTCCCCTCCCCCAAGCCCCCCAGGGAACGCCTGGGGGGGGCACGTAACCACGAGAAACCATGGATGACCTTGAAATCTGTCCAGGACCGGCTTAGCCCTACTACTAAGAAGGCTGGATACTGACTCTTTATTGTTCGATGAGGGCTTGCTTTCCAGGGAGAATGTGACCACCCCCACTCCACTGCACAGTTTGGTCGTGCCAACCTAACTTGGGGGCGCAGACCACCATAACAACCACATAGTCCAAGAGAAGTGTTGGTACCACAACTGGTGCCATGACCCAAATCTTTAAGAGTTTACTCAGAAGTGCTACGACGAAATGTTCCCAGGGAGAAACTCAACCCACTAATGGGGCTTAAATGGGTTTCTAAGAACCTGTGCGCAGTAGTTTACTTCACAACAGCAGCGTAGAAATGTCAATCTTCCAGGGTATTAACGTCAGCTCCTTTCTCAGGCAACAAATGTAGGTTCAAGAGTTTCGGAAACCAATTAGCTGGTAGCAGGAGTGCTTGCGAAATACACCAGCTCCAGACTGTTGCGAAATAATTTCAGTCTTCATGTAACGATGTTAAAAGTCGTTACAATAACACCAGAATCTCCTTAATTGAGCGACTTATATGAGCGGCTACCACGCACTGACTCATGCGCTAAATAAAATATAATAGCACCCGTATTCCAACTTTGCACACTGCAAACACATTCAACTCCATACACCCCTAATCCAACTCCACCTTACAATCAATTTATCCTGAGCGTATAGTCACAGCAATATTTAGCGTGAACAGTCAAACTAATCTATCCTAGCTTTAATTATAATAATATTTGTGTGATTTCTCGAGTACACATTTATTGCTTCTATCTCAACTGAGCTCCATTACACTATGGCACTGTCCAATTTTAACTGGCCTAAATATTTATTCGCCCTTGACATCACTTTTAATAGAACCAAAGTTCAACGATTTACCACTAGCAACATTATTCAAAGAGCCTCACGGCTTCCAACATTTACATTTATTGTTAATCTATCAATAATTATTTTATGTTTATAACTTGCCTTTAAAATATGTTATTATACATTTATCACTTTAATGACGTGATTTCAAAAGAATATACTCCAATGAGTATGTATATTGAATATAATTCAATTAATTAATTCATGATTAAATTTATCGTTCAGTAAAATCCGTATGCTTTGTTTCACACGTATTTTATTTCAACATCCCTTTCATTAATAGCATACATCTCATATGTAGTTGTTTGCACGGATCTCTCCTCCCCCAAAATCAACACATAATTAAATCACTCGACTTACATGATTTCTCCTTGAGTTGATAACTCCAGGGTCCCAACAAATCAGCTTCATAGCCCACCTTTTTATAGGGTTAAGCTTCCATATTTAACTTCACTACACTCACAGCATATTTTAATTCTTCTCTTATATTTAACATTTTAAAAGCACTTATATCCTCCATCAGAGGCTTAAAAGTCATATTTCTCTGGCACTTTATGTCACTAAAACACTAAAAAAATTACAATTAACACTTGATCAAATAATATACACAAAATTACACTTTATAACCCTTCGGTTACACTATTTCACATGCAAGTGACACTCTCCTTCCTTCCAGATCCAAGAAGTTGCGGATACTAGTTGTATTCCCTAGTTCTGGACTCTAATTCAGTTGATTCGAAGTCTCTATCGCAGCATTCGCTGGATTGGTAAGAATATTCCTCTCCTACTCTGGTTTTCCTATAGTCATAGGCTCTGAACAGTTTTTATAGCGCGATACTATCTCGTTCACAAGTTATGGCAAGTTGTATATCTTGCTTCAAGTCTTTTACTGGTACGGTCCTCGCTATTTTCAAAAATGATAATGCGCTCTAACAATATTTCTCTCGTCCACGTTTCGTGGTAGGTTTTTGAAAGACTTTCACTCCTTTTCCTACGCAGTACTGTTCTGCTTATCCTGTTTCTATCCTGACATCACTACAACTCTAATCTCCCAAACATGGGCAGAATTAGGTTATTATCCAACGTTGGATCGTACTGCGGCTCTTTAACGCACTGGATAACGCTTAATTGTCACTACTTTTAAAGTTTCCGTTCACTGTCGAGATAATTCGTCGTTAATTCGATACTGATAACGTATTTGAGGCCTTGCACGTCTCTGTTCACTGAAGGTACTTTCTTGGCCTAAAATATTGTACTTTGCCAATGTTCAACTTCAAATTCTGACTATTCGCAGCACTACAATAGTTTCTGTTAATAAACTATGAAGATTCGCTGTACGAAATTAATGTCTGACCACTTTTGGTCTAGCGTGGATTATAAGATTTCAACTTAGTGAAACAGAGCTTCCCGCTAACTGATACTTTGACGTAGTATCTCCCTCAAGGAGTACTCGTAGATGGTACGTGAGACAGCGTCGCGTCCTTATGACGACTGCAGACTGCATAATGTTCACCGCGCTCAGAGGGTTTAAATCTGATTTGGCTAAAAATAAACCATTTTCCCTTCTTCACAAATTTATTTTCCAAAATAGGCATCGCACATGCTCGAAAAAATTACCTACTTGGAGCTGACGTTTTAAACGTCTCACTGATACAAATTATTTTGAAAACCGATCGTGGCAAATATGATTTAAAAATTATAATAGCTCCTCAAATGAGTGGGCGTTGGATTTCTTTTATCCCCCACACCGAAGTACTGGTTAGGTTAATTCCAGGCTACGCAATGCTTACGATGCACTTCTAAACTATACAATTATTATTAACTTTTTCAACTCAACTATTCCTGATTCCCAGGATAACTAATGTTGCCGGTGACATTCTTTAAGATTAATGCTTGTTTCTTGCTAATTACAATTATTTGCTATTGCTACTGGTCACGCCTACCAAGCGGCGTTGTCAACTTTGTGCCAAGTCAGGGGCTTCTGGCTGATCTTTTCTCTCCGTCTACTCAATGGAAAATTTTCCAATCTATTTTAATCCATGTGCAAGCCCTAGATCGCTGCGTTGGTGGTGACCTCACTCCCTCAGCTGCACTCTGTGTCCTAGTCTTATGACATCCTTATGCGCATCCAAACGTACAGTTTTCTATTAACCATTCAGCTACCTAAAAATTGGTACTAAAATCTGTAAAATCTTTTCTTCTTCATACAGATGATCATGAATTCGGATCTTGTGCACTCCACATTATCGATATTTAACTTAATGTGGGCAGGAACCCCTTTTTAAATATTTGTCATCAGGCAATCTCCTAACCTAAAGAAATTAATTTGGAACATTTCTCCGTGAATTAGGGTTTATATTTAATTTTTACTGTGTTTAAACCATGTTTTTATTTTTAGAAGCGTTTAACTTGTGGAGTAGTCTGACATCCCTTAATAATTTCATCCTCATCCATTTCATCCGTCCCTCATTTTCCTTTCCCTGAAGTATATTGAATTATTTAACCTTTTGTCATTTGTAATTTTCTATTTTGTTTATTAAATTTGCTCCTTTGTTTTGTGGCCCTAGTAATGAATTGTGTGCGCATTGCAATGGCTGGTTTTCATTTAGTCAATCTTCTAGACTGCTTATTCTTGATACGTTTTCTTTCCTCGGACCTCTGTGTCTTAGTTCATTCTCTACGCACTGTGAGACCGTCCTACGTCCTCTGGGGGCGATCGTCATCCAACCGTCTTGTACCTCCTTCGGGTCCGATGACGTAGGTGGATTGGCTGGTCGGCTCTGACGATCCTCGCTACGGTGGTCGCGGTTTCGTTCTCGTAGCGTGAGGCGGTGTTTGGCGCAATTAAGGTAGCAGAGCGTGGTTCCGATCTACGGACCTCTGGGTTATGGGCCCAGCACGCTTCCTCCGTGCGCAGAGAATGGACTGAGACAATGTCTAAAATATTATAAACATTTCATAGTACTGGTAACGTAATTCTAAGTGAGACTTGACTCCATCTGTGAGCTAGTCTTGGAACTAACGAACATGCGACTCAGACATTGGTTATCTCCGTCGTCATCAAGAAACTTAACTAAGGCCCAGTTGTACGAACTCGGGTTATTCATCGGAATATCTATACCTGGGCTAGCGTCTTCCTTGGTATATCTCGAAGGGTGGGTTGTACGACAAGATTTTATTCTGGGGCTCGCTATTCCATGTTTGTCTGAGAGACTAGCTAATTTGGTAACAAACGGAGCTAACTTTGTGGACATATTGATACGAACTTCTTTGGAAGCAGATGAATATCGAATTGACCACTGCGATACTCCATGAGAGCCCGTGAGAATAACTAACATAATAAATACATGCATTGGTTACGAGTCAGTAAATAATAGTATATCGCATATATATATAATGCAAAGTAATGTAGCCTATCCAAGAAATAAGAACCGGTAGGTGCAGGCTGTCATATGTTCCAGTCGATCGATAATTTGAACTAAAAAGGGGCTCTGGGGTTTCTGAGGACATGGGTTATTCTCATCCATATTTGTGGGAATTATAATGTTATTTGGTTGGCACCTGAATCTTCCTTGTTTCTCTCTAGAACAACAGTCATTACTTCATTTGGAGCCCTTTTGTAGTTGTGAGAGGTTCAATAATTTATAAGAAGAATTATTTTCAAACAACGTCATGTTTTCACATGTTGAACGGGCTTCCGTCGTTGCTTGATAAGTACATGTTTCCTTATTACTAGTCATGCATAAACATAATGAATTATTTTATATATATATGCTAATTACCACCCCTAGGCTTTCTTTTTTACAAATGGCATTTTCAGACGATGAAATTCAAAGAAACCGATGAATATGTCCACATTAGTGTGTTTGACATCGTACGGAAACCTCCACAACCGGTAAAAAGTAGTTCCGCTCGATTTAATAATATGATTGGTTTTTCAGCAGACCTGAGTGATCTAACTAACATCTACTAAGTTTTCCTTAATGTATAAGGACTCATATACTACAGTAAGTGTTTGAACTCAAAAATTTAATTTGATTTCCTTTTTTTTCTTCTTTTCTTCTTTTTGTGCGATATTTTGGAATTTCATGTTAAGAATTAATGGTAATTTCTTTGAATTTATTGTAATTTCTTTGCAAGAAACAGGTTTAATTAAATACATATATAAATATATTACTTTTTCTTATTATTTGCCTTTTTCTATTAGGGTCCCGATACAACGTCCGGAATGTGTACTTATATCAAACAATTAATCATACTAATATTTTTTCTAAATCAATTGAATGTATAACAATAGATCCACTTACCCCAGGCATTTGCTGCACTGGTTTTATAAAATATAGCCTGGGAAGGTCCAGTTACCCCAACTTAACGGGGCAACTGGGCCACTTGGGTAACAAAAATTATGTAGAGGGAGAAAAAATATAAAATGTTAGAAACATGCCTTAATTGATATGTAATATGTTAGTTTGTTTTATTGCTAAATAATCCTACAATATTTTGCAGTAAACAATTGCTTGTTACTTGTTCCAAATTACAGTTTTATGAAGGTAAGTGGAGGTGATGTTGTAGGCCCAGTTACCCAGGACCACCTTAACCTCAAAACTGTGTCTTTTCCCAGTCTGAACCGTATAAAGAATTAATTTCCATCACAGTTCTGAAAATGATCCGACCTCTGTCTGATCTTTCTTTCTTTTTCTCCTTTGTAGTAATATTCTTTCTAATAAGTGATCCTCTACATTAATTTCTGGCATCTCCAGCATGAATGCTCTCTTGAATATGAGTAGCCTACGCTCTTGACTGACGCGAAGTTACTATTAATACCCTATTCAACCAAGGATCACCCCAAATGATTGCCGGTACTTATAAAGGTAATGCAGAAACCAGTGGCGGCTCGTGACTTCCTGGATTGGGGGTTCAATAGAAAAGAGCACTCACTTCAAATGGCGGACCCTTAATCTACCACAAAGATAAACAGTATACATGTGGTACCTCAAATTTCCTACAGATAGTTATGAACATAACAATGAGCGATTTCAATCACAGTGAGTTCAAATCATTCGCCTCAACCAGAACTTGAACCCTGGATCATCATTATTAGTGAAGATCAAAGTTTTCTGTCCCGATCTCTCTCTCAAACACACGCACGAACACGCACCTGTATGACAGGCTCCGTCTGGTAATGAGCCTGGTTAAGAACATGCAACACTTCAAATCTTACAGCAATCGAGTATCAGATTGAAATGGCTCACAAAATGAAGAATGGATATACTTATAAAAGGTAAAGGTAATTTAGAAGGAAAATACTCATAAAAGGAATTTAGATTGGCACAAAATGTAGTTTAGGTTCAAATTACTTACAAAATGCAATGTAGATTCGAAATACTCAACAAAATGCAATTGAAATTCAAAATATTTACAAACTGCAACTGAAATTGAAAATACGTACAAAATGCAAGTGAGGTTCAAAATACTTACAAAATGCAATTGGAATTGAAAATACACAATGCAAGTGAGATTGAAAAAGGCCGTTTCAGATTCCAATTACTCACAAAGTGCAATTGAAATTCAAAATACTTAAAAAATGCAATTGAATTTGAAAATGCTTACAAAATGTATGGCAGATTCAAAATACTCACAATATGTGGAAGCCCGCGATTTAAAATACTGTACTTACGAAATGCAATTGAGATTGAAAATCCTTACAAAATGGAGTTTAGGTCGAAAATACTTACAATGTGCAATGTAGATTGAAAAAACTTACAAAATGTGGTTGAGTGAAAAAAACTCACAAAATATAATTTAGAGATACCGGGAGCCAATTCATAAAAACAGGTCAGGAATCCTTAAGAGAAAAGGAACTATAATGAAAAGAAGGCTGATCCCACGAATAATAAGGGATCAGGAAAAGTGAGAGAAGGGCCGATGAAGGCGGGAAAGGAAAAGACTCCCGAGGCCTCGGATACCCTAATACCGTCGGAGTCGGAAGACAAGAAGAGTTGACCAAGAGAGGTCGACAGGAAAGAAGACAGTGAGGAGCCCGGCACAAGTAAGTGGAAGCAATGCCGGACTCAGCTGGTGTCCCGTGGTCGCCAACCCACGTCCCACTAGATGTGAGCCCCTGGAGGACGCGGAAAAAATAATCGAATTACACAGTCACTAATTTCACGCAGTTAATAGGCACAAGGAAATACTGAAAGTGATTTACGTTCCAGCACTTGACAGTGTGACTTACTTAAACCTGAGAAAATAGTGGAACTACAGTAGTGAGTTGGATAACTCCGGAGCGTAACGACTAACAAGACACCTTCTTCCGCTATTTTATTGGTATTATTTCAATCTAACTGAATCGTTTATTTAATTAGCCTTCAAATGCGATAAATACCTAGGTAGTTTACTTTATATAGATAAATTCATGGATAAATTACGGATGCATAAAAACAGTCTAATGTGGCAGCCATGAAGCACCCATTCAAAAGCGCCCCTGGTGAGCACTTTCGCTGTATGTTCACATTGGCCGCATTATTTTACAAACACGTCAAGAGATGGCGGAGTTTATCTTTTCCGCAACCTTGAAGGGCTTGTGTCGCTGGACTAGTGAACGAATTCAGCAATCTTATTGCACATGCGTGTAGGATGGATACAAGTTTGTCTTGTATCCACTGTTTGGGGTACCGGTACAAGGAGGATGTATGGCTAGAGCTGCATCTTAATGCAAAATTTTGACACCAAACTATTGCTCGGCGCAAGATGTTCCAACTGACAATATGAGATGGCGCGACGATGCACTTTCGAGCGCGAAACGTCCCCGACCTGGCCTACTGGCCCCTCCCTCTCCCGGCCCATGCCTACTCGACCTTTTCCCCTATTCTATCCCCCCACCACTACTTTATATTCTTGTCTGTCTTTCTTTCTTTCTTTCTTTCTTTCTTTCTTTCCCCTGCCTTATAATGGTCATATTTTAGTAATTGGTCTAATAATAGGCGATTTCTTCCCCCTGTGATATCAAGTAGAGAAGAAAACATAGGCTCTATCAGAATAGTTGTGGATGTTTCAAGGTTATCAGCCCACAAAGCACATAGCACATAGCATGACATAGGCCTACCCCACAGATATGTACACATAGAAAGAGTAGGCTACTATACTACAATATTAAAAATGAATTGTAAAACATAAGTATAGCTGGACCTATCACACACCAGTATTATTTAATTGTCAGTGCGGTACTTCCTATCAATCGAATTAAGAAATATCACGTTTGAATTACGGGAAGCGTTGGAACAACCAGCTCTTCTTTCGAATTATAATGATAGTATCTGATATCGTTTTCGAGCGCAGTGTATCGACTAAAATCGATGTGTGATTAAATATAATTCAATTTCTTCGTATAATATTGCTCGAAACCGATTGTATTCTTTTCTAAGCACTGCAATATGTATTTACTATTGATATATACTCAGATATTAATTAAATATACAACATTAACAAGAATACTCACCAATTTTCCGATTTTGCTGCCAACTCAACTACATCGTCGTAGGCGATGACTGCTAGCGTTTTTAACGTTGTCAGCAGGTACTACTACAAGGCAAGCTAGCGTTGGTACCAAAACATCCTATAAAGTTTCACCCACCCGTACCGGTATGTCGCCAGATGTACTAAGCACGTTTAGGATACAAAAGAGGGCGATTAGAATTATGGCAAATGTAAACACTAGAGAATCATGTAGACCTCTGTTTAAAGATGTAAACATTCTCCCTCTGCCCTGTATATATATCTTTGAAAGTATTTTGTTTTGTAAAAAGAATTTAATGAATAAGGGTGTTTTTCTTAAAACAAACAATGATGTTCATAGGCATAACACAAGACAAAATCAAAACATTCATATTTCACACACACACACACACCAGCATATATCAAAAAGGAACTTATCACGCAGAAGTTAAATTATTCAATAAACTACCCCAGTATGTAAAACTTGACCCAAAAATAAAAACCTTTGATAGAATGTTGAAAGCCTATCTGCAGTGCCATTGTTTTTACTCTGTAGTTGAATATCTTAGTGTATAGAAACGATGAAATCTATAATTATATTTTACTTTTCTATTTTAATTGTAATACCTAGCTGTAAGTTGTTGTATTTATAAAATTAAGTTTTCATATTATATAATAGAATAAGGTGTAAATAGTTGTCCAATAAGATTGTATATCTTAAGATCTGTTGTTATAATAAGTTATAAATAATTATAGTATTAGTATTACTGTATATACCTATTAGTACTTTTATTTTATAGATGTAAATTCTGACGTGTCCTATATCAAAAATGTATTGTATACATGTATTTGATCAAATGGAATTAATAAAACTATCTATCTATCTATCTATCTACCCCTTCCCTTCTAACCCCCGCTACATGTCCCATGCCTCCGCTCCACCTTACTCGCCTATTTTCTGGAGGAAACTAGATCTTGCGCCGGCTTCACATCCTCGCGCTCGTTAACTGCATTTGAACTCCGCGCTGTTTTCTGGCAAATATTTATGTTACGTATAGGGACAAAATGCTAAATATATTGTCAAATTTAATGGGAGTTCATTGCGCCAATGCGCTATAGCAAGAACCGCCCCTGGCAGAAACACAAAGCATAACATAAAAATAAATTAATGTGCAAAATAAGTTGGACCTGGTGGGATCCAATCCACAAAATTTGCAACTCTCCGCCGTGTGTCCGGCACGCCAGCCACTACACCACCTCGACCTAACGTGTTTCCGTGAAGACTGCGGGTATAATGCTTACGTTCGTTATGTCGGTGACATACTTTCGTAATTTTCTGTAAAAATATTATGTAATTACTGTGCTGCTATTGAGATTATACATTTTCATGTACATTTATGAATAGTTCACTGGTATTAAGAGTTTGCGACGATTTAACTTCGGATGTTATTGCGGTCTCTCCCGTCCGCCATATACCTGGTATAAGAAGATAGCCCACCATTCCATGCCCGGTTAGCTATGCCATCGTTTATACCTGGATTATCACTTATACCAATGTCGTACAACTCAATTCTGCGTTAACTGCGAATATAACTTTAGCAGAGGTATAACCCGAGTTCGTACAACTGGCCTTAGGTAACTAGTAACTCAACCTGGTGAGTACAACCTGTAATGGACTCAGTAATGTTAGTGTTAGATGGCGTGTGCAGTATTTCTCAATAGCGCTGTACTCATTGAATGTAACGCATATAAAAAACCTTCCACTAACTACAATTGTGTGAAGCTTAATTTGTAGGTTTGATTTGATTAACGCTCTATAAGTTCCAACGTTCGTCGCCAGTTGCACTGGCATTTAGTAGTCAAGTTTGCGATTAAGTGAGGTTGACGGCAAAAAGTAAGAACTACTTGAAATTGATCGTCTGCAGTCCTTACCTGAATTACAGATAACACACAAAAATAGGCTTCGCAATTAACACCAAATATCAGACAGATTCTACACACAACCAAAGAACACGGGATTACATGACCGCGTTGTTGCAGCCCTTAAACTGAGGAAATGTGCCATGCTGGTCAATCAATAACCTGTGTAATCGTCAGATCGTTGAATGCAGGCATGCATTGTGTCGTACAGGTCCGCTTGTGGGATGGAATTCCATGCCAGTTGAACTTGGTCAATACAGGGCCGGTTAATGCCGGTTGTGGATGCCGCTGGTGTTGTCCAATGAGGTCCCATACGTGCTCGATTTAGGACAGATCGGGCGATCGAGCAGGCCACACTGTAGAGCACGTTGGGTTATAACAGCGGCATATGGACGTGCGTTATCTTGTTGGAAACGACCCCCCGGGAATGCTGTTCATGAATGGCAGCACAAAACGTCGAACCACTAGACGGACGTACACATCCGCTGGCAGAGTGCGTGGGATCACCACGAGAGTGCTCTTGCTGTAATAGGAAATTGCTCCCCAGACCAGAATGCCCGGTGTAAGTCCAGTGTGTCGACGCCACAGACAGGTGGAATTTGGGCGCTTACCTGGCCTCCTAACCAACATATGGTCCTCACTGTCACCAAGACCGGTTGGTTGGTTCTTAAGTTTAAAGGCTGCGACAACGCGGTCATGTAGCCCCGTGTACTTTGGGTGTGTGTAAGATCTGTCTGATAACCGGTGTTAATTGTGATGACTGTATTAGTGTGTGTATCTGTTCTTTTAAGTACTGCAACTTACAATTTTTCAAATAGTTCCTACTTTTGCCGCCAAGCGCCACCGTTAACGACTACTAGGCCAAATTCAGAACTTAGCTACCAGACGCTACCGCAGTCGGCCCTTGGCAACGAACGTAGAGACCTAAGAGCGTTGTTTACATTCTTAACCTATCCAATTTAGCTTCTCACAGGTGCAATTAGTGGAAGGTTCTTTAACATGCCATAAATCTATGACATGGGACCGCCGGCTTTACTTCCCCTCCGAAGGTAGGCATACTGAGGGATTTTTAACACTCTTAAAAAATCCGACGGCTTGGGCCGGGTTTGAACCCTACAGAAGACCCTATGTCTTCTCCTTCACTATTGGGTGATAATAACTGTACAGACCCTCACCCTCACCAAGACCGGCTTTCATCAGAAAAAACAACGGACCTCCACTCCTTCCTCCAATGAACTCTCGCTCGACACCACTGAAGTCGTAGACGGCAGTGGTTTGGGGTGAGTGGAGTGCACAGCGCTGATCCTCTGGCTTGGAGCTGTCCTTAA
Source organism: Meconema thalassinum (assembly GCA_946902985.2). Lineage (NCBI taxonomy): Eukaryota > Metazoa > Arthropoda > Insecta > Orthoptera > Tettigoniidae > Meconema > Meconema thalassinum. The sequence continues at coordinate 175,836,499 of OX336398.1, read as the reverse complement.
AGTAAACGGTTGTGAACAGTTCGTTGCACCACCGTGGTGCCAACTGCCGTTCAAATTGCTGCTGCAGACGAAGTCTCATACGCCGAATACGGTGGTGCATTGGGACGTCCGGAGCCCGGTCTTCTTGCGACCGTACCTTCTCGTGAACTAGCTTGCCCAAGATTGCGTGTTCAACCCCGGCAGAAGTCGTCGGATTTTAAGAGCGTTAAAAATTCCTCAGTATGCCTTCCTTCGGAGGGGAAGCATGGCCGGCAATCCCATGTCATAGATTTATGGCATGTAAATGAGCCTTCCACTAACTACAATTGTGTGAAGTTAAATGTGTAGGTTAGATTTGATTAACGCTCTGTTAGTTCCAGCGTTCATCACCAGGTACTGGTCGCGGTGGCAAAGTTCGCGGCTAGGTGTCGTTGACGGTAGCAGGAAGGTCTGTCGGTGGTGATTATTCAAAGAAGTCTGTTGGTAGGCGAATAGGCTCTCCATAAATGACTGCAGCTGAGGAGGAATTTAGGTGAGGTATGATGAGTGATCTGAGACCTAGCAGGACTGTTGGAAGTTGAGGTACCCAGCTGTTGGTTAACTGAGTCCGAAGTGCGCCTTTGAGCTGGCGGTGCCAACGTTCTATTTTCCCATTTGCTGCAAGATGGTAAGCTGTCGTTTTAATGTGGTGTATGCCCAGTATTTTCATCAGATGACTGAATAACGAGCAGTCAAACTGCTTGCCACGGTCAGTTGTGATGACGGTTGGTACACCAAATCTAGCTATCCAAAAGTAAAAGATGGCATGAGCTACTGAGTCTGCTGTTATGTCCTTTAATGGTATAGCCTCTGGCCAACTTAAAAATCGATCGATGATTATAAGGATATATGTATATCCTTCAGATGGTGGAAGGGGGTTAACAATATCCGCATATATGTGAAAGAAGCGTCGTTCCACTGGATCATATGTATTAATTGCACTGTTGGTATGTCTAGTAACCTTGGAGCGCTGGCAGGCTATGCAGCATCTTGTCCAAAGTTTCACATCTGGCCTGAGTGATGGCCATACATATCTTTTTGTAGAAGTGTGGTAGATGCTTTAATTCCTGGGTGCGCCACATTATGAAGCATTTCAAATGCAAGCTTGCGGAATTGGATAGGTAAATATGGCCGCACCTCTCCTGTTAAAACATCAGTGACTAGTTCTGCTCCGGATGGTAAATTGATGGTCTTGAATTGAAGAGATGTGGTAGTTGATTGTAGCAGAGCTTTTAGTTCTTCATCGGATGCCTGTGCTTTAGCTACATCATCAAATGACAATTGTAATGTAATGAAGATAGATGAGACGCGGGAGAAAAAATCTGCTGGAATGTTATCCTTTCCCGGAAGATACTTCAAGTCAGTTGTAATTTGGCCTATAAAATCCAACTTTCGGAGTTGCCGTGGAGATGCTTTATCTAGGCGCTGCTGAAATGCGAACGTTAGAGGTTTGTGGTCTGTAAAAAGTATAAAATTTCTACCTTCCAAAAAATAGCGGAAGTACTTTATTGCTGAATAGGCAGCGAGAAGCTCACGATCATATGTGCTGTACCTTATTGTGTGTTATTTAGAGTCTTTGAGAAAAATGCAAGAGGTTCTGCTGTACCATCACGGATTTGATGCAGTGAGGCTCCAATCGAAAAGTCGGAAGCGTCAACCGTCAATGCCAATGGTAGATCACTTGAGGGATGTGCAAGTAGGGTAGCATCAGCAATTTGTTTCTTGAGGTTGTTACAAGCTTGAACAGCCTCTGGTGTCCATTTAACTGCTTTGCGGTCACACTTGCGTGTGTCCTTACATAGGCTGAAGAGGCTCGGCCGGGTCTTTGCCGCATTGGGAAGTGACCGACGATAAAAGTTTACCAATCCTAGGAATCGTCTTAGATCAACGATTGTACTAGGTTGTGGATATGAAAGGATAGCTTCAACTCGATCAGGTATTGGTTTGATTCCTGTAGACGTAACAGAGTAGCCTAAGGAGGAAATTTCAGAGGAGCCAGAAATGCATTTGGACAGGTTTACATTCATAGAATATTTATCTAGGTGTTTCAGAAGCAATTTCAGGTGAATCTCATGTTCCTGCTCATCGACAGACGCAATGAGAATGTCATCAAGGTAGCAGAAAACAAAGTCTAAATCTCTTAAAATGACGTCGATTTACTGTGCCGATTGCATCTGCACACTTTACCCCTGCCCGAACTTTCGCTAGCCCTACTTGTGGTAAATAAGCATTTGACCCAGTTCTAAACCCAGGGGTCACTTAAACCCTGTACACATCTCCAGACCCAGTGGTCCCTGGAGTGATTCACGGACCCCAAGAAGAAATAAAACTTTCCCAAAAGGTCTCAATGTGAAATCTTCCTCAATATACATTGTCTCAATAATGTCTGTTGACGACAATAGAATTTCAAATTCACATTATTGACTCGGGAAGTAATTAATTATGAACATTTATGTACTGAATTCGCCGCCAATTCAAATTCAAACCTGTGCAGTAGCCGTGTTACCAATCAGCACGAAGAACCTTCCCGCTCTTTCAGTACCAACATAAATAATGAACTGAAGTGTTTTCAGACATTTATAAAGCACCTTTAAATGGAAAGTTAAGTTGGTGAACCTGCAGAAACATTTCAATGTCTTCACTTGTTTGTTAGTTCCAAAACTGCCACTGTATAACTTCGGCAGCACCGCGTGAGTTGTGCGCCTGCGCGAGGCCGCTCTTAAGGGCTAACTGTTTATGGACAAGGTGACGCTTTATCATTCCTAAAATGTCGTGAGAAGTAAGTGGACGTTGTGGCTGGACTTCGGCCCCAGCCGAGTGAAGAGGTATGGATAATCTGCATTGATATTCTCCGGACTTTTAAATTGATTATTTTACTTACAAACATTTCATCTTTCGAAAACATTATTTAAAAACTTTTTAAATACGGTACTTAGATTTTGTTGAACCATTGTGGCGAGGTGGTCCAGTTTCGCCACTTTAGGGAAACAAAGACTTTAGCATTTTTCTGGTAGTGCAAGCAAGCTTTTATATTTTTTGCTGTTATTTTAAATATGATTTGACATTATTTGAATTCCTAAGGGCCTGAAATTGCGCAATTAATGGGTCCCGATTTTTCTTAATTATTATTCTTATTTTATTTAAAATGCTTGCTACCAATTTTAGTAGTGGCGTCAACTTAATTTAGGATTTCTAGCTTAAGGTTTATCATATAATATTGTTTTCTTGAATTGTTCGAAGAACCTGTTTCTTTTGGAGGGGATTATTAGCTTAATGTAACTGGTGACTGTCCTTTGTTTGGTCGCTAGTATTTTGTTTTCTTTATTACTAAGAGGGTTGTTGGCAAGATGGCCGTGCGTTCAGACGTACTTGATGTCGCTCTGTTTGATGTTGGGAAAATTATGGTCTGAAGGGACCTAACTACTTATATTTTTGGTGCTACGAGTTCCTTAATGTGTTTCTCTGTTGGGGAATATTTGATTTGAATACGAAACTCAGTTTTCGTTAGTTTTCTGATGGTTTGGTAAAGCATGCTTCTGCATGGTCATTAGCGTCCGTCTGGTGCCATCTTGAGAAATCTGGCTGTTTTTAACTTGAAGTTAAATTATCTTCATTGTTTTGTGAAATTCTTAACTAATTTTATTGCCAAATGATTACGCGCGTTTTTGGTTATGTGTGGAATTATTTCTACTGAAATATTGGTGATATTTCCAATTGGGAACTTGATCTTGCTATCTGCGTTAGTGAGATTTTCGTGGTTGGAGGCCACGTTTGTGACTTGGTGCGGTTTCCTGTTATATTCTGTGATTTCATGGTCATTTTAATTAATCTCGGTCTTTTCATTTTATTTCTTAATCTAGTAATTTTTGAAGTTTTCCGCGTGTTCGTTGGCCTTGCCATTTTATCAGTTTAAGTGGACTCCCCCCATCTTTTCTCAGGAGTGTGTTGTCTATTTTGTTCAACTGCCAAAAGAGTCTGTATTTTCATGTTATTTGGTTTTCAATATATGTATTTTACAAGTTTGAATCAAGTTATTTGTTGGACGACCGCAAGACATGGCTCTGGAAGGTTGGCCCTCCCGCCACTCAACGAGCATTGTCTTGAAAATCCTTTTAAGGTGTATCGCCCTATCTTAAGGGTGGTGCAGTTTGGTTGCTTTTCTTGCTTGTGGTCGTCGGACAGGTACCGTGATGGTTCATTTTGCATTTCTGGCATCATTTAATGTGGTGCAAACTAGATTCAGTTTTAATTTTGAGAAATTTCGTGGTTTATCGAAAGAAACTGGTTCTAAGTAATTCATTAGGTAGGGCTCTGATTGGGTTATATTCTAATATTTGTGTTTTGATTTCTTGTTCTTATCATGACGGAGAGATACGTACGTGATCCCAGATTCCTGTATGAGGATGAGGTGGCATATGAGCTACAAATCAGAGACTTGGTGGTGCCACCAGACTTGGTGTCGGCTCGTGAGAGATTGGATGAGAATCTTGACGTTCCTGTGGAAATGCCAACATTCGAGCGGGATGCGTACTTTAATCTGGGTAAGTTCCAGATGCAATACAAAGTGGATTTATGTAGTAGTATTGTGAATTTGTTTTTCTTGGAAGAGTATGGTACTTCCTCTCAATATGATAGACTGCGTGCTAGGCTGCGTTATCTCTTCACACGTTGCGAGGACATCTTTGTTGTGTCAGTTCATAAATCGGTTGAGGAGTTAATTGAGGTTATTGAAGCTGAAATAAATTTAGTCAAGTGTGCTGAAAAAGTTTTTGACGAATCAGATCCTGTGTTCGCGACAGAAGATTTTCAAAGTGTTAATCAGTTGTTGGATGATCGTAGCCAGTCTAGTGTTGACAGTGCAGATCAGGATTCTGTACAAGCGGTTAATGGAGAAAGAAATTGTGATGTACCTCAGTCTCTCAGTGCTAGACATTTTGCTGTACATTGTGTAGTGCAACGTAGTGGTATTATCGTAGAGGGTAGTTCACGGTTATATCCTATGGTTGATTCTGTTGATGCAGATAGAGATTATATGAACTCTGCTACGGTGTCTAATCCTGTATTTCAGCAACCTGTTAACGTTATGAATATGCCTGTGGGAAACGTTGAACATCGAGTGAGTGATGGTCATGTTAGTGATGGTCGAAGTGAATTTAATTTCAGATTGGAAAATACTCGTTGTAATTCTGCTAAGAGGTCAGTAGTTAATGGTGTCGTGACACGGTTTAATCAGTTGAGTGTTGGGGGAGCGTCTCCAGACGAGTCGAATTTAATTACGGAAACTTATGTGTTGTCAGATTTTAGGTTAGGAGTTGATTCTGGAGTGCCAACTTCCTCGCTTGTGAATGGTGGTCGTGTTGATGAAAGATTTTCTAAATTTGATGCTAGGCCTACCCTATGTGAACGCCGCTCGTTATTAAGAAATGAAGGTGTATGTCGTGTTTCTTGCGGACTGACGAGGAAAATGGTAGTTGAAGCTGGGTAGTTTATTGGCTGAGGAATAACCCACCCACCAAGGGAAGATGATTAAGAGAAGGAAGTAGATTTTGGATTGGAGAAAAAGGATAGAAAAATAGGAGGAGAGTCCCACAAAATTAATAAGTTTAACTTTAAACACACTTAAAGGTGGTTGCCATCGAAAATCCGCTCTCGGATACCTAAAATGAGTAAGGACTTGGTCTAAGCTGACGAGAAACACAGATAGAACTTGGGCGGTTTGCAAGAGAGTGGCTTTCGTATAATCCCTCTCAAGCATATATAAAACTACTATGGGGAAGAGTGATGGTCTGGCAAGACTGAGAGTAACAAATTTACTGTGTGTCTGCTCAAAGAAATTCGTTTTTACAAAATAATTCGAAGAATGCTAATGATTTAACTCAGGTTTGGTATTTTCAATTTCCAAAATTATGGAGTTCCTGTAAAGGCGACCAAGTGTCTCTAAGAAGGAAAATGATAAAAGATTATACCTTATGGAGTAATTTTGGTAAATGAACCAATGGTTGCATTGGAAAATGGCTAAGCTTTTACTCAGCGAGGAGCCGGCTAAAAGTTTAGACAAAAAGAAACACTTATCTTTTAGAAAACTGACCATAAGTTTTCGGAGAAGATCTCCACAAGCAGGTAGCTGGCTTAGCGAGCTTTACTTGCCTTACTGGCCAATTAGAATTAGCTATTAAAGCTAAAAGGAACTTTAGTGAGGTGAAAATTAAGAGTTCTTGCTCAAATGCAACAAATGGTGAAAGCCCTATTAATGATTTTAATGGCATTGAGTAGGGAGAGCCGAGGAAGACAGGATTTTGCCCAAACTTTGTATTAGAAAATGAAAAAGCGAAAAGAAACGCTTCATTAATTTAACTATTCAAATAAAATTGAGGAAATTAACAATTATGTAATATAATTTTGACAAACATAGTTCATTTAAACTTTTTAAGAAATGGGGTCGCAGACCTCCTCACATTAAACGATTGCTCCAGGCAATTGACAATTTATGAGGTTTAAAACCTTACATGTTTCTAAAATCTTTATAAGAAATTAAAAAGACATGTGTAGTAATTAAAGTTTAAACATTTAAATTTAGTACAAAGAGTGTACTTTAAGAAATTCTTGAGAGAATGTTCTAGAGAAAGTGACAACTTCGAAAATAACAATAAGAAAAACATGAAGAATAAGATAGAAGTTCCTACAGCTTCTTATATTTATACAGAATTAACATTGGTTATTATACAAATAAGGGCAGGTCACTTACTGTGAAACCTGAAGAAAGTTAAAAGGAAGGTTCTAGACTTCCCAAGTTTGAGTAGGAATCACTAGCCAAATGGGACAGTTTCCATTTCGTGAAACCTGAACATGACTCGCTCAAGAGTTTAAAGAATTGTTTTCCCTGATTATAGGAAAGGAACAATATGAGTTTGAAACGTGTATCACACAAGCAATTATGCAGAAATTAATTAATGTTAAACTAGCAAAGTTGGAAGGGCACTTCGTGAGTGACACCTTATAGAAAAGTTACAATTTTATTAATATGGGTTGTTAGTAGAAGGTTGAGGAAAGATCATTGGGATATAGGATCAATGTTCATGGCCGTATTTAATGTAAACGGACGATCGCGACGCGGTAGAAACGTGGAGCAAGCACTGGTTATCACTGTAGTCTGTAAAGATGGATGCAAAGTTCACTATAGAAACACTAAAGTTTGTAAGAAAGAAAATTATTGCAATTATGGAAATAACTGATTGCACTATATAGGTGAGAGTCTATTTCTTGCGGAAGTTGTGAGTTACAATTAAATGTACCATAGAACATTCCATATGAGTTAGGTGGCCATGATTAGACCTTGATTGCGATGTGGTACATCATATCTGTTTTTATAGTGGTATTTATGCTCTTTTTTAGGGATCATGAGGTGAATTCATTAATTGGTAAGGATTTCCCAGTGCGAGTGCATATTGTCTTCTGGATGGGAACTTTCTTGTTGGAATGAATCATCAATTTTTGAACTGTGTTTCGTTATCCTAGATAGCTGCCATGTTGTTTATATAGCCTTGATTGGATATTTTTGTAGTTCCTTGCTTCAACGGGGGCACGTCTTGGAAATCCCAAAGCCGCCTATATAACGACTGTAATGAATAACGAAATATACCCGTACGCTTTTATATGGTGATAGATCTAACCAGATTGCAATCAACGTTTGAATATGGCCTGCTTGACTAAGGTATGGTAACCCTAACAGAAAAGTCCCTGGTCCTCCAGGTTGGGGGTTGTGCTTAGGGTTAACAACCCTCTCATGTAAAAAGAGAATTGTTACGAATCTCTCACTTAAGCCTCGGAACGATTTAAGAATGGATACCCTACGAAGACATGGCAAAGGAAATGAGGACTTACGAATTGGTACATGGAATGCACGGAGCTTATATAAGCCTGGACACATTCAAAGATTGAAAGACGAGCTCGAGAAGTATAAAATACAATTTGCTGCTATTCAAGAAACAAGATTTCCAGGGGAAGACATACAGAACTTCGGAGAGTACACTATGTTTAACAGTGGAACTCAATCCGGAAAGCATGAATTTGGAACAGCATTCCTCATATCAAAGGAATGTGTTGAAACAGTAATCCGGTTTGAGGCAATCAATGAAAGAATGTGCTACATACGAGTGAAAGGCCGATGGTTTAATATATCCATTATCAATGTGCATGCACCTACAAATGATAAAGAAGATGTGGTGAAAGACAGCTTTTATGAACAGCTGGAGAGGGTGTATGAAGGCCTACCACAACATGACATCAAGATAGTACTAGGAGACTTTAATGCCAAGGTAGGAAAAGAAAAGCACCTACAACCGACGATAGGTAATGAAAGCCTTCATGAGGAAACCTCTGAAAATGGGCTTAGAATGATCTCATTTGCAGAATCAGAAAGCATGAATGTCAGGAGTACGACGTTCCCACACAAGGATATACATAAGGAAACATGGTATTCAGCAGATGGAAAGACGGCAAACCAAATTGACCATATACTAATTTCAAATCGACACAGAAGCGCCATCACTGATATTCGTGCTTACCGGGGAGCTGACATAGGCTCTGACCACAACTTGCTGGTTGCATCCATGGAGGTGAAACTGAAAACTCACCACAAACAACAACAAGGGCACGCAATACAATATGATCTACAAGCATTAAAGGAAACTCCTCAAACTTGTCAGTACCAAGTGGAAGTGAGCAACAGGTTTGGCGTACTTGATGAAGTAGGAGAAGAAGTGGATGAAAGTGGAACTACAGATATTAATAGATTGTGGAAGGATATCAAGAAGGTGATTCAAGAATCAGCTAAAAACGCATTACCAAAAGTGGAACGAAAGAAGAAATGGTTTAATGGTACATGCAAAACAGCAGTAGCAGCTAGCATCTCAGCAAGGAAAGCATGGCTACAGGACAGGAGAAATGAAGAATTGGAACAGCACTACAGGGAAACACGAAGAGAAACAAGCATAACCTTACGAAAAGAAAAGAAGCTTTACCTTAAACATATGTTAGAGAGTATTGAGAATGACCAGAAGGAGAACAACATCCGTAAAGTATATGGGACGGTGAATAACATTAAGAAAGGTTACCAACCGCGATCAGCAGTTCTCCACGACAACAATGGTAACATCATTGCAGGAACAACCCACATATTACAGGCTTGGAAAGAGTACTTTGACCACTTACTGAACTGCCCTGAACCAGACAACAAATTGGAGAGAACCACTCTTTCAACGGTAGAACCTTTCATAAATGATCCTTCATATGAAGAGGTAACCAGCAGTCTGAAGAAACTGAAAAACCACAAAGCTGCTGGATCTGACGGTATACCAGTTGAATTGCTGAAATATGGGGGTGAGAAGCTTCATGAAAAACTGCATAAACTTATCCTGAAAATATGGCGCGAGGAACAAATACCGGATGAATGGAAGGAAGCAATTATTGTTCCAATACATAAGAAAGGAGATAAACATAACTGCGGAAATTACAGAGGAATATCCCTACTTGTCACAGCTTACAAATTACTGTCGCACATAATTTTACAACGTATAATTCCATACACCGAAGATATAATAGGAGACTATCAGAATGGTTTCCGTAAAAACAGATCAACAACAGACAATATATTTTGTATTAAGACAATCAATGAAAAAGTTTGGGAATATAACAAAAACGTCCATTACCTATTTATTGACTTCCAAAAGGCCTATGACTCAGTACACAGAGAAACGGTGTGGGAAATTATGGCAGAATACGGAATCCCACAGAAACTTATCAGCCTGGTCAAAATGTGTATGGAGGGGACAGTGAGCAAAGTGACACACTGTGGATCCGTATCAGACGGTTTTGAAAACAGAACAGGACTAAAACAAGGTGATGCGCTCTCCCCACTTCTCTTCAACATCGTTCTGGAAAAAGTAATTCGGGAAACCAAAGAAGCTGCAACTGGAGACCTAGCAGATAACAAACACAACATCCTGGCATATGCAGATGACATTGTATTAATAGGAAATAATGGAGGAGAAATTGAAGCTTTATTCAGGAAATTAAATGAAACTGCTGCAAAAATAGGTCTAAAGATTAATGAAGAGAAGACAGAATACATGATCATACAGAGAGAAAACTTGACTACAGACCAACGCAACAACCTTCATATAGGCAATTTTACCTTTAAGAACACGCCAAATTTCAAATACCTTGGGGTAAATATAAATGACTGCAATAGAAGACAAGTTGAACACCAAATTAGATTACGGAATGCAAACAAAGTTTACTTTTCCCTGCATAAATTACTTTCCTCCAAACTTTTGACCAGGAAAACAAAACTAAAACTATACAACACGATCATCAGGCCGGTACTCCTATACGGAGCCGAAACATGGAGTGTGACCAAAAGGGAGGAACGCCAACTTACAGTCTTCGAAAACAAGATATATAGAAAAATTTTCGGCCCCATCTTTGACCAGGAAACACAAAGATGGGTTCTCAGATCAAATCATGAGCTGTACAAGTTGGCTAATCAACCCAGAGTAGTGGACGTCATGAAAGCGAAACGGCTGCAATGGGCAGGGCATGTTATCAGAATGGACGCTGCCAGAATAGTTCGCCAAGTGTATGAGAAGAAGATCGAAGGCTCAAGACCCCCTGGAAGACCTAGGAGTAGATGGCAAGATGAGGTGACCTCTGACTGCAGACAAATGGGTATTACTGTATGGGAGAATACTGCGCTGGATAGGAGGAAATGGAGGCAGATAGTGAGAGCGGCACGGGATCGTCACGTCCCAGAAAAGCCAACGGAGTGAGTGAGTGAGTATAGAACATTCCAGCGGTTCCAGCGGTGGAAGAAAGTTAGCTATTGAGCTTTTACTTCAGAAATGAGATTCTTCAATTTTAAATAGCATACTCACAAGTGAGTGAAAATTTCATAACGGCAGGACTTATAGATGAAATACAGAATCTAGAAGGTTCCAGAACGACCTTGGTAGAAAAATGGGGTTGAGAAAATCCAACGGAGGAACTAGCTTGATGAATTATAGACAGCGGGTATTAGGTAATATCCCACGTAGTGAGAGGATTTCTCATTGAATAGCTTAAGAAAAGCTATTTTTTAGTAAGATTAGCTTATAAGAGCAAAAGCTCAACATGGCAAATCCCACGAAGAATGATTTTTGCCCCAAAATAAATAATTTCACACTGTCTATAAAAGTATCGTTAAAAGCACGTGGAAGTTAAAACCATGAAGATGAGGTTAAAACTTTTAAGATGGTACTTATCTTGATTTCATGTTGAAGGCGAAGTTTCCTTGGATGACAACTACCTTGCCAACATGGCGTAGAAGAGTGTGTGCCTCTTGGTTTGAGGAGACTAGCTCGAGAGGAGCTTTAACTGACCGAGTCAACTGCCGATTGCGAAGTGAGACCTGCTCAACGGAGCACGGAGGGTCCAAGGAAGGGGAAAAGAGTGGGGGGTAGGAGACAAAAGGAGAACATATAAGCATTGCCAATGTTACAACAAAAAATGATCTTCTCTTGCTGAGCTGGTCTTCAAAGAGTTGATAACAAGCGATACTAGCGCAGCATGGTGAGTAAAAAAGTAGACGTAGTTCTCTTGCTGATGGAGATAATAGCTGGCGATGGCAGCAAAATCTGGTGGCCAGATGGAGAAGGAATTCCTCTTGCACCAGGAAGAGTTGAAGAGCTTCAGAGATTCGCTGCTAGATGACGCTAGGTGAGTCACAGAGAATATATATCTAGAACAGACTCATGAAGACATAAGAGACAGGAACCAAAGAGAAAATAGAAGATCACTGTTGGTGTTTGACAAAGAGGAAGGAAGGAACATGCAAAGCATTCAAAATTGTAATCTCTCGTACCGTGTATTCCAAGAATACACCAGAAGCCATGTCTAAAAATACCTGTGAATGTGGGCAATGTACTTCCTGTTTACACTATGAGTAACTCATATGGTGGTGTCAAGTATTCTTATTCGAATGCAAATTCAAGACCAGTGTGTTCCGTGTCCAGTAGTGACAGTGTTCGTAGGCGTGCTAATTTGATTGATCAGGGTGCTATACGGAATTTGCCTAGGCCGAATAAGTCTCCTGTTAGTCAAGTGAATCAGGCTGTTTTATTGGATGGCCAGGGGATTCCTTTATCGTCGTCATCTGAAGGGCGTAACCGAAGGTCGAAGAACAGATTTAATTTCTCTGATCATGGTGAATTCGATGATCGAGCAATCAGTCGACTAAGACGTGGAGAAGGATTATCAGGTTCTGGTGAATTAAGAGAAGGAAATCTGGGTCGTTCTGTGTTCACTCAGAAGAATTTTGGAAATTTGGCTCATCCATTAACTGCTTGTGTGGCAAGTTGAAAAATCTGAGTACTGATACTACTGACGGGATTATCATGTTTTTAAGAGAATTAGTTGAAATAGAAGAATATGCTGAAGTTTTCGATGTAACTAATGTCCAAATTTATCAATTAATGTTCCCATTTGCTTGCGGACTGACGAGGAAAATGGTAGTTGAAGCCATGTCTAAAAATACTAGGATTATGGATTTTATAGGGTTGGTAGAAAATTTTGTGTCTTCAAGATCGATAGGTCCGATTGAACACCAGTATTTCTATCGTCTCCAATGTGTTGGCGAGTCGATGATTTCTTACGTGCAGGACATTCTTATGTTTGCGAAGGTATTTTCTGTCAATTTCACTGAAGGGGAAATGGTTTCTCACATATTAGATGGTATAACTGCCGAGTATAGGTCCGTTCTGAGAGTAGGATACCGTGCTCGCACTGTGTCGGGGTTAAATGCTGTTGTAGTGCATGCAGAATCTGTAATACAAAGTGAATCACAGAGAGGTCATGTGAGTCAGTTGAGTCGTAATAGGCCGAAGGAGATGCAACATCGTTGGAGTAATAATAATAATAATAGATTCCAATGTAGAAATGATCGTTGGGTGGATCGAAGACCTCAGGGTAATCCGAATGGTTGGGGAGATGCTCGTCTTCAGGCTGGGCGGGATATGAGTCGTGAAGTGAGAGCTCCGCAGAATCAGGGTCGTGATGGAAATGTTCGTGTGCAGAATAGTCAAGATCGGAGAGGCGAGATTGTTGGACAAGGTGCCAATGTGCGGGAAGGAGTTAATGTTGAAAATTGTATTCGTTGTGGTGGAAGTGGTCATTCTAATCGTGAGTGTAACTATAGGCATGATTGACAGAAGGAGAGCTGGCTTCGTGATAATTGTGTTGAGGTTTTGTCGATGTCAGGTACTATTCTTGAGGTAAAATTTGGTCAGGAAAGCTGTTCCAAATTTCTTTAAATTCCTTATTACCTTCTCCTGTGATTGATATTCTTATAAATGATGCTAACGTGAGTGCTTTACTTGATACGGGCAGTGCAGCATCGTTGATGAGTGCAGATTGGTATAGGGCCATGAAAGGAATTTGAAAGTTCCCAGCCTTGTCCCAGGTGGACGTTAAACGTGTGTCAGCAAATAATTCATCATTCGAAATTCTTGGTTCGATTAAGTTGAAGATTCGCATCCACAATTTCACGTGGAAGTTTCCATTTTGGATTATTGCGAAGTGGTCTTGTCCGGTTATTATAGGGGCAAATTTTCTGTCACATTCAGGATTGACATTAGACGTGGGTAGAGAAGCATTTTGGTTTAACTTTTGTCCTGATCTTAAATTGAAATTCTCGGCTTCCGAAAGATATGAAGTTGGAACTGGTCATGTGGACATTGAAGAGAAAGCGGAGTAAGAGGCAAGTTTTGGGGTTGATGACCTCGATTTAGGCAACCTTTCTGATGGTCAAGCTTGTATTATTCGCAATTTGTGTTCCGAGTATCCTGAGGTATTTACTGATAAGTTGGGTGTTACCAATTTAATGTCATATAAAATAATTGTGGAGGATGACATTCCTGTTCGCCATCTGCCTTACCGATTGAAAAAGATCATTGATAAGATGCTAGCTGATGGTGTTATTCGCCCATCAATTTCCGCATACTCATCGCCGATATTTTTGGTCCCGAAGCCTGACGGGGGTTTTCGCCAGGTAGTCGATTATCGGAGACTTAACAAGAAAGTTGTTCAAGAGTCGATTCTTTGCCGGACCTCCACACTGCTTCTGTTGGTTCAAGGACGCTCGTTTATTCTCTCTGCTTGATTTGACGCAAGCATATAATCGGGTACCGTTGGCTGAAGAGTCAAAGCATTTAACTGCATTCGCCACGGACTGGAATTTGTTTGAGTACAATCGTCACCCGTTCGGTTTGAGCGCCGGAGGAGCTGTTCTGAGCAGATTATTGGATCGTGTCTTCTCAGGCATAAAATTTAAATTTTTGAACCACTATTTAGACGATGTGGTAGTGTTCAGTAACAATTTTGAGGATCATGTCTGCCATGTTTGAGAGACTTAAAAAAGCTAGGTTAACTGTGAAAATATCTAAGACTTCCTTTGCCAAGTAGCAGATCTCATTCTTGGGACACATTGTGTCAGCTAAAGGGGTATCTGTCGATCCATCTCGTGCGCAGAGTATAAGAGAATACAAGGTGCCGGTCAATGTCAAGGGAATAGCTCGGTTTGTCGGCATGATAAACTTCTTCCGAAAGTTTATCCCAGATTTTGCTCGTCGAGCCATTCCGTTGAATCAGTTGAGGAAGAAGAATGTTCCATTCGTGTGGGGTGAGTCGCAGCAAGCTGCATTTGACGACCTTAAATATGCTCTGTGCAACGCACCAGTACTGGCTGTCCCAGATTTCAACAAAAAGTTTATTATTCAGACCGATGCATCATTGGGAGCTGTAGCCGCAGTTTTATTTCAGGTAGGAGATGATGGAAGGAGGGCGATTGCGTTCGCTTCTCGAACATTAACTAAACCTGAATCTTCGTATTCTGTCTACGAACAGGAAGGACTTACCAATCAGCACGAAGAACCTTCCCGCTCTTTCAGTACCAACATAAATAATGAACTGAAGTGTTTTCAGACATTTATAAAGCACCTTTAAATGGAAAGTTAAGTTGGTGAACCTGCAGAAACATTTCAATGTCTTCGCTTGTTTGTTAGTTCCAAAACTGCCACTGTATAACTTCGGCAGCACCGCGTGAGTTGTGCGCCTGCGCGAGGCCGCTTATGGACAAGGTGACGCTTTATCATTCCTAAAATGTCGTGAGAAGTAAGTGGACGTTGTGGCTGGACTTCGCCCCCAGCCGAGTGAAGAGGTATGGATAATCTGCATTGATATTCTCCGGACTTTTAAATTGATTATTTTACTTACAAACATTTCATCTTTCGAAATCATTATTTAAAAACTTTTTAAATACGGTACTTAGTTTTTGTTGAACCATTGTGACGAGGTGGTTCAGTTGCGCCACTTGAGGGAAACAAAGACTTTAGCATTTTTCTGGTAGTGCAAGCAAGCTTTTATATTTTTTGCTGTTATTTTAAATATGATTTGACATTATTTGAATTCCTAAGGGCCTGGAATTGCGCAATTAATGGGTCCCGATTTGTCTTAATTATTATTCTTATTTCATTTAAAATGCTTGCTACCAATTTTAGTAGTGGCGTCAACTTAAATTAGGATTACTAGCTTAAGGTTTATCATGTAATACGGTTTTCTTGAATTGTTCGAAGAACCTGTTTCTTTTGAAGGGGATTATTAGCTTAATGTAACTGGTGACTGTCCTTTGTTTGGTCGCTAGTATTTTGTTGTCTTTATTACTAAGAGGGTTGTTGGCAAGATAGCCGTGCGTTCTGACGTACTTGATGTCGCTCTGTTTGATGTTGGGAAAATTATGGTCTGAAGGGGCCTAACTACTTTTATTTTTGGTGCTACGAGTTCCTTAATGTGTTTCTCTGTTGGGGAATATTTGATTTGAATACGAAACTCAGTTTTCGTTAGTTTTCTGATGGTTTGGTAAAGCATGCTTCTGCATGGTCATTAGCGTCCGTCTGGCGCCATCTTGCGAAATTTGGCTGTTTTTAACTTAAAGTTAAATTATCCTCATTGTTTTGTGAAATTCTAAACTAATTTTATTGCCAAATGATTACGCGCGATTTTGGTTATGTGTGGAATTATTTCTACTGAAATATTGGTGATATTTCCAATTGGGAACTTGATCTTGCTATCTGCGTTAGTGAGATTTTCGTGGTTGGAGGCCACGTTTGTGACTTGGTGCGGTTTCCTGTTATATTCTGTGATTTCATGGTCATTTTAATTAATCTCGGTCTTTTCATTTTATTACTTAATCTAGTAATTTGTGGAGTTTCCCACGTATTCGTTGGCCTTGCCATTTTATCAGTTTAAGTGGGCTCCCCCCCCCCCCCCCCATCTTTTCTCAGGAGTGTGTTGTCTATTTTGTTCAACTGCCAAAAGAGTCTGTATTTTCATGTTATTTGGTTTTCAATATATGTATTTTACAAGTTTGAATCAAGTTATTTGTTGGACGACCACAAGACACGGACGGCTCTGGAAGTTTGGCCCTCCCGCCACTCAACGAGCATTGTCTTGAAAATCCTTTTAAGGTGTCTCGCCCTTACTTAAAGGGGCGGGGGTGAAGTTTGCTTTGAAATGATTGTGCTGCATTGCAAAGCCCAAATGGAAGTTTAAGAAATTCAAATAGGCTGAATGGAGTGATGACAGCAGTTTTAGGTATATCCTCTTCAGCGACTGGAATGTGGTGAAAAGCTCGAATCAAATCTATTTTGGAGAAAACTGTTTTGCCAGATAAGCGGCTGTTGAAGTCCTGTAGATGTGGAATAGGGTAGCGGTCTGGAATAGTTTTTGCATTTAGGGCCCTGTAGTCTCCACAAGGTCGCCAGGAACCATCACTTTAAGAACTAAATGGAGTGGGCTGGACCAAGGGCTCTTGGAAGGCCTACTGTCGACCAATGTATTATGTGTACTCAAGTTTGAAGGTTGTTTGTTAAGTAACCAATAGAGCTATATAAAATCCAATACCATCAACATTTTCGTCGTTCTATTTTACGTTAGTTCATGTAGGTTTGAATGTTTTAATTTATAATTTAATATTTTTTATCGCAGTTGGAACAAAAAAAAGTGCACGTTTTTAAGCGTGTTTCAACCATGCGTCACATTTAAGAATTATTATCTCAAAAACCCGTCATCAGATCGAATCCAAATTTTAACACAATATACATTGGAATGTTGTATAACTGGTTTATTAATTTCAAAATTGTGTGTGTCCAAGAAAAAAAGTTGTTATCATTTTTGTAAGGTAACTTTTTCTCGGCTCGGGGTGGTTGGAAAATGTAGTTCTTGGTTGCGTTGTAATCGTTATACATCAAAAGGTTATGCTGTATGACTGTGAAATACGTAAACTAATTCACTTAATTTATATTGGTTTGTATTTGTAAGAGGAAATAACACATGGTTCACCAGCTCGCCGCTCCGCGAACAGCTGTACAGCGTTGCCGAAATGGTGCCCACACGCATCATGGCGCGTCTCGCTCGGAGGTGATGGGCTCCATCTCAGCAACGCTGTACAGCTTTTGCTGGAGCGGCTAGCTGTTGAACCATGTGTTATTTCCTCGTACAAATACAAACCGATATAAAATAAGTGAATTAGTTTACGTATTTCACAGTCATACAGCATAACTTTTTGATGTATAACGATTACAACGCAACCAAGAACTACATTTTCCAACCACCCCGAGCCGAGAAAAGGTTACATTACAAAAATGATAACAACTTTGTTTCTTGGACACACACAATTTTGAAATGAATAAACCAGTTATTCAACATTCCAATGTATATTGTGTTAAAATTTGGATTCGATCTGATGACGGGTTTTTGAGATAATAATTCTTAAATGTGACGCATGGTTGAAACACGCTTAAAAACGTGCACTTTTTGTGTTCCAACTGCGATAAAAAATATTAAAATATAAACTAAAAATCCAAACCTACATGAACTATCGCAAAATAGACCGACGAAAATGATGGTGTTATTGGATTTTAAGTAGGTTTATTGGTTACTTCACAAACTACCTTCAAACTCGAGTGCACATAATACTTTGGTCGACAGTACATATACCTAGATTTATCATTTTCTGAAACTCCATCTTTGCTTGTGCTAGCTTATCTGGGGATAGTCGTCTAGCCTTGGCCGAAACTGGAGGGCCTATCGTTGAAATGGTATGGAAGAATGTGATATCGAGTGCACAATAATTGGGATTGTCAAGAAATATATTTGGATAATTTCTCAATAGTTCTGGATGCTTATTCTGAGGGTCAAGTAAATGGACGCTCTCTGAAATTAGACGTTTAACTGGCACTGCAGAAGTGGACATACTGGTGGTGCTATCGATAAGACGTTTATGTTTGACATCGATAAGCAGTTCATAGTTGTTGAGGAAATCAGCACCAATGATAGCGTGTTGGACATCAGCGATGATGATTGGCCAGCAAAATGGACGTTTTAGATTGAGGTTAAGTTCCATTAAACGCTCGCCGTAGGTTTTAATTGGTGTGCCGTTAGCCGCACAAAGTATGCGTTTACAGGTCTGCTTTCTGTCATGTGCAGTGGGCGGTAGGACTGACACATCTGCTCCTGTATCAACCAGGAATCGTGTATCAGAGGAACGGTCTGTTACAAATACACGGCGAGAATTTCCTTGGCCCACATCACTATGTGTCGCGTCTAGCGAGGGACCTGAGCATTTTCCGAAGCAGAGGAGGCTGTGTTATATGAGCATGGATTGACACACTTCCTAGCTTTGTCTTGGTATGTGAAATGGTACCAACATAATGAATTATCTGGTCGATATTGGCGATAAGGTGATCTAGGTCTAGATCGAGATCTCGTTCGATGACGGGTTGTATGTGGGTTCGAAATCAGACTGTTTATAGATAACGTAAGTTGTCCTAATTGTGACTCTAATCTGAAAATCCTGTCCACCTGTTGCGTAGGAGGTTCTGCGGCGGGTTGGCGAGTTTGAATCACCGATAGAAATTGCGAAGGGTTTGAGAAATCTAAAATTCTATCAGCTAATGCGGCCAGGTTGTCTAGAGTATCGTTGTAGGATGCTGGTATCGATCTTAAATTAACTGGGAGTCGTTGCAGAAAGATTGTGTGTAGAAAATCATCCTTGGCCTGTGTCCCCGCAAGGGCACGCGTTTCTCGTAAAAGCTGGCTTTCTTTTTGTCTCCTAAGTCAAGCTCTGTGAGTAATTTCGTCACTCACCGTCCTTCTGATTCTTCAAATTCAGCTATTAACCTTGCCTTCAGGTCTAAGAAAGGCGTATTCGAAAGTGGTATTACTAACAAATCACTTATAAGTTCGGCAACGTCTGGCTTCAGTGAGCCGATAACACAGTTGAACTTCGTAGGCTCTTGTGTGATGTTAGCTGTAGCAAATTGGGCCTCGATCTGCAGTAGCCAAACCTTAAAATTTTTACGCCAAATTGGTGGGATTTTAATTGACACTCGTGAAATTTCAGGTTCGTTATGAGATGTAGGCATACCTGATAGCGTCGCATCGGTTGGTGTGTTGTCCGTGCGAGGCATGGTCAATGTCGTTATTTATTACACGATAATTTAACATTCACTCAAATATCACGTCGGGGTCACCACTGTGGATTTAATGATGTCATACTCACATTTTTTGGCACATTCATTAAGAGGGAATGACATACACATTTTATAAGAAGAACTAGTGAGGAATTCTGACTAGGAGACCAAACTTAGAGCATAAATACAATAGAGGGCGCATTGCCACACTGCGCCTGTACTGTGACGTGAAACCAACATCTCGATCAGCTGACTGAAGGGTAACGGCTCAAGACCGACTACAATTGGCTAATGGCGAATGCTAAGCAACGTCAAGGAATAAAATAAGGAGCTCCATATTGGATAATTCTATTATCACTATCCGCAGTTCCCTTCAGTCAGCTGATCGAGATGTTGGTTTCAACAATGTGACGTCATCAGCCATCTATTGAATTTATGGTCTAAGAGACCAACAATAAAGAAACAACAAAACAAAGTCAGAGATAAAATATATACAAGTAAAGGTTCACTTTTCGTCAGAGATAAAACATATACAAGTAAAAGTTATTCCCGATAGATGTCTCCGCCACAATCCAAATTGTTCTTATTTTGTTTATCAATTCAAATGTTCATGTTAAATTATTTAACCAAATTTTAAGATTAAAATAAATATTTCCTTTTCGGTGCCTAATGCCTTAATATTTATCAGTAACAACTACCACTCCTACCAAGTTAATTCTTTATAAGTTGAACAGCTAAAATTAATAATGAAAGTAATAACAGATGATTCATTGTCGATGAAAATCAAATGCGAGACTCATGTACCGGAAGTTGTCTATGCATAAGCTTCGGCACTATTTAGAAATGTAGAAGCTCCGTACTTGGCTCTGGAGATAATTAAATCTCAGGTGGAAGAACACAGATCCCTAAATACTTGCACAAAGCTTTTGAATTATATCGTTTCACGTTTGCAATTTCTTGGACAAGTTCAGAAAGTGCTGATTGAAAGAAAATGTGTCATCCTTATATATTATAGAAACTACCTTTGTCTAAGAACTCTATCGGCATCTAATTTTTCATTTACTTGACCATTATTCAAATGAAATCATACCACCTCTGTTTTAGTTAAGTCAGGCCTGAGTCTATAGGACAAATCTATTTCTGTGCTGTATGGAGAGCAGAACGCGCAGATATATGGCATTGTTTGTTTCCCGGGATACAATGACATTTCCTGTCACTCAGCATTTTAGGATGTGAGTGAGAGCACAGCGACTGTGAATTGGACTGTATTCAGCAGCACCTCTCAATGCATGACATGTGCCTATCCTCCCCTCTACATTGTGGAATTCACACTCGTTGAGAACTATTAGTTTAAAACGTATCTGGCATTACAGAAGATGCTCCTCAACTGCCAAACATGCCCGGCATGGTAACACTTCGGGAGTGATGAACTCAGTAGAAAACTAGTTAAATTAGTCGAAATACCTTGTGTAATGATGAATAATAATTGTAGGAGTGATGTGGTAATAGATGTTGTCTCCTCCGCTTTCTATAACCCACCCGCCTTCCCCAATTTATAACACAACTTGTATAGTGAAATTTCAGTTATATCGTCCATTGTAGGCGTGGCTTATTTGACAAATAAGATATTGCCAACCCCACGTGTACGGTAAATACGGCCGTGTGTTGTTTGTTTTGAGCGGAGAGAGCGATATGAGCGTGCTCGCTTCTTTCTGTTTGTATAGGGACATCCTGAAGTAGCTCCAACAGATAGCTTACTATGTGGGATCCTTTTGTTCTTTATTTCAAATATAATTTGCCAATAACACACAATTGACTGTTACAAACTCTTTAAAATAAAAATTTACTGTATTATCAACTTGTCATTCTTCAAATTCTATGTGTATAGAATTCCAACGGAAGGCAAATCAATCGAGTCCCACATAGAACAGTTATGACATCTGGCGGATAATTTTCGCATACGATATCCCTTTTATTTGGTGTTGCGATTGTTGGTACTCGTATTCGAAAGGCAGAATCCTAATAGCAGCGCTCCGATGTAAGCTTGTTAAAAAATGGATTGTGCAAATTATAAAATTACGATTTGCAAATATAATCAAGATTATTACAAAGATGGCACTGTTTTATTGAAATTATTGCAAGAACATCAACTTATATCAATATCAATTCTGTGCCCAAAATGTGAACGTGAGTTGGAAGTACGATGGATTGAGGAAAAGCTGAAACCAATGGTGACTTGTAACCGTAAACAGCCCGACAATATCGGCAAGAGGTATAATTTTAAGAAGGTTGCAACCAAGGGAACATATTTTGATAATTCCAAAATACCGATACCGATAATAGTGAACTTCTGCGTTCTTTGGTGCCTCCTTCCCAACCCAACACACCAAACAATAGGGCACGAACTGAAATTGGGTCACGAAAGTGTGGTCGACTGGTCTTCGTTCTGCCGAGAAATATGCGAGGATTGTATGTATCGCAGCAGGGTACCCATTGGAGGACCACTAATAATAGTTGAGATCGACGAGGCTAAATTTGGAAAGAGGAAGTACAACAGGGGTCGCCGAATCGAAGTTCAGTGGGTTTTTGGTGCCGTAGAACGATCCAACAAGAAGAAGTTTTTTATAGTTCCAGTAGCTCAAAGGGACAGCGCCATGCTGCTCCAAGTAATCAAGGATTGGATATTGCCGGGAACGATCATTATTTCCGACTGTTGGGCCGCATACAATGCGCTGCAAAACGAGGATTTTGTGTACCTCAGAGTGAACCACAAAATGGAATTCATTTGCACTCAAAGGAGCGGTCCAATATTCGATCAAAATGTTGCCAACATCCAAACAGCAAATACGCCTGAAATATCCGTCCACACACAGAATATATAGAGGGAATGGAGAAATGTGCACTACAGCATCCCAGTCTTCGGGAAAAAGAAGACCCATTTCACAGGGTACCGGTACTTAGCAGAGCACCTTTTCAAGAAGAACTATTCTCCTGACATCAGAGTTCACAAGTTTCTAAAATTGATATCTGATGTATACCCTCCCACCAACAAAAAACAATCTCGCCCATTGGAAGTACCGTATGTTGCAAGCGATTTCCTTTCAGTGTCATATTTATGTATATATTTGTTTTTTGACACACCAACGATGTAATGTTTCGTGAAGATAAATTTGTTTGACAATATAATTTCAAATTATCTGTCAAGAAGGCTTTACATACAAAAACAAACCTAACCTGTGGCTTACGCCCCAGACCCCCTTTCTTGTGGTACTAGCAGTAATTTTCGGCCAGGCAGTACCTAAACTAGTAGCGGACATAAATTCTATATTATTAATGTTTTATATACCAAAACAACTAAAGCCTGTAGTATCTAACTCCGCTTCGTAAGCCAATAGTTTCTCGCTTCACTCGATTAACTATCTACGCTCCCAATTCGTAAGCCAATAGTTTCTCACTTCGCTCAATTAACTCGCTACGCTCTCTTAGTTCGCTACACATGACCTGTGTCGTGTATTTTGTGTACCATACATTGGCAACCGTGAAATGACGTCTCGTTAACAATTGAACACGTCCAATGCGCATCCTTCAGTAGCAGTTGAACAACGACAAGCCATGGCTATTGCCGTCGTTCAATGAACAATAAATAACTACTTACGTAACATATTTACGAGATTTAGTACTTATTTCCTGTGCAGTTGTGATAAATGACAGTAATTTCAATTGATAATGACTCCCGAAATATCAAATAAGGTATGAAAATCCCGCGGCACTCCTTAAAAGCTTTGTATACACTCAACTTGTGTGAGGTTTATTCGCATACACAATCCCCTTCAATATCCCCCTCATTTATTTCAATTAAACTAAAGTGTGCTTAAATTGATTCTATATGGCATTTCATAAGGAAATTTCTATAAAAGACCCACATTCAAACATACAAACTTTCTTCATTATGGTTTAAAACAATTCATACGAGTAATTGTGACTGCAGATCTCTAACCAGCAGAAATTAACAGATGTTTCATGAATTGTCTATAACAGTTCTTCAAATCACATACTAACTTTCTTCTTCAAATAAGTCCATCGTAGAAAATATGTTTTCTATATCTATATATATATCTAGCAGCCGTTATAGAGGGAACATTAGCAATTGATTAAACTCGCCCTTTCATAATACGGCTTCGGTGGCGTAGTCGGTAGCATGCTGAACTGCTGTGCCCAAGATAGCGGGTTCAAACCCGGCCGAAGTCGTCGGATTTTTTAAGAGCGTTAAAAATCCTTCAGTATGCCTTCCTTCGGAGGGGAAGTAAAGCCGGCGGTCCCATGTCATAGATTTATGGCGTGTAAAAGATCCTTTGACAGACTAAACTTGTGTAAAGCAAATTTTGTTAGGTTAGATTTCGTCAGAACGCTCTATCAAAGTTCCAACGTTCACCACTAGGTATCATTGATATCTGGTGGCGAAAGTTGGAACTACTTGAAATTGAACGGAACATGTAGCTCACCCTTTAGGGTGTCCACTGGAAGCGCTACAGACTCAGGCGAGCCGAACATGTCCTCGGACACTCCCGGCACTAAAAGCCATACGATAAATAAATAAATAAATAAATAAATAAATAAATATATAAATAAATAAATAATACAGGGTGATTTTTTCCATCGTTTACAAACTCGAGGGATTGGTCGCGGAGAGGATACGGAACAAAAATGGTCTAATGAACGTATGTCCGGAAATGCATGGTGTCCATGCTAGGGACCAGTCTTCCTTCCACGTTGCCTAACAGGCCAGAACTATCGGCGTTTCTTGCGGGTGACTTTGCCTCCCTTGCTGGAAGATGTACCATTGATGATTCGCAGGGTTATGTGGCAGCTACATGTTGGTGCTCCAGCCCACTTCGCCGTTAACGTCCGGACGTATCTCAATTGTGTCTTCCCTGGTCGATGGATCGGACGAGGAGGCCCAGCTAATTCACCAGATCTCAACCCGTGCCATCTTATAAGCATCGTGTATGCAGAGCCAATTCCAGATGTGAAGACCCTGGAGCAGCGTATTCATGCTGCCTTTGACACTGTTCGGATGCAGCCTGGCCGATGTGTACGTCTTAGACGGAATATCCTACGGCGCGTACAGGCATGAGTGGAGGCACATCGTAATCATTTTCAACACATACTGTAACAGTGGCTACATGGTACAGCGTGTAATTGACCGCCGTCTCTGTAACAAAGAAAGATCTCTAACAAACAAACCATGCATTTCCGGACATACGTTCATTCGACCTTTTCTGTTCCATATCATCTCCTCGATCAATCCTTAGAGTTTGTACACGGTGGAAAAAATCACCCTGTATAACAAATTGTTATTAAATGTTATCTATATCTAGCAGCCTTTATAGAGAGAACATTAGCAATTGATTTTACTCGCCCTTTCAAAATATAATAAATTGTGTTACTGAGTAGCGAATTCAAACGCTCGAGCGATTCAATTGGCTTATCAAACTGAAACGCCATTGAGCGTATTTGACGAGTGTCCTATATGGAAACTACGAGTACTTTAAATGGCATTTCAAGATTTGAAACCTTTCTGCAAGTTTTCAGGTTGCAATGGAAAATACAACTAAAATGCTTCATCTATTATAAGAAAATCGTTTCTAGACATTGTGCATTGTCATATGCTTCTTCATAGAACTTTTACGAGTAAATTCCTTCTCACAAGTTGGACAAGAGTAGGTATGGCCGCTATAAGTTAGCATATGCCTCTTGAGATTTGCGCTGGATTTAAAATCCAATCCGCACGCTTTGCAAGAGTGTAACTTCGTAGGACTATGTACATTCATATGGACCCTTAAACCATTCTTTTCAGCGAACGCCGCTCCGCATGTATCACTCTTGTAAGGTTTATCGCCACTATGAAGTAAAGTATGATTTTTCAGGCTGCTTCTTGTAGTAAGGACCTTTCCGCATATTCCACAAGCATAACCCCTCTGATATTTATGGATCGACATATGCATTATTAAATGCTTCCGTAGTGTAAACGCCTTTTCGCATATTGTGCATAGGAATGACTTCACGCCACTATGAGACAATATATGGTTATTTAACATGTAATTTACAGCAAATGCCTCTCCGCAAATTTGACATGCATGAGCCTCTTGGCCAGTAAAATGATACGTATGAATCTTAAGGCGATGCTTTGTAGTGAAGGCCTTCCCACAGGTTTTACAAGTAAAAGGTTTCTCGCTACAATGACCTAACTCATGGGTCTTCAAGTTAGACTTTGAATTATAGGCCTTCCCACATGTGCCACAACAGTGCGCATTTGGACTACTATGAACTAACATATGGTTTTGCAAATTATACTTCAATGTAAAAGCACTTCCACATATTTCACAAGTGTGTTCCTTTGGGCCACTATGTACTAACATATGGTTTTTAAAGTTTCGCTTCAGATTAAAAGTTTTTCCACATGTTTCACAAACGTGCGCACGGTTTTCTCTGTGAATTAACATATGGGTTTTCAGGTTGCCTTTGCTTGTAAAGCCCTTCATACATATTGTACAAGAATGTGATTTATACCCACTATGAGTTAATCGATGCACGTTCAAACGACTTTTCCAAGGAAATGTTTTTCCACAAGTTTCACACGTGTGCAACTTTTGGTTGATGTGGCTCTCTGCAAGAATGTTGTTTTCATCAACGTTACAGGGAAGTGTTTTTGATATATTATCGAAAACGTTAACTTTATGAACGGCATGATCCAATATCTCGATGCATATATTCCTAAAAATAATAAACATACGTTACAGTACCACTAAATAACTTATTCTAATTTCCGTCTTTTCAATACTTGCAATATTATTAGCACTGTTCAGTACTGGTACATGTTTCGAACAATAATGTAGTTGTTCATCAGCCAGGTATACACATTATAAACACTTATGGCATAAATTGCATTACAAATACACATAGTTCATTAAAAAAGTCACTTGTAAAATCAAAATATCACGTGTCCAATACACTGGAAAATTGTCCCTTTCTACAATGTATATTAGCTACAACATAGCAACTTGAAAGGCTTAAAATATAAACAGTTCGTTTAGAGTTTTTCTTGATAAAAACTTTGTCAGTACAGTGGTGGGCCTATTACACTATATTTGAAGACAAACTGATTGGCATGGGATGCACTTCGTCATATTGGTCGATGTTTGTCTTAGTTGTGATTCCAATAGGTTATGTATAGGTATTGATCCACTGGGAAAATCCATATATGGTTGAATGGTAGACAGTAATAATTGTTATTGAATGGAACTCTTAGTGGAGGTTGAATGTCTCCATCTACTGGTATAAATGATACGAATCCTTGATGTTAAATGCAACTTGGGTTGTAATTATATATCCTAAGTGATTAAGTCGTCACAGAGCGGCAATAAGTCAACAGGACGTGACGAAGACGAGATGTGAATGCGTCGCTGCTCTGACTACATATGTTTTTATGTTACAGTAACGTGAATAAGATAGTTCAAGGTGGATTGTAGTGGAATATATTCTGTTCTCGAGATGGACCCTGTGAAACACACAATTATTCAGCAGAGCTTACAGTTTTCGATATTGGTAACTATACGGTGCGTTTATTTGGACTTAGGAACAATAGGAGTTGCTAATTTGAAGTGCAATCTAACAAGTCTTGGTTTTTAGAAACAAAAACTCTAGGAAACCTCACGATTCTCGTCACATGACAAAAAAAAGGGCTGTATTAAAAGCCAGATCGAATAGAAATACAGTATATGAACTCGTACCGAAGGGCAGTAAATACACTCATCGGAAGGTAAGCTAATATTTTTCTTACAAAGGAATATGAGAAATCCTAATTAACGATGCTGAATTGAATATACTGATGCCAAATTAAGTTTTCTAAGTTATTCAATTTTGAGGCCTGTGTTGGAAAACAACCGATATTGCAATTTGTTTTTATTCATCATTCGCTTAAATTTTAAACAAAGAATACCTTAAAATTCGTTATCCAAGCATTTGAAAGATTATAATAATAATGTTATTGGTTTTACATCCCTCTTAACAAGGCTTTAAAACGCCTGGGTGTCAGAATTTTGCCCTCCCATTTGCGCACCCTGAAATGACAACTGATTGCACCAGGTTTCGATCCTGGAACCTTGAGTACAGCAGGCAAAGACACTACCACTGTTCTATTAAACCAGGCCACAGTAACGGTACCGTATGAACTGAGAATTATTACTGTAATTATTATTGACTTATTGAAGTTTCATAACATGGAATTTGCACAATCGTTTTGTGCATCAAAGCAATAAAATTACATCAGTTTATCCAACTTAAAACTTGGCCTCACTCCAACGAGCTTTAGGCTACTCCTCTCGTCCTGACCTGTCTATATCCACTTGTACAACAGACATTTCGCCCAGTCGATCAAACGAAATGTGATGCCAACACTGTCATTCAAACAAAATAACTTACAGTATAAATCAGCACCTAGATCAAGAAAAACATGAGGTCTTCAGTACTGCCAACTCACAGGTGAGTACAATTGAAGCTGATGACAAAGAATTCACTGCGAACAGCCCCACAAATCCTTCGCTGGCATATTTACACTAGTATAATTAGTAGTGTCATCCCTACATCATACACCACTCTATGGACATTGCCCACATATCATTTTCACGAAGGTACCATTCTCCACAGTGCCACCGCCAGCCATTACACATAAGCACATGGAATTAAAAGCATACAAGTTCACACAACTCAAGGCATAAAACAAGAAGCAAACAGCTCAGAACTAAGATCGATTAAAAACACTCCTAAAATACATTGAGTAAAGCTTAATAGCGGTATCGTTCTATGCATCAAAATTACGAAGGCCTTAATATAACAGGCAAGACAACGACCTCACCCTTCGCAATACGAATCACCCTGAAAGACAATACATGTTTCTTCTTCTGCATGTGCCTTGTAACTTGTGTTTGTATTGGTAATAATCAGTTCATTATCTTGGCAAAACTGTACCAGTCTTTCCCCACTATCATTTCTAGTTCCTAATCCAAATTCTCCAATAAAGTCTGATTCTTTACCCTTACCAATTTTTGCGTTTAAATCCCCCATGACGATGACAATTTCGCCATATTTAGTGCCTGTCCCAATTCACTATTAAACTGTTGTAATTCATCTTCATCCTTATCAGTAGTCGGTGCATAAGACTTGTATTATATTGACTCTTGCTTTCGTTGTTTGAATTTTCAAGGCAAGAACTCTGTCCGATATTGGAATGACGCCAGTTACAGCTCGACTCGTGACCTTATCTACAACAATTGCTACACCATTCCATCGATTTGCGTCACTATATCCTGAAAAGTACATCTTCATTTCATTAATCATAATTTCCCCTGAACCTGGCCATCGGGTCTCACTCAACCCTAATATATTAATTCTGAGCATCTCTTGGATCACATTGTGAATTTGCCTGATGAATTGATTTTACACTCCATGTTCCATCTTTACCAATCCACTAAAATACACACGCAAAAGTGATCAAAACAACAATACATAACTCAGCATTTTTTGTAGGTTATGCCATGTCGTGTGTGGGGTTTCGTCTAGGAACACCAATCTGGCTCATTAGCGGGTTCTTGGGGTCAGTGCCCGGACTCCCTCAGGAGTAGCGAACTGCGCGCTACCTCCCTTCTTTTGGAGCGCACCAGCGCTTCTTTCCATCTCTTTGGAAGCCTTTATAGGGAGATGAAAGGCTACTTGAGCTTTAAGCTCTCGCAGTAAAGAAGCACAGGTGCGCTTCATAAGAAGTGAGGTAGTGCACAGTTCGCTATTCCTGTGGGGATATGGGCACGGACACCAAGATACCGCTGATGAGCCAGCTTGGTGTTCCTAGGCGAAACCCCACACAAGACACGGCTGAGTGCTGAGTTTTAATTCACTGGCCGTGAAAGCCAATATACCCTCAATAACAATAAGGGGCAGATAACCTGCTGTTCTGTCCCGTAAAACAACAATAAATATAACATCTCAGAAAGAAAAAAATCGCGATACTGAAGCATTTAAAATATCAAATCCAGCACACTCTCTGACTCCTTTAATAAATATGGGCTTTCGAAACTCAAACAAGGTATTGAAGTGCTTGCCACGGTGGGTGAGTGGTTATCGTGTCGGAATTCCAACCCCAAACATGCAGGTTCGCTCCTGACCTCGGAAAGTGATTTTTGAAAGACGACAAAAATCTCGGCACGCATGGCATACGTTGTTGGCATGTTAAAGAACCCATTTGAATTCAGTAGGCCGTGTTCATAATGGCAAAATTAATCTCGGGATTTTCCGCCAACACAAAAAGTTCCTCCTTTCTCTACTAGATAGCGCTATAGGGCCAAGGACTTTCATATCGCTCCAAGGTACGATAAAATTCGACATGCATGCTGCCCTCTGGGCGTCAATAAACGTAGCTTGC
Organism: Meconema thalassinum; assembly: GCA_946902985.2. Taxonomy (NCBI): domain Eukaryota; kingdom Metazoa; phylum Arthropoda; class Insecta; order Orthoptera; family Tettigoniidae; genus Meconema; species Meconema thalassinum. The sequence goes on along the minus strand of OX336398.1, from coordinate 175,806,448 downwards.
ACCCGGCACCCAAGGCCATACAACATTATTTATTATTCTTGAAGTTCTTTCATTAGCCCTACGTCTGTACCAGCTGAGTAGCCGTGTGGCACATCACCATCACCCGTTATGCTTAACAGGTAATGGAAACAATGGGAACTGTGTATTTCAATTTTCCTTTCATGTAACTGAGCAAATTTTTTGTCGTTAGGAAAAATAAAAGTTGTAAAATGCACCAAGAATTATATGATCTTCAGTTGTGTACAATGAGAAAGCTCTACTTGTGTTTATTTCTATGTAAGGTAACCTTGTGCCGCGGTACAACACTTGTCGTCTCTAAATGTTATATGTTTTCCCATTTACTACAATAGTACATTATGCAACGAGCCTATAATAGCAATAATTAAGACACGAGTATTTTTATAAAACGACCGTAAGCGAATTTTATAATGTATATACGAGTGTCTTAATTACCATTATAGGCGAGTTGCATGCGACTGTTTATATTCGACGATAATTATAACTTTATTATATGTTTTAACATACATATTCATAAATATCTGTGGGATTCAGTTAATTCGGTTGGTGAACAGTGTGCGCTGGCTTTGCTGACTGAACAGAGCGCATGCGTGGTCAAGGCACTCCGAAAGCAGAGACCATTCACTTTGCTTGCCAACACAGAAATGTGTTGGATTTTTAGCGCATGCGCGAAGGTATCCTTACGTAATTGGTCACACAACTGTTTCTTGAGTTCTGATTGGTGGGAGAAACTGTTTTATAATGAAAAATAGTGTTATAATGAGCCTCATTATGATACAGTTTTCCGACACATATTGTTTACATTTCGACATCGTCGAACATAAATTATTATTTAAAATTACTTGACAAAGAAGAGCTTCTTAACTGTATGCAAGTCATATAATCTTGGCAAGTTTGGGTTTTGACAGAGCAATTTTGCACTGTTGTAAGCATGCAGCTTTATAGGCAGATTTCTTAAGATTTCTTGCAATAGGTAGCATGTTGCTACTTCCGGAAAATTTCGACATATATTCGCGTTTCTCCTCCCAAAACCACCGTCAGTTCTAAAGTTTATATAAATATACAGGGTGTAACAAAAATGTACTGCAGAAAATACAGGGCACATTCTTCACACGTAGACGAAGAAATTATGTTATATAAACATGGGTCCGGAACCGGGTGAATTAGCCGTGGTCGTTACGGCATGACTGCTGGCAGTCGCTCACATCCGGGAGGCGAGGAGGTTCGAATCCCCCCGCCTGCAACCTTGGAGATGGTCTTCTGTGGTTTCCTATCTTCCTTCCAGGCAAATGCCGGGGTTGGTCCCTAACTATAGGGCACAGCCGCTACCTTCCAACTTTTCGTCCTTACATCTAAACTTTCCTCGCCAACGGTACTTGTAGCTCACCCATTGGGTGTCCGTCTCGAAGAAGCTACAACACTGGCGAGCCGAACATGTCCTCGGACACTCCCGGCACTAAAAGCCATACGCTAAGAAAAATGGGTCCGGAGACGCTTTGTTTCCATGTTACACCTCATTGTTTCCAACTCATTAATCATGGGAACCGGGTGAGTTAGCCGTGGTGGTTACGGCATGACTGATGGCAGTTGCTCACATCCGGGAGGCGAGGAGGTTCGAATCCCCCCGCCCGCAACCTTGGAGATGGTCTTCTGTGGTTTCCCATCTTCCTTCCAGGCAAATGCCGGGGTTGGTCCCTAACTATAGGCCACAGCCGCTACCTTCCAACTCCTCGTCCTTACATTCCAACTTCCCTCCTTCCCTCCCCAACGGTACTTGTAGCTCACCCATTGGGTGTCCGTCTCGAAGCAGCTACAAAACTGGCGAGCCGAACATGTCCTCGGACACTCCCGGCACTAAAAAAGCCATACGAAAAAAAAAATCATGGGAACCACACAAGAACAGAACGTACCAGCATTCAACCCACCGTCGTAGTGAATCTCGGACGCGCTGATGTATCCCTGGAGTACTGCGTAAGGTTTCGCAGCCTCCCATAATACGGGCACGGTGACTCTGAACATCTTGTACTGGGGTACGATACACAAAACCTTTCAAATGCCCTCACAAATAAAGTTCAGTGATTTTAGGTCCGGAGAGCGTGGAGGCCAGACAATAGGTCCACCTCTACCTAGCAATCTGTCACCAAATCTGTTTAGAAGCCGACGGACATTGCCACTAAACTGAGGAGGGATTCCATCGTGCATGAAGTGCAGGTTTTGTCGCACAGCTAAAGGCACATCTGCTAAGTCGCATGGCAACGGGTCATGTAAAACAAACCACTGGGGGTGCACCTACGATAATGACAACGTAACCAGACGTAACAAAGAGTGCATGTTCCCCATGATTCTAACGTTCTGTTCTTGTGGGTTTCCCATGTTTAATGAGTTGAAGACAATGAGTTGTAACATGGAAACAAAGCGTTTCCGTACCCATGTTCATATAACATAATACAGGGCCCCCGGGAATGTTCTCCGCAGTGGTCACGTGCAGCTGCGAGAGGTTGCGTCATCAGTTTGGTTGGCAGCACAGTGTCTTTGATAGGGTGAAGGCCACACGTGTGGGCTGTGGGCTGTCGAATTCATCAGTGTGTATTGTAATAAGCGAGCATGTGTGTCATCAGCACTTCCAGCTGTGGTGAGTATAAAGTTTACTGTTTGCTTGTTATGATACAAGCGACAGTCGTGCTGCCAACGTAACTGGTGACGTAATCTCTCGCAGCAGCTTGAAGGCACTGCGGAGAACATTCCCGGGCGCACTGTATCTTCGTCTACCTGTGAGGAATGTGTCCAGCATTTTGTGCCGTACATTATTGTTACACCCTGTATATATATATAGTCTATTTCTTGTGGACACGATAACTACCGTCATTTTGCAGCAATCATTTTCAAATTTATACATAATTATAACCTTTCAAAATCGCGGCCAAGTTCGTTAATGGGCAAAATCGGAACATAGGGGTGGAAATGAGAAAACGTGAAATATCGCTAATACTTTCTTGATATGTGAAAAATTGAATCCATTCAAAGTTCGTACTATTCTTCGGATAAGGCCAAACTCTCAGTCAAGTTTTTTAATAATAAACTAAAATACCCGTGCTACTCCGCAGCATGAATTTCAACAATCCTACAGCACTTCTTTCCTTAAGACATTTGCTGTTCACATGTCTTCATGCTAGTGACCTGAAAATACAGTTAAGGTACCGTCCCTTTTGGAAAAATGATGAAAAAGTAGAATTATGAGATCTGCCTGTTCTTCTCTGTTTTTTTTATTAAAATCCGTTGTCCTTGATCCGCGGTAGAGTCTATTGTTGTTGTTGTTGTTTCTACTGTTGATTCTTTAGGGGTTTTGCAGCATCATTGTACTTGGGTGTGTGAAGAAGTTGTCTGATAACCTGTGTCAATGTGATGTCTGTAAGCTTACTAGTGTGTAAACTTTTATACGAGGAAGGATTTGGGCAGGAAGCTGTTGTTGTTGTTCTTGTTTCATTTGAGATGCATGGACATCATTTAGCCCCATGTACTTGGGTGAGTGTTGAATTTTGTCTGATAACCTGTGTTATTGTGATGGCTGTATTAGTGTGTGTGTGTATATATATATACTTCAGCTGAGGAATCAATCAATCAACGTATAATGTCCGTATAGCACGTTATATTTCAACAAGCTACTACAACCAACAATCATTTATACTCCTTGCAAAGGACAAAGAGTTATAACTATACCCATGCATTTAGGAGAAAGTAGTCTATATGTTCTTTACTGCACATCTTGTCTTTGTTTTACATTTATGAATTTTCATCATGAATTCTTTCCTCAAGACGGAGTCCATTCAAAAACTCATTCAAATCCTCTGGTGTGTCGGCTAAGATGACGATGTCATCAGCAAATCTCAGAGTTGAAATTATTTCTCCTTGAATCTTCAGTCCCACTTGAAATGTTTCTCCAATTTCCTTCATTGCTTGTGCAATGTAAAGATTGAAATGTATGGGTGATAAGTTGCAGCCTTGCCTTACACCTTTCTGAATACCAGCTTCTCTCTCATGTCCTTCAGCTCGAATGACTGCTGTCTGGTTTATGTATGGATTGTAGATCACCCTCCTATCCCTGTACTTTAGTCCAATCGTTTTCAAAATGTCAAACAATTTAGCCCAATCTACGTTATCAAAAGCCTTTTCTAAGTCTACAAATGCCATGAACGTTTTCTTATCTTACCTTATTCTACCTTCCATAAGCAGCCTAAGACTTAGTACGGCTTCCCTGTTCCTACATTTCTCCTGAAACCAAACTGGTCTTCACCCAACTCCGTTTCTATCTGGCTTTCCATCCTCTTGTAAATTATTCTGGATCTTTGAAGCATGAGTAATCAAGCTGATTGTACGGTAATCTTCACATATGTCAGCTCCTGCTTTCTTCGGTATAAGGATGATAACATTCTTCTTGAAATCAGAGGGTACCTGAATTTACTAATCATGCCTCATGAGAGAAAGAGGTAAATATTGATGAAGCAATGGTATCTTACTACAGCCACTATGGGCTAAGCAATTTATTAGAGGAAAATCAGTCGGATTCGGGTACAGAATTTGGCGTATGAACCTGAATACCTCGTGGATTATGAAGTCTATCAGGGATCCTGCAGATCAATATAAATCTGAATTTGGTCTTGGTGGGTGTGTTCTTTTGCAATTTTCTGACACACTGCTACGAGACGGCTCTAATCTGCTTCCTTTCCACATGTTTGCGGATAATTTGTTCATGCCAGATAAGGTGACTGAAGAATTCACAAGGAACAATAAGAAATAATAGGATCGGGGATTGACCAATGAAAAGTGTGAGTACTCTTGCAAAGGAAACGAGGGGTTCGATTGACTTCTGTACTGACAGTTCCTCTCTAGCATTGTGCCGGTGGCACGACAACTCTGTGGTTACAGTCATATCGAACTGTGAAGACGTTGTGACGACGAAACTGGTGTACAGGTATTCAGCAGTTAAAAAGAAGTGAGTGACAGTGTCTCAGCCTAATCTAAATGGTAAACACAATCAGCATATGGGTGGGACCGACCGCATGGACAAAAATGTGGCTACGTACAGGACTAACATCCGCAGTAAAATTGGTGGTGGACTCTAGTTTGTGGGGTACCGTATTGATGTTGCCTTAAAGATTGCATGGATTCTGCCTCGCAGGATGCAGGAGTCTCCAGATCAACCTCCAGTAGATTTACTTGAATTTGGAAGGTGTGTGGTGTTATCATTTCTACAATAATATGAAGAAAAAAAAGAGAATCAAAGTCGGTAGAGTCAAAACTCCTACTGCCAACCGTGTTCCTGTTGATGTTCGATTTGACAAGGGGGGACATATTGGAACAGACGTCAGAAGATTGCGGTGTGCCTTGTGTAAGTCGCAGACCACAAAAAGGTGTAAAAATACAATGCATCAACGTAACCAGTGAACAATGTGATTTACATATTTACCAACATATGTAATTTTTTGAAAACTTTTATGGATAATTACATTAAAATATGCTGTTTATAACTAAAATAGTGAGAAGGAAATTGAAGATTTGAATAGGACCACCTATGTTTAAAGTTAGTCTAAATTATGTTTCTGTGGGAGTTCGTTCGTTTGAGTCTTCGGTCTTTTGACTGGTTTGATGCAGCTTTCCATGCCTCCCTGTCCTGAGCTAATCGTTTCATCTCTACATAGCTACCACACCCTACATACGAGGCAATCTGTTTAACATATTCTAACCTTGGTCTACCCCTACAGTTCTTGTCCTCGACCCTTCCTTCCATAACTAAGCTTGCTACTCCTGGGTGTCTTAGTGTGTGTCCTACTAACCTATCTCTTCTCTTCAATAGCAGTCGCCAGAAACATCTCTCCTCTCCCACTCGTCTTAATACCTCTTCGTTTGTAACCCTATCTACCCATCTGATCTTCATCATTCTCCTGTAACACCACATTTCAAATGCTTATATTCTTCTCTCTTCTGTTGCACCAATAGTCCAAGTTTCACTTCCATAGAGCGCCACGCTCCAGACAAAGGCTTTCAAAAATGACTTCCTAATACCTAAATCTATATTCGATGTCAACAGATTCATTTTTTGTAGAAATGCTTTCCTTGCCTGAGCCAACCTACTTTTTATATCGTCTTTGCTTCGTCCATCACTGGTTATTTTGCTTCCTAAGTAACAGAAGTCTCCTACTTCCTTCAGCTTTTCACCTGCCAATTTGATGTCCATAGAGGTTTCTGATTTATTTCGGCTGCATTCTAGTATTTTTGTTTTACAATTATTAATTTTCATCATGTATTATTTCCGTAAGACGGAGTCCAAACCGTTCAAAATCTCATTCAAATCCTCAGGCTTGTCGGCCAACATGACGATGTCATCAGCAAATCGCAGAGTTGAAATTATTTCTCCTTGAATCTTCACTCCCACTTTAAATTTTTCTCTAATTTCCTTCATTGCTTGTTCAATGTAAAGATTGAAAAGCATGGGTGATAAGTTGTTGCCTTGCCTAACACCTTTCTGAATATCAGCTTCTCTCCCATGTCTTTCAGCTCGAATGACTGCTGTCTGGTTTCTGTATAGATTGTAGATCACCCTCCTATCCCTGTACTTTATTCCAATAGATTTCGAAATGTCAAACAATTTAGTCCAATCAACGTTATCAAAAGCCTTTTCTAAGTCTACAAATGCCATGAACGTTCTCTTATCTTTCCTTATTCTACCTTCCAAAATCAGACTAAGACTTAGTACAGCTTCCCTTGTTCCAACATTTCTCCTGAAACCAAACTGGTCTTCACCCAACTCACTTCCTATCTGGCTTACAATCCTCTTGTAAATTATTCTAGACAGGATCTTTGAAGCATGAGTAATCAAGCTGATTGTACGGTAATCTTCACATCTGTCAGCTTCCACTTTCTTTGGTATAGGGGTGATTACATTCTTCTTGAAATCAGGGGGTACCTCACCTGTCTCATAAATCCTACACACCAAGTGAAATAACCTGATCAGACCTTCATGTCCTATGCAGCGTAGCAACTCAATCGGTATATCATCTATGCCTGGTGCTTTGTTCCTGCTTAAGTCTTCCAAAGCTCTATCAAATTCTGATCTCAATATTAAATCTCCTTTCGCACCCTCATCAATTTCCTAATTTAATTATTATTGGTTACCATCTATCTACGTGTTGGAAATATCTGTTCCCGTAGGAAACAGGATGTAAAATTGTCCGATTGAGCTATGTATATTAACAAATTCACAAAGAAATTTGATACAATGGTCCGGCAAGCTCAAAACAGTTGCCAGCGTTTCGCCCCAGTGTACCAATGGGCTCTTCAGTTGGTTATGGTACACCTCACCAAGACGCGTGGCTAGTACATACTGTGAAGGCCGCTGCAAGGCACAAATGTTGCCACGAGCAGCGCCAATGTACTATGGAAGTCAAAACTTCCTTTCAAAAATAATGTTAGCTTACCTAGCTAATCCATATTGGAAATATCTGTTCCCGTAGGAAACAGGATGTAAAATTGTCCGATTGAGCTATGAACATTAACAAATTCACAAAGAAATTTGATACAATGGTCCGGCTAGCTCAAAACTGTTGCCAGCGTTTCGCCCCAGTGTACCAATGGGCTCTTCAGTTGGTTATGGTACACCTCACCAAGACGCGTGGCTAGTACATACTGTGAAGGCCGCTGCAAGGCACAAATGTTGCCACGAGCAGCGCCAATGTACTATGGAAGTCAAAACTTCCTTTCAAAAATAATGTTAGATATTTCCAATACGGATTAGCTAGGTAAGCTAACATTATTTTTGAAAGGAAGTTTTGACTTCCATAGTACATTGGCGCTGCTCGTGGCAACATTTGTGCCTTGCAGCGGCCTTCACAATATGTACTAGCCACGCGTCTTGGTGAGGTGTACCATAACCAACTGAAGAGCCCATTGGTACACTGGGGCGAAACGCTGGCAACAGTTTTGAGCTAGCCGGACCATTGTATCAAATTTCTTTGTGAATCTGTTAATGTACATAGCTCAATCGGACAATTTTACATCCTGTTTCCTACGGGAACAGATATTTCCAATATGGATTAGCTAGGTAAGCTAACATTATTTTTGAAAGGAAGTTTTGACTTCCATAGTACATTGGCGCTGCTCGTGACAACATTTGTGCCTTGCAGCGGCCTTCACAGTATGTACTAGCCACGCGTCTTGGTGAGGTGTACCATAACCAACTGAAGAGCCCATTGGTACACTGGGGCGAAACGCTGGCAACTGTTTTGAGCTAGCCGGACCATTGTATCAAATTTCTTTGTGAATTTGTTAATCTATCTACGTGGTTATAATTTCTTGTAGAATTAATGTCAAGTTCTATATTTTAATGTTTAAGTCCACTTATAACTTTACATTTATGAAAATAGAATTCAACTGCTATTTGCTTAGTGATGCGGTTTTGCAACACAAGTAAAAATCCCTAAAGAGCTATGTCCGACTAAATTAACTCCTATACCCTTCATCTGTGATGTATGAAGACCCTGTGGTAAGATTTTCAGACAAAACTGAAACAAAATGAATTTTGGGCATAAATAAGTTAAGATGGAATAGGGCGATCACGAAAATCGTGTAGCTGTGGTCGCGTTGCACAAGGTAGGCAAATCCCCAGGTGAGATTTTCAAAATTCTCCAGAAACTCAAAATAAGCAAGTACCGCACTATCCAGCGTTTCCTCTGGACTGGAACTGTGAAAGACCAAGCCAGAGTAGGAAGACCACGCACTGTCTGGACTCCAGAATTGGTGAAAGCAGTGGCGGCTTATGCACTAAAAATTTCCTAAATGTCTTTGTCTCGCACATTGAGCAATGACCTGGGACTTCATGCTTACAAGCGACGGAAAGGACATCACCTCACAAATGCGCTGAAGGAACAGAGGATCTTAAAATCAAAACGCTTACTGTGGCGTTACGCAGCAAATGGTCACCAAAAAATCCTTTTTACTGATGAAATATGTTCAGTGTTGAGGAGACTTTTAATGCCCAAAATGACAGGGTATATGCCTCATGCTCTGCACAAGCTGCTGAAAGGCTCCAAGAATCAAGAAGGGCCATCATTCTTCATGTCATGGTGTGGTGGATTGTGAGCTACAAAGGTACCACGGACCTCCATTTCTGTGAGAAAGAGGTCTAAACGTCAGCCAAAGTTTATCAGGAGACAGTGTGGAGTAACTGGTCAAGAAACTCAACAACACTCTCTTCCATGGAGAACGCTGGAGCTTCCAGCAGGATTCGGCCCTAGCACATAAGGCTCGCATATCTCAGGAGTGGCTTGGGGCCAATGTTCCGGACTTTATTTTGACCTTGGATTGGCCTTCTGCATGCCCGTACCTAAACCCCCTGGACTACAAATTGAGGTCCAACCTTCAGGACATGGCTTGCAAGAAGAGACATCCAAATACTGAAAGTCTAAGGTGTTCTCTTTTGAAGGCAGCAGCAGATTTTCCGATGGAAGAGGTGCGTAATTCAATTGATCAGTGGTCACAAAGAGTTAAGGACTGTGTTCGTGCCAAGGGTGGCCATTTTGAATAATTACTTGTGATTTTTATTTGTTAACTAATATCATTAGGATATTAAAATATCTCAAGCCATTTAGTGTACATTTATTGGAAACTTTGTGACAGTATTTATAGTAAGACTAGGTATCACTTTTTTTTACAAGGTAACTACCGTCATTTTGCACCAATCACTTTCAAATTTATAATCATTCAATATCTCGAACGAGTGTGTAAATGGGCAAAATGGGACCAAGGGGGTGTATTCTTTAGAATACACGTTTAGTTGGAGTTAGCAATTGCTGCTCTTTGCTTGCTTTCTTTCATTAATTCTTTCCTTCTCTTCTCTCAGACACCAACAGTGATCCCTTTGTATATCCTTTTTTTTTTCTTCGTTCAGGCATTTATTGTGTTTTAAGTTTGTTTCAGTTGCTTATTCTGTGAAAACTTCACTGGCTCAACATGCGGCAACCTGTCGAAGCTCGTGAATCCAGCAGTCTCAAGAATTGTTCCATACTACTCAAGCAGATGTCGTCGCTGTCGTCACCTATCATCTCCATGAAGATTTATTTGATGTACTCCATTGTCATAGTGTTGAATATTTGATTTTTTCGTATGTTTCCTATACTGTTTAGACTCTTATGTTTCCCTCCCCTACCCCTTCGTTTTCCGTGCTCCGTGGTCTGGAGTCGCTCGCTCACTACTAGTCGTGTCGCCTTAGTGAACAGTTTGGTGTTCAGTTAGAGGCCAGCCTCCTGGCTTCATGAGGCAATTTCAAAATCGACGCCATGTCTGATTTTTAGTGTAACGGTTACAAGGAACCATCGCCTGCTCTACAATGGAAAGTTAAGTACAGTGGTTTTAACCAACTTTTAAATGGTTTTAATCTAAATTGAATACTTTTAAAGAAAATTATAAGCAGTTTGGGATTTTGCAATATTGTGAAATAACTGCCATCGCGGGATTTTCTCTGTCATGCTCGGGCTAACTCAGCTTATTTCTAAACATGAAATTTAGTACTTTTGCGATACAAAGGGGATACCTTCTCTCACCGTGGGATTTTTTCCAAAACTCATAGCTAACTAAAAACTTAACTTTTCTGCCTTCGTGGGATCTGCCTACCCTATTTGACTGTCGCTACGTTTCTGGAACTTTCCATTTTAACAGACTTTCAACTGTGGAGAACTATACTCTGGAATGCCTAATTATTGCTAATCTACAATGCAAAGTGAACTCTATAAACCATAACATTAACTTTCCATAACGCCAAAAACTGACAAACTCAACTAAGTGCATCTACACATAATGCAATGTTGAAGATTTACAACAATTCAACAAACTTTAGTGCTACACACACTGCCCGTTCAACTATCTACCGCGCCGCGTACGATTGAGAGCAATAAAATTGGCCAGAACAATGACTCCCTATTTCCTGTCCTCCCAATACCTTTTACTAACAAACTTGAGTTAATTCAACTATCTGGTTCTATCTCCATGAGGCCTCGCCAAAACATAGGCGCCCTCCCAAAATTGTTCCATTTACCATTTATTCACTCTGTATTAATAACCGTGATATAATCCACGTTTTAATATTTATTTTTTCCTGCTTCGTCTAAGAAGTAAGCTTTTTCCAATTGTTAAACGTTTGTCTAATTTGTGTAATCCAGGTTTCGTTAATACGACCTGCCCCATTGGAATTTAGAATTTCTTAAACTCTGTATAAATAATAGAGGTTATAGAAACCTCTTATTAATCTTCTTTCTTTTCCTACTTTGCCCAGGAATGTATAGCCTTTTCGTTTAAAAAAGGGCATTATTTAAGTATTTGGTATTCTGATTAACCAATGCAAAGAAATATTAAACCAAATTGTAATCCCTTACTTTGTTGTTATGGGCTTTAGGCTTTTTAATTGTAAGCAAAATTTAGAAATTCTTGTAAAATTTCTTATTGTTATTACAGGTCCGAGACCTCAAACGTTTACTAAACCAAACAAATTTATTCTTAGCCCAAAATAGATTTAAAATCTAATTGTTACTATTCTCAAACTTTCTCCATTTGTTAAATACATTATTCATCATCTTGTTTCTATCTCTCTTGCTTTAAACGGTTAAGCAGGACCTTCTCCTCCCCATTTCTTCTCCTGAGTTATCCTACATTAAAAAATAAAGGAAAAACACTGAAGAATAGGTTTACTACAATCTAAATCACTTGTTGCATTTAGAACAAAACTTTCATTAAAGTAGGAAAGACCGGTTCTGGCGCAGGGGCTAATGGGCAAGATGGCCGCCGCGCGCAACCAGTCCTATGTTATTCTTATGGAGGGCAGGGGAAAGAGCACTTAGCGACAGCTTGCAGGCGACCTCAGCTCATGCTGCGCTCTCTTTAGCCTTAAGCAAGTCCCCGTTAATTTTAGTTACTTCACGGGCTTTGCGCAGTAATTAGGATTTGTTACTTGTTTTTCATCATTTGCTTGGATTGTCTTCCTCTCTGCCAAAAATCTTTTCCATTCCTAAACCTTTCTCCTTTGCTTTCAATCATCTTCCCTCAGGTAGTGTTAAACTCAGCAAGAACCTACCACCCTTCTTCGAGAAAGTGAAATATCGCTACAACTACATTAATATGCAAAAAATCGAATCCAATCAAGTTTGTACTATTCTTTGGATATAAGCAAAAAACTTATTTCAGTAATTATTTTTGATAGCATCAATCATTGACCAAAGAGAAAAAGGAGTTTTGAGAGAGAGGAAATCATACCTCCCTTAATAGGAACAATATCAAAACCATTTAAAATGGTTAATAATTCTCTAAAAAAACGTTTGTCTGAAGAATCTTTGCTATGACCAATCACACGAAGGAATGAGCGAAATGTTTTCGGAATTATAAGATGAGGCTTCTCGTTTGCCAAACATGTGGAACTTTTGTAGATACACAATAATTGACAAATTAAGTGACTTTAAAATAGTTTTCTTTGTCCGGTGTTTTTTATTGTATTTAGTTTTCAGGCAACTTGTCTTAAATTACTGACCAATTTCCTTCTAAGGAAAGACACTCCATATCTCTATTAGAAGCCTTCGGACTCCTATATTTATGTACAGGATTGTGTTTTTTTTTTTTTTTTTTTTTTTTTTATGTGTAACGTTGTGGCGAAGATCAGTGCAAGAATACTCAATAGACGGCTGGAACACAAAATTGAAGAAGTAATGGGAGAGGATCAATTTGGATTTAGGAAAGGAAAAGGAACCAGAGATGCTATCGGTATAGTGAGGATATTGTCGGAGAGAGTTTTGACTGTTAACGAAGAAGTTTGCGTTTGTTTTATAGACTGGCAGAAGGCCGTCAACAGAGTCAACTGGACAAAATTGTTGAACATCCTTAAGGAGATAGGAATCAACTGGAGAGACCGGAGACTAATTTTTAATTTGTACCTGGGACAAAGAGTAAAGGTCCGACTGAAATACGGAGAAACGAACAGCGTGGAAATAGGAAGAGGAGTCAGACAAGGATGTTGTCTATCGCCAAGTCTCTTCAACCTGTATGGTGAATGGCTGGTGAAAGAAGCTTTGAAAGGATGCGGAAATTTCAGGATAGGAGGACGCCTCATAAACACCATCAAGTATGCAGATGACCTAGTAGTGCTCGCCAAAAATCAAAGACAACTGCAGCACATGATGAACCGGTTGGTGGAAACTGGAAGGATATATGGCATGGAAATCAACATCGAGAAATCAAAAGTGATGCGGATTTCAAAACGGGAGAAACCTTTGAGGGTAAATATCGACAATCAAGAATTGGAGAATGTGAAGCAGTTCAAGTACTTGGGAAGCTTGCTGACAAAAGATGATCAATGCACAAATGAAATTCGCGCCAGAATTGCCCTTGCCAAAGCCGCATTCAACAAGAAGAGGACTCTGCTCACCGGAAAGTTGAGTTTAGAACTAAGGAAGAAATTGGTGAAGTGTTACATCTGGAGCATTGCACTGTACGGAGCAGAGACGTGGACAATGAGAAAAAAGGAAAGAAAATACTTAGAAAGTTTTGAAATGTGGTGCTGGAGGAGAATAGAGAAGATCAAGTGGACAGATCGGGTGACAAACGATGCTGTACTGAGAAGAGTAGGTGAGAATAAAACTTTTCTGAATACAATTCTTCAGAGGAAGGCCAACTGGATCGGGCACATACTTAGACATGAGGGACTCATACACGACGTCATTGAAGGTAAGATCAAAGGAACGACAGGACGGGGAAGAAGAAGAATCCAACATCTGGATGATATGAAAGATAGAAAGAGTTACAGCAGACTGAAGAAAGAAGCTGAAGACCGGGAACGTTGGCATCAGAAATTCTCTGTACGGAGACATGGACCTGCCACTAGGCAGAATACTGTATAATAATAATAATGTGTAACGCATTTCCACTCTGTTGCTGGATATTTTTGTGGGAGTGATTTTGGAAAAGGGACGGAAATGGGACGGAAACAATGAGCACGCGCGGTGGCGAAGATTGGTACCGCGACGTACTGTCGGCCATGTGGCTGTGTAGAATGTATATCGCATACGGTTTACTTCAAGGTTTTGAGGTCCCATTAAAGATATTCCTACAATAAATCATCTTCAAGTTGTCGTTCTTTGGTGTGGAAATATTCATTATATCATATTTGCTGAAAACAATTATGATTTATTAAATCTTCATACGTTTGCTGTTGAATGTATATCGCATACAGTTTACTTCAAGGTTTGGACGCCCTATTAAAGATATTTTTACAATAAATCATTGGTACCACGACGTACCTCACGCATGCGCACCGGTCAAGATTTGGCACTGGAGTTTTAGAAGTAGTTATTTGAGTGACCAACAGAGTTCACTGTTAATAAGGGATTTGCGCTCCCGGCAGACGCAAAACTAATAAGTCATCGGCTTTTTAATATCTCGCCAACCAATAATGCCAGGGACCTGCTTGAGGTATCCTAGGAGTCGGGATACCCCCCCCCCCCTTCCGTTTTTCTATCCCCCTCTTAATTTAACTTAAGGACCCAAAACTAAAGGGTCATCGGCTTTTTAATATTTCGCGAACCAATAATGCTAGGGACTTGTATGAGGTGTTGTAGAACTCGGGGTGACGCCCCTTCTTTTTTCATGATTTTGTGATTTGCAGAGATGGGTAAATCCAGAGCAGAATATATGCGAAATTATCGACAAAAGAAACGTGAGAAAAAAAATAAGAACAGGAGGTGTACAGCCGAAAAAACTGACTTCACATATATTTCATCTCAACTTCATAGTAGGATAACGTGTCAGATGTTACACATCGTATGCGACTACTGTAAGGCTCGTATCTTTTTTTTTTTTTTTTTTTTTGTAATTGAAACCATAACTTTGAGTGATTGGTTTACATAGACTATGGATAAAATGTAAATTAGCATTGTTTTATTTTGTCACCAGCTGCTTGGTCTAGTAACTTGTAATTGTCCACACTGAAAACTAGACACGGTTGGAACAACGTCTGCAATTGTGTTCTTCCAATACGTGAAATAGGTATATTGTTATGAAATAATAATTGTTAAATAATTTTTATATACAAATAAATTATTAAATAATTAATAAAGAAGAAAAGTTGAGTTATTGGTAATGTTAGGTAAATTTTAATATCTAAGCGGGTCAAGTTGATGCATATTTACGAACATAATAACCAGGATAGTAACTGTTTGTAATCCTCATATATAATATTTTTAAATGACACTAAGGTCCAACATACGTTAGAAGATTTACATTGTGCAATGTAGGCAAGCTGTTCGTAGGGGCTTCTATGTTGCGAAGTTTTACTATTATTCTAGGAGATTATTAACGTGCTAGGACTCAGTGAAACCAAATGGAAGTGTCAGGTTTCAAAAGAACTAAGAGAAGGTTACCATCTATATCGGTCTGGTGGAGTATCAGCTAAGAATGGAGTGGGTATAATATACTGATCCATGCAATGAAGCAGCGATTAACAAACATAAAGTTCAAATCAGACAGGATCCTACAAGTCGATATAAACTTAGACCAAACTCAGAACATTAACATCATCCAGTGTTACGCTCCACAAGTAGGTACTGATGATATAGAGAAAGACTCTTTTGAAGAAGCCTTGGAAGAACAGGTCAAAGGTGAAGGGACCATCATTATTGGTGATATGAATGCTCATATAGGGTATGAGAGGCAAGTTTATGAGAGTATTATGGGACCTCATGGGTGGGGATTGAGGAATTCTGAGGGAAGCAGACTCCTAGACTTTTGTTTAAGAAATAATATAGTCGTTGGCAACACATGGTATAAAAAGCAGAAAAGTCACGAAATTGCCAGATATGGATGGGATGGACGACAAGAGTCAATTATAGACCACATTATGGTAGATAAATATCTTCAAGGAAGACTGTTGGATGTTAACGTAATACCTAGTGCATCCTTAGACAGTGATCATAGACTTCTGGTTAGCCACTTCAAGTTCAATAAGTTGAAAGAAATAAGAACTCTTCAGCAGAAGAAATTAAAGGTGTGGAAATTAAAAGATCAAAAAACAGTAGAAGAATATCAAGAAAAATACGCCAAAGCCTACCCAAAACAGACACAGGAACAGTTGAGGAAGAATGGAAAAATTTCAAGGAGTTATGTGGAAAGACAAATGGCAAACGAAAATGGAAAGAAACACCAAGGAGGAATAATATGACAAGAGAGGCAGTCTTGAAAAAGAACAATGCTTATAGAAAATACTTCAACAGTAGATGTGATGAGGACAAGGAGTTTTATAAATTAGCTAAAAAGGAATCTAAACAGATTGTCAGGAAAGAGAGGGAAGACTGGCTGAATGGATGGAGTGACAAGCTAAAGGAAGATGTAGATGGCAACAAGAAAATGCTGTATGGAATGATTAAGAATAGACGTAGGGAAAAAGAACATACTAAATTCCTGACAAATGATAATGGTAATTTAATTACAAGTGATAACGAAATTAAAGAGGAATGGAAGAATTATTTTGACAAATTATTGAATGTGACTGATACAACAATGTTCCCAGTAGATGATGTGGTAAATGACAGTTGGATGGGAGACAATATGGATCTGACATGGAACGATATAGAATATGCCTGGAGGTATATCAAAACAGGAAAGTCCCCAGGAATTGATGAGGTGAGTGTTGTGAAATGATCAAGTCGATGGGAATTATTGGCAAGCAGTGGATATACAGGCTTTTTTCGTAAGATTTGGAAAGGACATATTCCAGCCGACTGGAAGGAGGGCATTATCGTTCCATTGTTTAAGAAGGGTGACAGGAAGAGATGTTCTAATTGCAGGGGCATCACATTAACCTCTCAAATGGGAAAATTGTATGAAAGGATTACAGAAGGAAAGATTAGACCACTGACAGAACCAAGGTTATCAGAGGAACAATATGGATTCAGGAAAGGCAGATCAACAGTTGATCTGATATTTGGGCTCCGTCAATTTATGGAGAAATATTATGAACAATAAAGATCTCTGGATAGCCTTCCTGGATATCAAAAAGGCATTCGATGCTGTGAACAGGGATAAAGTCTGGACATTGTTGAGGAAGTGTGGTTTGAGTAATGATATAGTCAAGAGAATTGAGAACATTTACGAGGGAATCAATAGGGGGAGTTCTGTCTTCTCTTCTCTTCATTGCTGTGATGAATGACATCCAACAAAATGTATCCCAAACCATCGGTAATGGAAAAATGAAATTTATGCGCTTTGCGGATGACATATGTGTTCAATATCTCCATCTCAAATTTGCCTTTAGAACAGGTAGACCACTTCTCGTACCATTTCTGTGAGCTGTACCTGTGAGCAGGATGTGGATAAGAGAATTGGCGCAGCCCATACAGCATATGGAAGATTAGCGCACCGGGTCTTCATGAATAAAGATCTGCCCATGAGTACAAAGCTTATGGTGTACAAAGCAGTAGTCACTTCTACATTGTTGCATGGCTGTGAAACGTGGACCTTTTACCGACGTGATCTTAGGAAACTTGAGCGCTTCCACCTACAAAAACTTCAATCAATCCTGAGGATTAAATGGGAAGACCGCATTACCAATATTGCTGTTCTTGAAAAGGCTCTAATCAACAGCATAGAATCATCCATAATAGGTCACAATTTAGATGGATTGGCCATGTCCATCGGATGGATGATGTGATATTACCTCGTCAAATGCTATATGGTGAGTTATGCTATGGCACCAGACCTCATGGTGGACCTAAGAGGCGCTACAAGGACCAATTTAAGCAGACCCTGAAATTGACAGGTCTTGATTCACAAACCTCGGACATGCTGGCTGAAGACCGCTCAACTTGGCGCCGTGCCATCTCGGATACTGTAAAAACGTTTGAAAGGGATCGACGCACACATGAAGAGGCCAAGCGTCAAGCTAGGAAACTTCGAGCAGCCCAACCACGTCCTCCTCCATCAATACTATGTGACTTGTGTGGATGCTTGTTCCATGCCAGGATTGGACTCTTTAGTCACCGTAAACACATCCACAAACTGGACTGAAGGAAGAAGATTTATACTCAGATTCGACTTAAAGCCGATGATGATGATGTGTGTGGGGTGATTCCAAATAAGAATTGCAAGAACAGATCAAACCATGGACAGAAAGAGCATAGGAATATGGTCTTATGTTTAGTGTAGAAAAAAGTGAGGTGCTAGTTATGCAGAGAACCAGCCAACCGGAGGGTTCCATTGAAATCGATGGCAGACAGATTAGATTTTCTCAAAAATTCAAATATCTGGGAAGTGTAATATCAGCAACAGGTACCATTGATGAGGAAATCACCAACAGGATTTCGGCTGGAGGTACATTTTATAGAGCTGTTCAAGACCTCATATGGAACCAGCAAGTGCCTCACCAATGTAAACGAGCGATCTATCAGACTTATCATGTGCCAATTTTGACCTATGTTTGTGAAACTTGGACCATGAGGAAGAAAGATGAGAGATGGATTCAGCCAGCAGAGATGAGATTTGTCGCAGCCATGGTTGGTAAGACAAGAAAAGACAGAATTCGCAATGAGCATATCAGAGAATTGGTTTAGGTCGACAAACTACAGGATAAAATAACCTTGAAAAGGCTCATGTGGTTTGGCCATATGCGAAGGATGGATGTTACCAGAATTCCAAAACAAATGTATGAACTGTAGCTTCATTACCGAAGACCAAGAGGACGTCCAAGAAGGAGATATTCAGACATGGTGAGAAATGACATCCAACGATTGGGCCAGGACTTGGACAGCATTGAAGAAGAAGAAGAAAAGTACATAGACAGAAATTGGTGGAGGGGCCTCATTCGCCGGCCCATCTAATAGATGGAACGACGTGGGGTATGTATGTATGTATGTATGTATGTATGTATGTATGTATGTATTCTAGGAGGCATTTGTCTTTTAAAAAAAGGAAACCCTCCATTTCCTAAAAGTTGAACAGCCATAAACAAAACTACAATCCGAAATAATTAAGAAAATAATAATGGACGATTCAGTGTCAATAAAAATCAAATTGAGACCTGGGGGCTAAAAGTTCGCTATGCATTAGCTTCGGTGCCATTTTGAGTCATGGAAGCTCTATTAAGGTCAATTATGGTGCCATGATGGACATTAACGGCCTCAAAAGTATTCATGGTACACTTAGGACAGAGAGAAAGTGAGTACAAAGCAATAGAAAGTCTACAGTGAGAAGATCTATGCCTAGAAATCACAAGTTCTGACCAGCATTATGAGGGACACACTCCCCTGTTGCCACGGTGCATTGCCATTCATCCTTGGTATTGTGCACTTATATGGATATGGGCTAGGAAATTATTCATATCTTCAAAAGTTTTCAAAATTGTCCCATGTTAAAATATTGCTATGCTGCAAGTTGACACTAAACCAGTTTTGTACATCGCACAGTTAACCGAGTTAATTCAGACAGCCAATGATAAGGTTAGCAGCCACGTGCGGGAACTTGAAGTCAAACTGCGTGGTTGTAACAAAGACCGAACGAGAGAGCAAGAGGATAATCGAATGTTCTCGAAGAGAGCCAACACTTGGGCTCGCGACGAAGTGTGTCTGGAGAGTGGAAGGGGTAGACGTGAGTACGGCACGCGACAGCCAGCCAATGAGAAGCGGCCTTACTTAAACGAGACCAAGAAATGTAATGAGCTTTGCTAATTACCAGGATGATTTTAATACATCGCAATATCTAGAAGATATTGTGCCCCAAATCCAGTTGCCTAGATTTGAGGGTACAGGCCACAATGCTAAGTCCAGAATTGAAAGTTTGAATAGCGCGCGCCAAACCTTCTTAGAAGGAATTGGAAGCTTTCGACAGCCAAGAAATGGTTAAGTGACGTAGGCCGAGAGCGTCATAGTCGAGGCTAAAATGTCATTAAATATTTCCCGATGGAGTAGAATCTTGAGACAAATATCAGATTACTGGCACGGACAAGGGAGGAAGAATGTGCTTTATTTCGAGGAAATTGATTGAGCGGAAGCTGCGATATGAGATGTTTTAGTTCCAGCATTTTTCCCGCAGTGACCTCGAGTAGCCACCTGAGGAGTATATAAGGCACGCCCGCCCGAGCTAAGTATGTTCACTTCTCCATAAGCACTCCGTTGCTATGGATGTGTAGTACTTCGTAAGCGCTCTAGCCGCTAAACACTCTACGACTCCGAACACTGTTATAATCCTCGTGCACATGGTTGCAAATTCTTCGTTATTAACAGCACAGTTGCTGAGACTTAGTGTTTCGACAGTACATGATTACTGGTATTAGGAAAGTGTTAATCATTTTAGTGAACTTCGAACTTTTCAAATGTTATCACCGAAGTGATAAAAATTTGTGGCACTGGTAATTATTTACTGCTACAACTGGACATATGGTAGACTTTGTCTACATTTCTTTCTTCTGTCCACAATTATTCAAAGCTGGATTGTTTAATCCAACAGTCAGAGGACAAGCTTTTTTCTTGTTAGTGGACAAGCCAAGATAAATCAGTACTTTCATTACCATTCTTGCACAGTACAATTCTTTAGCCGATATTGGGAATACAGTTTTGCCTTGCGCAATCTGAAGAGTGAGAAAATCTGCCCAGCAAACTCGACAGAATTTGTACTAGTGCTGAACAAGATTATAAGCGTATTAGGAGTACTGAACACATCACAGTTGGGTCATGTTATTAATTTTCATCATGGATCATTTTGATCATCCCCGTCAACTTTACTTCAGCTTTTGAAGCTGGTAACATTTTTCATCGAGATATTGTACAGTACCCCAGGGGTATGCACCCCTTGGAGACCATCCCCCCATCATCTATCTAAATCTCCTAACTGGCAACCCTTGTAAAGCCAGACCAACATCCATCAACACCGCAAGGACAGCTTGCCACTCTAGAAAGCTGGTTCAATCCTTGCACAATTATTACACACAGCGACACATTATTAACTAGGGCAGCTATGCCATCACAATGCTGACAGCATAGCGCCGAAGAATATAAAAAGGGGTCCTAAGGAGGTCAGGGGATCTCTTAATTATCAGTGTTTCAACGTGACGGCCGGAGGCTACGCTGGTATCATCAGGTGAGTGAGTCAGCAAGTGTTCAGATCTCCTATATTTGTAACCTTTACCCACAGATTGTACTTTTACATTGTAACATCACCACATCCCTTAAAAGGGACTCACATATCCATTATTACTGACCAATAAACACTTGGTCAGTACATACACCTGCATTACTGTTTACACGCTTCTTCACGCCCTAACTCCCTTCCTGAACTCTCCGTCACTATTAGACGTGACTTATAGTAGCCAGATACTTGCTAGTGCAAGCAACATCGTATTCCCGCACCGGCTTGCTTGCTAGCGGCCCGCGCCATATAGCTGACACGTACAAGTCGATTATCTAACCAGTCAGCTGGACGCCCAGCACAGTGACCCTTGCATTGAGTTCCATCCCCCAAAATACTCCTACATCATTTGTAGGAGCACCCTAACACTAAACAACACTCTACACTGGTCAGCTTGCCCGACTACGGGAAGCTACCCCCTTTTAGGCACCTTCTTCTAAATCAACACAATAACTCTTCCGTTTTAGATCCTACCACCCCCAAATAAGGGATCTAAAACAGATGGTGGAGGCGAGGTACTACGCACAGTAGAACAGGACTCAACCAACGAGCCCTCGTAGTAAAAACGACCCCTTCCGTACCGCAAAAAGCCAAGCAAAATTGTGATTTTTTTTTTCCTAGACGAGAGCAGCATTTTTGCTCCGTACTACTTACACAGGGAATTTTTTCTCCCAAACCAACCCCCCAGCCCCAGAAGGAATCAGAGAGAATAAGAATACACTGACAAACACGCACAGTTTTTTTTCCTAGAAGACGCATACATTTCATTTAGAATGGCACCTCATACAGAAAGCCACAGAGGCAGTAGGGGTACGCCAATATTATTAGCATTGTTGCTCAGATGCCAGAGGCACATATAAAGCCGGCAAACACAAATACGGGCACTATAAACAAAAATCGGGGCAATACAGGGCAAACAGCCATACACCCCGTCAGAGGGTAGGACAGCGCGATTAAGATGCGCACATACGCTCTTGAATCACATACATGAACACCTCAATAGGATCCATATCCAAAGGCACGGAATACACGACCAATTAGTCACCATACATGGTCCCGTAATAAATAATGCAACCCTCGAGAGAATGAGGGTGCACTACACAGGTTTACACACTCAATACAGGGAACTCATTCGCCAACAAGCGTTTCTCCAATTGGCGGCTACAGAACTGTATAGGACACAGAAACATTAATACAGTAATTTGCAAACAGGCCATATGCCTCAATAGGCAGTACACCCAAATTTGGGACGAATACCGTGAGCTCCAAGCCAACAAGGCCATTTTTGAGTTCATGGTAGGGTCACCAGCCCGGCCGAGAGAGGACATAAGCGTAGATACGCTAACTCGACAATTTTCGAGGATGTCCCTCTCGCCATGTACTGCCACACATGGGAAGGAGGTCACCATGGCTACAGTCCAGAAGACGGCCAGGTTAGACTCCAATACACTGCGGGGACAAGCTTACACCAATACACATCCCTTAGCTCCGGTTCAGAAGGCAATTTTGCCAAAACGTGGGGCAGAGCCTGGAACAATCCCCTCGGAACAAACGAACGAGAGGGAGTTGAAGCCAGGACTCTCAGAAACACATGACATGACACAGAGACAACAAGAGGTAACCACGTCATGGGCAGACGACATAGAACCCGTCCCACTACACATAAAGCCTACATACACCCACACGGATAGGCTAACACAATGGCAGGAGTCTGCCGTGGCCACGGGCCAGAAAGCGGTCAGGCTACACGCCACCACATTGCTAGGGCAGAAACAGGCAGTTAAGCGACCTATACCG
Organism: Meconema thalassinum; assembly: GCA_946902985.2. NCBI lineage: Eukaryota > Metazoa > Arthropoda > Insecta > Orthoptera > Tettigoniidae > Meconema > Meconema thalassinum. Next base: position 175,783,435 of record OX336398.1, on the reverse strand, counting down.
CCAGTTCAAAGGGCAAGTTTGCCAGAACAAAGGCCAACACCGGAATTAGTACCCCAGGTGCGAATGCATAAGAGGGTGTTGCATTCAGTCCCTCAGGATGCACGATACACGCCTGCACATTGTGACCACGCACTCACACACAATACACGGGGCACAGGAAAGGTGTTATTACCTACCCCACAAAACCACTCAGGCAAAAGCACACACACCCCCGTAAACTCTACTAGGATAGCGCAGAGCGCATTTAGGCCCTCGCAAACAGACACACTCAAACCTACAGACACGCGCTACGGTGGAAGTAGGCCCAGGCTTACTTTGCTACAAAATCCCCCGAAAAATGGCAAAGACGCGCCTCAGTGGATTTCAGGGGCCTATAATCTCATAGCAGGGCAGAACCCTTCACCTTTCCGAGCAAGGACGCTCGGACCGGAGTAACGACTTCCACCAGGGACACACATAAGCTCGTCTACACGGGGGGAAATACGCCAATAAATACACACAGACTCACTAACATAAACGGTACATTTTTTTGCGCATTTATATGCAGTACAACATGGCTAAACCAAAGATGTATAATTCTAAATCCTTCTTGATTTTTATTTTGGGCACCTAGCATTTTTTTCTCAGGCCATCAATGGTTACTGAACATAGGGTCCATATTTTAACTTGGATAACATAAAGTGCTAATATCCAAAGCCAAGTAGAAGCCCATCAGGTGAGCTACGCGGCTTAAAGCCGGAAAGAGATATTCCGAACGCAGCTTAAGCAATAAAACACAGCATAGAGCTTAAGCGGGTCTTTCTAGGTAGAAATGACTAAGTGTTCTATGTTCCGGTCCAACAGTTTGATAGATTCCCTTGTGACGGGTGAGAACCCTTATCGTAACAAGAATTAAGAATCTCAAACTATTTTCCAAAAGTGGTAGATTTCCCTGAGACGTAACTAGAGTACTATAGTGCTAACGTCACCTACTAGGTAGATAGTACGATCAGGACCTACTTACCATTTTTAAGCATTTTTTTTTTCATAGTGTTTACGACATAATTGTGACAGCCTATCGCCGTCGGGCAACCCGCTTTAATCACCATAAATCAGGATGCAGGCGAGATACAGTATTTTTTTTATACCTTTTCAAAGTGCTCTCTTAATACGGAGCGGGGCATAGCTCATTTTTTTTCCTCTCTCTCTGCCTCAGTCATTAGGCCCGATGAAGGAAAAATTAGCCAAGTTGAACTATATATATCGCATACATAAGCATACGTGACACGTTACACTGCCTGTAATATGACTTTTTTTCTCACTTCCACAACAACACGCAAGCTAAAACGCTAACACGCCGTAGGATGAAAATCCCAGACTTTGGGAAACCCTGCACATTTTTGGAAATCACACAATCAATTTACATTGACACATGACAGTAAAACACTACTAAAAGAAAAGGAAATGATCCCGCTGGCAGACGTGGAAAGAAGGCCAAGAAATAGCCTTCAAACCTCGCTGACCGCACCGGGATACGATCCTAACACTACCAAACTGTCCCGGAGACACAACCTGAATAGTGCCAGAAACAATTACTCTGGGTAAAAGACGGTCTCAAAACCCGCAACCTTCTGAATACCAGGAACATAAGGTCGGGTAGCTATCCAGTTCTAGAATAGAAGAGTAGGAAGCTCAAATAGATTGGGACAGTTCCACTAACAGAAGGTCATAAATGAAAAACAACAAAATCGCCTCCGGCATCTAGTCACCAAACACGCGACTAGCGGCCCGGAGACACTCGGGTACAACGCCATTTTGAACAACGGATAGGGACATACTCGAACCACGATACAGTTAACACAAAATTTGGGGACACAAATGTAGTTAGTTAGAGGTTCTTTTACAGCGCGGCCAAGGCATGTGAGATTTCCGAAGTGAAATGCCATGGCCTGTGGTTTGGATTCCACGTAAAACGGAAGTCCCGTGGCTCATGATCTACAGATCAACGGGCACGTTAAACTACAAGTTTCCTTCTTTTTTTTACAGTGCGAGAAGCACTACTCACAATTACACTAGAGACAGCAATCAAGTTCACACATACGCGTGGCGGGAACGTGAGAGTAAGCAAGTAACAAATGACAGCCCACGACATCGTAATTCAACACTATCGCGTCAGCGATAACACACTCTTCAATATGCAAGACTCCTCGGTACAGACGAACTAAGCCAACTCCTAGTAAACAGGAACAAACGCATCATTCACGTCCGATCCAAGGACCCTATAACTTCCAAAGTTACACTACGAGGAGAGTTCAAAAATATACAAACTCCTCACAGGAATGCGTACTTTCGTTTGCGCATAGCAAATACACAGTACATGTGCCATAATATATGCGGCACAGAGAGGGTCACACCAAGTCTTTACAGGCAACCGGGTCCGAACCCATGGCCACACACCACGCTCGTACCAAAAACTAACTATCCAACGGTATTTTTGGTACGGGAAACACAATCAAAATACATACAAGGAGCGCACAAAACATGAACAACGCAGACATAGTACACAGAGAATGACACGAGATCACGGGTTCAAATCCCAGCGAAAATCGGACACCAGGAAAACAGCTATCCAGGCTTCCAACCACACCGAAATTGGCCCATACAGATACATGAACAGGGAATACCACATTTCCTCCCGCCAAAAACCGGGCATAAAATTTCAAAATACACCTGACATGGGAAATACATTTCCCAGACACAGGCATAGAAATCTCATAAGACAAAGGTCTTAAGGAATAGTGACCACACAATAGTATTAGCAAATAGTACGAATTGCTACATTAAGTCCGCCAGGAATCCAAAACAATGACAACACTTGCATACGTGCAGGAAAGCACATGCCAGCGGATGACATACATAACATCCCAGCCTGACATTACACATACAAACTGCTGACTGGCAGACTTCGTCACATTGCCATATCGATGGTGACAAGACACTATTGTTTACCGGCATTGACCATGACATTAAAAACGCAAAACAATCATAATAACATACATTTTTTAACACTGCAAAAGCATGTAGCAATGGACAAGACGTTGACAAGCCACGGGCACCTCCCGCCCATACACGCGATACATATTACGACTTGGCCTGTAACAGACCAACCGTCCGCGTGGTGTAGCGGAACATAGGCACACACACACGCGCTCACTAATTAGAAGCGAACACAGACAGGGGCTCTGAGGAAACAAGACCTCCCCCCCCCCCCCCCAATAACTTCTTTTCGCGATTCTATTCCCAAAATAAATCATTCCAGGCGATTAGGACATGGCCAGTCGCACTACGACCACTGGCCACATTCACACTACAAATGGCAGACCAGATTAGGGCGTGAAGCTTTATTATCCCAAGGCGCGGATAGAAAGCCAACATGGACCAAGGGAGGATGACAGGAGAACAGGCTACCAGCGTACCACCTTACTCCCTTCCAATAACCCTCTCACGTCCAACATAACCAACGCAGACACATGAACACGACCAAAACAGCTACACTACATTACAAAGTACACACAAGGGGTTGATAGACTTCATGCGTCTAAAGAGAAGGCTTGCTACTCCTTGGATCACGATGCTACCACCTGAGTATTAGGGGTGTGTCGGCAAACATTAATTAAGCATAATGCGCATCTCCAAATGAGAGATGAGGCCACAATTATATATATTAACCACTTTTTGTTAATTAAATACTCGGGCATGACAGGAATATATTAGTATTATGCCTCAACCTACACCTATCCGTACATGAGTGCAGACGCCTCATATCCAGATACAGGCATGAGTATCCCATCCATTCACCAAGGACATTACTATCAAACCTGCATGGAATTTGTATATCTTTGCAATCCCGGGAATTACCTGCCCCAGTCCACTCATTGTAGGAGCAATCCTAGTAGCATTACCGGATCAAGGCCACCATTTATTTGAGCCCAAAGATGCATAACCTCTTCCTACCATACTTTAAGCCCACTCTACAAATAACTACCCCCAGATCATAATAACAGGGTACCTGACGCCACAGACCCTACTAACACCTCCATTAAGGTAAAAAGAGCATTATTGCTGGAAAGCTGACGTAGCAATGGTAGACCAGAAGTAGTCAATGTACTTAGAAGTTCTACAACCCCACAACACTGGAAATATTTTACATTTTACATTTTTACATCATTTACAAAGGTTACGCCCATATTTTTTTAAAAAATGTAAAGGAATCTGAAACACTCTGATTGATGATAACGGCGTAAGCCGAAGGTCAGAGGCACCACACTGGAGCAGATCTGGGGAAGGTGATGTGGACCCTTACCCCAGTTGGCTCAACAAATCACTGACCAGACCAAACAGACGAACCACGTAAGGTTAAGGCACTCGCGGCCTGGCCGGGCAAGCTCTGGAATCCTAGGTGCGCGTAAACTGCCCCTGGGAGGAAGGGATGCTACACCCACTCTGTGCCACGGTCATCGAAGCCAAGACCTGCAGGGAAGACTTTCTGAGGATGGTGGTAGAAATAGCTCACTCCGCGCCGAACTCAGGAGACAACCCTAGAGACGACCCCATTATGACTAGACTTCTAGTTAAATTTAAGTTAGGTAGGGCTTCCATAGCGGGAAGCCAGACTCCTGTGCGTTGGAGTGAAATATTACTGCGGCCGATAAAGGCGAAATGAAATATTAATGCGAAAAGCATACTACTGCGGCCTATAAAGGCGAAATGAAATATTAATGCGAAAAGCATACTACTGCGGCCTATAAAGGCGAAATGAAATATTAATGCGAAAAGCATACTACTGCGGCCTATAAAGGCGAAATGAAATATTAATGCGAAAAGCATACTACTGCGGCCGATACAGGCGAATATTACTGCGAAGAGCAGACTACGATTGCCGACGAAGGCGAAGATAATATTATGCCATTGGACGATGTCCAATGCCCACCTAAATGGCGACGCATCGGGCAACCAGAGGGCATTAAATAGACATGCAACGAGCTGTCTACAGGGGTTACAGTGGGCAAACCCACCTATGACAACATATCGACAACAATGGCAACGAGCAGGATGGTACGGCAGGCGAAACGGTTTGCTCAGGGGCACCGTAAGTCGCCTGCGACTAGGTTAATACTAGTTGATAAACGTCGACATCTAGAATTAAGGGAACGGAATCCAGCGACCCTAGAGACAACCGGTGTTTCTAGGACTCGTGCGGGTGGTGTCCTGAGGAAGTAAATTGCCTCAGGCGATCGTTCTGGTCCAAATTTAGCCAATAAGACACATGCGACTAGGTTAATACTCGTGATAAGCGTCGACACCTAGAATTAAGGGAACGGAATCCAGCGATTCTATGGACAACCGGTGTTTCTGGAATCGTGCGGGTGGTGTCCTGAGGAAGTAAATTGCCTCAGGCGATCGTTCTGGTCCAAATTTAGCTGTAAGACGGTTGCATTTGACACGCAACCTAGAATTAAGCAAATTTACTGACCGCTGTCGCCAAGTAGGGCACAGCACATTTCGGCAATAGAATAAGGCCCTCCATTCGGTTTAATAGTAGTAGCCAATTTTGTTTATTACCATAAGTAGGATAGTATTAAATAACGCCGTTCGGCACCTGATGACCAACAAACCCGTCATCAGGATAAGTCCGACAATACACTATAATATAGGATAATATTATAATACAATAGATTAAGATAGGACAACACTAGGCTAAGATAGGTTAACATAGGCTAACCTAGGAGTAAATTAGACTTCAGTGGCGCCACACTTAATTCTATAAATTAAGCGCTGCCACGAAAATGTCATATATAATATATTGTAATGTATTGTCATGTATTGCTAACAACTAATCCGTTTTCCCAAACACAGGAAACCCAGGGAGCAACGCGCCCACGGATATACACAACAGAAAAAGAGTTGCCATTAATACATTTTTTTACATATAGCAAGGAGCATGAGCATGTCTATTGTAAATATATTTCCCACCCAAATTACACATACCCTTATCTCTGTCACACAAACACACTACTCCTCATCATTTTTCAGTCGCGCCAATAAGGTGACGGCGCCACGATCAGCGACGTAAGGTGACGTGGGGCACCGAGCGACGCTGACGCAAACACACGTATGGATACGCTTCAATAATAAGCAATATACGGTAGCCAGGGGCGGTGCAGAGATTGTGAGCACCTACCCTCGCTGCCAAGGTGAATTTTTCCACCCACGGGGAAAATTTGCGACAGGTAAGGTTAACGGCCTGACCACTAACCTACAGCCATAGGTAAGAGGTACCTACATCTCAGCGAATAGCAAAATGAAGGGAGAATGAGTCGACAGAGGAGAGCGCTACAGAAGGCCTAGAGAATGAGACGAGGTACCAGGCTCATGAGCAAACCGGTCTAGTAATAAGATTATTATTTTATATTATATCATGCTTGTAAATTAAATGTAAACCCAAAGCGTACACAAATATATATTAATGCTCAAGTGTACGCCTATGCACGTAAACTTACAATATGTCACGCCATTCAACACTGCCATAATGGCAACACTGAATACGGTTTTGTTTTTTCCTTTCTACTCTACTAACGCCCAAATTTGTCAGGGTGTTCCGTTTTATCCCAAACCAATAAATACTTTGAATATTTCCCTTAAATTATACCCTGGAACACCCATTTTTTCTATTTTCTTCTACCTTTCTTATTGCAGGGAGCACTTTTTCCCTAAGATAGGGCGGACGACGCAAGCATCCGTTCGGCCCTGGGTTTTTTTCCTCCCTGCACAACAATGTACCATCAGTACCATGTTTTTTTTTCTCTCCATCACACTTCAAAGATGCAAATGTCAATTTCTGTTACAATATTTATATGTCAATGGCAATGTTATGTATATATGTATATCCCATAACCCTCCCCTCTGAACACGAACTGATCTCACGCACACACATCAATACGACATCACGACGACGACGAGGAAGACATCTACAGAAGATACGAGGGGACTTCAAAAACAACCACATCGACTACATCCATAACATCAACATCCCAACCCCAAGTTCCGTTCCCGTTCGCGGGGACGCGAACTAAATAGGGAAAGAGGCTTGTACAGTACCCCAGGGGTATGCACCCCTTGGAGACCATCCCCCCATCATCTATCTAAATCTCCTAACTGGCAACCCTTGTAAAGCCAGACCAACATCCATCAACACCGCAAGGACAGCTTGCCACTCTAGAAAGCTGGTTCAATCCTTGCACAATTATTACACACAGCGACACATTATTAACTAGGGCAGCTATGCCATCACAATGCTGACAGCATAGCGCCGAAGAATATAAAAAGGGGTCCTAAGGAGGTCAGGGGATCTCTTAATTATCAGTGTTTCAACGTGACGGCCGGAGGCTACGCTGGTATCATCAGGTGAGTGAGTCAGCAAGTGTTCAGATCTCCTATATTTGTAACCTTTACCCACAGATTGTACTTTTACATTGTAACATCACCACATCCCTTAAAAGGGACTCACATATCCATTATTACTGACCAATAAACACTTGGTCAGTACATACACCTGCATTACTGTTTACACGCTTCTTCACGCCCTAACTCCCTTCCTGAACTCTCCGTCACTATTAGACGTGACTTATAGTAGCCAGATACTTGCTAGTGCAAGCAACATCGTATTCCCGCACCGGCTTGCTTGCTAGCGGCCCGCGCCATATAGCTGACACGTACAAGTCGATTATCTAACCAGTCAGCTGGACGCCCAGCACAGTGACCCTTGCATTGAGTTCCATCCCCCAAAATACTCCTACATCATTTGTAGGAGCACCCTAACACTAAACAACACTCTACACTGGTCAGCTTGCCCGACTACGGGAAGCTACCCCCTTTTAGGCACCTTCTTCTAAATCAACGCAATAACTCTTCCGTTTTAGATCCTACCACCCCCAAATAAGGGATCTAAAACAATATTCAGGCTTCAAGTATGAATACCGCTATGTCTGTGTAAGACCATTGCGGGTATAAAATGGAGGCCGATAAAAGATTATAAATACGTGTCCTAATGGGGACAAGAAGACTGAATAAGATCTACAAGAATGTAAGCTACAATTTGCATTAATTTTATGCGTAGTTAGCTGGATTTCTCATATTTTTCTACAGTCTTACCAACACATATTTTCTTTCATCGAGATGTTTTGGCTGTTGCAAATATTTTCTTTTGCAATAGAAGCTTTGATCTGAGTTGTTTTTACACTCAGAAGTCAATGATTCGAAATTTATGGACGAGCAGAACGAGCATTTATTTAATTTTGATATTTTTCTAATCGCGGTCATCAGCCGTCGTAACTGAAGATTTAATAAAAAAATAAGTTGAGGAATGGATATTTATCCATTATTTAGAAGTCGAGGATGATATTCCCCGAACAGTTTAACAACTTTAAATCCTTTTGTGGAGGAAATAATAATAATAATAATAATAATAATAATAATGTTGATTTATTAATAATAATTACTTTTCTATTTTCTGAAATAATAACATTAAATATTTGTGATTTCTAATAATCATTTTCATGTGGTATGATTTACACATTTGACATTTAAAACAATATACTAAGATCGGATACTTGTTGATTCCGAAGGTTAGTGGTTAACGCATGCCCACAAATAAATAACATATTAATTCAGTGGAATTATTTCACACTTGCATTATATATTTAAATCTTTGAGAAAACACGGAAGGTAATGATACGGGAAGCTAAAAGCATGTATAAAACAGGGTTTTTGCTAGAGTTTGTATAAAAATAAAATCATTATTGAGCAACGTCTTTCAAAACGTTTGGCTAAGAATAGACACGGTGTGGAGTTATTCATGTTTTAAACTGATGGTAAAGAGTACTATTGTAAAATCATTGGTGAGGTTTACTAATTTATAAATCTTCCAGTTGTCGTAACAAGCAAAGGCTTGATTATTCTGTATAATTTGGGAAGAATAATTGTTGTGTGTGCAGAGAGTTAAATATGCCATTCTGAGTGCGCAATTAAGTCGCAGGAATGAGGTTGAGTGAAATGAAGCATCAATCATATTGTAGGTTGGATGACTTTGATTTAGTAGAGGAGTCGAATTTAGCCACACTTTCGTCGAGTTGAGCCATCATTGTCAATTCACAGTTTACCCACGTGTTCTAGAAGTATTCCTAGTAATTGCTTACCCGAAAATTGTTATTGTTCAACTTGTACCTTTCATTACGAAAAAACTTTACCGTTGTCTAGATGCTAATTATGATTATGTGATTTTTGACGCATTTAAATCGAATGGGCCTATGCTGTTAATTATTTAAAACTGTTACTTCTTAACAACCACTACAAACTGAGAGGATTTTGTGATCCTATAAAAGTATATAAACATTTTGCAAATAAGTTGATGATTAACATAATTGACATTTTGTTAAATTATTGAAATTTTGATAATAACAAATGACAATGTTTCATGATGAATTTTCTGAATAATATTTCCAATTTTCTAAATAATATTTCCAAGTGATAATTAATTGATTAAATGGTTGAATCCATATGGAATGGAATTTATATTTTGTTGTTGATAATATTTTTACAATTATATTTATGATTGAGTCCAAGACCGACTACAAAATCTCAGACAGTAACATCAACTCCAAGATGGCGGAAATCGTAGGGGAACAGCTGTAGCGACTGGTGGGCATGGCGCCATCGAAATAGCGGCAAATTCGAAGACAAACATTCGCATAATTGATTAAATTCTACCAGAAATTACAGGTTTTTATGTAATAAGGCACAAATTCAATATGAAACCCTGACGTACTTCGCTACAAGCAACGCGAACAGACAGTAGCTAAAAATACAGACATAAATAAATCAGAGGTAAGACATAATGTTAAAAAATGCAAATACTTCTAAATGGAACTACAAGAATAGTCAACCAACAACAAAGTCAACCCCTGACACTATACAGCCCATGAAGGGCCTAAGCAAATATAAAATGCAAATATAAATGGTTGTTGCCTATATTAGGGGCTACGACATCGTGGTCTTGTAGCCCCATGTATTTGTGTGTGGAATTTGTGTGATAACCTGTGTTATTGTTATGGCTGAACTAGTGTGTTTGTAAATTGGGGATTGTAATGGGAAGGAAGCGGCCATGGCCTTAAGTTAGGAACCATCCTGGCATTCGCCTGGATTAGAAGTAAGAAAAACGTGGAAAACCACTTCCAGGATGACTGAGGTGGGAATTGAACCCTCCTCTACTAAGTTGCTTCAAGAGGCTGTCAAACAACGAGAAATAAATCAGGGAATGATGTTTTAATAGATGCTTCCTCCTCCTCTGTATGTAACCCACCCAGCCATCCCAAATAGCATTGCGACTCACAATTTGGCTTCAGGAGAGGAAGATGCACAATCCAGGCAATTCTAGGTCTTCAAACTGAGGTTGCGTCTACCCTGTCAGTACCGAAGGGAAAGTTACAATCCATATTCATTGACTTCTCTAAAGCTTTTGACTCGATTAGCAGGAAGAAAATATTGGAAAAACTAGACAGACTATTGAGAGGTAACTTAACAGCTACACGAAACGTCTTGTCAAAAGTATTTTAGGCTCTAGCAATATAGTCATTAACGATGGCATTACAACATCAAGCCCAATAGAGCAGACTACAGGCGTGCTACAAGGAGACCCATAACGCCCTCTGTTATTTATCACTGCTATGGAAGATAATGTCACAGATATATTATCAGAGAGGGTAATCTCATTTATATATGCAGATGACATGGTGCTCGCTTCAAGTTCACAGGTCGAATTACAATTTGCTCTCGACGCTTTAGAATGATGGGCGTTACACAATGACCTTAGGTTAAACAGAAACAAGACTAAATCTATGTATGACCTTTAGGAAAGGGGGAAAGCCAGAAATTTTTCACATTGCAGGAAAACCGCTTGAGATTGTATCACCTTACAAGTAGTCCTTCTTAGGTCCTACATTACAGTCAACTGGCAATGTTTTCACACTGCACATCAAGGATAGACCCAGCGTCGCTACCAAAGTCATCGACATAAAACATTTGACTAAGCTATCTATAAAAAACAGCCTTAAAACTTTTGCGGTTGAAAGTTACCCGTATTGTGACTTATGGACTGGAGAGCATTTGGACACATTTAAATATGAAGTATTTGGAACAATATGGAGCAACTGAAGACAACTTACATAAAGAAGGCCTTGGGTGTATCAAAGTATACACCTTCAAGACCGGTGTAAGAGGTGACTTGCGAGGTTTATAATGTAGAAGAACTCCGACTTCAAATGTTGCTACCTTCTACTCCAGGATATGTACAACTCATGGACACACTAGGGTCAAAGGACATTTGGTAGGATTTTTGCACCGCGGACGCTGTGATTTTTGACGATTGGAAGAGTGGGGGGTACGAGCTGAGACCATTGAACTGTAGGTACTACTGGAACAACTCCTCCCATGGTAACCCTCGCTGAAAACTGCTTCCTGGTGCACTACCAGGCGTAACTAGTCGCACCAAAAACTGTCATACCATTTAACTCTAGGCTGCAAGTCAGCTGATATGTCGTGATTATTTTCATATATTTGATCGTACGTACCTCTGTGCAACGTTATATGTATGGTATTGTCCAATAACACGGTAGGTTTACGGTCTACTTTATTTTAGAATTGAGATTTGTAATGAAGTAGCCTATTCTGCGTTTATGGATACGTCTTACATCAAATTTTGACATAGGCCTAAATAGCACATGACAAATACACGTAGGCCCTATTGTAGGTTATAAGTCATTAGTCACAGAATTATAACCTACGCTTATATTACAGATTTCCATGGAAACGCCCAGATGTAGGCCTATTAAAGAAATGGGTTATAGTTGTGAACACTTTTATAAACATGCTACTTGTTTCATTCAAATAGAAACAAATCACTGCTTAAAGATGATGCGATGCGGTACCTGCAATTTGCAATTTCCCACAGCATCGGCTTCAGCCACCCAAGAAAAGACCGAGAGTTATTGAACGACAAGTAGCCTAATATTTACTGTTACTTTCTTCATCAACATAGGCATAAAATTTCACATTTTCCAGTATACTTTTATGATGTCAGTCTTGGAGACGATACAAATAATTCGGCTTAAGGGATCTTCCCTGCATGACCTGTTCGTTTGCTGTATGACTTATGTGAGGTCTAAGTTTCGACCTGCTTTGAAGAAAAAGAAGCTTGTAGTTTTACGTGACCGTTAATCTTGTTATCATGAGCCAAGGGACCTCAATTTTACGTGGAATCCGAACCACAGGACATGGCATTTCACTTCAAAAATCTCACTTGCAATGACCGTGAATCAAACCTGGTCCACCTTGGTGAGAGGCGAATAGCTTGACCACTGCGCCACCACGCCCCATTACTTTGAAGAATACTGAACATGTGGTTGTTTTGTATAAATAAAGTAGGCTATGTATTTTTGTTCACTAAGAATCTATTTAATTGTTTAGTTGTAGGCTTATGCATATTCACACACATATGAGTTAATAAAAATGTTGAATACCAATTAACATTTTTTTCTTTATTCTTAGTCATTCCCAGCCTAACCTTATTTTTATTTTAATGTACGTGCGGCTTGTAGTTTTTGCCAGTAGGCCTATAGTTATTGTGTATGCTGCCTTTGATCTAAGGATAAAATTATGAACAATCAGGCTGCAATATAATATTTTATGTTGGCGTATATTCCTAGCCATTTTAAGTACGGTATCAAATTACTACATGATGTTTTGAAATATGTATTTCGGCGTTAAGTCCCGTTTAGTTTACCGTTCGCTTAAATGATCAAAGGTACCTCTTTTACTTGTATCTCCTCGTACGTACATCATCCTTTCGTTCGTATACGTCAAATTCTCCTCCTTGACATGCACTACCAGGAGTAACTAGTCGCACCAACAAACCGCACTTTCATCCCATTCCAGTTCAATGGCTGAGACATATTCTCACGCGCGTTGCCATACATGGTTTCCGTTATAAACTGTGTCGCACCAAAAAGTTCCATCATCCGTGTGATGAATGTTTGTGTGAGCGCTGTGGAGAAAAATGTGGAAGATCCCACGCTATATTCTGCACATTAAGACATGAATCTTTGATATTCCTAGGGAATAACAATTAGTTTACTGTATGATTTTAGATTTTATTCATTATATGCATAGCCAATGCCTGCAATAATCCCTTATTATTATAGGTGAATTTCCAGCTGTGGATGCCATTATTCACATCAACCATCATCAGAACAGTACTGCCAACCTCACCGTTTTGGTACTGTCCCCGTTTACCTGGATAGTAGGCTGTCAGATATCCGCCCCCTCAATCGGATTGCCAATTATCAATCGCACCGGCACAGTTACATCATTGAAAATGGCACTGACAGATACTATCGAGATAAGAGCACAGAAGTTCACAGGAAATCATTGTGGAACACACCAAAATAGACGGGGGTTCATACTTACCGTTACTTACCTCTTAATTATCTCGGGGTTTGAGTTGACAACAGGATCACTAAAGTCTGTTCACACAATAACCTCCACCATGACATTTAAAAATGAGCCAGAACGAAGACGAGAACTTTGAACTGTACAAAAGCTTTATTTCTAATAAAGGGTATGATTTTACTAACACAACAAAATCAACGTGGCTATCAGTAGCCCAAGTCAATCTGACTACGTCCTCCAGTAGGACTTGCAAAAATTATCATACAACATGATATAAAACATATTAGCTCCCAAGAGCTCCAAATAACGTAATATTATTAACACTATTGGATTGGAAAAAGGACGTAAGGGTGTGACATATATAGAGCATTTAGTTTCCTTTTAATAAACATGAGAATGGTATTTATAGTCGCAAGGCCAGAGTGCGGACGACCTCACACTGATAACCAGATGTTGGCCCAGCTGCGAGCTACCCTCCAACCTGTTGCATCCTGGTCAAATGGACTCCCTTCTCACGTGCTAAGTTACGTAAGAGTACAGCTTGCTCTCTGAAGCTTTTAAATGTCTACAAGACAACTCACATTATATTTACGCAAATCTTTCAAGTACTTTGCTCACATCCTATTGGATCATTATGTTAATTCCTTAAACTTGTTAAGTTTAATCCAAATGTTTAATTAGCTCTTAAATGTTTATAACAAAATCACATAAATTATTTATAACAATTAGAAATTGTTTATAATATTTGTCAAAGACAATAAAAATATTATAAGCACGCCTTTAACATCACTCTCGTTCCACATTATTTTCAAAAATATTTACAGCAATTATTTACAATATTAACATTTAAATTGTTTAAATTATTAATTTAATAAATACATTAACCACATGTTCATTCGGTTGGTAATTTTCATAATCTTGTTTAATATAATCGACCAATGAAGGTTAGTTATACATGTTAATGTCACAATCTGGTTTAATAAAGGTTTTAATAATGATTTGTGACGGCAACCTTCATTCAAAATCTTATCTCAAATTCTTTCAAAACTCGTGTTAATTATAACAGTAAATCACTTGATTAATTTTCAACGAACTATGACAATCTTACTCCAGCGGAAAATCCTTCGCTAACAAGTTAATGCACAATCTGCATTAAAAATATGCCCAAAATCATCATATATTAATCTATATGGCATTAAACTTCCACATAACTTACAAAACTTCCACAAATAATTCTTTAACATTAATTCCTGTGGGAACTTCCTTCATATTCATATTTCAGCGACTTTCAACACGCGCTGCACTAGCGATTATACATTCATAGTTCCACTTAAAAAATTTTATAATCATTACTTGTTTCAAAACTGTTTTTCTTTAACCTTCGTGGATTTCAATCATGAACCGAAATGAAGTCAAAACTTGCCAATCACAAACAAATGTAATAGTGAATACGCTTGTATACGCCTGTCTGGTCTATCAAAATTTAAGATTAACATCCTAAAAGAAATGTGTAGTATAAAAATACTATCATCAAATAAAGTGCGACTAAAATGCAAAGTAGTCGAATAGAATCTAATTAGACTGGGGAATGCAAACATCGTTATATAAATCTCTAATTGAGAAAAACTCCTAACAAAAGTTCTTGACTTTAATGCATTCAATAATTCATTATTAAAGTTACTCTTTCACAAAAGTGTCTATAATGCAATGTTCATTCATAACTGACGATAAATGTCTGTGTTGCAATCAATACAAATAACGACTAGTATTTCCAAGATCGTCGACAACGTAAGAGATTTTAACGCTCTAAAATCATTTAAATGTTCTTCCTTCTTGATGATGACAGAAAATTGGTCAAAGTAATTAAACTGGGGTTGAATTACTTTAATAAAGTGACACGCTGTCTGAATTTAAATCTGCCATAAAAATCATTAACTTACAGTCAAATCGTGACTACAAAAAAATATATTAATTACTGAAAATTCTAAATATCAGTCTCAACTGATTCAAAATCGTTAACTATGCCCATGACAAAACAATGTCTTAATAAATCGTCGAAAAATGCAAAACTCATAAAGGTGTACTGAGAATAAGAATCTCAACAAGAAAATAGGGCAAAACATGAGGATAAAAATATGGGAAAAATGGTTGCTCAAACATCATTAATAAACTCAAATACAATAAACGTTCACGACTACCTTATCTGCCGATTGACGTTCCAGAGGAAAATTCCCCAAAGAAGACTGCTGATGGATCCATTTCACCACGTTAAAGCTGAGCTCCATCCTCGAAATAGGAAATAGCACCCTCGGAGAATCGAACTGCTTCCTTCTCCGTGAATCGCTCTGCTCCTCGAAGACGAATAGACATCCTTCCGGCAATAATCTTCTTTGTGAGTCGGGACACCCCTGACCTCTCTTGAAAAATTCCCTGAAGTTCCAGTAGACAATCGCCATGAAGTTTTGTAGAAATTTCCGAAGAAATTATTCATATTCAGTGTATGAAATTGTTTCTATGGCTGTTCGATGGTATTCAGCCTTTAATTACGAAACATGGGTGTAGATGGTATTCACCGCATGTTCGCTTGTGTGGAATAGCAATTAGCGAAGTTCCATGTCGCTATCTTACTCCGTTGAAGTATGTCCCAATTGCAATAAGCCCTTTAGCCCTCCATCTGCTCTTCGGTTGTAGTGTTAGAAGAACAAACTGCCGTATTCAATTGCTCCATTATACTGTAGCGTTGTGTAACCAAGCAATCTGAAGTCTTTCTATTCCACTCGCAGCGTCAGCCGTTGCGTTGATTCTGGCTATACAAAAGTGCTTCTCTTGTGGCGAGATAATCACTTTTGTCAGTCGTATAAAACTGCTAATATCTTTTAAATTAATCGGTCGAAATTGTTCAGCTTTTCTCTATTACTTTATGAAGCACAGCACAATACAATTAGCTTATCGGAGACCGCTAACTGTTCAAAGCTAAACTTGTAGAAGCTTTCTAAGGTCCGTTCCAACTTCACCTAGTTTGACTTGGATCTCGTTAATATAGTGGCCTCGCCACGCGTTATAAAGACGATTCTTTTCACTGATGTTCACTTCGACGTCTCACTATAATGAATGTATAAGAAAAGAACTTTCACAATAGACTTCGATGATCTGAGAATGCGATCTGAGAATAATCAGAGAACGAAAGAGGCTCCTCTCTTCTGCGCAAGCCCTTTTATTAACTTCTCGAGGGGCGTTTCCATCCCTTCCAAAGCGTGATACTGCGTCATCGCTAAAACTTCCAACTTCGTTAATACATGACGGATTTTCAAAATTCAAAAACTGAAAATAAATTTCACCAAAATTCCAAATCAATGCTTCTACTGCAAATGGATTTCCACAATTCTGCATTCCAAAAGTAATAAAAATACCGTAGTTTCAGCAATCTCCGTCTTCCTTTAAACTATCGTTGATTGGTTCAAGCCTCCCCTCCAATAGCATAGTTTCTTCCTCAGCAGAATTCCTCGTTTCCTGCGACTGCGTCGTAAATCTTGGAACATTCTCGACTAAATGCTGACGTCACTGAGAATCTCAGCTCAAGTAGCTTGCTGGCATAACATTTACGTCATCCGTGCTTACGTCATGACTACCCACGTCATAACTATGACAACCATAACTCTCATTATAATTTCAAATATAGCCACCGTGGTCTCTATATAATTCAATTACGGGGGCATTCTCCTCTCACCACGTTTTAAAAACAGTTGCAAATTGTTTTTAAACTCAGTGTTACAAGTATCTCAACTCTCTTGAACACGAAATTGAATTATTACTGGCTTACTCTAGTATGATATTTCTTCTATGTTCCTTAATCATATTTTTCTTCTACTCTGGGTTGTGTGTGGTTAATGTATTCGTTCCTCTCTACTTTCTCTTCTGACCAGTATTTCTATTTTCAAAGTTCTGCTGGCTCGTAGAAGGACCAGGATCGATTACAACATCCTGCCTTTTCTTTTGATTGTCAGCTTCTTTATCCCTTAATTCTTTTAAGTATTGCTGGCTTTCCTTCTCTCTTTGCTGATACTGATCGGGTGTCATAACCTGACCTTGAGTATTCTGGTTTCTATTTTGGTTTTGGTTATTCCTATTATAGTTACGGTTATACCCATTATTGTTGTAATATCTGCCTCTTCCATTGTAGTTTCCTCGGTTGTAGTTCCAACCTATTCTCTGTTGATACGGTCGGTAACCTTGTGATCTGTAATTTCTAAACTGATTATTCCTGTGAGGACCTACATTATCAGTTTTCTCCTGCTCTGGCTTGTCAGTTTGTTGGACTTGGTCCATGTATACCGTATTGATTTCCTTAAATTCCTGCCTTTGACCTTTCTGGACTACGTTAGGCATTGGACTTGTGTAGTCTAACCTTCTCAGTAATTCATCCATGCTGGATAAATCCCTGATGTTGGACGAAATTATAAGTCTCCTCACCTCAACTGGCAGCATACGAGAAATCGCATCTATTAGTTGCTCCGTGGACAATGGGGGTTGCAAAAATCTCAAGCGGGACAACTGACTCGTAAAGAAATCAGCGTACCTCGTTGGAAGAGTACCTGAGTATTTTCTTGAATACACCTCCGCTCTTAACGAATTCTGCGCTTCTATGGACCAAAATCGTTTGATTAATGCCTCTGCAAACTCGTCAAAGTTACTGAATGTGTATCTAAATGCGCAAAACCATTCAAGGGGTCCTCCAATCAGATATCTCTCTACTATCTTCATCTCTCTCTCTCTGGGAATGTGAGCTTCGATGAAATAATCTTTGAGATTCCTTACATACTCTATAGGTGTCAAACTATCAGTGTTACTGAATTTTTGTGGTTTGTCTTCGAAATTCCTAATGACCGTCACGTTCCTCGGATATGAATCCGGATAGTTTTTCCCACTATCTCGATAATTCCACTCAGGTTCCATATTCCTCTCGTCATCCTCCTCTCTGAATCTGGATACACGTTCTTCAGGAGTCACGTCTCTCTCTTCTGGCTCTAGGTTATGTCTTCTAGCATAATTCCTATTCAATTCGCAAGCTAAGCCTTCTGTATCCTTGTCAGTGATTTCTGTTAAGACTTTCTTGATTATCTCTTCTTTGTAGTCCTGCATTAAACTAGCCTCTCCTAACTTCAAATTTTTCAGTTTACTCGTCGTTTCATTTACATCCGAGACAACTTTATGCATCTGTTCCTCTAATGTAGATTTTAAAGTTTGCATATCCTGATCTAGTTGTGTTCTATCGTCAACTTGTTTTTCGGATAGCGAATTTATCCTGACGCTTAAATCTTTCCTAATCTGTACTACTTCATTGTTAATTTCTATCTGCGTACTGGCAAGTTTTCTTTCAATCCTTTCCTGAATTTGGGTTACATGTTCCCCACTTGACTTATTCCACTCGTCTTTCCATACCGCTACGTTTGCTGTTAACATTTCGGCTATGTCTACTTCGATATCCTCTTTTAATACTCTATTGTGGTCTAATACCTGTGTTCTCATGACCTCTACATCATACTTCAACTCTGCTAAAGACGTTGTTGTTCTAACTGATTCATCAACTAGTCTAGTCGCTAATGCAGTTATATTACGCGTACAAAGAGTTTTTGAGTTTTCGATTTCTTCCCTGACTTTATTTACATCAGTTTGGACTTTAGCCATATCTACGAAAACTGTGTTGACCTCTACCTGAATCTTAGTTATGTCACTTTGCACCTCAGTTATATCCGCATTAATGTTATTAATGTCTACCTGAACATTGGATACATCAGTTCTAGCTTTTTGAATTTCTTTTTGGACTTCCTCGACCTTGTCTTGGACAGTCGCTACATCGTTTTTGACAACAACTACTTCGGCTCTAGCACAAGAAATATCCCCTCGGACATTAGCTACATCTAGATTTAACATTGTAAGGTCTCTCTGTACCTTAGACACATCATTTTTAACATCAGACACGTTTGTGCGGATGTCACTTACAGTATTCTCAATTCCTAGGGTATTAATCTGTAAACGCGACATATTATCCTCCAAATTAGCAGCACTAGTATGAAGAACCTTCAAACTTTCACCCATGCTAGCTGTCAAATTAGCAGACAAAGTACTAGCATTCTCCTCCATTCGACTAGTATTCCTAGCTTCCATCTCCTTCATACTACTATTCAAATTAGCAGACATATTACTAGCATTCTCCTCCATCCTTGCATTCAAATTAGCAGACAAATTACTAACATTCTCCTCCATTCTTGCATTCAAATTAGCAGACAAATTACTATTATTCTCCTTCATGCTTTCATTCAGCATCTGCTTCATACTACTGTTCATGCTAGCTTTCAAGTTAGCAGACATCTCCTCGAGCATCAACCTCAAACTTTCATCTGCCATTACAATATTATTCAAAAATGGATTGCTGTAGGGACACACATCAAAAGAGCAAAATAACAACATTTGAGCAACACTTTTCACCATATATCATTTTGATCAATTTTCTGTCTTAAATCTAACTTATAACTACCTTATAATTAACCTTCGAAGATACTTCATATTGAAACAAACTCAAGCACATGTTCAAATTTCTTTGGCTCATTTTAAAATATCCTAACACAAATAATTTACATTTACAATCCAAATAATTTAATTTTATCTTTAATATGACTAAAATGTCATAAGCCGGTCAAATAAAATAAGATTCCAGATTATAGGCGATTTGTCTAAGTTTCCTGCCCATTTAACCTTTCTCAAGTTGTATAAGATCTGATCTTTTCAGAGTGTAATTTTCCTAATACAATACAACATTTAATTCCTATATAATCACACTCTTAAATACTACAATTGGCCTAGACATCTAACAAGGAATCAACCTCTTTATTTGAGTCTAATCGAACCTCACGTTTTAGGTTTGCCACTCTTTCTGGCGTTCAACCTGGTAATCCAGTTATGTTGAATCGAGCCCCAACGTTTTAGGTGCGCCAATCTTTCTATTGACTCAGCCCCACGTTCTTGGGTCGCCAATCTTTCTGTCCCCGTTTACCTGGATAGTAGGCTGTCAGATATCCGCCCCCTCAATCGGATTGCCAATTACCAATCGCACCGGCACAGTTACATCATTGAAAATGGCACTGACAGATACTATCGAGATAAGAGCACAGAAGTTCACAGGAAATCATTGTGGAACACACCAAAATAGACGGGGGTTCATACTTACCGTTACTTACCTCTTAATTATCTCGGGGTTTGAGTTGACAACAGGATCACTAAAGTCTGTTCACACAATAACCTCCACCATGACATTTAAAAATGAGCCAGAACGAAGACGAGAACTTTGAACTGTACAAAAGCTTTATTTATAATAAAGGGTATGATTTTACTAACACAACAAAATCAACGTGGCTATCAGTAGCCCAAGTCAATCTGACTACGTCCTCCAGTAGGACTTGCAAAAATTATCATACAACATGATATAAAACATATTAGCTCCCAAGAGCTCCAAATAACGTAATATTATTAACACTATTGGATTGGAAAAAGGACGTAAGGGTGTGACATATATAGAGCATTTGGTTTCCTTTTAATAAACATGAGAATGGTATTTATAGTCGCAAGGCCAGAGTGCGGACGACCTCACACTGATAACCAGATGTTGGCCCAGCTGCGAGCTACCCTCCAACCTGTTGCATCCTGGTCAAATGGACTCCCTTCTCACGTGCTAAGTTACGTAAGAGTACAGCTTGCTCTCTGAAGGTTTTAAATGTCTACAAGACAACTCACATTATATTTACGCAAATCTTTCAAGTACTTTGCTCACATCCTATTGGATCATTATGTTAATTCCTTAAACTTGTTAAGTTTAATCCAAATGTTTAATTAGCTCTTAAATGTTTATAACAAAATCACATAAATTATTTATAACAATTAGAAATTGTTTATAATATTTGTCAAAGACAATAAAAATATTATAAGCACGCCTTTAACATCACTCTCGTTCCACATTATTTTCAAAAATATTTACAGCAATTATTTACAATATTAACATTTAAATTGTTTAAATTATTAATTTAATAAATACATTAACCACATGTTCATTCGGTTGGTAATTTTCATAATCTTGTTTAATATAATCGACCAATGAAGGTTAGTTATACATGTTAATGTCACAATCTGGTTTAATAAAGGTTTTAATAATGATTTGTGACGGCAACCTTCATTCAAAATCTTATCTCAAATTCTTTCAAAACTCGTGTTAATTATAACAGTAAATCACTTGATTAATTTTCAACGAACTATGACAATCTTACTCCAGCGGAAAATCCTTCGCTAACAAGTTAATGCACAATCTGCATTAAAAATATGCCCAAAATCATCATATATTAATCTATATGGCATTAAACTTCCACATAACTTACAAAACTTCCACAAATAATTCTTTAACATTAATTCCTGTGGGAACTTCCTTCATATTCAAGGGCATTATATTTCAGCGACTTTCAACACGCGCTGCACTAGCGATTATACATTCATAGTTCCACTTAAAAAATTTTATAATCATTACTTGTTTCAAAACTGTTTTTCTTTAACCTTCGTGGATTTCAATCATGAACCGAAATGAAGTCAAAACTTGCCAATCACAAACAAATTTAATAGTGAATACGCTTGTATACGCCTGTCTGGTCTATCAAAATTTAAGATTAACATCCTAAAAGAAATGTGTAGTATAAAAATACTATCATCAAATAAAGTGCGACTAAAATGCAAAGTAGTCGAATAGAATCTAATTAGACTGGGGAATGCAAACATCGTTATATAAATCTCTAATTGAGAAAAACTCCTAACAAAAGTTCTTGACTTTAATGCATTCAATAATTCATTATTAAAGTTACTCTTTCACAAAAGTGTCTATAATGCAATGTTCATTCATAACTGACGATAAATGTCTGTGTTGCAATCAATACAAATAACGACTAGTATTTCCAAGATCGTCGACAACGTAAGAGATTTTAACGCTCTAAAATCATTTAAATGTTCTTCCTTCTTGATGATGACAGAAAATTGGTCAAAGTAATTAAACTGGTGTTGAATTACTTTAATAAAGTGACACGCTGTCTGAATTTAAATCTGCCATAAAAATCATTAACTTACAGTCAAATCGTGACTACAAAAAAATATATTAATTACTGAAAATTCTAAATATCAGTCTCAACTGATTCAAAATCGTTAACTATGCCCATGACAAAACAATGTCTTAATAAATCGTCGAAAAATGCAAAACTCATAAAGGTGTACTGAGAATAAGAATCTCAACAAGAAAATAGGGCAAAACATGAGGATAAAAATATGGGAAAAATGGTTGCTCAAACATCATTAATAAACTCAAATACAATAAACGTTCACGACTACCTTATCTGCCGATTGACGTTCCAGAGGAAAATTCCCCAAAGAAGACTGCTGATGGATCCATTTCACCACGTTAAAGCTGAGCTCCATCCTCGAAATAGGAAATAGCACCCTCGGAGAATCGAACTGCTTCCTTCTCCGTGAATCGCTCTGCTCCTCGAAGACGAATAGACATCCTTCCGGCAATAATCTTCTTTGTGAGTCGGGACACCCCTGACCTCTCTTGAAAAATTCCCTGAAGTTCCAGTAGACAATCGCCATGAAGTTTTGTAGAAATTTCCGAAGAAATTATTCATATTCAGTGTATGAAATTGTTTCTATGGCTGTTCGATGGTATTCAGCCTTTAATTACGAAACATGGGTGTAGATGGTATTCACCGCATGTTCGCTTGTGTGGAATAGCAATTAGCGAAGTTCCATGTCGCTATCTTACTCCGTTGAAGTATGTCCCAATTGCAATAAGCCCTTTAGCCCTCCATCTGCTCTTCGGTTGTAGTGTTAGAAGAACAAACTGCCGTATTCAATTGCTCCATTATACTGTAGCGTTGTGTAACCAAGCAATCTGAAGTCTTTCTATTCCACTCGCAGCGTCAGCCGTTGCGTTGATTCTGGCTATACAAAAGTGCTTCTCTTGTGGCGAGATAATCACTTTTGTCAGTCGTATAAAACTGCTAATATCTTTTAAATTAATCGGTCGAAATTGCTCAGCTTTTCTCTATTACTTTATGAAGCACAGCACAATACAATTAGCTTATCGGAGACCGCTAACTGTTCAAAGCTAAACTTGTAGAAGCTTTCTAAGGTCCGTTCCAACTTCACCTAGTTTGACTTGGATCTCGTTAATATAGTGGCCTCGCCACGCGTTATAAAGACGATTCTTTTCACTGCTGTTCACTTCGACGTCTCACTATAATGAATGTATAAGAAAAGAACTTTCACAATAGACTTCGATGATCTGAGAATGCGATCTGAGAATAATCAGAGAACGAAAGAGGCTCCTCTCTTCTGCGCAAGCCCTTTTATTAACTTCTCGAGGGGCGTTTCCATCCCTTCCAAAGCGTGATACTGCGTCATCGCTAAAACTTCCAACTTCGTTAATACATGACGGATTTTCAAAATTCAAAAACTGAAAATAAATTTCACCAAAATTCCAAATCAATGCTTCTACTGCAAATGGATTTCCACAATTCTGCATTCCAAAAGTAATAAAAATACCGTAGTTTCAGCAATCTCCGTCTTCCTTTAAACTATCGTTGATTGGTTCAAGCCTCCCCTCCAATAGCATAGTTTCTTCCTCAGCAGAATTCCTCGTTTCCTGCGACTGCGTCGTAAATCTTGGAACATTCTCGACTAAATGCTGACGTCACTGAGAATCTCAGCTCAAGTAGCTTGCTGGCATAACATTTACGTCATCCGTGCTTACGTCATGACTACCCACGTCATAACTATGACAACCATAACTCTCATTATAATTTCAAATATAGCCACCGTGGTCTCTATATAATTCAATTACGGGGGCAGTACTATGCCGCACCAACACCCGACCATTCTAACCTCCGTTTTGTCCAATCCAATGGTTACAGCCTAACACGTCCAGATCAATGGTTTTGTGTCAACCTGCCCCAATAGCTGCGAGCGGTCAAAGCGGCAACTGCACCAGACCATTCTATCCTTCGATTTGTCCAATCCAATGGTTTTTGACAATGGTTACAGCCTAACGCGTTCCGATGACTGCCTTTTTTTTTAACAACAGTGATCTGCTAATAGATGTTGTCTCCTCCGCTGTCTATAACCCACCCACCATCCCCATTTATAACACGACTTAGGCCTATATAGTGAAATTTCAGTTGTGTCGGCCATTGTAGGCGTGGCTTGATGATGATGATGATTGAGTCTTCAGTCTTTTGACTGTTTTGATGCAGCTCTCAAGGCCTCCCTGTCCTGAGCTAATCGCTTCATCTCTACATAGCTACCACACCCTACATCCGAGGCAATCTGTTTAACATATTCTAACCTTGGTCTACCCCTACAGTTCTTGCCCTCGACCCTTCCTTCCATAACTAAGCTTGCTATTCCTGGGTGTCTTAGTATGTGTCCTACTAACCTATCTCTTCTCTTCATTAGCAGTCACCAGAAACATCTCTCCTCTCCCACTCGTCTTAAAACCTCTTCGTTTGTAACCCTATCTACCCATCTGATCTTCATCATTCTCCTGTAACACCACATTTCAAAAGCTTCAATTCTCCTCTTTTCTGCTGCACCAATAGTCCAAGTTTCACTTCCATATAGCGCCACACTCCAGACAAAGGCTTTCAAAAATGACTTCCGAATACCTAAATCTATATTCGTGGCTTATTTGACAAATAAGATATTGCCAACCCTACGTATACCGTAAACACGGTCGTGTGTTGTTTGTTTTGAGCGGAGAGAGCTATTAGAGCGCACTCGCTTCTGTCTGTTTGTATAGGATAGGGGCAACCTGAACTAGCTCCAACAGATGGCACACAGGTACTATCATTTTGTTCTTTATTTCAAATAGCATTTGCCAATAACACACAATTGACTGTTACAAACTCTTTAAAATGAAAATTTACTGTATTATCAACTTGTCATTCTTCAAATTCGATGTGTGTAGAATTCCAACGGAAGGCAAATCAGTTGGTTCTTGAAGAATTTATATATAAAAACCTAACCTAGTAGCTGACATAAATCCTATCTTATTAGGTAATGTTTTACATACAAAAACAAACCTAACCAGCGGCTAACGCCCGAGACCCCCTTGCCTGTGGTACTAACAGTAATTTTCGGCCAGGCAGTAGGCCTACCTAACCTAGTAACAGACATAAATTCTATCTTATTAATGTGTTATATACAAAAACGAACCTAATCTGGGGTTAACGCCCCAGGTCCACTTGCTTGTGATACAGCAGTAAATCTATCTAC
Source organism: Meconema thalassinum (assembly GCA_946902985.2). NCBI lineage: Eukaryota > Metazoa > Arthropoda > Insecta > Orthoptera > Tettigoniidae > Meconema > Meconema thalassinum. The sequence continues at coordinate 175,757,542 of OX336398.1, read as the reverse complement.
ATACCTGTCGCATTTTAAAATCACTGCTTCCATTAGACTGCAGTATCCAATTCAATTTGCCCACAAGCACACAAAGATTCTTGATTCACGATTCTTATAGAATACATTACACTTACAGAACTTGGCACTTAAGAACACACTGACACTCATGGAATGTCATTAAAACTACCATCATCTACTTTAACAAACAGGAGTTGTGTGGTAGGACGGTTGAATTGTGAAAATTGGCGGAATGGCCAACACCACCTACTGGAATGGCATCAGGGGGTTAGGGAATTTTCCTAACCACAACATACAACTGTTTTAACTTTGAAAATTATCCCGGAGAATATTTCTTATCCACTTCTCTTTCTTTAGGAAATTTAAAAATTGAAGTATCAGCAGCAGTATTAAATTTACAGCCGGGTTCACAGACAATAACAATGAACAGACAATAATTCTCACATTAGGTATCACCGGAATTTACTATTATTCACAGTGCACTACACTACTTAAGGTACACTATTACAATAAATAACAGCACGAAATCACTTGAGATATGCGACATTTGAACGAAATTCTGGCAGCAGACAAACTAAAATGTTGGTTCAACAAATGTAAACAATCCCCTACGATTTCCGCCATGTTCTACGGTATCGATAGTGGCATTTCGGTCTGATTTATTGTAGTCGGTCTTGTTGAGTCAAAAGCTCTGAATAGACTTTGGATCGAGAACAGATGATTCAATAAATATTTTCTGTTTATCGAAGTTCGTCGAATCCAAATGCTCAAGGTCCTTGGAAATGATATTGTGTTCTATTACTTGTTAATAACTTTGTATTTGAACAAATCCTGAGATAACTGAATCCTGAAGTGTTAGTTAATTTGCTACGATATTTTGAAAAAAGTGAACTGTGATATATTTTCAACGAGTGATAATTTTTTTTAATTTCAATATGTGAATACTCAAATAATATAGGGATCAGTATAGACAATTACATTTTCACTGACAAACCCCTACTACTGTAAATAATTATTTTGAGCGAAGTCAACAGGACTATTAATTTGACCTTCGTTTCAATTGTTAAGTGTTCATGTGTTGGTGAAATTGTATATTTTGTACATAACATATGATTCGTCGTTCATCTTTTATGCCATTTTTGGCATACTTTCAGCCAATTTTAAAATTTTAAATAAAACGAGTTAATTTTATCGGATGCATTCATTTCAGAAACATCTCCTTCTATCCTTATTGTTGCATCGAGTCGAAAATCAGTAAAGAATATTTTTTGTTGGGTTAGGCCTGTTTGCCATCTCTTGATGAATGCAGTACATTTGCATTTGTCAGTTGGCACAGGCTAGAGTAAAAGGTGGCTTTTCACCGATGTCTCAGTCTCACTCATGGCTGTGATTATATGGAAGCTACTGAGGTATGGGTGGTGCTTAGTAATGGCATTCAGGGCACAGTCAGTGCCTGTGAATGCTGTGAAAGGTTCTACTCATAGGCTTAGGACTACTGTTCTGACTCAGTGAGGAAAGCAATGGCAAACTACCTCACTCCTCTTCTTGCCTAGAACGCCTCAATATAGCGCTGCCTTGGGTTTTTGTGGGTATCTACTCACATAACGTAACGGCGGTGCTTTTTGAGGATCCAACCAGCCTTCGGGCTGACTACCTAACAGACAGACAGACCGTAGTCACTTTAACCCATCTGGCGCCCCGGGATATTTTGATTCTCGTGCTGACTGATTTTTGGTGAAATGCATATGTGGTCGTCCGGACTTCGGTCTGAACGTGCACATAAAATAAGATAGAAGAGAGAAATGGCTTCGAACGTGGGTCCCGATTTATATACGGTCGTTTGCATACCGTTTTGATTGTAATTTTTCAATAGATATTTTGGGGAATTGGAAGATGTCTGGTATGGATAAATAAATTCATAGGAAACCCAATTAGTGGGAAACTTAATTCAAATTAAAGTTCAAATAGTTAGTGTGGTTTTTGATTGTTGTATAATGGCTTATCCATTAGGGTGTCAAGTAAAATTTGTAGTATACGTTCGATAGTCTGGAAATATGCAATTTATTAGAATCCAGGTTGAGGATATTGACCTTGCATTTTTTTGATATTGTTGTTTAAATCTAATAAATAGTAGAGATTTTTTTCATCACGTCGACATTAGGGCATATCTCATTTTATTCTGAGAAATCCAAGTAGCTACGCATAATTCTTGTTCTAGTTTTAAGTCTTTGTGTCTGCCTACAATTATAACCCTAACTTTGAATTATATTGTGATAATTATGGATGAGTTCATGAGGATCTTAAATCGCATGGAGGAGAGCTCCAAATGTTCAGAACTGCAAATGGCAGAAGTTATAGAGAAAACTAATAAAATGGAGGTTAAACTTAAAGAAAATTCTGAAACTTTAAGGGAAAAATTAATGGAAAATTCAGATGCCCTAGAAAATAGATTGACCACTTCTTTAAAAGTTAATCTTGAAAATTCAATGGAAAGTAAATTTAAAGAAAACTCCACTTCTTTGGAAAACAAATTCAAAGAAAACTCCACTTCTTTAGGAAATAAATTAAAGGAAAAGTCTGATTCATTAGAAAGCAGGTTAAAAGAAAATTCTGATTCCTTGGAAGCTAGATTAACCAATTCTTTGGAAACTAAATTAGAGGAGAATTCAGTAAACTTAAAAGCTAAAATGAGGGAGAATTCAGATTCATTAGGAGCTTCTTTAGAAAATAAACTCAAAGAACATTTAGAAAATAAATTCAAAGAAAATTCTACTTCGTTAGAAAGTAAAATCATTGAACATTCCACTTCTTTAGAAAATAAAATGTCTAAACTGTTTGAGAAAACTCATGAACTCGACACTTCATTAGCTTTGAACACAAGTAAAATGGAGGATAGATTTCGCGACGCCGACCGAAAATCTCAGTCATTAGCTGATAGGATCGAGCGAGGCATCAGGAAAGTAGGAGAAGATATGACAAATCTAGAAATTCGTGTCCAGAAAGAGAACAGCGATATGGCAAATAACGTCATACAACGTTTGACCGAGCAATTCCAGGAACTTGTGGTTGGAGAGAGTCATCAGTGAAGTCAAAGATGCACTTAAACTGGAGACTCAAGACGGAATCAAAGAGATTAGAGAAACTTTAACGTCACATGTTCAGGTTATTACCAAGGATATCCAGACAGCTCAGAAAGACATTGTGGATATGACAAATTCATTAATGAATCACGAAGACATTATGAACAAAATTTCTACAGATGTGAAAGAGAATTGTAAGTGATACGTTACTGCCCTGCTCGAACAAGGAATTGCCCTTCCGTACGGGAATATCTCAAGTTGTAAATGCCCACAGGCGACTTCTGTGGACAGTATGTTGTACCAGTGTAAACACGAACTGGTACGAGGTGCCATCTGGGTGAATGTGGACGTACTGACTGATTTGCTAAACGGGACGGGAGATTGCGCGCGTGTCTCCTTCCTAAATTCTTTGGCCTTTGTCGTCTATAAACAGTGGAACGTCGCAACCTGTAGCAATGACTGTTGTGAAGAGATTATTATTTGCTTGGAACTCGTAACGACAGCATGTGATTTCACGAAATCTAAATTTTTCGGGACCCTAGGTCGGCTTGGGCCGACCTAGGGACCCGTAAAATTTAGTGGTTACCCAGTTCTAATACACATCCTTGTGTAACTATGTGGATATAGAACTTAAGTCTATTCTTATTGGAGTTAGAATTGTAGAAATGCACATTTGGCAACTCTCTTGTGATAGACTTAACGAAGGAATATACTCAAGGTTTGTAATTTATATTTCATTAGGTACTGGATTATACTTCATAGTTGTTCATTGATACATGCGTAAGTGAAGGTGATTGTCACTGTGTGGTAACTTCTTAATATTTTATATATATTTCAGTTTTTTTTTCTGTGAAGTACCTAACCTTGTAATGGTATCTGTAAGCGGCTTCGAGCATAAATACAATAGAGTGCGCATTGCCACACTGCGCCTGTACTGTGACGTGAAACCAACATCTGGATCAGCTGACTAAAGGGAAAACAGAGGAACTCGTAATGGAAGGTGATAGGAGTTGGTGGGGAAATGATTTTTAATGAGGGTTTAAACACACATTTTCGTAATTTATACGACATTGGGAAATGCATCGCATGTTTCCTTACGTACCGGAAGGTAGCAAAGGTTAAGAATGTAACATATTTGGTGTTAAAAGTGGCTGTCGTGTTCCGTAATACTCATACATCCAGAATCCCCTCTTGTAAATAATTAATAACAAATCCAATTCTGAATTAGGCCTATAGATTTTTGAACAGAATTGTGTTGGTGTAAAAAGTGGCTGTCGTGTTCCGTAATATTCATACATCCAGGATCCCCTCTTATAAATACTTAATAACAAATCCAACTCTGAATTAGGCCTACTGATTTTTGAACAGAATTGTGTTTGTGTATAAATTGGCTGCCGTGTTCTATAATATTCATACATCCAGGATCCCCTCTTGTAAATCATTAATAACAAATCCAACTCTGAATTAGGCCTGCTGATTTTTGAAGAGAATTGTGTTTGTGTAAAAAGTGGCTGTCGTGTTCCGTAATACTCATACATCCAGGATCCCCTCTTATAAATACTTAGCCTAATAACAAATCCAACTCTGAATTAGGCCTACTGATTTTGAACAGAATTGTGCCTGTGTAAAAAGTGGCTGCCGTGTTCCACAATATTCATACATCCAGGATCCCCTCTTGTAAATAATTAATAACAAATCCAACTCTGAATTAGAGCTACTGATTTTTGAACAGAATTGTGTTTGTGTAAAAATTGACTGCCGTGTTCTATAATATTCATACATCCAGGATCCCCTCTTGTAAATCATTAATAACAAATCCAACTCTGAATTAGGCCTACTGATTTTTGAACAGAATTGTGTTTGTGTAAAAAGTGGCTGCCGTGTTCCGTAATACTCATACATCCAGGATCCCCTCTTGTAAATAATTAATAACAAATCCAATTCTGAATTAGGCCTACTGATTTTTGAAGAGAATTGTGTTTGTGTAGCTGGTCATTTTTAATTTTACGCCCGAGAGCTCCAAACAAGTTCAATCTATTACTACATCATTTCCTAATTTATTTGTCATCATTAGAAAATGTATATTTTGGCTAATTTCAGTACCGGTGCATTACTTTACAAAATTTTATCGTACGATTAGCTCTTATTCAGCGTTACTTTCCACTTCAGTATTTTATGAAGGTGAACAAAACATAGGCAAATGGAAATAAGGAAGTCTATTGATTTAGTAAGCGTTGCTTTTTATCAACTATGCATTACATTTGCTACAACGGAAATCATTACAAGCAATGAACTGTTTCCTTTTAAATTCCATTTTCCACGAATCATAGAAACCTTCGCAGTAACAATCCAGAACTTTGAAATCTTACGAATTGACTAATTTAGGGCTGCAATGTATCCTAGAAGGATCTGAAAATTTCCTCACCCAAACGCACTGTCCATACGTTTATTAAGATGACAAATATTACCTCAGCGTATTTATTATCGAAGACTACATCGTCACATCACTAGCATAACCCGCAATTTGACACTGATCATGATTGAAAAGGAAGGCTATTTGATGTTGTGATGGTCCTAATTTTGCTTCATAGGCCTGTTCAGTGGAGTAAGGGATAGAGTAAATTTTAATAATTTGTAATAAATTTACAGATTTTTTTTTTCATGTCCAGGAGTTAAGAGGAAACGTAAAAAAATGCAAGTAGTGAAGTCAAGAATGTTAGGGTTATTTTACAATGAAAGAAATGCCCGATCTTTTCCTAAACGTCTCCTTACATCCATACGCTGCACAGTAATACACCATTCTGGCTTAGTACGGTAATGAATAGAACAGAATAGCCCAATTCTATCGTCACGTGTAGTATTTCAGTGCCCCAAACTATCCGCAGTGCTCGGCAGTTCCCTTTAGTCAGCTGATTGAGATGTTGGTTTCACAAATGTGACGTCATCAGCCATCTATTGTATTTATGATCTAAGGTAAGCGGCTTGGTAATGTATGTTCAACTATTTTATATTATTTTCCAGTAACCTAAATTTGCGTTTTGAGTTTAATTCTCTTAGGGATTTTATTTTAACGTTTGTATCTGGCCTGCCTTGTCTGTATAGTCCAGAACGTCATATTTTATCCGAGCAAAGATATTTTATTTTTAACCTAATTATTGTAATTTCTCTCCATATCGTTGGCTCTAAGTGTAGTTCCTTATGAACTCCGTGTCAAGTATCGCGAATTATTATACGTATTTTATTTTATGTAAAGTCTTGTTTCCGTAGGTTACGGCTATATATTGTTGTTGTTCGTTTTTTTCTGGTTAACAATTAACGATTGAAATTTGTTATTAAAAAGGGTAGACTTGTTTAGATTGGGAATAAGCTTGACGTAATAGTCTTCTGCTCCGACAAGTATTGGAAGATTAAATACTTGAATGGATAATTAATATTTTATTGAACCTATGTCGTTCAGCCGGGTCCTTATGGACATATAAGGTAATTTATTGGAATTTCATTAAAGGGATGTCTGTTATTTTCCTTCATTTAGGTAAACCTCGTAATATCTCTAGACTTTACGTGAATGTCATCTTGTCCACGGTTCCTCGCTCATATTTACTTCCACTTGTATTTATTATGTAATCTAATTATTTATTTAATTTATTTACTGTTGTCATTATCTACCTGTAATGTTTGATTCTTAATATATATTGTCATGAAGTTTTTCTTGTGTGTTTTCTTGACACTAAATTTAACATGTGTAGTCTCTTGAAACTAATTAACCTAGGTTATGATCGAAATAGGTACAGCGCTTTCCCTCAGGTCAGGTAGCATAGTTGTAGGCAGAACGTGGTTCCGGTATACCATATTTAATTTGTTTGAGAGACTGTCATGTTGAGTTTGGACTTGGGGAAGGCATAAGAAATTTTTCAGGCTTATGTGTTTAATCTAATTCTGTACTAATAATTGTGATATTTTCTATTTCATGTCAACCTGCAACAAATGGAACCAAGAACCTTGAGATCAGCTTCCAGTCTAAATAAGGAGGAAATAGGATACGAGCTGATTGTGAGAGGCCGAACTCCATCTGGGCATATGGAAATTGATCTGCTTTTGTTGAAATCATTGCATGATGTTCCGATTCACATCCCTTCCTGGGACGATTTAGACTGGGCGTTGGGTAAGTCTATAATTATACCATCTCTGGAAGGCTTGTTGCATGTGTATGATTGCCTTTATAATATTAGTACTTCCTCTTCTTCTCAATTGAATAGATTCAAGGTGCGTGCATTACACTGGTATTATCGTCTCCATGATTTGATTAAAATTTGGCAGGAAAAGGATCCTGATTTTCACATTGAATTAATTTCCCTGCGTGCAAAGCTTGTCGAGTGCATTTTTAAGTTGTTTCCTAATAATGGTGATCGTGACAGAGTAAATCCGATTGTGTATTCTATTGATGGGGTTCCTTCTGTAAGTGAACGTTGTGAAATAATTGATACCATCAGTGTTGAAAGTAATTTAATAAATAATTCAGAGCAATCGTCATTGCCTGTCGAGCCCACCACCATGTATAACGATGATGATCAAAATAACCTCATGTCAGGCAGAAACAGGGAAGCCAGGTCTGCCAACTACCATATGCGAACAGAATCAGTTCCACCGAACTCTGCCAATGAAAATTTTGATGATTTGCATGCTTCCTTTAGTAACATTTCTATTTCTGGTTCTGCAAATAATAATGTGGGTAGTAATTCACCTGATGTTAGACCTAATGGTGGAAATCTAGCGTGCCAATCTAATGGGAACCGTATCAGTACTATTAATTTTAATGTTAGCTCTGATGCATCGCCCAACCGTGGTATTCATTCTGGGGTAAATTTAAATATGGGAATCAAGTTTGGAAGTGTACCCCATCCCTTGACCTCATGTATTCAGTGTCTACAGATGTGTAATGGTAACGATATTGGCCAATTTGTGAAATTTTTAAAACAATTCATTGATTTATGTGATAACGCTGAAGTTTTTGGGTGTTCAGATAGTCAAATATTTCATTTGTTTTTCCCATACACTACTGGACCGTTGCGAGAGAGATTAGTTATTGCTATGAGACGTCGTTATTCTGTTAATCACTTTCAACAAGATAATTTATCTTCCTTTTTTCCCAGTCGTGCGTTGAGTGTACTGATGCATAAGTACTTCTATCGAGTACAGAGATTCGATGAATCATTAAATGAATATTTCTTGGATATTAAAGGTTAAGCGAGAGTATTTTTAGTGCAACTAACTGAACTCGAGATTGTATCATCTATTTTAAAGGGCATTAGTCCAGAGTATAGATCGTACCTGACTATGTGTGGTAGGCCTAGGAATTATGTTGAACTAAACAAGGTTATTTTGGCTGCTGAAGAGGTAAAACATTCAGATTCCTTAAGAGTTGCTGATATTCCTCCGCCTACTCCAAATTATTTAAGATCCCAAGGTGGTAATACTCAGAATTACCGAATTGAAAGTAGGCCTAATTCCTTTCAAGGCAATTATGCTCGAGGTAGAAATTCTTTGGTTTCTGATCGTCGTAGAACTAACTCTGATAGATGATGTGACATATATGGTTCGTATAATCACATTACTAGGTGGTGTACGGGGAGACCTGGACCTAATCAATGACTATCTAATAAAGAGACCTCATCGGATTGTCATACATCTGATACTATTGTGACGAAATTAAGGGAGGGAAATAATTATTTTGATGATGACAAAGGTCTCAAACTAAGAGAGAGATTATGTACTAGGATAACCGAGGTATCAAAACTTTGTTCTCCGTTCATCGATATATTAGTCAACAACGAACCTGTGACCGCTCTGGTCGACTCTGGTAGTGTGAAGTCATTCTTAAACAAAAGTTGGTTTGAAAATATGAGTTCGGTATTCAAATTTGGGAAAATTATTAAACAATAAAATAATTTTGTGTCGGCAAACTGCTCTAACCTTGAAGTTTTAGGGTTGGTTAAGTTAAAAATAAGAATTTTAGATTTCACGTGGAAGTATGAATTTTGGGTTGCTAATAATTTGTCTTGCCGTGTTGTTATGGGTGCTGATTTCATGTCACATGTGAGATTGTTGTTAGACCTTAGAACTAGGTCATGTTGGTTCCGATTCAAGCCTAATTTAAAGATCAATTTCAAACCTTGTGTTAGTTTTTCTGGAGTGAATTGTTCCGCAGATAAATCTAGTTCGAACACTATCGAAGACCTTAAATTTGAAAATTTGAATCCTGAACAAGCTGCTCAGCTTCGTGAAGTGTGTGCCTCCTTCCCAGAAGTTTTGACTGTTAAGTTAGGAATGACCAATCTCTTAGAATACAAAATTGATGTTTCAGACAACATCCCTGTACGTTCTTCTCCTTACAGGTTAGCTCCTCCCAAAATGAAAATTTTGAAGGACATGATTGATGAGATGTTAGAAGAGGGTATAATAAGTAAATCAACTTCTTCATATTCGTCACCCATATTTTTAGTGCCAAAACCTGATGGCAAGTTTCGGCCAGTAGTTGATTACCGTGCTCTCAATAAAAAAAGTTCATCCAACAGTCCATACCTCTTCCGGACCTAAGATCCTGTTTTACTTGGTTCAGGGGTGCCAACTATTACACAATTTTAGATTTGAATCGTGCGTACAATCAAATTCCGTTAGCGGATGAATCTAAACATTTAACAGCCTTCTCCACTGACTGGAACCTATTCCATTTTAACCGTTTGCCCTTTGGTATATCTACGGGTGCCGCCATACTAAACTGTTTGCTAGATATGGTATTTGATGGTATCAAATTTAAGTTCGTCTATCATTACTTAGATGATGTTGTAATCTACAGTGAAAACTTCGATGATCATCTGAAACATGTAACTGAAGTAATGTCTCGTTTTAAGAAAGATGGACTTACGGTAAAACTCTCCAAGGTTTCGTTCGCTAAACCTCAGATTTCATTCTTAGGACATATTGTATCCTCATCAGGAGTTTCTATAGATCATTCCAGAACGCAAGCTATTCCGGATTTTAAAGCACCCAAGAATGTAAAAGAAGTAGCCAGGTTTATCGGGATGCTGGGTTATTTTCGTAAATTCATTGGTAATTTTGCTCATCGTGCGGCTCCAATAAATATGTTAAGAAATAAAGGAGTCGATTTTGTTTGGGAACCTTCGCAAGAAGCAGCATTTGAAGATTTGAAATTAGCACTAATTAATGCTCCGATTCTATCTATACCTGATTTCTCCAAAACCTTCATAGTCCAAACAGTTGCTTCCAATCGAGCTGTTGGGGCGGTGTTGCTCCAAGACCATGGACAAGGTAGGTTACCGATAGCGTACTCTTCTCGTACCTTAAGTGATGCTGAAAAGAATTACTCAATCTATTAACTTGAAGCTTTAGCTGTAATGGATGCCTTAGAAAAATTTAAACTTTATATTGAACATGTTCCTTTCGAGTTGGAGACAGATAATCAAGCATTAAGTTGGGTTCTCGGTAGGCCGAGGAAGATGAGTAGAATAGCTCGCTGGGCTACTGGCATTTCCTCGTTCAAGTTTTCGGTACGCCACATTCGTGGAAGTGAAAATGTGATAGTTGATTGTCTCAGTAGAATGTATTCTGAGGATTCCGAAATTGAAGAAAATGTAGGAAAGTGCAATAACGCAATTTTGGATTGTAACGTAAACACAGTAATTCTGTCTAACTGTCCGAAGTTGTTCGGAGATGTGAAAGAGTATCAAAAGGAAGACCCATTTATCGGAGAAGTTGTTAGGAAAATCGAACAGGGAGAGGTTATTAAACCTTACTCTGTAAGAAATGGTGTACTATGTTGCTTAGCTCGTCATGATAGGATTCCGAAAATTGTGTTACCTGCTGTATTACTTCCTGAATTGTTCAAATATTTTCATGAATCTCCGGTTGGAGGTCATTTAGGAGTTTTTAAAACGAGGATGAAAATAAGACAAAATTTTATTTGGAAAGGGATGGACAAAGACATTCGTAAGATGGTAAACAATTGCATGGCTTGTAATCTAGCCAAACCTTCGGTAAACACAAAGGTAGGGTTGTTATCTTCCAAAATTTCTCAAAGACCTTTGGAAAGATTATTCGTGGATTTTATCGGCCCGATGCCGTTATCTAAAATGGGAAACCGATTTGAATTAGTCTGCACTGATGGTTTTAGTAGGTTCAACTGGATTTTTCCAACTAGATCAGCGACAACGCAAGTGGTAATAAAATGTTTAAATGAAATTTTCGCTTCATTTGGTCCTAGTCAGTTTGTGATTACTGATAATGCAAAATGTTTTAAATCCCACGTTTTAAGTAATTATATTTTTGAGCTGTCTATATGCCACGTTACTTCTACGGCATATTATCCTAAAGGTTCATATGCTGAAAGGGTAAACAGGAACCTTCGTGCGGCGTTGATAGCGTATCACCATAAAGATCACCAGTTGTGGGATAATTGTATACCTTGGTTGACGCATTCCTTCAACACTTCTGTTCATAAATCGCATCGCACCACGCCCTTCAGTCTAATGTTCTCCTATGTACCCAATTCCCCTATTAACAATCCTTGGTCTATTAATCAACTTCTACCCGGTCAGAGTATTCCTGAAAATGTTCGCAGTGTTTGGAATAAGGCTAAGAGAATCATGAAGGTAGCCCACGAAAAGCTACAGAGAAGGTATAATGATGGACGTAAACCAACTTCAATTCAGGTTGACGACATTGTGTATGTTAAGAACTTCGCTCTTAAGGAGCCTGGATCAAGGGAGAGTGGTAAGCTGATCACTAGGTTCCGTGGTCCATGCAGGGTTGTAAGTTTTCTAACTCCAGTCACATTATTAGTCAGCGACCCTCGGAAGAAGAGGATATTTAGGGTTCATTTATCGCATGTTAAGAAGGGTGGTGATCCTTCGAAAGAGAATTTGTCATAAAATTGTATTGGAAATTTGTAAAAGCGAGGAATCTCTTAAATGTTCTTGTTTAAACCTAAGAGTATGTTCCGTTGGCCATTTTATGTTATTTGAAGTATAGTTGCCTATTTGTGTCCAGGTATGATTTTATTGTTAGTCATTAAAAAGAATTCTAGTACTATTGCTGTCGCAAGGAATTTGGGTTACAGATCAAGAATGTTGGTGATTCGAGCATATAAATTGGAGAATGAAGACTATCGTGTATGTCCGGGGCCCAGGACGTCGTGATGGAAACCTTCTTCGTTTGGAATTGAACTTGACACCCTCTACCTGATGAAGATATTACATATGTATTCTCAAAATTATGTAAAAAACAAGTCCAGATTGTGAATTTACCCAAAGTAAGATGTTGAACTTATAAGCATGTTGGGAATTTCAGGTTTCTGGGAATTTGATGGACTCTTATCTCTGTGAACGACCAGTGTGGTGTACTATTGATCATGTTGTATGGATGAACAGTTATATAGTATTCATTTCAGCAAAGATTTTGGCGATCTATACTTCCTATCCCTCAACAAACTTGTGAACATTAGTGAACTATTGTCCACTATCGTAGGGAGGGAGGGTTGATACGTTACTGCCCTGCTTGAAAAAGGAATTGCCCTTCCGTACGGGAATATCTCAGTCTTGGAGTTGTAAATGCCCTCAGGCGACATCTGTGGACAGTATGTTGTACCAGTGTAAACACGAACTGGTACGTGGTGCCATCTGGGTGAATGTGGACGTACTGACTGATTTGCTAAACGGGACGGGAGATTGCGCGCGTGTCTCCTTCCTGAATTATTTGGCCTTTGTCGTCTATAAACAGTGGAACGTCGTAACCTGTAGCAATGACTGTTGTGAAGAGATTATTATTTGCTTGGAACTCGTAACGACAGCATGTGATTTCACGAAATCTAAATTTTACGGGACCCTAGGTCGGCCCAAGCCGACCTAGAAGTGGTTCCCCAGTTCTAATACACATCCTTGTGTAACTATGTGGATATAGAACTTCAGTCTATTCTTATTGGAGTTAGAATTGTAGAAATGCACATTTGGCAACTCTCTTGTGGTAGACTTAACGAAGGAATATACTCAAGGTTTTTAATTCATATTTCATTAGGTACTGGATTATACTTCATAGTTGTTCATTGATACATGCGTAAGTGAAGGTGATTGTCACTGTGTGGTAACTTCTTAATATTTTATATATATTTCAGTTTTTTTTTCTGTGAAGTACCTAACCTTGTAATGGTATCTGTAAGCGGCTTCGAGCATAAATACAATAGAGTGCGCATTGCCACACTGCGCCTGTACTGTGACGTGAAACCAACATTTGAATCAGCTGACTAAAGGGAAACAAGAGGAACTCGTAGTGGAAGGTGATAGGAGTTGGTGGGGAAATGATTTTTAATGAGGGTTTAAACACACATTTTCGTAATTTATACGACATTGGGAAATGCATCGCATGTTTCTTTACGTACCGGAAGGTAGCAAAGGTTAAGAATGTAACATATTTGGTGTTAAAAAAGGCTGTCGTGTTCCGTAATACTCATACATCCAGAATCCCCTCTTGTAAATAATTAATAACAAATCCAATTCTGAATTAGGCCTATTGATTTTTGAACAGAATTGTGTTGGTGTAAAAAGTGGCTGTCGTATTCCGTAATATTCATACATCCAGGATCCCCTCTTATAAATACTTAATAACAAATCCAACTCTGAATTAGGCCTACTGATTTTTGAACAGAATTGTGTTTGTGTATAAATTGGCTGCCGTATTCTATAATATTCATACATCCAGGATCCCCTCTTGTAAATCATTAATAACAAATCCAACTCTGAATTAGGCCTACTGATTTTTGAAGAGAATTGTGTTTGTGTAAAAAGTGGCTGTCGTGTTCCGTAATACTCATACATCCAGGATCCCCTCTTATAAATACTTAGCCTAATAACAAATCCAACTCTGAATTAGGCCTACTGATTTTTGAACAGAATTGTGTTTGTGTAAAAAGTGGCTGCCGTGTTCCACAATATTCATACATCCAGAATCCCCTCTTGTAAATAATTAATAACAAATCCAACTCTGAATTAGAGCTACTGATTTTTGAACAGAATTGTGTGTGTGTAAAAAGTGGCTGCCGTGTTCCACAATATTCATACATCCAGGATCCCCTCTTGTAAATAATTAATAACAAATCCAACTCTGAATTAGAGCTACTGATTTTTAAACAGAATTGTGTTTGTGTAAAAATTGACTGCCGTGTTCTATAATATTCATACATCCAGGATCCCCTCTTGTAAATCATTAATAACAAATCCAACTCTGAATTAGGCCTACTGATTTTTGAACAGAATTGTGTTTGTGTAAAAAGTGGCTGCCGTGTTCCGTAATACTCATACATCCAGGATCCCCTCTTGTGAATAATTAATAACAAATCCAATTCTGAATTAGGCCTACTGATTTTTGAAGAGAATTGTGTTTGTGTAGCTGGTCATTTTTAATTGTACGCCCGAGAGCTCCAAACAAGTTCATTCTATTACTACAACATTTCCTAATTTATTTGTCATCATTAGAAAATGTCTATTTTGGCTAATTTCAGTACCGGTGCATTACTTTACAAAATTTTATCGTACGATTAGCTCTTATTCAGCGTTACTTTCCACTTCAGAATTTTATGAAGGTGAACAAAACATAGGCAAATGGAAATAAGGAAGTCTATTGATTTAGTAAGCGTTGCTTTTTAACAACTATGCATTACATTTGCTACAACGGAAATCATTACAAGCAATGAACTGTTTCCTTTTAAATTCCATTTTCCACGAATCATAGAAACCTTCGCAGTAACAATCCAGAACTTTGAAATCTTACGAATTGACTAATTTAGGGCTGCAATGTATCCTAGAAGGATCTGAAAATTTCCTCAACCAAACGCACTGTCCATACGTTTATTAAGATGACAAATATTACCTCAGCGTATTTATTATCGAAGACTACATCGTCACATCAGTAGCATAACCCGCAATTTGACACTGATCATGATTGAAAAGGAAGGCTATTTGATGTTGTGATGGTCCTAATTTTGCTTCATAGGCCTGTTCAGTGGAGTAAGGGATAGAGTAAATTTTAATAATTTGTAATAAATTTACAGATTTTTTTTTTCATGTCCAGGAGTTACGAGGAAACGTAAAGAAATGCAAGTAGTGAAGTCAAGAATTTTAGGGTTATTTTACAATGAAAGAAATGCCCGATCTTTTCCTAAACGTCTCCTTACATCCATACGCTGCACAGTAATACACCATTCTGGCTTAGTACGGTAATGAATAGAACAGAATAGCCCAATTCTATCGTCACGTGTAGTATTTCAGTGCCCCAAACTATCCGCAGTGCCCGGCAGTTCCCTTTAGTCAGCTGATTGAGATGTTGGCTTCACAAATGTGACGTCATCAGCCATCTATTGTATTTATGATCTAAGGTAAGCGGCTTGGTAATGTATGTTCAACTATTTTATATTATTTTCCAGTAACCTAAATTTGCGTTTTGAGTTTAATTCTCTTAGGGATTTTATTTTAACGTTTGTATCTGGCCTGCCTTGTCTGTATGGTCCAGAACGTCATATTTTATCCGAGCAAAGATATTTTATTTTTAACCTAATCATTGTAATTTCTCTCCATATCCTTGGCTCTTAGTATAGTTACTTATGAACTCCCTGTCAAATATCGCTAATTATTATACGTAATTTATTTTATGTAAAGTCTTGTTTCCGTAGCTTACGGCTATATATTGTTGTTGTTCGTTTTTTTCTGGTTAACAATTAACGATTGAAATTTGTTATTAAAAAGGGTAGACATGTTTAGATTGGGAATAAGCTTGACGTAATAGTTTTCTGCTCTGACAAATATTGGAAGATTAAATACTTGAATGGATAATTAATATTTTATTGAACCTATGTCGTTCAGCCGGGTCCTTATGGACATATAAGGTAATTTATTGGAATTTCATTAAAGGGATGTCTGTTATTTTCCTTCATTTAGGTAAACCTCGTAATATCTCTAGACTTTACGTGAATGTCATCTTGTCCATGGTTCCTCGCTCATATTTACCTCCACTTGTATTTATTGTGTAATCTAATTATTTATTTAATTTATTTACTGTTGTCATTATCTACATGTAATGTTTGATTCTTAATATATATTGTCATGAAATTTTTCTTGTGTGTTTTCTTGACACTAAATTTAACATGTGTAGTCTCTTGAAACTAATTAACCTAGGTTATGATCGAAATAGGTACAGCGCTTTCCCTCAGGTCAGGTAGCATAGTTGTAGGCAGAACGTGGTTCCGGTATACCACATTTAATTTGTTTGAGAGACTATCATGTTGAGTTTGGACTTGGGGAAGGCATAAGAAATTTTTCAGGCTTATGTGTTTAATCTAATTCTGTACTAATAATTGTGATATTTTCTATTTCATGTCAACCTGCAACAAATGGAACCAAGAACCTTGAGATCAGCTTCCAGTCTAAATAAGGAGGAAATAGGATACGAGCTGATTGTGAGAGGCCGAACTCCATCTGGGCATATGGAAATTGATCTGCTTTTGTTGAAATCATTGCATGATGTTCCGATTCACATCCCTTCCTGGGACGATTTAGACTGGGCGTTGGGTAAGTCTATAATTATACCATCTCTGGAAGGCTTGTTGCATGTGTATGATTGCCTTTATAATATTAGTGCTTCCTCTTCTTCTCAATTGAATAGATTCAAGGTGCGAGCATTACACTGGTATTATCGTCTCCATGATTTGATTAAAATTTGGCAGGAAAAGGATCCTGATTTTCACATTGAATTAATTTCCCTGCGTGCAAAGCTTGTCGAGTGCATTTTTAAGTTGTTTCCTAATAATGGTGATCGTGACAGAGTAAATCCGATTGTGTATTCTATTGATGGGGTTCCTTCTGTAAGTGAACGTTGTGAAATAATTGATACCATCAGTGTTGAAAGTAATTTAATAAATAATTCAGAGCAATCGTCATTGCCTGTCGAGCCCACCACCATGTATAACGATGATGATCAAAATAACCTCATGTCAGGCAGAAACAGGGAAGCCAGGTCTGCCAACTACCATATGCGAACAGAATCAGTTCCACCGAACTCTGCCAATGAAAATTTTGATGATTTGCATGCTTCCTTTAGTAACATTTCTATTTCTGGTTCTGCAAATAATAATGTGGGTAGTAATTCACCTGATGTTAGACCTAATGGTGGAAATCTAGCGTGCCAATCTAATGGGAACCGTATCAGTACTATTAATTTTAATGTTAGCTCTGATGCATCGCCCAACCGTGGTATTCATTCTGGGGTAAATTTAAATATGGGAATCAAGTTTGGAAGTGTACCCCATCCCTTGACCTCATGTATTCAGTGTCTACAGATGTGTAATGGTAACGATATTGGCCAATTTGTGAAATTTTTAAAACAATTCATTGATTTATGTGATAACGCTGAAGTTTTTGGGTGTTCAGATAGTCAAATATTGCATTTGTTTTTCCCATACACTACTGGACCGTTGCGAGAAAGATTAGTTATTGCTATGAGACGTCGTTATTCTGTTAATCACTTTCAACAAGATAATTTATCTTCCTTTTTCCCAGTCGTGCGTTGAGTGTACTGATGCATAAGTACTTCTATCGAGTACAGAGATTCGATGAATCATTAAATGAATATTTCTTGGATATTAAAGGTTAAGCGAGAGTATTTTTAGTGCAACTAACTGAACTCGAGATTGTATCATCTATTTTAAAGGGCATTAGTCCAGAGTATAGATCGTACCTGACTATGTGTGGTAGGCCTTGAAATTATGTTGAACTAAACAAGGTTATTTTGGCTGCTGAAGAGGTAAAACATTCAGATTCCTTAAGAGTTGCTGATATTCCTCCGCCTACTCCAAATTATTTAAGATCCCAAGGTGGTAATACTCAGAATTACCGAATTGAAAGTAGGCCTAATTCCTTTCAAGGCAATTATGCTCGAGGTAGAAATTCTTTGGTTTCTGATCGTCGTAGAACTAACTCTGATAGATGATGTGACATATATGGTTCGTATAATCACATTGCTAGGTGGTGTACGAGGAGACCTGGACCTAATCAATGACTATCTAATAAAGAGACCTCATCGGATTGTCATACATCTGATACTATTGTGACGAAATTAAGGGAGGGAAATAATTATTTTGATGATGACAAAGGTCTCAGACTAAGAGAGAGATTATGTACTAGGATAACCGAGGTATCAAAACTTTGTTCTCCGTTCATCGATATATTAGTCAACAACGAACCTGTGACCGCTCTGGTCGACTCTGGTAGTGTGAAGTCATTCTTAAACAAAAGTTGGTTTGAAAATATGAGTTCGGTATTCAAATTTGGGAAAATTATTAAACAATCAAATAATTTTGTGTCGGCAAACTGCTCTAACCTTGAGTTTTAGGGTTGGTTAAGTTAAAAATAAGAATTTTAGATTTCACGTGGAAGTATGAATTTTGGGTTGCTAATAATTTGTCTTGCCGTGTTGTTATGGGTGCTGATTTCATGTCACATGTGAGATTGTTGTTAGACCTTAGAACTAGGTCATGTTGGTTCCGATTCAAGCCTAATTTAAAGATCAATTTCAAACCTTGTGTTAGTTTTTCTGGAGTGAATTGTTCCGGAGATAAATCTAGTTCGAACACTATCGAAGACCTTAAATTTGAAAATTTGAATCCTGAACAAGCTGCTCAGCTTCGTGAAGTGTGTGCCTCCTTCCCAGAAGTTTTGACTGTTAAGTTAGGAATGACCAATCTCTTAGAATACAAAATTGATGTTTCAGACAACATACCTGTACGTTCTTCTCCTTACAGGTTAGCTCCTCCCAAAATGAAAATTTTGAAGGACATGATTGATGAGATGTTAGAAGAGGGTATAATAAGTAAATCAACTTCTTCATATTCGTCACCCATATTTTAGTGCCAAAACCTCATGGCAAGTTTCGGCCAGTAGTTGATTACCGTGTTCTCAATAAAAAAAGTTCATCCAACAGTCCATACCTCTTCCGGACCTAAGATCCTGTTTTACTTGGTTCAGGGGTGCCAACTATTACACAAATTTAGATTTGAATCGTGCGTACAATCAAATTCCGTTAGCGGATGAATCTAAACATTTAACAGCCTTCTCCACTGACTGGAACCTATTCCATTTTAACCGTTTGCCCTTTGGTATATCTACGGGTGCCGCCATACTAAACCGTTTGCTGGATATGGTATTTGATGGTATCAAATTTAAGTTCGTCTATCATTGCTTAGATGATGTTGTAATCTACAGTGAAAACTTCGATGATCATCTGAAACATGTAACTGAAGTAATGTCTCGTTTTAAGAAAGATGGACTTACGGTAAAACTCTCCAGGGTTTCGTTCGCTCAACCTCAGATTTCATTCTTAGGACATATTGTATCCTCATCAGGAGTTTCTATAGATCATTCCAGAACACAAGCTATTCCGGATTTTAAAGCACCCAATAATGTAAAAGAAGTAGCCAGGTTTATCGGGATGCTGGGTTATTTTCGTAAATTCATTGGTAATTTTGCTCATCGTGCGGCTCCAATAAATATGTTAAGAAATAAAGGAGTCGATTTTGTTTGGGAACCTTCGCAAGAAGCAGCATTTGAAGATTTGAAATTAGCACTAATTAATGCTCCGATTCTATCTATACCTAATATCTCCAAAACCTTCATAGTCCAAACAGATGCTTCCAATCGAGCTGTTGGGGCGGTGTTGCTCCAAGACCATGGACAAGGTAGGTTACCGATAGCGTACTCTTCTCGTACCTTAAGTGATGCTGAAAAGAATTACTCAATCTATTAACTTGAAGCTTTAGCTGTAATGGATGCCTTAGAAAAATTTAAACTTTATATTGAACATGTTCCTTTCGAGTTGGAGACAGATAATCAAGCATTAAGTTGGGTTCTCGGTAGGCCGAGGAAGATGAGTAGAATAGCTCGCTGGGCTACTGGCATTTTCTCGTTCAAGTTTTCGGTACGCCACATTCGTGGAAGTGAAAATGTGATAGTTGATTGTCTCAGTAGAATGTATTCTGAGGATTCCGAAATTGAAGAAAATGTAGGAAAGTGCAATAACGCAATTTTGGATTGTAACATAAACACAGTAATTCTGTCTAACTGTCCGAAGTTGTTCGGAGATGTGAAAGAGTATCAAAAGGAAGACCCATTTATCGGAGAAGTTGTTAGGAAAATCGAACAGGGAGAGGTTATTAAACCTTACTCTGTAAGAAATGGTGTACTATGTTGCTTCGCTCGTCATGATAGGATTCCGAAAATTGTGTTACCTGCTGTATTAGGTCCTGAATTGTTCAAATATTTTCATGAATCTCCGGTTGGAGCTCATTTAGGAGTTTTTAAAACGAGGATGAAAATAAGACAAAATTTTATTTGGAAAGGGATGGACAAAGACATTCGTAAGATGGTAAACAATTGCATGGCTTGTAATCTAGCCAAACATTCGGTAAACACTAAGGTAGGGTTGTTATTTTCCGAAATTTCTCAAAGACCTATGGAAAGATTATTCGTGGATTTTATCGGCCCGATGCCGTTATCTAAAATGGGAAACCGATTTGAATTAGTCTGCACTGATGGTTTTAGTAGGTTCAACTGGATTTTTCCAACTAGATCAGCGACAACGCAAGTGGTAATAAAATGTTTAAATGAAATTTTCGCTTCATTTGGTCCTAGTCAGTTTGTGATTACTGATAATGCAAAATGTTTTAAATCCCACGTCTTAAGTAATTATATTTTTGAGCTGTCTATATTCCACGTTACTTCTACGGCATATTATCCTAAAGGTTCACAAGGCTGAAAGGGTAAACAGGAACCTTCGTGCGGCGTTGATAGCGTATCACCATAAAGATCACCAGTTGTGGGATAATTGTATACCTTGGTTGACGCATTCCTTCAACACTTCTGTTCATAAATCGCATCGCACCACGCCCTTCAGTCTAATGTTCTCCTATGTACCCAATTCCCCTATTAACAATCTTTGGTCTATTAATCAACTTCTACCCGATCAGAGTATTCCTGAAAATGTTCGCAGTGTTTGGAATAAGGCTAAGAGAAACACGAAGGTAGCCCACGAAAGGCTACAGAGAAGGTATAATGATGGACGTAAACTAACGTCAATTCAGGTTGACGACATTGTGTATGTTAAGAACTTCGCTCTTAAGGAGCCTGGATTAAGGGAGAGTGGTAAGCTGATCACTAGGTTCCGTGGTCCATGCAGGGTTGTAAGTTTTCTAACTCCAGTCACATTATTAGTCAGCGACCCTCGGAAAAAGAGGATATTTAGGGTTCATTTATCGCATGTTAAGAAGGGTGGTGATCCTTCGAAAGAGAATTTGTCATAAAATTGTATTGGAAATTTGTAAAAGCGAGGAATCTCTTAAATGTTCTTGTTTAAACCTAAGAGTATGTTCCGTTGGCCATTTTATGTTATTTGAAGTATAGTTGCCTATTTGTGTCCAGGTATGATTTTATTGTTAGTCATTAAGAAGAATTCTAGTACTATTGCTGTCGCAAAGAATTTGGGTTACAGATCAAGAATGTTGGTGATTCGAGCATATAAATTGGAGAATGAAGACTATCGTGTATGTCCGGGGCCCAGGACGTCGTGATGGAAATCTTCTTCGTTTGGAATTGAACTTGACACCCTCTACCTGATGAAGATATTACATATGTATTCTCAAAATTATGTAAAAAACAAGTCCAGATTGTGAATTTACCCAAAGTAAGATGTTGAACTTATAAGCATGTTGGGAATTTCAGGTTTCTGGGAATTTGATGGACTCTTATCTCTGTGAACGACCAGTGTGGTGTACTATTGATCATGTTGTATGGATGAACTGTTATATAGTATTCATTTCAGCAAAGATTTTGGCGATCTATACTTCCTATCCCTCAACAAACTTGTGAACATTAGTGAACTATTGTCCACTATCGTAGAGAGGGAGGGTTGATACGTTACTGCCCTGCTTGAACAAGGAATTGCCCTTCCGTACGGGAATATCTCAGTCTTGGAGTTGTAAATGCCCTCAGGCGACATCTGTGGACAGTATGTTGTACCAGTGTAAACACGAACTGGTACGTGGTGCCATCTGGGTGAATGTGGACGTACTGACTGATTTGCTAAACGGGACGGGAGATTGCGCGCGTGCCTCCTTCCTGAATTCTTTGGCCTTTGTCGTCTATAAACAGTGGAACGTCGTAACCTGTAGCAATGACTGTTGTGAAGAGATTATTATTTGTTTGGAACTCGTAACGACAGCATGTGATTTCACGAAATCTAAATTTTACGGGACCCTAGGTCGGCCTCGGCGACCTAGAAGTGGTTCCCCAGTTCTAATACACATCCTTGTGTAACTATATGGATATAGAACTTCAGTCTATTCTTATTGGAGTTAGAATTGTAGAAATGCACATTTGGCAACTCTCTTCTGGTAGGCTTAACGAAGGAATATATTCAAGGTTTGTAATTTATATTTCATTAGGTACTGGATTATACTTCATAGTTGTTCATTGATACATGCGTAAGTGAAGGTAATTTTCACTGTGTGGTAACTTCTTAATATTTTATATATATTTCAGTTTTTTCTGTGAAGTACCTAACCTTGTAATGGTATCTGTAAGCGGCTTGGTAATGTATGTTCAACTATTTTATATTATTTTCCAGTAACCTAAATTTGTCTTTTGAGTTTAATTCTCTTGGTGATTTTATTTTAACGTTTGTATCTGGCCTGCCTTGTCTGTATGGTCCAGAACGTCATATTTCTTCCGAGCAAAGATATTTTATTTTTAACCTAATTATTGTTATTTCTCTCCATATATTTGGCTCTTAGTATAGTTCCTTATGAACTCCGTGTCAAGTATAGCTAATTATGATACGTATTTTATTTTATGTAAAGTCTTGTTTCCGTAGGTTACGGCTCTATATTGTTGTTGTTCTTCTTTTTCTGGTTAACAATTAACGATTGAAATTTGTTATTAAAAAGGGTAGACATGTTTAGATTGGGAATAAGCTTGACGTAATAGTCTTCTGCTCTGACAAATATTGGAAGATTAAATACTTGTGTTAATATATGAGAGAAAAATAGCACAGTATCGCCACCTGATGAAATAGACATGTACAATAAAGAAGAGAACAAAAGACGAGTCAGTGCAAAGTCTGTGCGTGTTCGCGTGACATGTGACAAGCATCTCAAAAGATGATTTGTATTTTGTATTTTATTTCTCACTTGATAAATAAAGATTTACATTAAAACTAACAGGTTATGGACTCAGGCCACGTGTAAATGGTATTATCTCGTGAGTGGATCCGAAGCTGAGCGCCTGTGTAACACGTGCTGTATTTTTTTTGTGAGTAAGGATAACCTCAAAATGGCAATCGGCAGTGACTACAAATTTCAAGTGGATAAACTTGAAGGACCTGAAGACTGGGCAAAGTGGAAATGGCATGTGTTGATGGTTTTGCGGTCGTATGAACTGGAAAATATTGTTGATGGTTCGAAAAAGTGTCCTCTGTTGCCGGCAGATGCAACTGCGCAACAAAAAGCGGCATATAAGCAGTGGTTGAAAGAAGACGCGAAAGCGGCCAGTTTGCTAGCAGGTGCGCTAGGAAACTCTGTTGCCGAGCTCGTGTTGACGTGCACCAATGGCAGTGAAATTTGGACAAAATTGAGCGCACGGTTCGAACGAAGCAGTACGCAGCGACTGAACATGTTGATCGAGTCATTCTTCCGAGTGACACGTGACGACAAGGAGGACATCAGCACCCATGACGCGAAGTTACAGAAGCTTTATCAGGATCTGAACGACGAACTCCAAAAGCACAAAGAAAACACGTTATCTGAAAGGATTTTGAACGGTCGAATTTTATCCACACTGGGAAAAGAATATGATAATTTCAAGGATGTGTGGGACACGATTCCGACGGAAAATCAAACTGTGAACTTGATTGAAAAATTGTGCACGATTGAACTGCGTGACCAAGGAAACGTGGAATCGACTGCGTTTGTGGTACGTAGTGCTCCCAAGAAGCATTCCCAGTATGGCAGTGGCAAAGGCAGCACTGATGACAAGTCGAAGAAAAATGTTCAACGAGTAAAGCAGAAGTTTCCATGTTTCAAATGTAAGGAATTGGGCAAGTGAATGTCCGGTGAAGAAGAAAGAGGGTGACACTAGAAACAAAAATAAGGAGAACAATGCTTCGTTTCTGACACATGCTATGAGTGCGTTAGACGGCGACTTTGTTCAAGCCGACGAGTGGTACTGCGACAGTGGCGTCACAAATCACATCACCGCGAACAAACAGTATTTTACAACATACGTCAAGTTTGCTGCTCCAGAGAAGATTTTGCTAGGAAAACGAGATGTGAGCATGCTAGCTCACGGCAAAGGAACTGTAAACATTCAAGTGCGGCTGAACAACGCTTGGTTGAGTACTGAGATGACTGATGTTTTGTATGTTCCCTATGAATTGTGGTATGGACGACCAGTGGGAAGTCTCAGTCATCTGAAAATCTTCGGAACAGAATGCTACGTGCATATCGACAAGAATTTTCGCTCAAAGTTCGACGACAAAGCTGTTTTTGGACATCTGTTTGGGTACGTGAACGACAGGGATGGATTTAGAGTCTGGATTTCAACTCAGGGAAAGGTTGTTCAAAGCCATGATGTGAAATTCAAACCTGAAGTTGTCTGCAATCTGCGCGCCAACGCCGGAAAGGTTGAAGTCACGCTTGAAGAACGTGTGGAGAGGAATCAGTCTAATTCATCGTCTGATGTAGGCCTACAGAGGAGGTCAGAGTCAGATGAGAACTTAAGCGAAATTGAAGATTTTGCTTCGGCATCCAGTTCCGGAGGAAGCGAAGATGAGGAAGAAGGAGAGGCTGAAGAAAGAAGGAAAAGCAAACGTGAAAGTAAGAAGCCATCGTGGATGATCAGTGGAAATTACATGTACATGGCTGGACCATCTATCGTTGAAAAGAATCCTGACTCATACTCTGAAGCGCTGCAGTCAAGTGATAAAAATCAGTGGCTGAAAGCAATTAATGAAGAATTGGAGTCCTTAAAGGAAAATGATACCTGGAAATTGGTTGAGCGTCCAAATGGTGCACGGGTCCTGAAAAATCGGTGGGTTCTTCGACAGAAGACAACGGACAGTGGAGAAGTTCTCTTCAAGGCACGATTGGTAGCCAAAGGCTATGTGCAACAGCAAGGAATCGATTATGAAGAAACATTCAGCCCTGTCTGTTGCACGGTATGATACCATTTGAGCTCTGTTGGCAGTAGCTGTTGAAAAGGAGATGAAACTTGGTCAATTTGATGTCAAGACGGCCTTCTTGAACGGCGAGCTTGAAGAAGATGTGTTCATAGAACAGCCAGAAGGTCATCAGGACGGTACTGGCCGAGTGTGTCATCTAAAAAGAAGCTTATATGGTTTAAAACAGGCTCCACGCTGCTGGAACAAGCGTTTCAAGAAATTCATGGAGAAAGCTGGATTCAAAAACAGCAAAGCTGATCCTTGTCTTTTTTACAGCAACAAAAATGGAAAGTCGTTGGCTGTTGTAATCTTTGTGGATGATGGTCTGGTAATTGGCTACGAAGAAGACATCGAGCAGTTCATGGAAAAACTTCAGCAGGAATTTCACACGACCAGAGGATCTCTCAACAATTTCCTGGGCATGAAGATACAA
This sequence comes from Meconema thalassinum, assembly GCA_946902985.2. Taxonomy (NCBI): domain Eukaryota; kingdom Metazoa; phylum Arthropoda; class Insecta; order Orthoptera; family Tettigoniidae; genus Meconema; species Meconema thalassinum. Next base: position 175,731,709 of record OX336398.1, on the reverse strand, counting down.
CAAAACCATGATGGATCAGTTTCAATCAGTCAAGAGGATTATACGAGGAAAATCCTGGAAAAATTTGGGATGGCCGAGTCAAATGGAGTGTCTACCCCAGTTGGACGCGAAGAAAGTGAAGACGGAGAAAAAGTTTCGGCCAGGGTTCCTTATAGTGAGGCGGTGGGATCCTTGATGTACCTGACTACAGCTACACGTCCAGATATCGCATTCGCGGTCAACAAAGCTGCTCGAGCCATGGAGAATCCTACAGTTCAAGACTGGAGTCAAGTGAAACGGATATTTCGATATTTAAAAGAGCACAGTGAACCATGGAATCGTCTATAGAAAAGAGGACGTTTTGAAGGTCTACAGTGATGCTGACTACGCCGGTGACAAGAGGACGAGACGTTCAACGACGGGTGTCATTTCGACCTACAATCATGGAGCTGTATCGTGGAGAAGTCAGTTACAGAAGTCTGTGTGAACATCGACAACTGAAACTGAAATTGTGTCTGCAAGTGAAGGAGCAAATTAGTTGATTTGGCTGAAAAGACTGTTTTCTGAACTACTGGGAACTGCTGACGAACCTCCTACGCTTTACATCGACAATTCTGGGGCAGTTAAATTGGCTAAAAATCCGGAGTACCATCGAAAATCCAAGCATATTGAGGTACGTCATTTCTATGTGAGGGAAAGATTTTTGGACGGAGACCTTGAGCTGGAGCACATCGTCGGGACCAATCAATTAGCTGATCTTCTAACTAAACCTCTGGAGAGGGTCAGATTCGAGATGCTGCGTGAGAGGATTGGCGTGCAGAAGATGACATCTTAGAGGCTGAAAAGTGTTCAATAGTTCATCTTGTTTATTTTTTTTATTTGTATTTGACTTTGGAGGAAGTGATAATATTTGAAAGAAAAATAGCACCTGGTGAAATAGACATGTACAATAAAGAAGAGAACAAAAGACGAGTCAGTGCAAAGTCTGTGCGTGTTCGCGTGACATGTGACAAGCATCTCAAAAGATGATTTGTATTTTGTATTGTATTTCTCACTTGATAAATAAAGGTTTGCATTAAAACTAACAACTTGAATAGATAATTAATATTTTATTGAACCCATGTCGTTCAGCCGGGTCCTTATGGAAATATAAGGTAATTTATTGGAATTTCATTAAGGGGATGTCTGTTATTTTCCTTCATTTAGGTAAAGCTCGTAATATCACTAGACTTTACGTGAATGTCATCTTGTCCACGGTTCCTCGCTCATATTTATGTCCACTTGTATGTATTATTTAATCTAATTATTTATTTAATTTATTTACTGTTGTCATTATCTACCTGTAATATTTGATTCTTAATATATATTGTCATGAAGTTTTTCTTGTGTGTTTTCTTGACACTAAATTTAACATGTGTAGTCTCGTGAAACTAATTAACCTAGGTTATGATCGAAATAGGTACAGCGCTTTCCCTCAGGTCAGGTAGCAGTAAGGAAACAGAAGGGATCAAGAGAGATACTGAAGAAATCAGGAAAAGACCTGAAGGGAACCAGAAGGAAATTGAGGATATCAAGTGTCAGGTTAAAGACAAAAATCAGGGTGATTTTACGCATAAGAAAAGCAGTAGTGAAGAGTTAAAGAAATTAGTGGGCGAGGAGAATGCCGAACTCAAAGAAACTATCAAAGCACTTAGCAACAAATTCTTGGATTACCAAAAGCAAGCAATGAGTGTTGTTGAACCTCAAAGCTGCAATTATGAGTAAAGATATGGATATTGAGGGAGTAAACAAAGTAGGAAATCCCCATAAACAGGAAGAGGTTAGGACAATTATGCAATCCACTCCGATAACCGTCTATAAAAACGTAGAAGATAAACCTTCTAAATTCTCTGGAACTGGGAGTATTACACCCGTAGAATTCCTGAGAGAAGTAGGAGATTACCTCAAGGATTCCAAGATTGGCAAAGAAAGGGAAATAAGAGTGATAGGGAAATTTTTGGAGGGTCCCGCACTTACGTGGTTTAGGGCCTTTAGATCTACCCTAAACAATTTTGAGGAATTCGCTAGAGGATTATTGAAGAAATTCTGGTCCCCAGAAACTCAACAGCAAGTGAGAGCGGAGCAGTACTCTAAAAGATACTCTACTTCACAACCTACACGTTATTCGACTTATTTCGCAGGGCAACTATCCAAACTTCAACATTTAGATCCGCCTATGCCCGTCAGCGAATTGATTACTGCATTGATCCGGCAATTTCCTGCGGATGTCCAAAGACACTGATAGCAGCGGACATTTACAACATGGAACAATTTGGTGAAGTTCTACAGAAGTTGGATCACACGAACGCTCAATTCTTTCATCAGAAGGCTGGAAAGAATGACAACGCGGTATTTGCAGTGATGGCTGAGAGATATTCTCAGACACCTCGAGACGGTAGAGAAGAGAAAACGCCGAGGGATGATCCAGGACAAGGAAGATGGAACCAAAACAACTATCGGTCATATGAGAATAAACCATATGCGAGACCTGAAGGTACGAACAATTATAGAGGTCGATGGGGAAGACCAAGAGGAAACCAAGGACGATACCAAGAGAGAAGGTACTTTGGGAGAAGTAATGGCTATTACCCAAGAAACGAGAATCCAAGACAATCCAACGAGGAATTCAAGCAGGAGACGAGGAAGGACTTGGAGGAACGACACCAAGAGAACAAACAGTTCATGGAACAACTGAAACAGGGTGAACCTGGCACATCAGGGACGCCACAATCCAAGAACAAAGATGAAAAAACTTCAAATATTCAGTAGCAGATAGCCTAATTAAGACTTTCACTTCCAGGATTACTAAATGGCAAGTAGAGGTCGATTACCTGATACAGAATAATCACGAACGCAAAGAAATGGGAACGAGGATTAAATTGCCAATTATAGTGTGCGAAGTACTCGGCAAGCCTGTCGATACTTTAATCGATACTGGTGCGATGTTATGCCTTGTAAGTGAGAAATTATATGCTCTATGGAAACTCAGCGAGAATTTCGAAGAAATTCCTGTGTCCGGAATTAAGATTCAAGGAATTATTCCAAACAAGACATCCCTTTGTAAGACTCAGCTATATTTATGCATTACTATAGGAGGACATGATTTTCGGCATGTGTTTGTGGTAATGAAGGACATGGCATTCGACATGACCCTAGGAGCGGATTTCATTCAGAAGTGTCAAGCTGTAATTGATATGAGTACTGAGACGGTAAGATTTCAGAATACCGAAGAAATAAACTTCGAGGGAAACGAAGAAGAAAACAAAGGAGGGAGATTCTAGCTTTGGACAGTTTGAGAAGCAGAGCTTTGAAGAGAGAGCGCAGAATCAGAGGGAAACGATTTCGCAGACCCTTGCATGTAGGAACCCTCGTGTTGGTGAGAAGACCAATACCCTCTGATGTTCAAAACCGCATCTTTTCCAAATTTGCGAGTTTATATTCTGGACCCTACCGAATTGAAGAATGTAATAATAACGGTAGTTATAAGATAGCCGACACACGAACTGGTAACATCGTGGGAACGTACAATTCTTCGAATTTGAAGATTTATTATTCAAGAACCAGGTAGCTTGATGTGTGAATAGGAAAAATAAAAATGTTTCAATTTTTATTTTTGGCTATGTGTGGGGTGGATGTGCCCAAATCCAGTTGCCTAGATTTGAGGGTACAGGCCACAATGCTAAGTCCAGAATTGAAAGTTTGAATAGCGCGCGCCAAACCTTCTTAGAAGGAATTGGAAGATTTCGACAGCCAAGAAATGGTTAAGTGACGTAGGCCGAGAGCGTCATAGTCGAGGCTAAAATGTCATTAAATATTTCCCGATGGAGTAGAATCTTGAAACTAATATCAGATTACTGGCACGGACAAGGGAGGAAGAATGTGCTTTATTTCGAGGAAATTGATTGAGCGGAAGCTGAGATATGAGATGTCTTAGTTCCAGCATTTTTTCCGCAGTGACTTCGAGTAGCCACCTGAGGAGTATATAAGGCACGCCCGCCCGAGCTAAGTATGTTCACTTCTCCATAAGCACTCCGTTGCTATGGATGTGTAGTACTTCGTAAGCGCTCTAGCCGCTAAACACTCTACGACTCCGAACACTGTTATAATCCTCGTGCACATGGTTGCAAATTCTTCGTTATTAACAGCACAGTTGCTGAGACTTAGTGTTTCGACAGTACATGGTTACTGGTATTAGGAAAGTGCTAAACATTTTAGTGAACTTCGAACTTTTCAAATGTTATCACCGAAGTGATAAAAATTTGTGGCACTGGTAATTATTTACTGCTACAACTGGACATATGGTAGACTTTGTCTACATTTCTTTCTTCTGTCCACAATTATTCAAAGCTGGATTGTTTAATCCAACAGTCAGAGGACAAGCTTTTTTCTTGTTAGTGGACCAGCCAAGATAAATCAGTACTTTTATTACCATTCTTGCACAGTACAATTCTTTAGCCGATATTGGGAATACAGTTTTGCCTTGCGCAATCTGAAGAGTGAGAAAATCTGCCCAGCAAACTCGACAGAATTTGTACTAGTGTTGAACAAGATTATAAGCGTATTAGGAGTACTGAACACATCACAGTTGGGTCATGTTATTAATTTTCATCATGGATCATTTTGATCATACCCCGTCAACTTTACTTCAGCTTTTGAAGCTGGTAACATTTTTCATCGAGATATTCAGGCTTCAAGTATGAATACCGCTATGTCTGTGTAAGACCATTGCGGGTATAAAATGGAGGCCGATACAAGATTATAAATACGTGTCCTAATGGGGACAAGAAGACTGAATAAGATCTACAAGAATGTAAGCTACAATTTGCATTAATTTTATGCGTAGTTAGCTGGATTTCTCATATTTTTCTACAGTCTTACCAACACATATTTTCTTTCATCGAGATGTTTTTGCTGTTGCAAATATTTTCTTTTGCAATAGAAGCATTGATCTGAGTTGTTTTTACACTCAGAAGTCAATGATTCGAAATTTATGGACGAGCAGAACGAGCATTTATTTAATTTTGATATTTTTCTAATCGCGGTCATCAGCCGTCGTAACTGAAGATTTAATTTAAAAAAATAAGTTGAAGAATGGATATTTATCCATTATTAGAAGTCGAGGATGATATTCCCCGAACAGTTTAACAACTTTAAATCCTTTTGTTGAGGAAATAATAATAATAATGTTGATTTATTAATAATTTTTTTTCTATTTTCTGAAATAATAATAATAAATATTTGTGATTTCTATTAATCATTTTCATATGGTATGATTTACACATTTGACATTTAAAACAATATTCTAAAATCGGATACTTGTTGATTCCGAAGGTTAGTGGTTAACGCATGCCCACAAATAAATAACATATTAATTCAGTGGAATTATTTCACACTTGCATTATATATTTAAATCTTTGAGAAAACACGGAAGGTAATGATACGGGAAGCTAAAAGCATGTATAAAACAGGGTTTTTGCTAGAGATTGTATAAAAATAAAATCATTATTGAGCAACGTCTTTCAAAACGTTTGGCTAAGAATAGACACGGTGTGGAGTTATTCATGTTTTAAACTGATGTTTTTTTTTGTTTTTTTTTCGTGTAGCCTCCTGAGAGGCCGAGTGCAGGTCTTTCTAGTCGACGCCCGCGGGCGACCTGCGCGTCGGTATGAGAGATGGAAAGGATGAAGATGAATGAAACTGGGTAAGGATGTGGAAGGAAGCGGCAGTGGCCTGTCAGAAGGTACTGTCCCAGCATTTGCCTGGTGTTGAAAATGGGAAACCACGGAAAACCATTTCAAGGACAGCCGACGGTGGGGCTCGAACCCATGCGTCTACCGAGTCAGCAGAGAGCTTGGCCCCTTGACCTAACGCGGAGCTTTAGCCCGCGTAGCCACTACTGTCGGTATAAACTGATGGTAAAGAGTATTATTGTAAACTCATTGGTGAGGTTTACTAATTTATAAATCATCCAGTTGTCGTAACAAGCAAAGGCTTGATTATTCTGTATAATTTGGGAAGAATAATTGTTGTGTGTGCAGAGAGTTAAATATGCCATTCTGAGTGCGCAATTAAGTCGCAGGAATGAGGTTGTGTGAAATGAAGCATCAATCATATTGTAGGTTGGATGACTTTGATTTAGTAGAGGAGTCAAATTTAGCCACACTTTCGTCGAAATATAACCAAAGGTTATTTTGTTGAGCCATCATTGTCAATTCACAGTTTACCCACGTGTTCTAGAAGTATTCCTAGTAATTGCTTACCCGAAAATTGTTATTGTTCAACTTGTACCTTTCATTACGAAAAAACTTTACCGTTGTCTAGATGCTAATTATGATTATGTGATTTTTGGCGCATTTAAATCGAATGGGCCTATGCTGTTAATTATTTAAAACTGTTACTTCCTAACAACCACTACAAACTGAGAGGATTTTGTGATCCTATAAAAGTGTATAAACATTTTGCAAATAAGTTGATGATTAACATATTTGACATTTTGTCAAATTATTGAAATTTTGATAATAACAAATGAAATTGTTTCATGATGAATTTTCTGAATAATATTTCCAATTTTCTAAATAATATTTCCAAATGATAATTAATTGATTAAATGGTTGGATCCATATGGAATGGAATTTATATTTTATTGATGATAATATTTTGACAATTATATTTATGATTGAGTCAAAAGCTCTGAATAGACTTTGGATCGAGAACAGATGATTCAATAAATATTTTCTGTTTATCGAAGTTCGTCGAATCCAAATGCTCAAGGTCCATGGAAATGATATTGTGTTCTATTTCTTGTTAATAACTTTGTATTTGAACAAATCCTGAGATAACTGAATCCTGAATTGTTAGTTAATTTGCTACGATATTTTGAAAAAAGTGAACTGTGTTATATTTTCAACGAGTGATATTTTTTTTATTTCAATATGTGAATACTCAAATAATATAGGGATCAGTAAAGACAATTGCATTTGCAGTGACAACCCCCTACTATTGTAAATAATTATTTTGAGCGAAGTCAACAGGACTATTAATTTGACCTTCGTCTCAATTGTTAAGTGTTCATGTGTTGGTGAAATTGTATATTTTGTACATAACATATGATTCGTCGTTCATCTTTTATGCCATTTTGGCATACTTTCAGTCAATTTTAAAATTTTAAATAAAATGAGTTAATTTTATCGGATGCATTCATTTCAGAAAATCTCCTTCTATCCTTATTGTTGCATCGAGTCGAAAATCAGTAAAGCATTTTTTTTGTTGAGTTACCGTAGTCACTTTAACCCATCTGGCGCCCCGGGATATTTTGATTCTCGTGCTGACTGATTTTTTGGTGTAATGCATATGTGGTCGTCCGGACTTCCGTCTGAACGGGCACAATATTAAATAATAAATAAGAACTATTTATTAAACATGCGATTAATTATTTATTTAATTAAGGATTATTATGATCATCAACCATCAGCGACCAATCAGATCCTTGGTCTGAAAAGGACGTGGGTTTGGAAATTTGATGAGGGGGAAATAATAGAAGACTCTCGGCTCTTATTATTTGTGATTTCAATGGAGAAGGACGTCTCACAAGCTACTCGACAGTTAAACAAAGCAAAATAGAAATTCACCATCGAAGGTATTTATTTTGTGCAAGAAGATAATTGAAGTCGACATTCAACGAATTATAAAGTTAATAGAACCAATCTACAGTATCAACTATGACGAAATTCCTGAAGTTGAGGGAGAAATTTACAGCTGTTATGATGGTCAACTAAAAAGTTATGGGAACAGAACTATGATGGCAACAAGAATATTCGAAATGACATAACATCAATCTCGCGGGAGAGATTAACATCTCATCTCTCCCGTGCAGAAATTCTACATCTACAAGTCATTTCAACAACTAAAATGACAACATATATCAGAACTTTGGCGTCAGAAGATAGAAGAATTTCCAGTACGAGGGTGGCCAGGGAGGACCCGGCGCCATTCAAGAGAGAAAGGGCTATCCCATCTCATACAAGAAGAGTCACCAGTGGAAGGAACGGCAACACGATGATGATGGAGTTCGAATCGCGGACCTGACCGCATGAGAACTTCTGTACGAGACCGGAGCAGAGCAAACTACCTCATGCAGTCTTGCGCTTGGAAACAATCCGTTTCTAAAGGACAGGAAAGGAAGCCCAATTCTATTCATCTTTAACGCAACACAACGTAGTCTTCGGACCAACGATATGACCCACTTTGTAGATTTTTGTAGACCTTTTAAGAATTTCCGAAAAACTATTTATCGATGCCTTTTTTCTACATTTTAATGAGAGTATTGTAATTTTCGACGTTATATTTCCATAACTACATCATGCGGATGTTTATTCACGTTTTTCGTCGAATTTGAGAATTAGAAATTTTTCTTTAGATTTTTTTTTAGAATTTTTTGAATTTTGCGACTTTCGAAATTTGAATGGGGAGATTTTACAGTTTAGTTCAGGATATATTTATGGTAAAGTTTAAATGTGTTCAGATCACATTTTGTTAATATTTGAATTGTAAGATATCGTTTTTTGTTAACGATAATAATGACGGAAATTTATTCCAAGAATATGATACAGAGATATGTTTTTAAAGAACGCAATTCTTAAAGATCTTATGTTGAGATCTACGCAAAGTCACGATCTGATAAATTATTAGACAGATTTGTTGAGAAATATTTGGTGACTAACAATTATAAAGTATTAAAATTTGTGAGAAATATATTAAAGAAAGAATACGTAAAGGAATACAATGTGAAGTTAACACGTACGAATTTTAGCGTATTTTGAAGTAATAAGAATGTGAAGAAAGATTTAAAGAAATATTGCAGCTAATTGAAAGCTTTTATAGAAATGTGCAGGATGCAAAGAAATAAGATTGTTATTTGAAGACTAGTATTTTTTCGTATTACCTGTTAAATTAATTCATTGATAGAACCAGTATTTTTATTAAATATTTTTATTATGGTTGTTGCAACTATGAAAAGAATTTGTTAATGAGAAGTGAATTAAGAAGTATATGTTTTTGAAAGGAACTGGGAAGCATCTCTGAGAGTGAGATTTATTATTCCCGTAGCAGACGGAGGTATTTATTGTAAGACAATGGGCAATTGTGAAGCCATTGGTCAATTGTTGAAGGAATGTCTGTAGTGATTGACGTGCGCATAAGTGAAGTTGAAATAGGATGTTTATGAAGATGCAGTATTATTGATGTTTATTAGTATTGGAAGTTCTTGCCATAGTCTCATATAGTTGAAACTCCTTGAAATTCACAGGACAGCGGATCCTAGATGAAGTTGAATATGATAGAAATTATAGGATTTAATGGATCTTTGTTGAAACTGAGAGTAAACTGAGATCTATTAAATGGTCCTGAATTAGATATTGAATTTACGGTAATTATTCAACGCAGTGAAAGTATGTATTTTTATGAAGTATTTTTATTATGAGAACAGATAAGTTGTAGGAGGTCTTTGAACTATGTCTCTACTTAATTGTATGGAATATAGAATCCCAGATTGTCACAGTAACACGAACAAGACATAGTAGAGTGAAGAAGTATTTTCTAAAGTCCGTTGAGAGGCAGTAAAATGATAGGAAGACAATTTTATTTTATATTGTCAGGAGAGAGCACTTGAAGCGTTGTATATATTTTATTTTATATTAGGTAGTTGCTGAACTACGACGACACTATTTTGTGTTGTACATTGTGGAGGACTGAGAAAATGGACATCTTTGGCTTATTTCATGTATTTCTACTTTGGTTTATTTCTTGTATTTATTCTTTATGTTTGAAGCTCTTTGATATAAGTTAGTGTAATAAAAGATGGCTGCTAAGTAAGACGTCCGTGTTTCACGATCACTATTTATCCAGTATACGAATCCCAACATTGGTGCCGAAAACTTTAGATTACGTAGAAATGTGCATTAGAATACGGGCAATTGTGTTTTACTTGTGTACAAAGTAAACTGGTGATGCTATCACTACAAACAGCAATCACGTTTTGTACATGCAGCCACGCCACGCCGGATTACGAGGTAAGAAGATACTGGAACTTCTACACGCGCCACATACTAACGTGATATTTCAGTTATTAATATTATTGCAAAAGTTACTACTACGACTAAACAGTGCACGAATTGTAATATAATTACTTTACACCACGTAACGGAATTCACGAATGATAGACGAGCAAGTGCTGCCATCTTGCGGTAGATACTAAACTAAATACCTCGTAGCCATCACGGACACTACAAGACGATCTCACGAGTATTACGCATGCGCTGACATCAGACAATCACCTTCACTTGTCACAGCACGGTACTAATTATTTATTTATTTATTTCGTCACCCATCATTCAAGATGCAAGACGAGAGTGTTAAGAGTAAACTAGCGTTTTTGAAAAGAAAACGGAAGACGGAACGAGCAACTATAACTAAATTCAGTACGATAATAAATAGTGCTACGGTCGGCGACATCTCAGAATACGAATATAATCGCATTAGACTCCAAGAAGCTTTAGATCACCTCACAGTTCTGGACGATAGTATACAGGAATGTTTGACCGACGCAGAATACGAGGCCGATGTCGAAAAATGTGAGGAATACATCGACATCGCGAAGAGAGCGATTCTGAAAGCATCACACGCCGAGAATAAATCTAAGTCACTCTCCAGTTTGACAACATCGGTCGCCGGAATGAGTATGCAACCAACGCCAGGATCTCCAGTCCCAACACCCGTCACGCACACAGTGAAGCTACCTGCCGTAAAATTAGACAAATTCGCAGGAGACATTGAGAATTGGGCACGTTTTTGGGAGCAATTCCAGTCTTCTGTTGACAACAATCAATCTCTCGCTCACATTGACAAGCACGTCTATCTCCGTGGATATCTGGAGGGTGAGCCGAAGAATCTAGTTGATGGAATACCGATAACGGCTGATGCTTATGAAGAAACAAAACGGATATTAATATCTCGCTACGGAAACACTGACCGCATAATTCAGGCCCATCTTGACTATCTCGAAGCCTTACAACCAATTTCAGACGATACTCCTTCTAATCTAAATGCCATGTACATAGAATGCAATAGACGCGTACAAGCCTTACGGGCCTTAGGGGAAAATGTAGATAATTACGGGCGGATGTTATGCCCTAAAATTCTCCGAGCATTCCCTCAAGATATTGTCCGCCGTTGGATAATTTATTCCAAACGAGAGAGCATTCCCGAGAGTCACATTACCAAGTTGATGGAGTTCCTGAACGAGGAGGTAGAGGGCGCTGTGATCACACAGAAGATCAGAGGAGATATCACTTCACTCGAATCCTTCTCAGGCACTGCCGCGACACTCCATGTGAACACAAAGTCAAAACGGACGGGCATGAACACAAAGAAAGTGTATTCCGAATTCTGTGTGTTCTGTGAGACTCAAGGCCACTGGGCCCAGAACTGTGTGAAGATCCGCAATGTAGCTGAGCGGATTGAAAAGTTAAAAACTGCCAACCGATGCTTCTTGTGCCTCAATAAAGGTCACAGTGTGAAGACCTGCATGAAGAAGAGTAAGGTATCATGCGCAAAGTGCAAAAAGAATCATCACATTTCCATCTGCACCGGAGAACAGCCCGCATCAATATCCGTGGGGAAGATTGACGTTACTATGCCGCAGTTCACTTATCATCAAACGGCGAATATTTGGATCACAGAGCCCACCGGACTGAGAAAACGTACACGATGCATATTGGATGCTGGCAGTCAATCAACCTTCGTAAGCCGAAGTCTGGTAGATCAGCTTCAACTGAATATCGTGGGACACAAGGATTTGACAGTTACCGGATTCGAGTCATGTTGTCACACATCTTCAGCTCGCAGACTCATTGACCTCAACATCAGTGGACTATGCACGGAGGTTGCTCTGCGTATTTTTGCATTTGAGAGTGACAACGTTTACTTGCCACATCCGACTGTTCCACTCGACGTCCAGTCCCTGTCACGCTTACGAAAATTGAGACTTGCTGATCCCAAGGATGACAACAATGAACTTCCTATAGAACTTCTAATAGGTGGAGACCATTATTGGAAGGTGATACTTGACGATAAGCCAATACGCCTCTCAGACACGTTAGTACTGCTTCCTTCTAGATTTGGATGGATTCTGAGTGGAAATAGGTTAGGAATTACTGTCTACAGCGTCAATGTGCACCACATTCATACTGCTAATGACCCATCTGTCGAGGACGATGATATGCGACGATTTTGGGATCTAGAGTACCTAGGAATAAGGGAAGATCAGAAAAGGACCCTCACAACGAAAGATGCCACTATTCTTCAAGAATTCCACGATTCGTTTCACTTACAAGACGGGCGGAGGGTAGTATCCCTACCGAAGTAAGAAGATCTGGTCTTACCCTCAAACCGTAAGAACGCTCTAAATCGTTTTCACACATTGCAGAGAAAACTTGCCGTTAATGCCCAGTACAAAGAAATGTACCATGCGCAGATGATGGACTACGTAAACATGGGACATGTTCAGCTGATCGCTACAGAGGAAACTACAAATGATGTATACTACCTGCCTCATCACGCTATCAAGAAAGAGAGAAATGGCACAGAGAAATGGAGGATCGTCTTTGACGCATCATCCCACGAGAGAGATGCACCGTCCCTCAATGATGTTCTGGAAACAGGCACTAATCTGTTACCAGAAATACTGTCCACGTTGATCCGCTTCCGAACTTACCGCAAAGCCATAGTAGGAGATGGAACTCAAGCTTTCCTTCAATTATGCCTGGATACTGAAGACCGAGATTTAACAAGATTCTTCTGGTTCAATGTGGAGAAGGACGAACTTGGAAAATGGCAAGCAAGAGATGATACAGCCGTCTATAGATTCACTCGTCTACCATTCGGCCTTGCTAGCAGTCCCTTTCTTCTGTCTGCAACTCTCCGTGAACTAGCAACGAGATTCAAGGATCAGTTCCCGTCAGCAGCAGCACTTATGGATCAAAGCACTTTCATGGACGACTTTGTTGAGGGAGCTGAAGATGACAACAGAGTTATCACCTTATATTACGAGGTGACAGGTCTACTACGACAGATACGGATGCCGATGGCAAAATGGGCAACAAATTCTGGACCATTGGAAGGTATATGGAGAACCGAAGGACGTGAAACGAAAAGGGAAACCGGAGTACTAGGTGTACGATGGGACACAGAATCAGATTCACTACTCTTTGACCATACAGATATCACCGACAACCTTTCGCAGGATCCAGGAACCAAACGAAAGCTATTGAAAACGACCGCAAAGTTCTACGACCCTCTTGGATTACTTTCACCGGTGTCCATAGTTGGAAAAGTTCTCTTCCAAGACACCTGGTGTAGGGGCATAGCATGGGACGAAATACTTCCACATGACATTGCATTGCGATGGCAGCTGTGGACAACCAGCCTCACGGATCTGGCAAGTGTGGTCATTCCAAGATGGATTGGTTTATCAAGGACAACATCGGAGACTTCACACGTCCACGTGTTCTGCGACGCGTCGGAGCGGGCCTACGGAGCTGCACTGTATATTCGAACGTCTACCGACGTAAACACTTATATACACCTGGTCTGCACTAAGAATAGACTGTCTCCAGTCAAGAAGGTTACACTCCCACGACTAGAACTACTGGCCATTTTAGTGGGTTGCCGTCTTCTAAGGTATTTCTGCCAAGCAACAGACTTTAATGTCACCACATCTACTCTGTGGAGTGACTCCATGGTCGCTCTAGGTTGGATTAAAAGCGATGCAAACCGTTGGAAGACATTCATCTCCAACCGAGTGACGGAAATTCAAGGCATCCTGAGTCCAGCTCAGTGCCGGTACTGCCCGAGCCAGGATAATCCAGCCGACCTCTTGTCACGAGGAATATCCTCGAAAGCACTACAGTCTTCTTCACTTTGGTGGCACGGGCCTGTATGGCTAGCCGATCATCCTAGCTCTTGGCCCCACAGCAGTGTGCCTAACGCCTCACTTCCAGAGACTCGCAAGACGCATCAGCAAACACTTAATGTCATTACAACGGAACCTCTCATCATTGCTTCCAGATTCAGCAGTTATTGGAAAATACTGCACATCATGGGTTGGATTTTACGCTTCTTGAACAACATCAGACAGTCGGAGAAAAATTCTGGGAATCTCACTGCACGTGAATTAGAGGCTTCCCGATTGTGCTGGATACGTACAGTCCAACGTGAGTGCTTTTCCGAAGAGTACGACGCTCTGACAAAAGAGAGAAACTTGTCTGGGAAGTCCAGGATTGCCCGCTACAACCCCTTCTTTCAGGACGGCCTTATTCGACTGGGAGGGCGCCTCCACCATGCAGACCTGCCAACGCAGCAGAAACATCCTATAGTACTCGATGGTGCACACCACTTCACTAAGTTGTTGATCCTCCAGACTCACATAAGGCTACACCACCTTGGAGTACGAATCGTTCTCTCTGTACTACGCGAAGAATTTTGGATCCTCAAGGCACGCCAGGCTGTCAAGAAGGTCATCCACACGTGCTTACCGTGTAAGATCGCCAGAAGCCAACAAGGTAACGAGATCGAAGCCCCGTTGCCTCCAGAACGTGTGCGACTTACTACGCCATTTGCAGTTACGGGTGTGGATTTTGCAGGGCCACTACTCGTTAAGGTGGGGAATCTCGTACAGAAATCATATATTGTGCTTTTCACATGTGCGACTACAAGGGCTCTTCACCTTGAGCTGGCTTTGGACATGACTACGGAGACGTTTCTGATGGCTCTCCGACGATTTGCGGGACGAAGAGGACTTCCAAACACCATTTACTCAGACAACGCTAGAACGTTCCATGCAGCACACAAAGAAATGACACAACTCAGCCAAGTCCTCACTGACCCACGAACGAGCCAGCACTTCGCCCACAACGGAGTCCAGTGGAAATTTATAGCCCCACGGGCGGCTTGGTGGGGAGGCTGGTGGGAAAGAATGGTGGGTACGACTAAAAGATGCCTTAGAAAGGTATTGGGAAAGGCTCTGATTAGTGAGGACACACTCCGAACTCTATTGGTAGAAGTAGAAGCCGCCATTAACTCCCGACCCATAATCCAAGATGGCTCGGAGACACTGACTCCAAGTCATTTCCTGACTGGGGCACGGCTGACTACCCTGCCCAACGTCTCCGAACCCACGACCCGAATAGACCTGAGGAAGGAGAGGAGACTTAGAGAGAAAATGCAGGAGGACTTCCTCAAGAGATGGAGGAATGAGTATCTTCTTGATCTGAGAAGCTACCACGAAGTACGCCGCCCAAATGGACAGACGAAGGAGTGCCGAGTAGGAGATATAGTACTACTACAGGACGACATGCGACCTAGACACATGTGGCAGAAGGCGCGAATAACTGAAAGGCGACCAGGCAGGGACAACAAGGTGCAAACCCTCATCCTTCAGATGGCCAACGGGACCAAGATTAGTCGGCCTGTACAGCTGGTCTTCCCTCTCGAGATAGACCAGGGTGGGGAGGATGTGGAGGACTGAGAAGATGGACATCTTTGGCTTATTTCATGTATTTCTACTTTGGTTTATTTCTTGTATTTATTCTTTATGTTTGAAGCTCTTTGATATAAGTTAGTGTAATAAAAGATGGCTGCTAAGTAAGACGTCCGTGTTTCACGATCACTATTTATCCAGTATACGAATCCCAACATACATAAAATTATATTAAGTATTTTAAGAAAGGTTCATAATTACATTTACGCGCATTAATTATTTTTAACTTGTAATTTAAATATAAATAGAGAGTTTTTTCGCTTCCATGAGAAGAATTTAAGAGATGGGACGCGGGAGATAATTGTATAGAGTGATGAATAGTCTTTGTAATGACGGAGATCTACGTCAGTGGTAAATTCATTTATTCATTGGGATATTTTTTTTATTTAACTTAATAACATTTTCTTGTTATACAACTCCCGTTACCGAGGACACAGCAGTTGTTCGCTGTTATTTAACACAAGATTTTATTTAAGCTTATTAAAGCGTTTAATAGTACATTATGCAACGAGCCTATAATGGCTATAATTAAGACACGAGTATTTTTTATAAAACGAGCGTATGCGAGTTTTATAATTTCCATACGAGTGTCTTAATTACCATTATAGGCGAGTTGCATACGACTGTTTATGTTCGACGATAATTATAACTTTATTATATGTTTTAACATAAATATTCATAAATATCTGTTGAGAGTCAGCTACTGGAATTTTGTGATCGCAGAGCGAGCGTTGGGTGTTATACCTTCGTCTTTCAAGAGCTTTGAACGGCCGACGCATGCGCTCTGCCATATGCAGCCATATGTTTACATCAGCCGTCCCTCAGTAATATTGTCACCGCAGTCATTTGAAGACAATGCGCTGTGTAGAAATTAGTGTTAGTGATTTTAAGGTACTGTGCTATTTCTTGTCTCATATTCGCCAGTTTATTTACGCGAACTTATGGACGGTGGGTATTCCATGTCGGTAATTTATTATAGTTCGATGTTGTGTTTATGTCCAACATGTTGGATTTTGAGCGCATGCGCGAAATTATCGTTACCTAATTGGTCAATGAACGAGCTCTGATTGGCTGGAGAAACTGTATCGTAATGAAAAACGGTGTTATAATGACCATCATTATGATACAGTTTTCAAACACATAATAGTGAGGGTCGAACATAAAATAATATTTCATGGTTTCTCAAGAAAACGAACATGTATGTCATGTTTTTTGAAGCAATGACACTTGGCCATTAGAGTTTATTCAAAGTTATTAGAGCATATAATCAATGCTAGTGATAGGAAACGTGTAATTGTTTAGCAATGAATACGACAGGCGCGTGTTTGCGATTCCCTGATCTTTTATAGGAAATTGGCATTATCTTTGTAGTTAAATGGTAGAGGAATGTGCTGTAGAGTGGAAGTTCCCAAGGGACCTAATCCGCATCCTTACGCCCGAGATTTTCATAGATTCTCATTGTTCCTGAGTAGATAGATAACCCTACTGTTCTGTAGTTAGTTACTATAGCACATTCCGCTTTGAAAAAATCCTGTTCCTTATTCTGAGTGTTTTCGCCAAGTAGCACCATGTTGTTTTTAGCCGGGACTTCAAGATGCTACAATCCAATATTATTTCCAGCCTGGGGTTCAGTACCTTTAGTAGTGTAACAAACTAGATCATTTGTGGGCACCTTAATAATGACAGAGACATCTAATGGCTCAACCAAACATTATCCATCAATGAGCAGGTCAACCACTTACTCATTTAAATGACTTCCACTTGCATCACCTTCTTTATCCTGGGTCTCATCTTCCACATCCTTAGGAAAATAAAAAAATGAGTTCTTTACAATTATATTTCAAGTTCGAGCAGTAAATAGCAACTGAGGGAACCGTATATCACATGAGGGATCTGTCACCTGGACTTCAAGTTCTTCTTTAACAATAGCTGCACTTTCAGCCTTTATCCCCTCACAGGGTAGCTGGTCAGTCGACTCCTGGGAAGTAATACACAGGTACTTAAAACATTTTGAATGTTGACAGGTTCCCGTGTCAACTAAACTATACAATATCCGAAACTAAAATACAACTTACAATGTTTAAGGATGATGCTGGTTCACATTTGATGAATAGTTGTTCCTCCATGATGTTGTGGAATCTATACAAGAACAAAGTAAGTGTAACTAGATTGACACCATTAGCATACAGAACCTACAATCGTCATTCACAGAATTTCCTGAATTTCATTCAATTTTGTTGAAATGTATGTCACGTGACTGCTAAGGTTCAGAGGTGGAGCACAAATAAAGACAAGCGAGAAACATGGCACTTCGAAAATCCTCTCCCCAGACCCCTAGAATAATCTATCCCTGGAGACTGAGCTGGAGGTGTTTGGAAATGGGGCCTAGAGGAAGAAAGGCATACGTACGCACGCACAAGCATTACTTCAACCATAGGTGAACCCTTTTATTCCAAAGTGATAAGCTTTAGTTTTCGTGACCATTAACATTTCCTGAAAATCCAAATACCAAGAATGTGTTGAGGAAAATTTTCGACATACTGTAGAAGGGAGGTAATGTCCAAGTATAGCGACATACTGTGTAGAGGTAGAGACATGAATAAATTAATGGGTCACTTCCAGGCATCAAAAACGCTTATAACGTGGTACCTAAGAAGCTGAAACATCTAAGGTCCCAAGACATCCCAACTGTAGAGGTTTTGAAATTAGGGCTCAGACGAAAACCGTATAAGTATGCAAGGGTAAGTATTTTATTCAACTAGTTGGCACCTCTTGTTTGACAAAACAATGTTGTTGGCATGTAATACAATGAAATTCACGAAATTCTGTGGGAGACTATTGTAGGTTCCGTACCGTACGCGAGTTTCCTGTATTTCCAATGTTCACATCAACATCCAACAAAGTGTTGAGGTATTGTATTTAGGACTGAGGCGCCTCCAGGCGCTGGAAACATGGTACCATTGAATCTAAAATTCCCAAAACACCCCGAGGTAACCGAGCCGAGGGCGAATAGGTAATACAATTTGGGCTCCGAAGAAAAACGCCATTCGGGAAAATGATTTTCCATATTGATGAACAAATACACATACCCACATCTTAATCTTAATTGCTAAGTTTCGTGATGATATGACAAGCCGTTCAGACGTGATACCGCATGTTTATTTATTTGTTGAATACAGGAAGTCCCAGTGAGCTCATAGCTCAAGGGGGGACTGCTCTTTACAAATATGGCTTAGTAACTTATACTAGAATATGCTAAGGTGGTTGGATAATTTATGGGTTCATCTATATTCTTCAATATATTGTTTCAGGAAGTACATGCATGCTTCTTTTTGAATTTGTTTAAGTTTATAATTTTTTCTCAGTCTAGGAGGTAAGTTGTTATAAGATGTGCTGGACGAATAGGAAATACTTTTAATACCATATCAAGTTGTGTTTGTCGACTCCATGTATAACTGGTTTGCTGATCTTGTGTTGTAGGTATGAATGTCTTTCCTGCATTGCAGTTCAGTATTAAGACTATATATTTATATCTGAATATAAATAAAGTTTCATAGTATTTGAGCTGGCTTCATAATGGCAATATGCTTGTCCCCTGAAATACTTGTACAGTTGGTTTCCTAAAATCAGAACCATACATGATTTTAATTGCTCCTTTTTTAGAGTACTTCAAGCTCATTTATTGATTCCTGTTTACATTTACCCCATATTATGTTCATGTAGATAAGGTGAGAATGAATAAGAGAGGCATATATGCTCCTTAAATATTGATTGCGTAATCCATAATCCCTTATTATTTTTAGAACACCAATTACACTAACAATTTTCTTTTTCACATTTGTGACATTTTCATTCCAACTTAGGTTATTGTCCAAAGTGAGGCCTAAATATGTGTATTGTTTCACCCGTTCGATGGGTGCATTGCCAATTTTAACTACCGGTATGTTGCAAGTGTTTGAACTGTAAGCTGGTTTATAAAACAGCATGTATTTTGTTTTTGAGGTGCTTATGATTAAATTACTTTTTGAAAGCCATGTTGTTAGTATATTTAGATCTTTTAAAATATTCTCCTTAACCCTTTGTTCACAGGCACCGTCGTAAAGTAGAAATATATAATCTGCTAACAGAAATATTGTACCAGTAAACTCTAAATAACCTATATCATTAATAAATATCAGGAACAGCAGTGGTCCAAGCAGTGACCCTTGTGGGACACCGCATTTAACATCAGAAATGGACCCTTTAGATTTATTAATATTAACATATTGCTTCCTGTTAGACAGGTAGTTTTTAAACCACTCAAAGGCTATTCCTCTGATTCCTGCATTTCATAGTTTACTTAGCAACAAGGTGTGGTTAACAGTGTCAAACGCCTTAGCAAGATCTATAAATAGTCCTGCTGCTATTTTATTGTTGTCTAATGCCTTATGTATAAGTAACACTGCGTCAAATGCTACTGAATCAGTGCTATGTTTGGGAAGGAAGCCGTACTGATATTTGAAGAAAAAGTTGTTTTTTGTTAGGAAATTTAGGACTTGTGTTTTGATTACTATTTCCAGTACTTTTACAAGTGAGGATACCGACAGTAATGGCTTCGCTGGCTAAAGCGCTGCGTTAGGCCATGGGGCCAAGCTCTCTGCTGACTCGGTAGACGCGTGGGTTCGAGCCCCACCGTCGACCGTCCTTGAAATGGTTTTCCGTGGTTTCCCATTTTCAACACCAGGCGAATGCTGGGACGGTACCTTCTGACAGGCCACGACCGCTTCCTTCCACATCCTTGCCCAATTTCATTGATCTTCATCCATTCCATCTCTCATCCCGACGCGCAGGTCGCCCACGGGCGTCGACTAGAAAGACCTGCACTCGGCCTCTCAGGAGGCCACACGACAAACAAAAAACAAACAAAAACAAGTGAGGATAATATACACAACGGTCTGTAATTACTGGGGTTAGATACATCACCTTTTTTTTTCATTGGCACCACTCTTGCTAGTTTACATTTATCTGGTATTACTCTGAGGGAATAAATAATAAATATTTATTGCAGCCAAGTGGCCATAATGGACGGTTACAAGATGTGATTACAAATAATTAGCTACAGGTGTATTGTACGATTTCATATTCAATTTCTACAATGTTTCGTGTTTGCCAAGTATTTGATTTACTGCCTTCCACATTCCTTTCATCGTATCCCCTTCTCTAATTCATACCTGCCAACTTTCAAAAATAGAAATCCAGAAGATCCCAAAGGGCAAAAATTGAACGTGTACAAGCGTCGCAAGATCTTAAAAATAGCGAGAAAAGACTACAGGGAAAGAGATTACAAACTCATGGTGATGTGAGACTATCTAATTGCCAGTTTCCAAAAATTCTGAAGAATATGCCTCCCTGAAAGACTGATGATATCGTTTCTTACTTGAATTCATCACGAAAACACTAAAACGCACACAAATGTCACACAATTGCACGAATACCAGAACTACAGCAAGCACCACTTAAAACCAAGCTTTCCCGCTTATAAACAGTCAAAGCACAAAGATTAATATAAATGCAGCGATAATCTGCGAGATGTGATTATAGATAAGACAGTTCTACCGACTTTCAGCGTAATATCAAACGCAAGGAATTAACGACAGAAGCGCAGCGATAATCTGCGAGACGGGATTATCGATAAACTTTATAGGGTGTCTACTGTAAGGATGAAGTAAAAATTAGTTACTATTTAGGTACCTTTTAGTTAATTTTAGTTACCTTTTAATTCAAGATACGTCTGCGGTCGGCAACCATAGAAGCTCATCGTGCGGTGTAGGAAAACAACAATGAACTGTGATTAAAGCAGTGAATAAGATTCACTTATGGTGTCATAAAAATTTAGATAAAAATAAATAATGGATATTTAATATCAAATGAATTGATTCAGCAAATATGCCGTCTTGTGTACAAGAAGTTATAATTACGTTTGGGAAGATTTCCTTTGCCCCCGCGGTAGACCACGAAGATCTACATGCGACGTTACGTGATCGTCACCGAATTATGTCTTCGCAGTCAGGTACGGAGAAATATAGAGACGTTACACGATCGGCGCTGGTCTCAGCCGTTTGACGCGATTCGTACGTAGTTTTTTAGATAGAACATGGAGAAAAATCGCGATTATATCATCGGTGTCACTTTTAGTCGTTCGACGAGATTTCTATTGTCCTTGAGGTCGGGAACGGAAAAATATGGTAAGTTATTATTACGCAATCGGCACCGCTTGCTGTCCATTTGACATGAATCCAGTTGCACTCGTCATCGAATACGGAGAAATGTCGCGATGTATCGCAATCGCCGCCGCTCTCGGTCGTTTTACGAGATTCACGTTGTCCTCGCGGTTGCACAATGAGAACGCGATATTATGCAATCGGCACCGCATCCGGCCGTTCAACGATTGTCTGCCTGTCGATCTGTCTTAGCAGAAATGCGGAGGTGAGCTCGAGGTTGGGCGTGGTTAAAATTCACGAGCAGTTATGGAAATGTTGTATGATCGGCGCCGTGATTCCCGCAGTCCTCGAGGACACACATTCTCGGCCGGGCACGGGTTTTATAATTTTACGCAACTGGCGTTGATCGTGGTCCGTTTGACGAGATTCCCGCAGGCAAGTCATGCTGTCAGCCGGCTGTCTTGAGGATGTGACTTTGGAGGATGAACGTTGGAAGAAGGTATCGGTTATTATGAATTATTCAGAGAGGATTGCACGAATAATCCGACAAGAGGGCAAATTTTCTTTCGAATTCAAATTATACAAGTTTTCGAGATAACCGGTTAGATTATATATCCAATGGAACCATAGTTCGAAGGAAAAATAGACATAGGCCTATAACGGAGTTTCGAATTAACCACTAGAAAGATAGATTTTTAATATATAGTCTATGTATTTCGAAGCATTTTCGCGATTATTTTTTGAAACGATATCATTTCGCAAGATTGCGACAATAAATTATTTCGCGTTATTTCTGGACTTCAATTTGAGATATACAAATTTAGAGGCCAATATCAGAAATGAGAGGTTTCTGTTGAGTTTCGGAAGTTATTGCGAATAAACGTCTCGCAATAAGTCAGGTTTCCGATTAATACAGAAAAATATTTCACACAAAACTAAACTCTTCTTGACGCCGAAAATAAACACTGAACCGAAGTATACAGCACCACTGAAGGTATCCTCAGTATGCATTTCCTTGAGGTCGTGCACGGGTCGTGCTTACGCAATCGGCGCCGCCTGCGTGAAACTCGCTTCTTTGCATCCGCGAGCCTAGCGGCGCGGTTTAAATGATTTTAACAGACCTCGGCGAATTTTCGCAGTTAGCTGCCTTCAGTCGAAAGAGTTCAACCATGACGGATACAAGTGTTTTCACTGTTGAGGAGCGTTCGGTGGTTTCTGTTTGGGTTTACGAACGTCAGAATACAAAGACAATGTCAGACATTTTGAAGGACTTCGCTGTGTGGTTTGGAAAACCACCGCCATCACGACCAACGTTATTCACGTGGGAGCAAAAAACCTTTGTGACGGGAAGTGTTCACGATGCACCACGTAGCGGAAGGCCTACAACTCGTATCGAAACTTGTGCCGCTGTGGCGGAATCAATTGAACGATCGCCGGTGAAGTCAACCCGTAAGCGGTCTGCGGAATTTGGCGTCCCGCGATCGACGATGAAAGACCACATGCGCAAAACTTGAAACTTTCATGTTTTCGGCCATCCTCAGTGAACGAGTTGAGTGATCGTGACTTGGAGCAACGTGAGCATGCATGTGAAATGCTGCTCGCACGCTTCCCGCATGCAGATGATCAAAAAAAAAGTTATATTCTCTGATGATTGTGCGATTTATCGTAGCTCACGAAATCCTAACGTCTTTATTGGGGGGGGGGGGGGGAATCCGCACTTTTATGAGGAAATTGAGTGCAATACGCCGCATGTTATGCTTTGGGCAGGGTTATCGGCAGACCAACTGCTTGGACCTTATTTCTTCGATGGTCCTGTAAACCAGCACAGCTACCTGCAAATGATTGACACCTGGTTGCTTCCACAATTAAGGGCTAAAGGTATAAGTGACATCGTGACACTTCATCAAGATGGTGCTCCACCACATTTTGCTGTGAGTGTCCGTAACAGGCTAAATGAACTTTTTCCAAACCGCTGGATTAG
The DNA here is from genome assembly GCA_946902985.2 of Meconema thalassinum. Classification (NCBI taxonomy): domain Eukaryota; kingdom Metazoa; phylum Arthropoda; class Insecta; order Orthoptera; family Tettigoniidae; genus Meconema; species Meconema thalassinum. The sequence continues at coordinate 175,707,918 of OX336398.1, read as the reverse complement.
GCGTGGATCACGAGACCTTCCAGCACCACTGCCATGGCCTCCACGAAGCCCAGACCTCAGCACACGGCAATGCACAATGGGGAATAATAAAAGAAAACGTTCGTAAACGACGATACGTGAACAACGATCAACTGAAAGATGGAGTTCGCATGGCATTTGAAATTATCACCCACCGTATGCTGCAGCGGATGCATAAACATACTGACGTTGTTGATCGATGAATGGAATTGTTAATTATAACCAGACATTGTTTACTCCAAATAAATGTTGAAATTGTTTAAAAAAAAGAATATCCATAACAATGTTTCCATGTCTAACTGTCCTATGCTATAACATGTAAAGGAACTTCTCGACCACTCTGTATATGCTTGGTTGACATCAATAGATTTGGAAATTTATTTTTTGAAAAGAAATTGTTCGGTTTGGCATACCGTAACTTATTTTCGTAATTGTTTGTATATTTGAATGATTATTGAATTGCGTACCGTACTCACTTCTGGTTGTGATGTAATTTCTAGAATTAAAATATTATGATCACTCATAACATTATACAAATAGAAGTTATCATTGGCAAAGTTAGAATGTAGGCTATAGGCTACGGTCAATTAAAGATGAAGAAATAGGTGTTATTCTTGTTGGCAGTCGTGTATGTATAAAAACTAAAGCAGGGGCGTGGTGGCTCAGCGGTCTAGCTGTATGCCTCTCACTAAGGCGGTCCGGGTTCGATTCCCGGTCAATGCATGTGAGATTTTCGAAGTGAAATGCCATGTCCTGTGGTTCGGATTCCCCGTAAAAAAGGAGGTCCCGTGGCTCATGATCTCAAGATTAACGGTCACGTTAAACTACAAGCTTCCTTTTTTTATATAAAAAACTAAAGCAATTCCGTAAAGACGAATACGCCCTGTAAATAAAGGTTGTCTTTTAGAAAATCTATATTATCGTCTCCAATAAGTAGTGTACCGGTATTTGATTTGTTAGTATGGTATTGCAAAGTAGGCTACCGGTACCGTATGCGTTCAAGGTCAAGCATAAATTCGTTTGTATTACTCTCCCTAGGGTTATAGAAAACCATTACATTATATCTTCTGTTTTTCTGAAATATTTCGATTTGAAGTATACTGTAGTAAATTTAGCTGTTAATGGTGTTAATAACTTTGGTTGACCATTTTCTAGATAGCCTACATAAATCGACAGACCTCCTCCAGTACGGTACCGTCTCGTGTTACATGGTGTGACTCAAAGCTGGAAATATTATAATAGTGTGTTTATTTGTCTGATAACCAATTTTCTGTTATGACTTTTAAATCAATTTCTAAAATCTGGTCAATAAGGAGCATATTATCCTCGAACTTATTCCGAATACTTCGTGCATTGATGTAGGTACCGTACCGTACATTTTAAAATCTGATTTTTAGTTTGTAAATTATAGTTTTCTATAGAACCACAATGAATTTCAACAGAGCTTTGTGTTTCGTTGCGTTTATAATCGTCTCCGTCCATTTAATCTATATACAACTTTGAGTGTTTATACCTGCAGCACTTACTGTCCGTATTTTTTCTCGAGGTGTGCGATCTTCGCTTCACCGCAGATGAGCGTGCTCAAGGCTTATAAACTACAGAGGTTGCCTCAATTTTCACTCACCAATCAGCGCCCACAAGGGAGATGACGTCACAAGATACCAAACGCGCCATGTGGGGAACGTAACGAAACTGTCAACATCAGCTGTTGAGTACGCAAAGAACAGTTTATTCTCATGAAATTATTGGTAAATGGGTGATAAAATAACTGAATGCAGCCTACGTACATTTTTTGTTGTGATCTTCTTGAATTTCTTGGAAATTCGCCTAGACTCGGTAGCAGTATCGTGGGTGTTAGTGACTTCCAATAACCACTTCTTATGCTAGATAGAATTGTAATGCTTCATTCTGATGAAGAAAATTGTTATCACAGCTGCCTCAACCCCACCAGACGGTACGTCAGGAACTTCTCTCTACACAAAATCTTTCATTCTTCTTAGAACGTTCTTGCCTCATTGAAATCCGTATTTTCCGTGAAATGTGACGAATTTTGCTGAAATGTGCCGGAACTGGTTTAGCCAAGTTTATGAGGGATCGGTCATACCACCGTATGACAAGTGTTTAATCCCGGTTGGTAATGCATAATCGTGTTGAGTTTGCATTCCATAGGTTAAGTTCCCAAGTTGTGGAAATGTATCTTGGAACTTGTGGGCTACATAACCTGCAACATAAGCCTTGCCATCTTCCTCACTTTGTTCCATGATATTGCCAATGAAGGACTCGGGTTGCACATTGCTCCCTAAGGTTCGTTCTGGAAGCATGTTACTTGATTCAGACACTATGCCAGCTTTGTTTAGTGCTTTAGCAACTGCATATTCATCTGAATCTGGATCAGCAGCGTTTGCTTGCTTTTGAATTACTTCTGGATTTTTTCCTAAAATAATCATCCTCAGTCTGTAAATGCAGTTAAGGGAAGAAGGATGATCGTGTAAGCCACCACGGGTTCGCAATTGTGAAAAGCGGGTTTCCAGTACATCTTGATTTAGCCTATGTGTGATAATGTACTTTGTATTATGCCTACGAGCCATATCTTGGTACAGAAGTTGAAGGGATTTTATTAAAATGATGACGGGCTTTCTGGAATATTTGCAAAGAATTTTTACCAATGCAAAGAGAATTACTCATGAAATTTTCCATCTAGTCTAGGCGTACATAAGGGGGAGGGGGGGCGGCTGAGGGCGCTCCAGATCCCCCCTCCCAGAAAATCCAACTTGGTACAACATACAATGTATTTCACAGTAGTCTACTTTTAAGAAATAATTATCAATTTGTAAAAGAAATGATTGTTTACGTTTCTGCTTTATAAATTGACAAGTAGCCCATTTAGATATTTTCCATTCATACTACATAGGCTATAATAGAAAATTCATTAAGTACTCACAATTTTCCACGATAGTCAGCCCCCCCCCCTCGAAAAAAATTGTATATACGCCCCTGATAACATGTACGAAATATGACAAAAATATTAACAGCTTTAAAATCATCCTAGCAGGTCATCGAAACTTAAAGAGTAGGCCAGCCAAATGGTTTTTAGATTCCTTGGGAATCTTAGCTTTATATTAAGCAATTCGGCCCTGTAGTCTAATTCGAAGTCTTCACTCTTAAAGTGGAGGGAACATAATTATCCTACTTGTTTGAGGGTTGCAATGATATTTTCGCTTACATGCAGCAATCCACTGATTGCGAATGCATGCGTCTTTAGGCATCGTGAAAAACGACAACTTTATAATAACTGTGACAAACTGCCACAGCATATCTTTGACCTGGCATGATTATAAACAAAAGGGCTTAAAACACGTGTTTAAACCACTGCAATCCATAGAATATAATGTGTGGGAAAGCTGACTTTCCTTGCATATCTCGCGCCTCGCGCGCTACGAGGAAACGTGTGACGTCACGTCCTTTCCCTTCCCTCCGCGATCCCCTCGCCAAAGAGCTCCATATTGAGGCAACCTCTGTAGTTTACTAGCCTTGGAGCGTGCTTGGGCCAGCAGTTTAAACCAGGGGGATGACAGTTCATAGGGAGCGCGTGGGTCGGGGTAAGGCCGTGTACTGTTTGTTCTGCCAACCAATGAAGAATTAATTTTAGCACTAAGGTTCCGTAGTTGGCACTCATGAACGTTCACATCAAACCGAATGGCGGAAGCGGGAATAGTCTGTTTTGATTGATTTTCCTCGTGGTGTTGTTGGTTGTTTTGATTTGTTCAGTATTTTCATTGTTTATTTGAATTGAATTGAGATTCAATCATGCCACTGCAAGGGAGGAAAAATTGCCAAGCACCGGGATGTAAGAATTATAATGATAGTAAGAACAATACGGCAATTTTCATCTTCCTGGTGTTGACCATGTGAAAAACTAGTGGGCAATATGGACTACTCGCGAATAAAAATAGATAGAGAATAAATGTGTGCATTTCATCTCTTGTTTGTTTCCTTACCCATTCTCCTTTGCATTGCAATAAAATTTGTGGTTTAGGGCTACGGGGAGGGGTGGGTGGTTGCGGGCATTCTAGGCAAAAAGTGAGGTTATGGCAATGTAGTGTGTGCATTTGGACGATTTTCTTTATATTCATCGAATATCCCAACTATTCTGTAGAGTATGAGAGCATTTTTTAATTAGCCTAGAGGTGAATTAAGCTCTAGAACGGCATAACTGTGTCTTTCGTGACAAATCCATTGCCACCATTGATATATATCAAAATGTATTCTTTTCCTATCTGGACGTATATTTCAGCACCTAGCGAAAGGCGCAGTTATGTTTGAGTTATATTCATCAATAATCAATAACTCGTCGCAGAACATACTGTTCATTTACGTGTAATAAAGGCTACATTCATATGGCTTTTTACTTTTTATGTTGCCAGACTTGGCAGTACAATCCATAGCCTCAGGCGGTGTTCTCTCTCGGAAATTCTATAACCAAAAGTGACGAATCTCTTATACTTACATGATCCTTGGTTTAAACTAATAATTGTATGCGTATACCCAGGGGCGGTTCGACCTTGTTGATCTAAGGGGGGGGGGGGGGTGAGAATTTGAAAAATGCCGACTGGCTGGTGGGAAGGGTGTGGGGAGGGGGGCTGGTGGCAGTGGCGGCAAACGATCCACAAGACAAATATACTTAATTAACGGCTTTCATTTAAAATGTATTTTATTAGTTCCAGAATTTTGAACGCAGGAAAATTTGATAAATGAACAAAATAACGGTAAGTGTTTAAATATTACAAGAATAAAAATGATATAGTTATTCTTTCTAAATCACTACTTTACGATGTTTTAACAAGGACCACTTCTCCACAGTGGCGTAGGAAGGGGGGGGGGGGTGCCAGGGTGCGGCCGCCCCCTCAATATTTATTTTGGGGGTGCGGCGCATCCCCAATAACTCTTGAAAATGCAAAACTTTGATGTTGAAATTTGTGAAAGAATTACCTTTTTGAGATACATGCCGCCAATTTGAAATGCGAACTCACGAGCAGCTAAGTGTGAATGCCGATTGTGAATGCATGCCAATCGTCTCTGCTGAGGTTGGCAACATTGGATTAAAGTTAGTTTGGTAACGCTGTCGGTGAGTGCGAAGAGCAGGTTCAAGCCGATTTATTCTTGTTTATTATACTTTCACGACATTACACTTTAATTGAAAATAGAACGTTTCTTGAATGTACCTCCTTAAAAAACACGATATACTGACACACGCGTTGAAGGGGAATCCCCGCAACGAAAGAAGGGTGTGGATTGGGGCAGGCAGCCTATACGGCTCACAGCTGCCTATGGCAACAAAACGGGAGGCAACTGCTGCCGATACGTCACGGCCGGGACGGCATGTGGTGTGCGGTAGTCGAGTAAACAAGACGTTAATTGCTAGCTGCTAATAACACCATTATATAACGCTCAATTAAAAATAACTTGAACTAACCTAACATTTAAAAATTTTAAATATCACAAATTCAAACAGTACGCAAGCTTAAAGCATATCAACTTGATAGTACGTCAGGGCCCTACGGCAGGCACCTCTTTTTTCACCTAAAATCTATAACACGTAAATTAAATTTATCACCTCATTTTTCAACCCCCTTTCCAAGTTATACACCAGGCTAAGGAGCGCGTAGACGCACCGCGTACCTGGCCCACACGCCGCTGGCTCGCTCGCTTCGCTCGCGCAGCCAGCGGCTAATTTAAATGATTAGACGGCAACAAAAAGGGACGTTTTTAAAGAGAAATACGAATGTGCTTGTCCTCGCATGTCCTGCTGTCAAATAATACCCTATAAATGGTATATCACTACAGTACCATTACACTTTATTGTGTTTTTTTGAGGCTTCTTTTTAGCTCAGCCGATACTAAGGTGCGGTAGCGTAGTTAGGCTAATCTAAAATATTTTTGTGTGTGTTTATGAAGTATATTTCGCATTACAAACCACTGCAATATATTGTTTATACCTTCCTCTTTATAACGTGCATATTGCAATTATTGTGATTGTATACTACGAGCGGAAAAGAGTAGCGAAATATGACTGTGTTTCCCGTAAGAATGCATTGTAAATATCAGCTGGCATGCGCCTGGCTTAGCCCGGCTGCGTCACAGCGTAGCATCCAATGGGAGCGAGAGGTACCGGAGTGTCCTACCTTATAGCAGGTGTTCTCAAAGAGGGGGGCGCAGAGAGTGATAAGGGAGAGGGGGGGGGGGGGCGCCGGCTTTGATTGAAATATTTATATTTCATATTCTGTGGCTTAGGCGGCAGCACGCCAGCCTCTCACCGCTGGGTCCGTGGTTCAAATCCCGGTCACTCCATGTGAGATCTGTGCTGGACAAAGCGGAGGCAGACAGGTTTTTCTCCGGGTACTCCGGTTTTCCCTGTCAAAATTTCATTCCAGCAACACTCTCCACTATCATTTCATTTCATCTGTCATTCATTTAATCATTGCCCCAGAGGAGTGCGTCAGGCCTCGGCAGCCGGCACAGTCCATATCCTCGCCGCTAGATGGGGGCTTCATTCATTCCATTCCTGACCCGGTCGGAGACTGGAAGCAGGCTGTGGATTTTCATTTTATTCTGTAACAAATATTACTATCCTCATATTCATGAACCTATCATAGGCAGGTAGCTCCCAAGTCCATTCAAGAATAATAAACTCGTACCTTTGCTGACTTATTTCACAAGAACTGACCAGTAGAACCTGCCAGCAGGAATTCTGAGAAAAGGTGGCGAATAACATTTCCCACACATCTCCCTTTAACTCGCCACCCGCAGTGACGTCTCCTTCCCAAACACTTAATGACAATGTGACCGCCACTTCCTTTCAAGAATGGATTCCAAGAATGGATTCTTCTATTTCTGCCGTTGCCGATTCGAATTCAGCTAGGCCTTTCCAGTCAGTTCAAAGCAGTTGAATCTAGTACGTGGTTAGCCAACTTTACAATAAACTGATACGAGTGACGCCATTACCCATGGATAAGTGGCTTATTAGAAGTGGTAAAAAGAGACCGCATAAAAGTAATAGTGCTTGCCCTCCTTCGGAAAAAGAACAAGGTTTGAATTTAAACAAAGTCCATTGTTCTTCCGCGTCTACTTCTGCTCCCATCAGGATTATTAATTCTACACACAAAGTGAAGTGCGTAAATATCAAGACGATTATCTGATATTAGGCTTTACCAGCATTCTTTCGAATAATAATAAGGAACAACCTCAATGCGTTCTTTGTTTGGAGATTTTAGCAAACGACAGTTTGAAGCCTGTGAAACTTAAAAGACAATTGCAGACTAAACATCCAGACTTTGTAAGTAAACCTTTAGCATTTTTAAGCACCACGAGCAACAACTAAAAGGAAATGTTAGATTCCTAGAAAAGCACGCAACAGTTCCTAAGATAGCGCTAAGAGCATCCTTGGAGGTATCCTATTTAATTGCAAAATCCCAATCACCACATATTATTGGTGAGAAATTACTTCTTCCTGCAGCCGTGAAAATGTGCGCGATCATGCATGGAGAAAAGTTCGGCGAGTGTTTGAAGTCGATACCGCTCTCAAATGATACACTAACTCGTCGTATTGATGTAATAGCCTCTGACATTTAAAAAAAAATGCTACCACTCTTCATGATAGCCCAAAATTTGTCCTGCAACTTGATGACAGTACTGATATCCTAAACAGCGCCCAGCTTCGTGTTTCTGTACGCTACTGCTATAAAAATGAAATGCACGAAGATTTTCTATTTTGTAAAGCTCTGGAAGGGCGGACTACAGGCGTCGATATTTTTTCTCTTGTGAATTCCTTTTTTATTGACAACAATTTCTCATGGACAAATTGTGTTGGTATATGCACCGATGGGGCGTCGGCATTTACTGAAATTAAAAAGGCTTTCAGAGCAAGAGTGAGTGCTGTTACTAATTCTGTAAAATTCACACATTGCATGATGCACAGGGAGGCATTGGCTTCAAAAGTACTACAACCGGAAGTCAATAAAGTGCTGAACGATTTAAATAGTGTTGTAAATTTTGTGAAAGCAAGAGCTTTTAACAGTCGGCTATTTTCCATTCTTTGCGAGGGGATGGGATCTACACATGATTCGCTTCTATTGCACACGGAGGTACGTTGGTTGTCCCGTGGTCGAGTCCTTCGTCGCGTTGTGGAGTTGAAGAATGAACTTCGTATTTTCCTATTGGACAGCAGTTCTACACTCGCAACCCTGTTTCTGGATGAGAAATGGCTTCTAATATTGTGCTACTCGGCAGACGTATTTGAAAAACTGAATGAACTTAACGTGTCATTTCAAGGACGAAATAGTAATATTTTCATTCTAAGCGACAAAGGGCTTGCTTTTAAGAGAAAACTTGAACTTTGGAAAGCCCAGATGGACAAAGGTAACTGTGAGATGTTTCATTGTCAGAATGAATTCCTGGAAGAAAATGAGTTAGATATTTGTCAAATTAGTGGAATTGTCGTAGAACACCTCAAAAACCTTCGTGAAAAATTCGAGGGTGGATTTCCACAACCTTCAACTGAGAATGACTCGATTCGCAGTCCGTTTGAAACGAACGTAACAGCCCACCTGTCAACGGAAGAACAGGAGGAACTAATAGAACTCTCAAGTGACAAAATACTTCGAAATGAATTTAAGTCGAAGTCTCTTGAAAATTTTTGGGTGCAGATTCGGAATGAATATCCCATTTTATCAAGAAAAGCAGTGGACCTGTTATTACCCTTCGCTTCAACTTACTTGTGTGAGTCAACATTTTCCGCAATGGCATCTGTCAAGACGAAGCATCGGTCTCGGCTGCAGCTGGAAGGGGATCTGCGGGTTGCTGTTTCCAACATCCAACCAAGACTGGATTTACTTTCATCTCAAATTCAAGCTCACACTAACTCCGTAAGTGTCTGAGAATTACCGAATTCCGATCCATGTACACTTTTATTCTCCTGTTTTACTTTTTCATAGGTGAAGAGTTTTAACATAACATTTTTCAAATTCACAGTGAAATGTTGAAAATTGTATGTATTATTTTTATTGTTATTTATAAGTCACGAGCTTTCAAATATGAAAAGCATTACTCAAGAAAGGTATCACAGCTAAAGAGCTAATTAGTGAAACAAACAAAATTTGCTCAATTCCAATAACTGTACGTGCAGCAGTTGTTTTTATTTTTATAAGCAAAAGTAATACATATGCATTACATTTTTTTAAACAAAACGTAACTGGTAACTGATAGTTGAAATCTTAATTAAGTAGTTGCATACACAGTAGATCTCGTGTGATCTTATTTTGTGTGGTAAGTAGCCTATGAGAAGTGCTAAGAAAGGAAATGAGAATAGGGAGTGTCGAAATTTTTGGTCCATGCGAAGAACTTGCAAAAGCCCTTCAGGGCCCATGTTATACTGCCACAGGAGCAAAGCAATTTGCTCCGATTTTAATGCCGGCAATGAAGGCTCTTCGAACGACAGAGGAGTTTGATCGGATCTACAAGGAAAGCTACGTTTATGCTACGGAGATAGTGGAACGTGACTGCTCTTCTTTGCCAAACCCTAACCAACAAGTTTCCGAAAACCACGCCACATCCAAACCCGACGATGAGGAGGAAGAAGCCGAGGAAAAGCAAAAAAAGAAGCAGAAGCAGAGCAAGAAGCCCAAACCCAAAAACTTCCCAAAAAACGGCAGAGGAAAATTCCGAAGCCTTTAGAACAAACGAGCAATCCAGCTCCTCCAGCAAAGCTCACAGAACAAGAAGAGCTTAGAAAAGATTACTTCTCTATTCTGGACCTCCTTTTGAATGAAGTAGAAGAAAGATTTAACCAGAAAGGTTTTGACACTTTGGCGAGTATTGAAAATATTCTGATTCAGGCATACCAGGGCATCGTTCCATATGAGAAGGTTCTGAAGGAAACGCTGGGACCACATCAGGACGATTTTGATCTCGATCAGCTAAAATTGTTGAAAAGTTGCCAGGGAAGCCACCGAAGTGCATTGCAGATGTAGTTAAGCAGATGAATGAGTTGGCTACATCCACTAAAGATCTTTTCAACTAAGTAGTTTTGCTTGTTCTGGTACTCATGACCGTTCCAGCATCTGCTGCTTCTTCAGAAAGATCTTTCAGTGCACTTCGGAGGTCAAAAAATTATTTGCGCAGTACCATGACCCAACAGCGCCTGGCTCACGCTTTGCTTCTTCATGTGCATAAGGACTGCCCTATACAAGAGCTATAGATCTGCAGGGTATCTTGCGCGAGTTTATTTCGCGTAAGATTGAACGAGGGCAAGTGTTTGGGAAGCGTTAGCTAGCCACAAATCAAACGTATGTACATATTATCCTTTTTTTTGTGCTATGTGTTTTAAGTTTAATTTTTATGACGTTCTTGTTGCTGGATGATACGTTACAAAGTCGCTTGTTCAGGCCACTGTTCATTTTTGTTTTATTCAAGGGAGGTCAATTAGTCTTGAGTCAACCTGACTGAGTTGTAGGCTATAATGTGTGGTGTAAAAGTGTTTCTAATATTTTTACTATTGGCCGAATAGCCAATACGTCATACGTCTTGAGTTCTATTTAACAAATAAACAGAATTTTTCTTTTTTCATTGCATCTTTTAGTGAATTAGTTCATACCCACAATATTTACGAAATCAAAATAGTTCTTTCGTTGTAATTTTTCAAACCATTCGTCGTCGCCGACTTCGCTAAAAAAAACAACAACAAACAAACAAAAACAGGCTGGGCCGAGTAAATCTTGCACCCCCAATAAAAGAATCCGCTCCGACGCCACTGCTTCTCCACTATCTCCGTAATTTCAATGTAGTCGGCCTCATCTTTTTGAAAACAACATCATGAGGGAGTCTAAGCGGTCGTCACCCATCGATGTCCACAAATGATTGAAAATGAGCTTCAACTTGCTGAAGGACTGTTCGGAAGAAGCTGAAGACTCTGGGGATGTTAAATCAGTCGAACTACAGTACTTGATAACCACACGGGATAATCCTCTATCATTTAACAGCAACTTTTGAGATTTCTTTAAAAGTTGAGCACTGTTTACTGGCATCAAGCAGGATTTCAAGCTCAGACAGCACAAGCTCTTGATCGTGGATGATTTTTGGGTGTGATTGCTTTATAGATCGGACGCGCTCGATGGTGCAGTTTCTATTTCTGTCAGCGGGTATCTTGAAAATTATGTAAATGGCTCTAGCAAATATTGTCTTGCACACTTGTAGTAAATACATCCTCAAGTATTCGGAACTCCTTTCTGTAGAATGTAAGGAAAGAAATTTCTGCTGTCGTTTCAGCGTGCGCGTCATACTTCTTTGCAAGTCGCCGGGTCCTGTGGTGCTTTAAGAAGTCTTCCTCGCATACTTTGCGCAAATGTCGATGCACTCTTAATTAAATCGTTCATCTTGCCATCGTCGTTGATATCTTCAAAAGACTTTAAAGCGCTCTGAATCAGCTGCATCGCGTCTACTACATTCAGCTCCTCCGCTTCTAAAAGCTCGGTTACGTTCTTAATTTTAAACATGATGTTTTTGGTAAAGTACATGCCGCAGATAAAATCAAGGTCTAGAAGCCTTTTGTGCAAGCCTGACGCAAAAGTTCAGGTTTTACTGTCAAATTCAGAATCGAATGAGGTTTTCATTGTTTCCAATGCTGCGACTATCTCTTCATAAGACGTAGAAACAGCTCTCACCGATTCGGCGCGTGCAGTCCACCTTGTTTTTTGATAAATTCTTAAGTTGAAGTGTATTTTCAATTTTATCCAGCTCTTTCTGCAAGCTTAAATGTCGTTTCGTGCTACCCGAAAGAAAAAACTTACAATGCTTCAAAAGTGTCAAAAACTCTCGGATAAGCGCGCTAGCATTACAAGCTGTCCCTAAGAAAATGTTTAACCTGTGAGCTTGGCATGGGACGTACGGAATATCTATTTTGCACTTCTCTGATAGCTTTTTTGAGTGCCGTGGTAGGTCTATATGCCAAACATGTTACTAGCAAAGTCGTACGATTGAAACGCTAGTTTATCGAGTGGAAGTGAAGGTTCTTCTGAATTTAAAATTAAAAATATTTTTTCGGCCAACTCTCAAGAGTTTTTTTTAACAGCGTCTATTTTAAAAGACGCCCCACAGGAACGAGCTCTTCATCATTTTCGATGACCTATCGGATATTCAACCTAGGCGGTCTTTATGTGACATATCGGGAGTAGTATCTGCTATAACGGAGAACATACCGGCGTTCTTGATCTCTTCTGTAATTATTTCACGAGTTTTCTCTCCAAGTAAATGGATGAATTCATTTTGAGAGCCCTTGCTCATATACTTACCGTTATGCTTCCGCGTATTTACTTCTTCTAACCACCTATTCATGACCGGACTATGTCGAGTAAGTAACTTCACAATTTGCGTGAAGATTCCATTATCTTGAGTGATTCCATCCTCTTGACCTCGGAAAGCCAAACCTTGCCGACAAAGGGTTCTTGCTGTGTCAATAAGTATCTGGATAACTTTTTGTGGATCTCCTTTCCTTGTTCTTCCTCAATTCGGATCGTCCGTAAAAGTTTATCAAGGAGAACGTCTCCGTGGCCTTTTCCATTGACAAAGTGTCAAAATTCTGACATCGCTGCTTTATGAGCTACTCAAGTGAAGTGTTCTTGTAATTTGCCCTTTTTCTTCTTTCCGCGACTTTTCAATTTGTGCCACTGGCGTACTCCAGCGTGCGATCATTCTTCACTATTTTCTTGTTAACACCATTAAACATAAACATGGCTGAAAATACGCATGGATTTACTGTATTGTTATTACTTTCGTTTGATGGGTACGCGATGCTCCGTGAAAATGTTCCGTGTCCGTGAAAACTGCCACTAAATTTGCACCTAGTTATCACTGTAAAAGTTGTTGGTTCAGGAACGACTGCTTTCTCTCATTCTCGGTGACCACTGCACTGACCTTAGTGAGCACCCCACCCTTTGAGGAACCTTGGAACCATTAACCTGTTAATTTTGTCACAATAGCGCGAATATCTGACGATGCGCCGAGATAAGCGGTAGCAGGTCATAAGTTATGATTCATAACATTCCTCCGAGAACATCTCAATGAGTGAGCTTGACCTGAAGCTATCAATGTGCTCACAAACACCCTCTGTCTAGCCACATGGCACAGATGCTGGGCTCGCTTTGCTGTGAAGCTGAGTCGCTCTGCATAATGAACGCGGGATGTTACACCCACCCAGGAACGAGCCGATGAGTTCATCCCTTGTCCTTGGTCCCATATTGCTCATCTGTCATTCTTTCTTCAGTTTTCATGCACCGAGGACTGAAAGTGAAACTTTTAAAATGGTTATTTTGCCAACTCTTCCTCTTGCCGCACTGGGCTATTGCCTGGCTGTACGAAATTATTGCAGCGTCCGTTTTTGCCGACTGTCGGTAAAAATGCCGATTGTCAGTATAATATTTTTTATTTTAAATCAGACCAAATCGTATATGGCCATGCCCCGTTTTGCTTTTTTAAATGCTGTTTTGGGAAATGTTACGACTACTTCAGGATTTGCCGACTGCCGACTAATGTCGTATTTGCCGACTGAGAAAATACCTGAGGGGGGGAGAGACACCCCTCCAGCCCCACTTCCTCCCCCCACTCGAACCACCCCTAGTTATACGTCTGTATTATCTCCTTTCTTATGAAGGGGGAGAATCAATGCAGAAATCCAGTCGTTGGGGAGTCTCTCTGTTTCCCAAATTTTGCAGATAATTTCCAATAGTTTATCTAGCGTCTTGTCACCAGCATATTTCCAAAGTTCGCTGATTATAGAGTCTTCACCTGGTGCCTTGTAGTCCTTCGCCGATTGAATAATTTGTTTGATTTCTTCCTTCGTATGTGGTAATGAATCTGGATGAACTTTCACAATGTCTTCAAAATTAAAGTTGACTTTGGAGCTTCGCAGTTGAGAAGTGACGCAAAATAATTCGCTGGAATGTGACAGTTGTCTCTATCATTATGAGCAATTTTACCATTGGTGGTTTTGAAATGTAGGCTTGGCGGGTTATATTAGCTAAGACTGGATTCAAAGGTTCGATAGAAGTTCCGGATTTTGTTCCTCTCAAAGTCTTGATCAATTTGCACAGCTGTGTTTTGTCGAATGTATATTTCACCCCCGGATGATCGCAGCTTGTTTTCTTTCATCAAGCAAGTTTGCCCTGTTAACCTCGTTCTTCTGAGAGTTCCATTTCTGCCATGCGAGCTATCTTTGATTTACTGCCGAATCACACTCACTGTTCCACCATACATGTTTCCTTCTTTTTGAAAGTGAAATCGTCTCCCTTGCTGTATCGACCATGGCCTCTTGTAGTTGTTACCAGTTTACGGGGGCCAAGGAATCAAGTTTCTGGGTGAACTTGGTTGGACTAAAGCTTTTCGGCGTCAAATCTATCTATCCTTTTCACATGAGTCTTTCTGGAATTTCTTGGAATTAGTTGAACTTTATAATCTTTGAAAGATAGTGATCTGAATCAAGTCGGGCACTCCTCAGAAATTTTACATTCTGGATCTCTCGTTGTGCTTTCCGGGTGATGGCAACGTGGTCAATTTGAAATTATCCAAGGTTTGGATTTGGAGATGTCCAAGTCTTCTGTTTTCTAGGCAAATGCTTGAAAGCAGTTGATTACAGTACGAGATTGAACGCCCTACACAGTTCAACAAGTCTCTCTCCAATGCGATTTGTTCTGTTATGGGTCGGGTAGTTTCCTACAATGCTCTGGAATTTCCTTCCGTTACCAAGCTGGGCATTAAAATCTCCAACCAGAATAATGGTGTGTTTGTCTGGAACTTTGGAGATGATATCTTCTAGTTCTTCCCAGAATTGATCTGTTGTTTCTTGATCTGGCTTATTTGCCTGGTTGATTGGTGTATGGACGTTCACTATGGCCTATACCTTATTTGTGCTTCGGAATGAAAGAATAGAGACACGACTGTTCGGGGGGTTGAAGTCTGTGATTGAATCCAGAATCTGCTTGTTGACAGCTTGCTGGGCCCAAAGTTGCAGGTTCGTATCCTGGCGCAGTCAGCTGGCATTTGAGGGTGCGCAAATGCGAGGGAGCCGTGTCAGTATATTTACTGGCACGTTAAAGATCCCCTTCAGGGCATAATTCCGGCTCCCCGGCGACTCTAAAAGCCAGAGTAGTTAAAAGGGACGTAAAACCAATAGCATTATTATTGTTATTCTTGTTGACAACAAATCCTGTACCTAGAAGAGGGATAGTTTTTACCACTCGTTTGCCAGTTTTACCTTTACAAATCCTGAATCCCTCTGATTCGAAGGCTTGCTCATCTGTAAATCTCGTTTCCTGAATCGCCGCAATTAGTTGGTGTAAGGTATTTGTGAGTTGTTTAATTTACCAACCTTCAGGAGGGAATTTACATTACAAGTGGCAAAGTAGTTTGGGCGTTTGTGTTTAATCTTTCGTGGAGTCTCCGATACCTCCAAGCATATTGGTGCAGGCTCCCCAGAGTCCGAAAGCCTGCATGCGTCGTCCAAGGCGACGGTGGATTGATTATCACCTGGGGTAGTAGCTTCTGCTGACCTTTCCGCCATGGTTTTGGCAGTTAGAAAACTGTAGATTCGGGCCGATGATATTCCGCACCGGCCAAAGTACTACCAAGGTTGTGAGCCTCGGAGTCTCCAGCACTGATCTGCTCGCCGACCCAGCTTTCCGGTGGGATTTTTTACCGAACCTTCCACTGAGTTGCTCGGCTGAACAGGGGGCACCTCTTGTAGGTTACATGCTGGAGTTGGAGTGAAAGAGGCTAGTTGGATTCTCTTGCTGAATCCAATATACAGTATTACTGTTGCAGGTGACTAGCAACAACGCATTACACTCCCATTTGCCCAGAGTCACAATGACTCCTCCCAGGTTGATTCCTGGGACCCAACTATTATGCTTTATTAATAATTACTTACCTTAAACAGATGACTAGCCTTTCATTCGCACAATTGATTCTCCTCCAGTTAGTGCTTTGTTCACTTGGGGAGATAAACGCACAAATACTAGCGTTCTGGATGACGCCGGTATTACGAGCACAAAAGCAATGTTAGCCCAACACCAACTCCGATGGGTAGGTCACTTGATCCGCATGCTAAATCATCGCATTCCAAAACAAGTACTGAACTCTGAACTTAGTGAGAGCGTTCGGCACTATAGAGGTCAGAGAAAGAAGTATCCGCCCTCAAGAAATGTAACATCAATGATGGTAAATGGGAAATGTACGCGCAGGATCGTCCAACATGGAGAAGCACCAATCATGAAGGGATTGCTGTTTTGGAAGAGCAGAGGTGTAGCACTGCAGCAGAACTGTGCACGAGGAGAAAACAGCGTGAGATCTTTAGAGGGAATGGTCATTTGCCAGCTGGCTGCTCAATATATGTGTGTCATCACAGCAGTAGAGTGTGTAGCTCACGGATTGGATTGATCAGTCATCTGAGGAAGCATCGGTATGAAGACTAATTCATACTCGCTCGCGAGTGAATGCCAATCCCAAAATATATATAAATGAAAGCTTGTCTGGTTTTTTTTTCAGAATTCCTACGGAAATTTGCGTTATTAACGCGTTTCAGACCGTTTTATAACGGAAGCGCGCGAAAATAATTTTTTTGTCTGTCTGTGGACAAATTTGTGTCCTTTTAACTCGAGAACGGCTGGGTGGATCAACGTAAAATTTGGTACAGATATCCATCAGAGGCACGACACCAATCATTGATGTAACTCTTCTCCGTACCTCACATAAAAGGGGGCCTACCCCCTTAGAATATATGCTGAAATAGTCGTAGAAGGGTGACACAAAGCTCATTTTCAGCCCCTCAATGTGAGAAACAAAATTCTGGGCCCCCGAAAACCACTTTTTAAGGCCCTAAAACCAACAGTTTTTGAGATATTCCCAGAAAACTTATTTCATTTAATAAACTAATGAGAGAATGCAAGTCGGTAACCATGGCAACAGATTCTCAGAGGTCATCTATTTCTGTAAGACGCAATGCAATTCCATTTATTACATTACTGTGAAAGTTTGCAAATGGCTATAAGCTTATAACGGAACCAAATTAAGATGTAAAATTCATCAATACATGAAATGTGCTTAAGGGGGTCAAGGGGTACTCTAGAATTTGTTCACGCGATTTACACGTGCGGGTGTGGTACGGAAGGTCTATTATATCCCTATACCTATATTATTATTATAATAATTATTATTATTATTATCATATTATGCCGTACAATGACTAGACAAAAGTAGGGATAAAAGGCCGGTCCTAGCACAGGGGCTAATGGACAATATGGTCGCCGCGCGCAACCTACCCCATGCTGGTCGTATAGAGCGAGAGTCATAGCTGGCACAGGGGCTAGTATATATATATAGCGTGTAAACTGACGCAGAAGCTAGTAATGAATGGAGATTGTTGGAAGAAATGAAAACGTAAAAACCCTAACAGTGGGCGATGTTGGTTGATTCCTCAGTTTAAGGGGCTGCGACAACGCGGTCATGTAGCCCCATGTACTTTTGGGTGTGGGTAGAATCTGTCTGATAACCGGTGTTAATTGTGATGACTATATTAGTGTGAATTATCTGTTTATTTTAAATTCATGTAATGACTGCAGACATTGAATTTTTTCAATTAGTTCCTACTTTTGCCGTCAAAGGCCACCGTCAACGACTAATCGTTCAGAACTTTGTTACCAGATGCCATCGCAGTCGACTCCTGGCGACGAACGTCGGAACCTTGGCATGTTAAAGAAGTTCCTGCGTTCGTTGCCAAGAGCCGACTGCGGTGGCGTCTGGTAGCTATGTTCTGAACTAGTAGTCGTGGACGGTGGCGTTTGGCAGCAAAAGTAGGAACTATTTGAAAAATTCAAATGTCTGCAGTCCTTACTTGAATTTAAAAAACAGATAACACACAGCCAAAGTACACGGGGCTACATGACTGCATTGTCGCAGCCCCTAAACTTGAGAACCAACCAACGTCGGAACCTAAGAGCGTTTGTCAAATGTTTAACCTAATTTAGCTTCACACAGGTGTATTAATGATAATGGAGTAAAATCAAAGCGCAGATCATTCACTGAAACAAATGTTACATATTTCAATGACTTATTAACTAAGGAAACATGGTCAGAAATTTATAAACTAGAAAATGTAAATGATAAATTTAATGCATTTAACAGTACCCTAAAACACTATTTTGATACAGCATTCCCCTTTAGACAAAGAACTGTTCAAAATAACAAAACTAACAATTGGATAACAACAGGGATTATAAATTCATGTCAAAGAAAGAAATTTCTACACAAATTATATAAACAATACCACACAACACCTGAATTCAATTTATACTACAAAAAATACACTAGCATATTAAATAAGGTAATAAGACTAGCAAAGAAAATGCATAATGATAATTTTATTTCCCAATCATCTAATAAAAACAGGGCTATGTGGTCCGTGATAAAGAAATAAACTGGAAAATCTGCTAAAATACAAAGGAACATTACACTGACCAGAAATAATAAAGTGATAAATAATCCAGAGGAAATAGCAAACACTTTCAATGACTATTTTCTGGAAATTCCACAAAAAATATTAAATAAATCACAAGTAAATACACTAAATTCTAATAATAAAATAAATATATGTAGTGATTCTTTATTTATAAATCGTGTCACAAGTGAAGAGGTAAGAATAGTTATAAAAGAGCTAAAAAATAAATTTTGTGCTGGCATTGATGGCATCCCTGATGCAATTTTAAAGAAATGTGTAGAAAATATAATAAATCCACTTACACACTTAATAAACAGTTCAATTTTCTCAGGAACTTACCCGGATATTTTGAAGTTATCAAAAGTAATTCCAGTGCACAAAAACGGTTCAAAAGATGAATTAGATAACTATCGTCCTGTTACCTTACCAACTGGTATCGCAAAAATTGTGGAAAAAATCATGTATAGGAGACTGATAAGTTTTATAGAAAAAAAAAATCAAACTCACAACATGGATTCAGAACGGAAAATCTACACAGACAGCAATTTATGAATGTATTAATAGTATACTGAAATTAATTGACAATAAGGAACATGTAACTGGCCTATTCTTGGATTTATCGAAAGCATTTGATGTTGTTGACCATAAAATCCTCCTTACAAAACTAAATCAATATGGTATTAGAGGTCTAGCTAATAAATTGATAGAGTCTTACTTAACAAGGCGTAAACAAATAGTAAGCTAGAGACACAAGGATGATGGAACCAAATTACATAATGAAACATTGTCCAATGAGGGAATTATTAAATTTGGAATACCCCAGGGATCGGTTTTGGGCCCACTACTCTTCCTTCTATATATCAATGATATAACACAGAACGTTCATTCACATAAGGAAATTTTGTTTGCGGACGATAAAACACTCGTAATAAAAGGTGAAACTAAACAGGTCATACAGCAGTCTGCTGACTCCCTTACAGGAGAGTTAACCAAATGGTCACAAGATAATCACCTCATAATCAACTATAAAAAAACAGTATGTCTAAATTTCCACACTATACAGAATAGGAATCCTGCGAAGCCCAACATAACATTAAATGGTCATCAAATAGAAAATAAATCAGAAACAAAGTTTTTAGGACTATGGATACAACATGACTTGAAATGGAATAAACATATACAATATCTGAAAACTAAACTGAACTCGATGTGCTTTGCGTTACGTATTTTAAAAACCTGCACTAGCATGCACACATTTAGAAATAGGCTACTTATTTTGCTTATTTCCATTCATACTTAAGATATGGGGTCATATTTTGGGGTATGTCGCCAGGTGTACTAAGCACGTTTAGGATACAAAAGAGGGCGATTAGAATTATGGCAAATGTAAACACTAAAGAATCATGTAGACCTCTGTTTAAAGATTTAAACATTCTCCCTCTCCCCTGTATATATATCTTTGAAAGTAATATGTTTTGTAAAAAGAATTTAATGAATAAGGATGTTTTTCTTAAAACAAACAATGATGTTCATAGGCATAACACAAGACAAGATCAAAACATTCATATTTCACACACACACCCAAGCATATATCAAAAAGGAACTTATCACACAGGAGTTAAATTATACAATAAACTACCCCCAGTATATAAAACTTGCTCCAAAAATAAAAACATTTGATAGAATGTTGAAAGCTTATCTGCAGTGCCATTGTTTTTACTCTGTAGTTGAATATCTTAGCGTATAGGAGCGATGAAATCTATAATTATATTTTACTTTTCTATTTTAATTGTAATACCTAGCTGTAAGTTGCTGTATTTATAGAATTAAGTTTTCATATTATGATAATAGAGTTAGGTGTAAATAGTTGTCCAATAAGATTGTATCTCTTAAGATCTGTTATTATAATAAGTTATAAATTGTTATAGTATTAGTATTACTGTATATACCTATTAGTACTTTTATTTTATAGATGTAAATTCTGACGTGTCCTATATCAAAAATGTATTGTATACATGTATTTGATCAAATGGAATTAATAAAACTATCTATCTATCTATTAGTGGAAGGTTCTTTAACATGCCATAAATCTATGACATGGGGCCGCCGGCTTTACTTCCCCTCCGAAGGAAGGCATACTGAGGGATTTTTAACGCTCTTAAAAAATCCGACGACTTCGGCCGGGTTTGAACCTGCGATCTTGGGCATAGAAGCTCAGCATGCTACCAACTACGCCACCGAAGATGCTGTCACGGACTATTTTGTAGAGCTTTTCATGCTGAACAATTCTTACACTCATAGTATATAGATATTTTTAATGGTTTTCCCAGCGTAAAAAAGCGCACAGATGGTAGGTTTTTTTTTCGACTTTTTCACTGAAATCGTTAGACTACTGCTCGGCTTCCTTTGGTCATAAACAAATTATTTTCTACAGCAACCTTCCTCGAGAAATCCTTTACAGAATGGAGAAATCGCATCAAAATCCATTCAGTGCTTCTCGAGATTACCCGGAACATCCAAGAATCGGGGACTTAGTTTTATACCGTACTAACAAGGGGAGGATACGATGCATGGGTCACCGATTCGAACCATCTTTAGTACACGTGTCGGGCATGACTAGGCGTATACCAGGTGCAAGTAGTAAGGTGCGCTTCTCAGCCGATTCCGAGAAAATAATTATTAATTATTCGTAATTGCTGTAGCGCGTTCATGTGCGCTGTACGTTAACTTGAAGCCAAGGAGCGCATGGTTCAGCGGTAAGAGCCCTGCTTCGTAAGCGTGCGATCACTGGTTCGAATACCACCGGTGAGCTTTTTTTTTTCCAGTAGGCCCAGGTGTCGTGAATAATGTTTATTTAGCAGTCAATTGTAATAACGTGTTCTGTGAGCGGGAAAAAGGATTCTGAAATCATCGTATGGGGTAGAACGTTTGTGACATTACATAATGTACAATCGGGGCATTGCAAATACATTGGTATTATAAATACGTTATGTATACGTTTACGTTTATACACTGAAGGCTCAGTCTGTTCCGTTAATTGCACGTCAGTGAACCTTCAGACCACTCCGTACCCCGCAAATAGTGTCTCATGTTATGGGTATTGGTTGTGTTACCGTTTTTACTATTCATGACATTCATCAACACACAAATATTTCTATTTTTTTACACACTCCTAATACATAACAATTCCAAGACTTTTTTTTCCTTCACTGCCTACTTGATATTTGTACTCTCGCACTACCTTTTTGTTACTCTGTTCTCACTGCCTTCTCGATACTCTGTTGCTACAGTTGGAATGTGTTCGGAACTGGCGAAGTCACCTGCACACAAACTAACGATAACGGTGGGCAGGAGGATAAACGGTTCACCCAGGAACCATTGAATGCCGCATTCGTTCCTTGACTCTTGATGTAGCAATTGGCAACTCAAACTAACACTTGGGGCGCTGCGGTCGGTCTGGATAAGTAGGGTTTAAAATACTCAATAACACGCGTTTGATATGGAACACTTTTTATTTTTCGGTTATAATCAGTAAATGTGGTCTCTAAAGTAATGACAGTGTTATTTTTAATTGGATATATGTATAACTGTGCGATACACGTGATCTAATTTGTGTGTTCCACTGGATTTTTTGGTGTCATTTGTATATTATCAAGCATCAGTTTTTTTGGTTGATGTAGATCAGCTGATTCAAATTTACACAGGGCTACACTTCGGACATTATTTCGGTACTAGTATGCGCAATATAATGTAAATGTCGATCCTGAGTCAACGCCGAGGACATTCAAATAGAGAAATACGGTACATAAACAAATAAATAACACACCGAAGCTGTGCTACTTTTATCATTCCGAGACTAGCATCCACGCAAACCAGACGCCACTGTTCCAAGCTCCGACGTATATCGTGAATTGATGTCAAACTGATGATCCGCCAGCCTTTCCGCCAAGCCTACACCTCGTAATCGCTAAGTTCTTCGATATTCGAGCTATTCCACTACGAGTCATATAGGCCTAATTTGCCTCCCCGTGGGCACTGTAGAATGAGTGATTCCGCTACCATTCAAATATTCAACACCAAACCCACCTTTTAACCATCCAAATCAAGCAATTCCTGTCGCCCCACGAGTTTTAATACAAGTTAAACTCATCCCTTCTCCCTACCAAGCAGCCAATAATTAATTATTTAATTAATTATTCAAGTAACTTCAATCTTACCAGCGCGCCCATCGTAACAGCTGTTTTTAAACTGAATAACCTTCGCTGGCTTTATGTCGCAGGTCTTCTGTCTGTCTACCTCGACAAGTGTTAGATCCTTCCCGGGGTGGAAAGGTATTATTATTAGGTATTATTAGGTATCATCACATTTCGACTATAGCTATTTGCATCTTTTGGAAAGTGATGAAAACGTATAACCGCAGCCCTCTTATACATCGACTTACAGCCGTAAACTGAGCAATACACTTTCCTTTTACTCATTTTTCACTCTATCAACGAGTAAAACGTATTACTTATGTATAAAGATACGAACAATTTACCACGATCTGTTTACAAATACAAGAAACCATATACAAACAGTCACCACGTGACAAATGTACCCTACTTGGTAAGTTTCTCATTTTTACCGCTAGATGTCATATCAGATAGCTGGAGTTGCCAATATCATAAGAGTGGGAATAATTGTGCGATGTCGGATATTACACGTTATAGTGATGTGCCGGTGCCTACGAAGGCCGATGGAAGTGGACCGCATTCAAATTCCGCGACGAGGATGTAATCTCCTGTAAGATTTATTCCCACTCCCCTTTTCCGCTCACATAACACGTTATTACAATTGACTGCAAAATGAACATTATTCACGACACCTACTGTTGTACGAATTGCCTATGTTAAAAAAAATGCTGACCGGTGGAATTGGACCCGGTGATCCCACGCTCATGAAGCAGGACTCTTACCGCTGCACCATGAGCTTCTTGGCTTCATGTTAACGTACAGCGCACATGAACGCGCTACAGCAATTACGAATAATTACTAATTAATTTCTCGGAATCTGCTGAGAAGCGCACCTTACTACTTGCACCTGGTATACGCCTAGTCATGCCCTACAAGTGTACTAAAGATGGTTCGAATCGGTGACCCATGCATTGTATCCTCCCCTTGTAAGTAGAGACGTAAATAAAGCTTCAGAGTATGTATATTTTGTAATGGCTCTCGTTCAGCGTTAGGCTGTAGAATCTTGTGGATTTCCCTTACTTCTGTTCCAGGCAAATGCTGGGATGGTGTTCTACTTGAGGCCACGGCCACCTCCTTCCGAATTCTGTGCCTAATTTACAATACACACACAAGTACAGCAATCACAATAATACAGGTTATCACACAAGTTACACACAAATTCACGGGGCTATATGACCACGATGTTGCAGCCCCTAAACTAAGTAACAATAACATCAATGAAAATAGAAAGACATTTTAAAAAATTGCATCTTTGTGTGGGAAATTTGAACAAGTTCCGGAGAGGTTCTTAACGAGAAATGTTCTTGAATCAAGTTGGCGAGACTGACTGTTATTGGACTGTAGTGGTGGTGCCCATAATTCTTTGGTGGTGACCGGTTACGATCTGTCGATATTTTCTATATCTTTTCGAATGTATTTGGATATTGTATGATCATAGCCGCGGGAATGAATATACCCTGCATAAAGTCCCATATAAAGTGAGGAAAAGCCTACTTAATTGTATTTCTCGTCCTTGAATTCTCTAAATGCATGCCTACGAGCCTGTTGTGTACCTCTGAGATAACCTCATTTCTAGGAGCTATTTATTATATTAATTAACCCCTGTAATCAGTAAAGCTGAAAAGTGCCTCATTGTATGGAGGTTAATTGGTATTAGCTATGGCTGGGTGTAGATCTTTCGAGATAGCCAAGTACGTGATCCCGGCGTTCCGTTTGGACTGCCATCTATCGTAGAATCCAAATATTCTTGTTTGAGATAGAGATATATTTCCCAGTTGACAAATAGGCTACTCCGGAAACCTTGTCTTTTGCCGAAGGGAGGAACTGCTTACATTATTAAATAAGATCTAATTGCAACTACTCTCCCACAGGGAGATAAACTAGTCGGTATCAATACTCGGCACAGTTCCAAGTAGGCTACTACAGCCATCAGCACGACAGATTCCACACACACACCGTAGTAAGAGTTTTACTCCCTTTTAACTACTGTAAGTGGTAGAGATGCGGATTGCCGGAATTTTGTTCTGAAGGGATCTGTAATATGCCACGGTTTCCTCTCATTTAAGCACCCTCAACTGCCAACTGACTCCGCTGGGATTTGATCCCACAACCTTGGGAGCAGGAGGCAAGAATGTTACTGCTACACCACGTAGCTGCACGACCACAATGTTGTAAGGAACAACAACAAAAGTATTACATCTGAAAGTATGATGTAATATTGGTCCGCCTTGTCAGTGCAATTTATTCAATAATTTTAACAACTACCGGTAGTACATGTTTCGAGTCTTACCGACCCCTCCTTGGCTAGATATATGATTTCAATGCTAAAATATATAATATAAATATAAGAAAAAACAAAAAACCTAGGCTAAGTAATTTAAAACATAAAGGTCGTAATTTATACAAAGATAAAAATATCTATTGAAAATACAGGGTGTATCTTAATTATATCGACAAAAACATCAGGGACACTCTGCGTGTTATGTAAAAGACGATGCCGTAATCGGATTGGCGGAGAAAACTTTTCCCTTCGAAAAAATGAGGTTAGGCCTACTTTGTTACTTCCGAGCGCGCGATTCAACTCGACGAATTCGCCGTATTTGCTGAGCCAGAGAGCAAGCCTCTGGCCACTGCTGTGCTTCAAGCAAGTGAAGGGAGTGTGATAGAAGGAGACAGAGATATGTTGGCGGGAACGCACAAGTTTCCTCGGCTTGCACTTTGGCTCACCAAATATGGCGAGGCCGTCAATTTAAATCGTGTGAATGGAAGTAACAAAGTAACCTCATTTTTTCGAAGGGAAAAAATTTCTCCGCTAATCCGTCTTTTACATAACACACAGAGCGTCCCTGATTTTTTTGTGTGTTACATCTTTCCACTCGGTTGCTGGATATTTTTGTGGGAGTGATTTTGAAAATTGGGACGGAAGTGTGTAAGACGCAGTGCAAGAGTAGAAATATCAAGTAGGCAGTGAAGAAAAAAATGTCAGTCTCTGTTAACGTAGCTTAGTTACTGGCAGGAGAGTGATGTAGCAGCCGAGTATCAAGAAGGCAGTGCGAGAGTAGAAATATCAAGTAGGCAGTGAAGAAAAAAAAGAGTCTTGGAATTGTTATGTATTATGAGAGTGTAAAAAATAATAAGATATTTTGTGTGTTGATGAATGTCAAGGATAATAAAAACGGTAACAACTTCAAGGTAGGATAACATGTCCGACGTTACACATCATATGCGAAGGCTCGTATCTTTTTTTGTCGGTACAAAGCATGCATTCATTATAAAAACAACTTAAAACGTTTGTATAGAAACTTGATAATTTTGTGGATAAACACTGTCTGGGTCTTCCGTTCAGTTTACACAATAAAATCTGTTGTGTGCAGTGGCATTTTAGCATTGAATTCATATATCTAGCTGAAGAAGAGTCAGTTGGGACTCGAAACATGTAGGCCTACTACTGTAGTTATTAATATAGTTGAATAAATAGTATTGACAAGGCAGACCAATATTTGATTGAGATTTAATTTGTAAGTCAACACAGACCCAAGAAAAGGAAAAAATGATTTGCATAAAAACCACACACAATGAAAGAAGTCAAGCTGTATATCAGCTATTACCAACCCAAAACGATCCAGTCAGTCTGAGAAACTAGACTTTATATCATTTCAAATGACGCATGCTACAAATGCTACACATGTTAGAAAGGCTCAGGAGTGCTCTTTCAACAGACTCCATTACCCATTAACTTAGGCTTTCCGCGTGGGGAACGGAGAGCGGGAGGTGGACTCTGCTGCGTGACGTCACGCACTCGCCGTCTCCGTATCGCATAACGCCAGACCCCAGGAGTAAACTCAGACTCAACAGACTCCATTACCCATTAACTTAGGCTTCCCGCGTGGGGAACGGAGAGCGGGAGGTGGACTCTGCTGCGTGACGTCACGCACTCGCCGTCTCCGTATCGCATAACGCCAGACCCCAGGAGTAAACTCAGACTCAACAGACTCCATTACCCATTAACTTAGGCTTCCCGCGTGGGGAACGGAGAGCGGGAGGTGGACTCTGCTGCGTGACGTCACGCACTCGCCGTCTCCGTATCGCATAACGCCAGACCCCAGGAGTAAACTCAGACTCAACAGACTCCATTACCCATTAACTTAGTCTTCCCGCGCGGGGAACGGAGAGCGGGAGGTGCCCTCTGCTGCATGACGTCACGCACTCGCCGTCTCCGTATCGCATAAAGCCAGACCCCAGGAGTAAACTCAGACTCGGTGCATATGCACTGAACAACATGATGACGTCATGCACGCCTTAACCGTGACCCATAACGGTAGACCTAAGCATAACGATGAAGTCGACAAGATCATTTGAAATGATAAAAGGGTTGCGTAACACTGAATGACGTATCACTCCCTGACAGCTTTTTCTAAAGTACAAAAATTAGCTGAAATACTTGCAGTAATGATGGGGAAAACATGTGGAGATGATATAGTAATAGGTGTTTACTCCGCTGTCTGTGACCCATCCACCGTCCCAAATTTGATCAAGACTTATACAGGTAAAAGTCCAGCTGTGCCCGCCATTATGCGCATGAATTATCGTCAAAGACAGTATTGCCATCCCCGTGCTTATAGTATTACTCATTGCTCTTTTGTCAACGGTGTCCCACTAGCTTCCCGCAGCTATGGCTGCGCCTCAACCTGACTATTCTAACCTTCGTTTTGTCCATACCAATGGTTTTTGACAATGGTTACGGCCTAACACGTCCATCCAATGGTTTTTGACAATGGTTACAGCCTAATTCGTCTAGACAATGGTCTTTGACCATGGTTACGGCATAACACATCCATCCAATGGTTTCTGACAATGGCTACAGCCTAATTCGTCCAGACAATGGTTACGGCCTAACACGTCCATCCAATGGTTTTTGACATAGTTACAGTCTAATTCGTCCTGACAATGGTCTTTGACAATGGTTACGGCCAAACACGTCCATCCAATGGTTTTTGACAATGGTTACAGCCTAATTCGTCCAGACGATGATTTTTGACAGTGGTTATGGCCTAACACGTCCATCCAATGGTTTTTGGCAATGGTTACAGCCTAATTCATCCAGACAATGGTTACAGCCTAACACATTTTGACAATGGTTACAGCCTAATTCGTTCAGACAATGGCTTTTGACAATGGTTGCATCGTAACGCGTCTAGATCAATGTCCTTTTTTGTCACAGTGGTATTGTTTCCCACATGTCGGAAGCAATGTATGTGCCGTTGAGTGCGCCTTGTTGACAGTTGAACGAGATTCGAGTGCTGTCGGATCATGGCTGCCGTTGTTAAAAGAGCAATAAATAAGAACACTTATTTATGTAATTTAGCACATACAGCTGGTGCCGCCGAAGTGACCAGTCGAGCTTGGATAGCTCTAAGTTTTTCTCCGGTCCCTTGAATTTCCTATTGTGGATAACTCGAAGTTTTGGTTCCGGAAGTCATCAAGATTTGTTTGGCTGAAACAGGTTTTGTCAGTTTCAAGCCCAGTCCCTAGTTTGATTTTCAGTTCTGCTCAAGGTCAGTAAGCGCATCTCTCTCGCTTTATCGCCCCCCCCCCCCCCCCCCCCCCTCCCTGCTTCGACAACACCTTGGAAAGGAAGCAGACTTCGTAGGTCAATTTCGGTGTTCGTGGACGATCGGCAAAGTTTGGATAGAGTTTCTTCCCCGCGCCCCTGCTTCCTTAGTGCGCGGTAAGTCTTCGAGCCGGTAGCATCGTGTCTTAATAGGCAAGTGAGCGTTTGGTTACAATCGCAGCAAGTGAGCCGGATTTAAGTGCAAATTTCTTTGTAGGTTACCATGTCTCTTTCCAAACCAAGTCGCTCAACATCGGGCTCAAAGCTGAAGACACTGAATCTAGCTGAGAAGATTAAAGTCATCGAGGAAGCTGAGCTGGGCCTGTTTTAAAGGTCGTTTTCCATTATTATACACCCTAACCCCTCCCAAACGACCGTTTTGGATAACTCGAATTCGTGGATAACTCTAAGTATTTTTTGGTCCCTTGAGCTTCGAGATATCCAAGTTCGACTGTAATTGCAATTGATAATGTCCCCGCAAAAGATGAAAATCATATATTGAATTGAAAGCGAAAAAGAAAAGTGATACTTCATTCAGAATTAATGAATGATTGCTCCTTGCTCTTCTTATTTGGTGGCTATACCTCGTGTAGATACCACAGCATCACAGCAGTCTGCTCGCGGTAGCATCGGGCCAAGGTTCGAGTCCTGGCAGGGTGTCTACTACTCTGGAAAACAGGGAATTTTTAAATCCTGGAAAACTCATGGAATTATCAGGTTTTTTTAATGACACTCAGGGAATTTTAGTTTTATAAGGTCCAGCCTTGAATAATTTGAAATTAAGAATTTAAATTTTGATGGAGAAAAATATATTCTGGTGATGATTGTTGTAGATGTATAAGACGCGTTCAAAAAGTATCGAGCCGGAGGCATAATTACAGAAACCAGTGCCTGTATGTTAGAAGTATTGGCCCTGGCTGTTGAGGCACTTGTCCCACTGTGACACGAGGTGGTGAATGGCTGTCATAAAATTGCCTGGGCTGCGATGTGAACCAGTTCCGCACGTACAGCTCGACGTCGGCGTCCGAGGTGAATCGTTGGCCCCTCAGAGCCCTTTTCAGGGGACCAAACATGGCATAATCACAGGGAGAGAGGTCTGGACTGTATAGAGGGTGGCCGAGAACCTCCCATTTGAATTTCTGCAAGAGTGCCACAACTGTGTTTGCCGTATGAGGTCATGGAGCGACCATGGCGGCTATGACGTTCACTGTCACTCGGCAGTCCTGGGTAATAAGTGCATCAACCAGCTGGACGTTGTCATCGGTAATGCAGGGGGGTGCCCCAAACCGGGCATCATCAGCTAACGACACCCGTCCTTCCCTGAAGCGCTTGTGCCACGCCTTGACCCTTGCAAGGGACATGCAGTGTTCGCCGTACACTTGTGACATTCGACAATGAATGTCCGTTCCCTCTACTCCTTCCGCTGTCAGAAACCGAACAACACCTCTTTGCTCTTCGTTTGATGCCTCCATGTCACTGTTTGCAATGCGACTGGCAGCGTTGGACGATTGATGCATGCTGCTGCTCGCTTTGTATCGTCACGTGTTGTGCACGTGTGCCCTCTAGCGACGGGCTGTGACCTTCCACGCTCTGGTTGGAACCACACACGCCACGATTAGCCGATGTAGTCACCGGTTTGCGCATTCCAGCCTCCGGCTCGTTACTTTTTGAACGCACCTTATATGTTCGTTTCATTCATATCCCAAGTCGTTCCATCTATTAGATGGGTCGGCGAATGAGACCCCTCCACCAATTTCTGTCTCTGTACTTCTCTTCTTCTTCTTCAATGCTGTCCAAGTCCTGGCCCAATTGTTGGATGTCATTTCTCACCATGTCTGTATATCTCCTTCTTGGCCGTCCTCTTGGTCTTCGGTCATGGAGCTGCATCTCATACATTTGATTTGGAATTCTGGTAACATCCATCCTTCGCATATGGCCAAACCACATGAGCCTTACCTTATATGTTCGTACTGACGTTAAATCAGTAAGCTCTTATTTCTTGCAAGATAGAGCACACAAATTATGAGTGTAGGCTGTGTATATAAATGTGTAACTGTATGATTTGTGAGAGCATTACTACTTTCAATAATCGCAAGTACAATAGGCTTGTAGTAGTACAACAGTGGGGTGTGTCGCTTGCTTGGATGAAAAATTTAGAAATTGTCGAAATATAACAATAACTTTATTAAACACAAATTGTGCACTTTTACAAATGAATATTCACATCGTGCAATAATTAATAATTGAGCCTGGTCGCTGTGTGCATTTATCAACATGGTACCATTCACAATGCTGACAAACACAATCAGCTGAAGGCTCGTGATAGGTCTTTAACTTGCAAACTCTACGATGATAGCCATGCACGGCCATGGAGTTGACGAAGTGTCGAAGGTCCTGGTTCGCATCTGACCATGTCCTGTTCATCTTGGCGTCAGTTGATTAGAACTGTAGCCAGATGTTCTTTCATTTATTTTCCCTTTCTTCCAACAATTTATTCCAGCTATCCGTAGAAGGGAGAGCCAACTTGAACCTCAAATCTTCTATGAGGAAAGATTCCCCAGCAAGCTCATAGACTAGCCGTGATCGTGTATATCGAGATACACCAATCTTGCCTTGACTTTTTCCAAAGTGAAGAGGTCACTCTCAGTTAGTTTAGCCCATGTAATATCTATTCCGTAAGCAATAATGAAATAATGCCATGGTAGACTTGAGAGATAGTCTATTTAAGAACTTGATATCGTATATAGCTTTCGTAGCTGCTGTTGCTCTGAATCTTGTGTGTAGTTGGAAAGATTTAGTCATCTGAAGGATAAGGCCAAGCTATTTGAAGCTATTTACGATGTGTAGTGGCTATGATTTGAAAAGTACTCTATCATGTGGGGATAGCCGTCCACCCTTCCTAAATATCATATGTACAGTTTTTTCGGCATTCACTTCTAGCTCATTAGCATTGGCCCATTTTTCCAGTGCAGTTACTGCCACTTGTAATTCATTGATGTCATGCGACCCTAGAACGATATCATCAGCGTACAAATATATCCTTACTTCCTGCGATTCTTCTCTAATTATCCGTACAACATCATTAGTGGCAACATTAAATAATAATGGGGTGAGGGGGTCACCTTGCAGTACGCCATTGGTTTAGACGATCGCCACATTGTCTGAGGTTCTGACAGTGTTAACCCTCAACATGTTAAGGGCCAGAACAGTGATCTCTGTGGTTTCTTCCACTAACGACTCAAGTTTTGAAGAGATGATGTCGAAATATAGAAGAAAATATTTTTCTGTTTTTTTCTTTGTCTGTCTTTTCCATGGTGTCCACAGGCAGGGAAAGTCAGGAATATCTTTTTGACTCATAGAGTCACCCATTTTTCCGTATTGACTTAATATACCAAACAAAAGTTTATCAGTTCCGCCTCGTCAATACAATATATTTAAAACTTCATGAAATAATTAGGAGAGTGTGACATGTGATTATTTCATGAAGTTTTAAATATATTGTATTGACGAGGCGGAACTGATAAACTTTTGTTTGGTAAGTCAGGAATAGTCAGGAATTTTGTTTTTGGTAAGGAAAAAGTGTGAAAAAATAGCATAAGTCAGGAAAAAATGGCAAAAAGTATTAGAAAGTCAGGAATTTTATATTAACCATACAGTATTTTGTGTTTTATAGCCATATTTTGATGTTACTAATTCAACTAATCTCTGAAGATAAAAAGCAATAACTCGCTGGACATTATGATAAGTTTCCATTTTGACACGTTTTATTGGCGTTGGTGTTGGGATGTGGCGACCCCATTGCCCAGCACATTGTACTACGTGTCTGCAATCCGCCTCTAAAATATTGTGCCTTGACATTCATAAACAAGAACATTTAAATGCCAATCACTTGATATTTCTTATTTCCATAATGGCAATTTTGATATACCTTTTTTCCGATGTTACGATGACTTCACAAGTCAGGAATTTTGTTGAAAAGTGGTCAGGAAAGTTGACATTGAAAATTCTGTGGACAACTTTGTCATACTTCCCTTTATTGTTGGATCACTTTCTGAAATGGTCTTTAAGTACAAACTCTGTTTTATATATGTATTATGGCCGCTACTGTTACTCCGGGAATTTTCTGATTTAACCTAGAAAAATCAGGGAATTGTCAGAGAAATGTGTTGGTTTGTTTTGGTAGGCACATCAGACATTTGAACACCCTGCTGATTGCTTGTACTCCCACGTATACAACACGACCTAATGTACATTTCATATTCAAACTGTCATGAAAAATACAAATGAAATTTGTAATGTTGGTGTTTTTCTTGTTTCTAGGTAACCTGGTAGTGATCAGAAATGACTGTGGAGATATGAATTTGAAACTTAAACCCCTTTCTTCTGTTAATGGAACACACAAAGCTTTCAACGCAGATCAGAAAAGCCATTCCAAAGCTAAGAAAGTGAATAAAGAGCCCTGGGATAATGCATTTCCTATATCGAGTAAGTATGTGTTTAAGTAGATCGGATAGGAGAAAAGAAGGGTTACAGTCGTGTCCCAGAGGAGGACAGTGCAAGTACGATACCTAAGTGTTTGCTTTTTTTTTCTCTCTCTCTGTGGTTACCATGGCAAGAAGTGTTTGTCATCTAGGCCTGAAAACCATATCCATTACCATACCTTTAATAGTTCCTGAAGGGCCAGATTAATTCTTAACATCAAACCCTGAAAAAAATTATTTGATTTTTTCGAGATATTAAGATATACCATTAAAGGCTAAAGAAGTGATGTACTTATCAATAATGACGTATGGAGCAGAAACTTGGCCGATGACGAGGAGAGATTTATTTATTATTTATCGTATGGCTTTTAGAGCCGGGAGTGTCCGATGACATGTTCGGCTCGCCTGAGTCTGTAGCTGCTTCCAGCGGACACCCTTAGGGTGAGCTACAAGTTCCGTTTAATTTCAAGTAGTTCAAACTTTCACTACCAGATATCAATGATACCTAGTGGTGAACGTTCGAACTTTGATAGAGTGTTCCGACGAAATCTAACCTAACAATTTAGCTTTACACAAGTTTAGTCTGTGAAAGGATCTTTTACATGCCATAAATCTATGACATGGGACAGCCGGCTTTACTTCCCCTCCGAAGGAAGGCATACTGAAGGATTTTTAATGCTCATAAAAAATCCGACGACTTCAGCCGGGTTTGATGAAAATAGAACACAGGCAGCCGGAATGAAATTCCTGAGGAGTATGCTACGGAAGACTAGGAGAGAAATGAAGACATTCGAAAGGAAGTGATGTACAGAAGCTGAATGATAAGCTTGAATAGAACAAAAAGATGGCATATTGGGCTTCACGGGCTGCGAAAGCCATCTTTTTGGAAGCTTCATAGGGAGCTTTTAGCTCTCGCAGTAAAGAGGTGCAGGTGCACTTCATAAAAAGGGAGGCAGCTCGCAGTTCGCTACTCCTGTGGGGTCCAGGCACGGGCACCAAGAGCCCGCTGATGAGCCAGCTTGGTGTCCGTGGCGAAACCCCACAAAAGACACGGCACAAACCTAGAACAATATATTGCTGAGTTTCGAATAGGACAGATTGAGATGGTATGGACATGTGAAAAGGATGAATGATGATAGAATGCCAAAACAAGTGATGGAGAGACATCATCATCTTGCACAGTTTCCAGCCACTGACTGGGTCTGTTTGGAGCATAAGCCTCCTCTTCTTGCCTAGAACGCCTCAATATAGCGCTGCCTTGGGTTTTTGTGGGTATCTACTCACATAACGTAGCGGCGGTGCTTTTGAGGATCCAACCAGCCTTCGGGCTGACTACCTAACAGACACACAGTCCTCCCACC
The DNA here is from genome assembly GCA_946902985.2 of Meconema thalassinum. Classification (NCBI taxonomy): domain Eukaryota; kingdom Metazoa; phylum Arthropoda; class Insecta; order Orthoptera; family Tettigoniidae; genus Meconema; species Meconema thalassinum. Next base: position 175,673,680 of record OX336398.1, on the reverse strand, counting down.
ATCTCTCAGCCTCCCCCCTTGTCCAGTCTTCTCCTCTCTTCTTCACGCTTTCTTCCACCCCCTTCAGCCACCTGTCTCTGGGTCTCTTTCCTTCCTTCCCACTTCGTCTCGTGTGTCTTCCTGGGTATCCTCTTCTCCTCCATTCGTTTTACATTCCATACCATGAGGCAAATGACTAAAAAGAGAGGACGAGGAAGACCTAGGGTACGGTGGATGAACTTAGTGAAAGACAGTGTGAGAGAATGGAACCTGGAGTGGAGTTCAGTGGCTGAGGAAGAATGGTGGAGAGACAGAGTAAGGTGGAGGAGTGTTATATTTGCTCCAACCCGACTTAGGCTGGAAAACGGAAAATGATGATGAGTAAGACACAAAAGTTGAAGGGTAGCAATGACAGCTCTTCTAGGCGCCTTAGATACTTACGCTTTGGACCAGAGAAGCTGATTTCTCAACAACAGTGGGGTGGGAGTAATTGGTACTCGTTCTAAATATCAGTTGCCCCTAGCCTCACTGGGGGTCATGTGAGAACTAATGCTACACTAGTCTGCCGTGTTAATGTGTTTAAAGATCGCTAGTAGGAAAGATATAACACTTGCAAAGGTATTGGTATGGTACATGGTTTCAACTTGTACCTTTGCAAGTGTTATGTATGACCACTGGTTTTGTAACGTGTTTTTCGAGGGGTTTTATGCAACTGGCATAAGTCAGTAGGAAGCCATTCTATATTTATTTACGCGGCAAATTGTTCAGCCAAGAGAATTTTTCATGTTAATTTATTATTATTATTAATTTATTATAATTATTATTAAGGTATTTTCGGAGCATTTTATAAAAATTATTAGCATTCAGATAGGTTTTCTATGTCTTAGAAAACGCTATCCAGCAAATTATTACGAACGACGATATCATAGAAAATTATCTGATTACGGAATTTTACGGAGTTTTCGTCAGTTAGGGACTATCTGTGAAATACTTGAGGAGTATGGATGCGCGTGCGTGTCGCTCCGATGTTCAGTGGAGTTAGTGACTATCTGTGAAATACTTGAGGAGTATGGATGCGCGTGCGTGTCGCTCCGATGTTCAGTGGAGTTAGTGACTATCTGTGAAATACTTGAGGAGTATGGATGCGCGTGCGTGTCGCTCCGATGTTCAGTGGAGTTAGGGACTATCTGTGAAATACTTGAGGAGTATGGATCCGCGTGCGTGTCGCTCCGATGTTCAGTGGAGTTAGTGACTATCTGTGAAATACTTGAGGTGTACGGTCGCAAGTGCGTGTCGCTCCGATGTTCAGTGGAGTTAGCGACGAACTTTTGTAAAACTTGGTTGTACGAGTGTTTGGGTCCGAGGTACGGACCATAGAATTATCTAATCTACCAGAATATCATCAAATTCCGACGGAGATGACGACGTCCAGGAGACTGTGGGAAGCTCACAACATCATCAAGAACGAGGGAAATGCTTTGGCAATTTCCAGTGGTAAGCGCCAATGACGCAGAAATACGCAATCTCTCATTTTCTTTGTTTTACATTTCATATTTCAGTAACTTCATAGCTTGGAAATAAGAGTAAAATCAATTTATCAGACTCCGTTTTCACGTAATTTTCTATCGGTAATATTCAAATCACAACGCTCCAATTTAAATTTTATACTTATTATTATTAATTTTGCTATTCTTGTTTTATATAATAAATTCATTTCTTTTACAATGCAATCTTTGCTTTCAGTAGGTAGCATTAGATATAGACCAATTCCTTCTCCTGATACAATTGTTTGTTGGGTTAATGATCAAATCATACCACGATCTGAGTGAATAGAGTCTTGAAGGTGTTCTGCCAGAGCTAGACGTTGTTAAATAAAAATTTAGATTTCAACATTGCGTTGAGGTCTTGGCGCCCATTAAAACAACATAGCTTAGGCAAAGGTAAACAGTTACATTTCTCACCAAACAGTTAGGAGCTAGCAAAACGTTTCACTTGTCGCCGACAACTTGGGGCTGAAAACCTAATAACATTTGTGGAAGGAGAAGGGTATATATTTCTGTGCCTGTATTTTGGGGGTTATTTGTCTGTATCAGTGTATATCATTATGGGGGATGAGAAAGAAAGACAGATGAGGTTACGTAGTGGTCATCAACGGGAGAGTGATGATACGAGCAGTATGTCGAGTGATGGTAGTACCGGGGTAGCGGAGGTAAATCCCGATACTGAAACAGGGAGTGTAGGCGGCCAACCAGAATTAAAAACTTTACTTCTCGAGTTTATGTATCAGAACAAAGTTAGTAGTGATGCCTTAAATGCAAAGTTAGAACAGAATAACGCTAAATTAGAACAAAACAGTAGGGAAAATAAAGAAAGTACAGAAGCTTTAAATGCAAAGTTAGAACAGAATAACGCTAAACTAGAACAAAACAGTAGGGAAAATAAAGAAAGTACAGAAGCTTTAAATGCAAAGTTAGAACAGAATAACGCTAAATTAGAACAAAACAGTAAGGAAAATAGAGAGAGTACAGAAACTATAAATGCTAAATTAGAACAAAACAGTAGGGAAATGAGTGACAAATTCGAACTGATTAGAGGTGAGATCAGGGGGGTGATGGAAGAAAAGGCTAAAGAGATTATTGCAGATGTAGACAGAAAATTAGGAAAAGTACAGGAGGAGTTGGAAAGTAGAATCAGTACACAGGCTGAAAATTTAAAAGAACTAGTGCAACTGGAAACACAGCAGGTCAAAAAGCAATTGGGGGGAGAAATTGACAAAATTCAGGTAGCTACTAAAGAGGTTAAGGAACAGCTGGGGGGTAGAATTGAGAAAGTCCACTCACAAATAGTTGCAGAAGTAAATGATTTAAGAGAGAGTAATAAAGAGAGCATTAGCAAGATTGAGGAGAAACAAGCAAAGCTATATGATAAAGTAGAAGAATCAAAAGGAAACATTAAATTAACAGTAAACAGTATTGAGAGGAAGGCTGAGGAGAAAATCGCAGAATTAGAATTAAAATTAAAAGCTAGGATCAGGCAAGAAAATAGTCAGAATAGACCAGTTTTTGTGAATAGCACACACAGGGAGGTAGAACTGGGTAAGTTCAGCAATCGACAGGGGTGCCCAATGGAGTTCATGAACACTATAGAAAATAAATTCGGGGAGAGGTTGGAAAATGGTAGTATTGAGTGGTGCCAGGTAGTTGAAATTTTAGAACAAGTGTTTGTGGGGGAAACGAGGAATTGGTTTGCTGTCTACAGAGACAAGTTTACTGATATGAATGATTTTAAAATGAAATTCTGTGAAAAGTTCTGGAATGAGGTTATTCAGTCGCAGCATCGTGAGGGAGTAGTGTGTGGTAAATATAACCCTAAAGGAAGCTCCACCATGACCGAATACTTTTTAGGGCAGGTATTAGTGTGTAAATATCTGGATGGCTTGAAGGAGGAAAGTGATGTGGTAAGGTTGCTACTTAGGCACTTTCCCTATAGGATCAAGGAGGCTGCTTGTATCCAGAATGTAAAGACTATATCACAAGTAGAAAATTTGTTAAGCACATTTGATGCACTAGGGAGAGGGGGTTATGAGGACAATTTCAATAGGAACCAGGGTAATAATAATAAGAGACCTAATGAAGCCAGGCATCAGGAAGTTCAAGGGAACGGTGGCGAAGGGGCCAATGCTCAAAATAGAAATAATAATAATCAGCTAAATCAGAACAGAGGAAATGGCTATGGGAATCAGTATCAAGGGAGAAACAATGATTTCAGGGGAAATCAAGGGAGAAATTATAATGACAATAATTACAACCAGAATAGGGGTCAAGGAAGAGGACAGCCTAGGGGTAGTAATATACAGCAAAACAATGACAACACAGCCCAGAACAACCAGACCAGTTTAGTAGTTAGTAGTACTACGGCCAGCTGTAGCGGTTCTTTAAACGCGAACCAGGCTGCGAAGTAAGGTCAGAATCTCAGTCTGTAGCATGCCCTGTCCATACAATTATACAGGAACCCTATGACCTAAATGTAAGAAATGAATTATTACATGAACTAAATGATGAAGGTATTATTCAGGAAGTGGTTAGTAAGAGCCCCATAGTTAAATTTAACGTGTCCGAGGCGTACACAGATGTTTTAATTGATAGTGGTTGTATGAAGAGTTGCATAAGTAGTGCATTTTATGATAAAATGAAAGGAACTGGAGTAAATTTTGAGGAGATGCCAATTAAAAGCACTTTTGTTATCACAGCTGTTGGGAAGAGGTCTAAAGTAATTTCTAAGCAAGTTTTAGTAGACATTAAAATTAATAATCATGTAGAGAAGCAGATTTGCCTTGTAATTCCAAATTTAGTATTCAGTGTTATCTTGGGTTCAGAGTGGCTAAGTAGAGTGTCTGGTAACTTATGTTATGATGTAGGGAGTTTGAAATTTAAATGGGGAGATTCTGAAGTAGAAGTAGCGTTCAATGACCATATTCAGAGGAGTAGTATTGTAGGTGTGATTTGTACTTTAAATGAGATATCGCCAGCCGTAGAGCGGGGTTCTCCATGTTTTGTGGGCAGTGTGATTACGAACGGAAGTCTAGAGGACTCGTTACGTGAGGCTGCATTTCAGGGTAATATAGAGGTGGAACAATGTGTTCGGCTCTATGATGTGTTATTGTGTAATAGGAGAGTTTTTGAGGATCGCATTGGTATGGCCAATTGCTATACACATTCATTGAACGTTATTGATAGGTCAGTATTCACAGGACATAGATATCCTGTACCTTTCGCTTATCAGAGTGCAGTTGAGGCACAAATTAATCAGATGCTTGAAGATGGGATTATTGAGCACTCTAACAGTCCATATGTTAATTCTTTGATCACGGTACCCAAGACCGACGGCACTGTTCGTATTTGTTTAGACGCTCGTTTGGTTAACAGTAGAATTAGTTCAGATCAGCTGAAATCTATGTCAATAGAGGAATTAATGCAAACATTTGAGGGGAAGAAGTATTTCACTTGTGTAGATTTGAGTTCCAGTTTTTGGCAAGTGCCACTTATGTACGAAGATAGACCATTTACAGCTTTTAGTCATAAATATAACCTTTATCAATTTTGTAGAACACCTTATGGGTTAAAGAGTAGTTCAGCAGCTTTAATTAGGGCTTTAAACATCGCATTAGGGGATGACACAGGAGAGTTTGTAACCATTTACATAGATGATATGGTAATTAGTTCACGCAGTTTTGAGGAGCATCTACGTCATTTAAATATAGTTTTTCAGAAGTTAGATCAGGCAGGGTTCACTTTGAAGCTGTCTAAGTCGTCATTCTGTCAGTCAGAAGTGACATTTTTAGGTCATAGAGTGTCGAGTAGAGGTGTAACACCAGAGGAAAGTAGGGTTAGCATGTGTGGACAGTAGCAACAGGGCATCGTTACAGACACTGAGAAATATGCTAGGTAGAGCAACGTGATGTGGTTCATTTAAAGGGAGCCACTTGCAAGGTTGGAAGCAGGTGACACAGAAACATTTATAGTTTCCAAACGAATTGGGAAAACAGCATATGTGCTGGAGAATAGTGAGGGAAACAGATTATACGGAACGTATAATATACATAGTCTACGAAAATATGTGTCATAAAGTGAGTGTGTTTAGCTGGCGAGCCAGCCTATCAAATGAGTAAGTGTGGTATTTGGTGCGTGGGAGGAGTTGGTCTTCCAGGCAGGCGTATCAGAAGTCACACAGGGGGGTAGTATGTAAGTAAATGAGAGTTTTTAAGGTACAGGGAAATATGACGGGATTGTCGGATGCTGTTGAGCACTAAATTGTCTCGATGCACCAAGGCCATTTTTGGCAGCGCTGATGGGTTCCCATTTATCTCCAAGAGATGGGGGAGCGCTTGAATAGGGCTTGTTAGCTTAAGGCGTCCACGAGATAAAAGATGGGCCATCAGAATGCGAGACAGTCCTTCATGAAACTCATACATATCAGCACACGTGATTTCTGTTTACGGCCTCGCCATGTAAGATTTGTAAGTGTGTAATTTAAGATAATATGTACAATGGTATTATTTGTGTGAGGAGAAATGGTCTGTGTTGAGAACTAGTATTAAGTAGAATATGGTTAACGGGAACTTAACAAGACAGGGCGATTACGGCACAGAAATATTTGGTGTTATATGTAATGCACATTTACTGTTTTTTTTTTCAGAAGTCAATATTAATTTAATCTACTTCAAAGAGAGATTAAGTATTATGGTCACGAGGCGCTGCCACAATAGTGTGATCGTGTGCTCAGTGATAAGTGGAATTAAATGTCACCATAAGGAGGGGACCTCCAGTGAAATTAGGGAGTTCTATGGTGATATAAATATATCAGAACACCTTCAATGCGTGTGATATGACATCGTAAATACATAGTGCTCACACATTAATTATGTCTATTTCTCCAACATAGAGAAATTTGAGAGGCGGAAATATCCGTGGAACACTATTCCATATGTAAAACATTGGACTGGTTGCAAAGTGCAATCCATAGTGACAACAAACTTTGACGCAAAGTGCGTGAAGAAAAATTATGAGTGTATATATCTGTAATTTAGGGTGATTTCATTTATGTAATAGGTATTTTGGATGGGGATTATTAACGTGTCTGGGATAATCGGATAATGGACCGTCGTCACGGTAAATCATCCGATGATCCGAGGCGAATATGTAACGTGTTTTTCGAGGGGTTTTATGCAACTGGCATAAGTCAGTAGGAAGCCATTCTATATTTATTTACGCGGCAAATTGTTCAGCCAAGAGAATTTTTCATGTTAATTTATTATTATTATTAATTTATTATAATTATTATTAAGGTATTTTCGGAGCATTTTATAAAAATTATTAGCATTCAGATAGGTTTTCTATGTCTTAGAAAACGCTATCCAGCAAATTATTACGAACGACGATATCATAGAAAATTATCTGATTACGGAATTTTACGGAGTTTTCGTCAGTTAGGGACTATCTGTGAAATACTTGAGGAGTATGGATGCGCGTGCGTGTCGCTCCGATGTTCAGTGGAGTTAGTGACTATCTGTGAAATACTTGAGGAGTATGGATGCGCGTGCGTGTCGCTCCGATGTTCAGTGGAGTTAGTGACTATCTGTGAAATACTTGAGGAGTATGGATGCGCGTGCGTGTCGCTCCGATGTTCAGTGGAGTTAGGGACTATCTGTGAAATACTTGAGGAGTATGGATCCGCGTGCGTGTCGCTCCGATGTTCAGTGGAGTTAGTGACTATCTGTGAAATACTTGAGGTGTACGGTCGCAAGTGCGTGTCGCTCCGATGTTCAGTGGAGTTAGCGACGAACTTTTGTAAAACTTGGTTGTACGAGTGTTTGGGTCCGAGGTACGGACCATAGAATTATCTAATCTACCAGAATATCATCAAATTCCGACGGAGATGACGACGTCCAGGAGACTGTGGGAAGCTCACAACATCATCAAGAACGAGGGAAATGCTTTGGCAATTTCCAGTGGTAAGCGCCAATGACGCAGAAATACGCAATCTCTCATTTTCTTTGTTTTACATTTCATATTTCAGTAACTTCATAGCTTGGAAATAAGAGTAAAATCAATTTATCAGACTCCGTTTTCACGTAATTTTCTATCGGTAATATTCAAATCACAACGCTCCAATTTAAATTTTATACTTATTATTATTAATTTTGCTATTCTTGTTTTATATAATAAATTCATTTCTTTTACAATGCAATCTTTGCTTTCAGTAGGTAGCATTAGATATAGACCAATTCCTTCTCCTGATACAATTGTTTGTTGGGTTAATGATCAAATCATACCACGATCTGAGTGAATAGAGTCTTGAAGGTGTTCTGCCAGAGCTAGACGTTGTTAAATAAAAATTTAGATTTCAACATTGCGTTGAGGTCTTGGCGCCCATTAAAACAACATAGCTTAGGCAAAGGTAAACAGTTACATTTCTCACCAAACAGTTAGGAGCTAGCAAAACGTTTCAGTTTGTGTTCCATAATCCTTCTGTCTATTTCCAGAACCACCCGGTACACTCTCGATCATCATCGTTGCCATAGCAGCCATTGTTTGCTACGTCAATTCCTTGAGCGGCCATTTCGTATTTGATGACTCGGAAGCCATTGTGAACAACGAGGATCTACGCCCAGAGAAGCCCTTGTGGAACTTGTTTTACAATGACTTCTGGGGTACACGACTAACTCACAATGCGAGTCATAAGTCGTACCGCCCCCTCACAGTGCTGTCTTTCAGGTATGTAAATGTTTATACAGTTAGTGCATGTTACGTCGCGTGGCTTATGACTGGGTGATAAACACTAACTCACAGGAATGAGTCGAGTAACCTGGTAATAAACCCTGACACTGCAGCAAAGGCTGTTGTGTCAACCCAAAACAGTTTGATCAATTGTTGATATCTCGCCCGATCATATTATTATTATTGCTTGCGTGGGTTAATAAATTATCCCAACCCTTGGGAAATGACTGCCGATCATAGACTGTATCCTGGGTAGTACTTCCCAAGCTGTCATAAACCTTCATGCATCAATACTCTTCCAGCAAGGCAAGCACTGCTGAGACTAAGCAAGCTCGTGTTCTGTTAATTTTTATTGTTACTTAACCCTAGAATCAGCAGGCGTCGATGGATCGACGGTTTTCCCATTTCTGTAGCAACAGAGTCAATTCTTCGACGCTTTTTTAGTTCTTCATTTAGTAGCTCTGTTCCACTGAGAGATGGCGTGACATGCCTTGTCGTGTGTTCCTAGAAGTTTACAGATGCTTCTTACTCGTTTTCATCCATAGAAACAATCTACTTATATAAGTTTCCTTGGAAACAAATGAGGGACTCGCTGCCACGCGAACCAAAACATAACATGTACTGGCGCTGTATATGTTATCGCTACCGCTCTTATTTTGAGGCTGTAATTAAGAAAACAAAATATATGATAATATCGCGAAAACCAACATTGTCACAAGTCCTTTTAGTTGATGGACATCAGATTGAGCGAGTCAAGAGTTTGTTGGTTTATTTAGGACAGAATATTAATGAGAATTGGGATCCTTCGGTTGAAATAAGATGCCGTATAGAGAAGGCTAGATCCATCTTTATGACAATGAAACAACTACTATGCTGTCGAGATCTCAGTATGACGCTAAAGAAATGAATTGTGAAGTGTTATGTTGTCTCCACCCTTCTTTATGGTGTTGAAGCTTGGACCTTGTCCGTAGCTACAGAAAAGAAGATTCGAGCTTTTGAAATGTGGATATACCAGCGGATTCTTAAAATCTCGTGGACAGAACATGTGAGTAATGCCGAGGTTCTTCAGCGTGTGAGCAGCCAACCTGAGCTGTTAAACACAATTAAGAAGAGGAAATTGGAATACTTGGGACACATGATGAGGAAACCAAAATACCATCTGCTCCAAGTTATAATTCAGGGTAAAATTGAAGGTCAGCGTGGACCGGGAAGGAGACGAATAACTTGGATGGATAATTTAAGAACGTGGTTTGGGCTGTCTTCCAGGGAACTCTTCAGGATAGCACAGGATAAGAAGGTGGTAGCCAACGTCCGTATCGGATAAGGTAGAAGAAGAAGAAGAATTATATGTATTAGGGAGTTAAAAGTGCACCTTTGTTGTTATAATTTCTGTCTACAATATTTTCATTTCAGTTGGCTTGTATATAGCATAACAGCTGTAATTCTTCTTCTTCTTCTTCCTTCCAAGTATTGGGCCAAATGTCCCGTTACGGTCTTGCACTTTCCCTCCATCTCTTCATCGGACGTCCTATCGATCTATTTCCCCGTGGCTGATAGCGAAGGATCTCCTTTGGTAATCTTCCAGGTTCCATCCTTTGGACATGACGCTTCCAGTTCTCTTGGTACTCACAAATGTATGTAGTTATTGGTTTCACTTTTAGTTCCTTCAGCACATCCTCGTTTCTCTTATGATCCCATTTAGTATAGCCTGCTGTTCGGCGCATAAAGGTCATTTCGCGTGCTGTGAGTCTGGAGATGTCCTGAGATCTTATTGTCCATGCCTCGCTGCCATAGCACAGGGTTGGTCTGGCTAATGTGTTATACAAACGCAAGCATGTATGCTTTTGGACAAGAGATGGCTTCATGACGTGATTGATGATTCTTGTTGTTCTGGTATAATTAGTTATTTTTGCAGTTATGTCTCGTTCTTCTTGAAAAGATAAATTATATCCTAAATACTTGAATTCGTTAACTCTTTCTAAAATTTTACCATCCAGACAAATTTTACTGGGGATAGGGTCCTTACCTTTAAAGGCCATTACTTTAGTCTTTTCAGTAGAAATGCACATGCTGAATTTTGATGCCACTTTCTGGAGGTTGAATATTGACCACTGCAGATCATCTTCAGATGCTGCTACCAATGCAACATCATCAGCAAATAGTATAGCGTCTAAATATCTTAGATGCCTGCTGATAGGTATTGAACCATGCCTTTCACACCTCCATTCCTTTATTATAGCATCCATGTAGATTATGAATAGCAATGGAGAGAGTCCACAGCCTTGTCTTACCCCTCTGCTAATTGGCTTCCACTCGGATTTATGATTACTTAACCTTATTGCAATAAGAGTACCACTATACATGTTGTAAATGTTATCAATTAACTGTTGGGGGACACAATCCCTGGCCAATATGTCAATAAGTCTGTTTCTGTCAACAAAATCAAAGGCTTTCTTAAAATCAACAAATGATATGTGTGTTTCCAAATTGAACTCCCTGCGTTTTTCAATCAAAATTTTTAAGGTGAAGTAGGCATCTGCACATGTGCGACCTTTTCTAAACCCATGTTGTTCATTCCCTATCACCTCAGAGTAATGTTTCAGTAATTTTTCTTTAATAATATTTGCAAAAATTTTGTATCCAGAGTTAAGTATACTTATTCCTCTATAATTTTCCAAATCTTTAATATTTCCCTTCTTATGAAGAGGAACTACTATTGCCTTTTGCCAATCTTCTGGAGGCCTGTTACCCCTCCAGATTAAATTCAATATTCTGAGAAATCTTTTCTTGAAGGCATCGCCTGAATATTTCAACATTTCAACAGCTGTAATAACATTTACAATAACGTACGTTCGTTGACGCACTTGAGTTATAGGCCTAAAATGGTTCATATTTTTTGTTATCAATCAAACAAATATTATTGCATAGACTTGAAACTTTCACACATATTATGTACATATATGTGCATCATTTTATATATCTTGGATTTAGTGTTTCATATTTCATCTCATATTTTAGGTTGTTAGAATTTTGATATTGCTCATGAAATAATAATTCCACCATTTTCAATTCTCAATTTTTTTCTTTTATCAAGCTTCACAGAGAAGTTAACATTACCATTTGGATCCGTGGTTTATTAGCTTTTCAACGATATCCTACAGTGCCATGGAACATTGTTCACAATAGGTTGAAAATAAGAATCCACTTGGTAGGAGAATATCACACAAATTGGCTGCCAGTACAGAATTTCACATTGCTGGCTCTTTTAAGTGGTATAACATAAGTGAGGACCAGCAACAAATTCAACTCCTTATTGAATTATTTGATGAAGAATTTGTTAGGTCCAGAAGAAAGGAAGCGAAGGAAACTGGTAGTTTTACGTGGCCGTTAATCATGCGATCATGAGTCACGGGACCTCCTTTTTATGTGGAATCCGAACCACAGGACATGGCAGTTCACTTGGAAAATATCATATGTATTGATCGGGAATCAAATCCAGTCCACCTTGGTGAGAGGCCAGCAGCTTGACCACTCTCCCCGGGTTCAGAAGAAGGTGGAGAAGAGTACAGTGCAGAGACATTAGGGTACGAATCACTTTCAGAACAGGACATCAGTAAATTAATATCGTATGACCTCGTGTAACCTTTGTTATTTGACGCCCAGAGGGCAGCTTGCTTGTCAAATTGTATTGCTCCTTAGAGCGCTATGAAAGTCAAGGAGGTTAGATATATACACTCCTTGACACTATAGTGCTTTCTATTAGAGAAAGGAGGACCTTTTTGTGTTGGCGGAAAATCTCGAGATTAATTTTGCCATTATGATTGCGGCCTAATGAATTCAAATGGGTTCTTTAACATGCCAACAACATATGACATGTGTACCATGATTTATGTTGCCTTTCAAAAATCACTTGCCACGGCCAGGAGTGAACCTGCAAGCTTGGGGTTGGCAGTCCGAAACGATAACCAATCACCCACTGTGGCAAGCAGGACACCAGTGACGCACCTGAAGAGGACAATCTCGATAAATCAGGGAGTGGACAAGATGGTGTGACTAAATGGAGCACCAGGATGTCGGAAGAAGCATGTTTTATCACCTGAGCATTGCTGGTGTGTTCATGTAGAAAACACCTTGGAAATACTCTCCCTAGAAGAATCTTAAGGTCGACTGCAATGGAATTGGTGAAGCCTCAGTAGGAGAACATGGCTTTTGGGTTTGAAGCGATGTATGTAGGAATTATTTCGACTGTGTTTTCTTCATTGAAAGGGCCCATGTTCAGAAAAAAATTAGCCCACCAAGGTAAGAGTATCCATAGTGGAATACTGTAATTGTTTCCCGAAGAACCCAGTATATTTTCTACTCCAAATAAGTGTAATAACACACAATCAAATTTCAAATATTTCGAAAAATTAATCGGGTTAAATCAAAAATTCCATACAAATTGTTCAAAATTCAGTATTTTACAGTTTTGCCCCGGTGTACCATTGGGTAGTACGGAATTAGCACAAGCAACGCATCTCTCAAGAAATGGCTCCTCTTGGGAGATTAATTGAGCCAGCCCAACCGATTGGGCTTATCTTATCTTATACAGCATTACAGAGACCCTTAACCCTTCGCGGGCGGCAGTAGTTTATGGCTATAGGCGGCACATTATTTTGTAAATCAAAAATTCCATACAAATTGTTCAAAAGTTACTAAAATTATACAAATATACTTTAAAGTATCTACATACTTTTCCCCAGATTGGAGAACCATCGTTGAAGAGGTTTGAAGACAATATAAAATTCGGAGTCTCTGTTTGTCAATTGAAGAACGGCACAAGGGACACTGCACTTTAAGATCTCATATTTTGCTGCTGACTGTATGTCTATTCCTTACTATTCCATTTCTACGGGTTCAGGGTTGGAATGCGATGAATATTTATGCGGTGCATGGTTTTACGGCCAGATACCCTTCCTGACACAGACCACAAAGAGTAGGTAATGCAAAGTGAAATGGATGAAAATAAGTGAAACTGAACAAGGAGTTAGAAGGTTGCAATCGTCGCCTGTTAGATGGTCGCCTAGCATTTGCCGGGGTTGAAAATTGGAAATCACAGAAACGTAATTCAAGGTTTCATAAAGAATATCTTCAATTACTTCATCATCAAAAAACAAATCTACAGGGTGTGTGTCTACATCAAAACTTGTTGGTAATATTGGCCCTTGATCAATGTTCTGTATGGGGATGGTATTTGTGGGTCCGCGATCCCTATTACTCAAGTCTGTCCAGTTATCTGCTCGCTCACCAGCTGTGTCGCTTATGTCGTTGCTCTCAGATGAGCTGTAGGAAGAATTTTCCGTTTCAGAGTCACTATAACTAAAATCTGATAAATCTTCATCTGAATAATCAAGTATCTCAACATCACTAACTCGTTTTTCAGATGCCATTATATCCCAAAACCACCAAAATACGGCAAATACCACGACACGAAAATACGTATTTTAGATGAGAAACTTTGGGAAAAGAACAAATTATTATCTAACATACAAACTGATGTATTAATACCGTAAGATAAGATACTGCTCACTCCAGTACCCACAAGAAAGCAAATTTTTAGTTTAATTTACTGAGCACTAAATGTAAGCCTACCATTTTCTCCTTAAGTTTTAAGAAAGAAATGAATGCCATACAACATCTAGTCAAAAGCAATGGATATATGCTAAACTACGTAGGCCTAACTATAAGGTGCATTCAAAATGTAACGAGCCGGAGGCTAGAATGCGCAAACCGGTGACGACATCGGCTAATCGTGGCGTGTGTAACTAGGTGTGGTTCCGACCTGAGCGTGGAAGGTCACAGCCCGTCGCTAGAGGGCACGCGTGCATGTCACTTGACGATACAAAGCGAGCAGCAGCATGCATCAATCATCCAACGCTGGCAATTGCATTGCAAACAGTGACTTGGAGGCGTCAAACGAAGAGCAAAGAGGTGTTGTTCGGTTTCTGACAGCGGAAGGAGTAGGGGGAACGAACATTCATCGCCGAATGTCACAAGTGTACGGCAAACACTGCATGTCCCTTACAAGGGTCAAGGCGTGGCACAAGCACTTCAGGAAAGGACGGGTGTCGTTAGCCGATGATGCCCGGTCTGGGGCACCCCCCTGCATTACCGATGACAATGTCCAGCTGGTTGATGCACTGATTACCCAGGACCGCCGAGTGACAGTGAGCGCCATAGCCGCCATGGTCGCTCCACGACAATGCACGACCTCATACGGCCAACACAGTTGCGGCTCTCCCGCAGAACTTTTTGACTCATAGAGTCAAATTCAAATGGGAGGTTCTCGGCCACTTCCATACAGTCCAGACCTCTCTCCCTGTGATTACGTCATGTTTGGTCCCCTGAAAAGGGCTCTGTGGGGCCAATGATTCACCTCGGACGATGACATCCAGCTGCACGTGCGGAACTGGTTCACATCGCAGCCCGGGGAATTTTATGAGACAGCCATTCACCGCCTCGTGTCACAGTTAGATAAGTGCCTCAATAGCCAGGGCCAATACTCCTAACATACAGGTACCGGTTTCTGTAATTATGCCTCCGGCTCGTTACTTTTTGAACGCACCTTACAATAATAAATTAATACAATTTAATAAAAATACTGTAAACCGAACACAAGAATAAAAACCACTAACAGAAAATCAAAAATATATAACTTTTACCTACAGTGCCTACCTCCTTGGTGCTTGGTGCTACAGCCCAGGATGGGCTTTGGCCTGCCACGCGAAAATTCCAACAGCAATGTCCAAATATTTATGATTAGACTTAACAGTTAGACTAATGGAAGAAACAGAAAACAAAAATTGTAACGCAGAAGAAAATAGTTTTTAATGTGTTGAAATTTAAATGCTTTTTCCATGTTGTCAGTGTGAACAACACCAAGAATTAATATTACCAGTATTTTATCTTGACAAAAAATAATTGCCAAACACCTAAATTAAGGTCGAATTATAATTTCTCTTAAGCTGGCACTACAGCTTCTTAAGCATTTACAGTAAAACTTCACTATACGTTTTCCAGGGGACCAAAGGAAAAAGTGTGAAAAACGCATAAATGAAAGTCGGTAAATAAAAACTGCAAAATGTATGTGACAATATGGGTTATAGTTAAGAAGTGAACGACAAGAAATAATAATACGATTGTTTAACTGTAATTGGCTAAATGTAACAAAACAACTACAAGAGAAATGCACCCAGATAAAGAAAGAAACAACAACAACAACAACAAAACAATGAAAATTGAGTCCCTTTACGAAGTAGTCTGTTATGTTGACTTGTTTTTTGTTGGCCACGGCCAGGGCATGAAGAGTATTTTCAAACCGATATAATTCGGCCATTATTTCCTCAGAAACGTTATGGTGCATCTAGTGATGTAAAATACCCAGGTATTTATAAATCGGGGTAAATACCTAGGGTATATACTCGGGTAAATACCCAATTTGGGTAAATACCAGGGTATTTTAGATTTTTCATCAAAAATCCTGTGTCATGGTAAGGTGAACCTTAAAAATGGGTACCGGTATGCAACCTATTCTACATTAACTTTTTAGAAATGTAACAACATTAGATAGTTAATCAAATTAAATTTAATTAGAATTGGGACTAATAAACAGAATTAGAATTGGGAATTAGATCGGGAGATATAAACTAACAACTCCACTACAGTGAAAAATTTAGGTTAAGTACAGTAGGCATCAAACAAAGAATGGGAGGGAAGAACAGTGTCTGTTTGAATTCTGGGTAGGATGAGCGGAGCACTGTTGCTGTTACTGTGTGAGGCAAGATGGTCCGACCTTGTGCCAGGTCAGGAACTGGGAGGAGGGGAGGGGGAGGGAGGAGATGTGTGTGGGGGTAAAGAATGACTTGCCGTCAGACGGCACACAACGTGCACCTCGAACTTCCAAGTAAAGCCTCCAGGTGAAAGCTGACAGTCGTGTAATTCCTTCAATTCGAGCTTATTGAGAAGCAGGCTTGAACTCAGGCTGGTTCACCCCATTACAAGCTCCGTATGACAGTTTCTTCAAAATGTTAAGTCTCCACCCAATCCGGCAATGAAAAATAACAACGGCCCAACTTTGGTTCCAGACAATTTCCCGGACCAAGGTCACGAAGATTGGCTTTAAAACAGGAACTCATAACACAAATGGAGAGCCAGCATAGCCCTCTGGCCGCATTATAATCACCTCCAATATATATTTTTAAACATTTTAACCAAAAATTTTTCAACGGCCTGTTGAATGGGGCACCTGCCAGATCACAATATGGATAAGGCCACCAAGACCAGACCTATCTCTTTTAGCTGTGCTTTTTAATCCTTTTTTAATCCTGTTATATGTGGATGGGATGGCATTTTGGAATTAATTTTGAATGTTACTTGTAATTTTGCAGCATGATAAGTTGATATTTTATAATTAATTGAGTGTCTATTTTAATGTTTTTCTTAAAGTGCAAGTGTGTTGTGTATTATGATGGATGTGAATATGTTATTAATTTTTGCGGCTGAAGAAGGGCCCATGAGGCCCGAAACATGTCCTTAATGGCAATAAATTAATAGATGCCAATAATAAACTTGTATTGATTGGGCGGAGACCACTCAACCCATTGAAATTGTCATTCAATTTCGTCGTCGGCTGTCACTCGATTCCGAGTAAATATACTTCTTCCTGCATAGAGCTTTTCAGACCAGCTTGTGGATGTGCTTCTGATGACTAAACAGGCCAATCCTGGCATAAAACATGCGCCCACATAAATTGCACTCAATGGTCGGGGGAGGGCGGGGTTGCAATTGACGAAGCTTTCTTGCTTGTCGCTTGGCCTCTTCATGTCTGCGACGTTCTTCCTCAAAGAAGTTGACAGCCGTCGATGTAGTGTTCCGCCACAGTAAACGGTCCGCAGCAGATGTTCCCCATGAGTGGATGTCTATACCAGTCGTCGTCATGATGTGTTTTAACTGGTCTTTAAAACGCTTCAAAGGGGCCCCCTGAGGTCTAGTGCGGGAGCCAAGTTCACCATAAAGGAATTGATGTGGAAGCCTGGTATCACTCATACGGTGAACATGGCCTAACCATCTCAGTTGATGAGCGATGATAGTTGGCTCAATGCTATTGAGATGCGCTCTCTCGAGAACTGCAGTGTTGGTCACGTAGTCCTCCCACTTGATATTCAAGATGTATCTCATCTTTTGTTGGTGGAAACGCTCAAGTTTCTTGATATCACGGCGATAGAGTGTCCAAGTTTCACAGCCATACAGTAGCGATGAGATGACGACAGCTTTGTACACCATGAGTTTGGTATGCATCTTTAGGTTTTTATTCATGAAGACTCTGTGCATTAAACGGCCAAATGCTGCATGGGCAGCCCCAATTCTTTTGCCAACATCCTGTTCGCAAGTGCACCGTTTGGACAAGATGCTACCAAGATATGAAAAATGATCAACCTGCTCCAGTGTTGAGTCTAAGATGGAGATATTGAACTCAGGAAGAGGTAATCCTGGGGCAGGTTGTGCAAGCACCTTTGTTTTCTTTGCATTGATGGTGAGACCAAAGAGATCACACGCAGTGCTAAAGCGATTGACCGATTGTTGAAGCTCTGCATCTGTCGGAGCAGAGGATGCGGTGTCATCGGCATACTGCAGTTCTGTCACCCAGGTAACTTGGGTATGTCTCTGTGAACGAAGTCTTGCCAGATTGAAAAGACCTCCATCGAAGCAAAACTTAATCTCTATGCCTGGGTTGTTGGAAGATGATTCATACATCATGGCAGCCATGTACAATGCTAAGAGTGTTGGAGCAAGCACACAGCCTTGTTTCAAACCGTGAGTGATTGGAAATCGATCGGATACAGAGTTACCGTGAAGAATCTTCCCAGACATTCCATCATGACGAGCTTTAACTAATTCCACATAGCGATCTGGACATCCAAAGTGCGGTAATACTTTCCACATAGCAGGTCTTGGTACTGAATCAAAGGCCTTTTCCAGGTCATAGAAAACTAAATACAGGGGCTCCTGTTGCTCTCTGCACTTTTCCTGGAGTTGTCTGGCACAGAATATCATGTCTGTTGTGCCCCTGGAGGTTCGGAAACCACATTGAGACTCGGACAAAATCCTCTCTGAGATACTTTGGAGCCGGTTTAGGAGAATTCTTGCGAGAACTTTACCTGCAATGGAAAATAACGATATATCACGGTAGTTCCCACACACGCTACGATCGCCTTTCTTGAAGATAGTTATGATGGCAGCATTCTTCAAGTCGTCAGGTACTTCTCGAGTTTCCCAAATTAACAGGATAAGTGTAAAAAGTCGAGTCTTCAAGGCCATACCTCTACTTTGTAACAACTCCAGAGGAATGTTATCAGGACCAGGAGCCTTTCTCGGCTTTAGTTGATTGAGCGCTTTGGTGAAATCTCGGAATGTCGGCGGAACCGCCATCCATGGTTGTTGGGGCTGCTGAGGGACGTTTCAAAGAAAGTCCTCGGCAACATTAGAGGCACGATTTAGAAGTGCAGAGAAATGTTCCTTCCAACGCTCCAAAATTTGTCCTTGTTCAGTTAAAATGGCGGAATTGTCAGCAGTTTTCAATGTACCTGATGATGATCGGATTGGGCCGTATACCTCCTTTATGCCAGCATAGAAGTTTCGCAGGTCACGGGCATCAGATAGTCTTTGCAGTTCTTCAGCTTCTCGCTGCCACCAGGTGTTCTTTATTTCCCTTATTTGTGCCTGACATTTCCCCTTAAGTTGCACGAATTGTGATTTTTTCACACTGGAAGACGGATCTTGAAGAAAGGATAGATGGGCTTCCCGTTTGGCATTGATGAGACACATAATTTCATCATTATTTTCATCAAACCAGTCTTGTCTTTTGTTCTTCACAAAACCAATTGTTTCCTCAGCTGACTCAGTAATGACCTTCTGAAGCGTTGTCCATTCCTGTACTACACTATTTGTGCTAACAGGGTGACTAGCCAGCTTATTTGCGATTTCATTTCTGTAATCTGTAGCAATTGATTTTACTTGGAGTTTAGAAGTGTCAAATTTCCGTCTCGACAGGTTGTGGATGGATTGTTTCGGTTTGCGGCAGATTGAGATCCTCAACCGGCAAAAAAGGAGCTTATGATCTGTCCAACAGTCATCGACACTTCTTGCGGTCCTGGTGACAAGGATGTCCTTTTTATCGCATTGCCTGGTGATGATATAGTCAAGGATGTGCCAGTGCTTCGAGCGTAGATGCATCCAAGTGGTTTTGTAGCGATTCGGCAGGCGGAACTGAGTGTTGGTAATAAAGAGTTCATGTTCTAATAAAGAGTTCATGTTCATCACATAGACCAAGGAGTAATAGGCCATTGGCATTGCAGTTGCCAAGTCCTTGTTTTCCCATCACATTGTTCCATAATTGATGATCTTTACCAACTCTGGCGTTGAAATCGCCAAGCATTAAGAGTTTGTCTCTAGATGGTACTTTGGTGATGATTGTGCTCAGCTGGTTGTAGAATTGATCTTTAAATTCTATATCAGCATCCAAGGTGGGAGCATATGCAGAGATAAGAGTCATAAAGTGACCCCTGGAGAGTAGGATTCGGAGAGTCATAATTCTTTCACTGACAGCAGTTGGAGTTAGCTGGTGATCATTCACCAGTGTGGTCTTTATAGCGAAACCAACACCATGAATACGGCGCTCTCCCTCATCTTTTCCTTTCCAGAATATGGTGTACCCTGAACTGAACTCTGTAATTTTACCTTCGTTGGACAATCTGGTTTCACTTAAGGCAGCAATATCTATGTTCATTCGACCAAGCTCATGGGTAACGAGTGCTGTTCTTCGCTCAGGCCTGTTATTGTCCTTCAAATCGAGTAACGTTCGAACATTCCAGGATCCTATCATTAATGTTTGGATATTCTTTGTTTTCGTTTTTCGACCGCAAAAGGGGTGACCCGCTGGGTGCGGCCTCCCAGCCGGCTGAAGGTGTGACTACCGGATGTTTAGCCCACATTTTCTGGGCCCTTCCCCATTCGGGGTGGGCAGCGGTGATCCTAAATAGGCCTGCCCAAACACAGATGCAGGACCGAACTCCTGAGTAGTCACGAGGTCTCAGAAAGACGACCATCACACATCTGCTGCGAACGTGCAGGTCCGAACTAGAGGCTTCCAGTTTCAACCCGAAAACCTGCCTCCACCATCCTTATCCCATCGCCGCTGGACTTGTGTTGAAAGATGTGACAGCAGGAAAAAGGTGCCACAAGCGAGATTTTTTTAAGGTGGATCACAGCTTGCAAGGAAGTGACCCGCACACTATGATCTCGGAACTATACCCTGCGGCACAAAGAAATGAGACATGCAGGTTCTAGCACCGTGACTGCAATGGACTGCCGCAGACTCTAAATACCATTGAGCTGCGCCTTCACAGCCAGTCCATCTGGCATGACCTCATCCGCCTCCATGACCGTTGAGAACCACAAGGGAAGTTCCTCCTCCGTCCGTTTTGCCATTGGGCCAATATATAAGTAATGGGTTTCAGTGTCATTTCCTACATTGAGGGGACCATCACCCCACCTAAAGGGGCTCATCCGCCAGAAGCCGTTGGCCCCTTCAGGGGGTCGAGTTCAATTTAAGGCATGAAATACCTGTGTTTCAGTCCTTGTTTGTCCAACACTTCATCAACACATCAAAAAGTGTTGTACAAAGCTCAAAAAACTGAAAATACCCTCATTGTGGATATTTAAATGACCACTGGGTAAATACCCGGCCCACATTACTAGGTGCGTCACAAAATGTTTGATAGTCCATAGAGCATTGACAGCAACATAAAAATCCACTGTATTATGCTGCTGCGCTTCGTCATCGTCATTAATGAAATACCGTAGTGTAAATTAATTTATGGATTTTAATTTGTCTGAAGACGCAAAGTTATTATAACACAGAATCAGTCGCGTATTTTTAATGGTTTGACGAGAAGTCCTAAAAAAAAACACGAATATGAATTATAAAAGAGGAAATAATAAATTTTTTAATATATCGGCGATCGTAAAACACTTCCGCTTTCATCCGCTCATCTTAACACAAGCTTCAGACGCTCTCTAACTGTGTTCTATGGCTGCTCCCTGTATTTTGAGAGATCAACATCTTGGCTAACACAAATAGCGCTTGCTTATTACGCAAGCTGTTCTTCCTTGTTGCAACACTCTGACAAGCGAGTGTCACTCAAGACCATCATATCATCAATAGTGCGCGCTGAATTCCTTCCATGCGGAAGTACAGTCTGTACCAAATATTTGCATTCAAACATACTGTCCGTTCACCAGCTTAGGGTACTGAAGGGGAGAGGAGAGACATTCCAGCTGCGTTGATTGAATGGACGTGCCGCTGCAGGTATTGCCAACTCGGCGCCGATGTTATTCACGCTATGGTTACTCACTGCTTCTTACGTTTAGTTTCAATTGTGAAATCATACGGGACAGTAGTAGGTTTGCACTATTGTCGTTCGCGCAGAGGCCAAATGTCTCCTGCTGACTCGTTGCATTCCTGCCAAGGACCTTAAGCTGGTGAACGGACAGTACGTACTTTCTCTGAACACGCAACGTATAAATGACGCTTTATATTGTAAGGGACTTAAAATATGATCGTATAAGCGTCAAAAACGAATAAATGTAAAACGTATATTGGAAATAAATTAACTTGGAAAGCATAGGGATGTTGCCAGGACCAGGAAAAAAAACGTGTAAGTGTAAAAAACATATAAATGTGAATTGTATAAAAGAAGTCTTACTGTAATTACCGTATATTAGATATCTTTAGTGGTACTTGCAACAGTTGCTGTACTTATTGGCATATCATGGGACAACACAACACCAATAATTAGAGGTAGGAACTAACACTGTCATCGTCACGTGATATTCAGACACTGCTCGACAGCCCCAATAACAAATTCTAAAACACTTAACATTTTGACATGTGCTTGCAAGTGCTGACCATTAAGTTGTCTTATGTTTGTGCTCGGCAGGTGGAACTACTCGCTGAGTGGCGGCCTCAGACCGTGGAGCTTCCACTTGTCCAACATCGTCCTCCATGCCGTCGTCTGTGTCCTCATGCTGCCAGTATATAACAGCTTGTTTGGAGACAACAGTCCTCGTGCTGCCTTCTTATGTGCCATGCTGTTTGCCGTACACCCCATACATTCCGAGGCTGTAAGTCCCTTCTCTGTCATCTCAGATAAGTTGGCACAAAATTACTATACTAGAGCCATCCTTACTTCCGACTTGAAGTTTCAGTGCTACATCACAGCTACACTCGAACCAGCCAATTACAGGCAACCATTCAAATTGATATATCGAGATAAATCGAGTTTCGCTGACGATGTTGCCAGCTAACATCTTGCGTCCACATGTTGTTGCCAGCTGTTTGCATTGTGGTCGGTTAGTTTCATTGGCAGTCTTTGTGTATTCTCGATTTCTCGTATATTTTTCTTTTGATATTATTCTAGTCTGTTGTTATTTAATAGCTTAGTATTTGTTTGTCATTTGACATAGTGTAGTTATTTATTTTTTTATCATATGGCTTTTAGTGCCGGGAGTGTCCGAGGACATGTTCGGCTCGCCAGAGTCTGTAGCTGCTTCCAACGGACACCCTTAGAGTGAGCCACAAGTTCCGTTCAATTTCAAGTAGTTCCAACTTTTGCCAACAGATATCAATGATACCTAGTGGTGAACGTCGGAACTTTGATAGAGCGTTTCGACGAAATCTAACCTAGCAATTTAGTTTCACACAAGTTTAGTCTGTGGAAGGATCTTTTACATGCCGTAAATCTATGACATGGGACCGCCGCTTTACTTCCCCTCTGAAGGAAGGCATACTGAAGGATTTTTAACGCTCTTAAAAAATCCGACGACTTCGGCCGGGTTTGAACCCGCTATCTTGGGTACAGCAGTTCAGCATGCTACCAACTACGCCACCGAAGCATAGTGTAGTATGGTATATTGGCTTTCACGGCCGGTGAATTAAAACTCAGCAATTCTTCTAGGTTTGTGCCATGTCTTGTGTGGGGTTTCGCCTAGGACACCAAGCTAGGCTCATCGGCGGGCTCTTGGTGTCCCCGCCCGGACCCCCACAGGAGTGACGAACTGCGCGCCACCTCCCTTTATATAAGGTGCAACTGCACCACTTGACTACGAGAACTAAAAGTTCAAGCAGCCTTAACCTCCCTATGAAGGCTTCCAAAAAGATGGTATATTGGCTTTCACGGCCGGTGAATTAAAACTCAGCAATTCTTCTAGGTTTGTGCCGTGTCTTGTGTGGGGTTTCGCCTAGGACACCAAGCTAGGCTCATCGGCGGGCTCTTGGTGTCTCCGCCCGGACCCCCACAGGAGTGACGAACTGCGCGCCACCTCCCTTTATATAAGGTGCAACTGCACCACTTGACTACGAGAACTAAAAGTTCAAGCAGCCTTAACCTCCCTATGAAGGCTTCCAAAAAAGATGGTATATTGGCTTTCACGGCCGGTGAATTAAAACTCAGCAATTCTTCTAGGTTTGTGCCGTGTCTTGTGTGGGGTTTCGCCTAGGACACCAAGCTAGGCTCATCGGCGGGCTCTTGGTGTCCCCGCCCGGACCCCCACAGGAGTGACGAACTGTGCGCCACCTCCCTTTATATAAGGTGCAACTGCACCACTTGACTACGAGAACTAAAAGTTCAAGCAGCCTTAACCTCCCTATGAAGGCTTCCAAAAAGATGGTATATTGGCTTTCACGGCCGGTGAATTAAAACTCAGCAATTCTTCTAGGTTTGTGCCGTGTCTTGTGTGGGGTTTCGCCTAGGACACCAAGCTAGGCTCATCGGCGGGCTCTTGGTGTCCCCGCCCGGACCCAATATACCATCTTTTTGGAAGCCTTCATAGGGAGGTTAAGGCTGCTTGAACTTTTAGTTCTCGTAGTCAAGTGGTGCAGTTGCACCTTATATAAAGGGAGGTGGCGCGCAGTTCGTCACTCCTGTGGGGGTCCGGGCGGGGACACCAAGAGCCCGCCGATGAGCCTAGCTTGGTGTCCTAGGCGAAACCCCACACAAGACACGGCACAAACCTAGAAGAATTGCTGAGTTTTAATAGTGTAGTATAATTACGTGTAGTTGTAGGTTAGCTTCAGGTCAGTGAGTGTTGTTCTGCCGTGCGTGTGTGAGATAGTGCCATGCCGGGGGTCTAGCACGAGGAAGACAAGCGCCAAGAGAGGAAATGGTTTGAAGAAATATTGCTGAACAATTTGCCTGAGAAGAGCGCAATTGTTATGGACAATGCCCCGTATCATAGTGTCATTCACGACAAAGCTCCAACAATGGCAGCAAGAAAGAATGTGTTCATCGAGTGGCTGACGAGCCACAATATTCCTTTACGTGACGACATGACTCTGAAATGAGTGGTGTGTTTCCTTTATAGGTTTTATAATACATTTTCTCGAACTCTGAATATCTTCGACTCCGGTCGCGAGACGGTAATGTTGAGTAATATATTTGTTACAATTTTTTTCTGCTTCATTATCAGAAATATTCTATTAACCGCAGTATATGTGTAATTTCTGCTACTATGTACTTATTCATGTCTGTTCACTTTACGAGTGTTTTGTTAACTTAACGGCTATAATGACGTACGTCAGCTGATTCGCGTCAGTGGACTGGCAACACCGTATCGCCAGCTGGTGAACTATCAAGTCGGATGTAACGATGGTGCCACTATAACGGGGCTTTTTCTGCAAATGCACAGGTTAATAGAACCAGGGGGAGAGCGGATGTCAATGTACGAGGGCTGTTTTTTTTTTTTTTTTTCAATGGACTGTATAAAAATAACAGATTGCCATACCAAAATGATTTTACTATTAAATGTTTGCTTGTTTTATTCTTATGTCTCAACATAACGCCAAAACGATTGAAATATTTGTTGTATTGTTACACCAGCTTTCCAATGCCTTCGACAAAACATTCTGCCGCTATTTAAGTGGGTACGTCTGGACAGTCTCCTGAAGGGTTTCCTATTTGGCGAGACGTTGCCGCCCAACCATACCTTCAATTCTCGAAAAAGGTGAAAATCATTCAGTGCTGGTTTGGACTAAACGGCAGATGGCCAAAACTTCACACTTGAATTCTTTGAAAAAAGTCTACCATAACGTTGGCACAGTGCGGTATATTGCTGTTTATCCTTATTCATCATCATCTTGCACAGTTTCCAGCCACTGGCCGGGTCTGTTTGGAACACAAGCCTCTCCAACGTCTTCTGTCTTCCCACCATCTCTCAGCCTCCACCCTTGTCCAGTCTTCTCCTCTCTTCTTCACGCTTTCTTCCACCCCCTTCAGCCACCTGTCTCTCGGTCTCTTTCCTTCCCACTTCGTCTTGTGTACTCTCCTGGGTATCCTCTTCTCCTCCATTCGTTTTACATGTCCATACCATCTAAGTCTAGATTTCTCTATACCATCCTGTAATGGTTCCTCCTTCATTAATTCTCTGGTCCTCTCTTTTCTTATTCTGTCCATCTTTGTACCTCCAATACTGCTTCTCAAGAACCTCATCTCACTGGCCTGTATTTTGCTCTTCTCCCTTCCTTTCATAACCCAGGTCTCCGAGGCATACGTCAGGATAGGGACATAGTACGTCCGATATATGATCTTTTTGCTGTTCTGAGGGACATCCTTGCTCCATAACATGCTTCTGCCCGTTTCCCCCGCTCATTTATTTCTCTATCGTTTCTTCCATTATCTTGTGTCAGGCTTCCCAAATACTTGAAACTCTCCACTTTCTTCAGCTGTTCCCCACCAATTGTTATTCCCGTTGTGGTTCTTTCCTTCTTCCTTGTTGTGATCACCATCTCACTCTTATTTATGCTAAATTTCATCCCATATCCTTATACTATTTCTTCCCACACGTCCAACTGCTTTTGTACCTCCTCCTCCTTGTTTCCCCAAATCATCAAATCATAATTACGGAAACAAATGCATAGGACAAGTAGGTGGAGAACTCACGCTCCTTGTAACACACCGTAGTGTACCTTGTACGGCACAGCTTGTCTGATTAAGAGGTGAGAATGATGACGGTGTTGGCGATGTACAGGTGTGATATTGATTTTGGGAATGATCCACCTGAATGATCATGATTTGAGATTGAGAATGCCTCTTTATGGCCCAACTCATGTGACTGCGAATGTTTTGTTGGTTGATTCCTTCGTTTAGGGGCTGCGACAACGCGGTCATGTAGCCCCGTGTACTTTGTGTGTAGAATCTGTCTGATAACCGGTGTTAATTGTGATGACTGTATTAGTGCGTGTGATTTGTTTTAATTCAAGTAAGGACTGCAGACGATAATTTTAAGTAGTTCCTTATTTTGCTACCAAATTCTACTGTCCACGACACCTAGCTTTCGGACTTGGCTACTAGATGGCATCACAGTCAGCACCTGGCAGTAAACGTTGGAACTAATAAAGCATTATCAATTCTAACCTACAAAAATTGGCTTCACACAAGTGGAAGGTTCTTTTTCATGCCATCAATCTATGACATGGGACCACCGGCTTTACTTCCCCTCCGAAGGAACGCATTTTTAGGGATTTTTAACACTTTTAAAAAATACGACGACTTCGGCCGGGATTGAACCCTCGATCTCTGGCATAGAAGTGTGAGTGTTTTGGTTTCTTATAGTGTTTGCCAAGTGTTAGAGGGCGTTGAAATGGTCGTGCCAGCATGTAAATTTGTGTTGTTGATGTGAAACGTTTTTCATTTTGGTCGGTAAGGGTTCACTTGGTAAAACCACACATAACACTAATATCATTCATATGTTTGCAATTGTACCAGCAGCATGGTGTAGTTTGGTATCGCTGAGTAGTGGGAAGAAGCCATTGCTTCATCACGCATTTGTGCACAAAGCAATCAGCCTTGCAGGTTGTCGATGTGAACTCAGTTTGCCATAATAGTTACATCTTAAACTGGTGCTCACCAAGGGTTATGAGATTTACATCTGTTGGACACACATTACTTTGGTTGGGTAAAGTTTTAATATCCGTTTGAATGGTTACTCGTAACTAGGGCTTGGATTTTTAGGTGCTAAATATCGGGAAAATATTGTTACGTGCCCATATAGCTTATAAAGATAATAGCGGAAACTCCTCGCCAAAACAGGAGACAGCGCTCCCCAGCACCGCCTCCGAGTTGGCAACGTAAAGACCAGCTGATTTACAACCGTGAGATCCAACCAAACAATTATAAGAAATTATTGACCTGTGGATGATCTAATTACCCATTGTAATGGTTGGTACTGGGAGTATTTGTGCCATAATTATATGGCTGTAATAATTATAAACAACAAAGTGAACCAAAATCATTCTTCAGGTTCCCAAGAAATTATTGTAAACAAGTAGCCTACCATTACACTGATAGTTCGGTTTTCTTTTAATACAGAATGCTTTTACAATATAATTTAGCATATTTTAGCCCGTTCTTTATATATTTATAGATGCACGCTGTGGGTTATTCGAAGCCGAAGAGCTGACTTAGATGACGTATTGAAAAGGAATGGCCCAGAACATTTAAACAGAACTCATGTTGTATGCTCAGACCACTTTGTGGAGAAAGATTTCAGGAACAAAAACTTGTTAAGTAAAGGGTAAGATCTTTGTAGGTTGTTGATAGTAGGCCTAATGTTAATATTGAAATAACAGCCTTTATAAAACGTGGTGACTCTACGGTACAGTAGGCCTAACTTTTAACAACATGCTTCAATATTTCCGTTTGAACGTGTACGTAGTTATTTATTGTTATAAGGGGGCGGAACAGCAAGGTCATCTGCCTCTAAAGTGTACGTATTGCACTATTGAAGCTAAGGAGGTTGGTGTAATCTAACAAGTTCAGAAACACAAATTTTAATTTTACTGACTTTATTAGGAAATATATTTTTTAAGAAGGTAACTGTTTTCTTTTAATATAATTAAGCATGTACAACTCGTTTTTAAATACCAGTATGTCAAAAAGGATAGATTAAAACCAATGTGCTAATATTTCCTTGTAATTATAAGTATTTGGCCTGGTGCAGTGCCTTCAGTTCTACTGTCTATGGCAAAGCAAACCATATGCAGAAGCAGTCCAGTACTTTTAGAATTCTATATAAATATTGTACAGAACCAAGTATTTTTTGTTTCATTTAATACTAATCTTTAAATTATTTGCTGCCTAAATATCAAGCCGAGACATATGTTAACTTCACAATGCAATTTCGGTCTGGGCGCACTCAAAAATGTTAGCTGTGGGTAGCAAGGCGAGTAATGCTGTCAACTCGCATCAAGAGATGGCACTGTGATCGCTGTCTCCAAGCGAGCGCATGCTTTTACGGCCGAGTTTCCGCTATTATCTTTATAAGCTATTTGACGTGCCACCCCCTAGTGGCACCTTTGTTAACTGGATTACGGTGGGTATAAAGCACAACACCAATTACTGCTTAAAGAAATAATTAATTTTATTGCAGCCAGAAAAATACACTACTCAACAGCAATCATTACCTTACTCCAGTTTCCTCACGTCGAGAATACTTTCCCTTTCACTTGTCAACAGACCACAGTTAATCCTCTTCGCTAATGAGTCCGGTCCCGTACGCTAGCTGGAAATAGCTGCACTAGGTCTGTCACTGTACTATACACTGTTTCACAAGCACCACAATCACTTCCTCGGTGTCAAGAGAATCAGCTTCACTAGGGGTTTCGCAAGTCACCACACTTCTGTCGCTCAAGATAATCGCTCGCACTAGCTCGTAAAACACAACAACAACCACTGCTTGACAGGTCACACTTATATAGCAGGCCGGTGACTCAATAAATGCTTCTAGATCCATCCAGGGATCACGGCTTCTCGAGGATTCCATCGCTGGTCCAGTCACGAATATTCTGGACTATCCCTTTGTCCTAGTAGCCCTGTTGCATAAGGCGCACGCAATACAGGAGGCAGGCCACAGCCCAGCCCTGGGGCAGTTGTGACTCATGCGGCGAGCGATGACACAAACTCACAGCCGTAACAATATTTATTTTTTATGTATTAAATATTTCTGAAATATGTGACAACAAAGTAAAAATATTTAATTATAATTTAGTTTATTAATGTGAATATAAACAATATGCAGTACTCACGAATGCAATTTATGCTATGTCACACTGACTGCTGAAGAATACAATACACAACGAGATACATCTTTAGGTTGTCCATCACAAATGACTGACGATTATCGCAAAACACTTCTGAAGGCGCGAAACTGTGGCAATATGTTTCTTGCCCTCGCGGTGTAGTGTAACTTGAGATCGCTGTTCAGCCTTGATTGCTTTCCCACATGGTTGGTAGAACAGAACGCCCCCATTAGAAGTAAAATTATCCTTAAATTCTGCAACATACTGCTGCAGACGATAACTTGTAGTTGCTTTTACTTTGAGGCATCCCGGCTTCCACAGTGAGTGGGACAAGATAAGAGAAATACAGCTGCAAGCTGACATACGCTCTGCATGAATTAGATAGCTCACACAGAGGTGCCAACTCTTACGGATTGTCCGTAATTATTACGGATTTCACCTCACGATTACGGCATTACGGTCAAAGGGGAAAATATTACGGAAAAGTAACATTATATGAAGAAAAAAAAAAAAAAAAATTACATGGTGTCTACCGGTCACGAAAGAGTAGCTAATTTTACAAACAGGTGACGAAATTAACGAAAAGTATCTAATTTTTATGTCTGCCGAGGTCGGTTTAAATCATTTAAACTCGCGCCATTAGGCTCACAGATTACGATGGAGCAAGTTTCACGCAAGCGGCGCCGATTGCTTAAGCTATATCTCCCCGTGTCCGACCTGAAGGAAATGCATACTGAGGATACCTCGAGTGGTATACAACGGTCCAACGTATATTTTCGGCATCAAGAACAGTTTTAGTTTTGTGTGAAATCTTTTTTCTGTATTATTAAAAAGCTTGACTTTCCGCGAGTCGTTTATTCGCGAATACTTCCCGAAACTAAACAGAAACCTCTCATTTCTGTTATTGACCTCTACATTTGGAGACTATCCCAAATTGGAAGTCCAGAAATAACGCGAAATAATTTAATGTCGCAATCTTGCGAAATGAAACAGTTAAAAAAATCGCGAAAAAGCTTCGAATACATATATTTTAAAAATCTATCCGTCTCGAAAATTTGCGACATCCAGTATTCTTAATTCGAAGTTCCGTTATGTCGATTTTTCCTTCGAACTCTGGTACCATCGGATCATCTAACCGGTTATCTCGAAAATGTGTATAACTTGTAGCCTATAATTCGTGATTCGAAAGAAATTGTGCCGTCTTGTCGTATTATTCATGCAATCCTCTCAGAATAATTTGTAATATTCGATACCTACTTCGAACGGTCATCCTCCAAACTCACATGCTCGGACGGTCGGCTGACCGCACGACTTGCCTGCGGAATCTCGTGAAATGGACCGAGATCGACGCCAGTTGCGTAAAATCATTAAACCGGTGCCCAATCATGAACTTGTGACCACGAGGACTGCAGGAATCCTGTCAAAGGTGATTGGGCAGCCATCACGAAACATTCCGAAACCTACTCGCCACTTTTCCCATGACCGTATAACGTCCAAAACCGCTCGTGAATTTTAACCATGCCCAACCTCGAGCTTGCCTCAGCCATTCTGCCAGGACAGATAGACAGGCAGAGAATCGTTGAACGGCCGGGTGCGGCGCCGATTACATAGTAATGCGCTCTCAGTGACCAACCGCGAGGCCATCGTGATTCTCGTAAAACGGCCGAAAGCGGCAGCGATTGCAATACATCGCGACATTTCTCCGCATTCGATGACGAGAACAACTGGATTCTTGTCAAACGTACAGAAAGCGGCGCCGATTGCCTTCCCGTGCCCACCTTAAGGACAATGGAAATCTCGTCGATCGACTAAAAGTGACTCCAATTATGTAAATCACGATTTTTCTCCGTGTTCTATCGTGAAAAGTACGGGAATCTCATCAAGCGGTTGAGACAGGCGCCGATCGTGTAACATCTCAATATTTATCTTAGAATGAAGGTTTCCTATTCATCTCTTGATTATTTTGTTAAAAGATTACCAAGTTTGCAAGAGTTTAGTGCTTTTCAGTCGGTCAACACGAATAAATTAAATTTATTAATCTCATGTAATTTATTTCAGGATTAGGGCATAACCCAGCTCTTTTGGGCACATTCGTGTTGACCGACTGAAAAGCACTAAACTCTTGTTTACTAAGGCAACACTGAAAAAATGGCTTCAAACCCCACAATGTTACCAAGTTTGGTCAAGGAAGGTGAACATGACAAACTTGAAGAGGAATTTGCTGTTTATCAGTGTGATACTTTCCCTGAATATATTTTACAAGGACCTGGAATTGATGCCAACTGGGGCAACATTGCTGAGGTTACAACTGAAAGTGGACAGTTAAAGTGTAAAACCTTAAGTAATATGGTATTTGCAATATTAAGTGTACCTCACAGTAACTCTCCCAAAGAAAGAATGCTCAGTGTTATTCAGAAAAATCAGATAATTCAGACCTACATTACGCACATCTACAATGGAATCGCTCATGATTCAGAAGACGAAAATGTCATCACAGGGGGAAGTATGTTACAAGAAAACTTTAACAGAAAAGCAGCTACTGGGTGCAAAACAAGCTACAAGGATTTTTTTTTATCACAGAACTAGCAGGCAATGTGCAAATGTTATTGTGTAATATGATATTCTTTACTAAAGGATGCTTCTGGGTAGGGCAAAGGTGGTGTCTTTATCGAGAAGGGAGCGTGCTTTGGATTTGACATGAAAATGTTTGAAGCGGAGGGGGGGGGGGGGCAATATAAGGGATTACTGATAACCCACTTCAAAAGTTGGCACCTCTGCTCACAGGTTCTTCCCCGTGAAAGTAACACAGAACTTTAACCAAATTTATTCAGTTACATTAGCTCACCCTCAGGTTTTTGCTTTGTGCAGTTAGTTTGGGGTATTTTATTCATATCTTATTATATTGGGTTAACGTGGGGATGAAGCGGTGATTTTTATTGTGTCTGTGTATTTTTGTGTGGACGGATTCATCTTTGGATGTTCCGGACCAACTAGAGTCATTATTTATTAATTATCGGTTTTTGGATATTTGATATTATAAATACGGGGTTTTTGTGATTTATTACGTTTTGGGAACTGGGACACATAAGACTGTATTATTTTGAGCAGAAGCATTATTTCTTTTTGGTTTGGGGTTAATGGCTTTATTTTGAACTAGCAATGTTAAATTTTCAATTCCTGGCTGTACTATAAGGTACGATGTATTCGTATTTTCGAGTGCTGGAAATGTTACAAACCCAGAAAAGACAGGCAGTAATTCGACTTGTGGTGACAAGTTCAGGGAATACCTAGGCTATTAATAGCATGAAATCGGATGAACCAGCGCGTGGAAAAATACTGGGTGACGTCAGTGTGAATTACGACTGTCTTATGTTCATGTGTTGTCACGGATATTCTGCTAGGAGCAGCGCGCGCACGATATAGTTCCGGCAGGAACAGTGAGGTTATGTATTCGTTCGCCAGTGCTTATAATGGCGTGTCTGGTGTTCAGAAGAGGTCTTCTTGCTTTTACAGCGAAAGTCCATGTCTGCTTGCAAATTGGTGTCGTTGTTACTGGATCATGGTATCGTAAAAACAACGAGCAGTGACTTAACTTGAGCAATCCACTGAGCTCTTACGGAGGCTACGTGTATTTTATGGGTCCATCCATACCATGGGCTGTCGGTGATAACTTACCACGCCTAAAAGGATAATCATTCGTAAACATTTCATCGTAAAGTCATGCGAGAATGGAGACGTGAACGAACAGTTCGAGAAGGAAGAAAGTGAAGTGAACCAGTCTGAACGTGTGTATATTTTCGTGTACAAAGTGTAAATACATAGGAGGCCGTTTATGCCTGGGTCTGTAATGGCCGTAAGTGTTTGCTGCTCTAAGAGCCTAAATTCAGTGGCAAGGTACTGTACAAAATTTATCACGAGTGTATTGAAGGGTATTTCTCATGTTGTATATTATGTATATAGATGTATAGTACAGCCAATAGATTGTTTCTTTTAAAATTCATGTGTGTGTTAATTCCTGTTTTGCATGAACCTGGTAACATCAGCGAACGCACGCCTGGGATAAGGAGTTTCATAGTCGGGGCAACAGTTATGTATTTTATTCTATTTTATTCAGGAAGACCCATATGGTCAACCTTGGCGCCCATTCAAAGTCGGGAAATTGAACATTAAAATCACTTGTGGCCTGTATTTAAAGGCAGTTAATTCTGTAGGTTTGTGTTAATGGGGGCATTTAATGTTAAATCAACTTCAGCGGGGAGGTGAGAATGTTTCAGAACAAAAATGCAATAAACTGAAAGGTCTAGCATACTGATTTTAAAAATGTAATTATTATGTCTTTTTATGTGCTAATAAGTGAAAAATAGGAATTCATGTATTTATAGACAAAATGTTTAAAATATTTATTTACATAAAAATCCGAGCCCTACTCATTACAGATATTTGATGTGTTGGTTGTAGGTAGCAGGAGTAGTCGGTCGAGCAGATCTGCTGTGTGCCTTATTCTACAGCCTAGCCTTCCTCGCCTTCTGCAACGCCGTGGTCCACCATGGGGCACTCAGAGGATCTATCATGCTCACTGCCAGTATATTTCTCTGTGGGCTCGCCATGTTCTCTAAGGAACAAGGAATTACCGTCATAGTGAGTATACAATGTACGAATAGGACCAATAACAAACATCATCTGATCCTGTTCACTGAGGCTTTGTACAGGAAGATTCTTATCCTGGAGTGGGGTCAGCTGCCGGACGTGCTCGTCTTCCACCAGCCGACCGAGCTCCGTCCGCGGATTGCGCGCAGGTGGAAACTGTAACAAAGTTCATTAATTCATGGTAAATTCACCCACAAATCATGATTAAAGAACTTACCTTTTCAGAGAAGACGCTGAGAGGGTTCTCCTTCAGCTGACAGACAGACATTGTATTGTGTAAATAAATTAGCGTTTACACGTTGTAATTCCCTTCTGTTCTGAGGGCTATCTGCTGCCGTATATTGTTCTCCAACACCGTACGGGTAATTGATCTGAACACTTTGTATTTTAAATTACCCCACAATTAAACATAAAATGGGCTTAGATCCGTACTTCAATTAATTACAGTAAACACGCAGGGGGGTACAGGAGTAGGAAAACGATGTAACTTCCAAACTTACTGTCTGTCAGCTGAAGAAGAACATTTTCAGCATCTTGTGTGAAGGGGTAAGTTCTAACCTTTAACTGGTGACGTGTGGTCATCCAGAATCCCAAGAAATAAACAAAAACATCTGTGCTTCTTTTATTAAATCTTGCAGGAAGCTGTTTATGTGCGCTGACACTTCACACCTTCGTTGATGAAAGTTTAGTGACTTACTGACTTTAATGACCCTGGTTATCTCGCCTCCGCGCAAATTGCAGCCCGAGCTTGGTTGGCTGGCGGAGGGCATGCGCACTCGGCAGCCGACCGCCGGCCCCGCTCCAACAAAAGAATCTCACTGTATAAAGTTTATGTACAAAGATGGAACTTGCAATGCGTTAAATGTTTTATAAGAATTTATTTTTGTTCCTTCAGTTGACAGCACTTGTGTAATCTGGGATTAACCTCCTCCATACTTGGTTCGTATTGACACTTTTTAATGTGTGTTTTTAAGTGTCTATTTTAATGTTTTTGATGTGTGTGAAACATTCACTGATTGAGTGGCTGATGAAGAGTGCCAGGTGGCGAAACACTTATTCTGAAGGCGCGAAACTGCGGCAATATGTTTCTTGCCCTTGAGGAGTTGTGTAACTTGAGATCGATGTTCAGCCTTGATTGCTTTCCCACATGGTTGGCAGAACAGAACGTCTCCATCAGAAGTAAAATAATGTTAAAATTCTGCAACGGACGGTAATTTGTTGTTTTTACTTTGGGGATCGTAGGACTGCCTTACACTTCACACTGCTAGAAATGAACTGCATGTGAGTGACATTAGTTCCAGGTATCTGGGGGAGGGCGAGGTCTAGCATGTGGTGTAATATGGCTATGGACAAGGAAATCCCCCGTATGCACAATGAGTGGCACGGGGCGACAAGTTAAGAATAACACAGTTGCAAGCTGACATTCGCTCTGCATGAAGATTAGATAGCTTCCCTGTTGAAGTAACACAGAACAAAAGTTCAATAAACTGAAAGATCTAGCATACCGATTTTTAAAAAATGTAAATATTATGTATTTTTATGTGCTAATAAGTGAAAAGCAGGAATTTATGTATTTATAAGAAAAATTGCTTAAAATATGTATTCACATTTAAAAATAATTATTTACCTAAAAATCCGAGCCCTAGTAATGACAATACCATAAACATTTGTGTCCACTTTCTCTCCCAAATCTTGTCCCAACAGATGGTCGCTCAAGACGCTCCTCATCATAGCCATTAGTACGGTCTTCTTTAAATGCTCTTAACCATTTCCTTTCCTTTCCTTTGGTCATAGTGTGTTATCTATGCACTGCACTAATCTGCTGATGAATTCCTAGTACGCCTCATTATAGTGCTGCCTCGGTTGTGTGGGTTTCTACCACATAACCTATGATGGTGCTTTTTGAGGATCCAACCAGCCTCCAGGCTGACAACCTAACAGACAGACAGAATTTCAATCGCTTCCACGTCTTTTGTATTCAGAAGACAAATTACAACACACACTTCACGCTTGGCAGGACTGTTAATTGTTAGACAAAGAAGCCAAACAGAACTAAATGTAAGTACCGGTACTGAGAGAGAATGTGTGCCTATGATCAACTCCAGTGGCCATATTTAAACATGGTACAACACTTACAAAAGAATCATTTGTAACTTCAGTTTAATTTTTCTTTTCTGAGCAAAATCTCAACCTTCTAGTAGGCATGAAATGCTGACACTAAAATCACCTCCTTGTGGCCAACAAGTCTCATGGGAATTGTGGGATATGTGTTAGGGGATCACCTTGACCTCTCAGTTATGATGACTCAGTGGCTGGCTGATCCAAGGCTCAGTAAACTGAGTCCATCATATGCAGTTTGAAGATAGGCCATCGTCTCATACCTGATGTGAGGGAGACCCATGTACCCTTGGAGCCCATCAGAATGTTAACCTCCCCCGCAGGGGCTCACATCTAGTGGAACATGGGTTGGCGACCACGGGACCTCTCTTGGTCAACTCTTGTTCTCTTCCGACCCCGACGGTATTAGGGTATCCAAGGCCTAGGGGGTCTCTTCCTTTCCCGCCTTAATTGGCCCTTGTCTCATCTTTCCTGATACTCTCCCTCTGCTCTTCATGTTATCTCGTGCCTTTTGCTCAAAGCCCCACCACTTCTGGTGCACCCTGGATATTGCTACACCCTCAGGGGCTCACGGCTGGTGAGTTTGGGAGTTGGCAATCCCGGGGGATTCCTGAGCTGGGTCCGTTTTTTCCCCTTTTTCCACTGACTTGGGGGCGGGTCCTCTCCTCTTTCCCTTTCCTATCTGCCTTTCATGGCTCTCCTTCTCTTTCTATGAGGGTTGAGGGCATTTCTTTTCTTCCTGTCCTTATTCTTTATTTGTTTACCATTTCTTCTTCTAGTATGTAAGTCTGTAGTTAGTATTAGTTAGAGTTTTCATTCTCATCTCAACTTTCACTATCACCCAAACCATTAGGGGCCGATAACCTAGATGCTAGGCCCCTTAAAACAACAATTATCATCATCAGAATGTTAACCACGGCTCAACTAACACAAGTAGACATCTGCTGTACTGTTTCGGTGAGACGTGCTGTGGGCACTTTTTCGAATTTGTTCATATCTGGTCCCTACTTGAAATTTTATCTCTCTTTTGCAATTTGATGGCTTATGGTATCATTATTTTGTGGAGCAATGAAGGTAAGCCCAAGGAGAGATTAGTGAAATGTTTTGTTTGGAGTGTAGCAATGTATGGAGCGGAAACTTGGACGCTTAGGAAAGAAGACGAGAGAAGAATAGAGGCATTCGGAATGTGGCTGTGGAGAAGAATGGGGAGAATAAGTTGGAAGGACAAAGTGAGGAAGTATTAAAGAAAGTAGGAGAAGAAAGAATGATGCTAAAGAAGATAATGATTGGACACTGCATAAGAGGATATGGTTAGGTGAAAAGAGCATTAAAAGGGAAAAAGTCCAAGGGAAAATCTGGAGTGGAAGAAGAAGGTTTCAGATGTTGGATTCCATCAAAATTGATAAATCGTATGAGCTGATGAAACATGCTGCTGGAGACCGGATAAGGTGGAGAGACCGACCATGAGGATAAACTGATGATGATGGTATCATTGTGTCTGTTGTTGTGTGTAGGACACATCCCCTGAGAAAAGATGGGCTACAAGGTTGTCAGACATGAGTAGTTGATGGCTCACAGTTTCTGCTATTCTCCCGACATAGATATGTCACAAGCAACTTCCTTAGGATTTGTAAGAAACCATTCACTTCACAATATAATCTGCTATGCTCCAACAGCCTAACCATTCCAACAGTGTCGATAGCATTAAGGTCAGACATGTTAATTTTTATATTTTACGTAACATAAAAGTGACTTTAAAGAAACGTTTGTCTGTTTGTTGCCTAGGGTTTGTGCTGTGCCTACGATATCATCGTGCACAGTAAGATCCATCCCCTGACCATATGGCACCTACTCTTCAACCCCAAGATGAGGAGGAAAAAGGAAGTGAGTAGTGATGATGCCAGCGGAGACAGTGTGAACGGAGTGGAGGAACATCAATGCCTGAGACCTCTGCTCGCCAGACAGTTCATACTGTTGGCCACCGGAATATTCCTACTGCTGCTCCGCTGGAGGATCATGGGCTCAACCCCGCCAGTCTTCCAGAAGGTGGACAACCCAGCGTCCTTCCACCATAGCCTTCTCACTAGGGTGAGTGTGCCTAATGTTATGTCTATCAATATTTCTGCACTCTCATGGGGATACACACTGCTGCGTGGGGTTTGATTACAACGGAGTTGGCAATGTATTGGCTTTGTCTCACAGCGAAGGATGTGGTCTTTATTCATTCCTTTTCTGGTGTAATAGGGATGTAGCCGGAGAAAGTTCGCGCCAGATAGTGCTCGTGTAGTACTGGGTAAGCGCAAGGCGATCGTCTTATGTTTCTCCCAGTCAGCTGCGAGGAATGTATAGATAGTCACCGAGATTTCTAAGCTAAAGTAAATTATATCTGCTCTAATTTTACTCCAAGACTATATTAATTAATTCTATAGGTATATAACCTAATATATTATGGACGATTTTCAGCGTTTAAGCGTTAAACATCTGCAAAATGAGCTACGGACCAGAGGCATTAAAACTACCGGGAGGAATGAAGAATTAATACAGTGGTAATAACAAAATTCTAACAAGCTTTATTATTCAGCATGCTTTCTCCTAAAGATTACTATTACTTGAGTTTTGTAGGCCTATATTGATAAATATAATTATCTCCATATGACTTAAATCTTAAATAGAGATTTAAATATTCACTTGCTCCCCTTGCTTATAGACTTCGATTCATGTCTTTTCTTAGGTTGATAGCTTACGTGAAACTGTTGTGTTGTAAGGTACCGTAAACATAATCAAAGAAAGTTGATACCTCGAAAGTTCATTGCAACGTTTGGTTTCTATGTCAATTTCTCAATAAGAATCGTTCCCGTACCCCTTGGAAACGACTTAGGGGTACAATTTTTTTAAAGTTTGAGAATCCCTGCTTTATGGCCACGAACGGTTTCCTGGCTATGTCTCAAGAATGTAGAAGTCAGTCTCTACCACATTCTCCGTCTGGCAGGTGGAAATTGACGATTAATTCTGATTTCAAGAAACCAACCATAGTACGTTTGTGACTTAATGTTGCGACATTTATTCTTGAAGTATTTGTCCGAGTATTTATGTCTTTGAAAATGGGAGTCACAAAATTACATTCACTTCTTCGTGTATATTGACGATTTCTTCCCGTACTTCAATGGAGATGATTTCTGCAGATTCCGATATTGTAGGCTTATAGTGGTAATCCGGCAATTTTCTTGTATATGGCCTCTTACTGTTTTTTGTTTTGTTGGGTTCGTGGTCCACGGAAAAAGCGACGAAACAGCGCCCGGTTGTAACCTTGCTCTCTCACCTTCAAATACAAACGCATAAATTCAGTGGTTGTTCTCGAAATGTCTAATCAGTTTATAGGTAAAAAATAGAAATGATTTCCCTTTGTAAATCACACTTAGGCCTACCCAACACAGTTTTCGTGAAGTCATCGGGTTGAAAATGATGGGAACGCATTTTAATATTTTTGGTCAAATTTTTCTCACCAAAATATTTCCTTCTTATAGCATGTAACCATTTCCTTATTTTGTGGAAATTGGTGAAACGAAAACGAGCTTCCCTGATTTTTGCAAAGAGGAACACTGCAGTAGCTCGGCATAGTCACGAAAATAACCATTTAAACAACTTAAATTCGTGGATATAGTGGTATGAGAACACAGGAGACAACTGAAGAGCGCCTTGCGCTTACCCAGTACAACAGCAGTGCGCTCTGTCGGTGCTAGTTCTATACATCCCTATTAGACTGCATTATGAGTTACGTTATTGTGGTTTCAAAGTAGTTTACCCAACACCTTGCTGCTACATGTCACCAGTGAAGTTTTGATTGTACAAGATTGTAAAAGTGCGCATAAATATTGAACCGGTAAAGATTTTTTCTTTAAAGCTGGTATGAGTACTCACCAAATCCCTCATGGTGTTCAAGTGTGTTTTATATTTTAAAGCATGTCCTTTTGTGTAGTTGCGCCTTACAGATTGAGCAGATGCAATAAGTTAGAGATTAGATTGTCCTTGTCTGCTTTCAAACTGTTTAGATATCTCAGCAGATCTGTTTCTATAAATCCAACTTGAATGCTAATTTGTCATCAGTGTTTATACGGCACTAAATATCACTCTCAAATCCAATCTCTGTAACTCTGTCCTATTGAACGACCATTAGTGTGCGAGTGCTCCATCTTGTCATGGACTGAGCCAGCAGGGTCAATATTTCTGGGGGCCAGTCTCCAACCGCTAATAAGCGTACTGAGAGATTTTTGGGGATCTATCACTAATCGTTCGTGAGTGTACTGGGAGATTTCTGGTGGCCCGTCACCAACCGGTTGTAAGCGTACTGGGAGATTTCCGGGGATCCATCACCAATCGTTTGTGAGCGTACTGGGAGACTTCTGGGGATCCATCACCAACCGTTCGTGAGCGTACTGGGAGGTTTTGGGGGATCCATCACCAACCGCTCGTGAGCGTAGTGGGTGATTTTTGGGGATCCATCACCAAACGTTCGTGAGCGTACTGGGAGATTTCTGGGTACCCATCACCAACTGTTCGTGAGCGTACAGGGAGATTTCTGGGGATCCATCACGAACCGTTTGTGAGCGTACTGGGAGATTTCTGGGGATCCATCACCAACCGTTCGTGAGCGTACTGGGAGATTTCTGGGGATCCATCACCAACCGTTCGTGAGCATAGTGGGAGATTTCTGGGGATCCATCACCAACCGTTCGTGAGCGTACTGGGAGATTTCTGGGGATCCATCACCAACCATTCGTGAGCATAGTGGGAGATTTCTGGGGACCCATCACCAACTGTTTGTAAACGTAATGGGAGATTTTTGGGACCCTTCACTATTAGTGAGTGTACCGGGAGATTTCTGGGGATCCAACACCAACCATTCATGAGCGTAGGGGGAGATTTCTGGGGAACCAACACCAACCATTCGTGAGCATAGAGGGAGATTTCTGGGGACCCATCACCAACCGTTCGTGAGCGTAGTGGGAGATTTCTGGGGATACATCACCAACCGTTCGTGAGCGTACTGGGAGATATCTGGGGATCCATCACCAACAGTTCGTGAGCGTACTGTGAGATTTCTGGGGATCCATCACTAACCGTTTGTGAGCATACTGGGAGATTTCTGGGGATCCATCACTAACCGTTTGTGAGCATACTGGGAGATTTCTGGGGATCCATCACCAACCGTTCGTGAGCGTAGTGGGAGATTTCTGGGGATTCATCACCATCCGTTCGTGAGCATAGTGGGAGATTTCTGGGGATCCATCACCAACCGTTTGTGAGCATACTGGGAGATTTCTGGGGATCCATCACGAACCGTTTGTGAGCGTACAGGGAGATTTCTGGGGATCCATCACCAACCGTTTGTGAGCGTACTGGGAGATTTCTGGGTACCCATCACCAACTGTTCGTGAGCGTACAGGGAGATTTCTGGGGATCCATCACGAACCGTTTGTGAGCGTACTGGGAGATTTATGGGGATCCATCACCAACCGTTTGTGAGCGTACTGGGAGATTTCTGGGTACCCATCACCAACTGTTCGTGAGCGTACAGGGAGATTTCTGGGGATCCATCACGAACCGTTTGTGAGCGTACTGGGAGATTTATGGGGATCCATCACCAACCGTTCGTGAGCGTACTGGGAGATTTATGGGGATCCATAACCAACCGTTCGTGAGCGTACAGGGAGATTTCTGGGGATCCATCACCCACCGTTCGTGAGCGTACTGGGAGATTTATGGGGATCCATCACCAACCGTTCGTGAGCGTACTGGGAGATTTCTGGGTACCCATCACCAACTGTTCGTGAGCGTACAGGGAGATTTCTGGGGATCCATCACGAACCGTTTGTGAGCGTACTGGGAGATTTCTGGGGATCCATCACCAACCGTTCGTGAGCGTACTGGGAGATTTCTGGGGATCCATCACCAACCGTTCGTGAGCATAGTGGGAGATTTCTGGGGATCCATCACCAACCGTTTGTGAGCGTACTGGGAGATTTCTGGGGATCCATCACCAACCATTCGTGAGCAAAGTGGGAGATTTCTGGGGACCCATCACCAACTGTTTGTAAACATAATGGGAGATTTTTGGGACCCTTCACTATTAGTGAGTGTACCGGGAGA
The DNA here is from genome assembly GCA_946902985.2 of Meconema thalassinum. Classification (NCBI taxonomy): domain Eukaryota; kingdom Metazoa; phylum Arthropoda; class Insecta; order Orthoptera; family Tettigoniidae; genus Meconema; species Meconema thalassinum. The sequence continues at coordinate 175,631,344 of OX336398.1, read as the reverse complement.
TTTCTGGGGATCCATCACGAACCTTTTGTGAGCGTACTGGGAGATTTATGGGGATCCATCACCAACCTTTCGTGAGCGTACTGGGAGATTTATGGGGATCCATCACCAACCGTTCGTGAGCGTACTGGGAGATTTCTGGGTACCCATCACCAACTGTTCGTGAGCGTACAGGGAGATTTCTGGGGATCCATCACGAACCGTTTGTGAGCGTACTGGGAGATTTCTGGGGATCCATCACCAACCGTTCGCGAGCGTACTGGGAGATTTCTGGGGATCCATCACCAACCGTTCGTGAGCATAGTGGGAGATTTCTGGGGATCCATCACCAACCGTTTGTGAGCGTACTGGGAGATTTCTGGGGATCCATCACCAACCATTCGTGAGCAAAGTGGGAGATTTCTGGGGACCCATCACCAACTGTTTGTAAACATAATGGGAGATTTTTGGGACCCTTCACTATTAGTGAGTGTACCGGGAGATTTCTGGGGATCCAACACCAACCATTCGTGAGTGTAGTGGGAGATTTCTGGGGATCCAACACCAACCATTCGTGAGCATAGTGGGAGATTTCTGGGGACCCATCACCAACCGTTCGTGAGCGTAGTGGGAGATTTCTGGTGTCCATCACCAACCGTTCGTGAGCGTACTGGGAGATTTCTGGGGATCCATCACGAACCGTTTGTGAGCGTACTGGGAGATTTATGGGGATCCATCACCAACCGTTCGTGAGCGTACTGGGAGATTTCTGGGGATCCATCACCAACCGTTCGTGAGCGTACTGGGAGATTTCTGGGGATCCATCACTAACCGTTTGTGAGCATACTGGGAGATTTCTGGGGATCCATCACCAACCGTTCGTGAGCGTAGTGGGAGATTTCTGGGGATTCATCACCAACCGTTCGTGGGCATAGTGGGAGATTTCTGGGGATCCATCACCAACCGTTTGTGAGCATACTGGGAGATTTCTGGGGATCCATCACCAACTGTTCGTGAGCGTACAGGGAGATTTCTGGGGATCCATCACGAACCGTTTGTGAGCGTACAGGGAGATTTCTGGGGATCCATCACCAACCGTTTGTGAGCGTACTGGGAGATTTCTGGGTACCAATCACCAACTGTTCGTGAGTGTACAGGGAGATTTCTGGGGATCCATCACGAACCGTTCGTGAGCGTACTGGGTGATTTATGGGGATCCATCACCAACCGTTCGTGAGCGTACTGGGAGATTTATGGGGATCCATAACCAACCGTTCGTGAGCGTACAGGGAGAGTTCTGGGGATCCATCACCCACCGTTCGTGAGCGTACTGGGAGATTTCTGGGGATCCATCACGAACCGTTTGTGAGCGTACTGGGAGATTTGTGGGGATCCATCACCAACCTTTCGTGAGCGTACTGGGAGATTTATGGGGATCCATCACCAACCGTTCGTGAGCATAGTGGGAGATTTCTGGGGATCCATCACCAACCGTTCGTGAGCATAGTGGGAGATTTCTGGGGATCCATCACCAACCGTTCGTGAGCGTACTGGGAGATTTCTGGGGACCCATCACCAACCGTTCGTGAGCGTACTGGGAGATTTCTGGGGACCCATCACCAACCGTTCGTGAGCGTACTGGGAGATTACTGGGGATCCATCACCAACCGTTCGTGAGCGTACTGGGAGATTTCTGGGGATCCATCACCAACTGTTCGTGAGCATAGTGGGAGATTTCTGGGGATCCATCACCAACCGTTCGTGAGCGTACTGGGAGATTTCTGGGGATCCATCACCAACCGTTTGTGAGCGTACTGGGAGACTTCCGGGGATCCATCACCCACCGTTCGTGAGCGTACTGGGAGATTTCTGGGGATCCATCACGAACCGTTTGTGAGCGTACTGGGAGATTTATGGGGATCCATCACCAACCGTTCGTGAGCGTACTGGGAGATTTCTGGGTACCCATCACCAACTGTTCGTGAGCGTACAGGGAGATTTCTGGGGATCCATCACGAACCGTTTGTGAGCGTACTGGGAGATTTCTGGGGATCCATCAACAACCGTTCGTGAGCGTAGTGGGAGATTTCTGGGGATCCATCACCAACCGTTCGTGAGTGTACTGGGAGATTTCTGGGGACCCATCACCAACTGTTTGTAAATGTAATGGGAGATTTTTGGGACCCTTCACTATTAGTGAGTGTACTGGGAGATTTCTGGGGATCCATCACCAACCATTCGTGAGCATAGTGGGAGATTTCTGGGGATCCATCACCAACCGTTCGTGAGCGTACTGGGAGATTTCTGGGGATCCATCACCAACCGTTTGTGAGCGTACTGGGAGATTTCTGGGGATCCATCACCAACCGTTTGTGAGCGTACTGGGAGACTTCCGGGGATCCATCACCCACCGTTCGTGAGCGTACTGGGAGATTTCTGGGGATCCATCACGAACCGTTTGTGAGCGTACTGGGAGATTTCTGGGGATCCATCAACAACCGTTCGTGAGCGTAGTGGGAGATTTCTGGGGATCCATCACCAACCGTTCGTGAGTGTACTGGGAGATTTCTGGGGACCCATCACCAACTGTTTGTAAATGTAATGGGAGATTTTTGGGACCCTTCACTATTAGTGAGTGTACTGGGAGATTTCTGGGGATCCAACACCAACCATTCGTGAGCGTAGTGGGAGATTTCTGGGGATCCAACACCAACCATTCGTGAGCATAGTGGGAGATTTCTGGGGACCCATTACCAACTGTTTGTAAACATAATGGGAGATTTTTGGGACCCTTCACTATTAGTGAGTGTACCGGGAGATTTCTGGGGATCCAACACCAACCATTCGTGAGCGTAGTGGGAGATTTCTGGGGATCCAACACCAACCATTCGTGAGCGTAGTGGGAGATTTCTGAGGGCCCTTCACCAAACAGTCCCAAGAATACTGGAATATTTCTGGGGCCCATCACCAACTGGTTGCAAGTGTACTAGGAGATTTGTCATGGCTTATCATCCACGCCTGTTCATATGAGCAGGATAGTGCAGCTTAATTCAGTGTCGTTACTTTGGCCTTGTGCTGCAGTATTTTCCCAGCAGGTTCCATTAAGTGATAAAGCTGTTGTTTAGTTGTCCCATCATGGCATGAAGAGTGGAGTGGTGTTTCAGGTTCTCACGTACAATTACATCTATGCCCTCAACGCCTGGCTGCTCGTGTGTCCGCTGTGGCTCTGCTTCGACTGGTCTATGGGCTGCCTTCCTCTCGTGTCCTTACAACACTCGGTAGATCCTCGCATCTTTGCTGCCCTCTCGTTCTGGGTAGTTTTCACCGCCCTCCTTTGGCGCTGCTTCTCCTGGTCCAGAGGAAGAAGTCGGAGGTAAAACTTTTCTTCCTGTTTGATATCCAAGCTTACTACAATCTTAAGAGAGAATTACCGTAATTTAAGGAAATAATTGCTTAGATTTTGGATGTCATTGGATGATGGTTTTTGAATCACAGATAAGCATAAGCTCCCGTAGGAGCGGTCATATCAACTCGTAAATGTGATAGCATTTTGAAGATAATACTGTATGTTTGCCCTGGCGGCCTCTGTTTATAGGTTGTGGTGTTGAATTGTCAGGTTATTTCAGGGTGTCGATTACTCTGGAAAGCAGGGAATACTCTGAAATCCTGGAAAACTCAGGGAATTGTCAGGGTGTTTTAATGACACTCTGGGAATTTTAGTTTTACAAGATCCAACCTTGAATAATAGGAAATTAAGCATTTAAATTTGATGGGGGAAAAGTATATTCTGGTGATTGTTGTAGATGTATGTTCGTACTGATGTTAAATCAGTAAGCTCTCATTTCTTGCACACTAATTACATGTGTAGACTGTGTATTTATACACTGAAGAAAATGGAAATTGCAACACCATGAAGGCATTGGTCGTTTGTGTTGATTTTCAAGATATGGAACAATGCCATGTAGGTATATAAACGATCAAAGTTTCAGACCCATTGGATTGTTGCTGCAGGTCTCCCCACGTGATTGGTCGCGGAGGAATCAACTCCAGTGTACAGATTCTGGTGTGCCGTAATTGACTTGCAGTCTGTGCAGTGAAGTGTTCCCTGTCAAACATGCCTCAACGACAGAGAAGAGCATGCTATCAACAACTGTCGCCGTTTGAGAGAGCTCGGATAATTGGGCTGTGTGAGGCTGGATTATCGCTAAGGACTGTCGCTGCACGTGTTGGCCGACAGGCATCTACTGTATAACGTGTATGGCAGCAGTGGTCAAATGAAGGTACCCACACTCGTAGACCTGGCACAGGCCCAGCGCGACAGACAACTGTGAGAGAGGATCGCCACATCATTTGGATGGCCCGGATGGAACCCCATGCAACAGCAGTGCAAATTCGAGCAGCTGTGGCACCCCATGTTACACAACAAACAGTTGGTAATCGCCTGGGTGCAGCTGGCTTACGATCCCGTGTCCCTGCAGAAGGTGTTCCATTGACCCCAAAACAGCGACGTGTAAGGCTGGCCTGGTGTCGAGAACGATCGACGTGGGTCGACGAATGGCATAGGGTCGTCCTTAGTGTTGAATCGCGCTTCTGTCTTGCCTGCAGTGATCGCCAGAATCGTATGCGCCGACATACCGGGGAGAGGGGCCGCCCTGACCTTATTGTCGAGAGGCACACAGGGCCAACACCAAGCATTATGGTCTGGGGAGCTATTGGCTTTAATGTGAAATCACAATTAGTGCTTGTTGAGGGCACTATGACTGCTCGACAGTACGTTGATAGGTTACTCAATGCAGTGGTTGTCCCTATGAAGGCAAACATTGCTAATGGGATGTTTCAGCAGGACAACGCCCGGGTTCACACTGCACGCATCTCCAGAGACGCTCTCCACGACATCACAACCGTAGAATGGCCCGCCAGATCCCCGGACCTCAGTCCTATTGAGCATGTGTGGGACATGATGGGTCGACAACTGGCCAACTGTCCTCAGCCACCCACAACTCTGGAACAACTGACCCGTGCAGTGCAGCAAGCATGGGCCACAATTCCTCAGGAAGCGATCCAGGGCCTTCATGCCTCGCCGAATTCATCAACGTATTGCAGCTCGTGGTGGGCACATCCTGTATTGATTGTTGTCCAAACTTGCGGTCAGAGGGACCTGAAAGTGTAATCATCGAATCACAACCGAACACTCGTCCTGCATGTTCAATTGCAGCAATGTAGCACCACTCCTTCTGGGTGTTGCAATTTCCATTTTCTTCAGTGTATATAAATGTGTAACAGTATGAATTTTGAGAGCATTACTAATGACGAGCTACTTTCAATACTCACGAGTACAATAGTTTTTCTGCATGAAAAATTTAAAAATTGGCAAAATATAGAAAAATATATTTTTCTGTTTTTGTCTTTTCAATTTTGTCATGCTACCCTTCATTGTTCAAGCACTTTTTGAAATGCTCTTTAACTACAAACTCTGTTTTATATATTCATTACGGCCGAAACATTTACTGTAAGTTGTTTTATCCAGGAGTCTGACCATGGCCGTAGCTCTGGTGGTGATCCCGTTCCTCCCTGCCACTAACGTGTTCTTCCGGGTGGGGTTCGTCGTCGCCGAGCGGGTCCTCTACCTCCCCTCGGCAGGTTTCTGTATGCTGGTTGTGTTGGGCCTCAGGCAGCTGGCTGTGCTGTCTGCTAGGAGACATGTAAGCTACTACATAGATCGTAGGCTTTTGTGGCCGGTGTCTAGTTTATCATCTAGGCTTACAGGATGGAGCCTGGATATTGTAACTAAATATAAACTTTCCCTGCTTGGGGCAATATACTTGCTAAAATGACATCACACAAAAGACAATACCAACTTCACAAAAATACACTGAAAAATGAAAATCCACAGCCTGCTTCCAGTCGACCGACCGGGTCAGGGAATGGAATGAATGAAGCCCCGATCTAGCAGCGAGGATATGAACTGTGCCGGCTGACGAAGCCTGTCGCACTCCCCTGGGGCAATGATTAAATGAATGACAGATGAAATGAAATGATAGTGGAGAGTGTTGCTAGAAAGAAATTGTGACAGGGAAAACCGGAGTACCCGGAGAAAAACCTGTCTGCCTCCGCTTTGCTCAGCACAAATCTCACATGGAGTGACCGGGATTTGAACCACGGACCCAGCGGTGAGAGGCCGGCGTGCTGCCACCTAAGCCACGGAGGCTTCACAAAAATACACTATTTATTAATAATAATTCTTCTCCAAGGAGTTGATCTCTGGCAATCCACTTACGAGTACTTCGTTTCTGGTCGTTCTCTGACCATCAAAAACTGTCAATATCTATTTGTCAACATGTAAGCACTCTTCAATTACCTGCATCTCTTGTTAATTATCCACAACAACTTGCATTCTTCTCTCTCAAAAACAACTGCCAGACCCTCAATAAAACATCTCAAACTCCTACACCCAAACACCAATCTCTAGAGCAGTGAGCACAACAATTTTCCCATCACATTTTCATCAATAACCAGCCTACATTCTGCATGGCATCACTCTCCAAATCAACAAATCCCCATGGAAGCCTTGCCCAAAGCCAAAGTAGACCTTGCCATTTGCAAACCCACCTATTGGTAGACCACCACAAAAGAATCCAATGGGCACTGAACACACAAGATTCTCCATGGCGCTCCACCAACAGGCGGCCATGGCTGGCAACCTGATAAAACAAAAATAATAAATACTACCAACAAAACAAACTAAATAACTAGTAGCAGGCTCTGTAACCTACTAAAAGTTCGGTTACAGTATCGAAACAGGTTCATTAGAGAGGCAATAGAGGTCGTGAAGCATTCCAATAATTTCAGTCGCGAAGATGGTTTCAAACTTACCAACATCTAAAAAGTTCTCCTAGCGCGCGACTGGCAGGGGCGCGGACCAATCGGGGAGCAGCGTGACGTCAATGCAGGGCAAGCAAGCACTTCTGGCTGTCAATAACCGTCAGTTTGAGTACGGACACCAACTCATACCTACCCATAATTAAGGCTGTTGCATGACAGCCGAAACATCGGGAAACAATCACTAGAGATACGGGGAAATCGCAATTGCGATAAATGCGAATTTTACTTTTTTCTCCTTTTTTCAACTACCTGGTAACTAATATGACTATGTATACCCAAAATTTACGAAACTGAATGTGCGACAAAGTGCGATAACTAAGGGTTCTTGCGAATTATTCCCATAAATGCGATAAATGCGAAAAGTGCCGAATTTACCGATGTTTTATTTCATTTTCGCGCCGCAACTTTGAAATGTGCGAGTTCCCAGCAATGAAAATATCGGCTATATAATCTATATTTACGAGTAATAATCGATATGTACGAACATCGATTATTGTCGTGAAAACAATCGATTACGGAAAAATTAATTTGAAAATGGTGCTGTTATTATTGCTGCATAATATCCACTGTTTATCGCCAGTAAAACGATGATTTTGGAGAAATTATTTCGTAGTTTCAGTTGGTTGTGCTAATAAAAGGAATATTCCAATCGTTTGTGCCGATTCTTTTTAAAAATTAGAGCAATAAGGTTATGCTTATATAAGTTTATATCGCACCGGCCCTCATTTCTTGTATTTGAAGTAAAAATGAAAACTCTCAAGTACGTATCGTGATATGAATAGACAATTTTTGTTAGGCGTTCTCTTTGCTTTGGGAAATGTTGTATAATATGATGATAGTATTCTCTACCATGTGTGAGTTATAGGTTATGTTACATGTCGTCCGGCGATTTCTCCGTGAATTCGGATACTGTTTTACAGATTGTCAGTCAAGAGTCGCAGTGTGGTCAGGAAACAATGAGGGAGTAAACATACATTTTATTATTTAGTTAATTATCCATTGTGTGATATTTACACAAAGTTAAGTAAATGTATGATTCACATTATTACTTCCTTTTCAATGAGGGGCATTGCATTTCTATTTGCCGGTGGTTTAATGGTCAAATGGCACTTCTTGAATCCTACCTCATAAGATAAGTTATTAAAAGAAATGAATGGAACTTGGCAAGGAGTTAGTAGGAAAACTACACAAAAGGATTTCATAGACATCGAGTTCAGGACAGCCTGGTATTGTCGTCATTTCACCTGCCACACAGTAAACTTCGTAAGACAAGCATTGTTGCCTGACCACAGCTCGCTTTAGTCTAGCAATTGGCATCTTGGTACCAGTGAACTAATACAACTCTCCGCCGGCCCTCAATATTTGAGTTGCTGCATAACACCTGATATTGTTGATTGCATAATGAGAACATGACCTTTGGATCTTTTGAGCATAGCTTAGGTACCCTCGTCTCACGTCATACAACCAACCGACAGCACTTGAACTCAATCTTGCCAATTAGCCAGGCTGATGCCTTTATTTTCAGAGATCTCACATTTCTGAAAAATGTATGTCAAGTTTCTACATTTCTGTAATACTGATACTAGGATTTTAATACTTCTAACACTCCCTTAGTAAAAATAAAAACCACACATTCTTATGCCGTTTATCAGAAACGCCCATATTTCCAATCCTGCACATGTTTCAATTAGTTTCCGTGCATATTATTTTGAACCTGTTAATTGTACCTGGTGACGAACTTTTAAATGCTACAAAATGCTAATTTTTAAATTTCAAAATGCTCCAAAATGCTATTTTTCAAAATGAAAGTGCTACAAAATCAATTTCAAAATGCTATTTTCTCGTATCTTTAACAATCACCGATACATGACGCGGCTCCATCCTGTAAGCCTAGATGATAAAATGCAGGCTACTACACTTGGTTTCTCATTGGGAGGATAGCACCTCCCCTTGTTCCATTGGTCTGCACGACCATAAACAGCTCACAGACATGTTCAATGGGGTTGATGTCAGGGGAACAGGAAGACCGCAGGTGCACACTGTAGTGTTGAGCATTTACAGACCTTGTTGCACATTGTTAATGCAGTGTTACCGGGTGGTAAACAGCATCTATGTAAAGGTGTTGCTTGTATTAGGCAATGCTGGCAGTGACAGCATTGGGATGAGTATTACCACCACCGTAATTTTCCAAACATGTGAATATAAATTCACAACTCTTAAAATGGAATGTTATCTTTCTTGAATAAACCTGGCACTGTCTTTGCCTGCCCCCATCTTGCAGTGTGTCACCGCCAGGATTGTCTGGTCGAGTAATTGTTTTGTAAAACTAAGAAAATGTATGATTGAGTTTCCACTTTTTTATTATTATTACATATTTCTTACTTGTACGTTTCAAACCCTCTTAAAAGTTCTTCTTCAGCTATTTATCTCTTGCATTAGAAACATTCAAATATTGAACTACTAAAAACAATTGGACTAGAACTAATACATATTTGCTCGCATATAACTCGCACTTTTTTGACCGAAAATAAGTGTGAACATTTTTGGTGCATGATATATGTGAGGATTTGTGTGCGAAATACCATATTCTCAATAAATCGTAAAATTTGCATTAGTGAAACAAGATTCTTAGTTGGAGGGATGTAATCTCTTCGTTCAACGTCGTGGAGCCTTGGGATTGTTTTAGGTGGCCTCCTTATAAATGGGCTGCCCATTTAAATTTCATGTGACCACTTCACCCCATGGTGACTTGTAGAGGGAGTGGAACGTTTCATTATTTACTAGGGGTTGTTTTTTTCATCAGCAGTTTTGGTTTCAGTGTCTTATGAGGGTTAATAGGCTCTGTATTTTGCCTTAGCGTAATGGTAGGGGGTTGAATGTGTTATTAGGTTAGGTTGTTTACTAACACTCGGGTCTTGTTTTTATGTACCTGTAGCTAGATAATTGCATCGTGTCCCGGCACTGTTCTTTCCTTGTAAATGTTATGTACTGTAGTTTGGTTAGTAATACATTAGTGAACGAAATGAATGACAATAAATTAACTAAATAAAAATTAGTGAAATGAAGACACGTTTCAGAAAGGGAAACTTCTCCCCAAAACACAGTTACATATATTAAAAGCAGTAAAACAACCCGTTGGTCCAAGAATACAAAAATGGAAAGGGGGGACAGGTCGGAGCCCTGTGACTTCCTATCTTTCTATCTGTGTTTCTAAAATGGTCAACAAAACGTTTCTTTTTCCTAAATTATGTCCAGAATAAAGTGCATTTTCAGGCCTATTCCTTAAATATGATCAGAATTATTGTTCGTTGTAACACCATAAGTGAATTTTATTTACAGCTTTAAACGCAGTGTGTGTGGGTTTTTTTTCACCACGCGATGAGCTTCCATGCTTACAGATGCATCTTGAACTAAAAGTTAACTAAAAAGTAGCTAATTTTTACTTCATCCTAACGAAACTTAGTAAACGGGGAGTCTTATGTAGGGCACAACTCTTAACGTTCATCACAAATAAGTAAGGATGAAGAGTTTTACATGTTGTTGTGAGTTTTGTGCAGTAAGTTACTTCTCAATTTGACTTTTCAGATTGTTGGAATCAATTTTCTGTGTTTATTATACAAGTACTAACCCTGATTACAGCTGTTGCAGCTCACATACTTCTGTCTCATCATACTGTTCGGTCTTCGAGCGTGCTGGCGTAGCGCGGAGTGGAGATCAGAGGCGGTCCTGTTCCAGTCGGGGCTCAGAGTCTGTCCTCTCAATGCCAAGGTTCATTACAACATCGCCAAGAACGCTGCGGACTCGGGAAACCGTACCTTCGCTGTAGCGGAATATAGAGAGGCTCTCAGGTATACTAGCAATATGTTATATGCCAATTTCCCATACTTGGTTTTTACAAATTGATTGTTCAATGATTTTCAGAAATTTCACATCCATTAAATAAACCTTTTAATCGATAGATTGCAAAAGCATCTCGTAAATGTCAACCATAGTGTCAACAGCAGATGAGTGTCCCCACATTTGCATCAGAAGTTCACCTGAATTCGAAATGACGAATGTGAAGAGCAGTGTCCCATTTTCATGACTAGAGACATCTGCTGCCAACGTAGCCAGGATAGGGATTAACCCCTTGAGTGGAATGCTGGTAACAGTTTGCCCGCTGAGGAACGTGAACAAGGAACTGGGGTTGAAAGAAAGTAAGAAGTGAAATAAACTGTATATTCTAAAACCGTGGTAACACAAAGCACACAGGAACATGGAAACATATGAAAATCCTCAGCCTGCTTCCAGTCTCCGACCGGGTCAGGAATGGAATGAATGAAGCCCCCCCATCTAGCGGCGAGGATATGGACTGTGCCGGCTGCCGAGGCCTGACGCACTCCTCTGGGGCAATGACTAAATAAATGACAGATGAAATGAAATGAAAGTGGAGAGTGTTGCTGGAATTAAATTTTGACAGGGAAAACCGGAATACCCGGAGAAAAACCTGTCTGCCTCCGTTTTGTCCAGCACAGATCACACATGGAGTGACCGGGATTTGAACCACGGACCCAGCGGTGAGAGGCCGGCGTGCTGCCGCCTAAGCCACGGAGGCTTAACATGGAATCACATACCAAATAAAACGCGTGGCTACCTCAGGATCAAAAAAAAACTCATGGAGGAAAAATGAACACCAAATGGAAAATTGAAAATAAAATAGACCAAAACTCAAAGGGATAACACTCGACTGTTTGGCATTTGCGAATGACATGGAGTTAATTGCTCCAAACATTTCTGATCCCCAGAAATAACTTGAATTACTTCAAGAACAAGCAACGAAAATCAGCTTACTGATTTCATTTGACAAAACAAGTTTATAACAAAAAATGCCTCTCTTGGAACTGTAAATTTCAACATTATAAAACAGTAGTCTTACTTGCAGCCCATTATGCAGCAGAGACACTTAATTAATTTACAAAATAAAATGCTGAGAAATCAATTGGAGATTAGCTTAAGGAATGGAAAATCATGTGAAAAATTTTGGGACCAAGAATTCAAGATGGGATTCACCTTCCAAAACACAGACACACTCCATATGAGAAGGATCCAATTCATGGGACATTTGGACAGAATGGACCCAATTAGGTTAACACATAAAATATATACGTTTTTGCAGAAAAAGGCAACAAGGTCCAACAGGCGGAAAAGGACTTGGCTGAATTAAGTTTTCCCAATCTCAAGGATCGAGAGGAAATTAGGGAAATAACTCATACACAGGGTTTTGAGGGAGAAGAGAGAAGACCTACCAGACACGTCTGGTCGCAGCAATGAAGGCTCGCTCAATCATTGCGCATGAAGAGTTATTGGGCAAGCATCAAGGCAAATAAGTGTTGATTCCGCGTGGTGCTAGGAGACCCATTCGCGAAGAAGAAGGAGAGGAATATAATAATATTGTATGGCCTTGGGTGCCAGCTTTGTTATTTGCCGCCCAGAGGGCAGCTTGAAGGTCGAATTTTGTCGTTCCTTGGAGCACTATGTAAGTTAAGGAGGTTAGATATCTAAGCTCCTTAACACTATAGCACTTTCTAGTAGAGAAAGGAGGAACTTTGTGTTGGCGGAAAACCCCAAGATTAATTTTGCCACTATGAACATGGCCTATTGAATTTAAATGGGTTCTTTAACATGCCAACAACGTATGACATGTGTGCAGAGATTTTTGTCGCCTTTCAAAAATCACTCACCACGGCCAGGAGCTAACCTGCAAGCTTGGGGGTTAGTAGTCCGATATGTTAACCACTCACCCACCGTGGCAAGCGAAAATAAAATGAAAATAATTAATTGCATCACGTCAGATTGCTTAACCTGCAATAGTCTATATCACCAAAACCAAATATTACAGACCGATTGCGGCCAATTAATATGATAAATAAAATGTAGCGGAACGTGCAAGAACACGACCGCACTCTAACGAAGCCTAGACTCGACTTGAACATAACGGTCAAACAATAGCATACAAGTTACGTTAATAATATCCCGGAAGGAAGGGAGATTCGCACCAAAATACACAATTTGCGACAGGAAACATATTTATTAAAGAGGAGGGCAAGAAAATAAACACACGAATAGTAATAATATTGTTATGTTGGCGCTCGCTTGATAGACGAGATAAAAGCATTACCACATGGCCTACACAAGAGAATTACTGTACATTGCAAGGCATAAGCCAGAAAGCGAGAAAACCAAAGCAGAAAAACACAGGCCCGAAGCCCGTGGCAAAATGTAATTACAGAACAAGAAACAGAAATTGCATAGTTCCATGCGGTAAGCTGGACAATTTGGATTTAAATGTACCAGGTGCTATGTTGATTGTTTTATAGATGTGTATCGTTTGTTATTATGTTATATATTTTGTGTACTTTGTCATAAGCTTAATAATAATAATAAAGCCTCACTCTCGCTAGATTGAATGTCACTGCACTTGACACACCAAGACTAAATGATGGAAATAACCTTTGTCTGAGTTAATATTTCTTCAGTGAAAGTCATAATCAGTTTATCAATAAGTATTCACCATACCTTATCACTAGGGACCGAACATTCATGCACTAAAAATGTTGAAAATATGCATTAGAAATTGAAAAATAGGCTCTTAACAATAAGCCAATCTTATTCACTCTTCTTTCCTCCTTTGTGTTATATGTGCAGTCGTTATTGCATGTTATTCAAGTTTAATTTCTTTTCACATTTCACTTCCTTCATGCATATTTGACAATAGACGACAACGCCATCACTTGAATAATCACTATTACATGACGGAAGTGCCCTCTCACCCCTGTTATTTATAGTGGTGATGGATGAAATCATACGAAAAGTGGTAAATAGCATTGGGGAAAGGAAAATGAAGGCAATGTTGTTTACTGATGACCTTCTGGTATGGGGAGAGGATGAGGAAGAAGTACAAGAGCAATTGGATGAGAGGGAGAAGGTAGTGTTATCATATGGGATGAAGTTCTCAGCACCAAAGAGTGAAGTGGTCATCACAACGAGGAAGAAGAACAGACTATATGGGCATAACACTTGGAGGACAGCAGTTGCAGAAAGTAGAATGCTTCAAGTACTTGGGAAGCATAATTGAATAAAAGGGGGCAATAGGATGGAAATAAATGAAAGGGGAAGGTGCGCAGATGGATTTTTCAAGAGTGTTAGGGGGATGATATGGAATAAAGATGTACTACAGAAATGTAAAGGAATCATCTACAAGGCCTACTTTGTGCCAATTTTGACGTATGGTTCAGAAACATGGGTGATGAAGGAAAGGGACAAGAGTAAAATACGAGCAGTGGAGATGAAGTTCCAGAGGAGTAGGGTAGGAGTGACAAGAATGGACAGAGTAAGGAATGAGAGAGTCAGAGAGATGGTAAGAGAGGAACCATTGCAAAATAGAATAGAGCGGTCTAGGCTACAATGGTATGGACATGTGAGGAGGATGCGAGAGGAGAGGATACCGAAGAAGATGTTTGGAATGGAAATGAAGGGAAGGAGGCCAAGGGGAAGACCCAGGGACAGATGGACAAAAGGAGTTAAGAAGTGTGTGGAGGAAAGAGGAGTGTGCTGGGACACAGTGAATGACGAGAGATGGTTGATGGAAAGGAAACGATGGAGAGGCTTATGTTCCAAGCAGACCCGACCAGCGGTCGGAAACTGCTCAAGATGATGATTATGACATGACACCCACTGTTTTAATAAATACTTTCTGCTGCTTTTCTCTTTAGGCATTTTGAGTTAAGGATATGCAGACTAAGAATAAAGTAACACATTAACTGGCTGTCGAGATGGTGAAAGGAATGTCTCACTCCATTCCATTCTTCAAATAGCCAGGCAGCATGCTTGTGTAAAGTATTACTATCGACCAAAATATTATGTGTACTTGAGTTTGAAGGTCGTTTGTGAAGTAACCAATAGACCTACATAAAATCCAATAACATCATCATCATTTTCGTCGTTCTATTTTACGTTAGTTCACGTAGGTTTGGAATTTTTAATTTATATTTTAATTTTTTTTATCGCAGTTGGAACACAAAAAGTGCCCGTTTTTAAGCGTGTTTCAACCATGCGTCACATTTAAGAATTATTATCTCACAAACCCGTCATCAGATCGAATCCAAATTTTAACACAATATACATTGGAATGTTGTATAACTGGTTTATTAATTCCAAAATTTTGTGTGTCCAAGAAACAAAGTTGTTGTCATTTTGGTAAGGTAACTTTTTCTCAGCT
Organism: Meconema thalassinum; assembly: GCA_946902985.2. Classification (NCBI taxonomy): domain Eukaryota; kingdom Metazoa; phylum Arthropoda; class Insecta; order Orthoptera; family Tettigoniidae; genus Meconema; species Meconema thalassinum. Next base: position 175,616,229 of record OX336398.1, on the reverse strand, counting down.
CCGGGTGGTTGAAAAATGTAGTTCTTGGTCACGTTGTAATCCTTATACATCAAATAGGTATGCTGTATGATTGTGAAATACGTAAATTAATTCACTTATTTTATATCGGTTTGTATTTGTATGGGGAATTAAGACATGGCTCACCAGTTAGCCGCTCCGGTGAAAGCTGTACAGCGTTGCCAAGATGGGCTCCATTGCGCTCCTCGCTCGGAAGTGATGGGCTCCATATCAACAATGTTGTACAGCATATCCCGGAGCGGCTAGCTGGTGAACCATGTCTTAATTCCCCGTACAAATACAAACCGTTATAAAATAAGTGAATTAATTTACGTATTTCACAGTCATACAGCATAACTTTTTGATGTATAAGGATTACAACGCGACCAAGAACTACATTTTCCAACGAACCCGAGCCGAGAAAAATTTACCTTACAAAAATGATAACGACTTTCATTCTTAAACACACAAAATTTTGAAATTAATAATCCAGTTATACATCATTCCAATGTATATTGTGTTAAAATTTGGATTCGATCTGATGACGGGTTTGTGAGATAATAATTCTTAAATGTGATGCATGGTTGAAACACGCTTAAAAAACGGGCACTTTTTGTGTTTCAACTGTGATAAAAAATTCCAAACCTATATGAACTAACGTAAAATAGAACGACGAAAATGATGATGTTATTGGATTTTATGTCGGTCTATTGTTTACTTCACAAACAACCTTCAAACTCGACTGCACATAATATTTTGGTCGACAGTAGTTATTAATCTGTTGCTCACAATGTTACCTACAAGGGATGTCCAACACGCAGGCGAACCCTAATTTGTTCAAGATGTTTTAAATTACAGTGAAACCCCTCAAATCCGAACCCCAGAAATCCAAAATCCCGGGTAATCCGAACAAGTTATTTTCGACAATTTCAAGTTTGAAAAAAAAAAAAAAAAAAAAAAAAAAAAAAGAGAAACTTATTTTAGTCATAAAACAATTATATATTCTACAATATAACGTTATTTTAAATAATTAGTTGAAAAATTAACAAGAAATACAGTTAGCATACCTAACAAAGTGCAGCCTAAATGTGCCTAAGCTACATACTTATCTCGTCCAGGATTGAAAAACGGAAAAGTTGGTTATTGTAATTCCTTAATGAGCCGATTGGTTTCGACTCACAATACTTCGCCGCCGCCGCCGCCCCCCTTATGCCCCGCCGCCCCCGCCACCGCCCCCATGTGACCCCCCCCCCCCCCCTTCTTCTGCCGACGCCCCTGGTCATTAATTGTGAATCATTTCAGAAAGCAGGAAGAAAGGCAGAAACAATTTTAAATAACCATTATCCTTTAATGAAAAAAATATTAACTAATTACTCCGGTCTACATTGATTGAATATAGCCATTGTTGACTGTCTAGTGAATAATATGTATGCTGGGACTGTACTGGATTTGGCGGTATTTGTTCAAATAATCTAAAGTCTGATAGCCAATCATTGACGGACACATCGATGAAAATTCTATTGCCAAATTAAAATTGGTTAAAAAGGACGTTTTGATCATTTAAGAGGTGAAGGAAAATTAATTATAAAAGTTGGCATTAAAACTAGTGCCAGGCGTTCTTCATTTGTTATCTGTTTTAAAATGAACTTCTGCACATGCGCAAAATGGCGTACCATTGTCGGGAGAGCTACGAATAGCTTGGACGAGGAGAACATTATGTGAGCTTGCGGTGAAAGGACGCGGTTTGTGGTAGTCTCGGACCACTACCTAAATCTTGGTCCGAGAACAAGGTAAAACTGTTAGATAATATTAATTGGAAATCTAGAACCGTCAGACAAAAACATTTAGGAAATTTCATGAAATGGGAATTAAGTTTGTGAATTTTAAGAGGCCAAGTGTCGTCTGGCCAGATGCATGGAAATAACTTTCGATTCCAAAAGGACGCTATTCTTCTTTTATCAAGGCGTCTTCTTGATTTGCTAATTTGTTCAATTTATATTTTTAAATGGGTCTATTATAATGTGGCCTAAGACTATTTATATTCATAATACGCCTCCTATTAGTTAAGCAGCGAAAACGAGCTTGTTTTATTTCATCTTTCGAGATGTGTTTGGTTACATTTTTAATCGTTCCATGCTGCTAACGTGAAATTAAATGATTTCAAGAATGTAATTGTCAGGATTTTGGTGTGGGGAATTTGATAGTTTTAATAATGACAAACGGTCCCTTGCTTTTAGTTTGTCTGAGATGGCATCTTTTGGTCTATTATGGCCGCATAAGCACAGCATCCATGCTGGTTGCAAAATAGTTTCGGATATATAATTGGAAAAGGTTTAATATGTGGTGATTTATAAATCACGTGAAAGTAACCTGTTTTTATTTTACAGCGTTGCCATATAATTTGGGGTATAGCTTGGCCTCCATTTTAAATATATAGTTAGGTGTGCAGATTGGTGTTCCCTCCCATAGCCATTCGGCCTTGTATTCTTTTCCCTTGAAAATATATATTTATTTTACCTACTGCTGTTCGAGTCCATGTTTCATTGAGCGCATAGAATAGTATTAGGTTAATTGTTTTCAGGCCACTTTGGCCTCGGGGTACCAAACCCAGCCTTCCACTCAAATTTAACGGTACAGATTTTTGGTAGCATCGCAGTGGTTCGATTTTCTGGAGCCGTTGCCTGGTGTTGTTTTGTGTCGTGGAATTGTGTAGAATTAACTCACGTGGATTCGAGCAGCATGGGAGAAGTGAGTAACTGAAGGTTAACTAAGGTTAGGTAGGATGCCTACTGTGGTACTCTGACTAATATATGTTTTTCTTTTCATGGCTGTGAATGGACAAAGCGTTGCTGGCATTCCTCAGTGCGTGAACGCACTGACGACGAGTCAAGTCCAGTTGTAATACTGGCACTCAAGAACATGGTCTCTCTGTAAGCATGGTAAAGTTGGCTGCTGGATTCTCTCTATTATCACACTCTGTGATGTTCCGTACTACAAGCTCCTTCCAAGGTAGGATCAAACCAGTACAGTATTTATTTGATTCATGGTAGAAAGTTATCTATGCACAGCTGTTAAGTAAAGTGCTAATGGCTAATCGTTCTGTGTTCCTGTCAAGTTGTGTGAAAAGTGATATCATTCACTTGTTGAATTCTTGCTGAAAATCTTCTGGCATGGTTGCCAAATTTTGAATTGCTATTTGTTCTGGCTGTGTTGCCAATGAATTCTTAAGTCATCTAAGCAATAATGAAAATTAGTAAACTGAATAGTCAATTGATTGCTGAATTCTGTTGAGAAACATCTGTGCGCAGATACTACTTGTCATCGAGTTGAATGTGCAATGTCTTGTGACATATTGATAGTGAAGATTTCAGTGAACATGCAGGTGGACGAGTAATGTACTGTGAGTACATATAACAGCAGTGTCGAGCTGAAGCTTTCAGGTGGTGAAACAGCGAGTTTTAAGATTGCTAGGCCGAGGTCATGTTGTTAAGTCAGCTGTGAAGTCGTGAAGCCCCGTTGTGTTGGGTGTGTAGTTGTTGTGATTGCAGCTGTTCGTGCAACGTGTGGTCGAAAATTAGGAAGCAGAAAGCAGTTACAAGAAAAGCTGATCTAGGTGATCGTGTTTGGTCGTGTGAAGTTTTGATCTTCAGTCGGTAAATAGAAATTTTGAAATTTATTTCAAGTTTGGTTGGAGTTAGGAATTGAACAAGTGACGTGCCAAGACTGCATGTATGGTTGGTGTACTTGTTGTGTGAGTGAGGTTAGGGCATTTCAGGATGTCAAGTGGGATGCGAGGAGTTGGGGCGGAGATCGTCGAGTGATACCAACCTAGCGGGAGTAGCCAGTCTCTGTCTATTTATGATTCTGGTGCTTTCAGTGATGGTTGGTGATGTCGACATTGCTATGCTCCTCTGACTCTTGATGTCGTGCGGGCTGGTGATGATCGCACATCGTAGTTTAGTATTTTGAGGGTACATTTTGTTGTTTTATTTCAGGTGTGTTAAGTGCCTTGTTGGTACTTGGTGCTCGGTGTGAGTATTTGTTGTTGGTGATTTGTGGATTTGTGATCCATGTACTGCATTGTTGGTACTAGTTGAGATTTAATTAGGGTTAGTGTTTTTTTATTTTTTTTCTTGTGCGTTGGTACTCGGTTGAGTATTTGAGATTTCTTCGGTTAGTGTATAGGTTTTGTTTTGTTGGTACCGTGTTGGTATTGGGTGGATTGAGTTGTGTAATTTGTCAGTACTCGGAGTAGTATTTGTGCTTCGAGAGGTTGTTGGGTCGGTGATACCAGGATGTTTAATTCCCTGATGATGTGTGATGGATAGTTGAGTGGTGCCTTGACTTATTAATTAGAAGAGGTATATGCAGGGAGCCTTTTCATGAAGGGAAGGTATATGCAGGTGGATATTTCTTGTCGCTGAAACACGTGGCAGGTGTGGAGGCCAGTTTTGGGAGCAAACTGTAAGCTGCATTGTGTATGCGATACAGGTGAAGGTTTTCTTTCTGAATTGATTAGGTGAGGAATTTAATTTGTCTGGTTCTACAGACGTAGTCAGTTGGCACCTACGGACGGTAAGGCAATGGTTGCTCTTAAGTGACCCAATAATGGTTGGTTGGTAAGTAAAATGGTTACTCTTAAGTGACCCAAGGTAATGGTTGGTTGCTGTTTAGTGACCCATAGTGAAGTCGGTTGCATTTAGTGACCTAAAGTTGATTATGAATTGGTAGTGCTACCTATCGTTGAGATGGTCGCACTGGGTTAGTAGACGGATGTTTCAAGTCGACTGGTGAATTTGGTGAGGTTATGTCTTAACAAGAGTGAATGTTGTGAGGTTATGTGTGAGCTTGATCCTTGAGTTGTCAAGTGCTGTCGTTGTAACAGTGAGGTTAGACGATTGCTGAGGGCAACGTGCGAGTGAACTTGGGTGATTGTTGGTCGTAAGTTGACTACGAGTTTGGTTCAATAGTGAGGTTATGTCAGGAGTAACTGCTGCTTGATGGTGATTGGTCGCAGATGTGAGATGGATTCCTGCGTTATCTGAAGTTGAACACGTGTGTGTGTAGTCCTGTTTAAGTTTGGTTCACGTGAAATTTTGATTACTCTATTGTTGCTGAGATTGTTCGAGCGGTTCTGCGCCTGCTGTTCTACCTTAATAAAGTTTGAAGCCATGCTTGAGAGCTGTGTGTATTTTGTACTTGATGTAATTGTACATCGGAAGTAACTTAAATGACTGTGCTGTTTGAGAGTACTCGGGAGGTACTGTGGTGCCTTGGTACCTTATATAAATTGAGAGCCGATTGCCATGATTGCTGAGGGATGGCATGTTGTTAAGTGACGCTGCGTCCAATTAATTCATTCCTTAGAATGTGAAAGCAGGATTTATTTTGGTTGGGAACAAGCTAGAAATTTTACGAGAGCATCGAATTGTGATGTTCATTTTAGTAATTACTCATCACATTGTAAACTAACAATTTAAATTAAAACGTCGTCTGTCGGTTAAGCTCTAACAGTCTCACCTGGTCAAACACTGCAATTATTCCAAAAAGCCAAGGAATGTCACTTGCTATAACAACGACATGGTAACTAAGTCTACCTAGAAGATCATCGATGAGAGATGGCAATCATGTGATCCTTATTGCCATCTGGTATCTGTTCCGGTTGGTCACGTGAGTGATGTGATCACTCACCACTCGTGGCAGTAGCCATTGCACAGGTTACTGTCACCATGCACGACACAACATCTAGTGGAGGTGTTAGCCATTCTGCTGGTCAGAGTGGAGGCATTAACTACAACTTCGTGAGATGCCCAGCTGTAACGGTCCGGAGAGGCTGTATTGGTGAGCTGGTTCCATCCTGCTAGCAGTAGTCGTCGGGGATCATCATCTGACCCCCCTTGAGGTGGAATCGCAGGGGGAGACTGAGCCGATTGGTTTCGACTCACAATACTTCGCCGCCGCCGCCGCCCCCCTTATGCCCCGCCGCCCCCACCACCGCCCCCATGTGACCCCCCCCCCCTTCTTCTGCCGACGCCCCTGGTCATTAATTGTGAATCATTTCAGAAAGCAGGAAGAAAGGCAGAAACAATTTTAAATAACCATTATCCTTTAATGAAAAAAATATTAACTAATTACTCCGGTCTACATTGATTGAATATAGCCATTGTTGACTGTCTAGTGAATAATATGTATGCTGGGACTGTACTGGATTTGGCGGTATTTGTTCAAATAATCTAAAGTCTGATAGCCAATCATTGACGGACACATCGATGAAAATTCTATTGCCAAATTAAAATTGGTTAAAAAGGACGTTTTGATCATTTAAGAGGTGAAGGAAAATTAATTATAAAAGTTGGCATTAAAACTAGTGCCAGGCGTTCTTCATTTGTTATCTGTTTTAAAATGAACTTCTGCGCATGCGCAAAATGGCGTACCATTGTCGGGAGAGCTACGAATAGCTTGGACGAGGAGAACATTATGTGAGCTTGCGGTGAAAGGACGCGGTTTGTGGTAGTCTCGGACCACTACCTAAATCTTGGTCCGAGAACAAGGTAAAACTGTTAGATAATATTAATTGGAAATCTAGAACCGTCAGACAAAAACATTTAGGAAATTTCATGAAATGGGAATTAAGTTTGTGAATTTTAAGAGGCCAAGTGTCGTCTGGCCAGATGCATGGAAATAACTTTCGATTCCAAAAGGACGCTATTCTTCTTTTATCAAGGCGTCTTCTTGATTTGCTAATTTGTTCAATTTATATTTTTAAATGGGTCTATTATAATGTGGCCTAAGACTATTTATATTCATAATACGCCTCCTATTAGTTAAGCAGCGAAAACGAGCTTGTTTTATTTCATCTTTCGAGATGTGTTTGGTTACATTTTTAATCGTTCCATGCTGCTAACGTGAAATTAAATGATTTCAAGAATGTAATTGTCAGGATTTTGGTGTGGGGAATTTGATAGTTTTAATAATGACAAACGGTCCCTTGCTTTTAGTTTGTCTGAGATGGCATCTTTTGGTCTATTATGGCCGCATAAGCACTGCATCCATGCTGGTTGCAAAATAGTTTCGGATATATAATTGGAAAAGGTTTAATATGTGGTGATTTATAAATCACGTGAAAGTAACCTGTTTTTATTTTACAGCGTTGCCATATAATTTGGGGTATAGCTTGGCCTCCATTTTAAATATATAGTTAGGAGTGCAGATTGGTGTTCCCTCCCATAGCCATTCGGCCTTGTATTCTTTTCCCTTGAAAATATATATTTATTTTACCTACTGCTGTTCGAGTCCATGTTTCATTGAGCGCATAGAATAGTATTAGGTTAATTGTTTTCAGGCCACTTTGGCCTTGGGGTACCAAACCCAGCCTTCCACTCAAATTTAACGGTACACTTAAGTTAATCACTTTGCAAAAACAAATGAAATAACAATAGAAAAACACAAAATATCACTTAATCTTTCACTTGAAATCAGTTATCTTCAATTGTCGAAGTGACGAAAACATTTCCGTGGTGGCAATCGTGCGCCAGCGTCGCATGAACATGACATCGTTTGGCATGACTACTGCGTGTTGTTCTACGAAGCGCAATGCGATGTCAAGAGCAGATGCAGCTTCAGTATAAATCAAATTGTCTGTCGAAGTTTCTTCTTCCTCACTGTCGTTAGCTCAACGTACGGTCCTATACCGTAACGAGGGCTGGGTGTTATGTTATGGATATTTTCGGCTAATCCGAACAAATTGAAATCCGAACAGGCTACAGCCCCAATTAGTTCGGATTTCAGGGGTTTCACTGTATACTCAATTTCAACTGTATATGCTAAAATATACTGTTATGCTCAGAATATGCAAAAAATCCAATAAACCATCAAAATATGCATTTGCATAAGCGCATATGCATTTTCAAAAATTCCGGTCCCTAGTTATCACAACCTGGTTGGGCAAACCAACCAGCCTCGAACACGTGCGCGCCGTGATACCAATACACCAAACACAAGCCCAGTTCATTGTTAAGTAAATTCGGCTGCTGCAGAGTGGTACGTGAGATCACGCCACCTGTGTCATCAATATTTTAAATGCTCCCCGAACCTTCTACAGAGTTCTAGAGGTGAAAATCATTCACGACCGCACTGTGCCAACATTACGATAGACTTTTTCAAAGAAATCAATTGTGAAGTTTTGGACCATCTGCCGTTTAGTCCAAACCAGCAATGAATGATGCACCTTTTTCGATAATTGAAGGTATGGTTGGGCGGCAACGCCTCGCCAAAAAGGAAACACTTCAGGAGACTGATCCAGGCGTACCCACCTCAGTGGCGGCAGAATATTTTGCCGAGGGCATTGGAAAGCTGGTGTAACGATACGACAAATGTTCCAATCGTTTTGGCAATTATGGTGAGACATAAGAATAAAACAAGCAAACATTTAGTAGTAAAATCAGTTTGGTATGTCAAACTGATATTTTTATACAGTCCATCGGAACTTGAAAAACAATAAAACAGCCCTCGTACTTTACATAATGTTTCACTCTTAAAAGCACTTGGTGGTCGAAGAACATTTTAGCCCATGTGGTGGCTTGAAGATTTATTTTGAATCTAACCTACAAATAATAAGCATACTTACACAAAAGCTGCCTTCGGTTAATATTTTTTTTTGTTATTCATCACTGTTTGATGTGATATTTCCCAGCTGGCAGAGCGACAGGAGTTTGTTTGGAAACAACTGTAAGAAGTTTATGGTAAGGTAATAAATCATGCACAGAATAAGCTCTCATGTTTACTCCTGAATAAACTTGTTCTTTAAAACGATCGATAGAGGATCACAAACAGAAGAAAATGACACTTTGTTGAATGAAAGATGGAGGTTTTGTTAACCCAGATTGAGTAGGAGGAATTTTCTGGACCACAAAATTTGGATGATGAATTCACAAAAACTATGCATTTTGTAACATTAGATGCACATGGTTCACAGCTCAATGAGCTTACCCTACAGATTGTGATACCTCTCATATCAGTTGTTCTCACGAGGCTGTGTGCAATGTGTTCCAGCCCTCAAGCCGGAAATCGAATCGGGGGCCTTCTAGGTAAGAGACATGTCATATGAACATGACTGGTATCCTTAACAGAGCAGGAAGCGTACATGACTCAGGTGGAGTGGTTACTTTCACTTTCCTGAATATTTAGTAAATTCCCCAAAGACTGGCTTTCCAGAAATCCATGACAGCTTGAGTATAATTTCTTGGCAAGTTGAGGAATCCTGTAAGTGATGTTTCAGACGTCTGATCTGTCAAGAACTTGCCACACTATCCATGACACTGTGTTTCAGGCTCAATGCAGAGTATGACCAGGCCATGAACAATCTGGCCAACATCTTGAAGGACGAAGGGAAGCTGGAGGAGGCAGAACGCTATCTGCGGAAAGCTGTACAGCTCAGGTGAGCAAGTTACATGGTGTCGTATGGATGGCTTCATTTTAAAGATGTGTTTAGATTCATTACTTGTGTTTCTTGAATCAATCTTTGTCTATTGCCGGTAAACCCCATAGTTTAACAATGCCCCTTCAGTAATGAAGGAGCTGATGAACTTCCATCCTACACTCCTTGGTCTCCTCCCACTGTGAGTTTCTCCAGAATCTCTTCCTGCAGTGTGCTCCTACATGGTCCTCTAACCTCCTGGATCTATTCAAAGTTCATACTATTCTTCGGATAAGGACCAAAGATTTATGCTAGTAAAGTTTCTTGATAGCACCAACCATTGACCAAAGGGGTAGGAAAATGTGGGTTTTTAGAGAAATAAAAATCATATCTGTCTTAATAGGCACAATATCAAAACCGTTTAAAATGGTAAATCTCTAATAATTACCTAAAACTTTTGACTCAAAAGAATTTTTGATATGACCCACCATTACGCCAAGACATTAGCAAAATGGTTTTGGTATTATACGTAAATGCGAAGTTGATGAGGGAAAAGCTATCAGTGGTTACCATGACAACGCTACCTCACGAGATCACATTCAGATTTGAATCTGCCTCTGTGGGAGATAAAATTTTGTGTGAAGAAGCAACAGACCGTTAGATAGTTAGACATCAGTGACGAAACCTTGCATAAGAACAGTGTGATCACCAGTATAAAAATAGACCCCAAATGATGGAAAGGTTACCGTCCCCATAAGACAATAAAATGTTAAAAATATGCATAAAAACACGAAAAACAACGTTTTTTAAAACTCAGCAATTTTTCTAGGTTTGTGCCGTGTCTTGTGTGGGGTTTCGCCTTGGACACCAAGCTGGCTCTTCAGCAGGCTCTCGGTGTCCCCGCCCAGACCTCCACAGGAGTAGCGAACTGCGCACTACCTCCCTATTTATGAAGCGCACCTGCGCCTCTTTACTGTGAGAACTAAAAGCTCCAGCAGCCATATAATATCTTTTTGGAAGCCTTCATATGGAGGTTATGGCTGCCTGAGCTTTTAGTTCTCACAGTCAAGAGGCGCAGGTGCCCTTCATAGAAAAGGTGGTAGCGCACAGTTCACTACTCCTGTGGGGGTCCGTCGCGGATACCAAGAGCCCGCTGATGAGCCAGCTTGGTGTCCTAGGCGAAACCCCACACAAGACACGGCACAAACCTAGAAAAATTGCTGAGTTTTAGTTCATTGGCCGTTAAAACCTATATATGATAAAGTTTTTTAAGGTTAAATTGTTAAATACTTTCTCATAATGAGGGGTATAAAATGAGGTCTGGTCCTTCTACGAAAACCTCCATAATTTATCAGATGCCTTTAAGCAGGCAAGTCCAGTTTTGAACCTTGGGATAAATAAAAATAAATCTAAAAAATGTGAATTAATATTTTGAATTATGTATTCTGTTTTCTTGTGGTTGAGATTATGTTTCACTCTTATTCTTTACGTGGGACATGAGGACAGTCTGCAAAACACAGTTCTCTCACATGTGGTCACCGGTCTGGTGGTGTGCAGTGGTTTGCTACCCAACACTGATGGACAGATGGCCTCAGTACAGTCTGTTTAAAAAGTTCATTTCAAATACGTCTTTGTTGTGGAAGATGAGTTACGGGCAGTAATGTTCGCATGTGGTTTTTATTTATTATTATTATTATATGAAAGATCAATGTTGAAAGGAGAGAGAGAGATGTCAAGGATATTGACAAATCTCTTTGGAGAAGAATTGAGGTCTTCAAATGTATTTGTCAGCTGACATTTCGGAGGGGTAATCCAAAATTGTGATGTCAATGTCACATCCTGTCCTCCAGGATCTTCTTCGTCTGTGGGCTCCTCCTGGTCAAATCATTCTTCACCTGTTTCACTCCCCAGGAGCTCAAATCTAGTAGGACGTAGGTTGGTGACCACGGGACCCCAGCTGAGTCCGGCATTGCTTCCACTTACTTGTGCCGGGCTCCTCGCCATCTTCTTTCCTGTCGGCTTCCCTTGGTCAACTCTTGTTCTTTTCTGACCCCAACAACATTAGGGTAATCGAGGTCTAGGGAGTCTCTTCCTTTCCCGGCTTGTTTCATCTTTCCTGATCCCTCATTCTTCGAGGGGTCAAACCTCTCATTTTCTTTTCATTGTATCTCCTGCCTTCTGCTCAAGGCCTTCAAGAAGGCAGGGTGTGCCTGCACCCTGGTTTGTGCTACACCCTCAGGGACTCACATCTGTTGAGATCGGGAGTTGGCGACCCCAAGGGCTTCCTGAGCTGGGTCCGGTTTTTCTCCTTCCATTGCCTTTGGGGCGGTCCCTCTCCTCTTTACCTTTCCTAGCTCTCCTATCTTCCAAGTCCCTTAATTCTCACTCTTCGAGGCTTGAGGACATTTCCTTTCCTCCTGTCTTTTGTTTCTCTTATTCTTATTTTTGTTTTCCATTTCCTCTTCTAGTTAGTTGTTAGTTTTAGGTGTAGTTTAATTTCATTTACATTTTCACTGTCACCCAAACCATTAGGGGCCGATAACCCAGATGTTAGGCCCCTTAAAACAACAATTATCATCATCATCTTCACCTGCTTCATGCGACCAATTTGGATCTACCTCATGCCTCCTTAATGGCCAGACCATTTGAGCTTAAAACCTGTGACACTAATTGGAGGCAAACAGATTCAGTCCTCTCTGGTCAGGGTTGCTGCTTCTAGTCCACAAAGGAATACTCATCCCACAATAATCCCCATTGGGAAATCTTTCGGCCACTAATTTATTTATTTATTTATCGTATGGCGTATACATGAGCTACAGATCTATATTTACATAGTTAATCAATTGTGGCGTCCCCAGGAAAAATTCTCTTCTATCTCCGTCGAAACGGCTCAGTGGGCATTCTTGGGTGATGTGCTTCACAGTTTGCCTCTCAGCACCACAGTCGCAACAAGAAGATGACTTTTTCCTCCATTTGTATAGCAGATCTGCACACACACCATGGTTAGTTCGGATCCGGTTTAGCTTGGACCATACTTTCCGAGGTTGTTCAAAGCCAGGTACCTTCTGTGAGATGCATGGCATTTCCAAAGACTCTGCTGGGGCGAATTGTCTCCATTCATTAGACCATTTCTCAGTGAGGTTGAAATTACTCATTGCCAGGTTCTCCGCCGTGCAGATGGGTGGATGTCTTGACTTCAGTCTATCTATATGTAGGGGGTGGATATCCTCATGAATGGGCAATCTTTGATTAATCTGGATCTTCTTGTATTCATTCATCAAAGCATTGCATCTGCGGAGGTGGGGTGGGGGAATATGGCTTAATACAGGCAGCCACTGAATAGGAGTTGATCTGATCGTGCCTGTGATCATTCTCATTGTGTCATTTAATTTAACATCTATTCTCTTCACATGAGGGCTGTTTATCCAGACAGGGGCACAATACTCTGCAGTAGAGTAAACCAGGCCAAGAGCTGAGCAACGTAAAGTAGTTGCACTTGCACCCCAAGTAGTACCACATAGTTTTCGAATGATGTTGTTGCGTGTCTGAATCTTGGCAGCACTCTTTCTCAAGTGTTCTTGGAACGACAGCGTTCTATCGAGTGTAACACCCAGATATTTGGGGTGTCTATTGTGGCGGAGAAGGGTGTTATCGAAGTATACCTTGAGATCCCTTGAAGCCATTCGATTGTTCAGATGAAAACTTCTGTTTTACTCATGCTTGGTTGGAGTCTCCATTTTCGGAAGTAGTTTCCTAAAACAGCGAGATCTTTTGTCAGCGTTTCCTCTATCTCCTCGAAGCATAGGTCGTTAGTGGCAAGTGCCCAATCATCTGCATAACCAAATTTCCTGGATTTTGTGGGGGGTATATCTGAAATATATAAATTGAACAGAAGTGGGGCAAGCACTGATCCTTGTGGAAGTCCATTGTTTAGTTTGCTGGATCTGCTGATTTCACTTCCCATGACTACGCGAAATGTTCTGTCACTCAGCATGTTGTTTATAAGGTGAGCCAGACTCCTGCATGGAATCACTTTAAGGAGTTTACTGATAACGCCTTCTCTCCACACTGTGTCGTAAGCTGCCTTTAGGTCTACAAATGCTACCGAAGTATTTAGTCTTAGCATCCATTGGCCAAAAAACATTAACCTTGATTTATTCAATTTTTAGCTTCACTTATATTCATTATTCCTCGTAAACATGAAAATAAGTGCAGAGTTTGTTGGAGCGACTGTTTGATCAAAGCAATACTGATGTTTTGCATTTGCCTACATTTTGTGTCCAGGCCTGATTTTGCTGCAGCGTGGATGAATCTGGGAATCGTGTTGTCTGGCCTTAAGAGGCACCAGGAGGCGGAGGCTAGCTACTTCACTGCTCTCCAGCATCGTAAAAAGTATCCAGACTGTTATTACAACTTAGGCAATCTGGTAAGTCTCTGCTCCTTTATTGAACAGCAAGCTAGTCTCACTATTACTCTCCCGATAGGGAAGTGCCGGGAGTAATTACGACACCATATAGCAGTATTCACATTGATTTGGTCATATATTTTTTTATAAGTCACTAATTTTTATGAATATATAAAAATCTATTAGTGTCTGCCTGTTATTTCTTCAGGCAAAACTCCTCAACTGTCACGGTCCAAATGTGATTAGAGACCGAACCCTCAATTTCAGGAGATGCGATTTGGCATAATCGTGCATATATTTTAATTTGATGATTTAGGAGGAAGTGTAATTATTTATTGAAGTGTTTATTCGTATGTCATTTATTATTGTTTTAATTAATTAGATTTAAGAATATAATGGAATCGCTCATTGTTGAAAAGCACTAAGTCCACATTTTTGACAAATCCTTTTTACCGCGATTTTGCGTCCTAGGAAGCGAGACGCGTGTTTTGGTGGCGAAAGGAACCATGTCCTGGCAGCGCTTGTGCTATTACCACAGCTATCAAGTTAGTTATTTCATGTTGAAAGGACCTTAGTCCAGCAGTTAGTGTGTTTCAACGTAACAAAATAACTGTTAATACATTCAAGTTACCTTCATTTTTCACGCTTCTGTATACATCAGTTCATTTAGAAATAAAGTAAATAAACTTAGGATGTGATTGATATTCCTCGCTCAAAGGTTCTGCTCGTTCTCATGTTGAAATTGACTAAGTCCAGTTACGTATTTTTTCAAAAAAATTGTTAGTTACATACGGAACAATGCTTTTTATCATTTCAAATGATCTTGTTGACTTCATCGTTATGCTTTGGTCTACCGTTATGCGTCATGGTTACGGCGTGTATGACATCATCATGTTGTTCAGTGCATATGCACCGAGTCTGAGTTTACTCCTGGGGTCTGGCTTTATGCGATACGGAGACAGCGAGTGCGTGACGTCATGCAGCAGAGTGCACCTCCCGCTCTCCGTTCCCCGCGCGGGAAGCCTAAGTTAATGGGTAATGGAGTCTGTTGAAAAAGTCGTGGGGATTCGAGCGAAGCGAGAAGCCCTCCTGAGCCTTTCTAAAATATGTAGCATTTGTAGCATGCGTCATTTGAAATGATCTAAAGTCTAGTCTCTCCGACTGACTGTATCTTTTTCTTTTATATCGGCGTTTGTGTGCACTTTCCACATACAAAACACTATGTCTCATATTTCAGTATAAGAGTGGAAAAACATTTTTTTGTGTTTATCTCAATACTTAAAAAATTGGACTTGGTGCCTTTCAACAACGAGCAATTCGATTTTATTGCAGGATCTTAGTCAGGATTTGACATGCAGTATGATAATTATTTAGCTTGCTGGAATCGTGCAATTATGTGAGACCACTTTGAGTATGTCGTGTTTGTCATAAACATATTGCACAACATTTCCTGGAAACAGTCTATTCCAAGCGGCACGGTTATACCGGGGTTTAGCCCTCGTGAGTCATCGGTAGTCATGTGCATGGACTTGGAAATTAAGTCTGGCAACGTTGGAGGATGGGAGGAAACGATTGACAAGTACACTAATTTGTAATTGGCTGAGACCAAAGTTGTAGTGTATTATATGTTACGACAGTCATTGGAGGTAAGGTGGGGGTGAGTACTTGATTACCCGCGCTGAGGATCTCGGGAACATTTATTTGGGAACTCGTTGGAATGAAGTTCTACTTTGTGAACTCTTCGGATTTGTTTCAGTTTTCTATTTTGTTACCTTTGTGAAGTTAAGTCCAACTTGAATTATGGGAACTAGATGTTTGTTCATCAATGCTCATGGGGAGTAATATCGTATCATGCTCGGACTGTACAGTCTGGAAAAGTAGAGTTTCTGTAACAAGAATTCTATACCTAGTCCATGGGAGACAAAGGGTGCCTTCCACATTCGAATAGCTATATGCAGTACTGCAAGTCTATGTACACAAGTTCATGTGAATCAGAGGTTATTCAATTGCGGGTATGAGCGAATCTATTCTTCAACGTGCAGTAGATTTAAAATTCAAAATGGAGCCAACATCCAATATAAAATCCACGAAATAATGTATTATTGGTGTGATAAGCAAATCAGGCTGAAGTTAGCCAAGCAATTTAAAGTTCAAAACCGGCTGTGTGTGAAATAGCTTATATCAACATGCAACTATAATAGGCCTAATTCTATGGGCAAACAAACTCAAGAATTAGTAGGAAATAGACATCAGCAACCAGAGATCATCAACTGTGAGTACCAAATATTTTCATCATCACCAAGGGTCCAGGAGTGTGTCATAATTGTGTTGCCATGTATATAAATGATAGGGTAGTCTGTATTCGACGAAGGATCCTGCCAAGTGTTTTCATATGTGTTTCAAGAATATATTCATGTTTTTACCTAGTCATCATCATCATGTTGTCCTCTTAATTATGGCTCTATATTCGGCTAGAGGCCATCATTTTTTCTCTTCATCCAAATAATTTTTCCAAGTATTTTCCTTTCTAGATCCTTTTGTTCAAAATAAAGCATTCTGATATTTCTTCTTCTTCTTCTTCTTTTGAGACCACAAAGGATCACTTGACCCAACCATTAGTTCGTCGACTTGTAGGAACTGTACGAGCCTTGCGGTCCTCCCAGTACTTCTTCATGCGTATTGATCGTCTTGCCCGTTCTTCGGCGGAAAATATTCTTGTAGGAATTTTCTTCTTTGTGAGTGGAAAATGAAACGTCATATTTTTAAGTGCTGTAGTTAAACTTTTCTTATTTGCAGCATCTTCTGTTGTTAGGCCAATTTCTTTTAAGTCCTCTCTGATTTCTTTTAACCATCGGCATCCAGTTGTTGTGTTTTTTGAAGCAAGATTGTACTGCACTAGTTGTTTTAGAAGACGTGAATCTGGCATTCTCATGATGTGCCCAAAGAATCCTAGTCTTTTCTTTCGCATGGTATCAGTAATGGGTTCTAGGTTGTTATAGACCATATTGTTAGGTATTATTCACCATTGCCCATCTTTTTTATATCCTTTATTGATACAAGTTCTTGCAATTCGCCTTTCGACCTTCTGTAATCTGTCGGTTTTAGAATGTTCATTTAGATGGAATAATGTTTCTGCTGCATATGTGGCTTCCGGTTTTATGACTGTATTGTAATGTTTAATTTTTGCATTAATTGATAAGCATTTCTTTTTGTAAGTTTCCCATGTTAATTTTTGTGCCCTAGATAACTTGTTGGTTCTTATTTGAATTGACGCTTTCTCATTTAAATTGTTTGTTATTAGCTCTCCTAGATATTTGAATCGTGTTACAATTTTAATTTTTGTATCATTAATTTGTATTTCCTTTAATGGTGTTGGTTTTTTGTGGCATGATTTCTGTTTTTTCGAATGATATCTTAAGGCCAATTTTATTTGCAATTGTCTGAAGCTCTGATATCTGTGTTTTGGCTTCCTCTAAATCTTTCGCCAATAATGCCATGTCGTCTGCAAAACCAAGACAGTTTGTTTGAATTTTTCTCCCTATTTTTATATTTGGAGGGCATTTCTTAGACCATTCTCGCATTACCATTTCCAATGCACAATTAAATAGTAATGGTGATAAGCCATCACCCTGTCGTAAACCGGTTGTGACCTCAAATGGGTCAGAGAATTCACCTCTGAATTTAACTTTTGATTTGGTGTCTGTAAGAGTTAGTTTTATGAGATTTGTCAATTTGGGGTGTAATCCCATGTGTCTTAGAATTTTTAATAAAGATTCTCTATGAATACAATCATATGCTTTATATTTATAATACTGTGGCTTAATTCTGGTCTTTGGACCTTTCGTTGTAACGGTTTTGTGTGAATTTATAAGCCATTTCCATTTTTTTCAATCTCTCTTTGCAGATTGTATCCACTCTCCCAAGTATCTCGGTTCCTTTGCTTTCTGAAATTATTACGGTATCCACAAAAGCAAGATTTGAAATTTGCTGTGTGCTATTTATTTAAATTTCTTTCTAGTACTTGGACCAGCAGAAGTACTCAGATGCATACAAAGCATGGCGTAACGCGACGGGCCTGAAGCCAACACACACGGTCGCTTGGAGTAACATGATCATCATGCTTGACAGTATCGGTGAGTATTTATATGGGGATGGTTTTTAAGATGAGGACATCAAAAGGCTCCCAATGCTACTTGGTTATTTTCTAACGACAACTTTTGAAATTCTCATTTATATTTCTTCCATCCTTGTACATTTCTAATCATGTTGTCAGCGTTGCAAAGCTAACAAAGAGCAGTATGAGCAGTTTCCCTGTTTGGTGCTGAAGTGCTTATTTGGACACTTGACAAATGACAAAGTTAATTGGCTTATGGAGTATCAGTATCATTAGCATAATGTTCATAGGGGAGAGTGCTAAGGCAGAGACCGTCGCCCACGAAGCCCTCTCCATTCTACCCACGGAACCTTCGCTGCACTTCAACCTGGCCAATACTCTCGGGAAGGCTGGCCGCTTTGCAGAGGCAGAGAAGCACTTTGCTGCAGCTATTGGCTTTGATCTCAGGAATGCTGTCTACTACACTAATCTAGGTGGGTAACTATACTACTCTATAATCTTGTGACCAAGTCCAAACAGCGGGTTTACTCGAGAACTGAAGGTTTAAATTATTATCGAAAGAGCTAGTCCTCAATAAGAAGGCTGCTCACGATAATTACTTGCAAAACTAAATTGGGTGAGAGGGTGATGGGTGGAATTTTCTTTATAGTTACGTTAGAAGGTGGAAGGGGAATTCCAATGATATGTCTATGATAATGTCCAGAGATGGTAAAGTAATTACTGAGAAACAGGCAATTGCTAATGAATTAAATACATGGTATGGTAGTGTGTTTAATAAATGTAACTTAATAGCTGTGTGTTTGACCTTAACGGGGATTCTGATAGCCAACCTTTCCGAATAAATCAATCGTCAATTCTAGCAAGAATTATAAAACTACGTAGAAATATAATATGAAAAGGCCCAGACAATATTTGTGGAGATGTGCTAAAACTGGGAGGTACAGACATTGGGCGATAGTTGAGGGTGCTGTTTAGTGTATCAATTAATAACACGCATACCCGAAGACTGGAAAAGAGCTACAATATTTCCAATATTCAAGGGAGGGAACAGATTGGTAATGGGAAACTATAGGCCTGTTAGCCTCACATCCATCATATGTAAACTGATCATCATCATCATCATCGTTTCTTAGCTCCAGCAAGCCGATTGCGGTTATAAATGAGCCGTCTCCAATTTGTCGTGTCCATCCATAACTGTTGTTCTTGTATTTGCTGCCAGTTCTTATCTCTAGCTTCAAGGTCCTTATAAATTTGCTTCTCCCACACATCAGGAGGTCTTCTTCTTGGTCTCTTCCCGGGGACACACTGGCCAAAGTACACTGGAGGTATCCTGTGGGGAGCCATCCTCCTCATATGACCATACCATCTCAATCTCTTGAGTTCGAGTGTTTCCAGCAGGCTCCTTTCCAATCCCAGTTGTTGTCGGTTATCCTCATTCCTTATTTTGTCCATTTTCGTCTTTTGAAGGCAAGAACGGAGGAACTTCATTTCTACTGCCTGGAGACGACTGTTTGTTGGTCCAGTAAGGGTTGCTGCTTCCAGTCCATATGTTAGTATAGATATTAAGTATATCTTGAACAAACTAATCTTGGAAGCTAGTGGAAATGTTTCGTCCCAAAGTAGCTGACGCGCTGCCTGATAGAAATCGGAAGCTTTCTGTATTCTGTTGTTAATCTCTTGATGTATGGTATTGTCTGAGGAAAGAATACTACCTAAATACTGGAATTTGTCTACGACATGTATCTCCTCATCTCTAAGTCTTAGATGGGCCGTTGAAGGATTTCTACTCATCACCAAACCAACTGTCTTGGTTTTGCTGGTTTTAAGACCCATGTTCACAAATTCATTCTGGCAAAGATCTAGTCTAGCTTGCACCTCCTCTTCTGACTCGCCCCACACCAAAACATCATCGGCGGAAACTAAGGCATTAGTTTCTTGATCCTTGCTTTTAAGACTTCATCCATTATAATAATGAAGAGAAGCGGTGAAAGGCAACTTCCCTGTTGGACTCCGCTCTTTGTTTCGAACCAACCTGACTTTCCATCCTGGACCTGTACACAGCTCTTTGTTTCATCGTATAATCGTTGTACCCGTGCTATGATGACCTTGGGCACTTTCTTACATCTCAAACATTCCCATATATGCATGCGTGGTACATGGTCATATGCTTTCTCAGTGTCCAGAAAAACTGATGGAGCCCCTTATTTCTGATTACTTAAGGGAAGTGTGGGGAAAGTTATCATGGCTTAATGGGAGACAACATGGATTTAGACAAGGGTACTCATGAGAGAGCCAAATGTTATCGCTCTTTCAGAATATTAATGACTCGCTAGACAGGGGACTGCAAGTTGACGCCGTAATTATAAATTTTACGGAAGGCATTTGATGTCGTCCCACATGATATACCCCCCCCCCCCTGGCACTACAGCCCATTAAGGGCCTAGGCCTACCAAGCGACCGCTGCCCAGCCAATTGGCTTGCAGATATTGGGGTGATACGTGATCAGCGCATCGGGTCCCCTCGGCCGTTAATCTTGGTTTTCCTGATCGGGGCGCTGCCTCACTGTCAGACAGCTACTCAATTGTCCTCACGAGGCTGAGTGCACCCCGTTCCAGCCCTCGCGTCATTTTCTAAAATCCCTGACGGAGCCGGGAATCGAACCCGGGGCCTCCGGGTGAGAGGCAGGCGCTCTACCCCAACACCACGGGGCCGGCATCCACATGATATACTACTCCGTAAATTAACGGCAACGAAGATTGATAGAAGAGTAATTTTATGGATTTAAGAGTTCTTGACTGGTCACTCGCAAAAGGTTAAAATAGGTAAAGTATTATTGGAGGACATTTTGATAACGTCAGGTGTTCCTCAGGGTAGTGTGATTGGGCCCCTGTTATTTCTAGCACTTATTAACGACTTACCAAATGGGATTCGATTGTTTGTGGATGATTGTGTAATACACCGAAAAATTCATAGCTCACAAGACAACGCTCGGTTACAAACTGACCTCAACCTGGTACATAAATGGGTGGTTTGCAAAAAAATGAAGATAAATGCGAGTAAATGTAGTCTCATGAGAATAGGGAGAGGGCGAAGGCATGATTATCAATATAATATCAGCTCGGAAATACTTGTAGAACAAGACTCATGCAAATACTTGGGCATCCATGTAAGGAATGGTATGAAATGGAGTACCCATGTTGGTTTTGTCATCTCCAAAGTGAACTAATCACTTCATTTTGTAACGCCAGTCAAATGATAAGTCGTATACACGAGTAAGATTTTGGGTGGTCCATATGACACAACAGGACTGTGTTAAGGATGTCGTTGGCTCCAGTAGTTTTGACACATACTGTACCAATATAATGTTTGTGTTCTCAGGAGTGCTGTATCATCGTTGGAAGAAATATGACAAGGCTGAAGGTTTGTACTTACGTGCCTTGGAGCTGAACCCTAACCTACAGAGCGCCAAGGACAACCTCGCACTGCTTCGCAAGACCCTGCTCAAGTTTCACCGGCAGCACAACAGTTAACAGAGCTGATGCGGTAGTCGTGTCTCGGGTTGGTGCCATGTCCGAAGTTTCTTCTGAATCAGGAATAGCAGAGCCTCCTACAACCATCTCTCCACTGTGTAGAAAAGTCAAGTAAAATGCCAAGTTACCCTCGGCCAGAAACACTATTGCGGTTATGCCGTGTGATATTATTAAAGTATTAAAATATGCTATACATTTCGTGAAGGAGTTAGTTATTGTTGTTTTAAGGGGCGGAACTACGAGGTCATCTGCCCCTCTTAACACAGATTAAAGTATACAAATTTGGAATGGAATTTAAAAATTAGAGGTGGACACCTAAATTTAAAAACACCGAAAATTAATAAAACAAAAAATTAAATAAAAGTAATAATTATAACATAAACAAAAATTACGGAAATATAAAAATTCAGCATTCCAAAACGAACAAGTCGTTGAGTCAATGTACACTGGAAAATTGAGTTTGCTCGCCCTAACCCACTCTCACTTAAAAAGCGGATAACGCGATCAGCAGCCACCACTTCATCGGCTAATATAAGTTAAAGTGTCATCTGCAAACCAAGGTTTCTTCGTAAGTCAGCAAGATCCACACACTCGGTTAAAATGTGGGTCACGGTGAATACGGCACCACAGGTACAAAGTGGGGGGTCTTCCCTTCTCATTAGGTACGAGTGGGTGGATCTTGTATGACCTATCCTTAGCCTACACAAAATGACGGACTCCCACCGTGACCGGAAAGAGCTCCGCCACACGCGAGTAGTTCCCTTGATCGCTCTCAGTTTATTGGGCGTTGGGTCAGCTAGCCACTGACTTTCCCAAAATGCCAGTACTTGTCGGCGTAACTGAGAGCGACTATCTCTAGCGGATACCTCCATTGGTCGAGGTGGTAGTGATACGGCTCTTTTCGTGAAGGACTGTGCTTCCGTTTTCAATAGAAGGAAACATTGTTGAGACTCAATTTTATAGAAAAACGGTGTGTAGCATATGTACGTAAATGCGATGCAAAACAATGTCTTGTTCTATTGAAAACGGATGCACTGTCCCTCAAGAAACATAGAAACATATAGGGTATTTTATTACTTAAATAATATTCACGGCATAATAAAGGATAATATGAATAGTATTCTGGGCTGTGAAAGTTTTAATCTACAGGGTCATTATCTATGTGCGCCCCGATAAACACGGCAAGCTAAGCCGGCTGTGACTGGCGCAGATTGCGGGTGCACGTCCCTGGTTCATCCGGTGGTGCGCGTGCACTTTCACACTTCTACCAAACATATTCAATAATGTGTAATGTGCTCATAGGCGATGCTGAAAATGTCCTCCCTCTTCTGATGAAAGAATTTCTATCAACTCTTTTATTATTTAAGGAGCCTGTTTCCTTGAATAGTTTAGCGAGCCTCCTAATTGTACCGGCATTAGTCACAGGTCTTCCTGGAAACTTGATTCGAAATTTTCGTCACGTTTCAGAACAAGATTTTCTGCTTTTCATATACGAATTATGGATATACACACGTTCGCGCAATGAGAATTGGTGTCTAGGCTTGACCAACAATCACAGTACTCACAATACTCACTAAACGTGCAACACTAACGTCTAAGCTTTGCAGATACACGTCCATATGAATGACAAAACATGTGTGATCTAACAATATGAGTCAGCGGAGCGCGCCAACCACCAGCTGAACCGGGATCTGCGCCAGTCGCAACCGGCTTAGCTTGCCGTGTTTATCGGGGCGCACATAGATAATGACCCTGTATTTTCCAGTATTTCACCCCAGTGTGCCAAAACACGCTTCACCCATCGCTCCTGTGCAATATGAGCCGTGTGGGCACTAGTGTCAACCTGGCAAATACTGTACCTTAAGATGTCAGAACAGATACTGTAGAGACGGCAGATACCAAGAAATTCCGTACATAGCAAAACAACTGAAGACACATCTTGTAAAGACTGTTTGCGGTTGTGACTTAATCAATGCTCATATCATGTATTACTCTTTTATAAATATTGAATGTTGTTTGTTACGAGACTGTGGGATTTTTAACCCTGATAAATATTGTCATTTTATAGCCGTATGGCTCTGTGGCACATCAAAACTGGATATGTTTGTATTCCTTCACTTTTATTAATGTGATCACTAAGGTTCGGATGTTAAGGAAAAGTCATATTTTTTTCCTGAGCTCATTTTACCCGAAATCTGAAAAATAAGTTTGAATGACGGGTCCCTGACCACGTTTAGAGCAATTTGATGTTGCCTATTAATGCATTTTTATTGTTTTGGTCATATTTGGTTATAATTTCAGCATTTTTGTTTAAATTGAGGCGTTGTTAACAAGGTACTTATTATCTGCGTCAAGTTTCAAACACGGGATTTCCGAATAGTGTAGTAGATATATTTTTCTTTCTTTTCCCGGAACAGGCAGATAGCAGGTTTAGAAGATCCGATTCCAAGAAGGCGCTCCTCTACGGACGTCTTTTAGCACAACTTTCTGGACAAGTTGGATTGCGATACTGTACGCATGAGGTCACGGAACATGACGATAGTGTGCTTCCGCCTTTCAACAGGATGTCACTCCAGTAAATATATTTAGCTCAGGAGCAATTAGCAAACAAGGAAATTGTTTCTATCCATTATGGTCCGTCATCATCATCATTTCCCCTTATCCAGCTCCTGCCGGGTCGGGGTATTTATGGCACTTCTCCACTTTCTTCTTTCCTTCCACAATTCTTCTTCCACGATCTTGTCCCAGTCCAGATTTCTTTTTCTCACGCTGTTCTTCACTGAATCAATCCACCTTGTTCTAGATCTTCCCCTTCCTCTCTTACCCTTGCACTTGGCCTCCAGCATCTGTCTTGGTATTCTATTTTCCTCCATCCTCTTTACATGTCCAAACCACCTTAGTTTATTCTTCTCAATTCTCTCATTTAGTTTTCCCATCCCAACTTCCTTCCTAACATCTTCATTCCTCACTCTGTCTTTCCTTGTCTTACCTATCATACTTCTTAGGAATTTCATTTCACTGGCTTGGATTCTACTCTCTTGCCTGCTTGTCAGGGTCCAAGTCTCAGCTGCATAAGTTAATATAGGTACATAGTACATTTTATACATTACCTCCTTGCTTTTCCTTGGTACTTCGTTATCCCAAACAAGTTTTCTTACACTTTGATAGAATGCATTGCTCTGCTGTACCCTCCTGCCAATCTCCATGTCCAACCTACCAGTTTGCATCAATTCACTTCCTAGGTATTTGAACGTGTCCACAATTTCCAAACTCTGACTTCCAATTTTCACAATGCCCTTTCCTTGTCTTTCCCCTCTTATCATCACCATGGTCTTGCTTTTCTCTATACTGATTTTCAGGCCATACTTCTGAATATTTTCGTTCAGTGCATCTAGTTGTTTTTGCACTTCTTCGGTGTTCCTTCCCCAGACCACAATATCGTCTGCAAATAATAGTAACTTCATTTCTTTATGTCCATATGCTTCCTTTGTTTCCTTTACAATTTCATCCATCACCATTATGAACAAGAGAGGTGACAGCACACTCCCCTGTCTTAGTCCAGTCTTGTTCCTAAACCAATCTGTCTTTCCAACTGGGGTCAGTACCCTGCTAACACAGTTGTTGTACATTGCTTGCACCATTTCCAACATTTCTCTTCCCAGTCTCTTCTTAACCATGGTTTCCCACACCTTCTCTCTGGGGACACTATCATATGCCTTTTCTAGATCTATGAAAGTCATGATCAAATCCTCTCCATATTCCCAGTTCTTTTCCATCACCTGCCTCGAGCTGAAGATTGGGTCCACTGTGGATCTTCCACTCCTGAAGCCATACTGTTCCTCTTGCAACTCTCCTTCCACCTTTCTTCTCATTCTTCTTTCTAATATCCTTTCCAGTATTTTTACTATCTGTGATAAGAGGGTGATCCCTCTATAGTTATCACACGCCTTCTTGTCCCCCTTCTTAAACACTGGTATTATTAGCCCTTTCTTCCAGTCTTCTGGTACACATTTCCGTTTCCACACACACTTTAGCAGTCGATACAACCATTGCATACCAACAGGTCCAGCAGCCTTTATCATTTCTACACTGATTTCATCCACCCCTGTTGCTTTTCCCATCTTCATTTTCTGTACTGCTAATTCCACCTCCAGCATTGTTATATCATCTTCTGTTATAGAGTCGTCAGGTTGTGTCACTTCCATCTCACCAGTACAATTGCTCACGTTCAATAGCTTATCGAAATACTCCTTCCATCGTCCCTTTATCTCTTCCGGGTGTGTTAACAACTCTCCATCTTCCTTTTTCACCAACTTTGTAGTAACCCTTTCTTTCCTCTTACTTCTTAGAAGCCCATACAGCATCCTTTTACTGCCACTTACATCCGTTTCCATTCTTCGTGTAAATTCTTCCCAACTTTTCTTCTTTTCTTCTCCTACCACTTTCTTACACCTCCGTTTGCTGTCGTGATACTTCCTTTTGCTTTCTTCTGTTTGATCTCGGTTCCGTTCTTTCCATACAGACTTCTTTTCTTTCACTGCTTTCCTCACTTCCTCATTCCACCACGGTGTCTCCTTCTCTTTCACTCTTGTTGACGTCCTACCACAAGCACTCTCTGCTGCACCAGCAAATGCCTTTTTAAAGTGGGACCATTCCTCTTCTACATTTCCCACTTCAGTAACTGGGATTTGTTGCTTCAATCTCTCCTGAAAATCTTCCTGTACAGCTTTGTCTTTCAATTTCCATACTTTTATTTTACTTTCTCTGATCTCCTTTAGGTTTTCCAATTTTCCCCATCTAAATTTTGCCACCACAGCTCTATGGTCCCCATCAAATGCTTCACCTGGTAAAGCTGTCACATCCATCAGCTTTCTGTGATTTGTCCTTTCCACCAGGAAGTAGTCAATTACTGATTTTGTTCTTCTATCATCCCACCCATATCTCGTAATTTTCCTGCTGTTTTTCTTCCGAAACCATGAATTACCCACTATCAGTCTATTCCTTTCACAAAAGTTTACAAGTTCATCTCCTTCCCGGTTCTTTTTCCCATATCCATATGGTCCAACGACTTCTTCCTTTCCTTGTCTCTCATTTCCGACTTGTGCATTCATGTCTCCCATGATCACCACTTCTACATCTGAGATTACTCTTTCTACATCCTCCAGGAATACTTCAATATCTTCTTCTCTGTTTCCAGTCTGTGGTGCATACACTTGTATGAAGTCCATCACGTCATTCTTCATCTTCATTCTAATTTTCATTATTCTGTCACTCACACACTCTACCACTTCAACATACTCCTCCAGTTGTTTCGAGGTTATCAGTCCCATGCCATTTTTTGCCTCTTGGCCACCACTCCAGTATAATGTATATCCTTTCCTCAATTTCTTCCTTCCTTTACCTTTCTATTTCACTTCACTCAGCCCCATCATTCCAACCTTCTCCCTCTCCATGAAGTCTACCACCTCCTCCACCTTGCCTGTCAGGGTCATGACATTCATGATTCCCACTTTCATTTCGGTTACTGGTCGCCCATTTCTCACAGTTCCCCCAGTACCAAAGGAACTGCGCGTCGCCTGCAGGGTACGCCCTAACCTTTTCCGAATCATTGGAAGTGCCATTTCCATTTTAGGCTATTATTACGATGGGGTCGCCACTCCCAAAGGCATTTTATGAAGCTACTGCCAGCTATTATTCAGGCCGCCCCTAACATGGAGAACAGACGCCCTTGCAGCCGCCCGTAACATGGGAAACAGGCGCTGCCGATTGATGCTGTACTCATACTATTCCCTGAGTACTGGGTTGCCTCTTCCGCAATCTCCACCGTTCTGAAGTCCATCTTCTCCGCTGCAGATTCCGTTGAGGTCTTCGCACATAACCCTGTGCACGGGGCCTATCGGACTGGGTCCTCACCAGAACTTAGCCGGTACTGTAGTTCCATGGTATATTACAGTACCGTTGCCCACCCCCGCGACGTGGACGCGCCTGGCAAGAATTATCCATGTAGCCAATTAGGATTGACTCATGGACCGGGTTAAGGAGCTGTCTAAATCCAGCCTCCAAGGCATGGTCCGTATTGAATTTAAATTCCACTAAATGACTTACTCTTATTTCCGTCTTTTCAATACTTGCAATATTATTAGCGCTGTTCAGTACTGGTACATGTATCGAACAATAATGTTGTTCTTCATCAGCCAGATATACACATTATAAACACTTATGGGCTTAAAATACATTGCAAATACACATAGTTCATTAAGAAAGTCACTTGTAGAATCAAAATATCACATGTCCAATACACTGGAAAATTGTTTTGGCACGTAAGACGTTTACTGTATGTTAGTGATACTCTACCTATCCCAAAAAATTCATATTTTTTAGGTCATATTGTATAGCGGTGGACTGACAACATCAGGGCTGACATGCACGCTGTTGGTCTAACACCAGAAGATGTCAACGACCGAAAGAAGTGGAGGAGATGTGGCAAAGTAGCAGACCCCGCAAGGGATTAATGCTAGGAAGAAGAAGATTGTATAGTTTTTAGTTCTAATGTAGGTAGTTTTTAGGGCATATTTGCTTGCGTATTTTGTACATCTTTAGGTCTTAAACTTCCGAACCTTAGTGATCACAGACTCTTCAACACTTGTTGCCATGGTAACTAGGTGAGCATGCTTCAACGAGTGGAAACTGTACCCAACCTGCTGCCCAGATGGACTGAGAGCTTCTTCTTCTTCCTGGCGTTGTTCCCAATTACTTTTTGGGGTCCGCCACTCTGCACCTCTCGCTCCATTTGTTGCTGTTTGCTGCATCTATAGGATGAAGACCTACGGTGTGCATATCGTCGTATAGGGTATCCATCCAACACCTTTCTGGTCATCCTGGAGGTCTTTGTCCATCAGGCTCGAGAGCAAGTGAATTCCTTACAATGGACTCTGTATTTGCTCGGGCTACGTGCCCGTACTAACGCAACCGAGTCTCCCTTATTTTGGGTGGAATAGCGGAAATTCCAAGAGTACTGCGGACATCTTCGTTCTTAATATGATCGAGCCGTGTAATTCCTAAGGACCATTGTAGCATCTGCATCTCCATTGAGAGCAAGGCTTGTTCATGTTTCTTTGTATTAGGCCAGCATTCAGCTCCATACAAAGCAACAGGGCGGACGACTGTTTGATAGATCTTAGTTTTGAGGTGCAAAGGGATCTTGCTGTCACACAGAACGCCTGTGACCTGGCGCCACTTCATCCTCGCAGCATTCGCTCTTGCATGGGCATCAGAGACTGTGTCACCATTAGGTCGCACAACGGAGCCAAGGTATCGGAGATGTGAAGCCTTTGGTAGTGGGGTGCCATCTACTATGATGGTCTCATCTGTCTGGGAACCACATTCAAGGTACTCAGTCTTAGTTGGGTTGAGCCGTAGTCCAAATTCACAGAGCCTCGCATTCCAGAGGTTGATCAAGTGTTCTATTCGTACAATCAATCATGGTTCCGTATTGATTAAAAGTCAAATATAAAGGGACAGGAATTCCGCCTGATCAATACAAAACTTTTCAGTCAAGGGGCTATATTATACCCATTTGGTTGGTACATGTTTCGAAGCCTTCCATGGCCCCTTCATCAGCCATACACATAAACATATTGTTAGTACAATTTTGGAATAACATTGAAAAGGTTAAAACTAACATGAGAAAACTTGATGAAAATGAGACATAAAAAACCATGAGGACAGTTGTGGTACAAATACATTGAGTAAAACTTATCCTAAGAAAACCTTGCGAATATTACAAACAAATGGAAAAACACATTAAAAATAGTATCTATTAAAATGCAAACTTAAAGTGCAATTTATATGGCTCTTGTAATAATTAGAGTTTTGATAAAATATAATAGCAGGATTCATCATCATCATCATCTCGTACAGTTTCCAGCCCCAGGCTGGGTCTGTTTGGAACATAAGCCTCGCCACTTAGTTCTTTCTTCCCACCACCTCTCCTCTGTCACTCTGGTCCAGTCCTCGCCTAGCAGGATTCCGTGTCCGAAAATCTAGGGAATTCGACCCATAGAAAGAGTTAAAAGTATGTTAAAAACTGATAGTCATATTCAGACATTGTTGACTTCATACGAAGGATCGTTGGTAGAAAGAACAATACATCGCCTTGCATGAAAGTCAAATCGGCCAAGCTTGATGAAAGCCTCTTGAAATGGAGACGAAAGGAAAGTTGAGCATCTTGTGTTTAGGAAATATGTCTACTAGAAGAAATTTTGGATTTCCTAAACACAAGATGCTCAACTTTCCTTTCGTTTCCATTTCAAGAGGCTTTCATCAAGCTTGGCTGATTTGACTTTCATGCAAGGCGATGTATTGTTCTTTCTACCAACGATCCTTCGTATGAAGTCAACAATGTCTGAATATGACTATCAGTTTTTAACATACTTTTAACTCTTTCTATGGGTCGAATTCCCTAGATTTTCGGACACGGAATCCTGCTATTATATTTTATCAAAACTCTAAGATTATTACAAGAGCCATATAAATTGCACTTTAAGTTTGCATTTTAATAGATACTATTTTTAATGTGTTTTTCCATTTGTTTGTAATATTCGCAAGGTTTTCTTAGGATAAGTTTTACTCAATGTATTTGTACCACAACTGTCCTCATGGTTTTTTATGTCTCATTTTCATCAAGTTTTCTCATGTTAGTTTTAACCTTTTCAATGTTATTCCAAGATTGTACTGACAATATGTTTATGTGTATGGCTGATGAAGGGGCCATGGAAGGCTTCGAAACATGTACCAACCAAATGGGTATAACATAGCCCCTTGATTGAAAAGTTTTGTATTGATCAGGCGGAATTCCTGTCCCTTTATATTCAAGTGTTCTATATCATTATGGGTCTCGCTTGTAAGCATGACATCATCGGCTCACAGTAATGTCCATGGTAGTTGCTTCTGCAAATCGGCAGTCACAGTCCTATGCTAACATAGGATAAACGAGTGTGGAGATAGTGCAGATCCCTGGTTAACCCCAACTCGAATATCGAACTGTTTGGTGAGGCCACCAGCACTGCGTACAGAGCTGGTTGTATTACTGTAGAGGAGTTGTACCCAACGCACATAAGCTTCTGGTACACCATGAGATCGAAGAGAATACCATATAAGCTGATGCGGAACCCGGTCGAATGCTTTCTCCAGATCCAGGAAAGCCATGTGAATTGTCCTTCTTTTCTCCATATACTTTTCTATCAGAAGCCGCATTGCATAGATAGCATCAGTTGTTCCACAACCTTTCATGAACCCACACTGGTTAGGTGAGATGGTAACAATGCTACGAAAGCGAGTGTCAATCACACGTTCTAGAATCTTCATTATGTGGCATAGGAGACGAATAGGATGATACTTAATTTCCGTGTCCGGGAGACACACTAAATTCATCTTTTCCAGAACTCTGCAGCTCTTATCCCTTGGTCTGAGGCCAACATAAGGTCTTCCTGGCTGCAGGTGTCATTAAGATCTTGGCACTTGAGCAGGTGTTGTGGTGTCTGGATTTCTCCACAGGCACATCGTGGATCTTCTGCATATCCCCACTTCACAAGGTTGTTACGACACTTAGGTACTCCTGTTCTCATCCGGTTTAAGGACTTCCAGGTGGTATAAGGCAAATGACTACCACTGCTCAGTTCTTCTTTAGGGGTAAACCCCTCTGGTACTATTTGTTTCCAGAGTGACACACGCCGGACGTCTGGTCACCTTGTGGTTGAACATAGAATGTCTGGGATCTGTTTCAAACTTTTGTCTCTCTTTATCTGCTGCCACCTTGCGTCGAATAACTGGAGGTGCAATGCCAGCGAGAGGGTAGATCTTCTGCACTGGAGTAGGTCTCAGACATCCAGTGACAATACGGGTGGACTCTTTAAGAGCTATTTCCACTTGCTTGGTATGGGCAGATGCTCCCCACACTGATGATCCGTACTCTCCTGCTGCAATTGAATACAGATTTCTCTGATATCAAGCAGTCTTTTACCCTAACCCTCATCCTCCCTTAATAAAAATAGTGCAACACCCAGAACTGTTTGATATCAGAGAAATCTGTATTCAATTGCTCGGTAAAACGGATGTACCTCATCACGAATGCCGCATTTCATTGAACATCACATTGCCATCGGATTGAATGGATTATTCGTTAGTCTACATGAAAACCTTCACGGGAACGAAACAACTTAACTTACGTATATACGAAGGCGAGAAAGAACATGCAAATTACATTGCAAGACATAGTATCGGCAGTTGACGGAGCATCTCAGGTGTCTCCGTCCGTGCCTCGGCTCCCTTGTTGCAATCAGCGGGCAACGACCAGCCGAGTTAACTGTTGGGATAGGACTTACTCGGCCTACCATCTCTGCCCCAATAATTTAAACAAACACACATTCATGGAGAATTCGCCCCCCTTCACTCTACTAGAAAGCACCCCCTGTCGGAAACAAGACACAACATAACGTAGTGGCCAAGCTAGATAAGGGATACATGTTATTGGATCAGAATGTACGATGTATCTTGTTCTTCAATAAACCGAGGCTGGTATTAATGGCAGTATTAAAGATTCCGGGACATTCTCAATTGACTGTTTGCGCTTAAATATGACTCTTTAGCTTCTGCGTGGTTGAAAACTGGGCTTTAATAGTTGAAGATTGTCCAGCATTCAGTAACATACACCACATTAGGGAGATTAGACTTGGCAATACACAGTCATATTTGTAGGATGAACACAGACACGTATGTGAGGGTAGGAAAAACCTGAGGAGTTAAAAAGACCCTCACATACAGGAAACTCTCCTCAGTTGGGAGTAGATAGTAACCAAGTTAACTGCTCTCTCCGGGACCGTGCAAGACCCATCAAGATAAGTAGCCTGTACAATACAATCTGAACTAGTGATGTAAAATGTCTAGGCATTTATAAGTCGGGGCAAATGTCCAGGATAAATGCCCAGGCATTTTGGGCATTTACCTCTTTTAAAAACATATTCATAATGCAACGCTTATATAAATATTGTTTTAGCCAAATATGTATCTACATATATATATTCTATATATTTATCCATAAAACCAGGAGTTGAGGCCAAAATAGGCTGTGGAAGTTGTTGTAGGAATTCACTGAAAGAACTTGATTTTGATTCTGAGGCTGAGCTTGTGCTTGGTACTGCAGACTTGTTATTGAAATCATCCACTTCAATTAGTAAAGGTTCATAAGGGGGTTTTCTTTTGAAAAGGTTTTTCAACCACAGTAATTAATGATACCTAATTGAAGCACTTCTGTTTTAAGATCCTGAGGGCACTTCTTTATGTGCTTTTCCATTTTGTTACAATGTGACTGTTATTAGTCCGTATTACAACATTTACAAGATACTCCTTTCCCTTTCAAATTAAAAAAGTTCCAAATAGGTCCTTTTTCCTAAGCATTTTGTAATGATTTAATCTAACACTTAAAAATATAAATAGCCTAAGAAAAAAGTGAGGTTATCTCAGACTCAACCATTCAACAGACAGCTCTACTTCACAACTAACTGGGTTGGGCTGCTGGTGGTAGAATGCCTCGCCTATTTCAAGGCCACAACCACCCTACCCCCATTCCAAGATCATAGCACAATGGCTGCCCAGGGCCTAGCCCATCCACCCTCCTCCCAAAGCCACTATTCACACCATAATCAAACTCCTACCTAATTTTCCTGAATATAAATGAGTAGGCCTGCAGGCCTAACTCAGTAATACAATGTTTTATTCAAACCAGATATACATAATTCCCATTTAGATGTTATTGGCGACATTGACAGAGGATAATTAAATTATTATTAGCAATATTCAGGTATTACTAGTTTATCCATGAAATGAGTCGTCTAGTATCAAAACCGGCCAAGTCACTGAAGGCATAATTTTCAGTACGGATGAAAAACCTCTTGAGACAAAGCAATGGTGGTCACAAAAGATTTTATTGCATAGTTATATCCGTAATGGTTTAATATTAAAGTTCTGTTATTTTGAGAAATCTGATTCATAATGAACCCATCTTTTTTGCTAATATTAATTTTGACTTGGCCGTTTTTGTTGCAATTTGGTATAATTTTGGTCTTTTTTTGTAAAACTTTTCTTTTTAAATTCCAAATTCCGGTGAAAAAAGGCAATTAAATTAAAATAAATTGGCATTGTAATTACCTGTCTTTATTGCAATAAAAACGAGAGCATTCTGCTTAAATTGGACAGTAATATATGAAGATGAACATCAGAAAGCTGAGGAGAATACAAAATAGGTATCATATCATTAAAAGTTAGTAGTTCACTTAGATATTGAACACAGCAAAAGAAAATGAGTCACTTATTAAAATAGGAACAATATACACGTTACACTACACAATAATGACAAAATACGAGCACACAGGATATACGATTGCTTTCGTGCCAATGCGGTAAGAAGCCCGCGAATACGGAAGTCAGTGTTGCTAACGAACAAAATACAAATTATTATGACTTCGAAGGGTATACAATATAAGGAACAATGTTGCCTACTGATATTATCACATTCTTGCATAATCTAACAAAGCAAGAATCCAAACAATAATGCTGCGACATGAAGATTGCTACTCGTTCTTTGACATGGCCGGTTATGAAAGCATTGCCTGCATGACTTGGCCCATTTTGTTGCACGACCAAGAATTCAGTGCTCTGTAACATGAAGACATGGACGATTTTGAAGCATATTCTTGTTTCACCTGATAGTGCTATACTTCTACTTCAAATTGATAACCATAACTCATTTTCGTAAATTTTGTGACTTGGCCGGTTTTGATACTAGACGACTCAAATGTACCTTTAATTAAAGGTTTTTATTATGTTTTAGATGCTCTAGTAACAATCACAAGTAGTAAAAGGTAAAAAAAAAAGTTTTCTTAAATGCCCAGATTTTGGGCGCTTAAAACTGCTTTGAGCAAATGCCTGGGAAAATGTCCATTTATAGATGTCCTGCCCACTGGGCATTTGCCCGGCCCACATCACTAATCTGAACTGACCATTTAACAATAATCACATAGTCACTCTAAACAAACAAATTTTGGAAGTCAATCACCATTTCCAATATCTCAACAAAATATCACATCAAATATTGATGAGTTGTATTCATCATCATCATCATCATTTCCCCTTTTCCAGTTGACACTGGGTGGGGGAAATATGGTTCCTCTCCACTTTGTTCTGTCTTTGTTCTCTTCCGACACAGTGTTCCAATCTAGGTTCCGTTTTCTAATACTATTCTCCACCAAATCCATCCAACGCATTCTTGGTCTTCCTCGTCCTCTCTTCCCTGTCATCCGTCGTTCCAGTGCTCGACTTGGTAGCCTTATTTCATTCATCCGTTTGACCAGTGGTGTAGTGGCAAAATTTTTAGTGTGGGAACGCTAAATACTGACTTACCAATGGGAGTAAGTGGTCTGAGGGGTACCCCCTCCCCCCCCCCCCACCCAGAGAGCGGGGGGTTCGGTTCGGGGGCCCTGTAGCCTATGGAATGGATAAAATTATCACAGGGAAAAAGAAAAAATAGATGTAACATGTTTTTATGTATACTTTTACTAACAAATTCAAACACAAAGATTAAAAACTGAACATATTCAATAAAATTTTATAATGTATTTACAAATAAATGGCAAATGCATCTTCTTCCTCTTTGTCATCAGGTTGGAGGTTGGCTCGTCGAGTTCTAGTGTCATCAGCTGTGCGGTGTCGTCTTAACCATGTCTTGACGTAATTCTCTGGTTTCCATGTCTGGATACTTGGTCCATTCAACTTGATAAACATTAATGCTGATACGTGCTCGATGGTCAGTTTTGACCGTGTTGGCGATATAATAATATTCATGTGACTGAAGCCACGTTCACACTCTGCTGAACTGCAAGGAATAAGCTTTGTGCAGTTTATCAGAGGGTTTAAGTCCTTCGGAATCGTAGTGCTGTTTTCCAGGTAATCTCTGAAGCTGTTCTTAATTTTGTTGGCATTCAACCTAAATCTTGCACAGAGATGTTCGAT
This sequence comes from Meconema thalassinum, assembly GCA_946902985.2. NCBI lineage: Eukaryota > Metazoa > Arthropoda > Insecta > Orthoptera > Tettigoniidae > Meconema > Meconema thalassinum. The sequence continues at coordinate 175,580,704 of OX336398.1, read as the reverse complement.
TTCTTGTTCACCGTATCCAGCATATTTTTCTGGAGGCCAGTTGTAACTTTCAAGTACTTTCAGTTCTGAAAGGAGAGATTCATATTCTTTTTCATAATCATAATTGTTGGTCCCTGTGGCTGTAGATGGTTCGTTACTGCTTCTTGTTGTGAAAAGTCTCCGTTTAAGGTTGTTGATAACACTTGATAGCAACTGCTGGTCATTAATAGCAGTTATTTTGTTTCTACTTGTTAAGGGAACATCACAAAAATTACCAGTGATTGCAGATCTCTTGGCCTCAAGGGTCTTAGTTCCAGGTTTCTCTTTGAGGCACTCGAAAAAAGCAATTGACCTTCTTATGAGTTTGTCTGCATAAACAACAGTTGCCTCCCTATTTTGAAGACATTCTGAAACCATTGTTAATTCAGCTAATATGTCATACATTATCGCCAAATCTGACAGAAACTGAGTTGATGTCAAGCGCTTAATCAACCCACCGTACATTGCTTGTTCGGTTGTTGTTCTGTTCTTGTCTTCTTGGGCCTTCTTAAAATGAGAGTACAATGCTTGATATCCATACCAAACGGCCATAACAGTTTTAAATGAACTGGAAACCCATCTCGTACCCAAAATGCGACCAACTTTCTGTAGTTGCAAATCAAGCTCACTAGTACACTCGGCTAGTTCTCTTTGGCATTTAGGCGATTTACTATACAGAGTGTACAGCTTGTCCATAAACATTTGAAAATGGTTAATAGCCCCAACGTCATTGATAGAATCACTTACAGCTAACTCTATCCTATGGTTCATGCAATGCCAAGGAACAATGTTGGGAAACTGTTGTAGTAGCTTTTCTATGACGCCAGATTTTTTTCCTAACATGACACTAGCGCCATCACAGGCAAATGCAACTAAGTTCTCTTTTAGGTACTCAAGATCAAACCCATATTTTTTCAAACAACCTAAGAGTGCCTCTAAAATAGAATCAGCAGTTTGGTTAGGCAATTCAATCAGGTCTAAGAATAAGACATTTGGTGGCAAATCTTTGCTGGTTTCACATTTTAAATAAACAATCAAAGTAGATTTATCACTTAAGCTTGTAGATTCATCGATCAAAATCGAAATTTTACCTGAAATGCTTTTAACCTGTTGAGTAATTCGTTTTTTCATTTCATCAGAAATGTGGTCAATGATTTCAGTTGCACTAAATCTAGAGTGTAATCCTACACCAATGTCTACACCATTCATTTTCTGAAGTTGCAAAAGTTTAGAATAATCAGAAAAGGGCCTATCATTTTTTGCCAAATAGTAAGCTGATCAAAATACTTTAATTGTAGATTCTAGATTGGAAAGGTTCATTTTATCACAAACGTTTTCAATAGTTTCCTCGTTCGCCTTAGCGGTTATGCTCTCAGCAGTCAAGTGGGCTGATGATTGCTTGTGAAGAAAAAAAAATTTTCTTAGGGAAGTAAGTTGGGCAGACTTACTAGACCCATTGAATGTTATTGCAAATGTGCACCATTCTTTAGAAATTGATGTACGTTCCTTTTTAAAAGCACCATGATGAGAAACGTTGCTACATAATGTACAGCCTAATGAACCGTTTTTGCAACCCAACCATGGGAAGGCTTCTTTTTTGCATTCCCACATATCAATAGTCCATATAGAAGGCCATTCAGATTTATTTTGTACATCATGCTCATGCATATTCGAAGTCGAACTTACAGAAGAATTACTTTCAGTTCCTGCCTGTAAACCACTTTTTCATCTGAAGACACACGAAGAGAAGTAGAATTTTTCCCTGAGTGAGATACATCTAAATCGTCATTTACTTCTTCACCTTTATCTTCATTTGGTTGCTTAGAAAAGAACGAAAACAGTGTTTTTTGATTTTTCTTTGACGGCTCCATGTTCGATTGGGATAATTGAGTAATCGCCCTTCAATTCAAGTTCGTCTGAATGTCTGAATACTATTAAAATAACACAACTAATTATTAAAGTAATACAGCGCACGATAACCTCACTAACAAACAAAATAAAGAGAACAGTCAAATCAGCGCGTCACCACTTGCCACACGAACGCCAGTAGCGCGAGTGCCGACTGCAGAGGTCAATGACAATGACTTCCCTCCCTCTCTCTCACCTCTTTCTCTGTCGCACGTGAAAGAGGGAGGGGGCTGAACTTGAGCGCCCCGGATACCGGCTAGCACCGCGCCGACGACGCGACGGCAAGGTTGCGACAACGAACTACCGAATCTTAATCTAAGTAAACAATTAGAATATTGAAATTCGGGTGCTGATGCCTCAAATCAATATAATATGAGGCACTCACACATTTTTTCAAGATATTATTTTATTTACTTGCGTAAGTGATTTTAATTTTATTTGTTATTATTATTTTTTTACTGAATGAAACCAGTGTGGGAACGCCGTTCCCACGCGTTCCCGCTCCACTACACCCCTGCGTTTGACATGTCCAAACTATCTCAATCTATTTTGCTCCAGTTTGTCATTTAGTTTCTGTACTCCCAGATCTTTCCGTATATCTTCACTTCTCACTCTGTCCCTCCTCGTTTTCTTGACCATACTTCTCAGAGATCTCATCTCAGCTGCTTGTACTCTGCTCTCATCCCTCTTAGTCATTGTCCAAGTTTCTGCTGCTTATGTCATTATAGGAACATAATATGCTTTGTACATAACTTCTTTACCCTTAATTGGTATATCCTTGTTCCATACTAGTCCCCATACCTGTTGGTAGAAAGCACTCCCAAGTTGTATTCTTCTGCTAATTTCCAAATCTAGTCTTCCATCTTCAGTCAGTTCACTTCCCATGTATTTGAAGTGTTTCACCACTTCCAATTCCTTATCTCCTACTTTGATTACTCCTTTTCCTTCTTTCTTATCTCTACTCATCACCACTGTTTTACTCTTCTCCACATTTATCTTCAATCCCCATTGCTCAATCTTTTCATTTATTACGTCTAACTGTTCTTGTACCTCCTTCTCAACTAAATAAGTGTACATATTGTAAATACTTTCACCCATACATTTCATAGCCTAGAGTAATGGATCTGATGATGACTGCGATCGAAACTGATCATCCAAGTGAATTTATTAATCTCATGTAATTTTTTTCAGGATTAGGGAATAACCCGTCTCATTTGGGTACAGTTGTGTTCACCGACTGAAAAGCATCAAACTTTCGTATTTTTTCATAGCCTACTCAATATATAGAGAAAGAATAGATGTTCCGTACGTAGCCATCAGACTCCGAATATAATCATGATGTAGCAACGTAGAAATAGGAATATAGGTGAACACCATCAAGAGTACAAAATGTAAATGAGCCACTGGTGCCTTGGCGACTGGAGGATAATTGATCTTGGTGTTGCACTAGGAGGGGGGAGATGGTAGGGTAAAACACTGCTTGATATCAGAGAAAACTGTCTTCAATTGCGCGGTAAAACAGATGTACCTCACTCATTATTAATGCTGCAGCTCAGAGAACATCACATTGTCATCGGAGTAAATGGATTATAAGTTAGTCCACATGAGAAACTTCATGAGAACAAAACAACGTAAGTTATATACGAGGGTGAGAAAGAACCGCGAGTGTCACAAGTAAGCGCTAATTACATTGCAAGACATAGTATCGGCAGTTGACGGAGCATCACGGATGTCTCCATCCACTTCTAGGCTCCCTTGTTGCAATCAGCGGGCAACGACCAACCGAGTTAACTGTTGGGATAGGACTTACTCTGCCATACCCTTCACTATTGAGATCAGGTCGGTGCTTGTGGCTGGCAAGGACCAAACAGATGAGCGTTCCAGACAGTTGGTGCGCTTTGCTTTCTCAGACAGTTCACAGTAACTTACTGTAAGATTTCCTGAATCATTAAAGAACTAAATTATGTATTCCTATACATATAAAAGGAAACGTACAGCTTTTATTACCAAAAATATTATTACGGTATTAATTGTTTATCTTAAAGAAATCTGGTCGTTGTGAAACACTACAACCTTCTTACCGACCGTCACTGCGCTGGACCAAACGGGTTTTACAATGAGCACCCACGGTCGACTCGAGAAAGGTCGGAAGGTTCGACCTGACAACACTGTAGCTACAGCGCCTGAACAGCTGTTTGCTAGCAAGGGAGGCAACAAAAACTACGGAATTAATACAGTATTGGACAAACATATCTACATGTTTAGCAAAACATCTGTTTATTTTTATTTACATATGACCAGTGTTACAATCGGAAATAAGTGAATAACGTGCATATGATCATGAAAAGTTCTTAGGCTTCTTTTCGTATTTTACTACTCTGAAGTACGGTATTAAAATAAATTGGCAGTGTCATAATAATAATAATATGGAGTAAGTAGATGCAATTGAGGGTTATGTGATGCAAAAATGAAGGCTATGTCCCATAACATCTTTACACTATAGGCCTATAAACCCTCAATTCCGCCACACGTGTATGTAGATAATTTACTACCATTATAGCAATACTCTGTTGCTGCTGGTATTTCATAAATGTATCAAATTACTTCTGTTTCCTTCCTAACTTTCTCTTCCCATAACCAAGTTTGCTGACATCAACAGCATCATTCCTTGCCTGTGAATAATTGTCTAGCAATACATTGGCAATAACTGAAAGTATTTTCTCACTAGTAGACTAATTTCCACTCCACAAAGGCACACATCATTTGAAAAACCTGTATCACCAAACAAAATTGTTTTAGACACAACTACTAACACCCTCTTTTGATTTTGACACTTGAAGAACCTGTCTTCAATACAGTATCATCATTGGAGATCAATGCACTTAGGACGCAGCTAGCAGTGTCAGCAATGTGGTACACTAGGCCTGATGGAACAGTGAGACCACCTCTGTTAAGGGTGTCAAAGGGGTATCATTGGTAGAGGCTTCTTTTCCTACTAACAATCAACACAAAGTGAACATCCTAGCTATGAAGAGACCTGGAATGCAGCAGAAGACAGGAAGAGTCAACTTGAAAGTCAAAAATATTTGTTTCCTGAACAATGCTTAAAAACATTTGCAGAACCTTTCCCTTCCGTATTTACATTTTGTAAATCTTTGTAAGTGTCAAAGGACTATTTCAGAGCACCATACTTGGCAGATTTTATGCCTAAGAGAGATTTCAATGGCAGTTTCTTTTCTGTCTCAAAAACTTGAAGAAATGAAACATTGTAGTTTCCACCCAATACCTGTCTGTAGCAACTGAAGCGTTCCTCAAGATTGTCCGTTTGTAACTTGCCAGGCAGCACAAACTCTACTTAAGGGTTTGCAAACTGTACTCAATAAATTCAATCAAAACTGAAGTGCTCTGAAACAAAGCCTTATAGATATCACGGGTTAACCCACCTTCCTTAACCCATTCCCAGTGTTGCAACCATAGTAAAAGCTGCCTTAAGAATACTAGGTGATCATCTTCAACACTGTAAAAGGGATTTGCCCACTCATTTCTTTTTAGAGTACCTTTTAGTTTCGATTTAATGTTTACAATGGTCCACCACTTCTGGGTTATGAGAATAAACTGACAAGTACCTTCACTCGAAACAATTCCAGAACCACTCGTGGAAAATATTACAAGCTAGTGAAACCTTCTGTCTTCCTAAGTTACTCAGATACAACGTTTTGTGATTGAGTTTATGTGCTGGTGTCAACAATGGGCTGGCAAATTTACCATGGAGGTATATTTCTTTTAAGTACTGAAAACTTTGCTATCAAAAGGGTGTTGGGTTCCTCAAAATCTGGAAAATGCAATGACTGGGAAGAATCCTTCTTATTGATCCAACAGTTTCTTATATTCTTTAAAATATGAACAAAGTCATATGTTAACAAGAAGTTCCGTGATGAACTAAAGAGCCTACTTTTCTTAAAATTTAAGATTCATGCCAATGATTAATCTATATGGATCTATCTAGAATAATGACGAAATTAAGTTGGTAATATCAAAATTTCTCTTTAGTTCGAAATACTGTATACCTGGCATAATGTAGCCTAATAGAGCACTACAGTTGGCAGCCCTGGTGACTGAATATAATCTTAGTTCCATCTCTTAAGGTACAGAATACAAAATGTGGTTGAAGTCCAATGGATAGCATGGACGTTACATGCAGTCAAACATTGGATCTAACAGTGCACGTAAAATCATGTTGGCACCAATGTCATGCATGTATTGGTCAGAAATAATATGATCTATTGTTGTGCCAATTTTGAATTAAATCCAATAGTATGGAAGTTACATGCATTTTAAAATAGGACCTATCAGCAGGCTTATAATCATTTTGGCAGCACTGACGTACATTAGTTACTCCAAATTAATCTAGAATGCCAGGTACTATACGTGTGCAAACTTTAGAGCTATTGGCTTGCATACTTTCTGATATATTGATATTAGGGTAACAAAAATAGAGACAGCATTTATTACCAGTTGGCAGCCGTGGTGGCGCAGCGGTCAAGCTGTATGCCTCTCACCAAGGCGGACCGGGTTCGATTCCCGGTCAATGCATGTGAGATTTTCGATGTGAAATGCCATGTCCTGTGGTTCGGATTCCACGTAAAACGGAGGTCCCGTGGCTTATGATCGAAGAGATTAACGGTCACGTTAAACTACAAGCTTCCTTCCTTCCTTTCTTAAGAATATGCATAGTCATATCTGTTATGGTACACATAGCACATACCAATTTTGTTTGAAATCCAAATGATAGTATAGAAGTTATATGTATTTAAAGTTGGACCTCTCAGCAGGCTTATAATTATGTTGGTAGCACTGACTTGTATACGTTACTCCAAATTAATATGGAATGTCAGGTACTATACGAGTGCATAGTTTAAAGCTGTCGGCTTGCATACTTTCTGATATATTGGTATTTGGATAAAGTAATTTGAGAGCATTTATTAACAGTTGACAGCCCTGGTGGCTCTTAAGAATACACTCAGTCATATCTGTTTATGTACACATAGCACATTGGTTGAATTCCAACTGATAGTGTAGAAGTTATAAGTATTTAATAATTGGACCTATCAACAGGCTTATAATCATTTTGGCAACACTGCCATGTATGGCCTCCTGGAAATTAAACTGAAATATTATTATCTATATGTGTGCCAATTTTGAAATAGCTCCCATTCATACCTTCCAAGATATCCAACATGGAGCTCAAATTTCAATTGCAAATTTTCAGCAGTTGGCAGCACTGATAACATTTTCAAATACTGCATTGAGATATTCAGGTATAGATCTTTACTCCTACCAAATTTTGTTTGGATTGCTGCAGCCCTTTAGGAGTTGACACAGACAGACACACATTTGCCCAGATCGATCTCATTAGTCTACTTTTTCCTCATTTTTACAAAATGTGAAAAGTAGGCTAAAAATGTTTTATAAGGGGGATCAACATTATCAGTGGCATAACCCAGACTGCTGGCCTGGAGCAGCTCAAACATGCTTCTGTTTACCCTGTGATTATCTGAAACAAGAGTAGTAATGTGGCAGCCACATTTTTTGAGCAACTCAATAACAACTTTGATCAAGGTAAACAAATCGGCTCCAGTCAAAATCTTCACAGGGTAAAGAGCAACTATTTCCCTGAAGCTACCAAACAATGATGAAGCTAGAAATGCTTGGACAGTTTTAGCTTCAATGTTTTGTTGGTTTTCAGCACAGCCATACAGATTCCCTGATTTATAATCAATATGCAGCGGAATGGAATACCAGAAAAACTTATCAGTATGGCAAAACTGTGCACAGAAGGGTCCGAATGCAAAATTAGAATCAATAATGAATATACCGAAGAATTTAATGTCAACACTGGAGTAAGACAGGGAGATGGACTCTCGCCTTTATTATTCAATTTAGCTTTAGAAGAAACATTGAAACGAGTAAACCAGCTCCACCCAGGCCTTGAAGTGGGAAACAAAATAAACATATTAGCTTATGCTGATGACATAACACTCATGGCAGAAAGCGAATACGATCTAAAAATACTCATAGAAACCCTTACTGAAGAAGCCAAGGAGGTAGGTCTAATGATAAATGAACAAAAAACAAAATATCTAGTTGTAGGAAGGAATGCAGCACAAGTACAAAACCCCTTAACAGCTGCTTCATACGCTTTTCACAGATGTACCGAGTTCAAATATCTGGGGATTATCATAGACCAGAATAATATGGAAGAAACAGAAATAAAATCAAGAATTCTCAGTGGCAACAAAAGCTACTGGTCTTTGCAAAATCTCTTAAAGAGTAAAATTATATCTAGAAAAACAAAAGTGAGAATTTATAAAAGCATTATACTTCCTGTTGTCACGTACGGCTCAGAAACCTGGGTATTGTCCAAGCAAACTGAAAGGAAATTAGTAACTTTTGAAAATAGAATACTACGACGCATTTTCGGACCGATAGTAAAAAATGGCCAGTGGAGAATTAGAACAAATAAGGAATTGTGGGATCTCTACAAAGAACCGGATATCGTGGCCCGTGCCAAAGACTGGGCTGGACCGGTCATGTACATAGAAGAAGTAGAGAATTGAATTTAAGAGCAGTTTCGGAAGGTGTACCCAGAGGAAGGCGACCATTGGGACAACCGAGACTTCGCTGGTGGGACCAAGTCCAAAAAGATATGAGAAAAATCGGAGTCACGGAGGAAATAATGAATGATCGAGAAAGATGGCGCCGTGCTGTTGGCCAGGCCAAAAACCTGCTTAGGTTTGAGTGGCCATCTAGGTAAGGTAAGGTATGGTTTTTTATAGATGTACATTTCATCAATCTGTAGACCAACCAGACGCTCTTTTTCTGTCAACTTTCTCATAACATTCTTCAAAAAATTTTCATTATTGCACACAGTTTGTGGTGACACTGAAAATATGGAGGTTAAGTGTTACAGATATTTCATGTGAGGTAAAATTATCCAAGATGTTGCTCGAATAGCAGCATAACAATTTGGAGAGTGCATATACATCATGAATGCCCACAAAATATACTCTGTTGAGCACCTGTTGCTGAAAATTAAGTTCAAATGTTCAATGGTGAATTTAATTTGTCTCTCAATGTTAAGTTGTGGATCACCATTTTCTGTGAACAATGAAAGAAGAATATTCAACTTGTCTTGAATGTCTGACAATATAGACTCAGTACTTTGATGGGTAACATTATAAAAAGTGACAGTCAGTCTGAAAGACTAGACTTTGTATCATTTAAAATGCTACAAATGCTGAAAAATGCTAGAAAGGCTGGAGGCTTCTAGCTTCGCTCGAAGCCAAAGACTCTTGACATGTTAGAAAATCAACTGCATAATACTTATCTTGTTTCAAATTACTCACGAACGGCAAGGGCAAAGCAAGGTCAAGAGCGCGGGGACGTGCCCCTTCCATCCAGTCTAAAAACACTTATAGTGGGCGATGTATTGAAGATAGAGATATGTTCTCCTGGACTTTTTTGTAGAACTTTTGATGCTGACCAATTCTTACGCTCATTGTATATTGATATGTTTAACGGTTTGCCCAGCGTAAACTTAAGAAGCGCACGGACGCCCAGTTTGTTTTCGACTTCTTCACTGAAATCGTTACTGCTTGGCTTCCTTTGATCATACATAAATTATTTTCTACAGAATCTTTCCTCGAGATATCCTTTACAGAATGGTGAATACCGCATCAAATTCCATCCAGTGGTTGTCGAGTTCACCCGTAACATCCAAGAATCGGGGATTTTTGTCTTATACTAACGAAGTAGACATTGTCGGGGAACACATGCACCAAGCGGTACTATGACGTCACACACCTCAGTGCATCTGGGTACATTTCGTCCCGTCACCGTAACGTAACGCCAGACCCCAGCGTAACGACGAAGTCGACAAGATCATTTAAAATGATAAAACCCACACTGAGACCAGCGGGTGAGTATCAGGTTCCCTGTTAGTGTTTCATGCAGTTCATTTCTGGATAAAATGTTCTGTTTGCCACGTACTTCACAAGTCATGTCATTGTGTATCTTAACACTCACTGTTATCTGTGGAATCTTTTGAAAGTTGCACTGATAAATTACTACACTATCACAACTGGTATAAATACACCAATCCTTGAACAGCTGTGGTTTATTGTGAATGCTAGCAGCAAATGAAGGAAAATCTCTAATAGTGTCCTTCACTAAAAATGCTTGTGCTTTCAATTGAAGAGCTTGACTCTGCTGTCCTCAGGATCCCTTCGCTTCTTGGTTTCAGGAATAGACAAGTATGATGGCCAATCTGGAAAAATTGTAGGCAGGGCTCCTGATGCCAATTTCAATCTATCCATTGGGCACTCCTTCCATTCTCCAGATGAGTCCTTATATTTCTCTGCTTCCCCCCAGGGGCTCACATCCAGTAGGAGGTGGGTTGGCGAACACGGGACCCCAGCTGAGTCCGGCATTGCTTCCACTTACTTGTGCCAGGCTCCTCTTCGTCTTCTTTCCTGTTGACCATCCTTGGTCACCTCTTGTTCTCCTCCGACCCCGACGGTATTAGGGTATCTGAAGCCTATGGAGTCTTTCACTTTCCCGCCTTAATTGGCCCTTGTCTCATCTTTCCTGATACCCTCCTTCTTTGAGGGGTCAGCCTTCTTTTTCTTTTCATGTTATCTCCTGCCTTCTGCACAAGGCCCTCAAGGAGGCTGGGTATATGTAGCCCCACCACTTCTGGTGCACCCTGGATAGTGCTACACCATCAAGGGCTCACGGCTGGTGGGTTGGGGTATTGGTGACCCCGAGGGATTCCAGAGCTGGGTCCGTTTTTTCCTCTGACCTTGGGGCAGGCCCTCTCCTCTTTCCCTTTCCTATCTGCCTTTCATGGCTCTCCTTCCTTCCAAGTCCCTCAAGCCTTTTCTTTTCTTCCTGTCCTTATTCTTTATTTGTTTACCATTTCTTCTTCTAGTATGTAAGTCTGTAGTTAGTATTAGTTATAGTTTTCATTCTCATCTCAACTTTCACTATTACCCAAACCATTAGGGACCGATAACCTAGATGCTAGGCCCCTTAAAACAACAATTATCATCATCATAATCATTTCTCTGCTTTAATAATATCACCTTCGTGAAAATGGTTTATGCAAACTACAGACCATTTCGAAGGTTTCCAGTCCTTCCAGGGTATTTTCCTAATCCAGGCCTGGCGCAGATTTTCGACACTTGGGAACCTAAACACTGGCGTGTAACCTCCCTTACTTGGATAATTTGCGTTACACAACATTTATCTGGCATTGTTACGGTGCCGAAACATACCTGGAAAATCAAAGTTCAAAACATGAAGTACAACATGTGATAATTCCATGTACCGTATTTGAAAATACCATATTTGCCAGATACAAAGAACACTCGTCAGTGCGTTCTCGATTAGGGATTACAGTTTTTAAAAACTCACCTGGAAGGGTAGAATAAACGCTACTATAAAGCGTATAAACGTACTGCGCCCGAAGAAACCCATCAGTACTTATATCCACTGCACTATAAAGGATTGCAGACATGTAAATTACCCAGCTCACAAACTTACCATGCCTACTAAGTAAAATTGGGAATTTCAGGAACATACAGGATAAATGTTATTCGTAAAGAAAATAGTACTACTAGCCAAGGTACAAATTTCTACTATCATTTACATTTAGAGCAAATCGAGAAACTCCAATCTCGAGGGGTGATAAGGTCTAATCTATAGTGAGTGCCTGTATCGATACCTCGTAGTACTATTTTCGACGATGACGACAATGAAAACGGTATCAGCTTAGATAAAAGTTGACTGAGTCGCTAAAAAGCGCCAGCCGTTTATTAAGCTAAAAAAAAACAAGTATAAAAACTGGCTTCCCCCTTGAATATGGTGTCTCCCTGACACTCTAACAAAAGTAACTCCAAAAATAAACTTGCACGTGGCACTGATATAGTTAGGAAAGTGAAACGGCGTGATACTAAGTATTTCCCTACTTTATACAGATCCGCTTCAACTCTGAACCGTAGTTCCATATCTAAGCAAAAATTATTCATGAATTATGTGCATATATACATTCATTTACCTATGGTTCTCACAAATTGTACACTTTATTGTGTCGAAAAGATTAAATTTTCTATCCTTCAATAAGTCTTTCATCTACTCAACTTTCTTAACAATCAAATAACAAACATACACCGCAACTATCGTGTTGAAAGTAATAAATACTCGTCTTAATCAATTGAACATAAGTGACAAACATTTAAGCTAAGCACTGTTCCTTTTTACCTTTTATCTATTTATCATGAAATACTGAAATAAGTTCTGAAATTCTTTACTGTGTTAACAATTTTCTGATAAAGGTGAATACTAGAAGTGCACGGCATTAACCTTCGTTCTCACACTCCTCTTACATAATTATACAACAATTACCTTCTCTCTTAAACACCCTGTATAGAATCTTCCTTTAATACACTCACATAACTTCACAATCATTGCGATCAATACTAGAAAAACTTAGAGACTCCTCAGCCTCCCTTCGTAATAATACGTAACTCATTTACGTTTATATCTCCTTAATTTGCACGGTAATTCAACTATAAACTTCCACTTCAATACATATACTTCCTAACTTTAACATTCTTCTCTATATCCTGATATAACTTCGCCTCGTGCTTATAATTCCATTTCTGCAATAAATCTCTGTACTTTTCACTTTCTGATCACCCTGTGATTTAACTTTGTTAACTTTCTTTTTCACGTGTTTAAATTCAGCTTTACATTTTATTACAACTTTTCAAGAAATATCAGTAAATATTCACATTCTTAACAAAAGATATAAGTTTGACTTCCTTCCATGAATATATTTGTTTAACAAATTCATCTATGCTTTTTTAATGCTCTAAATCTCATTAGACATATGTGTGTAAGCTTTTCGTAATACTTTCGTTCATAATTAGTTGAAAATAAATTTCTGACACTCGAATCAACATCATGAGTTGTCGAAATATTCTTTACACTTCGTGACATAACTTCTTAAATATGCTGTACTTAAATTTGCTCCAATAAACTTCTTTTTTTTTCTTCATTTACAATTTTATTCCTTCTTTAGTTCGTTCAACGTTCTACTCCTTTTATATAGTTCACTCTACATTCTTTTAAATAATTCACTCTACATTCCTTTAAACAATTTGTTCTACATTCTTTTGAACAATTCGTTCTACATTCCATCGCTGCGATAAAACAGATTTAATTAGATTAAATCTAACGCAAATATGAAAAATTCCACACGGTTTTACTCTGATATGACTTTAGTGTTAATAGCATCATTATGCCAAAATTTCGTCCAAGTGACTGAAATTTTCAAGAACAAGAAAAATAACTCCGAAGAAAAATACGAAAAATTACTACTACACAAAAACTACACACATTTAATTACTTTGACAAAATTATACGGTTGAAATAATGCTGATTAAAAATGCTGTTGAAAATAATGCTGTTAAAAATAATGCCGTTGGTCAATTGGATAATCACAGAACATAACTACAATTCTACATGATATAAAACAATTTCTTCACTACCTTGAGTTGACTTCTGGTCTGGAGAATACCTGCGTCTCGCCTGCCAAACCAAACGTTTCGTGGATCTCATCGTATCGCCCACAGCTATGAAGACCGGTTTGTGTCAGAACCAGCTGGCCTCGTCTCCCAGTAGAACAAGGTCGATGTTGTCCTCGGTGAATGACCTCGCCGTGAAACAGCTCGCTCTGCCAACACTCCGTCCCCCGTGCACTGCAAGTAGTCCGGCTTCGACTCTCCATCTCTTCAGAATTGACATCTCGGTTCTTCAGAATTGACATCTCGTTTCTTCAGAATTGACATCTCGTCTCAGGTTGAATATTGTCGTTTATGCAAGCGTTTGTGAATATTCAAGATGTGTTAGAACTCTTGTAGAAAAGTATAAGTTTTGTTCGGTGATGTTGCGCGTCACGTAGATATTCTGTTGCGCCTTTCATGATAGTGAATTCTGGAATTCAACTGTACATCTTTGTAGTCTCCACTTCCCTATGCTTTAGCTTAGCACATGGTAATTCTCATTTCACTGATGATATAATTAAGACTTCCCCGTTGCTGACTTCTAACTTGCATTTTTAATGTATTGTTCAAATATGCGTTCACACGTAGTAATACTGAATATCTTCTTGTCGAAATGTTTCAAGCAATGTGGAACAACTTTGCATTAAGCACTGTAATATTTGGTTATACTGTTCCGTTCTGCTTTATAGATGTAGCTTGCTCCTCAAGTTACAGTCTTACTGTACTGCACTCTTCTTTGCTTTCAACTCTAATGAAACGTAGCACTGTTATAAGAATACTGGTTTCTTCTCGAGGTCTTGACTCGATGAAATCTCAAATTGGAAAGAACTCTCTCGTCCGGTTCTCCACACTCAGCAAGTTCCAGTCTCTCTGCCTCCCCTCTCGTGGTGTGACGTAACTTCTGCCACCTCTCCTCGCTTCAGTCCGCAGTTCGACCTTCGTCTCTTCCCCTCTTTCATGACGTAACTCTCGCTTCAAGTGGCGTGATGTCTCTCGCAATATGGACCTCCCACATTCATATAATAGAATATATTGTGCCCTTCAGCAAGAAATATGCAAATCACAGTATGCCAGCATTGCTCAATTCGGGATTTTTCGGGGCTGCGGTAAGTTCTCCCACTCTGTGACTTACATATTTTGGATTAAATAGAGGATACACTTGCAAAAATAACAACAAAATCAACTCCTATTTTAACACCTTTAATTAATCAAAATTATGGCGCTACAAACAATAAAACAAATAAACTACTGACCAATATCTTTCTACTTGTTCAAAGTGAACAAGGAATAGCATAAGAATAAAACAAATATTCTATTTAAACACATGGTTTTCTTTAAAACCAACAATTCATGATTATTTTCACTTCCATAAAGTACTTATCTTAAAGTTCCATATAACTACGAGCTTCTTTGGCTCGATACTTTTCCATAATAATGGTGCCATACTTTTGTACACCTCAAGAATGTATTTTATCTTTTCTTATCATCAAAACAAATATATAATTACATTTAAAATTACATGTTAATTATTCACTTCAATATTTGGGCATTTCACATATTCTCAGTATTTACTATCTCTCTCAAGTTTGCAAATTCACTACGGTGATCGGGAAATTATTTGTGTACTCCAGAGTTATAAAGATTACTTGACAAAGTCAAAAAACTATGATTACTCCCGAAATCTAGTTATCTTCACAAAACTCGTGGATTCCTTATTTTCCATACAACATTACAATAGGGATTTGTATTTAATTCATTTGTCTTATAAGACCATTATCACATAAGAAAACTACGATCTGAACTGGCAAGCGATAATATCAATCTACAAGGACCTCGGTTCAATGCCCGGGTCATTAACAACTTTAAACACTCACGGTGTTTTTAGCACTTCTTACAAGACGGTCTTTACCCCCCTCGCTCTATGAGGGTCAGGCCATTATACTCGAGCGTGATTTATGACATGGAGGGCGGCTCCCTGCCTGGCCTACGGTTGGAGCTCTCTTCAATGCTTTTAAAACAAACCTTCATTTTCATTCTCAGCTCTTTGGGGACACTTGGCTTTTACTTCACTTATTTTTATTCAACAATATTATTGGTTCATAAACCACTTTCGTAACCTTGGCATTTATTAATTATGAGAGGGTCCTCATTGATTGGGAAGAGTAATACACATTCTACGACGAATAATAAGGGGCTTTAACAACAAGAGGATTCTAGGTTCGAATCTCTTAACATGCCTCGGGAACCATTTCCGCATTTGAGGACTTATACAAGACGCGATTTAAAGTCGGCCGTGGCCTACATGACATACGCTCAATAATACCATACATTAGCTCCCTTTTCAATATAACATACACATGGCCTCGTGATCCAAGTCACAATTTAGAGGACTTACAACATATCTCAATTCACTGCAATCAACTACCCTCCATAAGTAACTTACCAAGTACTTTAACTTTTACGCGTTCCTAGCGTGACTTTTTATTTAATTGCGTTCCATTACGCTACCCATTACTTTACGGCCTAATGTCTTCCAAAGAACTGATAAATTTCATAGTAACAATTGATACATATCTCAATTCTTATATTAATCGTTTCTGTTGACAATAAATCGCTCCATTTTTAAGAACATGCATTCACATCATGTCTTATACATTTGTTAAGGCTTCAACGCTCTATATTTTTATATCATTCAATTTAATCTTTATTTAGATTTCTTTACCTTGTTATTCATATCATGTCTTCATTCCTTACAAAAGCTCAAAAGCTATTTCTTTCATATAATTCAAATTTACCTTTATGTAAATATCTTTGTTATAATTATTATTATTACGCTTGCTTTTATAACACTCATTAAATACACTGACATTTTATTCCATGCATTTCCTCTACAGGATTTATTATTTCACATAATTATTTATTATTTCTTAAAACTTTATTTTCGTTCAGATCGCATTCTTATTTAGTTATTATTTATTTAAAAACGTCCCTTTTACTCAAAACTCCGGTGGAATTGTACACAACAATTTCCCGACACCCAAAACATAATGAAAATCTTTACTCACATGTCTAAGGTCGTTTTCTGACCTTTATTCTCGTTTGATGTGACATTTTGGCCCACCTTCTTGACCTACTCCATATTGTACAAGCTCATCTCATGTACAGACATTTCTTGACACATATTCACTATATTTAACACTGACAACATTTGTAATACACTGGTGTATCCGTTTTGAACACACAATAAAACACTAAAAATTATATTATTTTTAACACACACTTTTGATATATTTACACTTCAGAACTTTTGATCACTAGGCCGTCTTTAGCCTATCACACGTGACCTCTTAATCTCCCGTCTCCAAGGATGAAATTTATTCAATGTCGGCTTCCTATCCTGCAGAATACGAAAGTCTCGAATCATCTACTACTTCCCTGGAAGAACAATTCTTCAAATCCTGATCCTGATGATCGGCTATTTCTATATCTTGAACGGCTCCCCTTTTAGATCTGATTTATCGATCCTAGCGAAAGTCTGTTCTGTTCGAGGTCCCCTCGATAACCTATCGATGACCTATGGATTTTTTAGCCACTAATACTTCTCGAGTCTTAGTGCTTTAGAATAGTTCGTCTGCTTTCTTGAGACAATGTCTATATTTTCCGTTCTTCTTTGTTTATTTGGTTCTCGCGCTTCTAATTTTCTGGAATACGTTGCGAACCTTACGCTGTTTTTCCCTGTTCGGGTTCTTTAAAATTTATAAACTGTTTATCTCGCTGTTCCGGTACTTCCGTACGTTATGATACTTTTGGTCGTTTACTGAAAGACCTATCGCCTGAATCCTAAGTTCGCAGCCTGCTTTAGCTGTATTTTTGGAACTTTTACGGTAACTTTTGCCCTGTCGGACCTAAATCCTGTAACTAGGATTTTCCTAATTTTTCAACACGGCGATACTTTAATACTTCTTCTTTGCAACTCCTTCCGGAGGCACGCAAGTTATTGATACTTCGACGCCCGTGGCTATCGGATATATTAATTCTGCGGTGTAATACAGCGTTTCTCCCCTCAAGGAGTACTGGTTAGCTGCCTTCGATGTCTGATACAGCGTTACGTTCCCCTCAAGGGCTCTTGAATACTGCGTATACGATGTGGTGCAGCACTTCCGCTCACGGAATGCTCGTAGACTGCATGTACTGATACAGCGTTACGTTCCCCTCACGGGCTCTTGTAGACTGCATGATTGGCTTGGAGAGGCCAGGAGTTTTATACCTTTCAGTCACAAAAAGATAAAATCCTAGTCCTTTTCGTGACCAACTTTTGAACTAATTGTCGCACAATTATAAAAATTATATCTCAAGAAAGCTCGTCTTCCAAACGTAAAATTATCTTCCTGTGCATGGAAATCGATCGTGCATTTCCGAGATATTAATTAATTTCTCGTCCTCAACTGTGTGGGTGGTGCTGTTCATTTTTAATTCTCCCACTCCTTGGGTCCCGGTGAATTCCCAATGACGTATACTTGCGTTTGCAGTTTTTTCCTGTGCAATTATTACAAGCTTTTTCTTTACACAAAAATCTCTAATCCAAAATGATTCACCGTACTGTATCTGTTTACTTATTTTTATACTCGTAAACGGGTTAAATTTAATTATTCCTGTTCTGACTCAGCAGCGAGGTTGCCATTTTCCTGCAACGTAAGAGCAATTTCCGAGTCAAGCTTCTTCGTCTTACAGTCCAAACTTTCCACTCGTTCTAATAATATCCATGACTGGCTCCTTATAAATGTCAAGAGGCATGAGCTCATCTTAGGAACACCTGGCCCTAGCGTTTGCACAATGTTAGGCCAGAATCCCGGCTTGAAATCTCTCTCCGTTCCCTTAGAGACTGTATGATTCTTTCATTCTTTTCTCAAACTACATGGATTCGACTCCCTTTGAGGCCATGGTACATGGGTTCAATAT
This sequence comes from Meconema thalassinum, assembly GCA_946902985.2. Lineage (NCBI taxonomy): Eukaryota > Metazoa > Arthropoda > Insecta > Orthoptera > Tettigoniidae > Meconema > Meconema thalassinum. The sequence goes on along the minus strand of OX336398.1, from coordinate 175,562,192 downwards.
GTCCATCTTTAAATCATTCCTTCTTCCTCGCCTTTCATAATTGCATAAGATGTATAGTATTTTACTCATTTCCATACAGTTTTTCCCATATTTCTCGAATTTTTAATAAATAAAAATTTTCATCCACTCTTTTATTTTTATTTTTTTGGGTCTTGCTTCATATCCAGATTGGTTCTTTGGTAATGACCTTAAATAAATTCTGGCGCAGTACAAAGCGTAACAAACAAAATATAGAAGGAAATATCCCTGTGAGATAAACATGAACACGTGCCAGACTGAACGTTCCCTTCGTGTTCCCGCCTGACAAGGGTACGTATGGCTGATGAACATGTTGCCAAGTCTCAGCCTTCCGAATTATCTAGAGTCGGCCGTGTGAGAACCTTAAAAAATCATAAGTAGGACTAAGGTCCAAGCAGTTCAACAAGTGCCTACAATTAGGAAATATCCCCGATAAATGGAGGAATTCGACAACCAAAACTCTCTACAGAGGAAAAGGCGAACATAGTTACCCTAACTCGTACACAAGAATCGCGCTAGAAAACAACATCTTTAAACTGCTAACAATAATTCTAATTATTAAAGCTTTTGTACAAGGGGGAAGGGGGATCCTAGTGATCCGGACGCTTACAGGGGCATCGCCTTGGAATGTACTCTTCTGAAAATATTCACCAAATTTATAACAGTCAGGCTTAGAACTCTAGTAGAAACTTCACTTCCAGAGGAACAATTTGGCTTCCGGACATGTCGTTCGACTATATTACCCGTTTAACATTCGATTGCCGCTGCGCCTGTGTTTGTTGTTGATTGTAGCAACTGTCCCGCGGGACTAAGCGGGGAACACAGCGATGACAAGAGTTCATTCTCCACATAAGACAAGCAGCATTGCGCGTCACAGGAGCTCATGTCACCATGGACAGTCAAACGATAACTGAGGCTATTGGAACTGAGTCATATCCTACTCGCGCAACTGTACCTGTCAACGAAGCAGGCTGACGTGTGACACAAGTAAACAAGGCATCTCGACCGCCGACAATCAATTCGTGAAAGGGTAATACATGCAATTGAGTGTTTCCAAAATGATATTTATGAGGCTCTCGGATTTAAAAGAGGGAAACTGATTGCGGTATTTGTGGATTATACTAAAGCTTTCGACTCAATTAGCAGAGTAAAACTGATGGACAAATTATCAAAGTTGTTAGGTGAGGACAACCCTTTAGTACTCATAATTAACGATATTTTGGCTGAAAACACACTACAGATTGACGACTTGGTCTCCACATCTACAGGTATTGAACAGACAATTATTGGTGTATTAAAGGACGGCTTCGGTGGCGTAGTTGATAGCATCCTGAGCTTCTATGCCCAAGATCGCGGGTTCAAACCCGGCCAAAGTCGTCAGATTTTTAAGAGCGTTAAAAATCCCTCAGTATGCCTTCCTTCGGAGGGGTCGGCGATCCCATGTCATAGATTTATGGCATGTTAAAGAACCTTCCACTAATTACACCTGTGTGAAGCTAAATTATAGTTAAACATTTGACAAACGCTCTTAGGTTCTTACGTTCGTCACCAGGAGCCGACTGCGGTGGTGTCTGGTAACCAAGTTCTGAACTAGTAGCCGTTGACGGTGGCGTTTGGTGGCAAAAGTAGGAACTACTTGAAAAAATCAATGTCTGCAGTCCTTACTTGAATTGAAAACAGAAACACACACTAATACAGCCACCACAATTAACACTGGCTATCAGACAGATTCTACACACACCCAAAGTACAAGGGGCTACATGACCGCGTCGTCGCAGCCCCTAAACTAATAGGAACCAACCAACCGGTGTATTAAAAGGGGATCCCTTGAGTCCTATATTGTTCAACAATGCTACACATGATGTAATCACTGCCAGCTGGATCGCATCCCTCCAAGCTGCTTTAAACTGCCTGTACCTTCAACACAAGATAGGTTGCAGCACCAACCCACTGTGATCGCCGCGGCATTTTCACTGCTTGCTGGATCGCATCCCTCCTGGCACTGCCATCGTAATGTACAGGCCGTAAGGCTCCTACTGTGACGTCACGCTTGGGGTCGTTATAGTCGCAGCAGCAGTCAGATAGCTCCCTTCACACGCAGTCTCTTCAAACCTAATATAAATTACGCTCCCGCTTCAAGACGTAGGAAAATAGCAATGCTATTTAGGGCTGATTGGTACTTCCATCCGTTACCACTACATACGCCTAATTATCGCTCCGCTTGTTCGAATACGGCCGATGTAGCTGGTATTTTGAGAGTGAACAAAATGGTACATTGCCGGTACATTTACTAGGACGTTGAAACACACAAACAGGGCTCAATTTCAGCATTTTGACGTCGAGAATAAGATCTATTCTTGGCCATTTTCTCGTTGTTCATCGCTTTGAAAAGGTTTATGGTAGATGCCTGAGAAAACCCCACATCACTCTTGGCTATTCAACAGATCACGTCCTAAACTGCTCGTGGATGACAAAGCACAATGTAACCTATCTCTAACTGTAATCAATGCACAGGCCACCCTCAAGGTGACTTAAACAGGGCCTATCCTAACAGAACTTATTTTCTATGACTCAATCTAACTTGTTTCTTGCATCAGGAATTTACAATGGGTTGTTATTTTGAAATCAGGTATCAATAACCTACAGTAATACACCAGGTGCTAACAATCCCATTAATGTAAATACAGTAGCCTACACAAATGCTGCCACGAAAACATTGTCATATTCACTTGAGTTTGATCGAGAGACCGTTCTCACAAATAATGTAACTTGGACTGACTTCAGTAGATACTGAATACTGGATATCGCATCTCTGATTTACATACGGTAAGTAACTTAACCTCAGCATTATCATATTAGAAATGTTTCCAGTCCTAGCATAGGCTGAAGTTGGGGAACTTCTTACAATAATTGAAACCATATTAACTAACAACCTATCATCAAGGCGATTAGCTCTTCTCTCCCGAAGAATGGTATCTTACTTTCAGGGAAATGTTAACACACACTCTTGTATTCCCCGTAATGTACCTACCAATAATTTCTAGGAATGTTGTGTATGCATTGCTTTCTTAAATTGTCGTGGTGGGGAAGGAGAAGCAAGCCACATTATTATTTCTTTCATAATACCGGTAGTTGCTAAAAACAAACTTTTGACATACCAGCGACCTGAGAAAGAGGTTTCCTAAACTATCAACATTTTATTACCATCCAAAAAACCTTGTATGAGTCGAAATAATAAGTGATATAGAGGTCCTAACTAAAAAATAACCTTCTGTGTGATGACAAACATGCAACGCAAAATTTGCGTAGATACAATAACCTACCTACAAAATGAACATTTGTTTCAGAAAATAAATAATCCTCATTCTAGATGACATAAGAAGAAGCGTTCTCAAGTATCACTTTTCACGCCGATACTCATTCATAAAAGATATAAACAACACAGCACAAAGCAAAATGGTCGCCATCTCTATCCCCTACCGATCAGCTGATCAATCGTTAAGAGTCGCTGCATGATGGCCTGTACATTACGATGGCAGTGCTCCTGGCCGCTTTAAACTGCCTGCCCATTCAACACTCAGGGTGGAATTCAGAGACATTTCTTGAGGACACCTTGAGGAGACCTTGGGCTTGAGGAAGCCTTAAGGAAGCCATTTGCATTCAGAGAGCTTCCTTGAGGCTTGCTTGAGGAAGCCATTTGAAGGCTCCCTTGAGCCTTCCTTAAGGATACCTCAAGCCTTCCTTAAGGAGACCTCAAGGCTTCCTTGAGCAGAAATACTATTCAGAGACATATCTTGAGGAAGCCTTGGGCTCAAGGACTCCTTCGCGACTGCGCACGACTTGCCGTGTGCTAAGGTAGGGGACAAGCTACCTTAAGGAATCCTTATCACAAGAAAAATGGCTTATTCTTGGCGGACGACGACTATCTTGATTATACTAAAGCATTATTTGAAGACGAATACGTACGAAGACGATATATAAGAGATTTCTAGAATCCATAGAAAATATTTTCTGAGCTGCCGTTTTTCAAAACATGTGACAAACGTGATTTTGCCTTTAGTTCAGTTTGAAAGCAGAAGATGACTTCCACTTTCTCCAATATTACAGATTTTAGTTATTAGTCTACGGTTTTATGCCACGATAAACTTTCAGGTATCGGTAATAGGGACATTCGAAATAAAACCAAATAGCGGTACGATAAGTACGGTGCCTAATTAAGGTACGGTAAAAGTCCCCATACTTTTGTTGGTTAGGTACGGTACTACAGTGTAGGTTAGTTTTTTTTTTAAGTGTAGCCTATTACTTGTTTATTTCAAGATATTAATATTTATCAGCCACAATAATTTAGCTCCCGTCCGTTTGTATTTTCCACAGGAAAAGAGCCGTAATTTATATCATAGGCCTACCGGTACCGTATCGTATCAGACTGATACGTAGGCCTAGGTGTTTATTATTAATTAGGTTATACATAAGTTACATGATTAGCCTGTTAGCTTATTTTGATGCAAGACTTTCATACCTCCAGTACTGATACACGGCCCTAAATAACCTACAATACCGGTAATGTAAAGTAGCCTAATAGCCCTTAGGAATACGTACGCAAGAAACACGCATTAGATGACATCTCGTAATAATCCGGTTTCCTGGCCTCAATACTGGGTTAAAAGTGATTAGATACATACATGCACACTACTGATAGGTCTATAATACGCAATCTGCTGCACAAGGCTGATTACCAAGACCCTACAATTTTGCTTCTGATTGCATTAATTGGAGACACATCCCAGACAATAAATGGAGAGTACCAGTCTTTGAATTTCCTGTGAAAAATGAGTGTCTTAATAGCCTAGGTGAAAGTCATGAAACAGGCTGTTACTATTTCATTCAGGACTTTGAACATCATGGTCATCAACCCCATGTACTTACCGGTAGGCTATGTGGATAATCTGTTTGATATCGAATGGGTTATTGTGTGTCTGTGTATTTGTAATTGATGATAAGAGTTAAGGAGAAGGTGGCTATGGTCTTATAGGAACCATGCCAGTATTTCCCTGGAATTGAATTGGAGAATCGCAGAAAACCACTTCTAAGATGGCTTACATGGGGATCGAACCCATCTCTTCTGTTCTTCCTCATAAGGCGCGAGTACCTTGTTTCAACCCACAGTCGAGAATTAGAAAGCCTTACAAACTAGGTTCTGACCAAGTACATACCCCAAGATGTTCCAATTCATCTATACATTAAAATAGTATAACAGATGTTTTAGGCTAATCCGAAGGCCATGTTTCATATACCATAGGTCAATGGATCAATAACCTGCTCGGGTCCAAGCTCTGTGAACTTGTGGGGTGAGGGGAAAGAGCAGGGAAGGGTCAGGCGACAAGAGAAGGGTCTGTCAACAGCCCGCCGTGATATCTGGTATTCATTTCTATTCCAATACTGCTGACATAGGGCCGTAGCTCAAACCACTGTGGTATTACGAATGAGTGAGTGAGTCACCGACCAATGAATTTGGTACTGTACTATGCACAGACCGAGAAACCTCATCACTCGTCAACACCACATCTCATAGTCCGGGATGCACATTCATCTCAGGTTCACGCAGCTTAGACCCGAGCAGTAGTTCAATGGGATATTTTTCTGGGGAAGATGACTTCAGTGCTCCACCAAAAAAGCTAGCCTATTTTACAGACTAGTTACATAAAACTTCCAGTTGATAATATACATTATCTGAGAAAATGAATGGGGACTCATCTTCCTTACCACAAAAATATAACTTTCTGATAGATGACACAATAAAATTTTATTGACCATGTGTAGGCTATGCATACCAAAATGAAACCGTGTCATTAAACTCTGAATCGTACAAAAACAATACTGTAACTAGGCTCTCATCCTCTTTCTTTTTTGACTATATGTGGTGACCTTCGCGGAGTAAGCCTATCTAGCGCATGAAAGGCTGTCTTATATCCGAGCATTTGGCAAAGCAACTTCGAACGTACAGTATGTAAGAATCCTGAACTCTCAGGAAAAATATGATAGGAGGCAGAGGAAATTCTAACAAATGGGGGCATTCAACAAATCAGAAGGTGCAACGACTGTACCCACATACCTATCAAGAGCCACGGTGGACCAATGGCAGAAGTCTATAGAAACAATAAAGGTTCCTTTTCTCTAAACATTGAGCTCATGATTCGAGAATATTCAAAACAGCTTCATCAAGTTAAGATTCAATGAATGTCCAAGTAGGTCTTAGGATTCTGGGGAGCATACATCAATTAGATGCTTAGGGGAAATGAACCTTTTAGAAATTCTATGTCTAAACGTACAAAACTCAGGACGAAGCAAAAATAATACTTTGGGATACTAAACTTTAACTCACTACTCAAGTTTGGTGAGCATAAAGAACTGACGACGATGATACAAGAACATAACATATCAATACAGGCATTGCAAGAAACACAATATCAGGACAACGATGTAATGGACACAAAAGAATATAGAATCTATAATGGAGTTAGGTAAAAATATGCCGGTGTTTAGCATGGCGTTTGCTGTAAATAAGAATGTTATCAGCTCAGTGGTTAACTTCTGTAGTGCTTCAGAGATTATCTCTTCTAACCGCAGCAGAAACGCACATGCACCCAGCAATGAGGACAACAGGCTCAATCCCGGGTGTGTCGTTGTGTTGGCAGAATTGCCAGAATGCAACATAACCTGAGGTGGCCTCGTCTCTAGGCACGTTTTTATACAAGAGTGGCCGACTGAACTAATAATTTCATGATCCTTGGGCAGGACAGTCGCTGCCAAATCCAGGATCCGATCCTGGATTTAACACTTATGGAAACGCCTTAATGTTACTACAGTGAAACCTCTCTAAAAGACCACCCCTCTTAAAGACCGATTTTTCTTGGAACCGATTTAAAACCACATAAGGTCTATGTATTTGTTTCCTCTATTTAAGGACCACCCCTCTCCCCGACCAAAGACCAGGCATTTTCTCAGTCTGACCTCTTTCAAAAGACCACTTCTCGTCAGCTCTCCATGCCTTCCTGTCCTGAGCTAATCGTTTCATCTCTCCATAGCTACCACACCCTACATCCGAGGCAATCTGTTTAACATATTCTAACCTTGGTCTACCCCTACAGTTCTTGTCCTCAACCCTTCCTTCCATAACTAAGCTTGCTATTCCTGGGTGTCTTAGTATTTGTCCTACTAACCTATCTCTTCTCTTCATTAGCAGTCGCCAGAAACATCTCTCCTCTCCCACTCATCTTAATACCTCTTCGTTTGTAACCCTATCTACCCATCTGATCATCATCATTCTCCTGTAACACCACATTTCAACTGCTTCAATTCTCCTCTTTTCTGCTGCACCAATAGTCCAAGTTTCACTTCCATAGAGTGTTATGTAACGTATAAAAAATTCAAAACACGGCTCTCCTAGAAGATTTTTCATACCCAGAACAAATTAATGGACTTTCAAACTCACTAGAAAGTGAAATTGTTAAAAAAAGATGTGCTAATCTGAAACAGAGATCAAGTGGTGACTTTTTTAAATGACAGAGCTCAGAAAATAACTAATTGTAATTAATTTGTACTAAATGTGAACCAATGCAGATAAATTGTAATCAAGTATGTGTTCCAACTGTACTTTATTAATATGCAGTATAATATTATTTTTATGCCTACCCCTGTTAAGAGACCACCCCTCTAAAAGACCAGTTTTCCATGGAACCGTCACTGGTCTCTTAATAGAGGTTTCACTGTATTATCTTATTGTTAGTTTCATTTATAGTAAGTTGTTTTCTTAGTTAGGCATCTGTCTCAACATTTTTAAATAATCAATATTTAAATTAAACTTGTTTCAAGGAGCAGTTTTTCTCAATGTTCTGCCTCCTAACCAATAACCATCTGTAAGTTACATGAATAAAAAAACTCTGTATCTCAATCTCGTTTTTCTATCAACATGCTACAAAAAAGGCTAGGGCCTTAATCAGTCACAGTGCAACAATGGCAAATCATCTTGGGATAAAAAAATTAACTATTTGTGAGTAATCATCTTCCTATTCTGATTACTATTATTGTTTAAAGAGGTGGGACAGCAACGGGATGTGCCCCTATCTTTTTATTCTACCGTCTAAGTTACATCGACAACAATAGCCTACAAGTTCAGCAGCTGTTTGCAATGTTCCATAGTTTACTTTTTATTTTAAATACATGATGCAAGGGTTCATTTTCATAGGTATTTATTCACATACTGTACTGTACAATTAATAAATACATTTAATTTGGGACAGGAAGTCTGCTGTTTCAGAATTAATTCCTGCTCCTTTAACTTAATATTATTTCCCTGACTTGCTTAACATGCAATTCTTTTTCTTGCGCAAACAGGGTTTGTATCCGAAGACACCTTTCTTGTATGCTAGTTTTATCTTTAGAGCCACTGCATGAGGCTCTCAACTTTTCTTCATTGGAAATGGCTCTGAAACACATAAAACCTACATGTAACTCATTATGAACAAGGTCTGGAATTCCTTTGATAGTTCATGTAAACTATAGATTATATTAAATGGGCATTGTTATAAAGAAAACATTTTACTGTGATATCATTATAATTAATTTCATGGATATGTGATGAAATCTTTATAGGAATGTGGTGTGATGAGTCTCCTTACTGTTGAAAGAGTTTGACCTCTTCACCGTCCTTACAAAAGTAATTTAAAGGTTGCACTCTATTTAAGTTTCTGGCAAGTACAATTTATGAGAATACTCTCAAGAGGTTCATTGAATAGATTTTTTTTGAAAATTCTCATTTCTCTAAAATACAAATCAGATAATATAATGCACAACACAGACTGCTTTGTGTGGAATTAAGCCATGAAAGGTAAAATTGTAATTACTTAATTTACAGGTAGAACTCAAATCGAATTCACTGGACAGGGAGTGGCCGTGGCCTATCAGGAAAAAAGGAAGCTTGTTGTTTTACGAGTCCACTAATTTTGTGATCATAAGCCATGTGACGTCCTTGTTATGTGGAATCCAAGCCACCACATTTCACCTCATCAGCCCCTAATTTTGAGGATGGTTACATTCCTTACCACTACCAACTACAGCATGATTCATCTAAAACGATTTTATTTGCATAGGAATACACCGAAATGTTTCATTTACGTACTTATTTATTTTTATTTATCTTATGGCTTTTAGTGCCGGGAGTGTCCGAGGACATGTTTGGCTCGCCTGAGTCTGTAGCTGCTTCCAGGGGACACCCTTATTAGGGTGAGCTACAAGTTCCGTTCAAATTCAAGTAGTTCCAACTTTCGCTACCAGATATCAACCAGATATCAATGATACCTAGTACCGGCCGCGGTGGCCGAGAGCGCTAACGCGCTATCTCGTGTCTCGCTGGCATCGGGAGAGCGTGGGTTCGAGTCCCACCTCGGCCGTCCTGAAAATGGTTTACGTGGTTTCCCATTTTCATCACCAGGCAAATGCCGGGACGGTTCCTTTCAATAGGTCCACGGCCGATTTCCTTCCAATATCCCTTCCCTGACCCGTCCTGAAAAGAAAAGTACATGGCCATTGGCTGCATTAATTAAAAAAATGATACCTAGTGGCGAGCGTTGGAACTTTGATAGAGCTTCCGATGAAATCTAACCTAACAGTTTAGCTTTACACAAGTTTAGTCTGTCAAAGGATCTTTTACATGTCATAAATCTATGACATGGGACCGCCGGCTTTACTTCCCCTCCGAAGGTAGGCATACTGAAGGATTTTTAACGCTCTTAAAAAATCCGACGACTTCGGCCGGTTTTGAACCCGCTATCTTGGGCACAGCAGTTCAGCATGCTACCAACTACGCCACTGAAGCCGCTATTTACGTACTGACAACCTTCAACGGCACAGTCATCTGCCAGATATTCTGGACATTTAGGAGGCTATAGCATGTTACTAGCATCCTCCATGTCAAAATAAACATGATCCCTCAGTATGCCTTCCTTCGGAGGGGAAGTAAAGCCTGCGGTCTCATATCATAGATTTATGGCATGAAAAGAACCTTCCACTAACTACACTTGAGGGGGTGCGTGGCGCAGTCGGTCGAGTCGCTGAGCTTCTAACTGAAAGGGAGTGGGTTCGATCCCCACCCAGGTAGTGGATTTTAGAAACAAAACTACCACTTTCGGAAACGCAAATAGCCCTGGGGTTCACTCAGCCTACACCAGAAATGAGTACCTGGGTAATTCCTGGGAGCAAAGACAGCCGGGCATGGAGCTGATACACCCTCCCTCTGAGCCTTGACTGCAGGTGAAAGTTACCATACACATGAAAAGTAGCATTTTGACAGCCACGGCTAGTAGCGATGGTTGGTCCAAACTTCACCTGCATTCACATGTAAGTGTTCAGATACTTCTGTTCACATAATGTATAACCTACTGATATCTCGACAGGAGATGGCAGTTGGGTTTGAACAGCAGTTGTCTTCCCTCTCACTGCGTATCGCGCATTCCAAAAACATTAAGTTGGTCACTGTTTCTATTACTGTACCTGATACTGCTACATTATTAAAAGTAAACACAAAGACTTATAAGAATAGCCTGTTGAAAGTAAGAAGGTAACAAATTATCATGCAGGAAGTAGCAGCAACTGACTGCCAACCGATATATTTAGGTTTGGAATAGTTGGGCTGCGCATGCGTACTGCAAGACCCCCTTACCCCGTCGCAGCGTGTTGAACTGCCATCTCCTGACGTGATGACATAAGGCTACATGGCTCTCTGTTTTACAAATCCCAGACTCCATAGAAATGAGAATAATATCGGGTAGGAGAACATTGTTCTGCAAACTGTCTTAAAACTATCTCTCTGACAAACCTGTTGGACTTTCATCATTCGATGTACTGGTGCCAGCCTTATCTGGTTCTATGACCAGCTCGATGATAGGCTCTTCTTATATTGATGCTGCCTCTTCAACCTGCCTATCTTATGTGAACGTATCACTGTCCAGGGCAAACGGTATTTCGATATACACCTGCCCCAAGAGAGCATGCACCGCTGGGTCATGTTCTGTTTTTTCGTCACACAAATGCTTTTCTCGCTGTCCCAATTTTTTTGTTTATTTGCTCAACCATTTTCTGAAAAGAAAATTCATTATGTTAATGTTACATTCAAGAAAAAAACACCAATTAAAAATATCAGAAAGAAAGGTCAAATATTATAACCATTTACATTAACTAGTAAAAGTAGAGTCAAGTTTATGGCACTGCTTTCATAAAGCAGTAATTTCATTACAAGAAACTGGCATGGTTCTATTTTTAATCAGAATTAGAAGTCCATTACAACTTTATTTACAATAGTTCCCTCTCCTTTAATGTTCATTATAATAAATAACTATTGTATCATTATTCTTTGAATGTTATAGTTATGTTTTTTTTGTGCAGTTCATGAGCTGAGAAGCTATAGTCTGCTACAATTTGTACAGTCTCATCACAATATTATGTGCATCTAGCAAATATTGTGAGTAGGCCAAGTACCCTTGGTTTTCCGATGTGTGACAGTGTGCCTACCATCGTATGTACACTTATGCAGTACAATCTGCAATCTATCCGAGTAGGAAACATTTAAATTCAGAATCCCCCTTGCAAAATGGGTCTATTTTGTCCTAACCATGCTCATGCTCCTCAAGTGGATAGGCCTATGTAGTGGTTTTCTCTCCACAGTGACCCCCAATACTTTCCTCTGTACTGTACTCCTGTGTTGGCTAGCCCATAGTGGCAATTAAGTTGCTCATTACTGCCACTGTCCTTCGATGGCATAAATAGTCCACAGAATACCATGTTATACAATTGGGAGGCTCTCGATATGCCAGCATTCCTATCTCGGTACACTTATTACACACCTAATAAGACCGAAAATATCCAATGGAACATCGAACAATATGCTGGCACCATTATGATATAGGCAGGGGGGAACATAGGAGTCACTGTGACAGTAATTTTCAGTGGATCTTTAGTCCTCACCTAACCTGTCACTTATCAGTAATTTTTGGACAATAGCTGTTTCGGCACCAATTTCAAATGTGTGTGTGTGTGGGGGGGGGGGGGGGTAATAGTAAGATTAACTATCATGTTTTGGTTTTAGTATCCACCAGACCTAACCAATCAACATTATTTAAACATTCTAAAACAATATTTATTCCATAGGCCTAAACATGTAAAACACCTGATCTACTGTACATGACGACATCAGACCCATATAAAAAAAATGAGTGGCAAATTGCCTGGCATGTCTTTGAACTATGCAGCTATCAAGCTGAGAAGGTACCACGTTCTTGAATGGAGATAATCATACAATGAAACAAGATTTTCATAAAAAGTAACATACTTTCATAGTCTGTGTGCATTTCATTATATGATTTAAAACTTTGTGCATACCTCCGAATTTTGGTTGCTTATTGCGCGTAGGCCCTAATAGGTTATGGTGCGGTAACCTTAAAAGTACCGGTAGGCTACTACTTTACGTTTTTGCTACTCTTTAATTTATGTTCCTTTTAGTCAGTAGGCCCATTGGACGTATTGGTGCTTTAAAATAATCAACAGATGCGTCTTACTACAGAAATAATACGAAAATTGAGGAAATCTTACCTTGTGCTCAGGCACGCAATTGAACGCCTCCGTTATATTTTGACATGTTATCTTCTTTTTTCCACGGCAACTTCGTCCGTCTTCTTATTTTCAAGTATATTTTTATACTGGAGGACGATTTGCACAACAAAATGTATATCCTCTACACACCACAATTTCTGTATTACTCCACTCTACACTCCATGAGGTTTGAAATACCGGGCCGCGAAGATTGCTTCATAGCTTGTCTGGAAACAAAAGCTACACTGACCGTTGCCAAAAGTCTCAAAAAGTTACATTGAAATAAGTACGCTCTAATCACACATGTATCATATGTGACTAGCTGACAATCAATTATAATGTTTAACATATCAACGTTAATATCATGGAACATCAGATTATATTGTAAGACACGTCAGCTTTAATTCTTATTCGAATAACACCAGTGAAACTTTTCGTATGTGATTGGTACCAGTGAATCTTACTTTCGAGGAAGCCTTGAGGAAGCCTTGAGCATCCCTTGAGTAAGGAGACCTTAAGGAAATGACTCTGACGGCAAAATCAATCTCAAGGAGACCTTCAGATTGGAGGAAGCCTCAAGGCCTCCTTAGTCAAGGTCTCCTCAAGGTGTCCTCAAGAAATGTCTCTGAATTCCACCCTCAGACGCGTACAGGATATAGCAGGACCTTCTATACTACCGGACCTGACACTGCAATCCAAGATGGCCGCCGTAGTTGGTGGTCGGACATTAAACGCATAACGTGGGTCAGAATCCAACACAACACAAAATAACATCATGGCGTGATTTTGTCTGCTGTTAATCCACTTTATGGGCTTGGGACATCTTGGTCATCAGCCCCGTGCAGTTGGGTTCGGGTTGAATTCCTCCAATTACGTGATTATTGTAGTAGTGTGTGTAGCTGTGTAAGGGACAGGCATGGGGAGGTGCCCCGGGAGTTAAAATAAGGTACTACCGGAGTTCCATCAGGAAAGGAATAAAATAAAATAATGTTGAGGCCCACAGGAGAGATCTGTAGAATATCTTGGCTGAGTGAACAGGGAAAGTTGTAAATGATGATGTTGATGATAATTGTTGTCTTAAGGGGCCTAACAGTTAGGTTATCGGCCCTTAATGGTTTGGGCGATGGTGAAGCTGATAATGAAATGTAAACTATAACTAAAACTAACTACTAACTTATATACTGTACCAGAAGAAGAAATGGAAAACAAAAGGAGAACAAGGCAAATAAAGGACAGGAGGAAAAGAAATGCCCTTGACCCTCGAGGAATGCGGATTGAGGGACTTGGAAGGAAGGAGAGCCATAAAAGGCAGATAGGAAAGTGAAAGAGGAGAGGGTCCGCCCCACAGGTAATGGACAAAAGAGGGAAAACCGGACCCAGCTCAGGAATCCCTCGGGGTCGCCAACTCTCGAACTCACCAGCCGTGAGCCCCTGAGGGTGTAGCAATATCTAGGGTGCACCAGAAGTGGTGGGGCTACATACACCCTACCTCCTTGAGGGCCTTGAGCAGAAGGCAGGAGATAACAGGAAAAGAAAAAGAAGGCTGACCCCTCACAGAAGGAGGGTATCAGAAAAGATGAGACAAGGGCCAATTAAGGCGGGAAAGGAAGAGACTCCCTAGGCCTCGGATACCCTAATACCGTCGGGGTCGGGAGAGAGCAAGTGTTGACCAAGTGAAGTCGACAGGAAAGAAGACGGAGAGGAGCCCGGCAAAAGTAAGTGGAAGCAATGCCGGACTCAGCTGGGGCCCCGTGGTCGCCAACCCATGTCCCACTAGATGTGAGCCCCTGGGGGGAGTTGTATATGTTCCTGTAGGAATTTCAATCTCTTTTTAGTAAGTTACCTATTATTCGGGGCATGTTTGCCATCTCTTGATGAATGCAGTACATTTGCATTTTTCTATTGGCACAGGCTAGAGTAAAATGAGGCTTTTCACCGATGTCTCAGTCTCACTCTTGACTGTGATTATATGGAAACTACTGAGGTATAGGTGGTGCTGTAATGACATTCAGGGCACAGTCAGTGTCTGTTGGCACAGGCTAGAGTATCACCAATGTCTCAGTCTCACTCATGGCTGTGATTATATGGAAGCTACTGAGATATGGGTGGTGCTTAGTAATGACATTCAGGGCACAGTCAGTGTCTGTTGGCACAGGCTAGAGTATCACTAATGTCTCAGTCTCACTCATGGCTGTGATTGTATGGAAGCTACTGAGATATGGGTGGTGCTTAGTAATGACATTCAGGGCACAGTCAGTGTCTGTTGGCACAGGCTAGAGTATCACCGATGTCTCAGTCTCACTCTTGGCTGTGATTATATGGAAACTACTGAGGTATGGGTGGTGCTTAGCAATGACATTCAGGGCACAGTAAGTGCCTGTGGATGCTGTGAAAGGTTCTACTCATAGGGTTAGTACTGCTGTACTGACTCAATGAGGAAAGCAATGATAATCTACCTCACTCCTCTTCTTGCTTAGTACGCCTCAATATAGCTCTGCCTTGGGTTTTTGTGGGTATCTACCCACATAACCTAACGGCAGTGCCTTTTGAGGATCCAACCAGCCTTCGGGCTGACTACCTAACCGACAGACATATTATCCTTAAAAATAAATGTGACCAACCAGGTGGTGTAGTTCTTGGTTATCACTTCTGGGGTCCAAGTTTGATTCCTGACTGTCAAAAAATCTTAATTCTAGTCTAAGGGTAAGAACGGGGTACACACAGCCTTTGAGGTAAACCGGTAAATGTTGGGTTCGATTCTCCGCGTAGCCACTCAGCAAGTGGTTTACCAAGGGGTCCCACACATACTGAAGATAAATGCCTAGGTAATTCCTATCATAAGGTCACGACTGCCTTCTGTAAATCCGTCAACAAGTAGGCTAGTCGTATTCATTCATTCCTATTCATGAGATTAAATGGCACTCTGTCAAACGCATGACGTGTGTCAGAATCCAACCCAACACAAAAAATAACATCATGACGTGATTTTGTCTGCTGTTAATTCATTTTATGGGCTTGTGACTTCTTGGTCATCAGCTCCGTGAAGTTGGGTGTGGGTTGAATTCCCCTGATAGGAAATTAGAAAATAGGCACCAATGGCTTATCTTTATAATAATTGGATTTGCATCCAGTCACACAACAGTTTCAAGGCATATTACCACAATTTTAGCATAGCCTATGCATGAGTAAGCCTACTGGTAGTTTATTAAAACGGGATCCACACCAAGTACGTGATAAGATTGATATCCTTGAACTAGCAGGCGTATAATTGGATGAGAGAACACTGCAGACAATTTAAAAAGTAGGTTATGTTCATACGTACGGTAATCAATTTTCAGATCTTCTTAGGCCTTAAATTGGAATACGTTAATTATTACTATGCTTGCTCATAATGAATTACCATTACTAATAATTTATAAACCCTAAATAGAATAATATATAGGCCAAACTTACCCTCTGATTGGCAATAGTGATGGTATCACAAGCGTAACAGAAGTCACCGGTATCTCGTATTTATGAAGCACTAATGCAGACATTTACTTACACGAACGTGTAATATCATTAAGCAATAATCAATAAGCACAGATAATCAAAGGAGACGATTGCTAACCGAAATTCATACCACTATAACATCGTAAACAAAACGACTCAACTTATAAACAAAGCATGTAATCACCAACAGCGACAGCCATCTTTTATCTGTCCCGCCGCTAGTGTCAGGTCCGGTATTATAGAAGGTCCTGGATATAGCCTACTGTATATTAATTCACCGTTAGGTTGCAGCACCAACCTTCTGCGGCTTTTTAAGGGGACGATACCTGAAACGAAGGGTTTTTAACTTTGGAGGCTTAATATAGAGATAGAAAAAAACGCGAAAACATGGTTCTAAGTTAGTTCTTTTGTTATTCAATCAGCAAAAAGTATATGATATTAATTCAGACACATACTTAAGGGCAAATTTTCAGTGTAAAGGAAGCGAAAGATACAAAACGAAGGGTTGTTAAGTTTGGAGGCTTAATATTGAGATTGAAAAAACGCGAAAACATGGCACTAAGTTAGACGCGTACAGGATATAGCCTACTGTATATTAATTCACCGTTAGGTTGCAGCACCAACCTTCTGCGGCTTTTTAAGGAGACGATACCTGAAACGAAGGGTTTTTAACTTTGGAGGCTTAATATAGAGATAGAAAAAAACGCGAAAACATGGTTCTAAGTTAGTTCTTTTGTTATTCAACCAGCATAAAAAATATGATATTAATTCAGACACATAGCCTACTTAGCTCATTTTCCCGTAATTATACGGTACGGATGATAATAAAAATACAACTACTTCCAACTCGTCATCATCAGCCGATACTCGTATCCAAGTGTTCGTTTCTTCCCTGCACTCCTAAGCTCTCGTGTCCACACGATGGAGATGCCGCTGATGACTCAGCAGACCGATCCTCGCATAGAACATGCGGTTGCATACGTCACAACTGATGGTAGGGGGTGGACGTGGAAGTGTTTGGCGGAGTTTTCTTTTCTGACGAGCTTCCGTTCCCTGTCTTTGTCGATTTTGTTCAAAAGGTAGAACAGCGTCGAAGGTGGTTTTGCGCCAGCGCGAACGGTCCTCCGCAATGGTACACCATGTATCTGGATTGATAGATACATTTTTGAAGGTTTCTTTGAGCTGATCTTTAAAACGTTTCAAAGGTGCACCTGTTGGTCTCTTGCCCGTGCTGAGTTCACTGTTCAAGATCTGCCGAGGGAGCCTGTCATCGCTCATACGCTGGACATGGCCAGACCATCTAAGCCGATGGCCGATAATGATGGACTCAATACTCTTCATTTTTGCTCTCTCGAGTACCGTGACATTAGGTAAGTAGTCATCCCATTTGATGTGCATAATGGAGCGGATTTTTTGCTAGTGGAAGCGTTCCAATTTTTTGATGTCCCGGCGGTATAGAGTCCAGGTCTCACATCCGTAGAGCAGCGTAGAGATGACAACAGCTTTGTATACCATCAGCTTTGTTCCCATCCTTAGGCCTTTGTTCTGGAATACACGATGTAAGAGGCGTCCAAACGCAACATGCGCAGCGTGAATTCTGTTAGAATATCCACATCTTTTTCGACAGTACATTGGGTCGACAGAATGCTCCCAAGGTATAAGAAGTGATCAACTCGTTCCAAGGAAGTGCCAGAGATGGTGATATCAAAGTTAGGGGTGGAGGTTCCAGGGACAGGTTGAACCAGCACTTTGGCTTCCGGATGTTTATGGTCAGGCTAAAGCGTGCGTATGCTCTCTCGAAGCAATTAAACAGATTGTTGCAACTCTTCAGCTGAGAGGGCTGGTGAAGCGTTGTCGTCGGCATATTGCAATTCTCTAACCAAGATGTCTAATCTCCACGCCAGGGATGTTCGCAGACGATGTCTCATATAGCATGGCCGCCAGGTACAGAGCAAAAAGTGTAGGTGCAAAAACACAGCCTTTCTTGAGCCCATTGGTAATGGAGAATTCAGCGAAGATGTCATTCTGATATAGTACCTGTCCAACCATACCATCGTGGAGACCTTGAATCAGTCCAACAAAATGTTCAGGACATCCAAAGCGCCTTAAAACCATCCCCATGACATTTCTGGGAAGAGTATCAAAGGCTTTTTCAAGATCGTAAAAGACTAAGAACAGAGGTTTCATTTGCTCCCATCATTTCTCCTGCAGTTGTCTTACACAGAAGATTATGTCAATGGTTTCCCGGGAAGCACGGAATCCACACTGGGATTCAGGGAGTATTCTTTCTGAGATGGTGTGTAGTCGATTCAAGGGGATTCTAGCAAAGATTTTTCCCACTATAGAGTGAAGGGAGATACCGCGGTAGTTTCCACAGATACTTCGGTCGCCTTTCTTGAAGATGGTAACAATGGTGGCGTTTTTCCAATCAGCAGGTACTTTTCGTGTTTCCCAGATCAGAAGGATAAGGTGAAAAAGTCTGGTTTTCAGGGGTAGGCTTCCGCTTTGAATGAGTTCCAGAGGAATGATGTCTGGTCCTGGGGCCTTCCTTGGTTTCAGACTGCTCAAGGCTTTGATAAACCCTTGGAAGTGTGGGGGCATCGCCATCCAAGGTTGAGGTGGATGTTGAGGGACAAGGTGCAGAAAGTCTTCAGCTGCAGTGGAGCTACGATTTAAAAGAGTGCCGAAGTGTTCCTTCCATCTATCCAAAACGTCTTGAGTGCTGGTGAGAATGGTGGTATCATCAGCACCTTTCAGTGTTCCTGAAGAGGAGTGAAAGGGTCCATATAAGTCTTTTAGACCCGCGTAAAAGTTGCGTAGATCTCTGCTGTCTGAATATCTCTGGAGCTCTTCAGCCTTTTGTGCCACCAGTTGTCTTTTATCTTCCGGATTTCAGCTTGACACTTCTGTTTAAGTTCACGCAGATGGTTTAGTTTTTCTGCGAAAGACGGGTCTTGTGTAAGGGAGAGGTAGGCTTCCCTTTTATCACTGAAGTGATTAGTTTTAGTATTTCTTCATGATTTTCCTCAAACCAGTCATGTCTCCCCTTTTTCTCAAAACCAATAGTGTATTCTGCTGATTCTGTGATAATTTTCTGAAGCGTGGTCCATTCACCATCAACCTCCCTGTTGAATGGGTGGAGGGTCAGCTGTTCTTGAATAGCTCATCGGAAACCATCCGTAACAGTTTCTTCGTACAGCTTTGAGGTGTTGAGCTTCTTTCTGGGTGGATTTATGGAGTGGGTGCGTGGTCGATTTTGGATAGAGAACCTGAGTCGACTGATCAGGAGTCGGTGGTCTGTCCAACAGTCATCAACATTTCTTGCAACCTTTGTGATTAGGACGTCATTCTTGTCACGTTGTCGGGTGATGATATAATCAATCATGTACCAGTGTTTGGATCATGGGTGCATCCATGTGGTCTTGTAGCGGACGGGTAGTCAGAAATGAGTGTTGGTGATGTAGAGCTCATTCTCAGTACAAAGCCCGAAAAGTAATAGGCCATTGCTGTTGCAATTCCCTATACCATGATTTCCCATGACCTTCTCCCACAGATTTCTGTCTTTGTCCACTCTTGCATTAAAATCACCAAGCAGCAGAAGCTTGTCGTTGCGGGGCACCTTGGTGAGGACTGTGCTTAGGTGTTGATAGAAGCAGTTCTTGGAATCCTCATCGTCCATAAAAGTGGGGATCATATGAGGAGATAAGTGTGATGAATGTGCCTCTCGAAAGGGGAATACGGAGGGTCATGAGCCTTTCATTTATTGCAGTGGGAGAGTCTATGCTCATTCACCAATTTAGTTTTCACTGCAAATCCAACTCCATGTATGCGACTATCCTCTTCCTTCTTTCCCTTCCAAAAGATGATGTGTTAGGTTCACTTCTCAGTAAATCACAGAGACTCTAGAATGCATATTTTATTATTTGTTGTGGAAAGGTTCACAATTCACACGATACACACCATATTGTTTTTCGACACTGCACTTCACTGATCAAAGAATACGTGAAAGATACTGCACTACCAACTCTTGTGCTTGCTGCCAACTCAACATGATGTATCCTGTTGTAGTCTCCTTGATATTACCTTCTCCCACAAGTCTAGTTTCACTCAGCGCGGCAACATCGATATTGAGTCGGCTCAGCTCGTGGGTGATAAGAGCTGTTCTTCTCTCCCGCCTGTTATCTGTTCGGTCCAATAACGTTCTGACGTTCCAAGCGCCTATAATCATTGTATTTGAATTTCTATTTCGACCGCAAGATTGGGTGTCCCTCTGAGTGCGGTGTCCCAGACAGGATTGAAGAATGGCATCCGATGTTTAGCCCACCTTTTCTAGGGCAGTCCCCGTTCGGGGTGGGCAGCGGTGATCCTGAACAGGCCTGTCCAGACACAGATGCAGTTGCCACATTATGTCTCGAGGAGACGATAATCACACATCCGTCGCCAACGTGCAGGTCCAGACTAGAAGCTTCCAGTTTACCAAACCTGCTTTCGTCGCCCTTATCCCATCGCCGTACTTAATAAGTTTGGCAGGGAAGAGTGCCACAGGCGGGACTTTGTTTAAGGTGGATTTCAACTTGCCAAGGACAAACCCACGCACTATGATTCTGGCACCACCCACTGCGGCTCATATAGAATGAGACATGCAGTTAAAAGTACGTACCAGAACTGCAATGGACTGCCGCAGACTCTAAATACCATTGAGTTGCGCCTTCACAGCCAGTCCATCTGGCATGACCTCATCCGCCTCCAACTAATATAAATCTAACTTGCATACTAGACGAGATGAAAGGAAAAGAATAAGGGCAATAAATGACAGGGAAAAGAAATGCCGACGAAGAATGGGATGTTGATTAATTTAGGGGCTTTGCAACATCGTGCTCATGAAGTCCCGTGTACTTGGCTGTGTGTTGAATTCGTCTGATAACCCGTCTTATTGTGATGGCTGTATTAGTGTGTGTATTTATAAGTAGAGTGAATTGTCCGATGTTCATGAAATGAGATTCCTCGGCATTCAAACTTGCCCTGTTCTTATTTACAAAAGCGTACACAGCAGTATGCCATCATAAAATACAAAACACAACTTCACCATTAATATCAATACAAAACAAATGTCTGTAACAGTAACTTGAAAAAGCAGCGATCACAGTGGGTTGGCTATATTTGGAAACGAGGTTGTACGCATAAACCAATACTGTAATCGTTAAATGGGCAGGCAGTTTAAAGCAGCCAGGAGGGATGCGATCCGGCAGGCAGTGGATGTAATGCAAGCAATAGGGATGTAGCCTGAGAAAGTTCGCGCCAGATAGCGCCCGTGTAGTACTGGGTAAGCGCAAGGCGATCGTCCTATGTTTCCCCCAGTCAGCTGCGAGGGATGTATAGATTGTGACCGAGTTTTCTAAGCTAAAGTAAATTATATCTTCTCTAATATTACTCCAAGACTATATTAATTAATTTTATAGGTATATCCTCTAATATATTATGGACGATTTTCAGCGTTTAAGCGTTAAACAGCTGCAAAATGAGCTACGGACTAGAGGTGCTAAAACTAGCGGGAGGAAGGAAGAATTAATATGCTACAACGGTAATAACAAAATTCTAACACGCTTTATTATTCAAATAATGAATAGGAGTCAGCATACTTGAGTATTGTAGGACTATATTGATAAATATATCCCCATAAGACTTAAATAATTAATAGAGATTTAAATATGCACTTGCTCCCCTTGCTTATAGACTAAGATTCGTGTATTTTTGTTTTTGTTTTTGGTTAATAGCTTACATGAAACTGTTATGTTTGAAGGTGTAAACATTATCAAAGAAAGTTAATACCGGTATTGTCATCATCATCATTTCCCCTTATCCAGCTCCTGGAGTACACTGAAGGAGCCTCCCCGAAGATTGTTAATATTTGCTAAATAGGCACAAATTATGAATACTACAATCGGGCGTACCCTGGGCAACGGTGGCCATAGGCCAGCGGCTGATCCTTCAACCACCGGGAGATATTACATTTTCGACCAGTCTTTTTCAAGACTTTCAATAACTTCAATAAACATCGAAGGCTTATCCAGAGATAAAGCACTCTTACTCGCTGACATGTGCAACCGACTAAAGATCGACATCCTAGTGATGCAAGAAACTCACAGAGGGATCGACAACAACAGACCCAAAATAGAAGGAATGCGACTGGTTGTCGAACGACCCCATGAACAATACGGCAGTGCTGTTTTTGTCAGACCAGAGATTAATGTCAAGTCATCTCAAATGACGTTCAGGAACAATATAGAAATCTTGACTGTAGAATTGGAATCCTGCTCTGTAACATCCATTTACAAACCACCCAATGAACTCTTCTTCTTTGAAAGGCCAAGTAACTTTGACAAGCAGAATATCAAAATTGTCCTGGGGGATTTTAATTGTAAGAGCATCAGTTGGGGATATAATATCACAGACAAGAATGGGGAGGAACTCGAGCAATGGGCAGAGAGGGAAGGATTGAGATTGATTCACAACCCCAAACTGAGACCATCTTTCAACAGCGGTAGATGGCATAGAGGTTACAACCCTGACAACATTTTCATAAGTGAGCAAGTGATAAAACATGTAGTTAAAGCGGTGGAGGAACCCATCCCTAGGACACAACATAGCCCAATCACATGTTCAGTTCGAGGAGTGGTCAGCCCTGAGGAAGTCCCTTTTAAACGACGTTTCAATTTTAAAAAGGCAAACTGGGAGGGGTTTTCCATTGAGCTGGATGAGGAACTGTCCAATTTACAACCAGAGCCAAGTCATTATGAAGACTTTGTTGACCTTGTGAAGAAGATCTCTCGTAGACATATTCCCCGAGGCTGCCGTACCCAGTTCATTTCTGGCCTCAATGCTGATTCTAAGGATCTGTTAAAAGATTATCAGGAGAAATACGAGACAGACCATTTTGCAGATGACACCATTCAGACGGGTGAAGAACTCATGAGGAGCATCGCTGACGGAAGAAAGGAAAGATGGATGAACTTACTAGCAAACCTTGACATGGCCCAGAACAGTAGAAGAGCATGGAAGCTGGTCAAAAACTTGAGCAACGACCCTAAGAGTCCACCAGTGGATCTCACCAAGGTTACACCAAATCAAATAGCTCATCAGCTGCTCCGTAACGGGAAAACCATCACGAAGACTCAGCCTGTGAAGCTGAAGCCTAGTGAAGATGAGAATAATTTTCTCGGTCGTCCTTTCACATCAGCAGAATTAGAACATGCCATCAAGCTGATGAAAGTCAACAAAGCTGCGGGCCCGGATGACATCAGGACAGAACAAATCAAGAACTTTGGACCAGGAACAATCCAGTGGCTGGTGAATATGATGAATAGATGTATCGAGACCCTGCACTTACCAAAGCTATGGAGGAAAGCTCATGTGGTCGCACTGCTAAAACCAGGCAAGGAACCAACGGATCCAAAGAACTTCCGTCCTGTCTCTCTTCTTTGCCACCTATACAAGGCATTTGAAAGGTTGATCCTTGAAAGAATTGCAACATTCATTGATAACCGGCTAATTCAAGATCAAGCTGGATTTAGGCCAGGGAAATCATGTTCCAGCCAAATTCTGAACCTGACACAGCATATCGAGGATGGCTATGAGAATAAACTTATCACTGGTGTCGCCTTTATAGATCTCAGTGCTGCATATGATACAGTGAACCATAAGAAGCTCATAGCCAAGCTGTACAACATCACTAAGGACATGAATCTAACAAATGTCATACGTGGGATGCTCCAGAACAGAAGGTTCTATGTTACACTTCAAGGGAATAAAAGTCGATGGAGGAACCAGAAAAACGGGTTACCTCAAGGCAGTGTGTTATCCCCATTACTATTCAACATTTATACAAATGACCAGCCAGAATATTTAGAGGCCAGGCGATTTATTTATGCGGATGACACCGCTATTGCTGTACTGGGTAGGAGCTTTGAGGAGGTGGAGGGAAAACTGTCCAATGCTCTTGAGAGATTAGACAATTATTACACCCAGAATCACCTGAAACCTAACCCTGGAAAGACACAAGTATGCGCATTTCATCTTCGCAACAAAGAGGCCCGGAGAAAGTTGAATGTTGTCTGGAAAGGAGTGACACTCGAAAGCTGTGAAACGCCTCGATATTTGGGAATCAAGCTTGATCGTACCCTCAGCTTCAGGAAACATTGTAGAGAATTGAAGTGCAAGATCAGCTCAAGAAATAGCATAATGTGGAAGTTGATAGGTTCAACATGGGGAGCGAACCCTCACGTTCTACGTTCAACAGCATTGGGACTTTGCTTTGCAGCAGGAGAGTACGGATCATCAGTGTGGGGAGCATCTGCCCATACCAAGCAAGTGGACATAGCTCTTAACGAGTCCACACGTATTGTCACTGGATGTCTGAGACCTACTCCTGTGCAGAAGATCTACCCTCTCGCTGGCATTGCACCTCCAGTTATTCGACGCAGGGTGGCAGCAGAGAAAGAGAGACAAAAGCTTGAAACAGATCCCAGACATTCTATGTTCAACCACAAGGTGACCACTCCTCGCCTAAGATCCAGGAAGAGTTTTATTAAGAGAACAGTACCCCTCCATCCATACCAAGCCAGACGTCCGGCGTGTGTCACTCTGGAAACAAATAGTACCAGAGGGGTTTACCCCTAAAGAAGAACTCAGCAGTGGTAGTCATTTGCCTTATACCACCTGGAGGTCCTTAAACCGGATGAGAACAGGAGTGCCTAAGTGTCGTAGCAACCTTGTGAAGTGGGGATATGCAGAAGATCCACGATGTGCCTGTGGAGAAATCCAGACTCCACAACACCTGCTCACGTGCAAAGATCTTAATGAAACCTGCAGCCAGGAAGACCTTATGTTGGCCACAGACCGAGGGATAAGAGCTGCAGAGTTCTGGAAAGGAAGAATTTAGTGTGTCTCCCGGACACGGAAAGTAAGTAAGTAAGTATCCAGCTCCTGCCGGGTCGGGGTATTTATGGCACTTCTCCACTTTCCTCTTTCCTTCCACCATTCTTCTTCCACGATCTTGTCCCAGTCCAGACTTCTTTTTCTTATGCTGTTCTTCACTGAATCAATCCACCTTGTTCTAGGTCTTCCTCATGCTCTCTTACCCTTGCACTTTGCCTCCAGCATCTGTCTTGGTAATCTATTTTCCTCCATTCTCTTTACATGTCCAAACCACCTTAGTTTATTCTTCTCAATTCTCTCATTTAGTTTTCCCATCCCAACTTCCTTCCTAACATCTTCATTCCTCACTCTGTCTTTCCTTGTCTTTCCTATCATACTTCTTAGGAATTTCATTTCACTGGCTTGGATTCTACTCTCTTGCCTGCTTGTCAGGGTCAAAGTCTCAGCTGCATAAGTTAATATGGGAACATAGTACACTTTATACATTACCTCCTTGCTTTTCCTTGGTACTTCCTTATCCCAAACAAGTTTTCTTACACTTTCTTACACCGGTATTGTATACCTCAAAATCCATCGCAACGTTTGGTTCTTATGTAAATTTGTCAATTTCTCAATACGAATCGTTCCTGTACCCCTTCGTAACGACTTAGGGGTACAATATTTGAAAAGTTTGAGAATCCCTGCTTTAGGGCCACTAACTGTTTCCATTCATCTGACTAACATATGACTCAAGAATGTAGAAGTCAGTCACTACCGGTACCACATTCTCCGTCGGGCAGATGGAAGTTGACGATTAATTCTGATTTCAAGAAACCAACCATAATACGTTTGTGACTGTTAATGATGTGAAATGTATTCTGGAAGTATTTGTCCGAGTATTGTTACCTTTGAAAATGGGAGTTACAAAATATGTTACATTCACTTCTTCCTGTATATTGACGATTTCTTCCTGTGCTGTACTTCAATGGATATAATTTCTGCAGATTTCGATATTGTAGGCTTATCGTGGTAATCCGGCAATTTCCTTGTGTGTGGTCTCTTCCTTATTTTTGTTGTGTTCGTGGTCCATGGAAAAAGCGATGGAACAGCGCCCGGTTTTAATCTTGCTCTCTTACCTTCAAATACAAACGCATACATTCAGTGGTTGTTATCGAAATGTCTAATCAGTTTATAGGTAGGAATTATTTCCCTTTGTAAATCACACTTGCCCAACACAGTTTTCGTAAAGTCATCGAGTTGAAAATGATGGGAACACACTTTAATATTTTCGGTCAGCTTTTCTTCACCGAAATGTTTCCTTCTAATAGCATGTAACCATTTCTTCCTCATTTCTTTATTTTGTTAAAATTGGTGAAACGATACCGGGCTTCCTTGATTATTGCAGAGGAACACTGCAATAGCTCGGCATAGTCTCGAAAATAGCAATTTAAACGACTTGAATTCGTGGATATTAGCGGCATGAGAACACAGGAGACAAATGAAGAGCGCCTTGCGCTTACCCAGTACAACAGCAGTGCGCTCTATCGGTGCTAGTTCTATACATCCCTGAGAAGTTCAAATCTATATCTATTTGGTGTTCTGTGACCTATGCTGATGATATGGTTCTGGCATCAGTTTTTAGAGTTGTACTTCAAGAAGCCTTCGACAAATTACTAGCTTGGACACGAATAAACGAATTGACTATCAATAAGAAAAAAAAACCAGTAATGATGACATTCAAACGAGGTTGGTTGGTTGGTTCCTCGGTTTAGGGGCTGCGACAACGCGGCCGTGTACTTTGGGTGTGTATAGAATCTGTCTGATAACCGGTGTTGACTGTATTAGTGAGTGTATCTGTTTTTTTTTATTCAAGTAAAGACTGCAACTTTGAATTTTTCAAATAGTTCCTACTTTTGCCGCCAAACGCCACCGTCAACGACTACTAGGCCTAGTTCAGGACTTAGCTACTAGACGCCACCGCAGTCGGCTCTTGGCAACGAACGTAGGAACCTAAGAGTGTTGTTTACATTCTTAACCTATACAATTTAACTTCACACAGGTGTAATTAGTGGAAGGTTCTTTAACATGCCATAAATCTATGACATGGGACCGCCGGCTTTACTTCCCCTCCGAAGGAAGGCATACTGAGGGATTTTTAACGCTCTTAAAAAATCCGACGGCTTCGGCCGGGTTTGAACCCGCTATCTTGGGCATAGAAGCTCAGCATGCTACCGAAGCCGCCATTCAAACGAGGGGGGGAAGCGCACTGAGTCTGCGATTATTAGATGCGAGGGAAAAGAACCAGTGGCGCCGAATCTTTTTTTTTTTTTTTTTCAGGTCTAGCAGACACCCACCCCTCTCGTTCTGTGGGGACCCCCCCCCCCCTTGTTAAACCGGACCCATACCCCAATAATTACGTTTTTACAGCTTATTTCGCACAGTTCTCCCCTTCTCTTCTCTCTCCCTTCTTTCCTTTCCTCTTTTTCTTCTACTTCCCTTTCCTCCTCTATCCGTAACCCCCCAACGGAACCCAGGACCGGGAGACCCACCCCCTCGTCTGGTCTAGCGGTCGCTAGACCTCGACCATGGATTCGGCGCCCCTGAAAAGAACTGGTTGCATGGAACTACCTTCACTTTACATGTAAAGGAGAGGTTATCGGCAACAATTCTGGCAATTAATGATATTCAACTCCTGCAAAAATTATCCTTGAGAACTGCACTAGAGCTATTCCAGATGAAAGTACAACCAATAATTACCTACGGCCTTCTTCTGACTTGGGCACATCTTACAAAATCAAATTTGAAAGTCATCGAAAAGCTTAAGGCTACGTTCTTATTTTCTTTGCTTTGGCCATTGGCTGTAATAGATATATTATTATTATTATTATTATAATTTAATTAACAGAATAATAGAATACACATAGGCCTAAGTCAATTTCAAGATAGTTTGGTTTTAGAATAGGAACCTTGCCCTTGCATGTAGTCCTAGTCCAAAACCTACTGAATGGCATAGGTGAAACACAGAGACTCCAGAAAGGGAAATTTTACGCAATCTTCATAGGCTATACAAAAGTGCGGTATTGCATTTGACCTATTAAGACAGGCAAAAACTGGTATCGAAACTCTAAGATATGATTGGAAATCAAAACCCCCTAACAGCCATACTAAAAAAGTACGGTATCCTGGCATACGTTCAAATGCCATAGATGATATGATCTGCAAAACAAAGGAAATCACCCAAAACCAACGGAGTACTGCAAGGTGATCCCTCAGCTCCATATTATTCAACATAGTTACAGTGTATCGCCCTGGTGTAAGTAATTATAGCAATCCGAGAATGGCCTAGTTAGTTAGTTATTGGTGTTTTAAGGGGCGGAACTTAAAGGTAATCTGCCCATGAGAATGACCTAAGGACGCAGTGATCTACATGTAGGCTACGCGGACGACATGGTCCTACAAAATATGGTTTTTCGTAGAGATGAGCGGACAGTAGCATACGACAACCTACAATACGAAGAGGACAAAGTCGAATTCATTGAAATACATAGAGACTACCGGAACGTTTGGATTAAACAAAGCAGTGACAGCCATGAAAGCAATGTACGACATTAGCAACTTACATCTATCCTTAAAAGCATTTGTGGGCCTATTCGACACGAAGAATTTGATAATACCCGCTCACTGGATCCACCTGATGTCGGAAAAACTGACGAAGAAAGATCTTGCCTCCCTCAAAGGAGTTATAGCTAATTTCTTAAACATAATAAATTTATTGGAGCACAAAATATGCAATTGAATTAAACATGACTTTTCTTTTCCTCGAACATCATCATAATCATCATCATCATTAATTACTTATCACCAGTACAAAACTGTGACAGAGATAACTTTCTCTGATCACACTGCATTACATGATATCTGTCACATGCTTTGCCGCAGAGGGCACACACGCACCTGCAATCCGGCTGATGGTACATTTTGTTTGCACACACCCTGAAGTGGAATCCATGTACCGCGAATCTGGTTATCAAGTGTCTCATCTCATAGAAACCCCTCGTCCAATCCCGCGACGTCATCGCATCCGTGATATAAAATTCCTGCCATATGCGTCCTCTCTTTAACTTCATTTCCTGCATTAGTCTCTCATTACCCGATGTAGATGGCAGGAGCAGCTGTAATCTGAGATCTTTAACAAAAGGAGGCTCTTTCGCGAGTTTGGCAACTCAAACTAACACTTGGGGCGCTGCGGTCGGTCTGGATAAGTAGGGTTTAAAATACTCAATAACACGCGTTTGATATGGAACACTTTTTATTTTTCGGTTATAATCAGTAAATGTGGTCTCTAAAGTAATGACAGTGTTATTTTTAATTGTATATATGTACAACTGTGCGATACACGTGATCTAATTTGTGTGTTCCACTGGATTTTTTGGTGTCATTTGCATATTATCAAGCATCAGTTTTTATGGTTGATGTAGATCAGCTGATTCAAATTTACACAGGGCTACACTTCGGACATTATTTCGGTACTATTATGCGCAATATAATGTAAATGTCGATCCTGAGTCAACGCCGAGGACATTCAAATAGAGAAATACGGTACATAAACAAATAAATAACACACCGAAGCTGTGCTACTTTTATCATTCCGAGACTAGCATCCACGCAAACCAGACGCGACTGTTCCAAGCTCCGACTTTATCGTGAATTGATGTCAAACTGATGATCCGCCAGCCTTTCCGCCAAGCCTACACCTCGTAATCGCTAAGTTCTTCGATATTCGAGCTATTCCACTACGAGTCATATAGGCCTAACTTGCCTCCCCGTGGGCACTGTAGAATGAGTGATTCCGCTACCATTCAAATATTCAACACCAAACCCACCTTTTAACCATCCAAATCAAGCAATTCCTGTCGCCCCCCGAGTTTTAATACAAGTTAAATTCATCCCTTCTCCCTACCAAGCAGCCAATAATTAATTATTTAATTAATTATTCAAGTACCGGGTAACTTCAATCTTACCAGCGCGCCCATCGTAACAGCTGTTTTTAAACTGAATAACCTTCGCTGGCTTTACGTCGCAGGTCTTCTGTCTGTCTACCTCGACAAGTGTTAGATCCTTCCCGGGGTGGAAAGGTATTATTATTAGGTATTACGTATTATTAGGTATCATCACATTTCGGCTATTGCTATTTGCATCTTTTGGAAAGTGATGAAAACGTATATCCGCAGCCCTCTTATACATCGACTTACAGCCGTAAACTGAGCAATACACGTTGCTTTTACTCATTTTTCACTCTATCAACGAGTAAAACTTATTACTTATGTATAAAGACACAAACAATTTACCACGATCTGTTTACCAATACAAGAAACCATATACAAACAGTCACCACGTGACAAATGTACCCTACTTGGTAAGTTTCTCATTTTTACCGCTAGATGTCATATCAGATAGCTGTAGTTGCCAGACACTAACCGAGAAAGAGTGAATTTCGAAAGACACATTACCCTTTTCAGGTAGGTAGCTTTCACCTTCTCCAACTCTACGAGGTGCTTATACTTAAGGTGAAGCCAAATACTTTCCAAACCATATGCAACTACAGGAATGATCTTCAGCGAGAAAAGTCTCATCGTTGTCTGTAATGACAGTGTTCGGAGATGTCGTATGTCACTCATGGCCTTTATAGCCACGTTTGTTCTGTCCTTAATGTGAATTGTGAAGACGTTTCCGTGAGTCTTAAATATAATACAGGGCATTTCAAAATACACGCGCTCTCGTATGGCATTATTGGCATGAGAATCCGTCCTTGTCGAAGAGCTGGGGTTAAAACTACCGCTGCGTAGAACTTGTCGAAGAGCTGGGGTTAAAACTACCGCTGCGTAGATGCGCGCCTAGCGGAGAGAAGGAAGAACGCCATGTTGGATTGGAACTGGACCAGCGCCAGACAAAGACGAATTTGACATGTGGTAATCTAGAGAACAAAAGACCACACATTTATCCGGTGACGAAGGAAACTACAAACCAGAACCAGACCCATGCAAGTCCCAGGGCAGACGAGAGAACGAAAATGAATGGTTAACAGTGGTGAGAGGTAAAAAGAGGCACACGAGAGAACAAGGTCCCGAAGCGGAAACAGATTCGAAGGGAAAGACAAGGGGAAAACAGAATAAGGGCAGCGGAAAGAAGCGCATGGTTATACGTGGACAAGCTAGGCCCAGATACGACGGAAATTGATATTAAAGAATATCTTAAAGAAAACGGCGTTGAGGACAGAATACACTGCGACCTGATCAATGAGAGGGCGGGAAGTAGAGCTTTCAAAATAGGTATCCCTATGAAGAATCTAGAATTAGTCCACGATGGTGATTTCTGGCCAGCCGATGTAGTCTGCCGGCCCTTTCGACAACCATGGAAGTATAGGGGCCTGACATTTAGGGATTAATATTCTTACATGGAACGTAGAAGGCCTGAGGGGAGCACTGAACCTACTACCGAAGGATTTCCTGAATAACTGCGACATAGGAATATTAAGAGACAATGGTTAAAGAGGACACGGTATTTGACGTCCCGAATTTCTATTATTTTCACGCATATGCGAAACAATGCGAGACCCGAGGAAGACCCTCAGGAGGTGTAGTTTGTGTCATTAAAGCAGAACTAGCTCCTTTTAAACTCCTGCTAAGGGAAGAAAACGTTCTGGTCATACAGACAAAGATTGGAGTCATAGTGGCAGTGTATTTTAACCCAGACTACACCGCAGCAGACATAGTTGATTGTCTAGGATCAGCTCTTAGCCAAAGCAGACGAAGTGACAAAATAATAATTGCGGGTGACCTGAACTGTGCAATAGATAGGCAAGATAGAAAATGCGAAGAAGTGATTGCCTATCTACGAACAGAAGTGTTTACAGTACGCAACAAACGACAGGATTGGACATACATAGGTCACAATAGATCTAATTCTGACATGAGGTTTCGAATCGTGCGCAGACGCTACCCCACTCAAAAAAGAGGCAGCTCTCATCCGCAAACATATCCCAGTAAATATGTTTATAGAAACCACTGAAAATAAAGCCGTAAGAGACGGGAAACATCAAACACTCAGTATGAAACTCAACATGGATTTAATAAAATCAAAAATGGTAGATAGAGATCAGATAGAGAGGAAAATACAAACAGGAGATATTGAAGGAGCTGCTACATGGCTGAGGTCATGCATAGAAGGTGGAGCCACCCCGCTAAACGTAAACAGGAAAGCAAGGCCCTGGTTCGACGAAGAATGTTACAGAAAGAGGAAAGCAAC
Organism: Meconema thalassinum; assembly: GCA_946902985.2. Taxonomy (NCBI): domain Eukaryota; kingdom Metazoa; phylum Arthropoda; class Insecta; order Orthoptera; family Tettigoniidae; genus Meconema; species Meconema thalassinum. Next base: position 175,529,822 of record OX336398.1, on the reverse strand, counting down.
GCTAGAAAGACTGCACAAAGTTAGAGAGAAGAAAACCGACGAAACCCTCGACAGTTACCGAAGAGAAAGAAAACTCTACAAAGACCTCACCAAGAAGAAGAAAAGGGAGCACGTTGAGGAAGAGCAGAGAAGAATGATAGAGGAGGCAGAGGAAGACCCATATCGTGCCCTCCGCCCAAGAGAGCAAAAATTCCAACCTAGCATCCCCATGGAGACATGGGAAGATCACATGAGAGAAGTTATATGTGCTAAAGAAACGAGACCCCTGCTCAAGCCACCACTGATACCAGAAACAGATAAGTGTTTACACCAGAAGAAATAGCCAAAGCCATACAAAAAACCAAGAACAACAGAACCCCGGGCCCAGATGGGATAAGAAACGAACACCTAAAGCAGACAGCCCAGGAATTCCTCCCAATATGGTTCTCCCTCTTGAACAAATGTATGGAATTAGGGGACATACCGGACGAATAGAGAAGGTCGATCATCAAATTACTGTATAAGGGTAAAGGGGACACGACCAGCCCGAATGCATACAGAAGGATAGCGTTAGAGCCCGCTGCGCTGAAACTCCTAACGAGAATTCTAACGAGGCGCCTGTCAGAAAGGCTCGAACCACTACTCCCGGAGGAACTATTTGGGTTCAGAAGAGGGAGATCCACGACTATAGCGGCAAAAACCCTACTAGACCAAATAAGATACACACTAGAAAAGTCCAGGGGAAAGCTATACGTAGTTTTTGTCGATTATTCAAAAGCCTTCGACTTGGTCAACCGAAAGCTGCTTATGGACAAGCTAGAAGAACTAATAGGCAGAACAAGTACGACTGTACTTATATCAAATATATTAGCTAAGAACTATCTTCAAATAGACGACGGAATAGGAAGATCGGAGTGGATATCCCAAACGAATGGCGTACTTCAAGGCGATCCACTCAGCCCTATATTGTCCAATGTTCTCACATACGACGCCGCGAAAGAAATAATAGGAGCCCACACATATATCTATGCCGATGATGTGGCCATCGCAACGACGTATATAGGAGCGCTACAGACAGCAGTTGACACATTAAGCAAATGGGCAGAAAGAAACGATATAAAAATAAACGAAGAGAAGACTGAAATGGTAGTATTTAGGAAAGGGGGCAGGCTCACCGAGGCAGAAAATGTGAAATGCAACGGGAAACCCCTCAAAAGATCAAGCTACTTCAAATATCTCGGTTTCACAATCCAGACAACAGGGAAGAGCTTTAGACTCCACATCAGAACAAGGACGGTGGCTGCAGTCAGAGCCATGAACGAAATCAGGAGCATCAGACTGCTACAGGCCGGACGTTTGTTTTAGACGATTGCCCTTGACCTTGAAGCCAGCGGGTGAGCCTGTACACAGTCACTCTCTCACCCTATCGCTTCACATCTGTCACCACCGATCTGATGTAATGGGATTCCAGACTGAGCACGTGGCGACACTGACTTGCTGACAGTACAGTCAACGTCGAAGTATTGTGTGACACGGAAGTACACGTTACGCAGTTACGAGCAGAACGTCATTATATTTGCCAATGACTGTACTTCAGCAGCAGTGTGAAAAAGCTTTGTCAATCATCGGTCGCTTGGGGCAGCAGATAACAACACAGGTACTGCAGTAACTCACCTCCAGGCTTCCATTAAGATGTTTCACTCGTCTAAAACAAACGTCCGGCCTGTATCGATCAGCGCAGCTATGGAACTATTCAGACTGAAGATATTGCCCGTCCTTGTGTATGGAATCGAACTGGTATGGGAACATCTCACATACAAACAGTTAGAGGAGATTGAAAGAGTAAAAGCCAGGTACCTCAAGAGGGCTGTTGGAGTTTCAAAGAGTACGAGATCGAGACTGGTGTATGAACTCACCAGGGAGACGTTTCTAATAATAGAAGATCTGCGATCAACGCTGCTGCTGCCATCAAGTCATACCTACAACAAACTTCTCCAAGATCTAAGAGAGAAGAAAAGAGACCAGACTTCTATAGTACCTGCGCGATGCAAGACAAAGCCTGGATGCAAGCGAACTATGAAATGCGACATGTCACCACAAGACTAGCGGTCCAAAGCTTCCACCACAAGCTATGCTCCGATAAGACGTTCCACGACGCGAACGATACCTGCATCTGTGTCCTGTACTCAGAAAAATGTGATCAATACCACATTCTAAAGTGCAAGAAACGATATAGGTCTATCGCTGCTTATAGCAAGGACAACTAAACTTTATATGTACGGTAATCATTGCACGGTTTGTGCGCATTTCTAATTATATAATAATAAAACTAGCGGTGCATGAGTACCACCATAAAAAAAATGCAAGAATTTGTCTTGTACGATCCAAGCGTGATCTACCGGTGCTTTCTGAGACTTACACAGAATGTTATTATCTCGCCGATCTCGCTATCCGCGCGATAGCGCAATATTTACTCAAATTTTCGGCCACCCACTGAAATGATTTTAAAATTGTCTGTGTTTCAGTGGAATTGACAGTTTTAATAAATTAACGAATACTTTTAGTGATCACTAGACACCTCAGTACTCTCTATTTTTTCGGACAAAATATAACGTGAATTTGTTAAAGTGGTAATGTTGATCGTAAGCCAAACGCTGTAGGTTGCTTTAGGCTATATTATTTAAATAATGATCATATTACGGTACCTTAACTAACTTTCCATGTATGAGTTTATGCGTTGGAGTATAATGATTTAGCGTGTTTGTTATTCAAGAATTGGTCGAAATTACGTCTAATAATGAACCCAGAAGCGTGATTTGTGATACTTACCGGTAAGATGTTTTTTGTGAAATGTCCTTTCTGTGGGTTATGGCCGAAAATCTTTCTCGGTACTTAGAAACATGGACAGCTAGTCACCAAGAAGAAACAGGTGACATGCAATGTGAAGTGTCAAACAAGAAATTGAAACTGAATTTCCCATGTTGTGTCTGTCCCGCGTTTCCTTCGTGCACGTGCCAAGATCGACATTTTCACATCCGTTCAGTGGATACAATCGGACTATATACGATTCCCCGAGCCTATCGGACTGTGTTAGTGTCGGAACCTCATCCGCCAGCATTCAGCAAGAAGTTGGTGTCGGGATTCGTTCAACAATTATCCTGCAATAAATTAGTGTCGGAAGCCATTCAGCGAACAGTCTGCAAGAAGTTCTGGAACAGACGTTCTGCAACCCTGTTACCAAGTTCGAGAGCCCTAGGCCTTCGCCCAGTTTCTGTAAGTAAGCCAACTTGTCACGTTTGCAGCTTGCGTCACCAGTCCAGAAGTTGGTCGAATCCTTAAAACTGGATGTGATTAGCCTATTCATTTTAAAAATATCTTGCATTGAGCAGGAATCGACTTGGGCCGCCTTGGTGAGAAGCGAGCAGTTAGACTACTCTGCCACTCTTGCCAGTATGCGACGCAGGATGGACAGATTTATTTTTAAACGGGGATATAGTCCCTGGTGCCAATAAATTTAAAATATGCACACAAAGATAATGAAAAACATTTAAATTTTCTGCAGAATCTGACAATAGATAGCTTTGAGTGTTGCCTTTTAACAATAAATTGATATTGAAACTTTTCAGTCGGTCTCACAATATAATCCCAATTGCTAGGACATGCGAAAGATAACCCGGAAAAGGTTGCATGTGGTTAATAGATATATACCGGTGTATATATAGTCTTTACATTATGGGGTTTGAAGCCATTTTTCAGTGTTGCCTTAGTAAATAAAAGTTTGGTGCTTTTCAGCACCAAACTTTTGTTATTGATATATATAGTCTATATCTCTTATATAAAAACAAGTGTCCTGACTGACTGACTCATCATCGGCCAGCCAAAACTATTAAAGTTAGAAACATGAAATTTTGGGAATATGTTCGTTGTAAGTCGAAAACGCCCACTAAGGAAGGGTTTTTGGATATTCAGTTTCTAAAGGGGTGTTAAGGGGGTACACTTGCATTTCATTGAATAACAATATCTCCAGATTGCTTTCATTGGGGGATTTGATACTCGGCATATAAACTCATCATAAAAAATAAGAAGATACGTGTCTGAGGGTTTTTCGATGTGGTGTATATTTTGAGGTGAAAGGGGTGAAAAGTGGGGGTTGAAGGTTTCCTAACCAAGCGTGTATCTCATAAACGACATAGGCGAGGAGTTTGGACCTCAGCGGAAAAAAATCAGCATAAAAAATAACAAAATATGTGTTTGACCGTTTTTTCATAAATCCAATATAAGGGGCTCATGGGGAGCGGTGAAAATATGGGGAGGGGGGAGGAAACGTAATATGTCTGAGTGTAAAGTTATACATGGCCTATGTTGTAGACAATAACACATTACATCTTTTTTATCTCTTGCTATTTCATCATACGACGAATACTTAGGGAGTTATTAATGATTTTGTACTTTTTTGCCGGAATTTTCTAAGTCCCAGGAATGGCATAAAAATTGATTCGAATGAAATTTCGAAAAATAGTTTTTTTTAATACTTTTATTATATTTTTCACGTCTTTTAGGGTCCGGAACCAATTTGATATTTTGATGTTTTTTTTCGTCCCATGCATTTTTGGTTTCAGGTGATAGAATTATTTTCCACTAGGACTAATGCTTATCTCTTATATAAAAACAAGTGTCCTGACTGACTGACTGACTGACTGACTGACTGACTGACTGACTGACTCATCATCGGCCAGCCAAAACTATTAAAGTTAGAAACATGAAATTTTGGGAATATGTTCGTTGTAAGTCGAAAACGCCCACTAAGGAAGGGTTTTTGGATATTCAGTTTCTAAAGGGGTGTTAAGGGGGTACACTTGCATTTCATTGAATAACAATATCTCCAGATTGCTTTCATTGGGGGATTTGATACTCGGCATATAAACTCATCATAAAAAATAAGAAGATACGTGTCTGAGGGTTTTTCGATGTGGTGTATATTTTGAGGTGAAAGGGGTGAAAAGTGGGGGTTGAAGGTTTCCTAACCGAGCGTGTATCTCTTAAATGACATAGGCGAGGAGTTTGGACCTCAGCGGAAAAAAATCAGTATAAAAAATAACAAAATATGTGTTTGACCGTTTTTTCATAAATCCAATATAAGGGGCTCATGGGGAGGGGTGAAAATATGGGGAGGGGGGCGGAAACGTAATATGTCTGAGTGTAAAGTTATACATGGCCTATATTGTAGACAATAACACATTACATCTTTTTTGTCTCTTGCTATTTCATCATACGACGAATACTTAGGGAGTTATTAATGATTTTGTACTTTTTTGCCGGAATTTTCTAAGTCCCAGGAATGGCATAAAAATTGATTCGAATGAAATTTCGAAAAATAGTTTTTTTTAATACTTTTATTATATTTTTCAGGTCTTTTAGGGTCCGGAACCAATATGATATTTTGATGTTTTTTTTCGTCCCATGCATTTTTGGTTTCAGGTGATAGAATTATTTTCCACTAGGACCGATGCTTATCTCTTATATAAAAACAAGTGTCCTGACTGACTGACTGACTGACTGACTCATCATCGGCCAGCCAAAACTATTAATGTTAGAAACATGAAATTTTGGGAATATGTTCGTTGTAAGTCGAAAACGCCCACTAAGGAAGGGTTTTTGGATATTCAGTTTCTAAAGGGGTGTTAAGGGGGTACACTTGCATTTCATTGAATAACAATATCTCCAGATTGCTTTCATTGGGGGATTTGATACTCGGCATATAAACTCATCATAAAAAATAAGAAGATACGTGTCTGAGGGTTTTTCGATGTGGTGTATATTTTGAGGTGAAAGGGGTGAAAAGTAGGGGTTGAAGGTTTCCTAACCGAGCGTGTATCTCTTAAATGACATAGGCGAGGAGTTTGGACCTCAGCGGAAAAAAATCAGCATAAAAAATAACAAAATAGGTGTTTGACCGTTTTTTCATAAATCCAATATAAGGGGCTCATGGGGAGGGGTAAAAATATGGGGAGGGGGGTGGAAACGTAATATGTCTGAGTGTAAAGTTATACATGGCCTATGTTGTAGACAATAACACATTACATCTTTTTTGTCTCTTGCTATTTCATCATACGACGAATACTTAGGGAGTTATTAATGATTTTGTACTTTTTGCCGGAATTTTCTAAGTCCCAGGAATGGCATAAAAATTGATTCGAATGAAATTTCGAAAAATAGTTTTTTTTAATACTTTTATTACAGTTTTCAAGTCTTTTATGGTCCGGAACCAATATGATATTTTGATGTTTTTTTTTCGTCCCATGCATTTTTGGTTTCAGGTGATAGAATTATTTTCCACTAGGACCGATGCTTATCTCTTATATAAAAACAAGTGTCCTGACTGACTGACTGACTGACTCATCATCGGCCAGCCAAAACTATTAATGTTAGAAACATGAAATTTTGGGAATATGTTCGTTGTAAGTCGAAAACGCCCACTAAGGAAGGGTTTTTGGATATTCAGTTTCTAAAGGGGTGTTAAGGGGGTACACTTGCATTTCATTGAATAACAATATCTCCAGATTGCTTTCATTGGGGGATTTGATACTCGGCATATAAACTCATCATTAAAAATAAGAAGATACGTGTCTGAGGGTTTTTCGATGTGGTGTATATTTTGAGGTGAAAGGGGTGAAAAGTGGGGGTTGAAGGATTCATAACGGACCGTGTATCTCTTAAACGACATAGGCAAGGTGTTTGCAACTCAGCGGAAAAAAATCAGCTTGAAAAATTAGTAAATAGGTGTTCAGCCGTTTTTTCATAAATCTAATTTAAGGGGCCCATGGAGAGGGGTGAAATTATGTGGAAAAAAAACGGGAAAGAAAGTGTCCTAACTGATTGACTCACTCACTCACTCCTCAAACTCAGGGAAAAATATAGCTTAAAAATAAGTTAATAGGTGGTTGACAGTTTTTTTCATAAACCCAATTTAAGGGGTTCATGGGGAGGGGTGAAATTCTGAAAAAGGAAAATTGAAAGAAAAAGTCCTGACTCACTCACCACCGCCCAGCCAAAATTATTGAAGTTAGAAACATGACATTTTAGGGATATGATCATTGTATGCCAAAACCGTCCACTAAGGGAGGATTTTCGAATATTCAGGTTCTAAAGGGGTCTTAAGGGGGTTAAACCTGCATTTCACTGAATACCAATATCTCCCGATTGGTTTCATTGGGGGATGTGATACTCGGCACATAAAGTCATCATTAAAAATAAGAAGACACGTGTCTGAGGGTATTTCGATGTGGTGTATATTAGGAGGTGAAAGGGGTGAAAAGTGGGGGTTGAAGGATTCCTAACGGAGCGCGTATCTCTTAAATGACATAGGCGAGAAATTTGAAACTCAGCGGGAAAAAAATCAGCTTAAAAAATACGGTAAGTAAATAGGTGTTCGACCGTTCTTTCATAAATTCAATTTAAGGGGCTAATGGGGTGGGGTGAAATTCTGGAGAAAAAAAAGGAGAGAACGTGCCCTAACTGACTGACTAACTCACTCACTCTTCAATCTCAGGGGAAAAAGACAGCTTAAAAATAAGTACATAGGTGTTCGAGCGTTTCTTCATAAATCCAATTTAAGGGACCCATGGGGAGGGGTAAAATTCTGGTAACAATAATTGAAAGATAATGACATAACTGACTCACTCACTCATCATCGCCCAGAAAAATAATAAGAAGTTGGAGAGATGAAATTTTGGGAATATGTTCGCTGTATGTCGAAAACGTCAACTAAGGAAGGATTTTTGTTTATTCGGGTTCTGAAGAGGTGTTAAGGGGGTAAACGTGCATTTCATTGAATAACGATATCTCATGAGTTGTTTCTTTGGAGATGTGATATTCGGCATATAAACTAATCATTAAAAATATCGATGTGGTGTATATTATGAGGTGAAAGGGGTGAAAATTGGGGGTTGAAGGATTCTTAACGGAGCGTGTATCTCTTAAACGACATAGGCGAGGAGTTTGAAACTCAGCGGAAAGAAATCAGCTTAAAATATAAGTAAATAGGTGTTCGACCGTTTTTTCATAAATCCAATTTAAGGGGCCCTAGGAGAGGGGTGAAATTCTGGGGGGGAAACAGGAAAGAAAGTGTTCTAAATCATTAACTCACTTACTCATCAAACTCAGGTCGGAAGATCAGCTTAAAAATAAGTAAATAGGTGTTCGACCGGTTTTTTAAATCCAATTTAAGGGGTTCATTAGAGGGGTGAAATTATTAAAAATAAATGAAGGAAAATGTCCTGACTTACTCACTCACTCATCATCGCCCAGCCAAAATTATTGAATTTAGAAACATACAATTTTGGGGTTATGTTCGTTGTATGTCGAAAACGTCCACTAAGGAAGGATTTTTGGATATTCCTGTTCTAAAGGGGTTTTAAGGGGGTAGACCTGCATTTAATTGAATAATAATACCCCCGATTGGTTTCCTTGGGGGATGCGATAATCATCATATACTCTCATCATTAAGAATAAGATGACACCATGTCTGAGGAATTTTTGATGTAATGTATATTATGAGGTGTAATGTGTGAAAAGTGGGGGGGTTGAAGGATTCCTAACGGATCAAGTATCTCTTAAAAGACAGAGGCATAAAGTATAAAACTTAGGGGGAAAATAAACTTGATAAATAAGCAAATACAGTAGGTGGTCGACCATAATTCATAAATCCAATTTTAGGGGCCCATGGGGAGGGGTGAAATTCTGGGGAAAGAAGTCCACCAAGGAAGGATTTTTGGATATACACTCATCATCCTCCAGCCAAACCTATTGCAGTTAGAAGCATGAAATTTTGGGGATATGTTCGTTGTATGTCGAAAACATCCACTAGGGATGGATTTTTGGATAATCATGTTCATTGATTAACAATTTCTTACGAGTTGTTCCATTTGGGGGTGTGATATTCGGCATGTAAATTAATCAATAAAAATAAGCAGACATATGTCTAAGGGTATATCTATATGGTGTATATTATGAGGTGAAAGGGGTGAAAATTGGGGGTTGAAGAATTCTTATCGGAGCGTGTATCTCTTAAACGACATTAGCGAGATGTTTGAAATTCAGCGGGAAAAAATCAGTTTAAAAAATAAGTAAATAGGTGTTCGACCGTTTATTTCATAAATCCCATTTAAGGGGTTCATGAGGAGGAGTGAAATTATTCTCAAAAATAAATGAAAGAAAATGTCCTGACTCACTCATATTCGCCCAGCCAAAATTATTGAAGATAGAAACATGAAATTTTGGGAATATGTTCGTTGTATGTCGAAAACGTCCACTAAGGAAAGATTGTTGGGTATTCAAGTTTTAAAGGGGTGTTAAGGGGGGTAAACTTGCATTTCATTGAATAACAATATCTCACGAGTGGTTTCATTTAGGGATGTGATACTTGGCATATAAACTAATCATTAAAAATAAGCTGACACATGTCTAATGGTTTTTTGATGTGGTGTATATTATGAGTAAAAGGGGTGAATTTTGGGGGTCGAAGGATTCCTAACGGAGCGTGTATCTCTTAAACGACATAGGCCAGAAGTTTGAAACTCAGCGGGAAAGAAATCAGCTTAAAAATACGGTAAGTAAATAGGTGTTCGACTGTTTTATCGTAAATCCAATTTAAGGGGCCCATGGGGAGGGGTGAAAATCTGGAAGAAAAACGTCCAATAAGGAAGGATTTTTGGATATTCACTCTCATCGACCAATCAAAACTATTGAACTTAGAAGAATGATATTTTGGGGATATGTTTGTTGTGTGACGAAAACGTCTACTAAGGGTTTTTGGATATACAGGTTCTAAAGGTGTGTTAACGGGGTTAAACCTACAATTCATTGAATAACAATATGACACGACTATGACGCGAGCGAAGCCGCGGGTACCTGCTAGTATAATATATATATAAGATAACCCCTGGCACTATAGCCCATGAAGGGCCTAGGCCTACCAAGCGACCGCTGCTCAGTCATTTGGCCTGCAGATATTGGGGTTACGCGTGGTCAGCGCATCGGGTCCCCTCGGCCGTTAATCTTGGTTTTCGTGACCGGGGCGCATTTTTTTTTTCAGCCCGAGCATAGCCACAGTATGTAATTCTGAGCCTCTTATTGGCTGTTATGTCATGCCATTCTCCTGGTTCCGAATAGAGACGGTAGGTAGTAGCAGGGGTCACATCCGATCAAACATGGAGGAAGGTTATCGAGTGAGATGTGGATAATATTCGATGTTGAATTGCATTATTAGCGTGAAACAGGCATGAAACGTGCTTTAGATCAAGTTTAAAACAACCCACGCAGCAAATGAATGTGTTCCAATCAACATTTAAGGTCCAAGTGAAATCATTCGACATTTATCCACATGTATTAAGACCTATGATAATATGCTCCCTTTACGAGCGGAAATGTGCACGAGTGGTAACGTGCGAGCTTGGTAACATTGACTACCGTCTTCAAGACTGCCCGAGAGCAGAAATTTTTACTTCTTTTGAATTATTTTATTATATCCTCCCTCCTTTTTACAGCATGTTTTATGCCTTGCTTTATTGAAATTATCTGTATGGGTGATTGAAATAATAAACATTGTTAGGCGGAATTCTTCCATGTTCTCACTTCAATTTATATTCCTCTGCTTACTGTTCAACGCGGCTAGCGTTCTTGGCTGTCTCCCCAGAGGTCCGGGTTCGATTCCCAGCTCTGCCGATGTATTTATTTATTTATTTATTTATTTACAAGTAGGTGGGCTCAATGACCACCATGTCCAATTTGCTCAAATGAACAAGAGCAACATCAGCGTCGACTTCTGCAGTGGTCAAGCTGCTTGCCTCACCAACGTGGACCGGGTTCGATTCCCAGCTCTGCAGATAAATTTCAATTCTGGTGTGAGGACTGACTGCAACGAGGTACATTCAGCCTCGTGAGCCAAAAGTGAGTAGAGGTTGGTTCGATTCCCACCTCAGCGATCTTGGAAGTGATTTTCCATAGATTTCCACTTCTACTCCAGACAAATGCCGAAATTGTTCATAACAATGCCACGACCGCCTCCTTGCGAATCCTCACCTGAATATCAAATACTCACCATACTACATACACCACAATAACACAGGTTATCAGAGAAATGTATTTATTTATTTATTTATTTATTTATTTACAAGTAGGAGGTCCAATTTGATCAAATTAACAAGAGCAACATCAGCGTCAACTTCTGCTTGCCTCTCCCCAAGATGGACAGGGTTCGATTCCCGGTCAATTCACGTGAGATTTACGAAGGGAATAATCACGTTCTGAGTTTTGGTTTCTAACTAAATTTGAAGTTCCGTGTCTAATGATCGCGAGATTGTGTGTTTGAGTCTTCAGTCTTTTGACAGGTTTGATGCAGCTGTCCGTGTCTCCCTGTCCTGAGTTAATCTTTTCATCTCTACATAGCTACCACACCCTACATCCGACGCAATCTGTTTGACATATTCTAACCTTGGTCTACCCGTACAGTTCTCGACCCTTCCGTCTAACAATGTTTAATATTTCAATCACCCATACAGATAATTTCAATAAAGCAAGGCATAAAACATGCAGTAAAAAGGAGGGAGGATATAATAAGATAATTCGAAAGAAATAAAAATTTCTGCCCTCGAGCAGTCTTGAACCCGAGAGAGAAAGTTACCAAGCTCGCACGTTACCACTTTTTTTTAAATTATTATTAGCTCTTTACAGAATTACAGAATTTCAGATATGATAAATACCATACTATTACATCACAAGAAATCCAGATAGTGTCCATATTTATCGTACAATTGTCCACTTTCACTAAGCTTCCAACGCTCTTTCTGCAGGTGATACCTGAGATCCAGGAACGAGAAATGTTGATCATTGTCCATCACGAAGTGTACATATTGGCCCATTATCCACACAATGGCAGTCTGTTTAATTTGGGGGAAGGCGGTCACCGACAAACGAATCAACTTCCTGTCATCAAGGTCATCCGTGGGCACATTTAATAGTTGACATACTTTTCCCTTACACCACAGCCACGTGGAGGCAACTCGCGTGCATGATGTGAAGCGGTGTATCGCCGTATCAGTTTGACCACATATAGTACACCATGGGTAAGCTTCAAGACGGATGGTATATCGCCGTAGAGCGGTTGGGATGAGATCGTTGAGGAAGATAAAAACCTGGGAGTGTACAGCAGAAGAAATGGTCATAGCCCCAAAATGTTTCCAAACAGCGGGCCAATGGACGTAGAGGGTGGTGGCCTCGATTCGCGGTTTGGAGTGTACCACTTGCCGCAACATGTTATAAATACTTTTCGTCGTTGGAACAGTCCCTGAAGGCATTTGGCGAACAGTTTCCAGAAGGTGCTGTTGATGGTCCTTAAATATCTTCGGCAAAGCTCTATCACAACCATGGGCTGTGTTTCGAATATCTTTGAATAGCGCTTTCGTAAAAGTGTCATGTTGGGAAAGAATGGTGATATCGTTCTTGCAGAGGAGTGCACGGCATTTCATGCCATGAGCTGTTAGCCCTAGCCCGCCTTGCCGGGATGGGAGATACAACTGTTCCCGTTGTACTCGGAACAAAAATCCTTGCCATATAAACCAACCTGTATATTTTGCCAATTGGCTCTCAAACATTTTGGGAAGTGGGAAAAGTTGTGCGACATACCATATTTTAGAGAGCGCAAACACGTTGAGGACCATGACCCGTTGCACTATATTGAGGTTTCTTTGACCAAATTGGATCAGCACTCCCCTAACTTTGGCAATGACCTTAGTCCAGTTTGCTTGCACTGTGTCCAGAAGCGATTGCTTCCAGGTAATGCCAAGAATTTTCACCTCATTTACTATCCGGAACCAGGGCTGTTGGGTAATCACTGAGTTAGTATTGAGCGGAAGCAAAGCAGTTTTCTGGGGGTTCGATTGTGCTCCAGAGGCGATATGGTAGAGCTGAAGGACGCTATCGATGTGGGAGATGTCTTCATTATTGCGGATCAATATTGATACGTCATCAGCATAGGCGCACATGCCAAAAACATGTGTGGACAGTTTGTAACCCTGTAGCTTCACCTGGGTAGTCCGAATGAACGGTTCAAGGCCAATGACAAAAAGTAGCATGGAAAGGGGACATCCTTGCCTAACTGATCGTTGTATTGGAATCAGAGGTGAAAGAAAACCGTTGACGAGCACTCGAGACGTAGCATTACAATTTATCATACGAATGTAGTCAATAAGGATTTCAGGAAATTCAAAGTGTTGCAAGACCATGTACAAGTATTCATGACTGATGCGGTCGATAGCTTGATCAAGATCTAAGGTGAGAAAACTCATTGGCTCAGTGGGGAGCATTTCGGCTTTTAGGTGTAGGTCCCGTAGTATCGCTAAGTTTGTTAACAGAGTTCTTCCAGGAATACTGCAACATTGTTCATCACCAATGATATCATGTAGAACAGTCTTCAATCGGCATGCAAGTACTTTGGTAAGGACTTTATAATCACTGCAGAGCAGAGTAACTGGTCGGAAGTCACCAACTGCCATGGGAGAGGATGTTTTTGGTATGAGGACTATGGTACCCTCGTGATGTGATTGACAAAGAGCACGACGTTGGAGAATGGTACGCAGGACATGACAAAATTCTTTGCCAATGAGAGGCCAGAAGTGTTTATACATTTCATATGGCAGTCCATCAATGCCAGGTGAGCGGTTGTTTGGGAGGTGCTTAACCACAGAGTGAATCTCTTCATCCGTAATATCCGCGATGAGCAGAGTTTTGTTGTCCGGAGATAGTTGGGTACTGCAAGATGAAAGCAATAGGGTCACCTGCTGTGGATCAATTGGAGCCTTAGCGTAGAACCGTTGATAAAATAATGATATTTCACTACGTATAGCGTCAGGGGAGGTGACGACACTTCCAGTACTGGTGCGGAGGCGGAGGATATATTTACGTTGCCGCTCACGTTGTCCTTTGGCGATATGGTATACACTTGCACTTTCGTCCGGGAGCACTGTACGATCTTTTAAAGCCACGTTTATATGAGCGAGCGTTCGTTGCTGTAGAGACAGGAGTTTGGTTTTAACTTCCCGAATCTGGTCATATATACGCTCCCCAGCATCAGATCTTTGCTGGAGCTGGCGAAGAACTCGATAGTAAAATTCAACTGTATCCCGTCTTTCCCGACCTCGTTGGTAGGATATGTTCTTAAAGACGCGGCGGATCCCTGGTTTAACTAAAATATCCAACCAGTCTGCGCAGTCGCGAAATTTGCATTTTTGTTGGACCCATCGAGTCCAGTGTTGTCTGAAAATATCTTGGCATTCCTCCTCCAGTAACAGCGAGCAATTCAGTTTCCAATAACCTCTTCCTATGTGAAATATGGGATGGGGGTAAGAGATTGTACATACGACAGCATGATGGTTAGTGAAACTGGCAGGTATCACTTCATATCGTCTAGGCTGGATAAGTTCCTGTGAAAAGTAGATGCGGTCAATTCGTGATGAGGAGTTGTGACTTATACAGGTGTAATGGGGCAGGGGCACCCTTAAACTATCCACAGCATCAATGAGGTGAAGGGAGGTAAGAAGGGTCCTGAGAGCCGGGTTGATACCTTGGTATGGACTAGTGGAATCCTCTGGGCGTTGAATACAATCGAAATCCCCTGCAAGAATAAGTTTTTCCTTAACGTCGTGCAGATGAGGCAGTATACTCTGTTGAAAGAACATTTTCCGTTCCACACGTTTATTGGACCCGGATGTGGCATATACATTTATCAGGGTGGTATTGTTTATGTGTCCAGATATTATGCGTCCTGATGGATGACATAGCACACCTTCGAGTGGGATATCATGTCTTATGAGGAATCCGGTCCCTCTATTCGTATTACCGGTATTGATGTATTGTTTGTAGAAGGCAGATATGGGCAAACAGGGTATAGCAACTTCTTGAATGAAGGCAATGTCAATGTCTGCATCTCGAAGGAATCTCTCCAACAGTTGAAATTTGAGAGGGCATTCTATTACATTGATATTCACAGTGGCCACAGTGAGAAATTGCGCCATTAAGAGAAGTATAAAAGCTGTGCTAGACATACTGGAAGGTGAACTCGAGAGAGAAAAAAGAAAAAAGAAAAAAGACACAGGTGAGAAATATACTGGTGCACTATGTCAAATTAGGTTGAGATAGTTCCTTATGACTGCCATTCATAGGCCGGCTGTCAGCGTTTGAGAGCGTTCGTGGGTCCCTAGATGACGTAGAATGAAGATTTTGTTTCTTTTTCACAGCTGCGGGAACGTTTGTAGAGCCAGTTTGATTCTTCGGGGCTGGTACGGCAATCGAGGCATTTGTTTTAATCTTCTTAGATACGTTCTCGGATCCCCGATCAACCTGCTTAAGTGAGTCGGTAGGTACCAGAGAAGGTGGGGGCAGTGAAGACAAAATTTCTGTGGCAGCCTGTAGTGACGGCATAGTTGGTTCTAAGGCTGCGATACAGGTTGCCGATAGCACAGGGGCACTCTGTGGCTCGCTGATCTGGTCAGTGCAAAGTACCAGTTCTGCGTCATGTGTGTCCGAGGCCACTTCTGGTGTTGTCCCAGCTGACTGATCAATAAGCATGTTTTCATGTGACGTTTGCTGTGTCACAACTTCCGAGTATTGGACACGTCGTTGTTGTGTAGGAGTTATACCGTGGGGAATCATTTTCTTTGGGCAGTTGATACGTAGATGTGTGTTAGCATTGCAAATTAAACAGGTCTGTTTCTGTCCATTATACGATATATAGCCAGAATGGCCACCAAAAGTCTCAGTGGAGGGTATATCTTGTTTGATTTCCATAGTGACTGCACGTATTCCATTATACACCGGGAACTGATAAGCAGAAGACCATTGTTCTTTCCTGACGTCACTCACAGTGCCATATTTCGACAGGACGGATTTGAAAATTTCAGGGGGAACTTCGAGTGGGACATTAAATATACGCACTGTGGTAAAAGTGGAATCCGCTGTGGAGAGCTTAACATTTGTCATTTCGCCTGAGTCATACTGAAATTTAATAGGATCTGCAAAAGTATTTAGCAATTTCTGATAAGTAGATATGCTGATTACCTTGATGTACATGGTTTTTTCTTGCGCATTTAACTGGATGGCTTCTACTTGGTCGACAGTCAACCGGAGAGTATCGCTAATCCAGCGGTGAATTTCTCCTGGTGTGGGGCGAGAACTCTGCCTGTCCCATTGGCAGCGTACGGTGTTTTTCCTCTGGTATCCGGACATGATTTTCAGCGGGGTTTTCTGGGTTTCTGGTTTTGTTGTCCTATCTGGAACACTACTTGAAAAAGTATTGTCCGAATGACACACGGAAGGTCAGTACATCCGTGGAACTATCGGAAGCACCGGTATTAGGAAACGTACACTCTTCCAATGCGGTCACACAGCGCGCACACACGTACCTCACTCGGCCACGACTAGTGACCGACTCTAACCACTCGTGCACATATCTGCTCATGAATGAAGTATATTATCATAGGTCTTAATACATGTAGTTAAATGTCGAATGATTTCACTTGGACCATAAATGTTGATTGGAACGCATTCATTTGCTGCGTGGGTTGTTTTAAACTTGATCTAAAGCACGTTTCATGCCTGTTTCACGCTAATAATGCAATTCAACATCGAATATTATCCACATTTCACTCGATAACCTTCCTCCATGTTTGATCGGATGTGACCCCTGCTACTACCTACCGTCTCTATTCGGAACCAGGAGAATGGCATGACATAACAGCCAATAAGAGGCTCGGAATTACATACTGTGGCTAGGCTCGGGCTGAAAAAAAATTATGCTGCCTCACTGTCAGACAGCTACTCAATTGTCCTCACGAGGCTCAGTGCACCCTGTTCCAGCCCTCACGTCAGTTTCTAAAATCCCTGACGGAGCCGGGAATCGAACCCGGGGCCTCCGGGTAAGAGGCAGGCGCGCTACCCCAACATCACGGGGCAGGCAGATATATACTGTATATATACAGGGTATAATTGAAATAATTGAAGTCAGTTAGCTGGTGATAGAAGAGAGAATTCTAAGCTTCCTAGGTGATGAATATGTCACCTATCTTTAAATTGAAAATTAAACATTAAGAAGTCAATGTTTGTAGGTTTTACAGTGACTCAAAAGGTGCAAATGAAATCTGGTGGGCTCGGGTCGGGGTTAGGCAGTGCGAGAGGAAGTTGTTGCGTACTTGAAACATGACGTTACCTGTTGAGGAGGGTAGGGTATCAGCTGATAATGAGGATAGCGGTTCCCGCCTTATAAAATCCGTAGGCTACGTAAGTTGGTTGGTTGGTTGGTTGGTTCTTAAGTTTAGGGGCTGCGACAACGCGGTCATGTAGCCCCGTGTATTTTGGGTGTGTGTAGAATCTGACTGATAACCAGTGATAATTGAGATTGACTGTATTAGTGTGTGTTATCTGTTTTTTTTAAGTACTGCAACTTAGATTTTTTCAAATAGTTCCTACTTTTGCCGCCAAGCACCACCGTCAACGACTACTAGGCCAAGTTCATAACTTAGCTACTAGACGCCACCGCAGTCGGCTCTTGGCAACGAACGTAGAAACCTAAGAGCTTTGTTTACATTCTTAACCTATACAATTTAGCTTCACACAGGTGTAATTAGTGGAAGGTTCTTTAACATGACATAAATCTATGACATGGGACCGCCGGCTTTACTTCCCCTCCGAAGGAAGGCATACTGAGGGATTTTAACGCTCTTAAAAAATCCGACGGCTTCGGCCGGGTTTGAACCCGCTGTCTTGGGCATAGAAGCTCAGCATGCTACCGACTACGCCACCGAAGCCGCCAGGCTACGTAAGTAAATTGTGTTTTTGTTGTTGATGTTGTATTGTGTAGCCTACTTTGTAAGTGTGGAAGTCATTGATTAATGTTGTTGGATAAAATAAACTCAGCCTTGGTGTGGAAGGATGTTTGACATCGCATGGTAATGTGTTGTCTCTCAAGCTCTGTCCTTCATACATGTCGCTCGGTCCTACCGAGATTTGAACACAGATTGACTGGTGAATGATTAGGATTACTATGCGGAGGGTTAATTTTCGTTTAAAACTTAAACTCCTTAACTTACTGAAGCTAAGTCATCGGGCTTCAAACGTTGCACCTCAGTTCAAATCTTGGTCAGTGCTCGTGAAATTTGTGCAGGTGAAAGTGGAGGCGGGCTAGTAGTCCCCGGCCTCTCCCTGCCAATTTAATTCGGCAATACTCATTGTCAATCATTTATCATTGTCCCAATGGGGTATCAGCGTGCCAACAGCAGCTGATGGTAAACCGTATAGTAATTGGCCAATACTGATTTAAAGTTCAACGACAAGGTTGTGGTAACATTCAAGGTCTAATTTTTGTCACCAGATGACAGACGTATCCTTTATCTTCCATTAGCATGGAGAATTTTCCCTCCATTAGCGGTGTTGTAAGTAGAGATGGGACTATCGACTACTTTTAACTATCGACTGACTAGTCATTCGTTGGTAGAAACTATCGACTAGATATTCGACTACTTTCAGTCGAATGGTTACCTGAATACGCATAGCTCTTAAAAGCGTGTCGTTTCATGTATTCGACTGAAAGTAGTCGCTTCTAGGCGGCGTACAAAGCACTGTAAGCCGTTACCCGCGGAGTTCTGTTGTACCAACAGATGAAAAACAAACTTCTCCCTAACCGACCTATTTTTGCAGACGTTAGTTTGGACTACGCGACACTCGGCAACATGCAATTGATCCAAGTTATTTATTTTTACTGTGCTTCGAATGGAGGTTGCGGCGTTGTGTATAGTGCAGCCATTATATCCAATGTTGCAATGAGTAAATGTTCCCCGATATTGGTATTGGCAACTCCAGCTATCTGATATGACATCTAGCGGTAAAAATGAGAAACTTACCAAGTAGGGTACATTTGTCACGTGGTGACTGTTTGTATAAATTATGGTTTCTTGTATTGGTAAGCAGATCGTGGTAAATTCTTGGTGTCTTTATACATAAGTAATAAGTTTTACTCGTTGATAGAGTGCAAAATGAGTAAAAGCAAAGTATATTGCTCAGTTTACGGCTGTAAGTCGATGTATAAGAGGGCAACGGATATAAGTTTTCATCACTTTCCAAAAGATGCAAATAGCGGGTTGGACCACTCACCACTACACACACTGACGACAGGACGGGTTGTTCACTGTTATGCCGAGCCAAGTCGCACCTAGACTGCCAAGCACAGTCTCGCCGAGCCAAGCCGTACCAAGACAGCCAAGCCTACACCAGCCGAGGACAGCCAAGCTTCGTCAGTCAGGTATCTTTCCCCGCTCCCTAGTTCATTTCCAATAACCCTACCAACCACCATAACCTCGCTCTGCGATATCCGAGCCATTCCACTACGAGTCATATAGGCCTAATTTGACTTCGCAGGGTAAATATCTACTCTGCAAGAACCAGTCCGATATTCAACACCAAACCTACCTGCTAACCATCCAACAAATCAAGCAATTCCTGTCTCCCCCGAGTTTTAATACAAGTTAAACTCATCCCTACCGACAGTAGTGGCTACGCTGGCTAAAGCGCAGTGTTAGGTCATGGGGCCAAGCTCTCTGCTGACTCTCTGAGGAGACCACACGAAAAAAAAAACTCATCCCTTCGCCCTACCAAGCAGCAAATAATTTCTAGAGTCTATGGTTCAGTGAGCAAACTCAAATATACGGTAGCTTTTAAACGTAACAGCGCCATGACTCGAACTGCTCAAAAACAAATACAAGCAGACAACCTATGCTTGATAATATGCAATTGGCACATAAAATCCAGTGGAACACACAAATTATATCACGTGTATCGCACAGTTATAAATGTATACAATTAAAAATAACACTGTCATTATTTTAGGGTCCACATTTACTGATTATAACCGAAAAATAAAAAGTGTTCCATATCAAACGCTTGTTATTGAGTATTTTTACCCTACTTGTCCAGACCGACCGCAGCGCCCCAAGTGTTAGTTTGAGTTGCCAATCTGTACGGTACATCGAGATAAGCCTAAGTGCGCCAACTGTGAGGGAACACATAAACTCTTCCATCCCTGCCCTCATTTCTTTGTCACTAACCCCCCCCCACACACACACACACACACACACAGCACGCCACTGCTTTGACACAGTTGTTAGGCCTGCTACAACTAATCTCAGCCATAACCCTGTAAACTACAGCTAAACCAAACCCAGAACCCCCTAATACACTTCATTTGCAGAGCAATAAAATCCATAAAACAACTCCGCAACAAGCTTCACAAAACCTAAATTATAAACGAAAAGACTACTCCACAAACACCAAAATCAGTAAACCTCCCTCATTTCAGCCACACTACACCTTAAACAGACATAGAAAGCATAGTCATGACCCCTTCATGGAGTAGACTATTGTCTAAACACGATCATGTCTCCTTCAACTTTACCGAAGACTTCATTAAATTCTATTAAAAATTCATAAACTCATTCCACAAATCTTAAAATCAGTATACATCCCTCATTTCAGTTACTCTATTCATTAAACAAACATAGAAGGCGTAGCCATGACCCCTTCATGGAGTAGGCTATTGTCCAAATCTGACCACGCATACTACAACCTTACTCTAATTCAAAATTACGGCCAAATGATCCATCTGACTGGGAGGCAAAGGTATTTACCGGCTTGCCTGGGATGATGGGCCACAAAACCGGTATCTGGAGCTCAAACATAACCTAAATATTGAATGCTTAACATTTCCAATAACTTGGACAACTGGATTTAGGCTATTTCATTGAAGGAATCAACGAACTGTATAAAACTATAGGCACCTACAGGTATACTTAACTTATTAATTAAAGCTCTACAATAAACATACATCACAATGAATTGTAGCATGAAGTTATCCTGAAGAAGTCGTTTGATTAGAACGACTACTTAAATTCGAATGATTCCATTCTCTTGGAATTAGTCGTTTGCCTACGACATGTTTCATTCGAATGATTTTCGACGATTGCTTTGGGATCAGTCGTTTACAACGACCACTTCAATTCGAATGATTCCATTCGCTTGGAACTAGTCGTTTGCCAACGACTTGTTTCTTTCGAATGATTTCCAACGATTGTTTTGGGATCAGTCGTTTGCAAACGACTTGTTTATGATACGGTGAGTAGTCGTTGAATTCATTCGACTGGTCAAGACCGACTACAATATCTCAGACCGTAACATCAAAACCAAGATGGCGGAAACCGTAGGGGAACAGCTGTAGCAACTAGCGGGCATGGCGCCATCGAAATAGCGGCAAATTCGAAGACAAACATTCGCATATTTGATTAAATTCCGCCAGAAATTACAGGTTTTTATGTAATAAGGCACAAATTCAATATGAAACCCTGACGTATTTCGCTACAAGCAACGAGAACAGACAGTAGCTAAAAATACAGACATAAATAAAGCAGAGGTAAGACATTACGTTAAAAAATGCAAATATTTCTAAATGGAACTACAATAATAGTCAACCAACAACAAAGTCAACCCCTGACACTATACAGCCCATGAAGGGCCTAGGCAAATATAAAATGCAAATATAAATGGTTGTTGCTTATATTAGGGGCTACGACGTCGTGGTCTTGTAGCCCCATGTATTTGTGTGTGGAATTTGTGTGATAACCTGTGTTATTGTTATGGCTGAACTAGTGTGTTTGTAAATTGGGTATTGTAGTGGGAAGGAAGCGGCCATGGCCTTAAGTTAGGAACCATCCTGGCATTCGCCTGGATTAGAAGTGGGGAAACCATGGAAAACCACTTCCAGGATGACTGAGGTGGGAATTGAACCCTCCTCTACTAAGTTGCTTCATGAGGCTGAGTGCACCCCATCCCAGCCCTCACATGAGAATTAAATTTCTTGGCAGAGCCGGAGAATCAAACCCGGACCTCCGGGACGACAGCCAAGAATGCTAGGCACTACACAACGAGGTGGTCTAAAACAGAATGGTACCACTGAACGAAAGTAGAACGAGCGATAATAATCTCTATAGTACATTAATTAGCCAAAATACCTTATGAAACAACGAGAAATAAATCAGGGAATGATGTTTTAAAAGATGCTTCCTCCTCCGCTGTATGTGACCCACCCAGCCATCCCAAATAGCATTGTGACTCACAATTTGGCTTTAGGAGAGAAAGATGCACAATCCAGGCAATTCGAAGTCTTCAAACTGAGATTGCGTCTACCCTGTCAGTACCGAAGGGAAAGTTACAATCCATATTCATTGACTACTCTAAAGCTTTTGACTCGATTAGCAGGAAGAAAATATTGGAAAAACTAGACAGACTATTGAGAGGTAACAGCTACACTAAACATCTCGTCAAAAGTATTTTAGGCTCTAACAATATAGTCATTAACGATGGCATTACAACATCAAGCCCAATTGAGCAGACTACAGGCATGCTGCTACAAGGAGACCCATTAAGCCCTCGTAATATTTATCACTGCTATGGCAGATAATATCACAGATATATTATCAGAGCGGGTAATCTCATTTATATACGCAGATGACATGGTGCTCGCTTCAAGTTCACAGGTCGAATTGCAATCTGCTCTCGACCCCTTTGAATTATGGGTGTTACACAATGACCTTAGGTTAAACAGAAACAAGACTAAATCTATGACCTTTAGGAAAGGGGGAAAGCCAGCAATTTTCCACATTGCAGGAAAACCGCTTGAGGGTGTACCACATTACAAGTAGTCCTACTTAGGTCCTACATTAGTCAACTGACAATGTTTTCACACTGCAAATCAAGGATAGACCCAGCGTCACTACCAAAGCCTTCAACGACATAAAACATTTGACTAAGCTATCTATAAAAACAGCCTTAAAACTTTTGCGGTTAAATGTTACCCGTATTGTGACTTATGGACTGGAGAGCATTTGGACACATTTAAATATGAAGTATTTGGAACAATATGGAGAAACTGAAGGCGACTTACATAAAGAAGGCCTTGGGTTTATCAAAGTATACACCTTCAAGACCGGTGTAAGAGGTGACTCGCGAGGTTTATAATGTAGAAGAACTCAGACTTCAAATGCTGCTACCTTCTACTCCAGGATATGTAAAACTCATGGACACACTAGAGCCAAAGAACATTGGTAGGATTTTTGCGCCACGGACACTATGATTTTTGACGATTGGAAGAGTGGGGGGTGGGGGGTGCGAGCTGAGACCATTGAACTGTCGGTACTATTGGAACAACTCCTCCCATGGTAACCCTCGCTGAAAACTGCTTCCTGGTGCACTGCCAGGCGTAACTAGTCGCACCAAAAACTGTCATACCATTTAACTCTAGGTTGCATGTCAGCTCATATGTCGTGATTCTTTTCATATATTTGAACGTACGTACCTCTGTGCAACGTTATATGTATGGTATTTTCCAATAATACGGTAGGTTTACGGTCTACTTTATTTCGAAGTAGCCTATTCTGCGTTTATGGATATGTCTTACATCAAATTTTGACATAGGCCTAAATAGCACGTATGACAAATACACGTAGGCCCTATTGTAGGTTATAAGTTATTAAGTTAGTCACAGAATTATAACCTACGTCTAGCTTATATTACAGATTTCCATGGAAACGCCCAGATGTAGGCCTATTAAAGAAATGGGTTATAGCTGTGAAAACTTTTATAAACATGCTACTTGTTTCATTCAAATAGAAACAAACCACTGCTTAAAGATGATGCGGTACCTGCAATTTCCCACAGCATCGGCTCCAGCCACCCAAGAAAAGACCGAGAGTTATTGAACGACAAGTAGCCTAATATTTACTGTTACTTTCTTCATCAGCATAGGCATAAAATTTCACATTTTCCAGTATACTTTTATGATGTCAGTCTTGGAGACGATAAAAATAATTCGGCTTAAGGGATCTTCCCTGCAGGACCTGTTCGTTTGCTGTATGACTTATGTGAGGTCGAAGTTTCGACCTGCTTCGAAGAAAAAGAAGCTTGTAGTTTTTACGTGACCGTTAATCTTGTGATCATGAGCCAAGGGACCTCCATTTTACGTGGAATCCGAACCACAGGACATGGCATTTCACTTCCAAAATCTCACTTGCAATGACCGTGAATCAAACCTGGTCCACCTTGGTGAGAGGTGAATAGCTTGACCACTGCACCACCATGCCCCATTGCTTTGAAGAATATTGAACATGTGGTTGTTTTGTATAAATAAAGCAGGCTATGTATTTTTGTTCACCAAGCATCTATTTAATTGTTTAGTTATAGGCTTATGCATATTCACACACATATGAATGTTGAATACCAATTAACATACTTTTTCTTCTTTATTGTTAGTCATTACCAGCCTAACCTTATTTTTATTTTATTTTAATGTATGTACGACTTGTATTTTTTGCCAGTAGGCCTATAACTTAGTTATTGTGTATGCTGCCTTTGATCTAAGGATAAAATGATGAACAATCAGGCTGCAATATAATATTTAATGTTGGCATATATTCCTAGCCATTTCAAGTATCAAATTACTATGATATTTTGAAATATGTATTTCGGCGTAAGTTCAGTTTAGTTTACCATTCGCCTAAATGTTCAAAAGTACCTCTTTTACTTGTATCTCGTCGTACATATGTAGGCCTACATCATCCTTTTGTTCGTATACGTCAAACGTGAGATCACGGTGACGTCACTGATCTCCCTAAATATTCCCCAGATATCGGTGTATCGGAAGGTATAGTTCAACCGAAGATACCATGCTATATTCTGCACATTAAGACATGAATCTTTGATATTCCTAGGGAATAACAATTAGTTTACTGTATGATTTTAGATTTTATTCATTATATGCATGGGCATTGGCTGCAATAAACCCCTTATTATTATAGGCTATAGGTGAATTTCCAGCTGTGGATGCCATTATTCACATCAACCATCGTCAGAACAGTACTGCCAACCTCACCATTACGGTACTAGCCGCACCAACACTCGACCATTCTAACCTACGTTTTGTCCAATCCAATGGTTACAGCCTAACACGTCCAGATCAATGGTTTTGTATCAATCTGCCCCGATAGCTGCGCGCAATCAAAGCCGCAGCCTTCGATTTGTCCAATCCAATGGTTTTTTTTACAATGGTTACAGCTTAACGCATCCAGAACAATGGTTTTTGACAATGGTTATAGCCTAACGCGTTCCGATGACTGCCTTTTTTTTAACAACAGTGATCTGCTAATAGATGTAGTCTCCTCCGTTGTCTATAACTCACCCACCATCCCAATTTATAACACGACTTAGGCCTATATAGTGAAATTTCAGTTGTGTCGGCCAGTGGGCGTGGCTTATTTGACAAATAAGACATTGCCAACCCTATGTATAGGTAAACACGGCCGTAGGTTGTTTGTTTTGAGCGTAGAGAGCTGTGAGATCGCACTCGCTTCTATCTGTATCGGGACATCCTGAACTAACTCCAACAGATGGCGCATAAGTACTCTCATTAGTACTTCATTTCAAATAGCATTTGCCAATAACACACAATTGATGTTACAAACTCTTTAAAATGAAAATTTACTGTATTATGAACTTGTCATTCTTCAAATTCGATGTGTATAGAATTCCAACGGACATACATTCTATCTTATTAATGTTTTTAATACAAAAACAAACCTAACCAGCAACTAACGCCCCAGTCCCCCTTGCTTGTGGTAGCCTACTAACAGTAATTTTCGGCCAGGCAGTAGGCCTACCTAACCTAGTAACAGACATAAATGTATATACAAAAACAAACCTAATTTGGGGATAACTCCCCAGGCCCCCTAGCTTGTGATAATAACAGGAGCATAATTCTATTTACATACCTGTTGCATTTAAAATCACTGCTTCCATCAGATTACAGTACCCACTTGAGTTTTTTCCACAAGCACACAAAGATTATTGATTCATGATTCTTATAGAATATATTTACACTTTAAGAACTTGACACTTTAGAAGACACT
The DNA here is from genome assembly GCA_946902985.2 of Meconema thalassinum. NCBI lineage: Eukaryota > Metazoa > Arthropoda > Insecta > Orthoptera > Tettigoniidae > Meconema > Meconema thalassinum. The sequence continues at coordinate 175,503,792 of OX336398.1, read as the reverse complement.
GACACTGCTGGTATGTCATTAAAACTACCATCATCTACTTTAACAAACAGGAGTTGTGTAGGACGGTTGATTTGGGAAAATTGTCGAAATGGTATCAGGGGTTAGTATGGCAATTTTCATAACCACAAATTTAGGTTCGAAATGTTTAAGTTAACAAATACAACTGTTTTAACTTCGAAAATGATCCCGGTGAATATTTCTCATCCACTTCTCTTTCAAAGAGTTGTCTTAAGGAAATTTAAAAGTTGAAGTATCTTCAGCAGTATTAAATTTACAGGCAGGTACACAGTAATGACAATAAACAGCCAATGCTTCTCACATTACGTATCTTCGGCATTTATAATTATTCACAGTGCACTTCACTACTTAAGGTACACTATTACAATATATAACAGCTCGAAATCACTTGAAATATGCGACATTTGAACGAAATTCTCGCAGCAGACCCACTTAAATGTTGGTTGACCAAATGTAAACAATCCCCTACGATTACCGCCATTTTCTACGATTTCGATAGTGGCATTATGGTCTGATTTATTGTAGTCGGTCTTGGACTGGTTTTTAACTATCGACTAATTCGACTGTTTTCAGTCGACTGCTGCCCGTCTCTAGTTGTAAGTTCAAAATGGCGGCACTCATTTGACACAGTATTTAATATCGTGGCATTTCTTGTGAATTTATCTAGCGTCTGTACCTACTTGGGACATTCACATATGTTTTCGTTATTGTCCTGAACACCAGGTAAAGTTATTGAGGTGCATTAAGTTACTGAGCAATGAGTTAATGTTATAATTGGTATGAGACATTATTGTAGTGAGTGTCCACCACGAGAGTGACCAATAACTATAGGTGAAAAAATTCCATAATGCTGCTATTGGCCACCCCGGCTTTATAATTCATGGTATTCAAGCTTGAAGCTTCTTATATGATCAGAATATTAATGGTTGGTTGGTTCCTCAGTTTAGGGCCTGCGACAACGCGGCCATGTAGCCCCTGTACGGTACTTTGGGTGTGTGTAGAATCTGTCTGATAACCGGTGTTAATTGTGATGGCTGTCTTAGTGTGTATTATCTGTGATTCAGGTAAGGACTGCAGACGATCAATTTCAAGTAGTTCCTACTATTGCTACCAAATGCTACCGTCAACGACATCTAGCAGCGAACTTGGTTACTAGATGCCACCGCAACCGGCACCTGGTGGCGAACGTTGGAACTGCAATCTAACCTACAAATCTAGCTTCACACAGTTGTAGTTAGTGGAAGGTTCTTTTACATGCCATACATCTATGACATGGGCCCGCCGGCTTTACTTCCCTCCGAAGGAAGGCATAATGAGGGATTTTCAACGCTCTTAAAGAATCTGACGACTTCGGCTGGGTTTGAACCCGGGATCTTGGTCATAGAAGCTCAGGATGCTACCTATTGCGCCAACGAAGCCGCTAGAATATCAATATTCATTTGCTTATGTGATAAAAATGCCCTATATAGTCATTGGCCTCCCGGCCAAAACAAATTATCTTTAGATTGGCCCCTTGTTGGTTCTTTTTAAAATGCTTAAACATTCAAAATGCGATTCTGCTGCTGTGGAAGCAGCAATATTGGAAATACACGATGATCCCAATAAATCTCCAAGAGATATGGCCTACCGCGAACTAGTCTTCATTTTAAACTGAAAAACCATGTTCACAAAGATTCTTTCGGTTCATCACCAGTTCTCACAATGAAATAGGAGGATACTTCAGTGAAGTGGACATTTAAGCTTTCTAGGTGGATTCTTGAAATTGTATGGGAAGGTTTTCCGAAAAATGGAGAAGACATTTTCTGCATTCAGAATGTTTCGACATTAAATTAATCCCTCTCAGGGACAACCACCCAGGTGAAGGCTGGCCGATGGTAATAGAACATTACTGTTATGTTCACTCTTCAGTCTGTGGGATGACTGACATGCTACCCGATGATTGTCTATTCTTATCAAAGAATTCCTGAAAATGTTTTCAGGATCTGTTTCTAAAGAATGGGGAAACGTTCGAAGTGACAGTGGGTGGATGACTTGCGAGGTATTCTTTGAAAACATAGCATAGGTGTTTCACCCCTTTCTTGTGTTGGAAGTCTGAAGGTATAACACTGCCTGTACTATTGTTTGTTGACGGACATAAACTTATCAGATAAGTGTCTTGTGCCATGATTTACAGATAGAAATAATTGCGATGTACCCAAATGCTACACTTATCTTACAATCAGTCGATGTTGCTGTTTCGTCCCATCAAAATATGCTGACGAAAGGCAGTGCATGATTGGTATGCTAACCATCCAGGTTAGGTTCTAAACAAACTGTCATTTGCTCCCCTGCTGAAGGATGTAGTTGAGTCTGCCGCCAAACATGAAACACTGGCAAAAGGTTTTAAAGTACGTGGTCTTTGCCTGTTAAATCTTGATGAAGTGGATTTCTCCAAATGTCATGGTAAATCAACTGTGACAAAGGCACTGATGAGCGGCTTCGGTGGCGTAGTTGGTAGCATGCTGAGCTTCTATGCCCAAGATAGCGGGTTCAAACCCGGCCGAAGCCGTCGGATTTTTTAAGAGCGTTAAAAATCCCTCAGTATGCCTTCCTTCGGAGGGGAAGTAAAGCCGGCGGTCCCATGTCATAGATTTATGGCATGTTAAAGATCTTTCCACTAATTACACCTGTGTGAAACTAAATTGGATAGGCTAAGAATGTAAACAACGCTCTTAGGTTGCTACGTTCGTTGCCAAGAGCCGACTGCGGTGGCGTCTAGTAGCTAGTTCTGAACTAGGCCTAGTAGTCGTTGACGGTGGCGTTTGGCGGCAAAAGTAGGAACTATTTGAAAATTCAAAGTTGCAGTCCCTACTTGAATTAAAAAACAGATACACACACTAATACAGTCATCACAATTAACACCGGTTATCAGACAGATTCTACACACACCCAAAGTACACGGGGCTACATGACCGCGTTGTCGCAGCCCCTAAACTAAGGAACCAACCAACCAAAGGCACTGATGGAGCTTGAATAATGTCCCAGAATGATGGAAATATTTCGAGTGTGCTCATGAATTGCGACACATTATGCAGCATTGTAGGAGCTGAAAAATTGAAACTTTCAATACCGGTAACAGCAAGGTACGCTTCTGCAAGAAAGCTTTGAGTATTTCGCCTCTTTGTTGATATTTTAAGAAAGAGAAGGACTTCAGGCCATCGTCAGACGGTGAATCAAGCAATTCAGCAAGTGTCATGATTCAGTGTAACAGCTGTTCATCCAATCTGCAGGCTAGGGTACTGATTGCCAAGCCACTAGAGGAACTCCTGAGAGAAGGGATAAGAAATATCAGTGGTAAACTGACTTTAAATGATTCACACTTCAGCCAAGTTAGAGCAGGAGCAGTGGGATGTACCTATACACAGGAAAGGGAGAGAAGGAGAAGAGTTTGACTAGCACCAATAACTCAGTAAAGAAGAGACCCCGTTTCGACCATATGGTAGAATTTCTTGTTTGGCCTGTAACTCCAAAACGGAAAGGAGCGAAGATCACAGACAACCATTTGGTGTGACATCAAAAAAATATCGATATTATGTTTGATAAGAAGCGTCTTGCTAAATTCACCGTAGATGAAGAAAAAGAAATGCGGAAAATGAAACGTGCCGAAACGAAAGAGAAAAGGAAAATAAGACAAGTGACAGATGCAAAATTAGTTAGTTAGTTAGTTAGTTATTGTTGTTTTAAGGGGCGGAACTACGAGGTTATCTACCTCTAAGATGCAAAATTAAAAGGAAATGTTTTCAAAATATGGAAGTGATACTGTATATCGTGCTGCATCTGGCATCACAGGATCACAAATGGGAGTGATTGCTGCAGTTCGTTTCACGAAAGATGCATCCCTAATAACCACAAAAGGCACAATCCCTTGGCTGAGGATGACGATGGCTTCCTTTGCTATTTCTGATACAATGTGAAATGAGCCAGCGAAATTGAAGATTCAGTTACATTAGTCTTCATGATGGTGTACTTGATGATGCTGTAGGTGAACTATATAAACTAGTTAACAATGCAATCTAACACTGTGATCCTATGAAAGAACAGTATAATATCACATACGAGCAGAATAACTTAGTACAACTTGAGTAGTAAACATTTCGACTGGCCAATTACTGTCAGAAGTACTTTTTTGCATACTTGTAATGGTTTCGCTATGCTCCACGTTGAGCGTACAAATGTAATGGTTTCTATAGCCCTCACTGTTGGGATGACAAATGAAACGTTATTTCCTTACTAAGATATGTTGTTTTAATGGGCGCCAAGACCTCAACGCTATGTTGAAATCTAAATTTATATTTAACAACGTCTAGCTCTAGTAGAACACCTTCAAGAATCTATTCACTCAGATCGTGGTATGATTTGATCATTAACCCAACAAACAATTGTATCAGGAGAAGGAATTGGTCTATATCTAATGCTACCTACTGAAAGCAAAGATTGCATGGTAAAAGAAATGAATTTATTATATAAAACAAGTTTTGCAAAATTAATAATAATAATAAGTTTAAAATTTAAATTGGAGCTTTGCGATTTGAATATTACCGCTAGAAAATTACGTGAAAACGAATTCGGATAAATTACTGATTTTATTCTTATTCCCAAGCTATGAAGTTACTGAATACTGAATATAAAACAAAGAGAAACGAGAGATTGCGTAGTTCTGCGTCATTCGCGCTTACCGCTGGAAATTGCCGAGGCATTTCCCTCGTACTGGATGATGAAGAGAGCTTCCCACTGTCTCCTGGACGTCGTCATCTTCTTCGTTAGTTGATGATATACTCGTAGATGTAATCACTTTATGGTCCGAACATCGGAGCCAAACACTCGTACAACCACACTGATTAAGTTTTACAAAGATAGTCCTCCACTGAACATCGGAGCCACTCACTCGTGCAACCACACTGGTTAAATTTTACAACGAAAGGCCTCCTCTCCACGGCGCGCAAACACTATATGCACTCGTCACATCCCCTCTCCGGAGCCGACTTCCACCTAACGTGGTCCTCACTGATTGGCTGTGCCACCCCGCTACTCCCCTCCTTAGGCTCAATACACACGGCGCGCGGATGATGTCGTTTGCCGTTCCAGACTATTTCGCCTTTTCTTGACGCTGCAACCCAGGCTTGCGACATGCTTCTTGACAAGAATAAGCCAGTATCTGAATTCCCAATAAGTCATCTCTCTCATAATACCCTAACTGCCAAAACTCCGTAAAATTCCGTAATCATATAATTTTCTATGATAATGTTGTTCGTAATAATTTGCTTGATAGTGTTTTCTATGACATAGAAAACCTATCTGTATGCTTATACTTTTATAAAATGCTCCAAAAAATACCTTAATAATAATAATAATAATAATAAGTTAATAATAATAATAATAAATTAACATGAAAACTTCTCTTGGCTGAACAATTTACCGCGTAAATAAATATTGAATGGCTTCCTACTGACTTATGCCAGTGGCGTAAAATCCCCTCGAAAAACACGTTACATACTTACAAATAAATTAATGTGTAAATTTGTGTAAATTAGTAATATTATTTCATCACACCTGTGCCGGTCCTTCCTGTATATCTTCTATATATATATATATAAAGCTCAATGTTTGGCTGTCTGTCTGTTTGTCTGTTATGTATACAAATCCACACCGTTTCACCGATATGAACCAACATTTGTATACTTACCCTTTGAAACCCTGCGGGTAACCCTGTCCACTTGAAATTTCCGAAAAACCACCCCATTCCCTGCATTTAGGCCCTTTGGCCCAAATCTACACCGTTTCACCGATCTCGACCAAAGTTTGTATACTTACCCTTTGTAACCCTGTGAATAACACGGTCCACGTAAAATTTCTGACTGACCACCCCATTTCCTGCATTAAGGCCCTTTGACAAACATCTACACCGCTTCACCGATCCGAACCAAAAATTGTATACTTACCCTTTAGAACCCTGCGGGTAACCCTGTCTACTTGAAATTTCGGACAGACCACCCCATTTCCTGCATTTAGACCCTTTGACAAACATCTACACCGCTTCACCGATCTGAACCAAAATGTATATATATAAAGCTCAATGTTTGTCTGTCTGTCTGTTATGTATACAAATCCACACCGTTTCACCGATCTGAACCAAAATTTGTATACTTACCCGTTGGAACCCTACGGGTAACCCTGTCCACTTGAAATTCCCGAAAAACCACCCCATTCCCTGAATTTAGGCCCTTTGGCCCAAATCTACACCGTTTCACCGATCACGACCAAAGTTTGTATACTTACCCTTTGTAACCCTGTGAATAACACGGTCCACGTAAAATTTCTGACAGACCACCCCATTTCCTGCATTTAGGCCCTTTGACAAACATCTACACCGCTTCACCGATCCGAACCAAAAATTGTATACTTACCCTTTAGAACTCTGCGGGTAACCCTGTCTACTTGAAATTTCGGACAGACCACCCCATTTCCTGCATTTAGGCCCTTTGACAAACATCTACACCGCTTCACCGATCTGAACCAAAATTTGTATATTTACCCTCTGGAACCCTGCGAGTAACACTGTCTGCTTTAAATGGTGGACAGACCACCCCATTCCCTGCATGTAGGTCCTTTTGCAAAAATCTACACCGTTTCACCGATCAGAACCAAAATGTGTATACTTACCCTTTGGTACCCTGCGAGTAACACTGTCTGTTTGAAATTGCAGACAGACCACTCCATTCCCTACATTTAGGCCCTTTGGCCCAAATCTACAAAGTTTCACCGATCTCAACCAAAATTTGTATATTTACCCTTTGTACCCCTGTGAATAACACTGTCACTTAGCCTAATATTTCGGACAGACCACCCCATTTCCTGCATTTAGGCCCTTTGGAAAAAATATACACCGTTTCACCTATCCGAACCAAAATTTGTATACTTACTCTTTGAAACCCTGCGGGTAACCCTGTCCACTTGAAATTGCGGACAGATCACCCCATTCCCTGCATTTAGGCCCCTTGGCACAAATCTACACCGTTTCACCGATCAGAACCAAAATGTGTATACTTACCCTTTGGTACCCTGCGAGTAACACTGTCTGCTTGAAATTGCGGACAGACCACTCCATTCCCTGCATTTAGGCCCTTTGGCTCAAATCTACCCCGTTTCACCAATCTCAACCAAAATTTGTATATTTACCCTTTGGAACCCTGCGAGTAACACTATCACTTAAAATTTCGGACAGACCACCCCATTTCCTGCATTTAGACCGTTTAGCACAAATCTACACCGTTTCACCGATCTGAACCAAATATTTCATACTTACCCTTTTGACCCGACAAGTAACACTGTCCACTTGATATTTTGGACAACCCTCTCCTTTCCTTATATTTAGAACAACAGACAAATGGATCTTAAAAACCACGTTTAAGGTGCTAGAACTATTCATGTCCGTAGTAGTGTAACTGTAAGAATATTTTATTAAGTCTATTATTGGCTGGCAATGCGGGCTGTATCACGTCACCCCTACCAGTGTTCTGGTGCAGAATTGTGATAATAATTACATCTTAATCTGCTTATAAATGGCAGTCACAGGGACTAATAAGTTCAAAAAGATTTCTTATTAGGCCCTTAAAACAGTTATCATCTTGAAAATATTATGCCTCTGTATAAGTGCCATGGTGTTGGTGCAATACATTGAGGTTATCAGCGACTATAAGCGTTGTTGCTTTCAAATATACCTTCATTTATTCCGCACCTTATCGTTCAGTGCTATGTGACGATAAATGCCATTTTTGCTCCCGGTACCTCAGGAGCTTGGGCCAGCCGACGTTTTTCCAAACTGCTCTGCATATTTTCCTACGGCACTATGCGACAAGAGACGACACTATTGGTGTCTATTTTTCTAACAGCTAATGAGATATAGGCCCTAGGCAGTGTCTTTTAGTTCACTGCCTCCTCTTTCTAATCATATCTTTCAATTCGATTGTAAATTATATATGTCAGTACAGTAGTTAGCAAATAGCCGTTTCCCTATTCACTACTATCATTATATTACGGGAAAATGACCTGAATGTTACGTCAATTAGACTGTAGACTACTACTTATCACCCCCACTACCACATCCACCATCACAAAAAGTTATATTATTTATTATCTGTTAGATTTAATATCATTTCTGTAGAAAATTAGTATTCATTATCATCCATAAAACAAATAAATCCTCCGGGCGAAGCCGGACACTACTGCTAGTATATATATAAATCAATGTTAGGTGATAGTTTGTCTGTGTGTCTCCTATGCGTTCATATACCATTCATCCGATTGTGATGAAATTTGGGTGAGTTGTTTGTATGCACTCCAGGGAAGGTTTCTGGCTACAAATTATTTATGTTACACGAAAGGGTGAAGGACTTAACAGGAAGCCTTAAATCCCGCCCACAGTAACCCAATTGCACAATCTGTATACTAATTTTAGACGCCGCAATGCCATGTGTGAGAATGGCTTGCTGATACATCGCGAGGTGACATGCTGTCTCACCACAGTTGTTATGCAGCCGATTATCTTTTATTTTTTTATTTTTACCAGCTGGCGTGGGTTAGTGGTAAAGTGCAGTTCTTAAAATTTAACACAAGCTTGGCTGCCGGTTCGAATTCGGTCATGGTGCGCGAATCGTTTCAAGTCTCTTATGCGTTGCGTTATCCAGCTTCGGTGGCGTAGTTGGTAGCATGCTGAGCTTCTATGCCCAAGGTAGCGGGTTCAAACCCGGCCGAAGTCGTCGGATTTTTTAAGAGCGTTAAAAATCCCTCATTATGTCTTCCTTCGGAGGGGAAGTAAAGCTGGCGGGCCCATGTCATAGATTTATGGCATGTAAAAGAACCTTCCGTCGCCTCCGTAGCGTAGCGGTCAGCCTGGTTAGCTGCCGCCCCGGAGGTCCTGGGTTCGATTCCCGGCTCTGCCACGAAATTTGAAAAGTGGTACGAGGACTGGAACGGGGTCTACTCAGCCTCGGGTGGCCCAAATGAGTAGAGGGGGTTCGATTCCCCCTCAGCCATCCTCGAAGTGGTTTTCCGTGGTTTCCCACTTCGTCTTCGGGCAAATGCCGGGATGGTCCCTACCGTAAGGCCACGGCCGCCTCCTTCTCTCTTCCTTGCCTATCCATCGCAATCTTCCCCTCCCTTCCCTCATGAGGCCCCTGTTCGCTTTGCAGGTGAGGCCGCCTGGGCGAGGTGCTAATCCCACCTCACCAGTTGTATCCCTTCCGATTAGATGTTCCCAGCTCTAGGACACTGCCTGGATAGGTGATAGGGGTGAGTTCCCTCGCTGAGTCCCTGGGAGCCACCACCCTGGAGGGTAAACACGATAAAAAAAGAACCTTCCACTAACTAAACTTGTGTGAATCAAAATTTGTAGGTTAGGTTTGATTAATGTTCTTAAGTTCCAACGTTCGTCACCGAGCGCTGGTTGCGATGGCATTTGGTAGCGAAAGTAGGAACTACTTGAAAATATCGTCTGCAGTCGTTACTTGAATTAGAAACAGATAATACACACTAATACAGCCTTCACAATTAACACTGGTTATCAGAAGATTCTACACATACCCAAAAGTACATGGGGCTATATGACCGCGTTGTCGCAGCCCCTAAACTAAGGAACCAACCAACCAACCAACCATCCCTTATGCGTTCATATACCATCACCGATTGCGATGAAACTTGGATGAGTTGTTGTGTTCACTCCAGGGAAGGTTTCTGGCTTAGTAAATACATTTTACAATAGGTAGCGCACGAGCAGATTCAACAAATGAGTGACGGCGTGCTAATCGTTTCAAGTCCCTAATGCGTTCATATACCATTAATCCGATTGCGATTAAACTTACGTGAATTGTTGTGCACACTCCAGGAAAGGTAATTACAATAGGTAGTGCACGAGTAGAAGTTTTCTGAATTAGAAAATGCATTTTACAATAAATGCCGGCCCCGTGGTGTTGGGGTAGCGCACCTGCCTCTCACTCGGAGGCCCCGGGTTCGATCCCCGGCTCCATCAGGGATTTTAAAACTGATGTGAGGGTTGGAACGGGGTGCACTCAGCCTCGTGAGGACAATTGAGTAGCTGTCTGACAGTGAGACAGCGCCCGATCACGAATACCAAGATTAACGGCCGAGGGGACCCGACGCGCTGATCACGCGTCACCCCAATATCTGCAGGCCAAATGGCTGGGCAGCGGTCGCTTGGTCGACCTTAGCCCGTCATGGGCTGGATAGTGCGAGGGGTTGTTGACCTTTTGGTTGATTTTACAATAAATGGCGTACGAGTCGTTTCAACAAATGAACTTCGATGAACATTTGTGCACGCCCCAATGTATTTGGTATGTAACTACGCAAGGACCGGGAACCCCACACGTCTGTTATCATAGGCTATAATTATCGTCATCCATGCGATCCACATTCCTCCCGGATTCACGGAGCTGGGACCTGAGCAGTACGCTAGATGCAAAGAGTATCGGCCTGAGCCAGCAAATAAGGTTGATACTAGGAAGATATTAAAGGGAGAAATCTGAATTACCTACATCAGCAAACTACCTAGATGTTACGAAATTACAATTCAAACCCTTTTTTTTTTTTCATTTTTTCTTGGGCTGGCTACGTGGCTCAGCGGAAACGTTCTCGCCTGCTGTGACCAAGGTTTCAGGATTGAGTCGTGGCGCAGCCAGTTGGCATTTGAGGGTGCGCAATTATGAGGAGTACGTGTCAGTAGATTTACTGCCTCGTTAAAGATCCCCTTCGGGCCAAAATTCCGTCACCCTGGCGTCTCGACCGTGAATCGTTTCAAGTCCTTTAAGCGTTCATATACCATCACCGATTGCGATGAAAGTTGGGTGAGTTGTTGTGTGCACTCCAGGGAAGGTTTCTGGCTTAGTAAAACCATTTTACAATAGGTAGCGCACGAGAAAATTCAACGAATGAGTGACGGCGCGCGTATCGCTTCAAGTCCCTTATGCGTATAAAAAAGAAAGTCAACCCCTGGCACTATACAGCCCATGAGGGGCCTAGGCCGACCAAGCGACCGCTGCCCAGCCATTTGGCCTGCAGATATTGGGGTGACGCGTGATCAGTGCATCGGGTCCCCTCGGCCGTTAATCGTGGTTTTCGTGATCGGGACGCTGCCTCACTGTCAGACAGCTACTCAATTGTCCTCACGGGGCTGAGTGCACCCCGTTCCAATCCTCACGTCAGTTTAAAATTCCCGGCAGAGCCGGGAATCGAACCCGGACCAAGGTTGCAGGATCGAATTCTTGATATAAAGCCTCACTAGCCTGACCCCAGCCAGGCATATATTCCTTCCTGTAGCCCCTAGGAATGTTTTACTTAGCAGCTTTGATTACAAGTCAAAATTCGTCATAGTTGCTTGACGTCGATTGTAAGTTCTTCACAGCTAAGTTCGAGTCAAGTTTTTTTGAGAATGCTTCCCAATTAGCACGTTGAAAGTTCCATCTGGGCAAAGGCATTGAGTTCACAAGAGGAATTTTCAACCAATTTCCACCATAACAAGTCGGTGTTGACTGTTCGGGAAGTATGACAGAACAGTTCGAGTGGTGTGAAATGGTTGATCCAGAAGGGTCTTTAGACACGAATATCAAGTCTGGGTTGTAATCCCTACCCCAGCGTGCAGAAAGGAAAGTGCTCTTGTCCTTTACATCAAAGACCAAATACATGTTGGAAGTTTCTGCCCATTGAACCAGTGTCTCGCCATTCACATCTACGGTGTCATAACGCCATTTCGTGTGATGGCTGTTGAAGTCTCCAGTGTACACACAAGGGTGGTCAGAAACCGGCAGTACCTTAGGAGCCCAATTCACACATGGGGGCTTGTAACAGATTGACTATTTTTAAATCATATATCTGGAGTACTTTTGTGTAGATGTAGTCATCCTCTGGGAATTCAATTACTTGTACTCAGTTTAAACTGGACTAGATCCTAAGTCGGTATTCCATATTGAGGATGATGTATAGCTTTAACCAGTGTATATCCCGACATGGGTCCTCTTTACTGGAGATCCTGCTCATGTTCGGTGTGCGTTTCTTGAATGTTGACAACATCAATGTTAAGGTTATACAGTTGTTTCTGTAGATACTCACATTTGGCAGAACTTATGCCTTCAATGATAAGCTGCATAATGCGGACTAAGTGTTCATCGACTCTAGTTTGATAGTTCTGAGAAGAACATTTTTTTCTTATACTGGACATATCGTATTTCACCTTTAATGCTGCTGCTCGCTTACAAGGGGAGGATACGATGCATGGGTCACCGATTCGAACCATCTTTAGTACACGTGTAGGGCATGACCAAGCGTATATCAGGTGCAAGTAGTTAGGTGCGCTTCTCAGCTGTTTCCGAGAATTTAATTAATTGCAATTACAGTGCGGCGTCTATGTGCGTTGTACGCTATCATGAAGCCAATGAGCGCGTGGTGCAGCGGTAAGAGCCCTGTGTCGTAAGCGCGGGATCCCTGGATCGAATCTCACCGGTGGGCTTTTGTAGTGTGTTGTTTTTGTAAACATTGGCAATTTGCTTAACTGTAGGTGTCGTGAATAACGTTTATTTTGCAGTCAATTGTAATAACGTGTTATGTGAGCGGGAAAAGAGATTCTGAAATCATCGTATGGCGGTCTACGTTTGTGGCATTACATAATAGTATCGGCATTGCAAATACTGTTCATTAGTATTTTACACGGTCAGGTGTATTCTATTATATGTGTACATTTATACATTGAAGGCCCAGTCTGTTCCGTTCATTGCACGGCTGTGAACCATCAGACCACCCCGTACCCCGCAAGCAGTGACTCATGCTATGGGTATTGGTTGGAAATTGCCAATGGTTACAAAAAAAAAGATACACAATATACTGCAAAGAATCACTGGTGGGATTAGATCCAGCGATCCCACGCTTGCGAAGCAGGTCTTTTGCCGCTGCACCACGCGCTCGTTGAATTCTTGCTTGCGTACAACGCACATAGACACCGCACTGTAATTGCAATTAATTAATTTCTCGGAAACGGCTGAGTAGCGCACCTTACTACTTGCACCCGGTATACGCCTGGTCATGTCCTACACGTGTACTAAAGATGGTTCGAATCGGTGACCCATGCATCGTATTGTTACGTTCCGTGAGTAAAATTATAAATTAATTTATCTCTTCCTAAATCTGATATTTATTCATCACACTTTCAAATACAATCGCCACATTTTATATCTTCACAAACATACCTAGGGGCTGTAGAATCAGTTACATTCAAGGACTTACTTCTGAAACATCCACTTTGCTGAAAGAATACCAAGACCTATTCAGAAATGATCCTTTCAGTGACTAAACTATCCACAGCGGACAGCGTGTGATTTCTTCCATTTCAGAATCCAAACGCAATCAGTGGAGTAAATTAATGGAAGAGTTGAATATGGGAAGAAACAGTTACAACGCATGGAGATTACTTAGACACCTTAGTAATGATTCTACTAAGACCACAGTACATAATAACGTTTCTGCAAACCTAATTGCAAGCCAGCTTGTGAAGAGTGGCAAACCAGGTAAAGCTGGAAGTGAATCAAGACAAAGACAAGCAATACTGACTAATCAGGGAAGCAGTATTCTCTTTAACCGGTTTGCTATGGAAGATCTAAATAGAGCGCTGAATAAGTGCAAGGTGGCAGGTCTTTATGACATTTGCATTGAGCAACTCAAAAATGTTGGTCCTACCAGTAAACAGTGACTTTTGGACTTATTCAACAACTGCATCAACAGTTGCAAAATCCCTAAATTGTGGAGGAAAACAAGAGTTATTGCAATACTTAAACCTGGCAAGAATGCAAGTGATCCGAAGAACTACCGACCAATTTCTTTGCTATGTCATTTATACAACATCTTAGAAAGAATGATTCTGGACTGACTATCTAAAAGGGACCCTTTGCTGATAACAGAACAAGCCGGCTTTCGGCCAGGGAGAAGTTGTACTTCCCAAGTTCTGCACCTCACACAGTACATAGAAGACAGTTTAAAAAAAAAACTAAGTCACTGGAGTAGTTTATGTTGACCTAGGCGTACTTCATCCTGTCGCTAGCATTTCCGAGGTTCCTTCGGACGAGGTTGTGAATCTGGTTCATCTTCTCCTTCAGGCAGATGATGTAATCGTCTCCTGCCACAAGTTCTTCGCCGGGCTTACAGCCGAATGCCAAATCACAGGGTAATCGCAATTTCCCTCCCGAAAAGTACAGAAGCCGGTGTCTGCCTCGTTGTCTCGTGGACCGAAGATCGGTATGCCATCATGAACAGGGGGAGATGTTCGTCCCAATCGCGTTGGTTCCCTGCCACCACCTTAGAGAGATGCTTCCCGATTGTCCGATTCATCCGCTCGACCATTCCATCCGATTGTGGGTGTAGTGGCGTCGTTCTGGTCTTCAGAATCCCCATGATTTGACAGATTTGCTGGAACACTGCCGACTCAAAGTTCCTCCCTTGGTCCGAGTGTAATTCCAAAGGAGCACCAAACCGTGAGAACAACTCGTTCTCTAGGATCTTGGCGACGGTGACCGATTCCTGGTTGGGGATTGCGTAAGCTTCCACCCATTTTGAAAAGTAGTCCATGGCCACCAAAATGTACCTGTTCCCGGCGTCTGTGTCGGGGAATGGTCCTGCCACGTCGATCGCAATCCATTCGAATGGGCTCCCAACATTGTACTGGCGCATGGGTGCCATCTTCCTTCCTCTCGGACCGTTTCCAGCAGCACAGACCTCACATTTCCTGCACCAATGTTTGACGCCTTCCTTGCAACCTACCCATTAGAATCTTTCTCTGACATTCGCAATGGTCCTGTTCACGCCAAGATGTCCTCCAGAACTCTCGTTGTGCAGATGATGCAGTACATCCGAAGTCTTCTTCTGAGGAACGACGATCTGTGTCCTGGTTGATGTCCCATTCGAGTCTTCGATGATGCGTTTCAGTACTCCATCTTCCAGACGTAACGAGTCCCATTGGGCCCAATAAGAATTTAGCCTTGGGGCTACGCGGAGCGACTTCTTCCCACGTAGGCCGGCGTCCTCTCTTGAGCCACTGGATGATGTGGCCAAGATCTGCGTCCTCACTCTGAGCCTTCTGAAGTTCCGCAGGTTGCCATGAGTCGCTAACGACTGTCAGTCGTCTGACCAGACCAGCCTTCGATTCTTGCCGTGCACAGTGGCTGCAGTCCGCAGGACATGGTCTTCTTGAGAGTGCGTCCGCGTTCTTGTGGCTGATCCCGGCTCGATGCTCAATGTGAAAGTCGTACTCCTGAAGGCGTTCAATCCATCGAGCAATCTGTCCCTCGGGGTTCTTGAAGCGCATAAGCCATTTCAGGGCTCCATGATCCGTTCTCAGTAGAAAGCGTCGCCCACACAGGTACTTATAGTAGTGTTCCACAGACTTCACCACAGCCAGTAACTCCCGTCGAGTGACGCAGTAGTTCCTCTCGGGCTTGGAGAGTACCTTGCTGAAGTAGGTGATTTTTTTCTCCCGGCCATCCTGTATCTGTGACAGAACTCCACCAATGCCTTTGTTGCTAGCATCAGTGTTTAGTATAAACATGCCAACGGTGCACGGATAACTAAGGATAGGTGCAGTAACCAGGAACGTCTTCAGCTGTTCGAAGGATGATTGGCAGTGTTCGTCCCAACAGTAGTCTCGTCCTTCCTCGGTGAGCGTCGTCAACGGCTTGGCTATGCTGGCGAATCCGGGTACGAAACGCCTGTAGTAGGAGCATAACCCCAAGAAGCTCCGTAGTTCATGTATGTCCTTGGGGATTGGCCATTCTCTCACCGCGCTGACCTTCTCAGGATCTACGGCTACACCATTCCTAGATACGACGTGTCCCAGGTACTTGACGTCCTCCTGAAAGAGCTGGCATTTCTTCGGGTTCAACTTCAAGTTGGCACTCTGAAGTCGCTTGAAAACCTCCTCCAGGTTCGATAGGTGTTCGTCGAAGGTCTTCCCAATAACTATGACGTCGTCCTGGTAGATCACGCAAGTCTTCCATGAAAGGCCTCGTAGCAGCGTCTCCATCAACCTCTCGAACGTAGCTGGCGCATGATATAATCCAAAGGGCATCACAGTGAAGTGCCAGAGCCCCGACCCAATGGAGAAAGCCGTCTTCTCTTTATCCTGGGGTTCCATTTCAACCTGCCAGTATCCACTCTTCAGGTCCAATGTGGAGAACACTTGGGACCCAGATAAGGTATCCAAAGTGTCGTCAATCCTGGGCAGTGGATAGCTGTCTTTGACGGTCTGGTTGTTGAGCTGTCGGTAGTCCACACAGAACCTTGCTGAGCCGTCCTTTTTCTTTACGAGCACAACTGGTGAAGTCCAAGGGCTAGTAGAAGGCTCGAACACCCTGTTGGCACATGTCGGAGATTGTCTTCTGGGCTTCTTCCCTCTTGGGCAGTGGCAAACGTCGAGGGCGCTGTTGGATTGGCTGAGCATCTCCGATGTTAATCCGATGCTTCACCGCATTCGTCCTGCTGAGCTGGTTCTTTTCGATGGCGAAGACATCCAGATATTTCGTCAGAAGTGCCTCGATCCTGGTTCTTTGATCTTTGGTTAGCCTTGCTCGTTCAAGTTGTAGAGCTTCCATCAGCTTCCCGACGCCTCCGATGTCTCTCCGGACGTCATTCGGAGTTTTCCCATGCACACTAGTTGATACCGGGCTACACCAAGCGACCTGAGGGCCTTTCTTCAGGGTGACTGGGTACTCATTCAGGTTCATCATTCGAACCGGCACCGGTCCCGTGGCGTTGACAGCAGCTCTTCCCAGTAAAACCCTTCGACAAATCTCTTCTCCTCTAACAGTTTCGATGATCCCAGTAGCCTCCTGGTTATCGCTGTCCGGTCGAACCATGGTCACGTTGTCGCTTCTGGGAGGAAGAACTTGATCCGTGTTCAGGACCATTCCCACCACTCCATTGCCTCGTCCATGAAGGATGATTTCTTCATCAGCGCATCTGAGGCTTCTATGTTTTAAATCCAGCGTTAGTCCTAATTTAATCATCAGGTCCATACCAAGGATGACATCTTCAGTGATATCGGCCACTAACACTCCGTGGTTGATCTTCTTGCTGCCCAGTCCGATGTTGACGTAAATTTTGCCGTAAGTGCTCACCGGCACACCCATCGCTGTCTTCAGTTCAACTCTCGTCGGCTGGAGGGCTCCTTTAATAGTGCCTTTCCTCACGATCGTGATAGTAGCCCCAGTATCAAGGAGTATGTCACGTTCCATACCATTGATGGTTCCATTCACGAAGAAACTCTCCGTTTGACGCATTAGGGAGATAACCTGCACATGCCCTTTAGGGGCCGTAGGGCCATTCCTCGATGCTCTCCCCTCAGCACCGGCCCAATCTAGTTTTCCTGGTTCTTGGTTTCATTCTGGCAGCGGTTTCTCACATGACCTAACTCTCCACTGTACCAGCAGCGTATTTCCCTTCTCCGGCGTGGACCGACGTTGCTCGGCAGAAATTTCGAGACGATCCGTTCAACCTTCTCGTCCAGGGACTCTTCCTTGACGATGCATCGTAGCCGTGCGTTCGCCCTTGACGTCTGCGTGGCAGCCTCGAACTCCAATGCACGTGCCAACGCGTCCACTAGCGTCTGAGGATGAGCAAGACGGAGGTATCGTTGCAGTTCCAGGTCTTCCACGCCCATGAGGAAGGTTCCCACAGACAGCCGCTCGACGAAATCATTCGGGGCAGAAGGGTATGCCACCCGAACAAGACGCGCGATATCCGCCTCGAATTCCTGCAGTGTCTCTCCGCTTTTCTGTTGTCTGTTTATCAGCTGGCTATGATAGACTTACTGTAGATGTTTGTCCCCATACCTCATATCCAATCTTGCCACCAGGGATGTGTAATCCTTTTGCTCGTTGTCCGGAATGGTCTGTAGAATGTTCAGAGCGTCTCCTCGGAGAGCAGTTACCAGGCTAACGGCTTTATCTGCTTCTGTCCATCTGTTGGCAGTAGCTGCGGCCTCGAACTGCTTCAGGTACGTGGACCATAGGGTTTTCCCGTCATACGTGGGTGGCTTTATGTGGACGCTCCTAACATTGGCTCTGGTTGTTGGTATAATTTCATTGGTACCTGTTTCCATGATCTTCTGGAGTGAATCAAATTTTTCTTCGATGGCGGTAATTCTTAACTGGACATCCTTCTCAACTTTCTCAAGTTCCTCTCTGAACGCCCTAAAATTTTCGTGAATTCTTTCTTTTAACTTGTTTTCCAACCACTGGTGCATCTCCACCATATTTCCTTCGAATAACCGTGAAGTTTCAGTTTGGTTTCTGGAAATTTCAGTTATCTTTTCTTCTAGCAGTCTGGAGCTTTCAGCTTGGTTCTTCATCATCTCGGCAAGGTCCTTCATGATTATGGCTCTTTCGAACAGGGGGGCCTCCGGAGCCTTACCTTCAGCCTCCAAGGCCGAGCGAAGTCGCATCTGCAAAGCGGCCTTGTTTCCAGTAGTGTCTAGATCGCGTTCTTCCAGCTCCTGTTTCAGTTCTATAACCTTCATTTCACTTAATTTTACTCTCACGGTAGCCATAATCCCGAAAACGAAAACAGCTACAAGTCTCAAAAATAAAAGTCACATTCACGGCCAATTTCTATCCCGGTTTAGAAGCTTGAGTTTTGTGAAACATACACCTTAGCGTATTATAATATATACTAGCAGACCCGTGCGAGAAATCTCGCATGTTCATAAACCACACATTCCCCAATAGGTTTATAATGAGTGACTTAAGAAGAAAGGTTGTTATGTTCTTATTTCAACCAAATGATTATAGAACGCTATTTACATTTCAGTTAGAATTCCAAGTTCTACGTTCCCTAACTTAAGAAGGCAATCACTGAATATTGGATCATCATAACACTCACCGGTTATTCGATATTATTATGAAATTATGCGATTTGAGTACTCATTTCTTTAATTTACTGTTTCTGAAATCCATGCAAAATGATAAAGGAAATACCTCAGAATGTTAAAACAGGCATCACAGCGGCCAAAATATGAAGTGGACAGCAATTATAGAGCATATTTTCCTACAGCAAACGTATCTGCAAATCGCACACATCGTACATTTTTTTAAAGTAATTGTTTAAAGAAATTATAGATTTTTATGAAATTAGAGTGCAATTCGTCACTGCTAATGTCTATTCTCTTTCATTTGAATGTCATTTGTCACGATCGGTCGCTTGTGAGCGCCGTAAGAGGGATCTATACCGTACTACTGAAATAATATATATGATATGTGATGACGATACCTACAGACGTGAGCAACGTTCAACCCCCAGTTATTCTACTAATAATTAGAATTGATTTCTTCCATGTTTGGATTTGAAAACCAAAGTGAAATATTAACAACAAAGCTTTGCTCGCAATTAATTTATAGCAACCCTGCTGAAGAAGGCCAGCATATGGCCGAAACTGGTACCATTTTTTATTAATATATTTATTTTATAAGTCAATTTTACCCACTAGGTTGGTGGCTCCCACGGACTCAGCGAGGGAACTCACCACTACCTCCTTTCCAGGCAGTGTCCTAGAGCTGGGGAGATGTGATCAGCACTTCGCCCAAGTGGCCTCACCTGCGTAGCGAATAGGGGCCTCATGGGGGATGGGAAGGGAAGATTGGGATGGATAGGCAAGGAAGAGGGAAGGAGGCGACCATGGCCATACAGTAGGGACCATCCCGGCATTTGCCCGAAGACGAAGTTGGAAACCACGGAAAACCACTTCGAGGATGGCTGAGGTGGGAATCGAACCCCCTCTACTCATTTGGACCACCCGAGGCTGAGTAGACCCCGTTCCAGTCCTCAAACCACTTTTTAAATATCGTAGCACAGCCGGGAATCGAACCCAGGACCTCCGGGGCGGTAGCTAACCATGCTGACTGCTACGCTACGGAGGCGACTAATTTTATTAATTAATTTATATTATTTTCTTTCTTTCTTTCTTTCTTTTTTTATCGTATGGCCTCAGTACCGGGTGCAAACTTTGTTATTTGACGCCCATAGGGCAGCTTGCATGTCGAATTTTGTTGTTCCTTGGAACGCTATGAAAGTCAAGGAGGTTAGGTATCTAAGCTCATTAACACTATAGTGCTTTCTAGTTGAGAAATGAGGAACTTAGTGTTGGCGGAAAATCCCGAGATTAATTTTGCCATTATGGACATGGACTACTGAATTCAGTTTAATTATTGACTAAGGTGTAATAAATTTATTAAATGCCAATTTAAATTACATTTAAATGTCAAGAAGACAAAGTGGATGGTTGTAAGTAGAAGCAAAAGTGAAATTCAGGGCATTCTTGCACTAGGTAATGAAAGGGTTTCATCATATAAATATTTAGGATGCCCAGTCACGAAATTCGCTGCAGAGTTGAGCAGGCCAGAAGTTCTTTCGTGAAAATTAGGATTTTCTTTTTACCAGCCGTGATTTAAGTTCCCATTATGGACCCGGCTTCGGTGGCGTAGTTGATAGCATGCTGAAAAACTGTGCCCAAGATCGCGGGTTCAAACCCGGCCGAAGACAACGCACTTTTAAGAGCGTTAAAATCCTTCAGTATGCCTTCCTTCCGAGGGGAAGTGACGCCGGTGGTCCCATGTCATAGATTTATGGTATGTAAAAGATCCTTCCACTAACTAAACTTGTATGAGGCAACATTTCTAGGATTTCGTTGGAACGCTCTATGAAAGTTCCAACGTTCACCACTAGGTATCATTGACATCTGGTAGCGAAAGTTGGAACTACAGTACTTGAAATTGAACGGAACTTGGAGCTCACCCTATGGGTGTACGCTAGTAGCAGCTACAGCCTCTGGCGAGCCGAACATGGCCTCGGACACTCCTGGCACTAAAACCCATACGATAAATAAATAATGGACCCGACTGCTTCGATGCTACATTTTTCGTATCCTGCTCTACAAAGTTGAATCGTGGGCACTTACCGAGGTATTATAAAATAAGAAATTGATGGTGTTTGAAATATGGATGTTTCGCAGAATATTAAGGACAGCCAAATCACAAATGAGGAAGTTTTAGCGGCCGCGGTGGCCGAGACCGCTAACGCGCTACCTCGTGCCTCGCTGGCATCGGGAGAGCGTGGGTTCAAATCACACCTCGGCCGTCCTGAAAATGGTTTTCATGGTTTCCCATTTTCACCACCAGGCAAATGCCGGGACAGTTCCTTTCAATGGGTCCACGGCCGATTTCCTTCCAATATCCCTTCCCTGACCCGTCCTGAAAAGATAAGTACGAGGCCATTGGCTGCGTTAATAAAAAAAATATAAAACCGTGGAAGTTCTGCGGCAGATGAAGAGATTCAGAAATTCTCAATGTCATTGAAGTGAGAAAACTAGAAAATTTGGTCATGTCATGCGCAACAACAAATACAACCTGTTGCAATTAATTATTCAAGGGATCCAGGATCCTGGCTAAAGAACTTAAGCCAGTGGTTTGGACTGAATACAGTGTCGCTCTCGCTGTTTAGAAAAGCTTTGGACAAACAGAAATCGCCAGTGTTCTTGGAGAAGCAGAAGTTGAAGAGGAAGAAGAAGAAGAAGGGTGTATTGAACAGCCTAGATCCTTCATCTGCCACTTTGGATCCCGACATTCTGTGTGCTCTGCACTGCATTAACTATTCCGTGGGTAGCTAGAACCAGCGTATGCGCGCGCAATCATCTCTCCGTCCTTCACTGCTCGCTGCTGCACTTGCTCATTCGTCCACTGGTTGTCATACCAAGACGAGAGGGGGGAAAGAAAGACGAGGAGAAAAAAAATTGACGGAACACGTGTGTATTAAAAATAAACACTAATAATGTGACTGTCGTTGATCCTTCAAATGTATCTAATGAAATAGAACGTTAGTGGAGACATAGTGTGGAGAATTATTAATTTATATGAAACCAAGGATTTGACGTCTTTTCTTTTTGACATGTATGGTGGCTGTGGCTAATGTTTTCGCGCTATTGTGAAATAGATCGCTGATCGTATTTTATATTACTCCAAGGGAAAGGATTCAAAATGCAGTAAACTTCTACACGTATGTATTGCTTTTTATGTCACAACATTTTTTACACTGTAAATCGGTAGTTTTGATCTTGTTTCTGTTGAGGTACTGATTGTGAAGTGTCTGTTGTGGTGTTCTTTTTATTGAGATTTCTCTAAAAGAAAAGTAGGATTGTTGCTGTTTAATTTTGCCTTTGAAGTTGTGATGCAGAAAGAATGTTGACGAAGATTCGCTTTTTTTTTTCTCTCTCTTTCTTTTCTCTCGTCTTTCGCTTTCCCTTGCGATCAATAATGGCAAAGCGTATTTAAGTGAGGCCAATGGTTTATTAATGCAGTATATTGTTATTGACGTTAAGTGTCGGCGAATACGTTGTGCACCAGAGTTACAATTATTCTGTCATTTTAAACCGTTCTAATTTGAAACATTTGTTCATTGTGTAGTTTTTCCACATTCATTTCGGAGACCCAACTACCGTATCTTCTAATGTCTTGTCTTTAATGTGCCTTTTACAGACATTCACAATGATGTTTGTAAATTAAGTTTGTTATCTAATAACGGGCAGTTATTTTTTATTATGGAACTGTTTCTGCCAGGAATGATTAGATAACCGTGTGTTACGTAGCGGACTATTTAAAGAAGCACGATGTGGTAATGTTATGAATGGATGGGAATGCAGAAATCGTTATCTGGTGGAACGCGAAGGGATGCTGTACTATAGAACCAAACCGTACGTGCATATTGATCGCACAACATGCTGCTTCGAAAGTGAAACTGTTTCCGCTGTCGCATTATTCTTAACAATGTAATCTCTTAAAAACAAAACGTTGTACCGGAACATTGCTTTATTTATTCTAGCATTCTGTTGGTGTGTAAATTTAGAATCTAAACGTAACGAGCCACTTTAGGAAATCCTTACTTCTGACGCAGGGATGGGTAAACTTACGTACAGGCGTACCAAGTTAAAAGAAAGAAATATTGGCGGGAGTAGGGTTATTTTATTCATAATGCCAAACATCTCATTGGCCAATAATGTGGAACAATCATGAGTACCGGTACCTATTTATTAGACTAATATTTTATTTTTAAAATAAGCCGTTCGTATTTAAATTAAATAAAAGGGATGTGAGTCTCCAAGACTTCCATAATTTGGATCAGACTGTTATTCACAAGTGTGGGAAAAGTATTAATAATTCGTGACATTTGATTTGTAAACCTTTTTATAGTATACCGTACTATAAAAGTATAATGAATTATGATTGGCAATTCGAGGTGAAGACTGAGAATGCTGAAAAGGTCTGAGAGAAAAGGACTGATCAATAAAATGCACGTCCACCAACTAGACCGACAGATAACGTGATAAATTTGATGTCAAACTTAAAAAAATGATTAAATTGCCCACTTAGCGAGTAGTTGGTTAAATAACCTGCCATTATGTTATCGATTTTGGCCGTTCAAAGGCAACGTAAAATAACCAAATGCTTTTGTTGTCTGTGACTGTGTGTTCGATTTTTAATTTTCGCTCTCCAATAGCTCTTTTCTCTCGATTGCGCTTATGCTAAACTTCTTCCTTGAAAACAATTTGCATCAATCTTGTAAAAGTTGTTATATTCTTCTTGTTCTCTAAGGCAGTGGTCATCAACCTTTTCTCACTCGGGAACCAAATTGATGTCGCGACCCGAGCAATCCTCATTTAAAACGTCAGTACATAAAACAGAATGAATAATTCTAAATTCGCAGGCTTAACTTAATTAGATATCTGTGCTAGAACCTCGCTCATCACTCTCCTATGTTATTCTCGTGTTACTATTACGCCAATATCATTGTGATTGATCTGAGTGAATACTGAACGCTTGCATGTCAGAAATGCTTAATAACTTCGCTGTTAGATAAGTGTAGGCCTACTGTAGGTACTTCAACGGATATTGTTTCCCTACACAAATATGCATTTGTTTTTACTGTATACAGTGGGTGATTAGGGCACAATTCACCCTTGGATCGTATGTTGTTGCTTTATTTTAGAGGCTGCAACTTCGTGGTCGTGTATTTGTGTGTGTGATTTGAGTGATAACATGTTGTTGTTATGGCTGCACTAGTGTGTGTATTTGTAAATTGGGGGGTTTGATTGGGAAGGAGGCGGCCGTAGCCTTATGTTAGGGAACCATCCCAGCATTTGCCTGGAGTAGCAGTAGGGGAAACCACGGAAAACCTCTTACAGGATGGCTGAGGTAGGAATCAAACCCTCCTTTTCTCAGTTTTGCCTTACGAGGCTAGTGTGCCCCGTTCCAGCCCTCATAAAAGAAAAAAACTCGTGGCGCTACATCCCATGAAAGGCCTAGGCCTTCCAAGCGACCGCTGCGCGCTGCCCAGCCATTTGGCCTGCAGATTATGGGGTGACGCGTGGTCAGCGCGTCGGGTCCCCTCGGCCGTTAATCTTGGTCTCCGCGGATCAAGCTGCAAAAGAGGCGGTATCACTACCTGCTAGAGATATTCGTTCTCAGTTACGACGAAAAGTACTGGAATTTTGGGAGCGTCAGTGGCTAGCTGACCCAATGCTCAGTAAACTGAGAGCGATCAAGGGAACTACTCGCGTGTGGCGGAGCTCTTTCCGGTCACGGGGAGAGTCCGTCATTTTGTGTAGGCTAAGGATAGGTCATACAAGATCCACCCAATTTGTACTTGTGGGGCTGTATTCACCGTGGCCCACATTTTAACCGAGTGTGTGGATCTTGCTGACTTACGAAGAAACCTTAGTTTGCAGATGACACTCAAACTTATATTAGCCGGTGACGCGGTGGCTGCTGATCGCGTTATCCGCTTTTTAAGTGAGAGTGGGTTAGGGCCAACAGTCTAAACTCTCTAGTGTACATTGACTCAAAGACTTTATTTTTTAAAATTCTGAACTTTTTGTTTATTATTATAATATATATATATCATATATAATAATATCGTATGGCCTCGGGTGCCGTGTGCAAGCTTTGTTATTTGACACCCAGAGGGTAGCTTGCATGTCGAATTTCGTTGTTCCCTGAAGCACTATGAAAGTCAAGGAGGTTAGATATCTAAGCTCCTTGAACACTATAGCGCTTTCTAGTAGAGAAATTAGGAACTTTGTGTTAGCGGAATCTCCCGAGATTAATTTTGCCATTATGAACACGGCCTACTGAATTCAAATGGGTTATTTAACATGCCAACATCGTATGACATGCGTATCGTATTTTTGCCGCATTTCAAAAATCACTTACCACGGCCAGGAGCGAACCTGCAAGCTTGGGGGTTAGTAGACCGACACGCTATCCACTCACTCACCAAGGCAAGCTATTATTATAATTATTAGTTCTGTTTATTTATTCTTTTGTTCTAATAATTTTCGATCTTTCTAATATTTAGGTGTCCACCTCTAAATTATTAATTTCATTCCAAATTTGTATATTTTAATCTGTGTTAAGAGGGGCAGATGCCCTCGTAGTTCCGCCCCTTAAAACCTCAATAAATAACTAACTCCGTGACCGGAGCACTGCCTCACTGTCAGGCAGCTACTCAATTGTCCTCACGAGGCTGAGTGTATCCCGTTCCAGCCCCCACGTCAGTTTCTAAAATCCCTGACGGAGCCAGGAATCGAACCCAGCACCTTTGAGGGCGAGACAGGCGCGCTACCCTCAACACCACCTCCATTCCTCCCACCAGAATTAAAATTTCCTGGCAGAGCTGGGAATCGAACCCGGACCTCCGGGCGACAGCTGCTATACCACGAGGTGGCCCCTTGGATCGTTACTCGATTGTTTATGATCGTACAAGAAGGATGTCACAACTCGTAAT
Source organism: Meconema thalassinum (assembly GCA_946902985.2). Classification (NCBI taxonomy): domain Eukaryota; kingdom Metazoa; phylum Arthropoda; class Insecta; order Orthoptera; family Tettigoniidae; genus Meconema; species Meconema thalassinum. The sequence goes on along the minus strand of OX336398.1, from coordinate 175,477,863 downwards.
AATGTTATTGTTTTTAGGTCCCATTATAAGAACTGCGGCTGTTAGAGACGCCGCTCCGGAGTCCCGGAATTTTGTCCCGAAGGGGATCTTTAACGTGCCAGTAAATCTACTGACACAGCTTTCTCGCATTGGTAACATGCTGAGATTCTATGCCCAAGATAGCGGGTTCAAACCCGGATTTTTTAAGAGCGTTAAATATCCCTCAGTATGCCTTCTTTCGGAGGGGAAATAAGCCGGCGGTCCCATCTCATAGATTTATGGCATGTTATTGAACCTTCCACTAATTACACCTGTGTGAAGCTAAATTGTATAGGTTAAGAATGTAAACAACGCTCTTAGGTCCCTACGTTCGTTGCCAAGAACCGACTGCGGTGGCATCTAGTAGCTAAGTTCTGAACTAGGCCTAGTAGTCGTTGACGGTGGCGTTTGGCGGCAAAAGTAGGAACTATTTGAAAAATTCTAAGTTGCAGTCTTTACTTAAATTATAAAAACAGATACACACACTAATACAGCCATCACAATTAACACCGATTATCAGACAGATTCTACACACACCCAAAGTACACGGGGCTACATGACCGCGTTGTCGCAGCCACTAAACTAAGGAACCAACCAACCACCCTCAAATGCTAACTGGCTGCGCCAGGATTCGATTCTGTAACCTTGGGAATAGCAGGCGAGAACGTTACCGCTGAGCCACGCAGCCAGCAAGTGTCACAACTCACATTGTTTATATTTACAACTAGCAACCCGCAGTTATGAATGCATTACGTGACAAGCGCTTTTTATTTCGATGTCAATGAACTACGACCTATATCCGTTTTACGTGTCGGCATGATGGGTTTAAAATCACTGACTGGACTATTAATTATATTATCATGGAGATGCACGTGCAACGAATTCTTGTCAGACGTAATTTAAGAATGGCGAGATGCATGAAACATAAATTCCCCTTCCGTCCAATCGTAACTTGACTGTGTATTTTGCGGAACGACAGGTTCACAGGCGAAATGAAGAAAAGCAGAGTTGCACTTCCAGGAAAACTCCAAACACAACCACTCTTCTCTGAAGTCTTAAATCAACACGACTCGACAGTTTGCTACTGGCTGTATCTGGAGTAATAGGCTCGCCCGCTAGCTGGGTTGTAACTGGGGTGATAGGCTCGCCCCTAGCTAGCTCGTAAATTGTCACCTCAGTAATTGAATGGAGATAGTTGGAAGAAATAAAAACGTAAAATCACTTATAGTGGGCGATGTATTAAAGGTAGAGATATGCTCTCGCGGAAGTTTTTGTACAACTTTTCATGCTGAACAATTCTTACACCCATAGTAAATTGATATTGTTAATGGTTTGCCTAGCGTAAGCTTAAAAAGCGCACGGACGCCAGGATTTTTTTTCGACTTTTTCACTGAAATCGTTACTGCTTGGCTTCCTTTGATCGTAAATAAATTATTTTCTACAGAAACCTTCCTCGAGATATTCTTTATAGAATGATGAAAACCGCATCAAAATCCATCCAGTGGTTCTGGTGATTACCCGTGACATCCAAGAATCGGGGACTTCGTTTTATACTAAGTAGAGATACTGTATTTGCATATTGTAGTTAGCTGTCATCGTCAGTTATGGTCTATTATTTTCGTTCAAATCCTCAGAATCCACTTCTCTCCTCTGTCTACAACTTGTTTCATTGTTACATCTAACTATTCTAAATCATCCTGGATTTCTTTGAACCAATTATTCTTGGTTTTATTTTTCCATAAGTGATTGCGTAGTTGTTTTTCTAGCCCTGTCTTTGGTCATCCTAGGCCTATATAATTAAAAATATTAATGCTAAAATAATACAATAAACACACACACTCTCATGTAAACTACTCACTCATTACTTTCTGCAGATACTCAAAATCATTCAGTCAGTCATACAGATTCCATTAACAATCAATCAATCATAAAGACGTTTGTTTACACAATGTGAGTGTAGTGGGGCCGAGAGCACGTCCTATTCGAACTGAGTCACTATGCGGGGTTTTTGGAGGAAATTCAAATCAATATTAAAACTCAGCAATTTTTCTAGGTTTGTGCCGTGTCTTGTGTGGGGTTTCGCCTAGGACACCAAGCTGGCTCATCAGCGGGCTCTAGGAGTCCCCGCCCGGACCCCCACAGAAGTAGCGAACTGCGCGCTACCTCCCTATTTAAGAAGCGCACCTGCGCCTCTTTACTGCGAGAACTTAAAGCTCAAGCAGTCCTCACCTCCCTATGAAGGCCTCCAAAAAGTCGGTAGGCTGATATACGGACTTTTGGGAGTCTTCATAGGGAGGTGAGGACTGCTATACCGACATTTGGAAGCCTTCATAGGGGGGTGAGGACTGCTATACCGACTTTTGGAAGTCTTCATAGGGAGGTGAGGACTGCTATACCGACATTTTGGAAGCCTGCATAGGGAGGTGAGGACTACTATACCGACATTCTGGAAGCCTTCATAGGGAGGTGAGGACTCCTATACCCACATTTTGGAAGCCTTCATAGGGAGGTGAGGACTACTATACCGACATTCTGGAAGTCTTCATAGGGGGGTGAGGACTGCTATACCGACATTTTGGAAGCCTGCATAGGGAGGTGAGGACTTCAATACCGACATTCTGGAAGTCTTCATAGGGGGGTGAGGACTGCTATACCGACATTTTGGAAGCCTTCATAGGGGGGTGAGGACTGCTATACCGACATTTTGGAAGCCTTCATAGGGGGGTGAGGACTACTATACCGACATTCTGGAAGCCTTCATAGGGAGGTGAGGACTGCTATACCGACATTTTGGAAGCCTTCATAGGGGGGTGAGGACTACTATACCCACATTTTGGAAGCCTTCATAGGGAGGTGAGGACTGTTATACCGACATTCTGGAAGCCTTCATAGGGAGGTGAGGACTACTATACCGACATTTTGGAAGCCTTCATAGGGAGGTGAGGACTGCTATACCGACATTTTGGAAGCCTTCATAGAGAGGTGAGGACTGCTATACCGACATTTTGGAAGCCTTCATAGGGGGGTGAGGACTGTTATACCGACATTCTGGAAGCCTGCATAGGGAGGTGAGGACTGCTATACCGACATTTTGGAAGCCTTCATAGAGAGGTGAGGACTACTATACCCACATTTTGGAAGCCTTCATAGGGAGGTGAGGACTGTTATACCGACATTCTGGAAGCCTTCATAGGGGGGTGAGGACTACTATACCGACATTTTGGAAGCCTTCATAGGGGGGTGAGGACTACTATACCGACATTTTGGAAGCCTTCATAGGGGGGTGAGGACTACTATACCGACATTCTGGAAGCCTTCATAGGGAGGTGAGGACTGCTATACCGACATTCTGGAAGCCTTCATAGGGGGGTGAGGACTGTTATACCGACATTCTGGAAGCCTTCATAGGGAGGTGAGGACTGTTATACCGACATTTTGGAAGCCTTCATAGGGGGGTGAGGACTACTATACCGACATTTTGGAAGCCTTCATAGGGGGGTGAGGACTACTATACTGACATTCTGGAAGCCTTCATAGGGAGGTGAGGACTGCTATACCGACATTCTGGAAGCCTTCATAGGGAGGTGAGGACTGCTATACCGACATTCTGGAAGCCTTCATAGGGGGGTGAGGACTACTATACTGACATTCTGGAAGTCTTCATAGCGGGGTGAGGACTGCTATACCGACATTCTGGAAGTCTTCATAGCGGGGTGAGGACTGCTATACCGACATTCTGGAAGCCTTCATAGGGAGGTGAGGACTGCTATACCGACATTCTGGAAGCCTTCATAGGGAGGTGAGGACTACTATACCGACATTTTGGAAGGCTTCGTAGGGGGGTGAGGACTGCTATACTGACATTTTGGATGCCTTCATAGGAAAGTGAGGACTGCTATACCGACATTCTGGAAGCCTTCATAGCGGGGTGAGGACTGCTATACCGACATTCTGGAAGTCTTCATAGCGGGGTGAGGACTGCTATACCGACATTCTGGAAGCCTTCATAGGGAGGTGAGGACTGCTATACCGACATTCTGGAAGCCTTCATAGGGAGGTGAGGACTGCTATACCGACATTCTGGAAGCCTTCATAGGGTGGTGAGGACTGCTATACCGACATTCTGGAAGCCTTCATAGGTAGGTGAGGACTGCTATACCGACATTTTGGAAGCCTTCATAGGAAAGTGAGGACTGCTATACCGACATTCTGGAAGCCTTCATAGCGGGGTGAGGACTGCTATACCGACATTCTGGAAGCCTTCATAGCGGGGTGAGGACTACTATACCGACATTCTGGAAGTCTTCATAGGGGGGTGAGGACTGCTATACCGACATTCTGGAAGTCTTCATAGGGAGGTGAGGACTGCTATACCGACATTCTGGAAGCCTTCATAGGGAGGTGAGGACTGCTATACTCACATTTTGGAAGCCTTCATAGGGAGGTGAGGACTACTATACCGACATTCTGGAAGTCTTCATAGGGGGGTGAGGACTGCTATACCGACATTCTGGAAGTCTTCATAGGGAGGTGAGGACTGCTATACCGACATTCTGGAAGCCTTCATAGGGGGGTGAGGACTGCTATACCGACATTCTGGAAGTCTTCATAGGGGGGTGAGGACTGCTATACCGACATTCTGGAAGCCTTCATAGGGAGGTGAGGACTGCTATACCGACATTCTGGAAGTCTTCATAGGGAGGTGAGGACTGCTATACCGACATTTTGGAAGCCTTCATAGGGGGGGGGGGGTGAGGACTACTATACCGACATTCTGGAAGTCTTCATAGGGGGGTGAGGACTGCTATACCGACATTCTGGAAGTCTTCATAGGGGGGTGAGGACTGCTATACCGACATTCTGGAAGCCTTCATAGGGAGGTGAGGACTGCTATACCGACATTTTGGAAGCCTTCATAGGGGGTTAGGACTGCTATACCGACATTTTGGAAGCCTTCATAGGGGGGTGAGGACTACTATACCGACATTCTGGAAGTCTTCATAGGGGGGTGAGGACTGCTATACCGACATTCTGGAAGCCTTCATAGGGAGGTGAGGACTGCTATACCGACATTTTGGAAGCCTTCATAGGGGGGTGAGGACTGCTATACCCACATTTTGGAAGCCTTCATAGGGGGGTGAGGACTACTATACCGACATTCTGGAAGTCTTCATAGTGGGGTGAGGACTGCTATACCGACATTCTGGAAGCCTTCATAGGGAGGTGAGGACTGCTATACCGACATTCTGGAAGTCTTCATAGGGAGGTGAGGACTGCTATACCGACATTCTGGAAGTCTTCATAGGGTGGTGAGGACTGCTATACCGACATTTTGGAAGTCTTCATAGGGAGGTGAGGACTACTATACCGACATTTTGGAAGGCTTCGTAGGGAGGTGAGGACTGCTATACCGACATTCTGGAAGCCTTCATAGGGGGGTGAGGACTGCTATACCGACATTCTGGAAGCCTTCATAGGGGGGTGAGGACAAATATACCGACATTCTGGAAGCCTTCATAGGGGGGGTGAGGACTGCTATACCGACATTCTGGAAGCCTTCATAGGGGGGTGAGGACTAATATACCGACATTTTGGAAGGCTTCGTAGGGAGGTGAGGACTGCTATACCGACATTTTGGAAGCCTTCATAGGGGGGTGAGGACTGCTATACCGACATTTTGGAAGCCTTCATAGGGGGGTGAGGACTACTATACCGACATTCTGGAAGTCTTCATAGGGGGGTGAGGACTGCTATACCGACATTCTGGAAGCCTTCATAGGGAGGTGAGGACTGCTATACCGACATTTTGGAAGGCTTCGTAGGGAGGTGAGGACTGCTATACCGACATTCTGGAAGCCTTCATAGGGGGGTGAGGACTAATATACCGACATTTTGGAAGGCTTCGTAGGGAGGTGAGGACTGCTATACCGACATTTTGGAAGCCTTCATAGGGGGGTGAGGACTGCTATACCGACATTCTGGAAGCCTTCATAGGGAGGTGAGGCCTGCTATACCGACATTCTGGAAGCCTTCATAGGGGGGTGAGGACTAATATACCGACATTCTGGAAGCCTTCATAGGGGGGTGAGGACTGCTATACCGACATTCTGGAAGCCTTCATAGGGGGGTGAGGACTAATATACCGACATTTTGGAAGGCTTCGTAGGGAGGTGAGGACTGCTATACCGACATTTTGGAAGCCTTCATAGGGGGGTGAGGACTGCTATACCGACATTTTGGAAGCCTTCATAGGGGGGTGAGGACTACTATACCGACATTCTGGAAGTCTTCATAGGGGGGTGAGGACTGCTATACCGACATTCTGGAAGCCTTCATAGGGAGGTGAGGACTGCTATACCGACATTTTGGAAGCCTTCATAGGGGGGTGAGGACTGCTATACCGACATTTTGGAAGCCTTCATAGGGGGGTGAGGACTACTATACCGACATTCTGGAAGTCTTCATAGGGGGGTGAGGACTGCTATACCGACATTCTGGAAGCCTTCATAGGGAGGTGAGGACTGCTATACCGACATTCTGGAAGCCTTCATAGGGAGGTGAGGACTGCTATACCGACATTCTGGAAGCCTTCATAGGGAGGTGAGGACTGCTATACCGACATTCTGGAAGTCTTCATAGGGGGGTGAGGACTGCTATACCGACTTTTGGAAGTCTTCATAGGGAGGTGAGGACTGCTATACCGACATTCTGGAAGTCTTCATAGGGGGGTGAGGACTGCTATACCCACATTCTGGAAGCCTTCATAGGGGGGTGAGGACTGCTATACCGACATTCTGGAAGTCTTCATAGGGGGGTGAGGACTGCTATACCGACTTTTGGAAGTCTTCATAGGGAGGTGAGGACTGCTATACCGACATTCTGGAAGTCTTCATAGGGGGGTGAGGACTGCTATACCGACATTCTGGAAGCCTTCATAGGGAGGTGAGGACTGCTATACCGACATTCTGGAAGTCTTCATAGGGGGGTGAGGACTGCTATACCGACATTCTGGAAGCCTTCATAGGGGGGTGAGGACTGCTATACCGACATTTTGGAAGCCTTCATAGGGAGGTGAGGACTACTATACCGATATTTTGGAAGCCTTCATAGGGGGGTGAGGACTGCTATACCGACATTTTGGAAGTCTTCATAGGGAGGTGAGGACTACTATACCGACATTTTGGAAGCCTTCATAGGGAGGTGAGGACTGCTATACCGACATTCTGGAAGCCTTCATAGGGGGGTGAGGACTGCTATACCGACATTTTGGAAGTCTTCATAGGGAGGTGAGGACTGCTATACCCACATTTTGGAAGCCTTCATAGGGAGGTGAGGACTACTATACCGACATTTTGGAAGCCTTCATAGGGGGGTGAGGACTGCTATACCGACATTTTGGAAGCCTTCATAGGGAGGTGAGGACTGCTGTACCGACATTTTGGAAGCCTTCATAGGGAGGTGAGGACTGCCATACCGACATTTTGGAAGCCTTCTTAGGGAGGTGAGGACTACTCTACCGACATTTTGGAAGCCTTCATAGTGAGGTGAGGACTGCTATACCGACATTCTGGAAGCCTTCATAGGGAGGTGAGGACTACTATACCGACATTTTGGAAGCCTTCATAGGGGGGTGAGGACTGCTATACCGACATTTTGGAAGCCTTCATAGGGAGGTGAGGATTGCTGTACCGACATTTTGGAAGCCTTCATAGGGAGGTGAGGACTGCTATACCGACATTTTGGAAGCCTTCATAGGGGGGTGAGGACTGCTGTACCGACATTTTGGAAGCCTTCATAGGGAGTTGAGGACTGCTATACCGACATTTTGGAAGCCTTCATAGGGAGGTGAGGACTACTATACCGACATTTTGGAAGCCTTCATAGGGAGTTGAGGACTGCTATACCGACATTTTGGAAGCCTTCATAGGGAGGTGAGGACTACTATACCGACATTTTGGAAGCCTTCATAGGGAGGTGAGGACTACTATACCGACATTTTGGAAGCCTTCATAGGGGGGGGGTGAGGACTGCTATACCGACATTTTGGAAGCCTTCATAGGGAGGTGATGACTACTATACCGACATTTTGGAAGCCTTCATAGGGGGGTGAGGACTGCTGTACCGACATTTTGGAAGCCTTCATAGGGAGTTGAGGACTGCTATACCGACATTTTGGAAGCCTTCATAGGGAGGTGAGGACTACTATACCGACATTTTGGAAGCCTTCATAGGGAGGTGAGGACTACTATACCGACATTTTGGAAGCCTTCATAAGGGGGGGGGGGTGAGGACTGCTATACCGACATTTTGGAAGCCTTCATAGGGAGGTGAGGACTACTATACCGACATTTTGGAAGCCTTCATAGGGGGGTGAGGACTGCTATACCGACATTTTGGAAGCCTTCATAGGGAGGTGAGGACTACTATACCGATATTTTGGAAGCCTTCATAGGGAGGTGAGGACTGCTATTCCGACATTTTGGAAGCCTTCATAGGGAGGTTAGGACTACTATACCGATATTTTGGAAGCCTTCATAGGGAGGTGAGGACTGCTATACCGACATTTTAGGGGGTTGCCGAGGCCGTATGTGGGGATAGGCACAGCAAAGACAAGGAATGTAATAAGAACGGAGAAAAGATTTTGGAACTATGTGGTGCAGAAGAGCTATATATATTAAATGGTTTATGTGTGGGGGATGAAGAAGGTAACCTGACGTATATAACAGAGACTGGGGGAAGTGTAATAGATTTAGCAATATGTTCCAGAGGAGCACTAGCCCTAATTAAGAGGTTCACTGTTGAAGAATGGGGGGAATCACACCACCTACCAATTGTCGTCAACATGCAGGGAGCGGTGACAAAATTAAAATCAAAAGGGAACCCACAAGTTAAAGCTATAGAGAGAAAAGTAAATAGATTCAGATGGAGGGAGGAAAACTGCAGAGAGTTCCAGAACTACTTCCAGGGAGAAAATTTTGAGCTGATAAAGGTAGGGATAAGTTTAATGATCAGTAATGATGAAATTGAAGGGGTAATACGTATGATTGAGAATGCAATTATGATGGCCGGGCGGAAAATGCGCGTGAAGGCTAGAGGAAAATTAGGGAGAATTAAAGGATGGTACGATGAATCTTGTAGAAGGAAGAAAACCGAAGTTATTAGGCCACTGAAGTTATACAAGAGAGGAGGGGATGATACGATGAGAGTAGAATTTTGTCGTCTAAGGAAGGAATATAGGGAACTGCTCAGCAAAATGAAAGATGAATGGCAGGGTAAGGAAGCTACAGCACTAAATAAGGATTCTAAAGCTAACGACTGTAGCAAAGTGTGGAGCAGGATACATTCTTACTGTAGGGGGAGCAGAAGTGGTGGGGGGAGCTCTATTAGTGATGAAGTATGGATTGCATATTATGAGAATCTGTTAAATGCTGAAGATAATTGGAGGAAGAGGGATGAGTTTGGCGTCCCGAGGGGGATGGAGGCCGTTCTGCCTATGCTGGACCAAGTCATATCGATAGAGGAAATTAAGGGAGTAATAGTAAAGAGTAAAGGAGGGAAGTCAGGTGCTATTTCGGGGATAACAAATGAATTTTGGCAAGAGTTGAGTAATAATAGGTTCATGATGGACAGCTTGGTAAAAATCTTTAATAAAATCTTTGAAGGAGGTAGATTTCCGAGGGCGTGGCAGGAAGGGATCATTTGTCCAATATATAAGAAGCGTGGGGACAAACTAGACCCAGGCAACTATAGAGGCATAACTTTGCTTGATAATTTGAGCAAAATGTACACCGGGGTCTTATCCAAGCGTTTAATAGCATGGGCAGAGGGCTGTTCGGTGTTCTCGAGACTCCAGACAGGGTTCAGAAAAGGGATGAGAACCAGTGACAATATAATGGTGGTTAAAACGGTGATGGACAAGTACATAAGAAGGAAAAGAGGCAAGCTGTATATCACAGCTATTGATTTGGCGAAGGCGTTTGATTCAGTGAGCAGGGGAGCTGTCATGGCTAAGCTGGGAAAAATCGGGGTGTCACATAAAATGATACGAGCAATTGAGAATGTGTATTCCGAAGTGAAATGTGCAATTAAAACTAAAGATGATGTAATTGTAGGAGAGATAACGTCTAATATAGGATTAAAACAGGGATGCAAATTATCCCCGGTGCTTTTTTTGCTATTTATCAACGATATTTTTGATTCAAAGGGCTTTGAGCAACGGTCCAACCCTTGCCTGGACAATTATGATATCCCGGGCCTAGCTTTTGCTGATGACATCCTTCTGCTTGCTCTAACACCCTATAATATGCAATATAGTATTGACGATATTGTGAGATACTGTGAGGACTGGAACTTAAAAATTAACCCGAGTAAGACCAAAGTTATGGTCTGCAAAAAGGGAGTTAAACTGGCTAAGAACGAAAAGTGGGTCATGCATGGGTCGCAGTTAGAGACGGTGAAAAAACTTGAGTATCTAGGGACGATAATGGCGAGTAATGGTAAATGGACCGAACAAATTAAAAGGGCAAAATCGAAAGGGCTAGCGGCATTGGCGAATGTTAAAGTGTTAGAGCGTAGGTTACCGAATCTTGACTACGAAGTGTTTAAGAATGTGTTCAACGCACTCATCGTTTCAAGAGCACTCTATGGAGTGGAAGTATGGGGTTTAGAGGAAGGAACGAAAACCCTGGACAGTATTGTAAGTAGGTTTGCCAAGATAATTTTGGGGCTACCTAGTTGCACGGCAAATTGTGGAGCGAGAATGTTGTGTGAGGAGGTAAGCATTAGACAACATATCATAAAAAAGGTCATAAAGTCTTGGATTCGTTTAAAAGCAGGTGGAGGGGGGGAAATGCTTAAGGTAGCCTACCTGCACCAAATGAAGCATCAGCAAGAGGGCTACTGGGTGGACGGGGTAAGAAGTGTACTGGAAAGATTAGGAATGGGTTATCTATGGGATAGGGACTTACAAGGAGAGGAAGGTAGGGTGTGCAAAAAAGTGTGTAGAAGGGTTAATGACGTAGAGTTGCAGGTGCTAAGAGATGAGTGCACCAGTAGGAGAACCTTAACGGAGTTCTGCGAAATAAGGAACTTTATGAGCATAAAGCCTCAATGCCTAATGAAAAGAGAAATGAGAGGGATAATTTGGTGGTTAATGGGGGTGTATAAGAACAAAGCGTTGAGAGAAGTAGGAAAAGAGGACATTTGCCTGTTTTGTGGGAAGGTTATGGGTGCAGCGCACCTGATCAGGGAATGCAAGGAAATTAAAATGATAAGAGCAAAGTTTGTAGACAAAGCAGATCTAAACAGAATAGAAAATGAAAATGAGTATCACACTTTAATTAAATTACTAAAAAGGGAATGGGGGAAAGCAGGTCAATTAGCAAAATATTTTAATACCATCAGGGCAATGTGGAATAAGAAAGCGGCGGACGAGATTCAGAACAAAGATGCATGTAAATTAAGCATTCAAGTACAGGAGACGGCTTCCTAAGCTATAAATCTTGTTAAAGCCTAGGAGAGCCTATCTGTATTAACTAGGTAGCCGACACGATTACTACAGTTCAGCCACATATTGCTGTCTGTAGATTTTTCCTGTGAGTTTGATGGTTTTTTTTTCCTTACTACAAAACTTATCAGACTCTTACAGTCAGTAAGGGCTCGATAGGGAAAGAAAAGTAATTCTTTCTGTGATGTGTCTCCCATGGAGAACTGTCTAAATATGAAGAACACTGTGTCCACATTTATGATTAAGAAAGAACTTTGTGCAGTCTCCATCAGAAAAGTTGCCCAGTGATATTGTGAATGAAGATTACTACTGCAAAGCATTATTAAGTTTTGAAATAACGAGGAAGCTATGAAATGCCGAATGAACGTTTGGTTTAATTATCTAACGCCATACTGTAAATCTATGTTATCTATGTGTTTATTGTCTGTAGGTCACGATATGACTCTCTGAGTTAAAGTGACAATTCACAAGTAGATTTGGTTCAAATAAATAAATAAATAAAAATAAATATACCGACATTTTGGAAGGCTTCATAGGGAGGTGAGGACTACTATACCGACAGTTTGGGAGCTTTCATAGGGGGGTGAGGACTACTATACCGATATTTTGGAAGCCATTTAGGGAGGTGAGGACTCCTATACCCACATTTTAGAAGCCTTCATAGGGAGGTGAGGACTGCTATACCGACATTTTGGAAGTCTTCATAGGGAGGTGAGGACTGCTATACCGACATTTTGGAAGTCTTCATAGGGAGGTGAGGACTACTATACCCACATTTTGTAAGCCTTCATAGGGAGGTGAGGACTGTTATACCGACATTTTGGAAGCCTTCATAGGGAGGTGAGGACTGCTATACCGACATTTTGGAAGCCTTCATAGGGAGGTGAGGACTGCTATACCGACGATTTGGAAGCCTTCATAGGAAAGTGAGGACTGCTTGAGCTCTCGCAGTGAAGAGGCGCAGGTGCGCTTTATATAAAGGGAGGTAGCGCGCAGATCGCTACTCCTGTGTGGGTCCGGGCGGGGATACCAAGAGCCCGCTGATGAGCCAGCTTGATGCCCTAAGCGAAACCCCACAGAAGACACGGCACAAACCTAGAAAAATGGCTGAGTTTTAATTCACTGGACGTGAAAGCCAATATACCGACATTTTCAAATCAGTATGTTTGGCTGTTACCTCTGTAGATGGAAATTTTGACCAAGAGAATGGGGAACGGCGCTGTACAACTTACAAGTTTTCGTCAAGTCAGGTTCTTGGTTCACCCGGCCAAAACTTACCGCACTTTCTTGGCGCGAGAACTGAGAGCTCCAGCAAATCTCAGTTTAATTACAGTACTTGAAATATATTTGTGCTGACAGATGGCACCAAGACACATTTCGATAATAGACTACTCAAACCTAAAAGGCTAGCAAGATAATATATTTTTAAGAAATACGACATTTTGTCCTGCTAAGAGACAGTCTTCCAGTGCCACAGCTTATCCTCAGCACTGCACTTCATATTGCACCACATCATAAATTCATGGCATGAAAAATAACCTTCCACTAACTACACTTGTGTGAAGCCAAAATGTTTAGGTTAGGTTTGATTAATGCTCTTAATTTCCAACTTTCGTCACCGGGCGTTGGTTGCGATGGTATCTAGTAGTAGCGAAGTTCACAGCTAGATGTCGTGGACGGTAGCATTTGGTAGCGAAAGTATGAACTACTTGAAATTATCGTATGCAGACCTAACTTGAATTAAAAGCAGGTAACACACACTAATACAGTCATCACAATTAACACAGGTTATCAGACAAATTCTACACACACACCCAAAGTACACGGGGCTACATGACCGCGTTGTCGCAGCCCATTAACTAAGGAACCAACCAACCATATTGCACCACAAATCTTCAAGGGTCGTCACTTTAAAATGTAGCGCCCTGCTATGCGATGGCATTGTTAGTTGTTGTCCCATAAAATTGGCCCTATCGCCAATGTCATTTTTAAGTTTTCATTGCAAATATTCAGATTAATGTTTAATAAATTCACAATTTCGAGTTTAAATATGCACCTGTCGACTTATCGGCAGTCACATTGATCAATATATCGATAGTTCCTTGCTAACGTCCTCAGTAGTTATATGGTGAAACTATTGTTTCCAAACCCAAGAGTCGTTCTTCGGGTGTCTGGGCATTGTGTTTTTACTTGACGTAGTATATGGATTTATTTGTTCGTAGACCGACAGTAGTGGATACGCGGGCTAAAGCGCTGCGTTAGGTCAATGGGCCAAGCTCTCTGCTGACTCGGTAGACGCGTGGGTTCGAGCCCCACCGTCGGCTGTCCTTGAAATGGTTTTCCGTGGTTTTCCATTTTCAACACCAGGCGAATGCTGGGACAGTACCTTCTGACAGGCCATGGCCGCTTCCTTCCACATCCTTGCCCAGTTTCATTCATCTTCATCCATTCCATCTCTCATCCTGACGCGCAGGTCGCCCACGGGCGTCGACTAGAAAGACCTGCACTCGGCCTCTCAGGAGGCTACACGACAAAAAAAAAAATTATTCGTATAATACGGTACACTTGTAATGATAATAATAATAATAATAACTACATTAAGTATGGTACCGATCTTACTGTCGCTTATCTTTCGGTGAGTTTAGAACACTTCATCTCATAGAGGGTGGAAACCCTAATAATCAATATAATTATTATTATTATTATGCTTGCCACGGTGGGTGAGTGGATAGCGTGTCGGTCTACTAACCCCAAGATTGCAGGTTCGCTCCTGGCCGTGGTAAGTGATTTTTTGAAAGGCGGAAAAAATACGACACGCATGTCATACGATGTTGGCAGGCCAAAGAATCCATTTGAATTCAGTAGGCCGTTTTCATAATGACAAAATTAATCTCTGGAGTTTCCGCCAACACAAAGTTCCTCATTTCTCTACTAGAAAGCGCTATAGTGTTCAAGGAGCTTAGATATCTAACCTCCTTGACTTTCATAGTGATTCAAGGAAAATCGAAATTCAACATGCAAGCTACCCTCTGGGTTGAAAATTACAATGCTTGCACCCGGCACTCGACGCCATCGATATTATTATTATTATTATTATTATTATTATTATTATTATTGGAATTAAACACAATGTGTAAATAAATAATTAATATAATAAACTAGACTAGTTTTCTTCTTCTTTCTTCTTCTTAGTTGTTTACCCTCCAGGTTGGTGGAACCCACGGACTCAGTACCTCGCCCAGGCGGCCTCACCTGCAAAGCGAACAGGGGCCTCATGAGGGAAGGTAATGGATGGATAGGCAAGGAAGAGGGAAGGAGGCGGCCGTGGCCTTGAAGAAGGCACCATCCCGGCATTTGCCCGAAGACGAAGTGGGAAACCACGGAAAACCACTTCGAGGTTGGCTGAGGTGGAAATCGAACCCCCCCACTACTCATTTGGAACACCCGAGGCTGAGTAGACCCCGTTCCAGTCCTCATACCACTTTTCAAATTTCGTGGCAGAGCCGGGAATCGAACCCAGGACCTCCGGGGCGGCAGCTAACCATGCTGACCGCTACGCTACGGAGGCGACTCTAGACTAGTATAATTTGTATTAATCCAATTTCCGACGTAGCTTGGCACCGCAGCTCACGGGCGAAGCGCCGTTATCCTCTTTCTAACCGCGGGGAGGCGTTTGCGTTCAGCGTTAATTATTATTGCAGTCATTAAGACTTATTATTTTAACACCAGGCTTGGTGAAAGTAGCTACGCACAATTCTTGGAAAACTTTCTTGCAAGGTAGAAATAAACAATTCGATATGGTCCACTTTATAACGGTAGAAATTCAAGCTTAAGAAAGAACATAAGCCACCTGCTGATTCTTTTCCATATTTAAAAAAAAAATCATATCTCACTTAGAAGACTTACTCAATGCTGCTGATTTAAAAAAATACATTTTTTGAGTTTTTTGAAAAGGAAGGTTGGTTGGTTCCTCATTTTAGGGGCTGCGACAACACGGTCATGTATCCCCGTGTACTTAGGTTGTGTGTAGAATCTGTCTGATAACCGGTGTTATTTGTGATGGCTGTATTGGTGTGTGTTATCTGTAATTCAGGTAAGGACGGCAGAAATTCATTTTTTCAAGTACAGTAGTTCCTATTTTTGCTACCAAATGCTGCCATCAACGACAACTAGCTGTGAACTTGGTTACTAGATGCCACCGCAGTTGGCTCCTGGTGACAAACGTTGGAACTTAAGAGCGTTAGTCAAATCTCGCCTATAATTTAGCTTCACAGAAGTTTAATTAGTGGAAGGTTTTTTTACATGCCATAAATCTATGACAGGGGACCGCCGGCCTTACTTCCCCTCCGAAGGAAGGAATACTGAGGGATTTCTAACGCTCTTAAAAAATTCGAACACTTCAACCGGGTTTGAACCCGCAACTTTGGGCATAGAAGCTCAGCATGCTACCAATTACGCCACCGAAGCCGGCCTTGATTAGGAAGAAACATTACTTGTTGGTCATGTATCGGTATTTGAATTCTTCGTAGGAAACATTCCGAACTGTTTAATCCTCGGGAACATTTGAGCTCCCGCTTCTCTAAACCTCTTGAATGGAGGGAATTCATGTGAGCTTTCCAAGCTTAGTAGTCCATTTTCCATTTTATTTTCTAAACAAGTGCATTCACCATTCCCCCAGTTATTGCAAAAAAATAAGTCGCGTCGAAGCCCTTTCCAAAATTTAAAAGAATCATCTTGAGCACTGCTTTCAAAGAGGTGCCTAGGCGTGTGCTTGTGCAGCATTCTTGAAAGCAAGTGAGGATATATTTTGTACTCATATCTACGTGAAATTTGACCTTAATTAACATCACAGTTCTGTACAACACAACATTTGAGAATTTACTTCTCACTTTGTAAAACGTCGCGTGTTGTTTCTACTCTGGAGCTCATTTAGTAAGAAACTGGCAACATCTCGTTTGTCTCCTTTCTTGTTTCGTTCTTCCGGGATCTGTTCTTCAACTAGGATACTTTTAATTGAGAGCATGTTAAAAGCTAGGGAGTCTTCTCAGTTAGCTTTATTGTTTTTGGAGCTGTAAGGGGAGGTTGTAAGCCCTATCTCCGCCATGTTAAATTTGTCAACTTCTTGTTACTCTCTCTCATTGTGTATTTACCCTATTGAAACAAAACCTTACAGATATTTAGATCTATGTTTTATCTTTAAATGGTTGTTTTTGGAAATGTGTGTGTTTGTAATTTTTTTAAGGTAAAATGTTTCATCTCTTTTCTCTACAGGCCAGGCGACAGGTCGAAACAAAGCCTCAATAAGGAAATAATTAGTGGAAAGCTGGAAATTGATTCGCTTTATTTGGACCCAGATATTACTCTCCCAAGTTTTCCCCCTCGAGTGAAGTCGGCGCTGGCCCTTCGTTTTTTTGCAAATATTTCCCAAACCATCAACTTTATCAACAACATACCTATTATAAAAATAATCTAGAGTAAATTTCCTACAACAATGTCCTGTACATTTTGTCTCTAATGTGAACCGTTACGCTGCTACGACCATTCGAAATGGAGCCCTTTTTGATTCTTGTGGAAAAGCTATGGAAATGATATGCCATATCAAAGTTTCTACATGTTATAAATATTTGTCAGCATTCCAGATGCACAAGCTGTTAACTTGTTACAAGGCAAATAATATGGATGATTGTGATGGAGACATCGATGTTAATCTTGAGTGCCCTGTGACGCCGGACAAATGTACCGATACAGACGATGAAAGCGACGACGGAGAAATTGAGGCAGACGATCAAGACTGCCAGCCTTCATCAAAACGGTTTAAAATCGACTAACTTTGACATTTGAACAGGCCAAAAAACGCGTCATTTACTCTACCGCCAGGTGGTGTGGAAAAGAGTGATGTTATGCCAATACTACGCAATAGTAAGCCTCCGTGGCTTAGGCGGCAGCACGCCGGCCTCTCACCGCTGGGTCCGTGGTTCAAATCCCGGTCACTCCATGTGAGATCTGTGCTGGACAAAACGGAGGCAGACAGGTTTTTCTCCGGGTACTCCGGTTTTCCCTGTCAACATTTCATTCCAGCAACACTCTCCACTATCATTTCATTTCATCTGTCATTCATTTAATCATTGCTCCAGAGGAGTGCGTCAGGCCTCGGCAGCCGGCACAGTTCATATCCTCGCCGCTAGATGGGGGCTTCATTCATTCCATTCCCTGACCCGGTTGGAGACTGGAAGCAGGCTGTGGATTTTTTCACTACGCAATAATAATACTAATTGTAGGTACTTTGCTACACCTGTTTACAGTGAAAAGCTGTTATACTTGTAACAAGTTAACAGCTTGTGCATCTGGAATGCTGACAAATATTTATAACATGTAGAAACTTTGATATGGCATATCATTTCCATAGCTTTTCCACAAGAATCAAAAAGGGCTCCATTTCGAATGGTCGTAGCAGCGTAACGGTTCACATCAGAGACAAAATGTACAGGACATTGTTGTAGGAAATTTACTCTAGATTATTTTTATAATGGGTATGTTGTTGATAAAGTTGATGGTTTGGGAGATATTTGCAGAAAAACGAAAAATGGTACCTTCTTAGGGCCAGAAGGGCCAACGCCGACTTCGCTCGAGGGGGGAAAAGTTGGGAGAGTAATATGTGGGTCCAAATAAAGCGATTAAAGCAATTTCCAGCTTTTCACTAATTATTTCCTTATTGAACTACCTGTCGCCTGGCCTAAAAATATTATTTTTTCTATTTATGATAAAATCACAGGAAATCATACAATCCTTTAGTTGATCATATTGAATTACTGAAACAAAATTCAGAGCGCTATTGTTAATACTTCCTGAGAAAAAGAAACATTTGTCTCGAAGATAAAAAAGTGAAGAAAACTGCCCTTTAAGATAAGTGTTACCTTAATGTGCACCAGGCCCATATTCAGAATCACCTGGGTTGTCTTCATTTTCTCTGCCCCTCTTCTGGTTTCTTTTTAACTTCCTAGCTTCTTTAGAGAAATAAAAGAAGGAGAAGGAGAAGGAGAAAGAAAAGAAGGAGGAGAATGAGGAGGAGGAAGAGGAAAATGAGCAGGAGAAGAAGGAGAAGGAGAGAAAGGAGCAGGAGAAAGAGAAGAAGGAGCAGGAGGAGAAGGAGGAGCAGGAGGAAGAGAAGAAGGAGAAGGAGGAGCAGGAGGAAGAGAAGAAGGAGAAGGAGGAGCATGAGAAAGAGAAGAAGGAGCAGGAGGAGAAGAAGGAGCAGGAGGAAGAGAAGAAGGAGAAGGAGGAGCAGGAGAAAGAGAAGAAGGAGCAGGAAGAGAAGGAGGAGCAGGAGAAAGAGAAGAAGGAGCAGGAGGAGAAGGAGGAGCAGGAGATAGAGAAGAAGGAGCAGGAGGAAGAGAAGAAGGAGAAGGAGGAGCATGAGAAAGAGAAGAAGGAGCAGGAGGAGAAGAAGGAGCAGGAGGAGGAGAAGGAGGAGCAGGAGAAAGAGAAGAAGGAGCAGGAGGAAGAGAAGGAGGAGCAGGAGAAAGAGAAGAAGGAGCAGGAGGAGGAGCAGGAGAAAGAGAAGAAGGAGCAGGAGGAAGAGGAGAAGGAGGAGCAGGGGAAGAGAAGAAGGAGCAGGAGGAGAAGGAGAAGCAGGAGGAAGAGAAGAAGGAGCAGGAGGAGCAGGAGGAAGAGAAGAAGGAGAAGGAGGAGCAGGGGGAAGAGAAGAAGGAGCAGGAGGAAGAGAAGAAGGAGAAGGAGGAGTAGGAGAAAGAGAAGGAGGAGCAGGAGAAAGAGGAGAAGGAGGAGAAATGGAAGAAGAAGGAGGAGCAGGAGAAAGAGAAGAAGGGAGATAAGGAGAAAGAGAAGAAGAAGCAAAAGAAGGAGAAGGAGAAAATATGCCAGTTCTCAGGAACAGATCTTCAAGGGGGGCGTGGCTTTAAATGACCTATAAATGGAGTTTAGCAAACATTTTCAGCAAATAAGCATATGTACATTATAAATTGCTGTATGCCTCTCACCAAGGCGGTCCGGGTTCGATTCCCGGTCAATGCATGTGAGATTTTCGAAGTGAAATGCCATGTCCTGTGGTTCGGATTCCACGTAGCAAAGGTGGTCCCGTGGCTCATGATCTCAAGATTAACGGTCACGTTAAACTACAAGCTTCCTTTTTTTCATTATAAATTGGACTTCAGGCTATCAAAACAACATAAAATCTAAAATTCCACTTTATGACTCAAAGCAGCTTACAACCTCCCCTTAAGTACGGTCAGTGGTGGTCACCTAGGCTGGGTTAACGCCGTTCCAGACCTCCTAGGAATCTAACCCAGGCCGCTTGGGCGAGGAACTAGAACGCTGCTCCGAGACTACGGCGTTGGTCATACAAAGTCTACAAAACCTGTTTAGTTAAGAGTTTGTACTTAAATATCGACGATCGGCTGATGGTTTCATGTTAACGACTTTGCAATTTTATTTATTTTTGGCTGTTAGATATTGTTTTAGAGGAAGAAAAGTTACACACATGGTTCCTGCCATGACCGTTAATGTTGCTTAACTGTGTGTGAGATAAAATTGAATTGAAAGTTTTAGCAGAAACATCGTAATTTAAGTGAAATATGAAACAGAGAGACCTGTAGTGGGTTAAGAGTGTACCGGTAGCTGTAATGATATTTGAGTGAGTGTCTTGTTGGCAGGCAATGCGGCCTGTATCATTCAGCCCCTGTATAGCTGCTCTGGTTATCGCGTTCCCCTTCCCATACGAACGTAAGGATGCGCGCGCACTCCGCATTGACAGCAACGCTCTGTGACTGCCACGCGAGAGCGGTTTTTGAGGTTATAAATGAGGTTTACTCCACTCTTTTACTTTTTTAAACATTGTTATAGGCCTACATATAAGAATAAATAACTATTCTGAGTTTATTTTCATGCCACAAGTCACCTTGTCCCCCCTAACACACCTAGATTTTCATTAATTATTTTGGAAATTCTAATTAATGATTTAGTTCTAGGCTGTTTTAAAAGTAGTCTATTTGGCGAGTATCTCACCAGTTCTACTACTTTCCTATTTAATGAGAAGCTTGATAGCCGTTTAGTTTGCTCCTAACCAGTGGCGGATCCAGGCCTTGCGGGTCCCTGGGCGATATGATAAGGTGGGGCCCACAACAATAGGAAATTAAAAAAAAAAATCAAATGGAAAATAGTTTGGTAATAATAATAAAATAAAGAATAGTTACAATATGTTGAATACACTACAGTACACATAGAAAGCCTATGGAGATTTCAGATGAGTTGAGAAAATCCCGATCTGAAAGAATGAAAAAGTACTGGAAAGAGCGCAAGAACCAAGCAGTACTACCTTCAAAGAAGAAGTGATTGTTGAACGACTCAAGTGGTCCAATGTGACCAATCAAAATTAATAATAATAATAATAATACAGTACATTTTTTAATAAGGCTGGCTGCGTGGCTCAGGGGTAACGTTCTCGCTTGCTGGGCCCAAGGTTGCAGGTTCGTATCCTGGCGCATTTGAGGGTGCGCAAATGCGAGGGAGCCGTGTCCATAGATTTACTGGCACGTTAAAGATCCCCTTCGGGGCAAAATTCCGGCACCCCGGCGTCTCTAAAAGCCAGTGTAGTTAAAAGGGACGTAGAACCAATAACAATATTATTTATTATATTTTTAATAATATGAAAGAAACCTGTAAGTCCCCTTGAAGAAGATTAGGTCCCTATGTAAACTATGAAATATTAAAATATTACTTTGCGACATTTTTCCCGGCTGAAGTCTTCTATTATTTCACTGAAATCAAACTTGCTAAACGGTCATGGCAGGTTATAGCTGCACTGAAAAAAGGAATATGAATTATAAATTAGTTTGAAAAGTATAATTAATTAATTAGTTCATTTAAACAATCCATGGTGTGGTGCCCCCCGGACCGCGGGGCCCTGGGCGCTCGCCTTCCTCGCCCTCCGCTAGATCCGCCCCTGCTCCTAACAGGCTGTTTTTGATTATGCGGATGCACTTAAATGTGGTGTGGCTATTGTTGTTACGGTGCACAGTGGGACAGATTGCAATGTGGACGTAGGTTTTTGACCTCGCTTATTACGAATTTGATATTCATCATCAGTTTACCTGACTGATGGCAGGTTTCCTCAGGGTCGGTCTCTCCATCTTGTCCGGTCTTCAGCAGCACGTTTCAAATC
The DNA here is from genome assembly GCA_946902985.2 of Meconema thalassinum. NCBI lineage: Eukaryota > Metazoa > Arthropoda > Insecta > Orthoptera > Tettigoniidae > Meconema > Meconema thalassinum. The sequence goes on along the minus strand of OX336398.1, from coordinate 175,456,162 downwards.
CAATTCATTTTCCTTTTCCTTATCTTCTTTAGCATCATTCTTTCTTCTCCTACTTTCTTTAATAGCCTACTTCCTCATTTTATCCTTAAACTTATTCTCTCCATTCTCTTCCACACCCACATTTCTATAGCCTCTATTCTTCTCTCGCCTTCTTTCCTAAGCGTCCCAGTTTCCGCTTCACACATTGCTACACTCCAAACAAAACATTTCACTAATATCTTCCTTAGGCTTACTTTTATTGCTCCACAAAATACTTTTCTTTCCTTACTGAAGGCTTCTTTTGCTATTGCAATCCTTGTTTTCATTTATTTAGTGCATATCATTTCTTGTGTAACTCAACTTCCTAGGTATTTAAAACTATCTACTTGTTCAATTTCATCTTCTAATTTCATTGTAATTTTTTCACCTTTTCCATCTATGACCATACATCCAGGTTCTTTGGATGCAATGTTTGGGTGGTCTGATGACTGTCAACTAGTTCCTTGAATTTAGATCTGTTCATTACCATATCACTCGAAATGTCTATTTCCTGAAGTTTTTTTTTCAACTTCCAATAGCCTAGTTCTTAACTTTCATTGAGAGAGTTAGATTCTGATAATATGGCCATAACATTTCAAACGTCTTTTCCTGAATGTGCCCAAGATTTTCTCCAAATGCTAATAAGCTCCTGGGATTTCCTTTTCATCTAAATTTTCTCAGTACAGACTAGCTCAAAGACTTTCCTCAAGATTTTTTTTTTAAATCTTTAATTAGTGATCTGTCCCCCGCCTGGTGTTTGATTACCGTGTTGTAATGTCTAGAGCCATATTCAGAGACGTCACGTCAACTCAACTTTCACTTCCATCTTACAAAACCTGAGTTGGTATTCAGAGACCAAATTTAACTTACACTGAAGTGTGAACCTAGCCAAAAGTGTTTTATTTTTTACCCACTATAAATAAATATATAAAACGGCAACAATACTAAGAAAACTACGCTCAGACAGCCAAAAAACTTACCATATTGCACCCATATTTTTTTGAAAAATTCATAGCCCTTAAACCCCCCGGAGTGTTATTGGCCCGCAAGGTCCCCCAACTATTTACAATGTAGCCCTTAGTTATAAAAGGAATGCTGCTCTGAGGAATGCGTAAATAACATTATAATGCCGCTGGTGATACCAGAACACGTTGGAGATCAGAGCAGGAGAGGACTAACTTACCATTGCCAGTACCCCATATTAAAGTATTGACTGCTCTAAGATTTGATGGTACTGGCAGTGTGCAGGCCAGTAATACATGATATTATTACTACGTACTTCCAAAAGTCAATAACTGTAAGCAGAAATTATTAATATGTTTTCTGTATTTGGTCTGTAATTATTAATAGTCCTATTAGTTTTGAAGTTACGCCCGGACAACCATAACCTCTCAATTGTACTTCAGTTTTACTCTCACATTCCATTCGTATATCTCTGAACGTCATTATTAATATTATTATTATTACCATACACAGTAATTTTCGTGAAAAATCGGTGTTTCAACTAATAGACCAACATGCGACCATTTACATCTATTGTGCTCTTTAATGGGTTAGTAATGGTTGATGTAAAAGAATGGACGTACGGTAATCTAAAATCTCAAAACGATTTTCTGTAATATGATGATATGAATACAATTAGTACAGTAAGGCACAACATTGTTTTTATTATTTCAGATCGTATGTGGATATCTCCGTTGTATTAGCCAGCCTTCTGTTAGTAGAATTTTTGCTAAAATATCAGAATGTTTATCCAGACATCTGGAAACCTATGTAAAATTTCCATCAATCCAAGAAGCTATTACCCATAACAAAAGGGCAAGTTCTTATACGTACACTTTTTCGACGGCGGTAAAATACAGCCTTTTCTTACTTTCTTCCATTTCTATCTGTTTATCCTACGGACGCTACTTCCAAACAGGACAAGCGATACAGAACACTACCTTACAAGCAAAAGCAAACAACAATGAACGCCGAGTGTTTATGCACGGAGCTGCTGTGCGCTCTGAGTATTGTGTCACAATAATGACGTCAGACACCAAGGTCACTAGCTTTTAAAGTTGCGTCTCTGAATACAAATTCGAAACTTCACTTCAAGTGGCCTAGCTTTTTATTTGACTAAGTTAAGAGGAAGTTAAGTTGAAGTGATGTCTCTGAATACGGCCCATAATTTACTTTATGGGAGATGGATTTCTCATTATATCTGTTACATGTTATTCTGTAGCCTCTTTGCAATTTAGAGATTCTCTCTTTGTTGGCATCACGATTCAGTCCTGACGGTTGGATTATTTATCCTAGGTATTTGAGTTCAGGCACTTGAGTTACTTTACGGAACCGTGTTTCCAAAGGTTGTTTATCCATGTATCGACGAGTTCTTTCCATGAACTGGACTTTTTGGTATGGGATTTGGTGTCTGGTTTTGGCTGCAATTCCATGGAATATTTCAATGGATTCAATCGCTTCCTGCCTATTGTTGGGAAAAAATTGCCAGGTCATCTGAAAAGGCCAAACATAATGGTTTATTATTATTATTATTATTATTATTATTATTATTATTATTATTATTATTATTATTTTAAGTTTTGCCTGCAGTACAGCCTTGAAATCAAGGAAAAACAAATGTTTTTATACGTATATCTCTACTCAGTATAACACAAAGTCCCCGATTCTTGGATGTTACGGGTAAACTCGAGAATACTGGATGGATTTTGATGCGGTTTTCACCATTCTGTAAGGGATATCTCGAGGATGATTTCTGTAGAAAATAATTTATTTATGATCAAAGGAAGCCGAGCAGTAACGATTTCAGTGGAAAAGTCGAAAAATAAACCTGGCGTCCGAGCGCTTTGTAAGCTTTCGCTGGGAAAACCGTTAACAATATCTAAATACTATGAGAGTAAGAATTGTTCAGCATGAAAAGTTCTACAAAAAAAACTACGCGAGAGCATGTCTATCCTCAATACATCGCCCACTATAAGTGTTTTTACGTTTTAATTTCTTCAAACAATGTCCATTCAACTACCGAGGCGACAGTTTACGAGCTAGCTAAGGGCGAGTCTATCATCCCTGTTACAGCCTAGCTAGCGGGCGAACCTATTGCCCCAGATACAGCCAGCAGCAAACCATTGAGTCGTGTTGAGTTAAGACTTCTGAGAAGGGTGGTTATGTTTGGAGTTTCCCTGGAAGTGCAACTCGGGTTTTCTTCATTTCGCCTGTGAAACACAGTCAAGTTAAGATTGGACGGAAGGGAGATTTGAGTTTCATTCACCTCGTCATTCCCTGGAAGTGCAACTCTAATTTCGCCTGTGAACTTTTCGTTCCGCAAAATTCACAGTCAATTTAAGATTGGGCGGAAGGGGGATTATATTATATTAAATTATACTGATTGGCGTATAATCTCTACTTAGTACCGGTATAAAACAAAGTCCCCAATTCTTGGATGTCACGGGTAATCTCGAGAACCACTGGTTGGATTTTGATGTGGTTTTCACCATTCTGTAAAGGATATCTCCAGGAAGGTTTTTGTAGAAAATAATTTATTTATGATCAAAAGAAGCCAATCAGTAACGATTTCAGTGAAAAAGTCGAAAGAAAAACCGGGCGTCTGTGCGCTTTTTAAGCTTACGCTGGGAAAACCGTTAAAATATCAATATACTATGAGTGTAAGAATTGTTCAGCATGTAAAGTTCTACAAAAAATCCACGAGGGCATATCTCTATCTTCAATACATCGCCTACTATAAGTGTTTTTAGATTGGACGGAAGGGGGATTTGAGTTTCATGCACATCGCCATTCTTAAATTACGTCTGACAAGAATTCTTTGCACATGCATCTCCATGATAATATAATTAATAGTCCAGTCAGTGATTTTAACCCATCATGCTGTGACGTAAAACGGATATAGGTCGTAGTTCATTGGCATCGAAAATAAAAGCGCTTATCACGGAATGCATTCATAACTGTTCCCGGGCGAAGCCGGGGCGGGTTGCTAGCTACCTATAGAATGTATTTGCAACAGTGAACAAACATGGCGCTCATCTGTTCCAGGAAACTCGAGTGGTCATTAATAAAACATCGGCTGGAATGAAAAAGAAAAAACAATATAAAAATAGATATGCACAAAAGTGTTCACGGGAATAGGAAGGAGCAATTTACTTGATAGTTCTTCTGAACTATTGTAAGTTGCGTATTTTCCATCTCGTGAAGGGGACACAACTAGGCCTATTTCAGGGATTTGACAAATGACCGTTTTTATAGCAAGAATAAAAATAATAAATGGGGATTGTGTTGCCTCAATATCATGTGGAGTGTAGCATACGATATAACTTATTCCCCACCATGATATTAACAAACAGTCTGCTTATGTTAATCTCATGATGGAGAATAAGTTATCAAAAAAACTAACAGTCTGCTTAAAAAAAACTTAGTGTGTTTTTTCCGCTGCAGCCTATTCAGTGTTTTGTTAAATGTGACAATTAATGAGGTTCATCCTCGAGAATAAACCCGATAATTGTCGCAATTTAGTGATACGTCGTTGGTTGTTTGGTTCCTTAGTTTAGGGGCTGCGTCAAGGCGGTCATCTAGCCCCGTAATTCCGTGTACTTTGAGTGTGTGTATAATCAGTCTGATAGCCGGTGTTAATATTGATGGCTGTATTAGTGTGTGTTATCTGTTTTAATTCAAGTAAGGATTGTAGACAATAATTTCAAGTAGTTCCTACTTTTGCTACCAAATGCTACCGTCCACGACACCTAGCTTGCGGCCTTGGTTTCTCAATGGCATCGCAGTCAGCTCCTGGCGGCGAAAGTTGGAAGTAATAGAGCGTTATCAATTCTAACCTACACATTTTGGCTTCAGACATTGGTGAAACGTCCTTCTAACACTAACTGAAACTCTTGATAGAGAAACAGACCAATGCTATTTCAAAGTGCATGGAATTGTTGGCGATTTCTCATTTTCACTAAGAACCTTTAGTGGGGGTTAGGGGGACATGGTGCGTGGAAGAAATAGGCTACTCCACGACATCGATGGGAGCTGCCTGGATAATCCTATCCTTACCGACAGCGGTAGCTACGTGACTACGTCCGCTAAGGCGTAGTGCCAGGCCATGGGTGCGGACTCGGTTCTCGCACCGTCCTTAAAATGGTTTCCATGCAATGCTGGGATGGTTTATATAGTAATTAATTATTTTCAGGCAGTATATTTTACTACCGCCTGACGTAATTGGGCACATTCACGTTGGCCAACTGAAGAGCAATTCCTGTATACATATCATCTTCTAATACGCCAAATTCTTGCCCATTTCATTTATCATCATTCATTTCATTTCTCGTGAGGTTTAGGGGCAGATAACTTCGCTATCCCGCCCCTTCTCGTGAGGATGAACCGGCCGTCACGTTGAAATTAATCGCAACTTATCCACAACACCAATGTTTAGACCTGCCCTGGGGTCTGTGTTGTTGTTGCCTCCCACACCGCACCTGTATTCCTGAGCATGTCGTCACTAGCACAAGAGTAGGAGCGGCAAAGGTGGGTCGGGTCTGTGTTATTATCAGCCCACGGCTCTGAGGACTGCTTCGCCTTATTAAATAAGTCACCAACAACGCAACCTTAAAATTTGTCCCCAACACCACAAACATAACGTTATATAGTCCACATCACCTTAAATAAGTCACCAACAATGTAACCTTTCAATTTGTCCCCAACACTACAAACATGATGCTATACAGTCCACGTCACCTTAAATGTGGCCTGTTTGCCATCTCTTGATATATGCAGTACATTTGTATTTGTCTGTTGGCACAGGCTAGAGTAAAAGGTGGCTTTTCACCGATGTCTCAGTCTCACTCATGGCTGTGATTATATGGAAGCTACTGAGGTATGGCTGGTGCTTAGTAATGACATTCAGGGCACAGTCAGTGCCTGTGGATGCTGTGAAAGGTTCTACTCATAGGGTTAGTACTGCTGTTCTGACTCAGTGAGGAAAGCAATGGCAAACTACCTCACTCCTCTTCTTGCCTAGTACGCCTCAATATAGTGCTGCCTTGGTTTTTTGTGGGTATCTACCCACATGATCTAACGGCAGTACTCTTTGAGGATCCAACCAGCCTTCGGGCTGAGTACCTAACAGACAACAATGTAACCTTACCATTTGTCCCCCATCTCTACAAACATGATGTTATATAGTCCTCGTCACCTTAAATAAGTTACTAACAATGTAACCTTAGCATTTGTCGCCATCACTACAAACTTGATGTTATATAGTCCTCGTCACCTTAAATAAGTTCCTAACAATGTAACCTTAACATTTGTCGCCATCACTACAAACTTGATGTTATATAGTCCACGTCACCTTAAATAAGTCACCAACAACGTAACCTTACCATTTGCCCCCCATCACTACAAACATGGTGTTACATAGTCCACATACTAACAATGTAACCTTACGACCCGTCCCCCATGATTACAAACATGGAGTTAGAGAATAGTAGAGCCATGAAAGGCAGATTGGAGAGAGTCCGTGGAAAGAAAAGAGAAACGAAACCAGCTCGAGCTGGCTCACAGTCTTTTGGGTCCTTGAGCATGAACACAGCTTGTCACTTTAGGGCCTCCTACAATAGGCTGAGGAAGACACCGCCGACTCAGTCCAGACCCCATGGTCGCCAACTCACTGGGGTTGGGACTTCCTTCTGTCAGGTCATTGACTCGCTTGAGGTATGAGCTCTCATTCAAACACGCAGCCCCTAGAATAATAATTATACAGTAACAGAAACAGACCACTATTGCCCTCAAACCTCGAAGAATGAGTATTAGTGAATAGGAAGAAAGTAGAATCAAAGATATTATTATTATTATTATTATTATTATTATTAAAAATACACTGCACATTTTATGCTCAATTTAGTATGTTATCCTAAATTCAGAAACTGTCTTTTAACGGGGGGATGTAACCGACAAGGGGTCAAAATATCCAAAAATATCCAAAAAATATCCAAAATATCCAAATTTTGAAATATGTATTTTTTGTATTTATGGTCTATTTTATATAATGTGTAAAACTTTCAAGGTCATAACTCAACTGGAAGGATTTTTTAAAATAATTAATATCTGATGCTGTATGCCTAGAGCCACGCGCCATTGGGGGATGTACCCCCCTTGAGGTCAGAATTTTGAGGGGGGGAAAGGTGTGTGTGTTTCGTCATTGATTATCATGTGTTCTTCAATGTGTGAAAATTTGAAAATGATATTTAACACTGGAAGTACATACAAAATGACTATATATATAAAGGAACTTCCACTTACACCAAAAATTTAATGCTTTTTTTCCACAGCTAACATTTTCCAGTATTTATGTTCCTTTTTCTCGCAAACTACCAAGTGCAAATGCATGAAATTTCCAGGGCCTGTTCATTACATAATCTTACTGATTTTCCTATAGAATTAATTCAAACAAAATGATGGTACTTAGATCAAAGGTTTTAGAGTTAAGCACTTATCAAGAGGCTATACGATATCAACATGAAAATCAAAGGGATTCCTCCATGGGTTACAGAGAAAATGGAATATTTCGTTTTTTTCGTTTTTTACTTTTGTTTTTGAAAAAGAAACACCTATGGAATATTCCCTATTTTCAATTTAGTTTAAAGTAATATGCTCTACAGTTGTTATTTTCCTAAAATTTCATCGAGTTATGTTTAAAAATGGAGCCGCAGGAATTATTTAAATATTTTGATGCTTTTCGGGCACATCCCCCCTTAAGCAGCATTCGCCCACAAAAGGTTGCGCTAGCCATGCTTAAACCATGGAATCCAGTTTTCTGTTACTGCGTGTGGTGAGTTAAATTTTAATCTTCAGATCTGAAACGCAACTTCCTTTGGCACAACTTCATGTCTTCCTACACTGCAAATGGCATGATCGACGTAATCAGAGAAGCTAACATCAGAGGCCTGCGTAGGTTGTGGAGTCGGATACAGTACAACCCCTATAATCCGTCACATTTGGGACTGAGAGTTTGGTCGTAACGCAAGAAAGGTCGGGTTATCAGAAAGTACAGAAAAATACGGATTTACATTAAAATAAAGAATCTCTGAACTCAAGATATCGGGGTTCCTTTCCTTCTTTCTTGGTAGAGCCACATCCACTATGCGTTGTCAAGCAGTTCAGGTTTAGGCTTTTTCAATGTTTGCGTTTGCCTATCGTCACAGTAAACAGGATGAAAGTTCCGCCTGATCAAAAATTTATTAATAGAAATCACTGGGTGGTCATTAATGGGACATGTTTCAAGGCCTAAACATTATTATTATTATTATTATTATTATTATTATTATTATGATTATTATTAAAGTATTGATTAGGTGGAACTTTCATCCTGTTTACACTAATTAGTTTATCAATACGGAACCAGAATGAACCTGTTAAGTTCTAAAATATCGTCACTGTATCATGATTCAATGCCTTTCCGATTTCTTCTCCAATCTTTCATTGTCATAACGCCTGCATTGAGTTCCTTGGCAATTTTTTGGAGTGATTTCCCTGTGTTCAGTCTTCGTAGCACTGCTAATCATTCATTTAATGAAAGAGTAACGTGTTTACGTTTCACTCCTGACATGTTAAAAAAAAACACACACACACACAACTGTACAATACACACAATGTACATAAAACAAATTACTGTAGAGTACTGTAACGAACACAGAAGAACAATGTCGTAAAACCAACGAACAGTAAGCACTAAAAACTTCACGGTGCAATACGTACTGTACAAAACAAGGACGACAGAAACTATACGAGAGATGACTGAGCACTAAAACGGACAAGCGATAACAAGTACCTGTAAACAACAATGGCGCGATGGGTAATGAGTTGCCATCGAATGGCAGTGCTACGAGTCGTGACAAGTTCGGCTCGAGCACTGTCGGATCAACCGGAGTGACGGACCAGCCGAGGGCGGACAAGAGGGCGGGACATGTACGGTTCTGCCCCCAGTGGCAGTTGACGAAGTGGAGAGGTGATGATGGATAAAAGGGCCACCGGACTCATTCGGTAGAGGTTCCTATGAGATGGCCGGCCGGGTTAGAGAGCACCTCCTGAAACCCGAGCCAAGAAAGCTCCTCGGCGCGGATTGATTGTTGAGGGTTTTACTGTAGATTGCAAACCTTCTGTATCACCAATATCAGCCAAAATATATATTTTTGAGATGACGGGGCCGCACCATTCTGAGAGATATTTAATAAGAAGGCCAAACAATTGCAATCCGCAACAAAAAAATCCCTTAAAACGAAAATCAGCAAATACCGCGAGTGCGAACTATTCCCATCATCGTCTCCAGCTTGTCCGCAACTTCCCAACTGAAACTGAAGAGTAGTGACATCTTCAGAGCGAGCTGGCCACTGCCTAACAAAATATTGTTTATTTATTTCTCGGTAGTTAATGTATAAATGCAACGTGATCAACACGAATATGCCAGTTTTCTTTGAGATGTGGATGCCTTTCCATTTTTAAAGATTTTTGAATATTTTAAATTGGCCGCTTTTTCTGATGGAAGTGATTACCAGTAGATGTTATAATTGGTGCTGAAGCGGTAAGAAAACTCTAGGCTAATCATATCTCGCGGGTGAAATTGTCGTTGCAGAATCCTAACAGCTGTTCTATAAGGGTAGAAACATGGACTTGAAACAAGCTTTATGGTGTAAACTCGCATGTAAACTGTGAAAATAAATGCGACGGTTTTCGTCCACAGAAGTCACTATAATATGATGGAAAATGTATAACAAGCCGAAACTGACAATCCGGAACTTATTCTGACAAGCGACTTCCGCTAATCAGCTAGAAATGTTGTGCATGCAACATATTCGTTGAAATTTTAAAATTGAGTTATAGCACAGATAAAACCTTAAAATGTTTCAAGTTTAGACTAAAGATTCGATCCAACGATCCTTTGTAATACGAACTCGCGGCGCTGCGTATATTATACGACAAAATACCCATCATCACAGTAAAAAGAGACAGACACCTTAGAGAAAAATCTATTATTGAATGGCAAAGAAAACAGGAAGAAATTTCGAATGGCACTATTATAAAGGAATTCTTTTCAACAGTTGCAGGCAGACTAAAAACAAAACCATCCTAAAACCAAACATGGCAACAATAGTAACCAGACATGGAAATATTGCCTCGTACTTGCAGCCCCGAGTGTTCCTGCAATACAAGTCCCTAAGCAGTAGACCATTTAATATTCGAATGCGGCGAAGTGGAAAGTGAGAGAGAACTATTAATAAAGAGTGTTGTTGACGGAGGCAACTGGCCAATGCACGTCTGTCCTAATCAAAAAGTATTCAAAATCATTTGTGAACTCTTTAGACTTTCAGGTATTGAAAAAGCGTCAAGATCACTTGCCGTTAATAAATATGTGTGTCAAAAGTAATTTAGCCTATGTTTTACACACAACTTTGTAAGAGTAGCTAAGGGCCTGTCGTGCAGCTTGTAGAGAGTATACATAACATCTCTTCGGTAAACATGCATTCTTCAAGCAACCATTATATAGCAAAGTCAGTGTTTTAGGGGGGCTTTCATATGTCAATCATAGTATATTGCTAGAGATTTTGTCTTCACCGGGTGTCTTTCTGTGATCTATATCTTTGATGGTGAATTCTCTATCGTCCGATGTGTCCATTGGTTCTTCAATTTCTTTCATTATTTTGTTTGTGATTTAGGCCTATGGTATCTACCATTTCATTATCTTTCTGTATGAGATAGTTTAATGTTTACTGTAGCGTTTCCTGTAGATCTGTTGTGTACTGTCCTTCATTGTTTATAAGAGTTCATACAATTTGGGAGTTTTGAATCTTTCCTGAGGCAGATTTATATACCATATTCCAGGTATTTGATGAAGTATTACTGCAACATTCTTTCCAAGATATGCTAATATTTCTTGCATTTCTTAGTTTTGCTTGATAGGCCTATTTAGCTTTTTCTGAATAGTATTGGATTTTGCGCTGATCTTGGTGTTCATCGGTCTCTGGTATCTTCTTCTGAATACATTGCATTACCGTAAGTTCTTCATTCCAACAAGGCACTGCTTCAGATGGCAGATGGTATACTAACTTTGAAAGCCTGCATACTGTACAAGCTGTCGTTTGGGCTGCACTAAATTTGAATATCCCCCATATCTTTGGAATTCTTTATATTCAATCCTGATGGCAGAATTACTTCTCCTAACTTGAATTTATTTATTTATGATGATGATGATGATTATAATAATTGTTGTTTTAAGGGGCCTAACATCTAGGTTATCAGCCCCTGAATTTATTTACTTGATGGATATGTCCGAATTTAGACTTTAGAGGTTTTCCATCTAGATAATGAGCGGATTCTTCCATGTACTGAGTTTTTTCATATGATATTTGGAGCCCGATCTTTGATGCATTTTATTATTATTATTATTATTATTATTATTATTATTATTATTATTATTATGTTTGCCACGGTGGGTGAGTGGTTAACGTGTCGGATTACCAACCCCAAGCTTGCAGGTTCGCCCCTGGCCGTGGTAAGTGATTTTTGAAAGGCGACAAAAATCACGACATGGATGTCATACATGCACGTTGTTGGCATGTTAAAGAACCCATTTGAATTCAGTAGGCCGTGTTCAATGGCAAAATTAATCTCGGGATTTTCCGCCAACACAAAGTTCCTCAATTCTCTACTAGAAAGCGCTGTAGTGTCAAGGAGCTTAAATATCGAACCTCGGAGCTTAGATATCTAACCTCCTTGACTTTCATAGCGTTCAAAGGAACGACGAAATTCGACATGCAAGCTACCCTCTGGGTGTCAATCACTGATCTCTATTGAGATCAGTGGTGTCAATTAACAAAGCTTGCACCAGGCATCCGAGGCCATACGATATTATTATTATTATTGTATTATTATTTACTCTCCACTCTCCCCAAATATTACAACTACCCCGTAGACATTTCTTGTTGAAAATAAAAGCCTTGCGTTTCAATGCACTGAGCACTTTTGGAAAGAAAAAACAACTTTTATGAGGAACGTTGCTTGAAATTGACAACATGACCTCATTAATATTTCTCCACTCCACTCCACTCATCCCCCTCAGGCTTTTTAAGGTCGCTCGCTCGCTAAATGTCAGATCCGGCCCATCACGCTCCGGGATTTCGTCCGTCACATTCACTTCTCTTGCCCAAGAAAAATGTAGTAGCCTATATACTTTTCTAGGAAATTGGAAATGGTGTTGTTGTTTGTTCGCTCTAGGGGCTTGGGACATCTTAGTCATCAGCCCCGTGTAACTGTAATTATTAGGGTCAGAAATGGGGACTTGAAATAAGGTGCTGGGTCGAACCCTTGATCTGCAACTCCCCGTCCCGGCTACATCGCGGGCTCTGTTTCACCCTGCAAGGTTGTTTGTTGGTAGCATGCTGAGCTTCTATGCCCAAGGTCGCGGGTTCAAACCTGGCTGAAGTCGTCGGATTTTTTAAGAGCGTTAAAAATCCCTCAGTATGCCTTCCTTCGGAGGGGAAGTAAAGCTGGCGGTCCCATGTCGTAGATTTATGGCATGAAAAAGAACCTTCCACTAACTACACTTGTGTGAAGCCAAACATTTTACGTTAGAATTGATAACGCTCTATTAGTTCCAACATTCGTCGCCAGGTGCGGACTGCGATGCCGTCTAGTAGCCAAGTCCGCAAGCTAGGTGTCGTGGACAGTAGCATTTGGTAGCAAAAGTAGGAACTACTTGAAATTACTGGCTCCAGTCCTTACTTGAATTAAAACAGATAACATACACTAATACACCCGTCACAATTAACACCGGTTATCAGACAGATTCTACACTCACCCAAAGTACACGGGGCTACATGACCACGTTGTCGCAGCCCCTAAACTTAGGAACCAACCAACCAGGGTTGTTTGTTTATCCCTTGGTGACATTAATGTGGTGGAATATTGAAGTCAAGGACATAACCATCCAGAAGAAGCTTAATTTTCAAAGTTTTCCCTCCTGGTTTGATGCGATCAGCCATGCTATTCGCCGGTATTCTACATTTTCTTTCTTGGTACCGGTACCATTCTGGGGACTCACCCTGTTGCAGAGTGGTTACGGAATTGTGAAGCGCTTTGTCACTGTTATTTCGAAATACCCACTGTTCCCTCTCATTCAGAGGTCTGAAACGTATTTCACCACGCATGGCACACTGATTCTCCAAATTCCAAAGTTTATCAGATTATCACACTTGCGATTGACTTCCGATTTGTTCTCTGCCTGGAACATTCTCCGTAAAGGACAAGGTATTTTTAAAAGATCAAAATCAGTCGGATTGAAAGTTTTGTAAATTTTTACAGGGATATAATATGGATTGCGCTTCCCCCTTGGAATAATTTTCTTCCGCAGCACTTACTGAACTGGGATTTTCCAAGGCTTGGGGCACATCAGTTTTAGAAACATAATAATAATAATATTAACAAAAAACGGGATCTACGTAAGAAAATCCAGGCAAGAAATCTATTCTAAGATAGAGAAGATCACGGACACAATGCGCAAACGCATGGCTCGCTTCGACGGTCACTTGCGACGGATGGACGACTCTACCTATAAATGGGCAAAACGTATATTTAACAATTTCGACTCAAAACCAAAAACAACAGTTCCCTGGTACGTTAGCGTCAAGAAAGACCTCCAAGAAATGGGCCTACGAGCAGATGACGCGCACAAACGAGACCTTTTCCGAACAAGCATCGTGACTTTTGGGACTTTCCGAGGTGAGAAATGGACAGCCGGTGCAAAGTGGTCGGATGAACGCCGTGCTCGACACAGCAAGCTAATGAAAACCTAATGGATCAATCGTAAATTGAATGAACGCCAGAATGTATAGTGGAACTTATCGTGGTCCCTAGTTGGGCGATTAGCGAATAATAAATAAATATAAAAAACTAGTGGGCCTGTGCGAGGTTTCGCAACGTGAATGTAGGTATATGGGGTAGTAGGGAAGAATGTGGGAGAACGAAGTTTTAATTATTGAAGAAATGTATTTACTGTTGTTAAACGGCATACGTACATGAGAAGAACACAAATAATTATGTAGAACAGTGTTTTGTACTTGTCACAGCACCTCTTTGTAGACAATATTCGATGTTACAGTGAATTCATCGGTTTTTTGTTTGCTCAGGAGTTTCTTCTACAGCAATTTTTACATTTGCAAAGGATTGAACCCTAGAGAAAGTCTTGGCGAGACCACACCGGAGCCATCTGCTGAGAAACTCCTCAGCTAGCAGTACGCCGAGCTCCCGCCAGATGGCTGCCGCGGCCGCGCTGCCATGCGCTCTAGCGGCAGGCTCGCCAGGTTACGGTGCTCCCATTGTAAATGTACATTTTTAAAGGCATTTATTTAATTATTATTCTCGAGTCAGAAAACATCAAATAAACACAGATACAAATACTATGACTACAAATATTATATAGTATTTGACCAAAACTTGGCCACTTCCAATGCATTCTGTGATGCTTCATAAAGTTCATCTTCAGTGCAGGAGGTCGGGCACAGTCTACACTGAAGCATATGTTTCACAGTCTGATCTTGTCCACAGCCACACTGTATGTCATCTTCCTTAATGTAGCCCCACTTTGCAAGATTGATCTTAGATCTGCCCACTCCTGATCTTAATCTATTCAAGGATTTCCATGTTACCCAATCTTGATCATGACCAGGAGGTAAAGTTTCGGCTATCCTTTTCCAGCCCAGGAGAGGAGATTTCTTAGCTTTCCATAATTCTAGCCTGGCTTTTTCACATGTAGTCTTCAATTCTTTGGATGTTCTTAGGAAACTCTTCCTAGACTTCAGCCTCAGAGCATGTAGTTCCTGCCCATGTAGAGGATGGGTTGCTTCCTGAACAACTTTCTTCCTTTCCTTGTTTGCAGGTACTTCTCGTCGAATAGAGGGTGGTGCTATTCCTGCAAGCTGGTAGAGGCATTCTGTTGGTGTTGTGAGGCATTTAAAGAGGAAGTGAGTGTGTTTTGGGCACACATGGGGTTATGCGGAACCTGTAGGTACCCCATATGTGTAGGTTGGTGTTAACAGGACCTTATTTTCGGTACAAAACCGGAATGCGACCTTAGCAGAATAATATAGGGAGGATGTCCGCAGCAATATACTCAAAGGTATTTCCAAGACCAGATGGACAAGGGCAAAGAGCGGCGGCAATATTTCCCTCAGTGTCATTCTGTGAAATAATAGTAAATATAATGTGTAAGTAATTTTAAACAGTAAGACGTGAAAACTTTCAACAATGGATGGGAACACAGCATAATACAATGATACTTGGAAAGACGGAAGCGAAACAGACGTTTGCCTAATCACTTCTGCTTTCAGAGAACACTCATCTTCTCGCTTCAATCCTCCCACACACACACTTTATTAGCATGCCCACTTACAGCCCCTGAGGGCTATGTAGAGATTTCTACCTCTTCCAACTGTTGATTTGCCAAAATTCGGGTGTCTAATCGGTAAGAAAACGTCAATAAATTGACTCTCGCACATGGCTTTTAAACGACTGGCGCAGCTTGACTTCATCCAGCTCCCTTTCCTTGTTTCGTAACCCAACGCAGTGCGGCGCCACTAGTACGATTTCAAGGCTCGTGCACGGTGCCTATAAAAGTAGTCGCCAGCTACCAGGATGGCCGCTGGCTTGCTCGCAAGTCTAGTTCCAGGATGGACAAGAACTTGTCGCTGTATATTTTGACACAAATAACCATTACTCTTGCTAGTAGTTTGGTTGGTTGGTTGCTCACTTTAGGGGCTGCGACGACGCGGTACTTTGGGTGTGTGTAGAATCTGATAACCGGTGTTAATTGTGATGGCTGTATTAGTGTGTGTTATCTGTTTTTAATTCAAGTAAGGACTGCAGACATTCAATTTTCAAGTAGTTCCTAATTTTGCTACCAAACGCCACCGTCAATGACATTTAGTCCTGAAATTGGTTACTAGATGCCACCGCAGTCGGCTCCTGGCGAACGAACGTTGGAACCTAAGAGCGTTAGTCAAATCTAACTTATAATTTAGCTTCACACAAGAGTAATTAGTGGAAGGTTCTTTTACATGCTATAAATCTATTACATGGGACCGCCAGCTTTACTCCCCCTCCAAAGGAAGGCATACTGAGGGATTTCTAACACTCTTAACAAATCCGACGACTTCGGCCGGGTTTGAACCCGCGACCTTGGGCATAGAAGCTCAGCATGCTACCGACTACGCCACCGAGGCCGCCATCTTGCTAGTTTTAGAGACTACGAAGTTGAAAATAAGCTGTAGCTTTCTTCATTGATGGATCAAGCTTACTCTTTTTATTTTGTCGTCGTTCA
The DNA here is from genome assembly GCA_946902985.2 of Meconema thalassinum. Lineage (NCBI taxonomy): Eukaryota > Metazoa > Arthropoda > Insecta > Orthoptera > Tettigoniidae > Meconema > Meconema thalassinum. The sequence continues at coordinate 175,439,775 of OX336398.1, read as the reverse complement.
CACTTTATTAATTAGGTTAATTAAGGTGACGAAAGAGTATTGAAGAAGAACAACCAAGCAGACAACGTGAAACAAAAACATTAATTTACAATTAAGTTCTTAAATGTAATTTAACGCCATAGAATCTTTCCATGTGTCATGGTTTGGATTGGAACTGATTGCATAGGGAGGGCTATTAATAGTGGTTGCGCCTCATCATCGCCAAATTAGGCGAACTTCTGGAACTATGGCGCGTCACACACTGTTGCTGTTTGACTAAGAATTGCGGGACAGGGACAGGGCCAGATGCAATACAAACTAATCTAAGTGGGCCGAAAGAAAAACACATGTTTGTAGATAGATTATAAAAAAAAGTCAACAACAAAAAGTCAAACCCTGGCACTATACAGCCCATGACGGGCTAAGGCCGACCAAGCGACCGCTGCCCAGCCATTTGCCTGCAGATATTGGAGTGACGCGTGATCAGCGCATCGGGTCCCCTCGGCCGTTAATCTTGGTATTCGTGATCGGGGCGCTGTCTCACTGTCAGACAGCTACTCAATTGTCCTCACGAGGCTGAGTGCACCCCGTTCCAACCCTCACGTCAGTTTTAAAATCCCTGATGGAGCCGGGGATCGAACCCGGGGCCTCCGGGTGAGAGGCAGGCGCGCGACCCCAACACCACGGGGCCGGCAGATAGATTATAAACTTTTTATTTCTTAAGTGTATATCAAACAAAACTGGTAGCCTACAATTGTAGAAAAGTTAGAAAAAAGGAACACACCTTCATTATTTGTTAGAAGAGGAAGGATTTTATGACAAGTGAAACTGTGACTGTGCTGCTAATAGTTTTTGATAATCTGGTTGAAACTGGGATGAGCTGATTCTTAGTAGCGCAGCTATTCCTGACGATTTCTTTTGGTGTGTTTTGCTTTTTGCGAAGGGTCATTGTAGAAAACACCTGTTCACAGATATAGGAAGTTGCAAACATTGCAGTTATCTTCTGTGCATGAGATTTCAAGTAGAGGAAGCTTCATTTTGGTAGGGCCTTGTAGAACTCAATTTTAGAAACGTGGAGGAATAGTTGCTTCAATTCATTGTTACATTGTTACTCAATCAGTTCTAGCTGCTACTCTATTACACAAAACGCATAAACACAATGAGATTGAAATAGTTTTTCACTTCTAGGTACACAGAACAGAAAATATAACCTATGTGTACTGTACTTGTAGGTAGTATAATTCAAAACCATGTCGCGGGCCGGATTAGACTAGCATAAGGGCCGCACTTGGCTTATATACACACATCAAAAAAAGTTTTGCATCACCTCGGTTCCAAGAGTTCCGGAACCGTTAAATACAAAGGGAATAGAGATCAACACAAACAACATTTCAGCTCGTTTTATTGCTCATGAGACCCACACATTGCATGTTGTACCATCATACAGCTAGACTTTCAGCATTTGTGGTCCAGATTGCAGTACACACCACTACCTCTAATACCCAGTAGCACGTCCTCTTGCATTGATGCATGCCTGTATTCGCCGTGGCATACTATCCACAAGTTCATCAAGACACTGTTGGTCCAAATTGTCCCACTCCTCAACGACAATTCGGCGTAAATCTCTCAGAGTGGTTGGTGGGTCAAGACGTCCATAAACAGCCCTTTTCAACATATCCCAGGCATGTTCGATAGGGTTCATGTCTGGCGAACATGCTGGCCACTGTAGTCGAGCGATGTCGTTATCTTGAAGGAACGCATTCACAAGATGTGCACGATGAGGTCGAGAATTGTCGTCCATGAAGACAAATGCCTCTCCAATATTCTGCCGATATGGTTGCACTATGGGTCGGAGGATGTCATTCAGGTATCGTAAAGCCGTTTCGGAGCCTTCCATGACCTCCAGTGGCGTACGTCGGCCCCACATAATGCCACCCCAAAACATCAGGGAACCACCACCTTGCTGCACTCGCTGGACAGTGTGTCTAAGACGTTCAGCCTGACCAGGGTGCCTCCAAACACGTCTCCGACGATTGTCTGGTTGAAGGCATATGCGACACTCATCGGTGAAGAGAACGTGATGCCAATTCCGTGGGGTCCATTCAGCATGTTGTTGGGCCCATCTGTACCGCGCTGCATGGTGTCGGGGTTGCAAAGCTGGACCTCGCCATGGACGTCGGGAGTGAAGTTGCGCATCATGCAGCCTATTGCGCACAGTTTGAGTTGAAACACGACGTCCTGTGGCTGAACGAAACGCATTATTCAACATGGTGGCATTGCTGTCAGGGTTCCTCCGAGCGGCAATCTGTAAGTAGCGGTCATCCACTACAGTAGTAGCCCTTGGGCGGCCTGAGCGAGGCCTGTCATCTACAGTTCCTGTATCTCTGTACCTCCTCCATGTCCGAACAACATCGCTTTGGTTCACTCTGAGACGCCTGGAAACTTCCCTTGTTGAGAGCCCTTCTTGACACAAAGTAACAATGCGGACGCGATCGAACTGCGGTATTGACCTTCTAGGCATGGTAGAACTACAGACAACATGAGCAGCGTACCTTCGTCCTGGTGGAATGACTGGAACTGATCGGCTGTCGTACCCCCTCCGTCTAATAGGCCCTGCTCATGCATGGTTGTTTACATCTTTGAGCAGTTTTAGTGACATCTATGAACAGTCAAAGGGACTGTATTGTACCCATGTGAGTAATCTCGGTGGATAATATGCATCTGCCTCCAACTAGCATCAGCTCTCAGGCGTGTACGGTAACCCCAATTGAGCAGTGCATATTTTTGGATTTGAGGCTAAAAGGTATCAACTCTACAATGATAAGGCACAACTCTATTCTAAAACTTTAATTCAATAAAATAAATCATGGCTTCAAACACAAAACAATACCCAAAAAGCATAAAATAAAGCAAACAAAAATTTTTACTTCCACAATCCATAAGTAAACAAATATAAAATCACAACAAAGTCATACCTAGCCATAAGGCTTTACCCTTCTGTGAACTTCACAAGGATATACTAGTGCGCTGATGCACCTACGACTTCAAAACAAACTGTACATTAACATAACAGTCATACAATGTGACTTCTTTAATATTACAACAAGGATTATTCCTTAAACCTCTTTATGTTAAACAATTATGTGTGCCGTGCGTGTTTTAATATTTTTCTTCTCACCAATGAAATGCTTTGCATGCATTTACCTATTTGGACGTTGCACCAAAATCAACGTGCAACTCCATAATTATGTAAGCTACCCCCTACACATCCTCCAATTATATGGTTTCACCGCATGCTGTCTGTGATTCCTAGATAAAACGTTACGTTATAGCTTATGTCGGATTGTACGATAGACTACCTCGCGCTCATGGCGATTGGCATCTAGTCACCAACTACATGACTTGGCTCCAGTGACAGTACAAATATATCATGTAACTATTCGTCAGATAGCTAAAATAATGAACCATCAGGATGAACTATAATTATCCATGTGTTCACAAACCACATGGCTATAATATTCAACATAACAATCTTGCATTATATGTCATTTCAACAAGGTCTAGACTCTTCCCTCTTTATAACTTGCCTGAGCGGCCCGGGTGGTTAGCTCCGACCCTCGGCTAAGGAAGTCGCTACACAATAGAAAGTGGAATGGGTCGTTTCACCAATTATCTCGACCTTTCTAAAAGTTTGAAAGCTTCCCTCTCTCTAAGCAGTGAAGATTTACAAGACGAATACTGTGTCCTGACCGACACACATGTTCCCAAAGGATCTTAATTGACTATTATGCCAACAGGTATTGAATGAGCTTTTGTAATTATTCCTACGTCGAGGATAACGATTAATTAATGGCCTCACATGGGTCCATTCAACATGAAGGTTCGGGGTTCGCAATGCATGAGCCTGGCGGTTTGACCGATGTCTCAAGTATAATATAGGCGCACAAAACCACTGTCGCCATGAGTTTCGCTGCCAACGAGCGTAAATAACTCATCAATAAGTTCTCGGGAAATCATAGAGCTGCGAGGTGTCCTTGTTTCCTCGACTCTATCAAGAATCCAATCCGGAACACATTTCAATCCTTTCTTCAGAGTTAGGGTCCAACACTACAACTCTGGAATAAATAATATCTCCAACAATGTCCACGACATAGGAGAATTCATACGTAGAATAGACTATCTGGCCCCTAATGCTCCATGCTACGACACTCCGACCTATAATATTAAGAGAAATCTAACATTTACTCTATAAGCTTCTCAATTAAGCTGCAAATTCAATTCATTAAAAGCTCTTTCATTACTGGTATCATTACTGAATATCTGCAATATTCTGATATAAAACTTCTTTCCATAATTACTGAAATGTAATCTCACTGTAACATCTTCCTGCTTAGATTGATAAGTCTTGCACTTAGCGTTAATAATTCTCGCTTACAACATTTATTTGTTTCCTGATGTGTTCATTCATACTCTTAATAACCATTATTATTATTATCATCATTTCTCACTGACATAAATGACCAAAATCATTATTTATTATTATTCTCACATAAATTACCAAAATTTCCGACATAGCTAGACGTTTGAAACTCGAACAATCGCGTTCGTTGCATTTACATAACTGATTGCCATTCTTAATTCATAGTGGGAATAATTACTCCACTTAATGATGCAAATTAACATCTCAACTTTATAAAAATCAACTCATTACTGATTAAACATGGAGGATCAGCCTCCTAACTGATTTTTACTGACATCTATAAGGAATTCACAATATCTTTACGGAATCACAGACATGCAGCGGTCCCTACTTCTACATAATCATAACCGTAATTTGTGGGGTACTTACATCTCTATAGGCATCTAAGGTGGCTCCGACCAATCATATTCTTCCATGTCGCCCGCCATAATGGGTTTAACGCGACATATTTCTCTTGTTTACACACATTTGATTACACATAATTTCTATCACCAACACGACACGTTGCATACCTTTCAGGAAGTTATCACTCCCCAAACATGTGAAACACTTCATCAAACACTACTTTAAATGATATTTTTACATATGCATTACACTGAACACTCGTCACTTTATACACACTTCAATGCTGAAATTCCCTAGCAGAGATCGAAATTGCAGGTGTCGACGGCATCTTACGTTACCAACTCCTGATTGAAAGTCTGGTTATCTGCTCTCGGAACTCTCCAACAGTTTTATGACGATCATTCCTACAGTAAGCGTCCTGCGTTACATCAATACGCTGGCTCCCAAACATGAGCGTTAACATCTGGTACTCTCATGGCAATACCAAACACTTAGTAGAGTTTCTTTCGCGCATTCTATCGTAGTTACACATATACGATTCGTTAATACTATACACACTGCGCTTAATAAAGTTCAACACTTTCACAAATAATTATATACAATAGTTCTACCGTTAGTCTATACGGTGCTTCGTAACTGAACACGTCATAGTGCGTGCTGCTGAGTATGACTATAACACGACTATTATTCATACAAGCATGTTTACTGTTTCTTTTACACATACCAGTCTTTGTTCGGCGTCTTGATGAATAGAATCGTCATGCGTTTTGCCTTGACGAACTTGCTTCAACCTGGCTGTAGCTGACTGAAGTTTCACTCGAAGACTGCACGTAACTTATTTGAAGACTTCTATATGCGGCTTACACGCTGTCTCGTACTGCTGCATATTTGCTGCATACTGATTGCAACTTATTGCCATTGTGCTACAATTGACACTTGAGTAAGACTGTAACTGGCTGTAACTGCGCTTGGCGGCATGTAGACTGCGTGACAACTGAGTTTCAACTGAGCATAGCTGAGTTAGACTGAGAGCTCCTCCTGGGGTCTACTCCCTTATATCGGATTTCCACAGAAAGTAGAGCAACATCTTCCCGCGTAATCTTGGCTCCTCTCACAGCATGATTCAGGTCTTCAAACCATGATCATTGTGTTCCTCTCTCTTCACAGGTCCCAAAACTATCTGTGTGCAAAGGAATCGCTCGTTCAATTAATTAATATTAATTCCTTTCTCCATGGCGTGGGACGCTACCTAACGGGAAACCCCCGGCAACATCTTCACATCCATCCGCGAACAATGGTCGTTTTACAGTCCTTACGCACATCATTAATTATGCACCAATTTCGCAGGTAAAAGACTCTAAAATTATCTTCTTGCCAAGATATTCACCTATGTGCAACTCTCATCTCGATTCGTTACTCCAATCACGAGTAATCAATGATTTTTCTGGGCATTTCTCCGCCCCTACTCCAAATCTATTCTCCGTCGGGGAATAACTATGTCATTATTCAGGCCTCACCCCTGCTCCAGACGACATAATGGGGTCGCTGAGATGGACGTGGCTCCACTGGGACCAACCCACAATTCTGGGCCAATTAGTAAATGTCATCTCTGCCCTCCTCTGTGCTTCAAGCCTCCAATAGCTTACACCAAATCGTCTTATAATGATATAATCTGCTCATTATTTCCTACATTATTTTAATAAATAATGCCATTTCATCAAAAATCACACCAGTGATTAAATATACATTTCTTTCGCGGGGTTTTTACCGAGAAACTCCCTGTACAGATCTCTGGTTCGCTTCCTGGTGGAACCTTTATACTGAGATCACAGTCTCTGAGAACCATGTTCGATTCCAGTCAGCATAACCCCATCGGGTTCATGTTCCCCTTGCAAAACTTATAAAAGTCCAATGCAAGTGGCTTATATAAGTAATCAGCTGACTGTCGACCACCGTCTGTGTTTACGTCTGGGGTCCTTCACCTTGTCTGGCTGCGAGTGGGTTAGTAGTGTTCCCCCTTCCACACTCGGCCTTGTTTCTGAGCTGTCTATTCTCCCTGCGAAGGGTCGCGTTTACAGCCTCAACCTCTCTAGCCACTCTGACCATTTCTTCATAGAATTCTCGCAAACACTGGCATTCTTTCTGCTCTCCGCTTACACTGGGTAAACTGTCTGCTTCTCGTCCCGTCTCGCCGTTCCAACATTCAGGTCTGCCTGCTTGGCTGCCTCCGCTCTCCACGTTGAGTTGGGTGTGCGTTACTAATTCTTCTTCTGGTTCATCGAATTCTTCTGGCGAGTAATAAACTTTTAAGTTGGCTATGTTCATAACGACCTCGTTTCCATTCTCTAAATGCCTTAACCTGTATGCATTGTTCTGGAGGTCTCTTATCACCTCGAACGGGCCGTGGTAAGCAAAAATAAACTTTTTATACTTCCGTGCCTCTGGATCTGAACTGGCGGGTTTCTTAATTAAAACTTTCTGTCCCACGAGAAGCGGTTTATGATACCTCTTCGCACGATTCCTTCTCTGACGTCTCTCCGCCTGTGCTTTGAGATATTCAAAGGTTCGTTGGATCCTCAATTCTCTACCGGGCTGTGCGTCTACTGGTAATGGAATAACACCATTCCACGGTCTCTCTGGTCTCTGATCCAGATGTAGAGTAACGGGAACCTGACCTGTCGCCTCATGTACAGTATTATTTATACAGTATTCAATTACTTCTAGAAATTCAATCCAACGCCAATTCGCTTCAGAACAGTAGATCTTCATGTATTTCTGGATCTCTCTCATTACTCTTTCAACGGGACTTGCCTCAGGATGGCGAATGGTAGATAAAATCTGCCTAATTCCTAGAGTTTCCAGTTCTCGACGAAATTCTGCACTAGTAAAGCAACTTCCGTGGTCCGAGAGAATGTTATCCGGTTTCCCAAGAATCGGAATAACTCTCTCTTTCAGGCGCTTCAAGACCTGTTTTGAACTTGTCTTTTGAATGGGGCACAGCACCACCATTTTTGAAAATACATCCATGGCTACAAAAATGTGTCTATTGCCTCTACGTGCTCTAGGCAATGGTCCAAAGTTGTCGATACTCAATAGCTGCCTTGGCTTCTCTGGTAACAACGGGATAGGTCGTTGCCTCATTAAAAAGGGATTCGGCTTTACCCTTTGGCAAAGATCACATGTTCTAATAGCATTTCTCACCGTTTCTCTCAATTTTGGCCAAGTAAATGCTTCCTTCAACAGAGCACAAATTTTATCTATTCCAGGATGTCCAAATGCTCTGTGGGCTAGCCATACTAATCTCCTCTGCAAAGATGCAGGAATTACAATCCTTTGACGTGTGTGATCCACATCGTCCCACTTGTGTAATATCTGATTATACCATACATATTCTGTTGCCAATGCCTCCGCCTCTCTGTATATCGCAGTTCCCCTTGCTAAGCGTCCCTCGAAGTAATCGATTATCATCTTCAACCATGGGTCTTCGCGTTGTAGGTTGGTAATGTTCCTTAAGTCATCCAACGTCTTCTGATCTCGATTCTCAATCTGGACCGCTAGTACTTCTTCTTCTCTAGGGTAACGACTTAATATGTCCGGTATTACATTCTCTTTCCCTGGACAGTATTCTATTTCCACATTAAATTGCTGGATATACAGGGACCATCTTGTCAATCTCTGACTAGACAAATCCGTCTTTAACAAAAATGTTAAAGCTTTATGGTCTGTTCTCAGAACTATTCGGAAGCCGTACACGAGTTTGTGCCACGATTGCAACGCGTACAAAATTGCGAGCAATTCTATCTCTGTGATCGTGTAGTTTTTCTCATGGGCTCTCAGTCTTCTGCTTATAAAGGCGATAAAAACTTTCTTCTCAGGCTGGTCAACATTTTCCTGGAATAGCATCGCTCCAATCCCAATAAGTGATGCATCCGTCTGTATGATGAACTTCTGGGTATAATCTGGGTATCCCAGTTTCACATATTCCAAAAGCATTTGTTTTGACCTCACGAATGCTTCCTGACATTGCTCCGTCCAATTCCATCTGCCGCCTTTCTTCAATAGGTCCTGCAGTGGTGCTACTGTCGCAGTATAGTTTGGGCAGTGGTTCGAAAAGAATCCAATTACTCCCAAATACTGTCGGACGTGCTTTACTTTCGTGGGTCGAGGGAAATTCCGAATTACCTCCAATTTATCTGGATTAGGCTTCACTCCATTTGCATCAATAACATGCCCTAGGAATTTAACTTCCCTCTGACAGAAGTGCGATTTCTTGATATTAACCTTAAAGTTAGCCTCTCGAAGGTCGTCTAGCAACTTCTTCAGGTCTCTCATGTGCTCCTCCAGAGATTCTGATGTGAGTAGAATGTCGTCTACATATCTGATGGTACTCTCTTTAACCTCATCTGATAGATTGCGATCTAACGCTCTTATCAGGGCTGAACCAGCTGTTTTCAACCCAAAAGGTAGCCTTAAAAATGTGAATGTATGTTGATCAAACATAAATCCTGTCAACAGACTAGTTTTCTTCTCTAATTCAAGATGGTGGAAACTGGATGTGATATCCAAATTTGAGAATATAGTTTTCCCTCTAAACTTCCTGAGGATCTCTTTAATAGGTGGCACTTGGTCAAATTCCGGAATAACTCTCAAATTTAAGCGTCTCAGGTCCAAGCAGACTCTGACAGATCCGTCTGACTTTGGTACAATTACCAATGGACTTACATAAGGCGTAGGTGTTTTCTCAATAACGCCGGCCTCCAACATCTCCTGAATTGCCTCTTTCACTTTAGCATAATGCTTTTCAGCTATAGGGTAGGGTTTCTGCCTAAATGGTGTCCAATCACTGACTTGAAAAGCATAAGTGAAGTTCTTTATCCGACCAGGTCTCGAATCAAAGACTTCCTTCTGTTCCAGCAATAACTGCTTTAAATTTTCCTTCTCTTTTAGCCCAATTTTCGCTTCTTCTAGCTTCTCCGAAATGTATTCTTCCAATTTGGGTTCCAGATCTTTTTCCAAGTCTGTGGCTAGTGTTTTGAGCTCTTCTTCTAACTGCTCAATAGCTAACACTTCTTCATCAGCCACATCTCTGTATGTATGCCATACTTGTTCACTGGATCCTGGTTCAATTTCATTGAGTGCGACCTCTAAGCCTTCAGCTTCTTCATTCACATGGAACATAACCCTGTCCTGTGCTAGGTCAATTATTACTCTGTATTCCCTTACAAACTCTGCCCCAATAAGTAGGTTATAAGGTAGTTTGTTTACTAACAGAAAACTCTGTGAGAAAATCGAGCCTCCTATCTGTAAATCTAGGAATACCTGGTATTTACATATCATTGTTCTGTCTGGAATTACCCCTTTAATTTTTACACTGGAGATCGGTATCTTCAAAATGTTCTCTCTCCGGGCTATTTCATTATATAGAGCTTGTGTCATCAGGCTCACTGTTGATCCCGTATCTAACAGACTTCTGACTTTTAATCCTGCCACTCTCACAATTATAATAGGCAATTCTCTCTTGACCATGACCTGTGGTCCTCCTGCATCCTCAATCAATTCTTCTGGTTTGGCTATCCAATTGATGATGTTAATAGACTTCCATCCATCAGTCTCGAGCTCTTCTAATTTTGGCGTTTTTTTTTTCTTCAGCGCCCGCCCCTTTGGAGTTCCTTCTCTCCTGTTCGTTGCGCTGTAGTTCCAAACTCTTAGCTCCATCTCCATATCTCTCTGGCGATGTCCTGTTCTGCATGACTTCTTGCCAGCGGACTTGTGGTTTCTGGGGCTCATCTCCCCTTTCTTCGAGGTATCGCAAAGAAGCATGATATCGCTCTTCTGCCTCGTCATCGAAGTTATTTCTTCTCTCTTGGGGTCTCCAATTTCTATTATTGCCTTCCCGGCCATTATTACCTCCATTGTTATGGTACGGTTTGCCCCTGTTATTGTGTTTATTCCACGAACTTCGACCTCTTCCTGCTTTATTAGCATTTCCTTTGTACCTTGACTGCCATTTTCTGGGTTCCTGTTCCCATTGCCGTCCATAGGAATCTAAAGTTTCTGTGCTCGTGGCCTTGTTGTTCCTTGGAGCTTGCTGTTGGTCAGTCTGTGTGTTGGTCACGTGGACTTGTTCCACGGTTCGACTCTGACGCATAGTATTTGCTGTGGTGAGGTCCAGTTGCCTTAGAACTGTCTCCATTTCCATAGCAGTTTTCGCATTAGCCGAGATTAGTAGCCTTTGGATCTCGTATGGAAGCTGTTTGGCGATAGCAATACATAGCTCCAGTTCGCTAGGTTTTTGATCCAGCTCTTTAAAACGACACATCTGCGATATGAAGAATTCTGCGTACTTCGTCGGGTTGTTCGTGCTGTACTTTTTGGCATACAAATCCAGCCGTAAATTCTGCTGAGTCGCGGCGTCCCAATATCTCTTCAAGAATGCCTCGCGGAATTCCTCAACGGTATCAAAAGTGTAACGGAAGCTGCGAAACCATAATGCGCACTCCCCCTCTGTTAACTTCTCTATAGCACGTAGCCTACGCTCCTGCGGTATTCGTGCATCATTGAGATATTCAGTCACTTCCTTTAACCAATATTTTGGTGTCATACTACAGTGACTACCTGAAAATTTCCTAGGTTTTTCTTCGCTTGCCCTAATGACGTTTATCACCTGGGTGTGCATCGCGTTTTCATATGGCGTCGATGCCGCAATTGGTACACCTGGCGTCATGTAAGGACTTTCTCCTGCGCCTGCAGCATTCCTGCTTATAGGTTGGGTTTCTAGGTCTGCCCACCTTGTTTTTCTCATATCCTCTAGGCTGCCTTCACTTGACTTAGGATCTTTCAGAAGTGTCTCCTCCTGTGCTATTATCCTAGTCTCCATTTGGTTATGGCGCATTTCTGCTCTTTCTAGGCGAGTAATGACTTCTTTTTCTATTCTCGTAAGCCTATCTCGGTTTTCCTCGGCTACTTGAAAAATTTTCACCTTGTCTTCTTTCAGACTTAGTTTGATATGGGATATTTCATCCTCTACGTCCTCTTTAATTTGAGCAAGGGTCTTGTCGCTTGCCTCTGTTTTCTGGCCTTCTCTTATTTCGAGTTCTTCTCTCAGACCTTTAATTTCATCTTGAATGTGTCCATTGACTTTAGACAATTCATTCCGGACCTTGGTGATCTCGCCTCTATTTTCCTCTTGCCTTTTATTGACCATGACAATATCGCTTTGCACTTGGTCCAGTTCTTTATGAACTTTACCCATCTGACTTTTCACGTTGCCTACCAGCTCCTTACTTTCATGAGCGATAGCCTTAATTTCGCCTATTTCCTGGCATTGACCTAATATATTCTGGTCCTGTTTCTTGAGGTCACCGTTAATTGCTCTAGCGTAGCTTTTCAATTTCTGGTCCCATTTGGAGTCGTTCTCCTCTAATCTCTGGTCTACTGTTTTCGTAAACTCTGCGAACTGTTTCGCTTGGCGTTCGAGATTCGCCTCATTTTGGATCTGAATATCCTTAATATCGTTAGACAACGCCTCTAATTTACTGTTGGTTTGCTCCTGAGCATGCCTACACGCTTGCAAATTACCCTCAAGTTTGGCTTCTATAGCCTCGAAACGTTTATCAGTATTTACCTGCATTTCCGATACAATGCTTACAACAGTATCTGTTACTTCGGTCTTAATGACTTCTTGCATTTGACCTAACTTATTATCTAGTGCAACCTGATTTGCATCTAACCGACTACTCAATTCAGCCTTATATTCAACTTTATTTGCCTCTAAACGGTTGTTTATTTCAACCTGAGTTGCATTAATTGCCTCCTGATTGGCATCTAACCTGTTATTTAACTCTCTCTGGTTCTCATCTAACCGAGTGTTTATACTATCCTGGAACGCCTTGGTTTCCAGTTTATTCTGCTCGTGAGCAGCATCAAAATGCTGTTTCAGTCCTGCAATAACTTGCAAGATCTCCTGCGTACCTGACATTTTCCAATAACACACTTAAATATGCAGGCAGGCTTCCTGGAAAAATATGTGGATACGTTTCGAAGAGAAACATCAAACACTGCACACATATTGTGAAGTCGTACAAAACCTGATAATATTATGGTAGATTGTGGATTGGGTATGTAACGCTAGTACCCTTAGGCCATTCTCTTCTCAATAGAGAGATTCTGCGTTACCTCAAAAGCCTACTGAATTCAAAAATCACTCAAACACAGTTTGAGGCAAAACAATTACTATGGTTTTCCCCCTGAAATACCATAAAAATCTATGGGTTTTCCCTAAATCCCATAAGCCCCACGTTGGGCGCCATGATAAATTAATGGTATCTATCCTTGCCCGGTTCGTGCAATGCCAAAATCGCTCATATTGCACTGACGCAGGCGGTTCCATAAAGAGTTAATACCGCCCCACGTTGGGCGCCATGATAAATTAGATCAGAGGGTGGTATTAGTAGGACATCGGCCATATTTTAATTTACTATAAAAACTGTTCAGGGAGTGGTTTTTACTGCCGAAAGCCCCACTTAGGCCACGCCATGATAAATTATAGGGATATGAACTATCTATAGGTATCTATCAAAATTTATATATACGTATCGGAACTTAGCTATGGATTAGGAGCGGTCACACCCTACTTCGTTAATTCTTACTTTAATAGAGTTGTGTGCATTAAATCTGACCGACTTTAGTCGTACCTTTAGCTCAAATCACAGTCTAGGACATCAATTCCCATGTACCCATGTGAGTAATCTCGGTGGATAATATGCATCTGCCTCCAACTAGCATCAGCTCTCAGGCGTGTACGGTAACCCCAATTGAGCAGTGCATATTTTTGGATTTGAGGCTAAAAGGTATCAACTCTACAATGATAAGGCACAACTCTATTCTAAAACTTTAATTCAATAAAATAAATCATGGCTTCAAACACAAAACAATACCCAAAAAGCATAAAATAAAGCAAACAAAAATTTTTACTTCCACAATCCATAAGTAAACAAATATAAAATCACAACAAAGTCATACCTAGCCATAAGGCTTTACCCTTCTGTGAACTTCACAAGGATATACTAGTGCGCTGATGCACCTACGACTTCAAAACAAACTGTACATTAACATAACAGTCATACAATGTGACTTCTTTAATATTACAACAAGGATTATTCCTTAAACCTCTTTATGTTAAACAATTATGTGTGCCGTGCGTGTTTTAATATTTTTCTTCTCACCAATGAAATGCTTTGCATGCATTTACCTATTTGGACGTTGCACCAAAATCAACGTGCAACTCCATAATTATGTAAGCTACCCCCTACACATCCTCCAATTATATGGTTTCACCGCATGCTGTCTGTGATTCCTAGATAAAACGTTACGTTATAGCTTATGTCGGATTGTACGATAGACTACCTCGCGCTCATGGCGATTGGCATCTAGTCACCAACTACATGACTTGGCTCCAGTGACAGTACAAATATATCATGTAACTATTCGTCAGATAGCTAAAATAATGAACCATCAGGATGAACTATAATTATCCATGTGTTCACAAACCACATGGCTATAATATTCAACATAACAATCTTGCATTATATGTCATTTCAACAAGGTCTAGACTCTTCCCTCTTTATAACTTGCCTGAGCGGCCCGGGTGGTTAGCTCCGACCCTCGGCTAAGGAAGTCGCTACACAATAGAAAGTGGAATGGGTCGTTTCACCAATTATCTCGACCTTTCTAAAAGTTTGAAAGCTTCCCTCTCTCTAAGCAGTGAAGATTTACAAGACGAATACTGTGTCCTGACCGACACACATGTTCCCAAAGGATCTTAATTGACTATTATGCCAACAGGTATTGAATGAGCTTTTGTAATTATTCCTACGTCGAGGATAACGATTAATTAATGGCCTCACATGGGTCCATTCAACATGAAGGTTCGGGGTTCGCAATGCATGAGCCTGGCGGTTTGACCGATGTCTCAAGTATAATATAGGCGCACAAAACCACTGTCGCCATGAGTTTCGCTGCCAACGAGCGTAAATAACTCATCAATAAGTTCTCGGGAAATCATAGAGCTGCGAGGTGTCCTTGTTTCCTCGACTCTATCAAGAATCCAATCCGGAACACATTTCAATCCTTTCTTCAGAGTTAGGGTCCAACACTACAACTCTGGAATAAATAATATCTCCAACAATGTCCACGACATAGGAGAATTCATACGTAGAATAGACTATCTGGCCCCTAATGCTCCATGCTACGACACTCCGACCTATAATATTAAGAGAAATCTAACATTTACTCTATAAGCTTCTCAATTAAGCTGCAAATTCAATTCATTAAAAGCTCTTTCATTACTGGTATCATTACTGAATATCTGCAATATTCTGATATAAAACTTCTTTCCATAATTACTGAAATGTAATCTCACTGTAACATCTTCCTGCTTAGATTGATAAGTCTTGCACTTAGCGTTAATAATTCTCGCTTACAACATTTATTTGTTTCCTGATGTGTTCATTCATACTCTTAATAACCATTTTTATTATTATCATCATTTCTCACTGACATAAATGACCAAAATCATTATTTATTATTATTCTCACATAAATTACCAAAATTTCCGACATAGCTAGACGTTTGAAACTCGAACAATCGCGTTCGTTGCATTTACATAACTGATTGCCATTCTTAATTCATAGTGGGAATAATTACTCCACTTAATGATGCAAATTAACATCTCAACTTTATAAAAATCAACTCATTACTGATTAAACATGGAGGATCAGCCTCCTAACTGATTTTTACTGGCATCTATAAGGAATTCACAATATCTTTACGGAATCACAGACATGCAGCGGTCCCTACTTCTACATAATCATAACCGTAATTTGTGGGGTACTTACATCTCTATAGGCATCTAAGGTGGCTCCGACCAATCATATTCTTCCATGTCGCCCGCCATAATGGGTTTAACGCGACATATTTCTCTTGTTTACACACATTTGATTACACATAATTTCTATCACCAACACGACACGTTGCATACCTTTCAGGAAGTTATCACTCCCCAAACATGTGAAACACTTCATCAAACACTACTTTAAATGATATTTTTACATATGCATTACACTGAACACTCGTCACTTTATACACACTTCAATGCTGAAATTCCCTAGCAGAGATCGAAATTGCAGGTGTCGACGGCATCTTACGTTACCAACTCCTGATTGAAAGTCTGGTTATCTGCTCTCGGAACTCTCCAACAGTTTTATGACGATCATTCCTACAGTAAGCGTCCTGCGTTACATCAATACGCTGGCTCCCAAACATGAGCGTTAACATCTGGTACTCTCATGGCAATACCAAACACTTAGTAGAGTTTCTTTCGCGCATTCTATCGTAGTTACACATATACGATTCGTTAATACTATACACACTGCGCTTAATAAAGTTCAACACTTTCACAAATAATTATATACAATAGTTCTACCGTTAGTCTATACGGTGCTTCGTAACTGAACACGTCATAGTGCGTGCTGCTGAGTATGACTATAACACGACTATTATTCATACAAGCATGTTTACTGTTTCTTTTACACATACCAGTCTTTGTTCGGCGTCTTGATGAATAGAATCGTCATGCGTTTTGCCTTGACGAACTTGCTTCAACCTGGCTGTAGCTGACTGAAGTTTCACTCGAAGACTGCACGTAACTTATTTGAAGACTTCTATATGCGGCTTACACGCTGTCTCGTACTGCTGCATATTTGCTGCATACTGATTGCAACTTATTGCCATTGTGCTACAATTGACACTTGAGTAAGACTGTAACTGGCTGTAACTGCGCTTGGCGGCATGTAGACTGCGTGACAACTGAGTTTCAACTGAGCATAGCTGAGTTAGACTGAGAGCTCCTCCTGGGGTCTACTCCCTTATATCGGATTTCCACAGAAAGTAGAGCAACATCTTCCCGCGTAATCTTGGCTCCTCTCACAGCATGATTCAGGTCTTCAAACCATGATCATTGTGTTCCTCTCTCTTCACAGGTCCCAAAACTATCTGTGTGCAAAGGAATCGCTCGTTCAATTAATTAATATTAATTCCTTTCTCCATGGCGTGGGACGCTACCTAACGGGAAACCCCCGGCAACATCTTCACATCCATCCGCGAACAATGGTCGTTTTACAGTCCTTACGCACATCATTAATTATGCACCAATTTCGCAGGTAAAAGACTCTAAAATTATCTTCTTGCCAAGATATTCACCTATGTGCAACTCTCATCTCGATTCGTTACTCCAATCACGAGTAATCAATGATTTTTCTGGGCATTTCTCCGCCCCTACTCCAAATCTATTCTCCGTCGGGGAATAACTATGTCATTATTCAGGCCTCACCCCTGCTCCAGACGACATAATGGGGTCGCTGAGATGGACGTGGCTCCACTGGGACCAACCCACAATTCTGGGCCAATTAGTAAATGTCATCTCTGCCCTCCTCTGTGCTTCAAGCCTCCAATAGCTTACACCAAATCGTCTTATAATGATATAATCTGCTCATTATTTCCTACATTATTTTAATAAATAATGCCATTTCATCAAAAATCACACCAGTGATTAAATATACATTTCTTTCGCGGGGTTTTTACCGAGAAACTCCCTGTACAGATCTCTGGTTCGCTTCCTGGTGGAACCTTTATACTGAGATCACAGTCTCTGAGAACCATGTTCGATTCCAGTCAGCATAACCCCATCGGGTTCATGTTCCCCTTGCAAAACTTATAAAAGTCCAATGCAAGTGGCTTATATAAGTAATCAGCTGACTGTCGACCACCGTCTGTGTTTACGTCTGGGGTCCTTCACCTTGTCTGGCTGCGAGTGGGTTAGTAGTGTTCCCCCTTCCACACTCGGCCTTGTTTCTGAGCTGTCTATTCTCCCTGCGAAGGGTCGCGTTTACAGCCTCAACCTCTCTAGCCACTCTGACCATTTCTTCATAGAATTCTCGCAAACACTGGCATTCTTTCTGCTCTCCGCTTACACTGGGTAAACTGTCTGCTTCTCGTCCCGTCTCGCCGTTCCAACATTCAGGTCTGCCTGCTTGGCTGCCTCCGCTCTCCACGTTGAGTTGGGTGTGCGTTACTAATTCTTCTTCTGGTTCATCGAATTCTTCTGGCGAGTAATAAACTTTTAAGTTGGCTATGTTCATAACGACCTCGTTTCCATTCTCTAAATGCCTTAACCTGTATGCATTGTTCTGGAGGTCTCTTATCACCTCGAACGGGCCGTGGTAAGCAAAAATAAACTTTTTATACTTCCGTGCCTCTGGATCTGAACTGGCGGGTTTCTTAATTAAAACTTTCTGTCCCACGAGAAGCGGTTTATGATACCTCTTCGCACGATTCCTTCTCTGACGTCTCTCCGCCTGTGCTTTGAGATATTCAAAGGTTCGTTGGATCCTCAATTCTCTACCGGGCTGTGCGTCTACTGGTAATGGAATAACACCATTCCACGGTCTCTCTGGTCTCTGATCCAGATGTAGAGTAACGGGAACCTGACCTGTCGCCTCATGTACAGTATTATTTATACAGTATTCAATTACTTCTAGAAATTCAATCCAACGCCAATTCGCTTCAGAACAGTAGATCTTCATGTATTTCTGGATCTCTCTCATTACTCTTTCAACGGGACTTGCCTCAGGATGGCGAATGGTAGATAAAATCTGCCTAATTCCTAGAGTTTCCAGTTCTCGACGAAATTCTGCACTAGTAAAGCAACTTCCGTGGTCCGAGAGAATGTTATCCGGTTTCCCAAGAATCGGAATAACTCTCTCTTTCAGGCGCTTCAAGACCTGTTTTGAACTTGTCTTTTGAATGGGGCACAGCACCACCATTTTTGAAAATACATCCATGGCTACAAAAATGTGTCTATTGCCTCTACGTGCTCTAGGCAATGGTCCAAAGTTGTCGATACTCAATAGCTGCCTTGGCTTCTCTGGTAACAACGGGATAGGTCGTTGCCTCATTAAAAAGGGATTCGGCTTTACCCTTTGGCAAAGATCACATGTTCTAATAGCATTTCTCACCGTTTCTCTCAATTTTGGCCAAGTAAATGCTTCCTTCAACAGAGCACAAATTTTATCTATTCCAGGATGTCCAAATGCTCTGTGGGCTAGCCATACTAATCTCCTCTGCAAAGATGCAGGAATTACAATCCTTTGACGTGTGTGATCCACATCGTCCCACTTGTGTAATATCTGATTATACCATACATATTCTGTTGCCAATGCCTCCGCCTCTCTGTATATCGCAGTTCCCCTTGCTAAGCGTCCCTCGAAGTAATCGATTATCATCTTCAACCATGGGTCTTCGCGTTGTAGGTTGGTAATGTTCCTTAAGTCATCCAACGTCTTCTGATCTCGATTCTCAATCTGGACCGCTAGTACTTCTTCTTCTCTAGGGTAACGACTTAATATGTCCGGTATTACATTCTCTTTCCCTGGACAGTATTCTATTTCCACATTAAATTGCTGGATATACAGGGACCATCTTGTCAATCTCTGACTAGACAAATCCGTCTTTAACAAAAATGTTAAAGCTTTATGGTCTGTTCTCAGAACTATTCGGAAGCCGTACACGAGTTTGTGCCACGATTGCAACGCGTACAAAATTGCGAGCAATTCTATCTCTGTGATCGTGTAGTTTTTCTCATGGGCTCTCAGTCTTCTGCTTATAAAGGCGATAAAAACTTTCTTCTCAGGCTGGTCAACATTTTCCTGGAATAGCATCGCTCCAATCCCAATAAGTGATGCATCCGTCTGTATGATGAACTTCTGGGTATAATCTGGGTATCCCAGTTTCACATATTCCAAAAGCATTTGTTTTGACCTCACGAATGCTTCCTGACATTGCTCCGTCCAATTCCATCTGCCGCCTTTCTTCAATAGGTCCTGCAGTGGTGCTACTGTCGCAGTATAGTTTGGGCAGTGGTTCGAAAAGAATCCAATTACTCCCAAATACTGTCGGACGTGCTTTACTTTCGTGGGTCGAGGGAAATTCCGAATTACCTCCAATTTATCTGGATTAGGCTTCACTCCATTTGCATCAATAACATGCCCTAGGAATTTAACTTCCCTCTGACAGAAGTGCGATTTCTTGATATTAACCTTAAAGTTAGCCTCTCGAAGGTCGTCTAGCAACTTCTTCAGGTCTCTCATGTGCTCCTCCAGAGATTCTGATGTGAGTAGAATGTCGTCTACATATCTGATGGTACTCTCTTTAACCTCATCTGATAGATTGCGATCTAACGCTCTTATCAGGGCTGAACCAGCTGTTTTCAACCCAAAAGGTAGCCTTAAAAATGTGAATGTATGTTGATCAAACATAAATCCTGTCAACAGACTAGTTTTCTTCTCTAATTCAAGATGGTGGAAACTGGATGTGATATCCAAATTTGAGAATATAGTTTTCCCTCTAAACTTCCTGAGGATCTCTTTAATAGGTGGCACTTGGTCAAATTCCGGAATAACTCTCAAATTTAAGCGTCTCAGGTCCAAGCAGACTCTGACAGATCCGTCTGACTTTGGTACAATTACCAATGGACTTACATAAGGCGTAGGTGTTTTCTCAATAACGCCGGCCTCCAACATCTCCTGAATTGCCTCTTTCACTTTAGCATAATGCTTTTCAGCTATAGGGTAGGGTTTCTGCCTAAATGGTGTCCAATCACTGACTTGAAAAGCATAAGTGAAGTTCTTTATCCGACCAGGTCTCGAATCAAAGACTTCCTTCTGTTCCAGCAATAACTGCTTTAAATTTTCCTTCTCTTTTAGCCCAATTTTCGCTTCTTCTAGCTTCTCCGAAATGTATTCTTCCAATTTGGGTTCCAGATCTTTTTCCAAGTCTGTGGCTAGTGTTTTGAGCTCTTCTTCTAACTGCTCAATAGCTAACACTTCTTCATCAGCCACATCTCTGTATGTATGCCATACTTGTTCACTGGATCCTGGTTCAATTTCATTGAGTGCGACCTCTAAGCCTTCAGCTTCTTCATTCACATGGAACATAACCCTGTCCTGTGCTAGGTCAATTATTACTCTGTATTCCCTTACAAACTCTGCCCCAATAAGTAGGTTATAAGGTAGTTTGTTTACTAACAGAAAACTCTGTGAGAAAATCGAGCCTCCTATCTGTAAATCTAGGAATACCTGGTATTTACATATCATTGTTCTGTCTGGAATTACCCCTTTAATTTTTACACTGGAGATCGGTATCTTCAAAATGTTCTCTCTCCGGGCTATTTCATTATATAGAGCTTGTGTCATCAGGCTCACTGTTGATCCCGTATCTAACAGACTTCTGACTTTTAATCCTGCCACTCTCACAATTATAATAGGCAATTCTCTCTTGACCATGACCTGTGGTCCTCCTGTATCCTCAATCAATTCTTCTGGTTTGGCTATCCAATTGATGATGTTAATAGACTTCCATCCATCAGTCTCGAGCTCTTCTAATTTTGGCGTTTTTTTTTTCTTCAGCGCCCGCCCCTTTGGAGTTCCTTCTCTCCTGTTCGTTGCGCTGTAGTTCCAAACTCTTAGCTCCATCTCCATATCTCTCTGGCGATGTCCTGTTCTGCATGACTTCTTGCCAGCGGACTTGTGGTTTCTGGGGCTCATCTCCCCTTTCTTCGAGGTATCGCAAAGAAGCATGATATCGCTCTTCTGCCTCGTCATCGAAGTTATTTCTTCTCTCTTGGGGTCTCCAATTTCTATTATTGCCTTCCCGGCCATTATTACCTCCATTGTTATGGTACGGTTTGCCCCTGTTATTGTGTTTATTCCACGAACTTCGACCTCTTCCTGCTTTATTAGCATTTCCTTTGTACCTTGACTGCCATTTTCTGGGTTCCTGTTCCCATTGCCGTCCATAGGAATCTAAAGTTTCTGTGCTCGTGGCCTTGTTGTTCCTTGGAGCTTGCTGTTGGTCAGTCTGTGTGTTGGTCACGTGGACTTGTTCCACGGTTCGACTCTGACGCATAGTATTTGCTGTGGTGAGGTCCAGTTGCCTTAGAACTGTCTCCATTTCCATAGCAGTTTTCGCATTAGCCGAGATTAGTAGCCTTTGGATCTCGTATGGAAGCTGTTTGGCGATAGCAATACATAGCTCCAGTTCGCTAGGTTTTTGATCCAGCTCTTTAAAACGACACATCTGCGATATGAAGAATTCTGCGTACTTCGTCGGGTTGTTCGTGCTGTACTTTTTGGCATACAAATCCAGCCGTAAATTCTGCTGAGTCGCGGCGTCCCAATATCTCTTCAAGAATGCCTCGCGGAATTCCTCAACGGTATCAAAAGTGTAACGGAAGCTGCGAAACCATAATGCGCACTCCCCCTCTGTTAACTTCTCTATAGCACGTAGCCTACGCTCCTGCGGTATTCGTGCATCATTGAGATATTCAGTCACTTCCTTTAACCAATATTTTGGTGTCATACTACAGTGACTACCTGAAAATTTCCTAGGTTTTTCTTCGCTTGCCCTAATGACGTTTATCACCTGGGTGTGCATCGCGTTTTCATATGGCGTCGATGCCGCAATTGGTACACCTGGCGTCATGTAAGGACTTTCTCCTGCGCCTGCAGCATTCCTGCTTATAGGTTGGGTTTCTAGGTCTGCCCACCTTGTTTTTCTCATATCCTCTAGGCTGCCTTCACTTGACTTAGGATCTTTCAGAAGTGTCTCCTCCTGTGCTATTATCCTAGTCTCCATTTGGTTATGGCGCATTTCTGCTCTTTCTAGGCGAGTAATGACTTCTTTTTCTATTCTCGTAAGCCTATCTCGGTTTTCCTCGGCTACTTGAAAAATTTTCACCTTGTCTTCTTTCAGACTTAGTTTGATATGGGATATTTCATCCTCTACGTCCTCTTTAATTTGAGCAAGGGTCTTGTCGCTTGCCTCTGTTTTCTGGCCTTCTCTTATTTCGAGTTCTTCTCTCAGACCTTTAATTTCATCTTGAATGTGTCCATTGACTTTAGACAATTCATTCCGGACCTTGGTGATCTCGCCTCTATTTTCCTCTTGCCTTTTATTGACCATGACAATATCGCTTTGCACTTGGTCCAGTTCTTTATGAACTTTACCCATCTGACTTTTCACGTTGCCTACCAGCTCCTTACTTTCATGAGCGATAGCCTTAATTTCGCCTATTTCCTGGCATTGACCTAATATATTCTGGTCCTGTTTCTTGAGGTCACCGTTAATTGCTCTAGCGTAGCTTTTCAATTTCTGGTCCCATTTGGAGTCGTTCTCCTCTAATCTCTGGTCTACTGTTTTCGTAAACTCTGCGAACTGTTTCGCTTGGCGTTCGAGATTCGCCTCATTTTGGATCTGAATATCCTTAATATCGTTAGACAACGCCTCTAATTTACTGTTGGTTTGCTCCTGAGCATGCCTACACGCTTGCAAATTACCCTCAAGTTTGGCTTCTATAGCCTCGAAACGTTTATCAGTATTTACCTGCATTTCCGATACAATGCTTACAACAGTATCTGTTACTTCGGTCTTAATGACTTCTTGCATTTGACCTAACTTATTATCTAGTGCAACCTGATTTGCATCTAACCGACTACTCAATTCAGCCTTATATTCAACTTTATTTGCCTCTAAACGGTTGTTTATTTCAACCTGAGTTGCATTAATTGCCTCCTGATTGGCATCTAACCTGTTATTTAACTCTCTCTGGTTCTCATCTAACCGAGTGTTTATACTATCCTGGAACGCCTTGGTTTCCAGTTTATTCTGCTCGTGAGCAGCATCAAAATGCTGTTTCAGTCCTGCAATAACTTGCAAGATCTCCTGCGTACCTGACATTTTCCAATAACACACTTAAATATGCAGGCAGGCTTCCTGGAAAAATATGTGGATACGTTTCGAAGAGAAACATCAAACACTGCACACATATTGTGAAGTCGTACAAAACCTGATAATATTATGGTAGATTGTGGATTGGGTATGTAACGCTAGTACCCTTAGGCCATTCTCTTCTCAATAGAGAGATTCTGCGTTACCTCAAAAGCCTACTGAATTCAAAAATCACTCAAACACAGTTTGAGGCAAAACAATTACTATGGTTTTCCCCCTGAAATACCATAAAAATCTATGGGTTTTCCCTAAATCCCATAAGCCCCACGTTGGGCGCCATGATAAATTAATGGTATCTATCCTTGCCCGGTTCGTGCAATGCCAAAATCGCTCATATTGCACTGACGCAGGCGGTTCCATAAAGAGTTAATACCGCCCCACGTTGGGCGCCATGATAAATTAGATCAGAGGGTGGTATTAGTAGGACATCGGCCATATTTTAATTTACTATAAAAACTGTTCAGGGAGTGGTTTTTACTGCCGAAAGCCCCACTTAGGCCACGCCATGATAAATTATAGGGATATGAACTATCTATAGGTATCTATCAAAATTTATATATACGTATCGGAACTTAGCTATGGATTAGGAGCGGTCACACCCTACTTCGTTAATTCTTACTTTAATAGAGTTGTGTGCATTAAATCTGACCGACTTTAGTCGTACCTTTAGCTCAAATCACAGTCTAGGACATCAATTCCCATGTACCCATGTGAGTAATCTCGGTGGATAATATGCATCTGCCTCCAACTAGCATCAGCTCTCAGGCGTGTACGGTAACCCCAATTGAGCAGTGCATATTTTTGGATTTGAGGCTAAAAGGTATCAACTCTACAATGATAAGGCACAACTCTATTCTAAAACTTTAATTCAATAAAATAAATCATGGCTTCAAACACAAAACAATACCCAAAAAGCATAAAATAAAGCAAACAAAAATTTTTACTTCCACAATCCATAAGTAAACAAATATAAAATCACAACAAAGTCATACCTAGCCATAAGGCTTTACCCTTCTGTGAACTTCACAAGGATATACTAGTGCGCTGATGCACCTACGACTTCAAAACAAACTGTACATTAACATAACAGTCATACAATGTGACTTCTTTAATATTACAACAAGGATTATTCCTTAAACCTCTTTATGTTAAACAATTATGTGTGCCGTGCGTGTTTTAATATTTTTCTTCTCACCAATGAAATGCTTTGCATGCATTTACCTATTTGGACGTTGCACCAAAATCAACGTGCAACTCCATAATTATGTAAGCTACCCCCTACACATCCTCCAATTATATGGTTTCACCGCATGCTGTCTGTGATTCCTAGATAAAACGTTACGTTATAGCTTATGTCGGATTGTACGATAGACTACCTCGCGCTCATGGCGATTGGCATCTAGTCACCAACTACATGACTTGGCTCCAGTGACAGTACAAATATATCATGTAACTATTCGTCAGATAGCTAAAATAATGAACCATCAGGATGAACTATAATTATCCATGTGTTCACAAACCACATGGCTATAATATTCAACATAACAATCTTGCATTATATGTCATTTCAACAAGGTCTAGACTCTTCCCTCTTTATAACTTGCCTGAGCGGCCCGGGTGGTTAGCTCCGACCCTCGGCTAAGGAAGTCGCTACACAATAGAAAGTGGAATGGGTCGTTTCACCAATTATCTCGACCTTTCTAAAAGTTTGAAAGCTTCCCTCTCTCTAAGCAGTGAAGATTTACAAGACGAATACTGTGTCCTGACCGACACACATGTTCCCAAAGGATCTTAATTGACTATTATGCCAACAGGTATTGAATGAGCTTTTGTAATTATTCCTACGTCGAGGATAACGATTAATTAATGGCCTCACATGGGTCCATTCAACATGAAGGTTCGGGGTTCGCAATGCATGAGCCTGGCGGTTTGACCGATGTCTCAAGTATAATATAGGCGCACAAAACCACTGTCGCCATGAGTTTCGCTGCCAACGAGCGTAAATAACTCATCAATAAGTTCTCGGGAAATCATAGAGCTGCGAGGTGTCCTTGTTTCCTCGACTCTATCAAGAATCCAATCCGGAACACATTTCAATCCTTTCTTCAGAGTTAGGGTCCAACACTACAACTCTGGAATAAATAATATCTCCAACAATGTCCACGACATAGGAGAATTCATACGTAGAATAGACTATCTGGCCCCTAATGCTCCATGCTACGACACTCCGACCTATAATATTAAGAGAAATCTAACATTTACTCTATAAGCTTCTCAATTAAGCTGCAAATTCAATTCATTAAAAGCTCTTTCATTACTGGTATCATTACTGAATATCTGCAATATTCTGATATAAAACTTCTTTCCATAATTACTGAAATGTAATCTCACTGTAACATCTTCCTGCTTAGATTGATAAGTCTTGCACTTAGCGTTAATAATTCTCGCTTACAACATTTATTTGTTTCCTGATGTGTTCATTCATACTCTTAATAACCATTATTATTATTATCATCATTTCTCACTGACATAAATGACCAAAATCATTATTTATTATTATTCTCACATAAATTACCAAAATTTCCGACATAGCTAGACGTTTGAAACTCGAACAATCGCGTTCGTTGCATTTACATAACTGATTGCCATTCTTAATTCATAGTGGGAATAATTACTCCACTTAATGATGCAAATTAACATCTCAACTTTATAAAAATCAACTCATTACTGATTAAACATGGAGGATCAGCCTCCTAACTGATTTTTACTGGCATCTATAAGGAATTCACAATATCTTTACGGAATCACAGACATGCAGCGGTCCCTACTTCTACATAATCATAACCGTAATTTGTGGGGTACTTACATCTCTATAGGCATCTAAGGTGGCTCCGACCAATCATATTCTTCCATGTCGCCCGCCATAATGGGTTTAACGCGACATATTTCTCTTGTTTACACACATTTGATTACACATAATTTCTATCACCAACACGACACGTTGCATACCTTTCAGGAAGTTATCACTCCCCAAACATGTGAAACACTTCATCAAACACTACTTTAAATGATATTTTTACATATGCATTACACTGAACACTCGTCACTTTATACACACTTCAATGCTGAAATTCCCTAGCAGAGATCGAAATTGCAGGTGTCGACGGCATCTTACGTTACCAACTCCTGATTGAAAGTCTGGTTATCTGCTCTCGGAACTCTCCAACAGTTTTATGACGATCATTCCTACAGTAAGCGTCCTGCGTTACATCAATACGCTGGCTCCCAAACATGAGCGTTAACATCTGGTACTCTCATGGCAATACCAAACACTTAGTAGAGTTTCTTTCGCGCATTCTATCGTAGTTACACATATACGATTCGTTAATACTATACACACTGCGCTTAATAAAGTTCAACACTTTCACAAATAATTATATACAATAGTTCTACCGTTAGTCTATACGGTGCTTCGTAACTGAACACGTCATAGTGCGTGCTGCTGAGTATGACTATAACACGACTATTATTCATACAAGCATGTTTACTGTTTCTTTTACACATACCAGTCTTTGTTCGGCGTCTTGATGAATAGAATCGTCATGCGTTTTGCCTTGACGAACTTGCTTCAACCTGGCTGTAGCTGACTGAAGTTTCACTCGAAGACTGCACGTAACTTATTTGAAGACTTCTATATGCGGCTTACACGCTGTCTCGTACTGCTGCATATTTGCTGCATACTGATTGCAACTTATTGCCATTGTGCTACAATTGACACTTGAGTAAGACTGTAACTGGCTGTAACTGCGCTTGGCGGCATGTAGACTGCGTGACAACTGAGTTTCAACTGAGCATAGCTGAGTTAGACTGAGAGCTCCTCCTGGGGTCTACTCCCTTATATCGGATTTCCACAGAGAGTAGAGCAACATCTTCCCGCGTAATCTTGGCTCCTCTCACAGCATGATTCAGGTCTTCAAACCATGATCATTGTGTTCCTCTCTCTTCACAGGTCCCAAAACTATCTGTGTGCAAAGGAATCGCTCGTTCAATTAATTAATATTAATTCCTTTCTCCATGGCGTGGGACGCTACCTAACGGGAAACCCCCGGCAACATCTTCACATCCATCCGCGAACAATGGTCGTTTTACAGTCCTTACGCACATCATTAATTATGCACCAATTTCGCAGGTAAAAGACTCTAAAATTATCTTCTTGCCAAGATATTCACCTATGTGCAACTCTCATCTCGATTCGTTACTCCAATCACGAGTAATCAATGATTTTTCTGGGCATTTCTCCGCCCCTACTCCAAATCTATTCTCCGCCGGGGAATAACTATGTCATTATTCAGGCCTCACCCCTGCTCCAGACGACATAATGGGGTCGCTGAGATGGACGTGGCTCCACTGGGACCAACCCACAATTCTGGGCCAATTAGTAAATGTCATCTCTGCCCTCCTCTGTGCTTCAAGCCTCCAATAGCTTACACCAAATCGTCTTATAATGATATAATCTGCTCATTATTTCCTACATTATTTTAATAAATAATGCCATTTCATCAAAAATCACACCAGTGATTAAATATACATTTCTTTCGCGGGGTTTTTACCGAGAAACTCCCTGTACAGATCTCTGGTTCGCTTCCTGGTGGAACCTTTATACTGAGATCACAGTCTCTGAGAACCATGTTCGATTCCAGTCAGCATAACCCCATCGGGTTCAGTATCTTGGATACAATATACACAGTCAACGTCTATATGCCGGAGATCTGGGAACCGAGGTGATGCAAAACTTTTTTTGATGTGTGTACTTTGGTTGGTTGGTTCCTCAGTTTAGGGGCTGCGACAACGCGGTCATGTAGCCCCGTGTACTTGGGTGTGTGTAGAATCTGTCTAATAACCGGTGTTAATTGTGATGACTGTATTAGTGTGTGTTATCTGTTTCGTTTTTTTAATTCAATTAAGGACTGCAGACTTTTGAATTTTTCAAATAGTTCCTACTTTTGCCGCCAAACGCCACCGGCAACGACTACTAGTTCAGAACTTAGCTACCAGACGCCACCGCAGTCGACTCTTGGCAACGAACGTAGAAACCTAAGAGCGTTGTTTACATCCTTGACCTATACAATTTAGCTTCACACAGGTGTAATTAGTGGAAGGTTCTTTAACATGCCATAAATCTATGACATGGGACCTCCGGCTTTACTTCCCCTCCAAAGGAAGGCATACTGAGGGATTTTTAACGCTCTTAAAAAATACGACGACTTTGGCCGATTTGAACCCGCGATCTTGGGCATAGAAGCTCAGCATGCTACCGACTACGCCACCGAAGCCGCCTCTTACATTCTTTGGTGGTGCTCCTAACATTCTATCCGGAACATTATTATGTTGTCAGTATATTCATTACTATATTTGAATTGCAGTCAGTGGCCATAGTGGGGTATTTTAATTGAGCGCCTGAAAGCTCCCAGCAAGTTCAATTTCAAGTAGTTCCAACTTTGGGTACCGGTACCATAGATGTCACTGTTGCTGACACCTAGTGACGAACTTTGGAACTTGATAGAGCGTTTCTAACCAAATAGTCTAAAAATTTAGCTACACCCTGCCAATTGTAGCGGTAGGTTCTTTTCAATGCCATAAATCAATGACATGGGACCGCCGGCTTTACTTATCCCCAAAGGAAGGCATGATGAATGATTTTAACGTTCTTAAAAATCCGAAGTCGCCTCCGTAGCGTTGCGGTCAGCATGGTTAGCAGCCGCCCGGAGGTCCTGGGTTCGATTCCCGGCTCTGCCACGAAATTTGAAAAGTGGTACGAGGACTGGAACGGGGTCTACTCAGCCTCGGGTGGCCCATATGAGTAGAGGGGGTTCGATTCCCCCTCAGCCATCCTCGAAGTGGTTTTCCGTGGTTTCCCACTTCGTCTTCGGGCAAATGCCGGGATGGTACATTCTTCAAGGCCACGGCCGCCTCCTTCCTCTTCCTTGCCTATCCATCCTGACCATCCTGCCTCACCTGCAAAGCGAACAGGGGCCTCATGAGGGATGGGAACGGATGGAGGATTGGGATGGATAGGCTAGGAAGAGGGAAGGAGGCGGCCGTGGCCTTACAGTAGGTACCATCCCGGCATTTGCCCGAAGACGAAGTGGGAAACCACGGAAAACCACTTCGAGGATGGCTGAGGGGGAATCGAACCCCCTCTACTCATATGGGCCACCCGAGGCTGAGTAGACCCCGTTCCAGTCCTCGTACCACTTTTCAAATTTCGTGGCAGAGCCGGGAATCGAACCCAGGACCTCCGGGCGGCTGCTAACCATGCTGACCGCTACGCTACGGAGGCGACTCTCGGGCAGTCAAATCGCCGTGATATTTGCGATGTTATATTAAAATAGGATTAGCGGACCCGTGCGAGGACTCTCGCACAATGGGTTGTGTGCGCCACATGTGTACAGACTACCCGCCCGGCCCTAGTGCTATGCGGCCAGTACGCGACACAGTTCTGCCAGAGGCTATCGTCTTGTTTATTTGTTTAAAAGCACTTTATAAACAAATAAAATATATTTCCGTTGACTTTTCAAGAAATGCAAGATTTTTCCTGTACTATTGAGACGATTTGGAATATTTTGGTACAAACCACACCTCCTAACTCCCTCTGGTTTAGGAGCTTGAGTTTTGTGAAACGTACACCTTAGCTTATTATATAATAAGATGTGTACTCCCATATTCTTACCCAGTCGAATACGAAGGAATCAGCAAAAATCTTCTTTGTATCTTGAGGTGGAATGGCAGTGGGCAAAATGAATAACGAAACTAACATGTCAGAACTCAAGAAAATGCTCCACAAGATGTTTCCGCACCAGCCAATATCTAGGAGGAGTCATACGAGTATCCGGGAGATGAAGGAAAACACTCCACTCTTATACACCCAGGGTCTTCAGACAAAACAGAAGATAAAAGCGTGTTGAAGAGCACCCATACAAGGTGACAAACTCAAGGCAAGGGGTGAGGAGTATAGAGTTGCACTCAGACGCAACCATTTCACCAATCACAAACAAATATACAGTAGCCTATACATTATTATTAACAGAAAAGCGCACGAATGTGCATAACATAGATTTACACTAGTCCTTCGCATAATCGCACAGTGGTTTCTGGTTATTTTTACATCGTGTGATGTGATATATGTCAGAACTGGTCACATAACGAGCACATGCAGAGTTCATTTGGGACGGGGTAGGACATGTTTATACATATTTTATGGTGGTACCCATGCACTGCTAACTTTATCACCACATGTCTTAGTTTCTGACTGGCGTTGGTCCAGTTCCGGTTGATCCATGGCATCCGTGCTGTAATATTCTCTCTTCTCCCTTCTCTCTGTTAGGTGCGCTTCAGCATTATAAAAGCCAATAGGATAGAAATAAATTGGCTAAGGTTTAATCGGATCAATGGGTCGACTCGTAATACAAACCAATAGAATAATATATACGTAGAAAATTAGGCGGTTAATTGAAATTATTAGTGAATTAATAATTTAAAAAAAATTTAGAATCATGTCACAAGATGTATTGAAAATGGTGTAGGCTTTTGGCGCCACTGGTCTCCCCTCGCTAACACTGAAAGCTCTTCAGACAGCCACTCCACATCATCTTCACCTCTCCTGTGAGTTCATACTCATTTCGAGTTTAAGCACTATAAAGCGTAAGGAACAGACAGCGATGTCGTACATTTTCAACTCCCCCGTCATAAATCTGTTCGTAATATTAAATGGCTGATATCAAACGGTTATATTTGCCTTTTGGTTGGTTGGTTGGTTGGTTGGTTCCTTAGTTTAGGGGCTGCGACAACGTGGTCATGTAGCCCCGTGTACTTTGGATGTGTGTAGAATTTGTCTGATAACCGGTGTTAATTGTGATGGCTGTATTAATGTGTGTATCTGTGATTCAGGTAGAAGGACTGAAGACGATTAATTTTTTCAAGTAGTTCCTACTTTTGCTACCAAATGCTACCGTCCACGACACCTAGCTGCGGACGTGGCTACTAAATGTCATCGTAGTCAGCACTTGGCGGCGAACGTTGGAACGAATGTAGCGTTATCAAACTAGCCTACAAATTTTAGCTTCCGCAAGTGTAGTTAGTGGAAGGTTCTTTCTCATGCCATAAATCTATGACATGGGACCGCCGGCTTTACTTTCCCTCCGAAGGAAGACATGCTGAGATATTTTCAAAGCTCTTAAAAAATCCGACGACTTCGGTCGGGTTTGAACCCGCGATCTTGGGCTTAGAAGCTCAGCATGCTACCAACTACGCCACCGAAGCAGCTTATTTGCTTTTTTCACTAAGGCTTCTTTCTTGGCGGTTTGTCCTGGAACCTCATTTGGTGAAGCATCTTCCTGAGAGATGTCCGGCCTTTTAAGTCTCTTTCCGTCCCTCCAAGTTCTTGTTGATCTTTGCTCACTTCCCACAACCACGGTGACTTGGTCTTCCGTTTTTGCCAGTAACCGAGGAGCTGGTTATCCAACCTGGTAGGATGCGTCCTGTAGACGTGTCCATCAAATGCTAGACGTCGTTTGCTAGCAACATCCGTGATTCTTTCACAGTACGTGTAGAGCTCTTGATTAGGTCGCCTTCTGTATTCATTACCTTCCTTAACAGGCCCCAATATCTTTCTCATTCTCTTTCTCTCCTGTACGAGTTTGTCCGTGAGCCCCTTCCGGTTGAATACTAGACATTCTGAAGTGTATGCTGTATATATATTTTGTTTCATTATTTTTAGTTTTTTTTTTCATATTTAGCCTGTAATTTTTAAAGTAATCTAAATTTGTTAATAATTTAATCTGTGTTAAGAGGGTCAGATGAACTCACTGTTCCGCCCCTTAAAACAATAACTAACTAACAAGGCAAAATCCCTGCTTTGCTAAATCTTGCAAACTTTATACTCGTAGTTTAAAAATCAGTAATTTCATTACCATTGTTACCCACGGTTTACTGTATTTCAATGTAGGATGCTACAATTATTATTATTATTATTATTATTATTATTTATTTCACACGTTACAGGCCTATTAGACCTCGCGAAGCAATCATGACTTTTTGTTCTTCCTGTTTTTTTCAATAGCCTACTCTTTCATTCGTGCACTATAGGCCCTCTTCCTTTCTTCAGTCCACTTTGGTCTTTGGGCTGTAGGTGCAGCTCTCACTGACATCACTTCCCACTTGTATACTTTGTGTCTAAATACGCTTTTGTGTATGACGTCTTCTGGGTCGACCTGTGCTTTTACCGATCAATTTTTAGTATAAAATAAAGTTCCCGATTCTTGGATGTCACGGGTAATCTCGAGAACCATTGGATGGATTTTGATGCGGTTTTCACCATTCTGTAAAGGATATCTCGAAGGTTTCTGTAGAAAATAATCTATTTATGATCAAAGGAAGCCAAGCAGTAACGATTTCAGTGAAAAGGTCGAAAAAAACCTGGTGTCCGTGCGCTTTTTAAGCTTACGCTGGGCAAACCGTTAAAAATAGCAATATACTATGAGTGTAAGAATCGTACAAAAAAGTCCGCCAGAGCGTATTTCTATCTTCAATACATCGCCCACTATAAGTGTTTTCATTTCTTCCAACAATCTCCATTCAATTATTGAGGCGACAGTTTACGAGATAGCTAGGGGCGAGCCTATCACCCCAGATACAGCCAGCAGCAAACTGTCGAGTCGTATTGAGTTAAGACTTCAGAGAAGAGTGGTTGTGTTTGGAGTTTCCCTGGAAGTGCAACTCGGCTTTTCTTAATTTCGCCTGTGAACCTTTCGTTCCGCAAAATACACAGTCAAGTTAAGATTGAACGGAAGGGGGATTTGTGTTTCATGCACCTCGCCATTCTTAAATTACGTCTGACAACAATTCGTTACACATGCATCTCCATGATAATATAATTAATAGTCCCATCATGCCGAGACGTAAAACGGATATACAGTAGGTCGTAAGTTCATTGACATCGAAAAAGAAAAGCGCTTATCACGTAATGCATTCATTTACTGTTCCCGGGCGAAGCCGAGGCGGGTTGCTAGTTAATACGAAGTATATAACACAGGAACTGAAAGGTGGGGAATAAGACCTCAGAAAGATCTGTAGCAACTTATTTATTTATTTATTTATTTATTTATTTACAAGCTGTACCCAGCATGCGTTGCAATGCCAATCAAAGAAAGTGTTGGCGTTGAAATTCTGTTTCTTGAAGTGCTTTTGGATACACAACATGTTAACTGCCTCTAAGCTATCATAAAATGGATTTTCTAATTTAGAACCATTCGAGGGAGCGTGCACAACAACTTTCAAAATATTTCATCGCTGTCACTCATTTGTTGAATCTAATCGTACGCTACCTATTGTGAAATGGATTTACTAAGTCGAAACCCTTCCCTGGCGTGTACACAATGACTCATCAATGATTCATCGCAATCGGATGAATGGTATATGCACGTATAGGGTTTTTTGTTTAAACGATTCGTGCGCTGTCACTCATTTGTTGTATCTACTCGTGCGCTACCTATTGAGAAATGTATTACTAAGTCGAAGCCCTTCCCTGGCGTGTACACAATAACTCATCAAGGTTTCATCGCAATCGAAGAATGTTATATGAACGCAATACGGTAGGGAATTTTGTTGAAACGCTTCGCGCGTCGTCACCCATTTGTTGCATCTACTCTTGCGCTACTTATTGTGAAATGGATTTACTAAGTCCCCTTCCCTGGCGGGTACAAAATAACTGATCAATGTTTTATCGCAATCGGATGAATAGTATATGAACGCATACCTGATTTTGTTTAAACGATTCGCACTCCGTCACTCATTTGTTGAATCTACTCGTGCGCTACCTACTGTAAAATGTATTTACTAAGTTAGAAACCGTCACGTAAGTGTCCACAACATCTCACCCAAGTTTCATCGCTATCGTCGTTCATTTGTAGAATCTACTCGTGTGCTACCTACTGTGAAATGTATTTACTAAGCCAGAAACCTTCCTTGGAGTGTCAACCATATTTCACCCAAGTTTCACCGCTAACGGCAGAATGGTATATGACCTTATACGGGACTTTGTTGAAACGCTTCGCGCGTCGTCCCTCATTTGTTGAATCAACTTGTGCGCTGCATATTGTATAGGGGATTTACTAAGCCAGAAATTTTCCATGACGTGTACACAACATCTCACCCAAGTTTCATAGGTACGGACGAATGGTACATGTATGCATACGGGACTTGGTTGAAACGCTTCGCGTGTCGTCGCTCATTTGTTGATTCTACTCTTGCGCTACATATTGTAATATGGATGTACTCAGCCAGAAACCTTCCCTGGAGTGTACACAACATCTCACCCAAGTTTCATCGCAATCGGATGAATGGTATGTGAACGTATACGGGACGTTGTCGAAACGCTTCGCGCGTAGTCACTCATTTGTTGAACATAAACGTGCGCTTCGTATTGTAAAATGGATTTACTTAGCCAGAAACCTTTCCTGGAGTGTACACAACAATTCACCAAACATTTATCACTATCAGACGAATGGTATATGACTTTATACGGGACTTTGTTGAAACGCTTCGCGTGTCATCGCTCATTTGTTGAATCTACTGGTGCGCTACCTATTGTAAAATGTATGTACTAAGCCAGAAACCTTCCCTGGAGTGTACACAGCATCTCACCCAAGTTTCATCGCTATCGGATGAATGGTATATGAAATTAAATGGGACTTTGTTGAAACGCTTCGCGCGCCGTTGCTAATTTGTTGATTCTACTCGTGCTCTACCTATTTTTAAAGGGATTTACTAAGCTAGAAACCTTCCCTGGAGTGCACACAAAATCTCAGCCTAGTTTCATCGCTATCGGACGAATGGTATATGAACGCAAACGTGACTTTGTTGAAATGCTTCGCGCGTCGTAGCTCATTTGTTGAATCTAATCGTGCGCTGCCTATTGTAAAGTGGATGTACTAAGCCAGAAAATTTCCCTGCAGTGTACACAACATTTTACGCAAGTTTCATAGCTATCGGACGAATGGTATATGAATGCATTCGGGACTTTGTTGAAATGCTTCGCGCATCGTCGCTCATTTGTTGAATCTACGCGTGCGCTACCTATTGTAAAATGGATTTACTAAGTCAGAAACCTTCCTTGGAGTGTACTCAACATCTCACCCAAGTTTCATCGCTATCGGACGAATGGTATATGAATGCATACGGGACTTTGTTGAAATGCTTCGCGCATCGTCGCTCATTTGTTGAATCTACGCGTGCGCTACCTATTGTAAAATGGATTTACAAAGTCAGAAACCTTCCTTGGAGTGTACTCAACATCTCACCCAAGTTTCATCGCAATCGGACGAATGGTATATGAACACATACGGGACTTTGTTGAAATGCTTCGCGCATCGTCGCTCATTTGTTGAATCTACGCGTGCGCTACCTATTGTAAAATGGATTTACTAAGTCAGAAACCTTCCTTGGAGTGTACTCAACATCTCACCCAAGTTTCATCGCTATCGGACGAATGGTATATGAACACATACGGGACTTTGTTGAAATGCTTCGCGCATCGTCGCTCATTTGTTGAATCTACGCGTGCGCTACCTATTGCAAAATGGATTTACTAAGTCAGAAACCTTCCTTGGAGTGTACTCAACATCTCACCCAAGTTTCATCGCTATCGGACGAATGGTATATGAACACATACGGGACTTTGTTGAAATGCTTCGCGCATCGTCGCTCATTTGTTGAATCTACGCGTGCGCTACCTATTGTAAAATGGATTTACTAAGTCAGAAACCATCCTTGGAGTGTACTCAACATCTCACCCAAGTTTCATCGCAATCGGACGAATGGTATATGAACACATACGGGACTTGTTTGAAACGCTTCGCGCATCGTCGCTCATTTGTTGAATCTACGCGTGCGCTACCTATTGTAAAATGGATTTACTAAGTCAGAAACCTTCCTTAGAGTGTACTCAACATCTCACCCAAGTTTCATCGCAATCGGTTGAGTGGTATATGAATGCATAGGAGACATACACACCCACAGACAAACTATCACGTAAGATTGATTTTTATATATATAGATTTATTTATTTATTTATTTATTTATTTATTTATTTATTTATTTATTTATTTATTTATTTATTTATTTAGCGTATCGCTTTCAGTGCCGGGAGTGTCCAAGGACATGTTCGGCTCGCCAGAGGCTGTAGCTGCTTCTAGCGGACACCCATAGGGTGAGCTCCAAGTTCCGTTCAATTTCAAGTAGTTCCAACTTTCGCTTCCAGATGTCAATGATACCTAGTGGTGAACGTTGGAACTTTGATAGAGCGTTCCAACGAAATCTAACCTAGAAAATTTAGCTTCACACAAGTTTAGTCTGTGGAAGGATCTTTTACATGCCATAAATTTATGACATGGGACCGCCGGCTTTACTTCCCCTCCGAGGGAAGGCATACTGAAGGATTTTAACTCTCTTAAAAAATCCGACGACTTCGGCTGGGTTTGAACCCGCTATCTTGGGTACAGCAGTTCAGCATGCTAGAGAGGAAGAGGAGGAGGTTGCAGAGGTTGGGCCATGTAATTAGAGCGGAGGATTCCATATCCAATTGTGTTTACAACTCAACTCCAACTGGGAGACGCCCGAGAGGCCGCCTTAGAACCAGATGGAAGGATCGGACGATATTGTGGCAACATCAGCAACAGCGAGGGACTGGGGGAGGTGGAAGAACATCTGTGCACAAGTCTAAAAGTCCCTCTTGTTGTAGTCTAATACCTGTGATTTTTAGCCTATTTTCATCTATGAATGAAAAAATAGGCTTATGAGATCACCTTTTGTTCGTGTGTCTGTCTGTGTGTGCGTGTGTGTGATTGAATGTTGTGTGCCTCCCCCCTAATAACTTCTAAACAGCAGGAGCGACTTTAATGAAACTCGGTAAGTTAATAGCACTATTCTGGACGACCCCGACCGTGTCCTTCAAATGTTGTTACGTCTCACCAATCCAACATGGCTGTGTGAAATATTTTACCAGCATTCAATATCTCCGAAACTATTACCGATATCACCCTGGAATTTTGTACGGTGATAAAGGGAACTACTTGAAGTTCACCTATGTGACATTCGAAAAACTAGTAACTACAAAACCAACATGGCGGCCAAGCGAAGTTGCGACTTTTAAATAGACGTTTCTCGCGTTTTAACCAACCAAACGCAATGAAACTTGGTACAGTATATGTTTATACACATTGTAATGCACCAACATCCAACTTTGTTCAATTGTTTACATAACCTCAAGATGGCGGCTGTGCGAAATATTTCACCGGCATTCTATATCTCTGAAACTATTGCCGGCATCACCCTGAAATTTTGTACTGAGATAAAGGATACTGCTGAAAGTTCATCTATGAGACTTTAAAAAACCGGTTAACTACAAAACGAACATGGTGGCCAAGCGAAGTTGAAAGTTTTAAATAGACTTCTCGCGATTTAATAATCCAAACACAATGAAACTTGGTACAGCAAATGTTTATACACATTGTAATGCACTGGTATCTAATTTACTGTAGTTCAATTATTTATATAACCTCAATATGGCGGCTGTTTGAATTTTAAAATTAAGTTTTTATTTCTTGTGTCGTAATCATGCGATCGAAGTGAAAGTTTGAATAATAAACCTACGCAATAATTTTCCTTTAATGGTACATACCTCTATGGCCTATACATATAACAATCCAACATGGCGACCATCCGAAATATTTAGACGGATCTCAATATCTACGAATCTATTACATCAATCAAACTGAATTTTTTAATGTTCATAGGGGCTATTAACATACGTTGTCCTATAGGACTTTCAATAACCTGGTGATCACAAATCCAACATGGCGGCGACGCGAAGTATAAATATGCACATGGACGTTTCTCGCAATTTAACCATCCGAGTGCAGTGACACTTGGTACAGTAAATCCTTATACAAATGTTAATCCACTGGCATCTATTTTTTTCAATTGTTTTCATAACCACAAGATGGCAGCTGTGCGAAAATTTAAAATCTCGTTTTTACTTCTTGTGTGCTAATCATGCGATTGGAGTTTGAATACTACACGTACACAATAATCTTCATGTAACAGTACATAACTCTAAGACCTACATATATAAAAATCCAACATGCATCCGCAATATTTAGTCGGTTCTCAATATCTACGAATCTATAACAGCAATCAAACTGAAATTGTGTATGTAGATTGAGGCAATTAACATAAGTAGGATGTATGAAAATAGGCTGTATAGTTCTTCACGGAATTACTTGTTATACTGTATTTTAGTTTCTATTGTCATGTTTTCTGCCCTGGGCCTTAATAGCCTGATGATGATATTGTGGAGCGAAGCAACTTGCCTGTGCAAGACTCGGACTGAGACTTGACAGACAGAGAGTGAAGAAGACCCACACGAGTCTGAAGGAGCAGTAATTTAGTGACGGATGTGTGTGTGTTTGTTGTTACGTCACTCTCATTAGTGAGTCGGCCAACACATCATCCCACAACCTCTCTCTCTGGTCAGCACCGCTCGAGCATTTGTAAAGAATGCTGGGAATGTTCTGCCAGGGATCAACATCGGCTAGGCTGATCACTTTGAGTACAGTGCCACCAACACCATGTTAAAGCCTGTCATGGGCCAACCTCCAACCTTCGAGCGGAATGTCCGAATAGCTTATACGTATTTCAGTAGGGACTTACAAAGGGAGGAGGGTAGGGGTGTAACGAAGTGTACAGAAGGGTAAATGACATAGAGTTGCAGGTACTCAGAGAAGATGATGATGATGATGATAATTGTTGTATTAAGGGGCCTAACATCTAGGTTATCGGCCCCTAAAGGGTTGGGTGATAGTGAAAATGAAATACAGTAAACTCCCGATTATCCGCGGAATTGACTGGCGCGGATACCGCGGATAATCGAATTTTGCGGATAAGCCGCAAAATTGCTGGTAATGGTTAAACAAAGGTCGAAGGCACTAAAAAAACACACAAGTGCTTTAAATAAGTTTATTATACAATAAAAGGACGTACATGATAACAAGTCTCAGTCGATGTTATGTGTGTTATTAAAAAGTCTTGTTTACTGTTTAAAAAAAATGGGTAATTTGCTTTTGCTTTTTCGTAGGGAAACACTTTATCTTTATTTGTGATTTGAGTTTTCTCAACACCATCTTGTCACAAAGTGATGCGTTGTCTTGGTCCTCATGGTATTGAAGAATCCTGTCAATGTGCCCTAATGCTGCATCATGAAAATAACGATCCTCTGCATCTGCGTTCCCTCATTGTCTTCCGATCTGCAGTGCCGCTGGTCGCGTCCAAAACTGCTCAAGCACACACGACGTAGAGTGTGTATACCGATATACAGTACAGTACTGCACAGTAATTGTGAACTACTGTACACATTTTGTACTGTACATTATTAAGTGTACTGTACTGTATTTGCGATTTACGATTTTTATTACGTTTAAGTATTAAGTAAATTTATTTCAATTTTTGAGAAATAATTTTCGGTTTCAAAACCTTCCTTTTTTTTATAAAAATGTTCTCCTACAGCCACCGCGGATAAACCGCCCGCGGATAATCGAGAGTTTACTGTATGATCAAATACCTACAACTAAAACTAACTAGCCTACTCTCTTACAAACTAGAAGAGGAAATGGGAAACAAAAAGGAGAATAATGTAAATAAAAGAGAGAAGGAAAGGAAATGCCCTCAACCCTAGAAGAATGAGAATTGAGCTACTTGGAAGGAAGGAGAGCTAAGAAGGCAGAGTGGGCCTGGCCCAAATGCAATGGAAGGAGAGAAACCATACCCAGCTCAGGAAGCCCTCGGGGTCGCCAACTACCGAACTCACCAGACGTGAGCCCTGGAGGCTGTAGCACTATCCACGGTGCACCAGAAGTGGTGGGGCTACATACACCCTGCCTCCTTGAGGGCCTTGAACAGGAGGCAGGAGATACAATGAAAAGAAAACAAGAGGGCTGACCCCTCGAAGAATGAGGGATCAGGAAAGATGAGACAAAGGCCAATTAAGGCGGGAAAGTGAAAGACTTCCTAGGCCTCGGATACCCTAATACGTTCGGGGTCGGAAAAGAACAAGAGTTGATCAAGGGAGGTCGAGAGGAAAGATAACAGAGAGGAACCCGGCACAAGTAAGTTGAAGCAATGCCGGACTCAGCTGGGGTCCCGTGGTGGCCAACCCACGTCCCACAAGTTGTGAGCCCCTGGGGGTACTCAGAGATGAGTGTGTTAACAAGAGAGCCTTAAAACAGAGTTCTGTGAAACAAGGCAACTTATGAGTATAAAACCTGAATATCAACAAAAGAGAAATGAGAGGGATAATTTAGAGGTTAATGGGGGTGTAAGAACCAAACATGGAGAGAAGTAGGAAAAGAAAAAAGGAAGATTGTAGTTTTACGTGACCGTGAATCTTGTGATTATGAGCCACGGGACCTCCTTTTTACGTGGAATCCAAACCACAGGACATGGCATTTCACATCGAAAATCTCACATGCATTGACCGGGAATCGAAGCCGGACCGCCTTGGTGAGAGGCATACAGCTAGACCGCTGAGCCACCACGCCCCTAGTAGGAAAAGAGGACCTTTGTCTGTATTGTGGGAAGGTTATGGGATAGCTGTGCGGATAGCGGATAATGTTTCGAGTAATTTTGCGGATAGTCTTTAGAATACAAACTTACGTTAATATTACATGCCAATCTACAGCTTCATGCTTAAAAGAGGAATACTCCTATAGCCTATTGCGTACGAAATATTCAGGCACGTATTGCACTTATACACGAGAACATCATTTCACTCATTATGCTTTCAACTACATTTTATTAAGTACCGTATGTTTGTAGTAGATGGTCTTGACATCTCATCATCATCATCAATTCTCACTGCAATTATTACTATACTGTTACGGCTGTGAGTTTGTGTCATCCTCGCCGCATGAGTCACAACTGCCCCAGGGCTGGGCTGTGCCCTGCCTCAGTGTATTGCGTGTGCCTTATGCAACAGGACTACTAGGACAAAGGGATGGTCCAGAATATTCGTGACTCAACCAGTGAAGGAAACCTCGAGAAGCCGTGAACCCTGGATGGGTCTAGAAGCATTTATTGAGTCACCGGCCTGCTATATAAGAGCGACCTGTCAAGCAGTGTGAGTTGTGTGTTTTACGAGCTAGTGCGAGCGTTTATCC
This sequence comes from Meconema thalassinum, assembly GCA_946902985.2. NCBI lineage: Eukaryota > Metazoa > Arthropoda > Insecta > Orthoptera > Tettigoniidae > Meconema > Meconema thalassinum. The sequence goes on along the minus strand of OX336398.1, from coordinate 175,397,805 downwards.
TGAGCGACAGAAGTGTGGTGACTTGCGAAACCCCTAGTAAAGCCGTTTCTCTTGACAGCGAGGAAGTGAGAAGCATACAGGGGACTGCCTGTATTTTGAGTGAGTGTGATTTTACTGAGCGTCAGAGATATTGTGGTGAAGTGCCGCGCGAGTTACGAAACCCAGTGACATTGTTTCCCAGCTCGTGAACAGCGAAGCAGCGTGTAGCAGGTTTTCGTAAGTAACTGTAATTTGTGTACAAAGGGGAGAGTTGCATGTAGTTCTGTCAAGGCCACCAGACTCATTAGCGAGAAGATTAACTGTTGACAAGTGAAAGAGGGCAAGAGTTCTCCATAACCAAGAGACTTGAGGAAACTGGAGTAAGGTTCTAATTGCTTGTATTTGCTGATGAGTAGTGTATCTTTCTGGCCGCAATAAAATTAATTATTTCTTTAAAGGAACAACCTGTGTTGTGCTTTCTACCCACCGTAATCCAGTTAACAAAAGTGCCACTAGGGGGTGGCACGTAACAATACGTACGAGATATAATGCTGTCAATAAGCTTGTTTGTTCATCGTAGTGATATCATTAACATTCCTCATGTTAGCAATTTCGCCATCTAAGCTATCTTGGAAGATCGGGATCCAGGTTTATCTGTAGATTTATTTCCAACTTGTCACTGAAGCACGTTGGCTGTGATATTGCAACATCAACTATGACATCATCTATATTCTATGCGAACATGGATGGGTCCAGAAACAGAAGGATGATGACTGACTTGGAATTTCCGGCCAAATGTCAATCCCATTCTCCAAGCGTAAAGAGATGTTCACGTAGTGAATGTTACCGCGACCGTAAGTATGAACATCATTTCACCAACATGGATAAACTATATATTAAAATAAAACAAGGTGAATATTCAATAGCGCGTGAAACAAAGCTCAAGTCAACGATATGGCAGACATTTGGTTACGTTTTCAATGGAAACAAAAAGGTGAACGATATAGTGATGTTTTACCTGTAAAAAGTATATTCATACTCTGGACACAAATCGGGCACATCAAACTTACTGAGGCACAAGTGCGAAAGTAGCCAAAAAAGTATAGCCAATTTTTTGTCTAAAGAGGAGGTCAAGGAACCAGAAGTGTCATGCAACTTGAAGTCCCTTGATTGCCAACTTTAAGTTCCTTGCAATGGAAACAAATTGTCAGGAACGACTTTCTCCTCAAATGTCTAAATGTGTTGGTTTAAGACGTTATGCTTAATCTAATAAATTAAACATAATATTGAAATATCAGCGGATTTGGATAAAAGTCATGCGGATGCGGGGCGGATGCGGGGCGGATGCGGGGCGGATGCGGGGCGGATGCGGATAACGTTTTGTTTATCCGAGCAGGGCTCTAGTTATGGGTGCGGCACTCATTGTCAAGGAATACAATAAATCCAAAATATTAAGAGCAAAGTTTGCAGAGAAGCGAGATATGAACAGAATAGAAAGTGACCATGAATATCACACTTTAATAAAATTACTAAATAGGGAATGGAGGAAGCCAGGTACATAGCGAAACTTTATAATATTATCAGGGGAATATCTATACGTCTATACTAATATAATAAAGCTGAAGAGTCTGTTTGTTTGTTTGTTTGTTTGTTTGTTTGTTTGTGTGTTTTAACGTGCTAATCTCTGGAACTACCAGTCGGTTTAGAAAAAATATTTTTGTATATGATAGCCAGATTCAAGAAGAATAGTTTAGGCTATGTAGCATTAGGCTACACCTCTCAGGTAACCTTAAATATTGATTTTTGTTCAGTAAGTCGGAAGAACAAGCGCTCCCGAACAGCTTCAATGACACCTAATTAGTCTATTGTTAATGCGGGCTGCATGACGTCGCCCCTACCAGTGTTCTGGTGCGGAATTGCGAGCTGCTTATAAATTGCAGTCACGGGAAGTAATTAGTGAAGACAGATTTCTTTGGCCCCTTAAAACAGTTATCATCATGACAATAGTATGCCTCTGTATAAGGGCGATGGTGTTGGTGCAGTATACTGAGGTTATCAGCTGCAATAAGCGTTGGTGCTTTCCGTTCCTTATCCTTGAGTGCTCCAGTTCTGTAGTAGTATTCATTATCATCCATAAAACAAATATATGCACCGGGCGAAGTCGGGCACTACTGCTAGTGGGATATAAAAGCGACAATTGAGAAACACAACAAAGATGCATGTGAAGCAAGTATACGGGTACATGAGACGGTACCATTAAGTCTAGGGTAGCCTCTCGGTATCAATTAGAATAAGATTGAGATAGTACATAATTAATAGCCATGATTAGTGTTTCGATAATTGTTTACCTAACCATGTACATTATTTGTAGGTTTGTGACTTATTTTTAAATTCATGTCCCAATTTGTTAATTTTACCGAGGAGTTTTGTTTTGGGCTATTAGGGAATCACAGTAACATGCATGAGGTGATGGTTGCTCTCACCCCGATCTCTAGGTGGCTTCGGTGGCGTAGTTGGTAGCATGCTGAGCTTCTATGGCCAAGGTCGCGGGTTCAAACCCGGCCGAAGTCGTTAGATTTTTTAAGAGCATTAAAAATCCCTCGGTATGCCTTCCCACGGAGAGGAAGTAAAGCCGGCGGTCCCATGTCATAGATTTATGGCATGTAAAAAATCCTTCTGTATTACAATTGTGTGGAGCTAAATTATAGGTTAGATTTGACTAACGCTCTTAAGTTCCAACGTTCGTCGCCAGGACCCGACTGCGGTTGCATTTAGTAACCAAGTTCACAAGTAGTTGTCGTGGATGGTAGCATTTGGTAGCAAAAGTAGGAACTACTTGAAAATCGAATGTCTGCAGTCCTTACCTGAATTACAGATAACACACACTAATACAGCCATCGCAATTAACACTGGTTATCAGACAGATTCTACACACACACAAAGTACACGGGGCTACATGACCGCGTTGTCACAGCCCCTAAACTTAGGAACCAACCACCAACCAATCTCTGGCTATGAAACGATATTCTGTATGAAATGTATTCTGTAATCGGTGCTTCATTTAAGAGGTCATTAGACCTCATAACTCGTGTTATTGTGATAGTTTTGCGCTTATGCACAACATTTGATCTACCTCGCTACGTAAACAACGCGCTGACATGCGTAAAAATAGCCCTTTCTTATCCACACGATCTTCTTGCTGCCATTACAGCGTCTGCCCAGTGAATTGGTGAGGAACTAATATCGTCAACCCGTTCCGAGCCACTCAATACAATGAGCTGTGGTTCGAACCCCATCAGCAGGAAATATTTTAGAGGGTATATTGGAAATACATTTTACTGCAATTAGGCCCGTATCAACACCGGTCCAAGTGACTCAGTACCCTCACCATTCCAAAGCTTGACATTGTTGTCCTAATTCGAAGTAATCGGCGTTAATAAATAGTGGGAATCTTCAAATTATGTTCACGTCTAAAATACACTTAGTTGGAAGGTTAACTTACCAATATATAGCAGTTCTACGGAAAGGACTCGTTAGATGGGAACCATTTGGCTGAGTGACTTAAGGCCTAGAGGCCAGGAGTTCGATTCATGTTGTATTTTTGATGGCCGTTGATTCTATTTTTTATTAGTTCAATTATCATAAATTCCGATGTGCAGAGTGCATTTGGAAGCGGAATAATATGCAACATTCCATTTAGTCAAACTATCATAGCCTAAACTGCACAAGAAGAGATGATCTCGCAGTTCCGCGCCTTAAAACAACAATAACTAACTAAAACTCAGCAATTTTTCTAGGTTTATGCCGTGTATTGTGTGGGGTTTCGCCTAGGAACACCAAACTGGCTCATCAGCGGGCTCTTGGTGTCCACGCCCGGACATCCACAGGAGTAGCGAACTGTGCACAACCTCCCTTTTTATGTTTTATGAAGCGTACGCGCGCCTCTTTTTGGAAGCCTTTATAGGGAGGTGAAAGTCTGCTTGAGCTTTTAGCTCTCGCAGTTAAGAAGTGCTCGTGCGCTTGATAAGAAGGGAGGTAGTGCACAGTTCGCTACTTCTGTGGAGGTCCGGGCGTGGACACAAAGAGTTGGTTGGTTCCAAAGTTTAGGGGCTGCAACAACGCGGTCATGTAGCCCCGTGTACGTTGGGTGTGTGTAGAATCTGTCTGATAACCGGTGTTAATTGTGATGGCTGTATTAGTATGTGTTATCTGTTTTTTGATTCAAGTAAGGACTGCAGACTTTTGAATTTTTCAAATAGTTCCTACTTTTGCCGCCAAACGTCACTGTCAACGACTACTAGTTCAGAACTTAGCTACCAGACGCCACCACAGTCGGCTCTTGGCAACGAACGTAGGAACCTAAGAGCGTTGTTTACATTCTTAACCTATCTAATTTAGCTTCACACAGGTGCAATTAGTGGAAGGTTCTTTAACATGCCATAAATCTATGACATAGGACTGCCGGCTTTACTTCCCTTCTGAAGGAAGACATACTGAGGGTTTCTTAACGCTCTTAAAAAATCCGACGACTTCGGCCGGATTTAAACCCTCGATCTTCGGCATAGAAGCTCAGCATGCTACCAACGAAGCCACCAAAGCCGCCGGTTACCAAGAGCCCGCTGATGAGCCAGCTTGGTGTCCTAGGCGAAACCCCACACAAGACATGGCATAAACTTAGAAAAATCGCTGAGTTTTAATTCACGGACCATGAAAGCCAATATACCAATAACTAACTAACCAACCAACCAACCTGCGGGGTAGACACTTCCTATGTTTTTGAATGTCAAATAGTTCTACTTCGAAGAAATGATTTACGACTTACAGAATACATTTGAGAAAATTAATGTACAAACAAATATAACAAATATTTAGCCAGAGATGCGCTACTCCCAGAAACATCGCATCATGGATGACGAGGACTTGTTGGCATGTAATTCCACAGCTCTAAACCATTGTGCCGCTGGTTGCTTGTCCAAGTGGATCTAACAGAAACATCCGGTAGAAGGCGCTGCTTTGTGCTGTCACGTTTCAGCTACATGCGGGAATCGAATCACATACCTCTGGACGAAACGTCAACTAGACCAAGCTGCTCCCACACCGCGGGGACCTTATGTGCTCCACAATATTGCTACACATTTACCATTTGGAACAAAATCTACCCTTCAAAGAAGTTTGTTACACATGAACCATCAATGAAGAATTACATTTCTTGGCAGAACAGGGAATAGAAGCTAGGACCTCAGTACGTACGTGGTCTACACAGCACATCGATACCAATGAAGCGGTTCTGTACATCGTTTATCTGATCAGTTTCGTATAAGTGACTTTCGATCCGAAGACGATAATTACTTGCTGCTTCAGGCGGCAGGCTGTGTAATTAGGAAGTACGGACATTTCCATTTGGGACATTAATTGGAAATTAATTACCCTGCTGTGTGTGAGATTAATAGACAGGATGCCGTGTTGTGGCGCAGAGCAAGCTCACCAATCTTGGACCGAAGACTAGAACGTTTCTAAGCTGTCGTTCAACCCCATCTTCGGACTACGCCGTGGTTCTCCAACAGACGACACATCACGTCTTTAGTGAGAATGCTGTTCAAGCACGGAAGCATTTCGAGCCATCTACACAGTTGGTGTTCTGGCTTCTCCACATTGCTCTTGTGATGGTCAAGGCAATGATGATCATGATGATGATGATGATGATTAGGTGCCATCAAGTCGGTGTCGACTCCCAGCAGGCGCGGATCTAGAGTTTGCCTTTGGGGGGGGGGGGGGTTAGAGAATCGAAATTGTTAAGAAAAATGGCATCACTAAAAACGCAATCACAAAATAAACAAACGTACAAAACCAGACCATTTTTTTGTAAGCTTCATGGATAGAAATTTGATGCGTTTAGCGCACCAAAAATATTCGTACAAATTGCAACGGCGTGTTTTGCGACCTTTACATCGAGCTTCGAGAAAAGTATCAAGGTACGTTGCAGTTTCGGCAAGTCGAGTTGGTACCGACAAAGGGAGAAAGTCACAGCTTAAATTGCCAACCAAGCTTGCAGTTTGGACGTCGGCAAAATTTTTTGGTGCGGTAAAGCCCCAAATTCCTATCCGTGCGTTGCTGCACATTCATCGTGACATCACTATAAACATCGATTCGGTAATCACAAGGTTTGCTAAACAAAATAGACGAGTTGATTTTGTTATATAAATAATCGTTTTTATATAACAGGTATGAAGTTGTAAATATGTACAGTTGTAACAGAACATAATAATAGACATTTTCAGTATTGAATAAAATGAAGAAAAAAACTGTTTTTCAGTTAAAATTTGTTAATTTTTATTTGTCTGATAATTGTGTTTTTTTTAGTTTGCAAAAACAAATTGGTCTCTGTTGGGGGGGGGGGGGGGGTCATGACCCCCGTGACCCCCACCCCCACCCCTTGAATCCGCGCCTGACTCCTAGCGTCTGCATGACTGTCTCCATATGATTCGGTCTTCAGCCATATACTTAGATCCTTCACTGACATATTCATGTTGGATTTGATGGAGTCGATCCATCTCAATCCTGGCCGCCCTCTTCTCCGAGAACCTTCCACCTTTCCAAGCATAATTGTCTTTTCCAACGAATCAGAACGTCTCATAATGTGTCCAAAATATGACAGGTGGAATCTTGTTATCATTGCTTCAAGAGACAGATCTGGTTTGATTTTTTGAATCACCCATACATTTGTCTTGTTGGCTGTCCAAGGAATACGCAGTATCCCTCTCCAACACCAGAGCTCAAAAGCATCGATATACTTCCTATCTCGTTTTCTTATGGTCCAGCTTTCGCAACCATATGTAGCTATGGGAAAGGCTAGTACCTTTACCATTCTGATTTTAATAGGCAAATATTCATCTCAACACTTGAAGATCTTATCCAGGCCTTTAAAAGCTGTTCTTCCTAGGGCAAGTCTTCGGCGAATCTCTTGACTACATGAGCTACTACTACTAATCGTTGATCCCAACAAACAGAAACTATTCACCTCTGTGATTAACTTATTATATATCACTAGCAGTAGTGTGGATTTATTTGTTTTACAGAACTGGAGCGCTCAAGGATAAGGATCGGAATAAATCAAAGTAAATTTGAAAGCACCAACGCTTATTGCAGCTGATAACCTCAGTATACTGCACCAACACCATCGCCCTTATACAGAGGCATACTATTGTCATGATGATAACTGTTTTAAGGGACCTAAGAAATCTGTTTGCACTAATTACTCCCCGTGACTGCAATTTATAAGCAGCTCGCAATTCTGCACCAGAACACTGGTAGGGGCGACGTGATGCGGCCCGCATTACATGGCAACAATAGACTTCTGTATTATTGAAGCCGTTCTGGAGCGCTTGTTTTTCCGACTTACTGAACAAAAATCAATCTTTAAGGTTACCTGAGAGGTGTAGCCTAATGCTACATAGCCTAAACTATTCCTCTTGAATCAGGCTATCATACAAAAAAAATTTTTCGAATCCGACTGGTAGTTCCAGAGATTAGCGCGTTTAAACACATAAACACACAAACGAACACAAAAACTCTTCAGCTTTATTATATTAGTATAGTAGAGATAGATAACGTTTGATGGTAAACCTGTTGTCAATAGGCGACTCGAATCACCTCTCTCCACTATCAATTCCCCCTCCCAATCTGCTACAGCTTCGAGAGCAACTCCCCCTCAACACTCCGTGCATGCAGGCTTCCCCGAAGCCAACTATGTACAAAGCCCTTTTCACGCTCTTGCGTCACGTTGAGTTATGTGACTAAGGCCCGGAAGTTCATGTAAAATCATATTTTTGCATACTTTGGTTATTTTGGCACAGTGCATCATATTATTCTCCTTTGTCGGTTTAAGTGCATAACTTATCTACTTGAAGCCTATTGTTTTCCCATTGTTTTGAAGCGTTTTTTGTTACTTCATGTTCTTAAAGTCGTATATATCGATTCGGACTCGGATAGTCTATCACAGAATAATACTGAAATTATTTTAATACTTAGTAGCCTACATTTCAGTCCTTTTGCAAGTTAACATCAATTATTTTTATTCAGCAGTCGCCTCCGTAGCGTAGCGATCAGCATGGTTAGCTGCCGCCCCGGAGGTCCTGGGTTCTATTCTCGGCTCTGCCACTGTAATGGCCAACGCGGGAAGTCAACAACCCACCAAGAGTATTCTGGTAATAGTGGACAATGTATAAAAATTTGTTGGCCAAAGCATTAGATAATGATGTGATAATACAAAGAGTTGACTTTACAAAGGTCGCTTGACAATTTAGCAAACATGTGGAGGACCAGACAATATTATTGTCACTAAATAAGGAAATCCAGGAAGGCATAAAGGACACGACACCACCACTAACTAATAATAAGATATATTATCAAATAGGTGGCACATAAAACAAATATCCAAAGGTGACACATAAACAAATATTCAAAGGTGGCACATAAACATATGAGAAACACTAGCACAAATTTACACGATTGAAGAAACACTCAAAGAATTAACACACGTTACTCTTGAGCCTAAAACACACATATTGTCTTGAACGTAGCTGCAGATCAGTACATCATAGAACGGCATGCAATACACGGCGGTTCCATAGAATGATATAATTTAAATATGCAACACAAGTGGAGTTGCAACAAATAATGAAAAAACAGGTCGCATGGAACGAGAATGTGTCGTCGAACCAGGACTGACTTACAGTGATGCGCCGATACTGTAAGCCCAAAATGAATTGTTAATAAAACAAATTATGTGTGAAACGCAGGAAGTCAAAGTAGTTGCTGTCATACAAATACCGGGATATGCCCATCGCACGGTATTGTCACAATAGTAAAGTAGTTAAACCCAGCGTCAACTTCCATTCCAGTGATGTTGCAGGAAGTCAAAATAGTTGCTATCATACAAATACCGGGATATGCCAATCGCACGGCATTGTCACAATAGTAAAGCAGTTTAGCCTAGCGTCAACCTCCATTAGTGATGATGCCTAGCCTTGTAACATGCTTCCAGACACGATGAATTACTTATCACACGAAGCATCATCATTATTCCTACGCGTGAAGACAAATTGTTAGGCAGTAAATGAAGATAGAAGTAAACACATAAACAAACTATCCGACGCCGCGGATTGAAGAATTCGTCGACATGACGCGTAGCAACATCAAGCATGGTGATGATGAGATCGAAAATCACCGTAATGTCACTGCCCAAACAAAATATGAATCATGTGCATAGGACATGATTGCTAAGCACGGTTAATATGAAGATAGCACCAATTATAGAAATGATTAGCTGGATACTTGTTGATATATCACAACCAGCGTTGAAGCACAACATTGTGTCATGGCTACACACTTAGAGAACAACGAAGAAGAAAAACGTGATTGGTCGCTACAAGCAGCAAGGAGGCCTCTGATAGGCTGGAAGCAGCCAATCACAGTAGAGAGTTTAAAAACCAAATTAGAGGCCTCTGATAGGCCGAAAGCTGCCAATCACAGTAGAGATCAAAAACAAGTTAAAGATGAATCAATGTGGCCAACTTAGAAATACCACAATACCTTCTAAGCAAAAATATCCTACTGGAAACACGGCAGTGGGAGTACTACATGCAATCAAAACAAATAGATCACGACAACCAATCAACATAAACAAAACCAACCTGACAATGAATAAATGCAATGAAGACAAATAATACAGATATGTACAACCACACAGAGTGGAAACAAATGGGGAAACACAAAAACTGGTTTGCCAAGACAGTGGCCGAACCATATTGCCCGCACAGAAACAACAGGCAGGTTGTTTATGAAAATACAAGAGTGTTTAGTTCTGCGGCAACAAGGGAGACACCTTGACGATGGGACGTTTCAAGAGTCCAGAGGTGGTATGTAGAGAGACCACACGAGCTAGGCCGTCCTTACCACAATGAACCTCAAGAATTCGTCCAAGTCGCCAGTAAGTAGGAGAAACATTGTCGTCCATAATAAGCACAAGCGTGCCAACCTTGAGGTTAGGAGACATACGGTTCCACTTGCGACGTTGTTGAAGGGAGAGTAAATGATCTGTGGACCATTTACGCCACAATGAAGTCATAATCTGTTGAAGTAATTGCCATCTAGACAACCTATTGATGGGCACTTCAGAAGCATCAGGAATGGGCAAGGCATTCAAAGGTCGTCCAACAAGAAAGTGACCTGGCGAGAGATAGCACAAGTCAGTAGGATCCTCAGTCATAGGCGAAATGGGTCTAGAATTTAGAATGGCTTCAATTTGTACCACGAGAGTGGTCAATTCTTCATACGTAAGTACTTGAGCCTTCATGATTCTTATTAAATGAGATTTCAAAGATTTGATATTTGCCTCCCAAATTCCACCAAAGTGCGGAGAACTAGGAGGAATGAAGTGCCACTGAATTAGTAGCGATGACGTAGAATCTTGAACAACAGATTGAAAATCTGCAGAGGAGAGCAACGAACCAAGATCAGCAAGGTCAGACTGTGCGCCTTGAAAGTTGGTACCATTGTCGGAATACACTTGAGCGGGAACGCCCCTTCTACTGCAGAAGCGAGTAAAGGCTACAACGAAAGCATGACTGGAGAGGGAAGTGACGACCTCAGTGTGCACAGCCTTCGTAACCATACAAACGAACATTGCGATGTAAGCCTTAGTCGAGACCCTTGACCTGGGGCCACCGTACCTGATAGTGAATGGACCACAGTAATCAACACCAACGTGATTAAAGGGAAAGGTTTGATGGAGGCGAACAGCTGGGAGTTGACCCATTAACTGTTCAGAAGGACGTGCAGCGTAGCGCACGCAAGTAACACAAGAGCGAGATAGGCTACGAACAAGTTTTCGTAGTGACGGTATCCAGAAGCGTTGTCGGATAGTCGCAATCACAACCTGGACCCCGCCATGAAGCAACTTTAAATGGGTATGTCTGACCAGGACTTTAGTGAAATGATGGTCATTGGGCAAAAGTATCTGGTGTTTTGTATCAAATGGAAGGTCGGCCAATTCCAAACGGCCTCCCACACGAATAGTGCCATCAGAGTGAAGCAAAGGATGCAAATTGCCGATGGTGGAAGTGGATGGCACTTGCTCATTCTTCATTAGAGCAGTAAGTTCAGTAGAGTAGCACTGAGCTTGAATCATTTTCACACATGTAAGTAGTGCAACATCAATTTCAATGGCAGTGAGTGGACCACTGATCCTAGTGGTATTTCTACAATTAGAGAAAAACCTAATACAGTAGGCTATGACCCTCAACAATCTTGTGTAGGAAGAAAAATTGTTTAAAAAATCAATGTCAACAGGTTTAGATACATTTGCGCACGAAATTCTACACTCAGGCAATTCAGACACAGGAGTGTCAAAGATATCTGAAGTACTGGAGCTTGTAAAGGCCTTCAACCATGCTGGACCATGCCACCATAGCTGATTAGTTTTCAATTCTGAGGGCATACAGCCTCGGGAAATTATGTCGGCTGGATTGTCACGGGAAGCGACATGTTTCCAGGCGCAGTGAAGAGTAAGCCTTTGTATTTCAGCAACTCTATTGGCTACAAAGGTTTTCCATTTTGAGGGGGGCGAAGCCAACCAAGACAAAACAATAGTGGAATCTGTCCAACAATAGACGGATTCAATAGGCAAGTTCAAAGCGGGTTGCACCTTTGCAATTAATTTGGAAAGCAAAAGTGCACCACATAACTCAAGTCTGGGCAAAGACAACTGTTTAAGAGGAGCAACCTTCGACTTAGCGCACACAAGTGCAACAGTGACGACGCCGTAGGTATCAATTGACAATAAATAGAGACAAGCTCCATAGGCCTGCTGACTGCTGTCGCAAAAGCCATGAAGTTGCATAGATTTGATTTCTGAAGCAGGCTTAATCAAACGTGGAGTAGAAATCTCAGAAATCGCAGGTAAATTGCTATAAACATTCAGCCAAGCTTGCGCGATTTCCTTTGGAAGGGGGTCATCCCAACCGAGTTTGTGAATCCACAAATCTTGGAAGAGAATCTTACAAGCAACCACAATAGGTGACACTAAACCCAAAGGGTCAAAGATAGAGGCAACTATGGACAAAAATGAACGCTTAGTAAAGGTAATTGAAGTGTCACAGTTCACGATAGGTGACTGAATCCGCAACAAGTCATCGATAGGTTGCCAATAAAGTCCTAGCGTTCTGGCGACTGTTTCTTCACCATCGCCGAAACTACGGAGTTGTTGTTTCTCTTGATGATCAAGAGGAATGTTATCTAATAGAGTCATGGAGTTTGAACTCCACTTACACAGTTCAAAACCACCTAATCTCAAAAGAAGGGTCAATTCATCATACAGAATGAGTGCGTCATGCTCGGAATCACATCCCGAGATACAATCATCAACATAGAAGTCGTTTAAAACAATCTGAGTGGCAGCTGGAAAAGCTGTGCCATCAGTGAGGGCGAGCTCCTTTAGCACACGAGTGGCTAAGAAGGATGCTGGGGCAGTACCATATGTAACGGTGTTTAATTGATATTCTACCATTGGGTCTGAAGGAGAGTCTCTCCAAAATATTCTCTGTAAGTCACGATCCTTGTGATCTACAAGAATCTGTCTGTACATTTTACTCAGATCAGCTGCAAACGCTATCAAGTGAGTACGGAACCGAAGCAAAATAGAGAACAAATCCTGCTAAATTACAGGGCCCACCAACAAGGTATCATTAAGGGAGCACCCAGACGTAGTAGCCATCGAAGCATCAAATACCACTCTGAGCTTTGTAGAAGTACTGTGCGGCTTGAAAACAGGATGATGGGGAATGTAGTAAACTTCACCATCAGTCGGGTGGGGGGCAACTTGCATATGGTTTAAGGCTAGATATTCATGCATGAATTCAGTGTATTCTAACCTTAACTCAGGGTTACGAGCCAAATGTCTTTCGAGAGAGTGAAAACGTTTTAGTGTAGCGTAGCGAGAGGCACCTAGAGGCTCCGAGTCTACCTTGCGAGGGAGTCTAACCACAAATCTACCATCGTCTTTGCGAGTGGTAGTAGCAACGAAGTGTTCTTCACATATGGATTCATCAACAGACAACACTGGGGTTTCAACTTCTTCAACGTTCCAAAACGCTTCCAGCTGTTGTTCTACATGAGGGCGTGAGAGTGTAAGTGCTGATACCACGTGCGATGGTTGCGAGGTGCTTGCACTGGGCAGCTTCCCAGAAAACACCCAACCCACAGAGGTATTTTGAATGATGGGCAAATCACCAACTGGTATGATTTTACCAGGACATAACAGGTCAAAGAAATATTCTGCACCAAGAACAAGATCAATAGATTTAGTGCAATTGAAATCAGGATCAGCTAAATCAATATGTGATGGAATGTTCCATTCAGAGGTATCGAAACCAGCAGCGGGTAGCTCAAGTGCAATATTGGGAACCACGAGACATTCAAGCTTAGCAGACCAATTAGTAGCACAGGCAAAAACGTTCACATCAGCAACAACAGTAGCAGTGCTTTGATTTTGACCAACACCGCGAATGTGTACCTTCATAGGTTTGGTGTGGAGTCTTAATTTCTTAATTAAGTGTGACGAAATTAAGTTACAATCTGATGCAGAGTCAAGTAGTGCAGTGACAGGTACACGTAAGCCATTGCCAGCTAATATATTCAACTTGGCAGTGGGTAATAGCGTCCTTGAAAATTGATTGTCACGAGCGACGTTACTGCAACTAGTGTTTACCACGTTAGCATGAGCTTGAGAAGCATCATTACTAGTGCCACTGGAGGGCTCATAGTGAAGAAGAGTGTGGTGTTTTCGGGAACAAGTGTTACAAGAGTACTTCGAACATTGATGATTAGGCTCGAAATTACGCAAACAATTATAACACAATTTTCGAGACCTGACAAAATCCCATTTGGCTGTGGACGAAAGTTTGATAAAGGTACCACATTTCGACAATTGGTGATCAATGCTCCTACAATATGTACAACGAGATTTGGTAGTAGTTAACATGGGTTTCTGAGGCGAATGACCTTCAGCTTTAAGTTTGGTTACAGCAGTATGTAATGCAGGCCAGGACACATTCTTTTCAGTTATTTCCAGTACCTTGCATTTTTTCTCTAAGAAGCTAACCAAGTCCTGGAGAGTGGGAATTCTCCCAGAATCAACATGCTTCTCCCATTCACGGATGCTATCATTATCTAGTAGCTCCAATATAAAATGTGACAATAACAGGTCTTGAAGGGGAACCCCGTTAAAGTCCAAAGCTTCTAACGCATTGACATGAGAAACAAAGTGGTCGATGATGGCACGCAAGGACACTGAATCATTACCGTATGCGGGGGGCTTGAATAGCTTGGTAACATGATTGTGCGCTATGAGCCTAATGTTATTGTATCGAGTTGTCAGCAAGTTCCATGCAACCATAAAGTTATCATCTGACACAGTAATGTTCTTTAAGAGGAGTTTGGCCTCACCACTAAGACTAGAATTAAGGTAGTAGAACTTAACAATATCAGACAGAGCATGGTTATCAATTACTATAGCCTTGAAGCTATCTCTGAAATTCAACCAGTCTGTGAAATCGCCACTGAACTGCGGAATTTGAATTTCAGGCAACTTTATATGCGCTGCAGCTACGTTAGCAGTAGGAAATTGTGCACTCTGCAAATTATTCAAAGGGTTATCACTGTCTGTAGTGTTGGATTTTTTGAAATTGTCACAATGTAGTTTAATTTTAACCAGCAACTCAAAATATTTATCTTCGAAGTCACAACGTTCGGCTATTTCTTCGTCGATATTGTCTGTAATATCCTCTAAAGCGACTTGCGCTTCGTTATATTGTTCATAAATTTCCTCGCATTTGTGTTTGCGTAACACTAACATTTGATATTGCTCTTCTGTAATGTCCTGAAAGTTGCTAATTACCTTTTCTTGTGAGGTAAGCATGGCCTTAGCGACTGCACGCTTCCTAACTAAAGGTCGTTTTTGGGCATCCTCCATAATGACTTTAGGATTGCCCGCCTAGATGTAATTACCAGAGTTGCACACCTAACTAACGCAACCAACTTAAATAACACAAAAAATAAACACTGAGACAATGGTCTCGATTAAGTTGTAAACAAACATCTGAACACAGAATACTGTATTGTGTCCTTGGGAAGTTAATGGGAACGTATACAATTTAAATTTATGGCCTTCCTGGTGAAATAGCAAGAAACAAGGGCCCAACATGGCCAAAACAATGCTTAATAATTCAAAATAGTGAACAGCTCAATATCCGGCCCGGAGAGGACCAAATAATGTAATGGCCAACGCGGGAAGTCAACAACCCACCAAGATTATTCTGGTAATAGTGGACAATGTATAAAAATTTGTTGGCCAAAGCATTAGATAATGATGTGATAATACAAAGAGTTGACTTTACAAAGGTCGCTTGACAATTTAGCAAACATGTGGAGGACCAGACAATATTATTGTCACTAAATAAGGAAATCCAGGAAGGCATAAAGGACACGACACCACCACTAACTAATAATAAGATATATTATCAAATAGGTGGCACATAAAACAAATATCCAAAGGTGACACATAAACAAATATTCAAAGGTGGCACATAAACATATGAGAAACACTAGCACAAATTTACACGATTGAAGAAACACTCAAAGAATTAACACACGTTACTCTTGAGCCTAAAACACACATATTGTCTTGAACGTAGCTGCAGATCAGTACATCATAGAACGGCATGCAATACACGGCGGTTCCATAGAATGATATAATTTAAATATGCAACACAAGTGGAGTTGCAACAAATAATGAAAAAACAGGTCGCATGGAACGAGAATGTGTCGTCGAACCAGGACTGACTTACAGTGATGCGCCGATACTGTAAGCCCAAAATGAATTGTTAATAAAACAAATTATGTGTGAAACGCAGGAAGTCAAAGTAGTTGCTGTCATACAAATACCGGGATATGCCCATCGCACGGTATTGTCACAATAGTAAAGTAGTTAAACCCAGCGTCAACTTCCATTCCAGTGATGTTGCAGGAAGTCAAAATAGTTGCTATCATACAAATACCGGGATATGCCAATCGCACGGCATTGTCACAATAGTAAAGCAGTTTAGCCTAGCGTCAACCTCCATTAGTGATGATGCCTAGCCTTGTAACATGCTTCCAGACACGATGAATTACTTATCACACGAAGCATCATCATTATTCCTACGCGTGAAGACAAATTGTTAGGCAGTAAATGAAGATAGAAGTAAACACATAAACAAACTATCCGACGCCGCGGATTGAAGAATTCGTCGACATGACGCGTAGCAACATCAAGCATGGTGATGATGAGATCGAAAATCACCGTAATGTCACTGCCCAAACAAAATATGAATCATGTGCATAGGACATGATTGCTAAGCACGGTTAATATGAAGATAGCACCAATTATAGAAATGATTAGCTGGATACTTGTTGATATATCACAACCAGCGTTGAAGCACAACATTGTGTCATGGCTACACACTTAGAGAACAACGAAGAAGAAAAACGTGATTGGTCGCTACAAGCAGCAAGGAGGCCTCTGATAGGCTGGAAGCAGCCAATCACAGTAGAGAGTTTAAAAACCAAATTAGAGGCCTCTGATAGGCCGAAAGCTGCCAATCACAGTAGAGATCAAAAACAAGTTAAAGATGAATCAATGTGGCCAACTTAGAAATACCACAATACCTTCTAAGCAAAAATATCCTACTGGAAACACGGCAGTGGGAGTACTACATGCAATCAAAACAAATAGATCACGACAACCAATCAACATAAACAAAACCAACCTGACAATGAATAAATGCAATGAAGACAAATAATACAGATATGTACAACCACACAGAGTGGAAACAAATGGGGAAACACAAAAACTGGTTTGCCAAGACAGTGGCCGAACCAGCCACGAAATTTAAAAAGTGGTATGAGGACTGGAACGGGGTCTACTCAGCCTCGGGTAGTCCAAATGAGTAGAGGGGGTTCAATTCCCACCTCAGCCATCCTCGATGTGATTTTCCGTGGTTTCCCCACTTCGTCTTCATGCAAAAGCCGGGCAGGTACCAACTGTAAGGCCAGGGCCGCCTCCTTCCCTCTTCCTTGCCTATCCATCCTAATCTTCCCCTCCCTTCCCTCATGAAGCCCCTGTTCGCTTTGCAGATGAGGCCGCCTGGGCGAGGTGCTGATTACACTTCCCCAGTTGTATCCACTCCGATCAGCTGTTCCCAGCTCTAGGACACTGCCCGTAGAGGCGGTAGTGGCGAGTTCCCTCGCTGAGTCCGTGGGAACCACCAGCCTGGAGGATAAAATCGATTTAAAAAAAAAATTCAACATTCTCTAGGTTTTTATTTTATTTTTTATTATAGAATTTGGCCAACTATGGACCGTAAGGAACTCAAGACTTATTGTCTTTCTTTCTCTTCTCTTCCCAGAACTTCTTCATCCTGTCACTTCTTTGTTTTCTCTCCTCCTCGGAAATGATCCGTTTGGGCATCCTGCTTGGTGGTTTCTCCTGAAATGATTTTACTCCGTCAACTCGACTGTGGAACTCTCTTCTATCGTAGGCCATCGGTGGAGTAATTCCAACTTCCGCCGCATCCCTCTTCACCTCATCTACCCTTTTATATGTAACCTTTAACCCCATGATGTAGCTGAAGATCCTTTTGGTCAGCCTGCCTTCATGCATTCGTAGTAAATGTCCGTAGAACTTTAGCCTCCGCTTCTTCATTACGTCTGTGATCATTTCAGTACACTTGTAAAGTTCTTCATTTTTCCTCTTCTTCCATGTCCCGTCAGTAGTCTTCTGGGTCCAAGTATTTTTCTCAGAATCTTCCTTTCTCTCTTTTCTAGTACTTGAAGTTCTCCCTTTTTACTTAAAATAAGACACTCTGAAGCGTACAATCCTTCAGGTTGTACTAACGATTTGTAGTGTCTGATTTTGGCCTTGTATGATAAAGCTCGTTTGTTGCATTTATTCTGGGTTAGTTTGTAGGCCAGGTCCAGTTTTCTGGTTCTTCACTGTGCAAATGTTGTACAAATATTTTCATTTTTAAAAATTTAATAGCGATTAAAACTATATATCAGTTATACCTAAAAATTAACATAATAGAATAAATTGATGGACAACACCGCTTGAAGTTCCATAAAATAACATTTCCTTTTAGGCTATTTAGAACTGTTTCTTAGTCGATATATTTTTAAAAGGTGTAGTTACATGTCCGTCTGTTCATGTTTTCTTTATATTCAAGATAGAAACGCTAAAGAGTACGGAGTGTTCATAATTGCTGTAGTTATTTGATAGTGCGTGTTTTTTTGAAACTTGATGCATATTTGACCAATAATCAGTGCATTTTATAATTTTAAATGTTAAATGATCTTGTCGACTTCGTCGTTACGCTGGGGTCTGGCGTTACGTTACGGTGACGGGACGAAATGTACCCAGATGCACTGAGGTGTGTGACGTCATAGTACCGCTTGGTGCATGTGTTCCCCGACAATCTCTACTTCGTTAGTATAAGACAAAAATCCCCGATTCTTGGATGTCAGGGTAATCTCGAGAACCACTGGATGGATTTTGATGCGGTTTTCACCATTCTGTAAAGGATATCTCGAGGAAAGATTCTGTAGAAAATAATTTATGTATGATCAAAGGAAGCCAAGCAGTAGCGATTTCAGTGAAAAAGTCGAAAACAAACTTGGCGTCCGTGCGCTTCTTAAGCTTACGCTGGACAAACCGTTAAACATATCAATATACTATGAGCTTAAGAATTGGTCAGCATGAAACGTTTTACAAAAAAAGTCCGCGAGAACATATCTCTATCTTCAATACATCGCCCACTATAAGTGTTTTTAGACTGGATGGAAGGGGCACGTCCCCGCGCGCTCTGGTGAGCGTGACGGCATCCCGCGCGCTTGACCTTGCTTTGCCCTTGTTTTGCACTTGCCGTTCGCGAGTAATTTGAAACAAGATAAGCAAGATAAGTATTATGCAGATAATTTTCTAACATGTCAAGAGAATCCTCCAGCCTTTCTAGCATTTTTCAGCCTTTGTAGCAGACTGACTGTCACGTTTTAATGCATATTTATTCATTTAACAGTGCATGAACTTCCGGGCCTTACATGACGTTTGCTATTTTGATCCTTCGACTCTACCGTCGCATTCCGTGTTTCCTTCTTCTTCCTTTCCCTTTGATCTGTGATTAATTTCGAGTTCTTTCGTTGTGCGAGTGTTTCTATTGTTACGTGCCACCCCCTAGTGGCACTTTTGTTAACTGGATTACGGTGGGTAGGAAGCACAACACCATTTACTGCTTAAAGAAATAATTAACTTTATTGTGGCCAGAAAATTACACTAATCAGCAAATACAAGCAATTAGGAGCCTTCTCCAGTTTCCTCAAGTCTCTTCCTTATGCGCTCTTGGCCCCTTTCACTTGCAACAGACCACAGAAGTTAATCCGTCCTAATGAGTCCGGTGGCCTTGGCAGAAGCTACCTGCCCCTCTTCCTCAGGTACAACAAATACAGTTACTTACGAGCACTTGATGTACGCTGTTCACAAGCTGGGAGAAACAATGTCACAGGATTTCGTAACTCGCACAGCACTTCGTCACCACACTTCTGTCGCTCACGATAATCGCTCTCACTAGCTCGTAAAACACAACAACCACTGCTTGACGGGTCACTCTTATATAGCCGGCCGGTGACTCAATAAATGCTTCTAGATCCATCCAGAGTCCACGGCTTCTCGAGGTTTCCAGCGCTGGTCCAGTCACGAATGTTCTGGACTATCCCTTTGTCCTAGTAGCCCTGTTGCATAAGGCGCGCGCAATACAGGAGGCAGGGCACAGCCCAGCCCTGGGGCAGTTGTGACTCACGCGGCGACTGATGACACAAACTCACAGCCGTAACACTATTTTCCAGTGCTTCCTGAAGGACCATGTCTAGCACCATTTCGCTTCTTCCATGTTTATTTAGTCCCAGAAAAGATTTATTTGAACATTCCACAGTTTGTGTGTTCAATGTTATTCATCATGGTCAATGTCCTGATGTGCATGGCCATTTTTGTCCTAAAAGCAGAGGTGGCCTTTCAGTGATTGTGGGGGGAGACTATATGTCTGTCTCTCTCTCTCGGTGTCTTTGGTGGCGTAGTTGGTAGCATGGTAACCTTCTATGCTCAAGGTCGCGGGTTCAAACTCGGTGGAAGTCGGATTTTTTAAGAGCGTTAAAAATCCCTCAGTGTGCCTTCCATCGAAGGGGACGTAAAGCCGGTGGGCCCATGTCATAGATTTATGACATGTAAAGAACATTCCACCAACTAAACTTGTGTGAAGCAAAATTTGTAGGTTAGATTTGATTAATGCTCTTAAGTTCCAACGTTCGTTACAAGGAGCCGACTGCGGTGCTATCTAGTAATTAAGTTCAGAACTAGTTGTCGTTGACGGTGGCGTTTGGTAGCAACAGTAGGAACTACTTGAAAATTGAATGTCTACAGTCCTTACTTGAATTAAAAACAGATAACACACACTAATACAGTTCTCACAATATTATCACCGGTTATCAGACAGATTCTGCACACTACACGGGGCTGACTGCGTTGTCGCAGTTCCTAAACCAATCAACAGCAACAACAAAACGTTTTATTGCCGGCCGGTACGTGGAGAAACGCACGAACAAGATCTAGATGTTTCGGACAACCAACGCATTGTAAGAACAGTTAGTTTATTTGTTTACAATACGTGCAGTGCGCCAGCGATCCCAACTTGACTCGGTCAGACGCGCCAACACTCAGCCAAGAGAGGCCGCCCGTGGCCTAAAGCCATTAGTATTAAAGCAAACAGACTATTTCCATGAAAATCCACGTCTAAGATTTTTAATACTGTAAAAGCGGCTTCGGTGGCGTAGTTGGTAGCATGCTGAACTGCTGTGCCCAATATAGCTGGTTCAAACCCGGCCGAAGTCGTCGGCTTTTTTAAGAGCGTTAAAATCCTTCAGTATGCCTTCCTTCGGAGGGGAAGTAAGCCGGCGGTCCTATGTCATACATTTATGGCATGTAAAAGATCCTCCCACAGATTAAACTTGTGTGGAGCTAAATTTCTAGGTTAGATTTCGTTGGAACGCTCTATCAAAGTTCCAACTTTCACCACTAGGTATCATTGACATTATGGGGTTTGATGCCATTTATTCAGTGTTGCCTTAGTAAACAAAAGTTTGGTGCTTTTCAGTCGGTCAACACGAATTTACCCAAAAGAGTTGGGTTATAACCTAATCCTGAAAAAATAAACAAAAAACATGAGATTTGTTTTATCATTGACATCTGGTGGCGAAAGTTGGAACTACTTGAAATTGAACGGAACTTGTAGCTCACCCTCTGGGTGCTGGAAGCAGCTACAGACTCTGGCGAGCCGATCATGTCCTCGGACACTCCCGGTACTAAAAGCCATACAATAAATAGATACATAATAATAACTCCTGGCACTACAGCCCGTGAAGGGCCTAGGCCGACCAAGCGACCGCTGCCCAGCCATTTGGCCTGCAGATATTGGGGTGACGTGTGATCAGCGCATCGGGTCCCCTCGGCCGTCAATCTTGGTTTTCGTGATCGGGGCGCTGCCTCACTGTCAGACAGCTACTCAATTGTCTTCACGAGGCTGAGTGCACCCCGTTCCAGCCCTCACGTCAGTTTCTAAAATCCCTGACGGAACCGGGAGTCGAACCCGGGGCCTCCGGGTGAGAGGCAGGCGCGCTACCCCAAAACCACGGGGCCCGCAAATAAATAAATACTGTAAACATTATTTCTTCAACAAGAGACGACTTCAAGTCGACTATACTTTATGTTCTATTGAACTGTCCCGCAGCGTAGCCCTGCTTGTTAATTCGTGCACCACGGCCGCTAGGGCAGCTGCAGCAAGTCCTCAGATCGGAAGTTCGAATCCACGGTTTTGCCTCCAGGCAAATGACCAAGATGCCCCAAGCCCCTCATATGAGGTAACAACAACAACAAAATAACTTGAACTCTCGTACTTCATGAAGTGATGGGGTGAAGTAACCGGCAGATGATGTATCAAACGAAATTACACCATGTGAGGGCGAGAGAAAGTCATCTCATGAAGTGACTGACTGCAACTTACATATTTTTAACCAAATCAGCTTTTATTTTACCCTCATCCCTCTCATTCACGTTAGCGTTTGGAATACTAGTAGATTACAATTTAGTGTTATGCTTGTTTCCTTTGAATGATAATCTATAATACTACACTAAGGTGTATGTTTCACAAAACTCAAGCTTCTAAACCAGAGGGAGTTAGAAGGCGTGGTTTGTACCAAAATCTTCCAAATCGTCTCAATAGTTAAGAAAAAATCTTCCACTTCTTGATAAGCCAACGGAAATATATTTATTTGTTTATAAAGTGCTTTTAAACAAATAAACAAGACGATAGCTCCTGGCAGAACATGTATTTGTTTATAAAGTGCTTTTAAACAAATAAACAAGACTATAGCTCCTGGCAGAACATGTATTTGTTTATAAAGTGCTTTTAAACAAATAAACAAGAAGATAGCTCCTGGCAGAACATGTATTTGTTTATAAAGTACTTTTAAACAAATAAACAAGACGATAGCTCCTGGCAGAACATTTATTTGTTTATAAAGTGCTTTTAAACAAATAAACAAGACGATAGCTCCTGGCAGAACATGTATTTGTTTATAAAGTGCTTTTAAACAAATAAACAAGACGATAGCCCATGGCAGAACTGTATGCGTAAAGCCCGCATAACAATAGAGACAGGCGGGTAGTCTGCTCACATGGGGTGCACACAACCCATTGTCCAACCAGCAGCAGTGATGAATTGCTCTCCGATTTAATAAGTATCAACAATTTGTTTAAAAAGTGCGTTTAAACATATTTATAGAAGCCCGCATAACAGTAAAGCCAGACGGGTGGTTTATACACATGCGAGAGTTCTCGCACGGGTCTGCTAGTTTTGGGTAATAGAGACAGGAAGGTGCCAGAATTTTGCGACTATTGCCGCGACTATTTGTGGGTTTCTGTCGTGCTAGTTGGTTGTCATAATTACTAATGTTCTATTTTCCGCCTAATGTAAGACTGAAGAACTAGTCATTGCTTTTTTTAAGAGATGTTATATCAGAATCCCCTCACGCAGGATGTGATAACGCGTCATATCCCCAGCTGATAGCAATCGTGTAAACATCCTGGAGTGTGGGCTGTGGTCAAGATCACCAAGGGTTCGTTTCCCGGTTAATGGATGTGAGATTTGCGAAGTGAAATATCACGTCTTGTGGTTCATGCTCGTGAAAATAACGATCGCTCGGACTCTTATGTCTAATAGAATGATTGCGTGGTCTTATTGAGAATTTTCCGCATGATGTCAAGTTTAACCCTTAGCTATTGACGTGGAGTCTCGCAGACTCCAGGAGATATAAAATCATTCGCTTTCGTTCACACTTTTGAATTTACTTCCTTGTCTTTCCTGGTACCTTCGTTTTTCAACATCTTAGGCAATAGCGCAGCTGGCCATTATTGAGCAATAATGTGCTACTGAGATAACAGTGTCTGAAGTAGTGGATGAGTCTCATAGACTCCATGTCATTAGGAGCGTCATTACTGTGAGTTGAGAAGCTATCAGTGCCCGCGCGTAGAGCTTGCTTGTTATGTTATGTTGTGAGTAAAAGCGAAATGGACTCGAAACCTGGTCCATCTAGGGAGACAGAAAAAGTTGCCGATGCTCAACTTGACGAGACTGTTTCACGATGGGTTGAGGACAGTGATAGCGATTTATTTATTTGGCGTATGATGCTACACAACACAGGAAGATAAAATACAGAATACAGTACCAACAACAACAACAACAACAGACACAATATGCTCACACTGAAAGTTACACTTTTACATCTAATCTGTTGAACCAACACACCGCCTCTGGATTAGCTGAGTGCAGGTCCTCCAAACTACCAGTGAAGGCACGGAGAGGACAATCCACCACTATGTGTTTCATTGATTGTGGGATGTCAGCACAATCACAGTGTGGAGAATCTATCCAACCCCATTTATAAAGAACCGAAGCGGTTCTTCCCAAGCCACACCTGATGCGCTTAAGTCTACACCAAACATTCCTTAGCAAAGTGAAACCATTAGTTTCATAGTTGGATTTGCGATTTTTATAATGCCATGTGGTTGGGAAGAAGTCCACTCATTCCGCCAGGTGTCTTTAAGATTGAATTGCTTGGTTATCAGTTCCAAGGCAGTTTTACATGCAGGTTTGCGGGACTTCAGCCTGGATGATCCTAGTTGACTCACATCCTCGTGAATTGGGAGTGTTGTGTTCTTGAGCATTTCTGTCCACAGATGAACAAGATGTTTTTGTCTTCTGATGTGAGGAGGTGGTATGTGATAGCGATGAAAAACAGTGAGTGATGAAGTATGTGTCAGTTTCTTATCGGGTATGAAAAAGGCATATATATGCTGTATTTTCACTGTATCATATACCTTATGGTTTAGTGTGTAGTATTTATTATTTTATGCACATTGAAGTTTTTACTTTATAGGAAAAAAAATGTGAAAACAAAAATCAGTCATAAAAATATGTCGTGTATTACAGCCCCAAGAGTACGTCTTGTGGAATCTTACACTAAAACGTTTCATTCAATGTGTGTTAAAACGATTGTTAATACTTAGTTCAAGTCGCCTCCGTAGCGTAGCGGTCAGCATGGTTAGCTGCCGCCCCGGAGGTCCTGGGTTCGATTCCCGGCTCTGCCACGTAATTTGAAAGTGGTATGAGGACTGGAACGGGGTCTACTCAGCCTCGGTTGTTCCAAATGAGTAGAGGGGGTTCGATTCCCACCTCAGCCATCTTCGAAGTGGTTTTCCGTGGTTTCCCACTTCGTCTTCGGGCAAATGCCAGGATGGTACCTTCTTCAAGGCCACGGCCGCCTCCTTCCCTCTTCCTTGCCTATCCATCCTGACCATCCATTACCTTCCCTCATGAGGCCCCTGTTCGCTTTGCAAGTGAGGCCGCCTGGGCGAGGTGCCAATCACACCTCACCAGTTGTATCCACTCCGATTAGATGTTCCCAGCTCTAGGACACTGCCCGTAGAGGCGGTAGTGGTGAGTTCCCTCGCTGAGTCCGTGGGTTCCACCAACCTGGAGGGTAAAACGACTAAGAAGAAGAAGAATACTTAGTTCAAACTTATACTAGCTGTCTATAATTTGAAACTAATTTTGTGGGGTCTCTCAGACTCAACGTCAGTAATAACGTTACTGATTTCTCACCTCAGTAGCTAAGGTTTTTAAAGTCACAAATAATGAATAAGTTACTCGGCGTAATTTTTACGTTAATAAAAATCTATAGTTTTGCACATAAAAAATTAACAAGTGTTGAATAAAAACCAATGATCAAAACTGATTGATATTTTCTGGATATTGATAGATGAAACTGTCTCCCTGGACCTTTTACAGTAGACAACTATTCTCGGATAGCACAGAAGAGAAACTGACTAAGCGAGAAGAAATGTTTATGGATGTGTGAAAATGTTTTTAAAACAATCCAGAGCATACATACAATAAGTTGTTGCGATGTATTGTGTTCGTGAATAATAACTTATTGAAAATCCACAGCCTGCTTCCAGTCGACCGACCGGGTCAGGGAATGGAATGAATGAATCACTCATGTAGCGACGAGGATATGAACTGTGCCGGCTGCCGAAGCCTGTCGCACTCCCCTGGGGCAATGATTAAATGAATGACAGATGAAATGAAAAGATAGTGGAGAGTGTTCCTGGAATGAAATTGTGGCAGGGAAAACCTGAGTACCCGGAGAAAAACCGGTCTGCCTCCGATTTGTGCAGCACAAATCTCACGTGGAGTGACCGGGATTTGAACCATGGACCCATCGGTGATAGGCCGGCGTGCTGCCGCCTAAGCTACGGAGGCTACGTTGAATAATAACTTATTATCGCTCTCCGAACTGTCTTTGGCAAGAGGCGCAAATACACCTTGTAGTGTATGTGCAGTATCAGCGCGCTCCATTTGATGTAGAGATGCACTATAAGTCATGCTGCATATAAACATATCCGGAGAGAAATAGCCTTAATTACGAAAGACGAACATATGCGTGTGAATCGGAGTTTCCTAAGACGATGCCGGAAATGTGTGGATGTAGGAGGAGAACATTTAGAACATCTCCTGTCATAAGGTAGTAGCAGCTTATTTTATTAATTTTAATTGTTATCTATGAACGGATAACGTTAGCGAAGTGGTATGTTATGCCGAGTGGGGAGTGATGAGTCAACGGGAGACAGATAAGCTGGGCGCGCCGGCCGGCCGAGTCGTGAGAGAGACTCACTGTATTTTTATGACCAGATCCGTGTCAAATACTTCGTGCTGTCATGGAACGCAGTGTTTCCGTTGTGCCGTCATCCGCACGGTAGAGAGAGAGAGGTATATGTGCACTGCCTCACCATCCTGATTGAACCTTTCCTCGTACTGCTCGGGTGTAAGCTGCGTGAACCTGATAGGAATGTGCATCGCGGACTATGAGAAGTGGTGTTGACGAGTGATGAGGTTTCTCGTTCCGTGCATAGTACAGAACAAAATACATTGGTCGGTGAATCACTCACTCATTCGTAACACCACAGTGGTTTGAGCAACGGCCCTATGTTAGCAGTATTGGAATAGAAAGGATACCAGATATCATGGCGGGCTGTTGATAGACCCTTCTCTTCTCGCCTGACCCTTCTCTGCTCTTTCCCCTCACCCCGCAAGTTCACAGAGCTTGGACCCGAGCAGTACTTACCTCTCTCTCAGTTCTTTCATTGCTTCTTCAATGTGTAGATTGAAACGTGACCAGTCTCTCTCTCTCTCTCATGTCCCTCAATTCAATCTGTATAGATTGTAGAGCACCCTCAGTCGTGATGAGCGCTGTAAAGCGCACGGATGCAGACTGTTGGCGTGAGACGCTAAGATCATGACGTGATCTCAATGGGGAAGGAACAATACCAGAATTATGTGGGAGGGGTTCGAGCCTTGACCTTTCCCATCCGATGAGAGAATCATTTGCATGGATATTAGTCCCCTCCTACTGACGTCACGTGACATCTCGCTGGCAATAATGCGTAATGGTCCAATTACCTTGCAACAAAGGGCTCTATAAACATGGGATGGGCACCCTGCATAAGACTCATTCAATCCTGAAAGCAGCATATACCGCCTCGGCCACTTCCTTCCTCAGCTGTGCTCTCCCTGGTTATGTTGACACTTGAATACTCACCTACGTCCCCATGGGGCCTTGTGGGTTTGAACTTCATGTTTGCTCGTCAGTACATATTGAGGGTGAACTCAGTGGCGGCCGATAATAAGGTTGCAGTGTTGCACAACGACCAGATTAATTCAAGAAAAACAATTAATACCGTAATAATATTTATGTTCGACCCTGACTATTATGTGTCAGAAAACTGTATCATAATGAGACTCATTATAACACTATTTTTCATTATGAAACAGTTTCTCCCACCAATCAGAGCTCAAGAAACAGTTGTATGACCAATTAGGTAAGAATACCTTCGCGCATGAGCTCAAAATCCAACATGTCTATATCCATTACCGAAAGTGCACCGTCCATATGTTCGCGTAAATAAACTGGTGAATATGAAACAAGAAATAGCACTGTACCTTAATATCCCCAAATCCAATTTCTACACAGCGCGTTGTTTTCAAACGACTGAATACTGGTGCACAATCTGCACATATGGCATTGAAGCACACAGAGCGCATGCGTCGGTCGGCCAGAGAGCTTGGAAAACAGAGATATTTTACCCAGCGCAGCACCCGATCACAACATTCTAGTGACTGAACAGATATTTATGAATATTTATGTTAAAACATATAATAAAGTTATAATTATCGTCGAACATAAACAGTCGTATGCAACTCGCCTATAATGGTAATTAAGACACGAGTATGTTTATAAAACGAGCGTAAGCGAGTTTTATAATTTCCATACGAGTAATAAAATCTGTACGTTTTCTTTTAAATGTATAGGAATTCATATTTATGTTCTTTAATAATTCAGGAAATCTCATAGTAAGTTACTGTGAACTGTCTGAGAAAGCGAAGCTCGTCAACTGTCTGAGAGCGCTCGTCCGCTTGGTCGTTGCCAGCCCCAAGCACCGACAAGATCTCAATAGTGAAGGGTATGCCAGAGTAAGTCCTATCCAAACTGTTAACTCGGCTGGTCGTTGCCCGCTGATTGCAACAAGGGAGCCGAGGCGTGGACGGAGACACCTGAGATGCTCCGGCAACTGCCGATATTAAGTCTTGCAATGTAATTTGCGCGTTCTTTCTCGCCCTCGTATATAAGTAACTTACGTTGTTTTGTTCTCGTGAAGGTTTTCATGTAGACTAATATAATTATACCCCATTTAATCCGATGGCAATGCGATGTTCTTTGAAAAGCGGCATTCGTGATGAATGAGGTACATCCGTATTACAGTTTCCTCTGATATCAAACAGACTATTACCCTAACACCCATCCCCCCTTAATAAAAATAGTGCAACACCCAGAACAATTATCCGCCCGCCGCCACTAGGTGAAATCCTTCCTGAGTCTCTAGCCCTTACAAAGTCGGCCAAGTCCGCACAATTCACTCGTGTTTTGTATTGCTTAACTCAGTAATGTGGAGGCCTTCGGAAACAAACCTGAGGTATATCTACCACTGCATGGAAACTGCATGGGGATTTGCTGCACCCTCCTCCATCAACAGACTCCAGGTTGTTCAGAACCGTGCGTTGCGAATGATCTCAGGCGCCCCCTGGTATGTTCGTAACGCACAATTACATTTAGATTACAACCTCGCTACCATCCAGGAGCGAATCCGAGGACAGGCAACTCAATTCTACCGTACAGCTACACAAAACAGAAATCCACTCATTAACAGATTGGGTGATTACCGAGCCAGGGGGAACCGCCATAAGCGCCCCCGTATACTTATTGAATAAATCTCTACATGCTACTACAGCACTTTAACTTAACATGCTATCTAGCACTTTTACTTTCACTCCAAATTTAACACTTCTCTCTCTGAATTTCTCTCTTGAACCTTCTACTTCTACTATCCTTTCTAACTTCTGTCTTCCAAATGCTTAAATGCACTAGGTCACATCCTGGCCAATTAGGCTCACGGTAATCACCCAAGCCCCCACAATCAAATGTTGCTGGTCGAATCATCTTTTAGATAAGTCATAAGACACGTAAGGCCCCTTTGGGGCCGACAGGTCAAATAAATACGCAACGAAGTCGGCTCTGCCGACTTCGCTTGCGTGGGCCAGGCCAGGCCAGGCCATCCACAGTGATACTGGTGGGGGGTGTCGTAGAAGAATCCCTTTTGACAAGATGAAAAGGAAGAGATTTGTGGCTAAGGACCTATTGGTCATCAGATCCGTGCTCTCGTGTTTGTCACACAATACATAGCATACGATATTAACATACAGGGGATCTCATAAATAATGTCGTTTCTTAATGAAAATGTTATTTGGAAAGTTTTCTGACAAGGAATTAAACTATTCTTCAAGACAGAGACCATGAGATTCTATGGTCTTGAGCCATCTTTCAGCGAGGTTTCTTATCCCGCGACGGTACCAATCTCTGGGTTTTGATGCGATGAATTCGGCGAGACCTACTTCAATGTTTTCGAAATTTCTTCCACACAGGGAAAGGACCATGGATCGAAAAATATGGCAGTCTGAAGGTGCAAGATGAGGGATGTATGCTGGATGTGGTAGCAGTTCGACTCCCCCCAATTGGCTTTATCAAAATTCCAACGTGGTAGTGGGGAAGATCAAATTGTGGGAATCTGAAGCCCTACTTCCAGAAGTGAACACTTTACGGAATGTCGGTAAACTGTGTCCTAGATGGTGATGTGAAACAAAACATAAGTCAGGATTGGAGTTTGAGTTCCATCTTGCTGACCGGAATGCCATGTGCGTCGGACCAATCTACCAGCTTCTCCCCACACAGAACATCACTCGAATAACTCCACTGAGTATGATGGCTGTTTAAGTCACCCACATAAACAACGGGATGTGCTTAAGTTGGAAGAAAGTTATCAGGCCAAAGAACAGTTGGAGGTTTATATGTGTTCACATTTATAGTCATATTATTAATTGCTATAACTATGTTAAAAATGCAGTCTTCTTGACTTGTTGATATTGGCGATGGAGTCACGAATATAAGTAGCAGTATCATAGGATTGATGGAAAGTAGCTCCTTATAATCTGCAGTTTGGGATACTTCTTTTGAATGTAACTGTGAATCATCGGACGTGTGAGTTTCTTGAATACGAACTAGATCAATGTTGTTTTCTAGTGATAATCTGGATATTGGATTTACTTATTCCTTCGATGTTGATTTGAAGGATTCTCAAGACAGGGCCGAGAGGCTCTGTTGATTGGCTCTGAAAAGAGCTGGCATTAGATGAAATTTTGTTTGTGTACCGTACCTTGGTCAGGAGATCTCGAGAAATTGCTGACGTTCAGTTCAGTACTGGAAAATCTAGTCCTAGTACCTATGCACGAGCAGGAATCAGCTTCACGAGGAATGAGGTCACAAAAAATATTGATGATTTATACTGTGCTAATTGCATGTACAACATTTACCCACTGCAAGATATGACGTGTATCTTTATAAAATCAGGAAAGAGAGAGAGAGAGAGAGAGAGAGAGAGAGAGCCTCTCAGACTGAGTGTGCCCCGTTCCAACCCTCTTGACAGAGCTGGGAATCAAACCTCAGACCATTCCCAACATTATCTCCGAGTGAGCCTCTGAACAGGACAGATGATTGGCCCCTCATTACGTGAGGTTAGTGCCCTGCCCTCTAGTGTGGGCGGCCTGAATTACCATCACTCTTATTGTACGTTGTTTATGGTAAACACCGCAGCGCTCTGGAGTGGTGACAGGGTTATGAGATTAAACCTAGGCCTATCTCTACACAGCACAGAGTGTCTTGGACCACATCGCAGGGCTGTCCATTTCGCTCGGAAACATTAATTTCTTCTCAATACTGAATGGTTTCAAGTGATAAATGAAAAGCCTATGGGTGTTAAAGAAATGCAATTGAGTGCTCGTGGGTTCTCGGAATGATAAACTAACCAGGCTTTGATTTTATAGTCTCGAGACGCATTTCCTCCTAACAACAAAGTGAGGTAATCTTTGGAGACTTTAAAGCCGGGGGTCCTCTTTTATCGTATTGACAGAAATGTTCTGGTCGCACTTTTTCAGCCTTTTTAATTTTTTTCTGCTTGAGTTCTTGTGGTTCTCAGAGTTGATTCCGAGATTCCTGTAGCTCTGACAATGTCCACAGTGCGCTCATATAGCTTTATAACTTCCATCTTTTCTTCAAGTGTTATTGATTATTCCTTTGCTTTTTGTTATTGGAAGCATTTTGACCACACTTTCTTTTCTCCATAACGTTTTTAGAAACAATAAAACACAGTGTAGTTAACTCAATTCTCTCTTTAATAATGACCACATGCCGCCAGTCAACACGGGAACAACGCAACACAGCCACTCAGCACTCAGCACTCTCCTTGAGGCAGACTACACGCCACGCACCGCCTTGCAGCGCTGTACACTCGATCACGATTTAATCGTCCCACAGGATGATTGTTAATCCGCAACCTAACTTGTACATATTTCTTTATTTTATATAAACTTAATCATGTACATTTTTTAAAATCGCGTTATAGTGAAAACGCGTAAAGTGAGAACGCGTATAACGAGGGATGACTGTATTGGGTTTTCTCGTACGATATCTGGAGGTCTGCCTTTGATGATAATTAAATAAATGAATAAACATCAATGAATAAACAAATTAATTAACTAAAAAGTAATTAATTAATTAATTGCAGTCACATGTGGCATAGGTTATCAGACAGAATTCACGCAATTACATGGAGCTGATGATCACGATGTCACTTTCTGAAGGACCGCATTTCAACATGAGAAACATTCGCGTATTAATTAATGGATTAAATTAATTCATTCCATGATTTCGCTAAGCCCCTAAAAGAATCAACAACAATCTGTTGAGTAAGACCTGAAATTATGACCGCAGTTTCAAACCCGAACCTCCTGCTTTCCGTGTAGGTAGCCACTTGCACCAATGGTCCAACGCGATACACTTGCGGAAGCTTCTGGAATGACGTGGTGGTGTATACGACGCTAAATCTGGGAGGTCAAGTCTCGACCAAATGGCCTGAAAGCTACGCCGTGGATAGTTTCCTCTGTGGTGACGGCAATTAGTGCGCTATTGTGTGCTTGTGACGTCCCGTTCATCGCTTAATTCTATTTTGAAGACATTTTTTTTGAACCAAAGTGATTTCAAGAAAAGGCGCAGAAATATTGTGGATATTATCTAAGTTTGTCAAAAGATCGCGCGAAACAATATAAGTTATTAGGATATAGGCTACAACACCACCACGTCATTCCAGAATCTTCCGACAAAGCGCCTCTCAATTTAGGACCAGGAAGTGTATTGCGTGAATTTAAAATGGCGTTTTATCGTTGAAACCAGGAAAAGAAGGTCTCGGCTTATC
Organism: Meconema thalassinum; assembly: GCA_946902985.2. NCBI lineage: Eukaryota > Metazoa > Arthropoda > Insecta > Orthoptera > Tettigoniidae > Meconema > Meconema thalassinum. The sequence goes on along the minus strand of OX336398.1, from coordinate 175,365,155 downwards.
GCTGCCACGTTTGGGATAGGCCTGTTTATGTGAGATAAGCGGGGCCGCCTACCTCACATTCTTGTGCAGGGCGCGGCGAAGCATTTCCATCATCGTCCTTCAAACATTTCCTTTTCCGCTATATACACATTGGTTCTTGGTTCTTGTTGGCTGTCACCCTATTCCCGGAGTGGCTTCGGTGGCGTAGTAGGTAGCATGTTGAGCTTATATGCCCAAGGTCACGGGTTCAAACCCGGCCGAAGTCGTCGGATTTTTTAAGAGCATTAAAAATCCCTAAGTATGCCTTCCTTCGGAGGAGAAGTAAATCTGACGGACCCTTGTCATAGATTTATGGCATGAAAAAGAACCTTCCCCTAATTACACTTGTATGAAGCTTAATTATTTGTTAGATGTGACTAACGCTCTTAGGGTCCAACGTTCGTCGGCAGGAGCCGACTGCGGTGGCATCTAGTAATTAAGTTCAGAACTAGTTGTCGTTGACGGTGGCGTTTGGTAGCAACGGTAGGAACTACTTGAAAATTGAATGTCTGCAGTCCTTACTTAAATTTAAAACAGATACACACACTTATACAGTTCTGCCAGGAGCTATCGTCTTGTTTAAACACACTTTATAAACAAATAAATATATGTCAACGGAAATATATTTCATAATAGACAATAGCCCCTGGCAGAACTGTGTCGCGTCGGCCCGCATAGCACTAATGCCGGGCGGGTAGTCTGTACACAACCCATTGTGCGAGAGTCCTCGCGCGGGTCCGCTAGTTTAGTATATCTAATTAAATACAGTATGAGTTTCTCTCTGAAGCCTCCGTGGCTTAGGCGGCAGCACGCCGGCCTCTCACCGCTGGGTCCGTGGTTCAAATCCCGGTCACTCCATGTGAGATCTGTGCTGGACAAAACGGAGGCAGACAGGTTTTCCTCCGGGTACTCCGGTTTTCCCTGTCACAATTTCATTCCAGCAACACTCTCCACTATCATTTCATTTCACTCTGTCATTCATTTAATCATTGCCCCAGAGGAGTGCGTCAGGCCTCGGCAGCCGGCACACTTCATATCCTCGCCGCTAGATGGGGGCTTCATTCATTCCATTCCTGACCCGGTCGGAGACTGGAAGCAGGCTGTGGATTTTTCATTTTCACACACACTAATACAATCATCACAGTTAACACTGGTTATCAGACAGATTCTACACACACCCAAAATACACGGGGCTACATGACCGCGTTGTCGCAGCCCCTAAACTAAGGAAACAACCAACCAACACTGGTGTTGGGTCCTGGATTGCCCAAGCTATTTAGATACAAGGTAGTTCAGCATTCAACCATTGGCCAGACATATTGTTGTGTATGGAATCTTGTCTGATGCCATTCTATTGTATTAGTGTGTGCTAGGATTTGCGCGCAGTTGTGCCTCACGAGGCTGAGTGTGTATTGCTAGTCACTACGCCACTACTCGCGATTATTCTCCAAGACCCACTCGCCTGGAATTACGCCTGATATTTGAGCTTGCCCAAGGTCAGAGGAGCCTACGTACTGAATAACAATGTGTTAGGACGAGTCGGCCCACGTTGAGCTTATTGTACTGTACATGCAGCCAGCTCTCCCGGAATGTACGGTATCCTCCAGAAGCTCAGGCCCTTCTCTCCTTCGGGCAACTCTTGTTCTCTTCCAATCCACTCGGTTATAAGATATTCGAGGCCTAGGGTGCCTCTCATTCCCCGCCTTAATTAGCCATTGTCTTGTCTTTGCTGGAGGGTGAGACATCTATTGTAAGGGAGAGATTTTGTTGGTTCCTTAGTTTAGGGGCTGCGACAACGCGGTCATGTAGCCCCGTGTACTTTGGGTGTGTGTGGAATCTGTCTGATAACCGGTGTTAATTGTGATGACTGTATTAGTGTGTGTTATCTGTTTTTAATTCAAGTGAGGACTGCAGACGATAATTTCAAGTAGTTCCTACTTTTGCTACCAAATGCTACCGTCCACGACACCTAGCTGTGAACTTGGCTACTACTAGATGCCATCGCAACCAGCGTCCGGTGATGAACGTTGGAACTTAAGATAATTAATCAAACATAACCTACAGATTTTGCTTTACGCAAGTCTAGTTAGTGGAAGGTTCTTTTACATGCCATAAATCTATGACATGGGCCCGCCGGCTTTATTTCCCCTTCGAAAGAAGGCATACTGAAGGATTTTTAACGCTCTTAAAAAATCGACTTCGGCCGGGTTTGAACCCGCGACCTTGGGCATAGAAGCTCAGCATGCTACCAACTACGCCACCGAAGCCGTCATAAGAGAGAGAGGGTGCGTGTAGCCCACCACGCATGGTGCACCCTGCTCCCGGCTAGTGAGCTCAGAAACTAACGACCCCTAGGGATTCCTGAGTGGGGTCTGGCTCTTTCTTTTTCAGATGACTCTGTGATGGAGCTCTCTTAATCCCCTTTGCCATCCAAGTTAGTAGCAGCATACACGGCCTTAATGTTCCGCTTCTTCACCACCAGAAAACAAACAAAGATGTCATTAGATAAACTCATGGAAATTTCTAGAAGTACAAGGCATGTTCAAATGAAACACACACTGATGTTTAGTACTTATTTATTTTATTTATTTAGCGTATGATGCATACAAGACAGTTTTTTTTTCGCTATTGTTTTACCCTCCAGGGTTGGCTTTTCCCACGGACTAAGCGAGGGATCCCACCTCTACCGCCACTGAGGGCAGTGTCCTGGAGCTTGAGACTCTAAGTCTGGGATACAACTGGGGTGTGTGACCAACACTACGCCCAGGCGACCTCACCTGCAAAGCGAACAGGGGGCCTGATGAAGGGATGGGAAGAGTGGGACGGTTAGGCAAGGAAATGGGAAGGAGGCGGCCGTGGCCTTACAGTAGGAACCATCCCGGCATTTGCCAGAAGATGAAGTGGGAAACCACGGAAAACCGAGGATGGCTGAGGTGGGAATCGAACCCCTCTACTAATTTTGGCCACCCGAGGCTGAGTAGACCCCGTTCCAGTCCTCACACCACGTTTCAAATTTCGTGGCAGAGCTGGGAATCGAACCCAGGACCTCCGGGGCGGCAGCTAACCATGCTGACAGCTACGCTACGGAGGCGACTAGACAGTAATTAATATATATATAAATTTACAAAATAGACAATTTTCAGCATTAGGACCCTTCATATATAGGCTGCCAGGTCTTTAACCCATTCAAGTGCTTGTGGAGTGACTGCATGAAGTTCCTCTATGGTCCCAGAGTACATTATAGAGGGCATCCTGCTCGACATGCTTGATGGTTTGCATTACATATCCACATTCACAACGAGGCGAGACTATCCAATCCCACTGATGTAAGGCTGCTCTAGTTCGAGCAGTGCCACATCGAATTCTGTTGAGACGGGACCAGACAGCTCGAGGGAGATGGAATCCAGGTAGTTTTATGGGTAGGATCAAGTACTTCAAATAGGTCACGAGGTGGAGGGGTAGACCATTCAACTTTCTATGTATTTCGGGGGTCTAACGGAGCTGAAGTAAGTTCCATAGCCGTGATTTCAACCTAGATGTAGAAGGTTGATTGGGGAACTTCATTATCCATAATTCTGCGCCACAAGCGGGAAAGAGCTTGCTGTCTCCTGATGTGGGAGGAACAATATCACACAGTACAGGTAGCCACTGTGAGGGAGTGCAATGTAGAATGCCAGAGATAATCCGCATTGTCTGGCGGAGTTGAATATCAACCAGTTGGCAATGGGAGCTGTTCAACCATACGCCTGCACAGTATTCAGCTGGAGAGTATACAATACACAATGTACACGTTAACACGACATTTTGAGGGAATCTCCATTGTTCAGGCACATGTTACAACACATAAGTTAGTATTCCTATGCAACACGAACCGCTTTATCAGTGTTTCCCTTCAGGAGCGTATTCACTAGACATTATTCTGATTGTGAGAAGAGACGATTTATAATTGAAACTTTTTTGTTCTCTTGAAAAGTAGGGAATGTCGCATTCGATAGGTGAAAAGGTCCCAAACCTTCCGTGTTTGGTTGGTTTAGGGGCTGCGACAAACCGGTCAACTTTGGGTGTGTGTAGAATCTGTCTGATAACTGGTGTTAATTGTAATGGCTGTATTAGTGCGTGTTATCTGTTTTAATTCAAGTAAGGACTGTAGACAATAATTTTCAAGTAGTTCCTACTTTTGTCACCAAATGCTACCGTCAACGTCACCTAGCTTTCGGACTTGGCTACTGGATGGCATCGCAATCAACACCTATAATAATAATAATAATAATAATATCGTATGGCCTCGGTGCCGAATGCAAGCTTTGTTAATTGACACCCAGAGGGCAGCTTGCGTGTCGAATTTAATGCTCCTTGGAGGGCTATGAATGTCCAGGAGGTTAGATATCTAAGCTCCTTGACGCTATACCGCTTTCTAGTAGAGAATGGAGGAACTTTGTGTTGGCGGAAAATCCCGAGATTAATTTTGCCATTATGAACACGGCCTACTGAATTCAAATGGGTTCTTTAACATGCCAACAACGTATGACATGAGTATCGTGTTTTTTTTGTCGCCTTTCAAAAATCACTTACCATGGCCAGGGGCGGCGAACTTTCAATCTTGGGGTTGGTAGTCCGACACTATAACCACTCACCCACCGTGGCAAGCGCAGTCAACACCTGGTGGCGAACGTTGGAACTCATAGAGCGTTATCAATTCTAACCTACAAATTTCGGCTTTACACAAGTGTAGTTAGTGGAAGGTTCTTTTTCATGCCATAAATCTGTGACAAGGAACCGCCGGCTTTACGTCCCCTCCGAAGGAAGGCAAGCTGATGGATTTTAACTCTCTAAAAAAAATCCGATGATTTCGGTCGGGTTTGAGAACAAGTCATGTCACCTAAACCCAGAATGGAATAGCAATCTCCTTGCATAGCACTGAGAAGAACCTGGAATTTAGAATATTGATGAAATCCATAAGTTTCACAGGTTCGGTGATCCAGTGCTGAGGGCATGTTAGTGCTTCACGGTGTCCACATACTGTAAATTCCTAGTGCGATCAGTTGTTCCAGTGCATTCCCTTGCGTGGGCCAGACACTTCTCGAGCGCATTAAAATAATGATGTATGAAGTGTGTTATTATTGGTGTATCGTCACGGTACCCCCGGAGGTACTGGTGTCCCCTTATTCTGATTTAGCTAGCAGTGTAGTACCCGCACGTCTTCTTATTTGTGTGTGGCTAGTCCTTTTTAAAGGTCCTTGCTCTGAATAGAAGCCTCTAAATGCCAGGGACTGGACACATCCCATTACAAGGAACATGCACGAATGGAAACCTAACTAATTGTGATGTAATAATAATAATAATAATAATAATAATAATAATAATAATAATAATAATAATAATAATAATAATAATATCGTATGGCCTCGGGTGCCGGGAGCAAGCTTTGTTATTTAACGCCCAAAGGGCAGCTTGCATGTCGAATTTCGTTGTTCCTTGGAACGCTATGAAAGTCAAGGAGGTTAGATATCTAAGCTCCTTGACACTATAGCGCTTTCTAGTAGAGAAAGGAGGAACTTTGTGTTGGCGGAAAATCCCGAGAGTAATTTTGCCATTATGAACACGGCCTACTGAATTCAAATGGGTTCTTTAACACGCCAACAACGTATGACATGCGGGCCGTGATTTTTGTCGCCTTTCAAAAATTACTTTCTACGGCCAGGAGCGAACCTGCAAGCTTGGGGTTGGTAATCCGACACGATAACCACTCACCCACCGTGACAATCAATTGTGTTGTGCAGACCTGCAAAGTTGGTAAATTGAACAGAATAGCTTCCTTTCAGTGCAGAATAGGTTATCAATTTTTATCTGCATAAGAAAAAATAGACTGTCTAAAACTCTAAAGCATGAAGATGTTACTGATACACAACCATCCCCAAGAGAATCCCCGAGAGAATAGAACGACACGTATTCCTCTCTCCCGCAAACAGAGAAAGACGAGCGTCTTAGAACGCTGCTACAAGAAGAAAGGAGACACCAGGGAGGTTCACATATTCAACCAGTTTATTCAAAGTAAAATGATGGTGCTTGGAACTTGCTACACATTGATTTGTAGAAAGTTCCATCATTCATACGTATTACTCCGAATTTGGATCCTACTCTGCATATGGAGGTCCAGTTAGCTTTAATCTTTCAGTAGGCCAACGTCAATGTATGCACAGGATTCTAACTGGAAAAATACACATGACAAATTATATTTTGCATAGAACTTAATGTGGGAAATACTCACTTCTACAACTTTCATTAGGTCTGATTTACCACGAAGAATTTCACGTGTGTTGAAATAGTAATGCGAACTGCTGTTAGATGCTGTCATCAAAATAAACAGCTTGCCACGGTGGGTGAGTGGATAGCGTGTCGGTCTACTAACCCCAAGATTGCAGGTTCGCCCCTGACCGTGGTAAGTGATTTTTGAAAGGCGGCAAAAATACGATACGCATGTCATACGATGTTGGCATGTCAAAGAACCCATTTGAATTCAGTAGGCCGAGTTCATAATGGCAAAATTAATCTCGGGAGTTTCCGCCAGCACAAAGTTCCTCATTTCTCTACTAGAAAGCGCTATTGTGTTCAAGGAGATTAGATATCTAACATCTAACCTCCTTGACTTTCATAGTCAAGGAACTACGAAATTCGACATGCAAGCTACCCTCTGGGTGTCAAATAGCAAAGCTTGCACCAGGCACCAGAGGCCATACGATATTATTATTATTATTATTATCAAAATAAACGATATTTATGAACAAAACTTAGCATGTGGTCTTACGTGTTTATACAACGTAAGGCCCTGCTACTGTGTTGCCAATTCTACCAACAGCACGGCTTGAGAATTATAGACGGCGATGGTCGTATGCATCACCATTTTCAGGGATGAAGAATGTTCGGCCTTCTCGTAGTTCCGCCCCCTTAAAACAACAATAACTAACTCACTAATGTTCGACCTTGCGTGAGAGACGCAGGCATTGAAGTTGAATCTTTCAGTAATGTGTTGAAGCGATCTGCTAATTTCGCGTGAAGCGTTATCATCATCATTATTATTATTATTATTTTCTTTTCGGTCGTCTGGGAACCACGAGCCAATTCCAATCCTTTGCTGTTCATTCTTCTTCTTCTTCTTCTTCTTCTTCTTCTTCTTCTTCTTCTTCTTCCAGTATTCCTTCCTCATCTCACTATGTTTCCTCTTCCTTTCCTCGGACCATTTCGAGCCGGTTTTTGTTTCCCTTCCTCCCTTGGAATCCTTCCATATTTAGCACGTTTTGCCTAAAAATATCTCTCTGTGGTGTATCTTCTACTCTGATATTGTTTCTTTGCAAATCCTTTTTGACTTTTTGTAGCCAGGTTGTTGTTGACTTCTTGTTCCGCAGGAATGTGAAGATCTGCTTGGTTAACCTGCTGTCATCCATCCTGTTCAAATGTCCAAACAATAGCAATCTCCCCTTCCATAGCCTATTGTTTCTGATATGTTTTCTATTTTTCGATATATTTCATCATTACTTCATAATTTCCGGTGGCGTAGTCGGTAGCATGCTGAGCTTCTGTGCCCATGATAGCGGGTTCAAACCCGGCCGAAGCCGTCTGATTTTTTAAGAGCGTTAAAAATCCCTCAGTATGCCTTCCTTCGGAGGGGAAGTAAAGCCGGCGGTCCCATGTCATAGATTTATGGCATGTTAAAGAACCTTCCACTAATTGCACCTGTGTGAAGCTAAATTGGATAGGTTAAGAATGTAAACAACGCTCTTAGGTTTGTACGTTCGTTGCCAAGAGCCGACTGCAGTGGCGTCTAGTAGCTATGTTCTGAACTTGGCCTAGTATTCGTTGACGGTGGCGCTTGGCGGCGAAAGTAGGAACTATTTGAAAAATTCTAAGTTGCAGCACTTAAATTTAAAAGTAAAAACAGTTAATACACACACTAATACAGTCAACACAATTAACACCGGTTATCAGACAGATTCTACACACACCCAAAGTACACAGGGCTACATGACCGCGTTGTCGCAGCCCCTAAACTTAAAAACCAACCAACTTCTTAATTTCCAGAATTCTGCAGTTTTTAAAGGACCGAGTATTTTGCGTATAATTCTTCTTTCTACTACTTCTAATTTATCCAAGGTGTAGTTCAGTACGAGACATACTGGCATTCCGGTTTGACTGCGGTGTTGTAGTACTGTATTTTGAGATCTTTGGACAAGCAGACAGGCAGAAGCATTCCGGAGGAGTGTGAGAAGCATGTTATGGAGCAAGGATTTCCTTCAGAACAGCAAAAAGATCATATATCGGACGTACTATGTCCCTATCCTGACGTATGCCTTGGAGACCTGGGTTATGAAAGGAAGGGAGAAGAGCAAAATACAGGCCAGTGAGATGAGGTTCTTGAGAAGCAGTATTGGAGCTACAAAGAGGGACAGAATAAGAAATGAGAGGACCAGAGAATTAATGAAGGAGGAACCATTACAGGATGGTATAGAGAAATCTAGAATTGGATGGTATGGACATGTAAAACGAATGGAGGAGAAGAGGATACCCAGGAGGGTACACGAGACGAAGTGGGAAGGAAAGAGACCGAGAGGAACACCGAGAGACAGGTGGCTGAAGGGGGTGGAAGAAAGCGTGAAGAAGAGAGGAGAAGACAGGACAACGGTGGAGGCTGAGAGATAGTGGGAAGACAGAAGACGTTGGAGAGGCTTGTGTTCCAAACAGACCCGGCCAGTGGCTGGAAACTGTGCAAGGTGATGATGATGGACAAACACATTTTGTTGTAGGTATTCCTAGTTATGCCATACGCTCTTTCCATCTTTCGTATTCTTTCTTCTACAGCAGATTTTTCCAAACCATTTTCTTGAATAATTTCCCTCAAATATTTGAACTTCCTTACCCTCTTTATTTAACCAATTTCTGTTACTAGGATTTCTATAGCATTTATTATTATTATTATTATTATTATTATTATTATCTGTGCTAGGCCGGTCGTGTATTGGCAGACCTGGAGATTGATGGCGGCTGTGACCTCACTGATAGGTAACTTCCTCCAGATTACGTCCCAGTAAATTGCTCCAAAGTGGATTAAAGATAAACGTTGTCATTAACTTAAGAGCGCCTTGCGTGCCCTTTCCTTTGCGGAGTAACGTTGATCCATTCCCTGCCGCAGAGCGAGGAGTTGCAGTGTGGCCTTTTAGGAACCTTCCCGGCATTATTGTGGAGTACAAGTGGGAGAACACGTACATTTGGATGGCTGTGGTGGAATATATGCACCCCAGGGGCTCACAACTAGTGAGACGGTTGGTTCCTCAGTTTAGGGGCTGTGACAACGCGGTCATGTAGCCCCGTGTACTTTGGGTGTGTGTAGAATCTGTCTGATAACCGGTGTTAATTGTGATGGCTGTATTAGTGTGTGTTATCTGTCTTTAATTCAAGTAAGGACTGCAGACATTCGATTTTCAAGTAGTTCCTACTTTTGTTACCCAAGGTCACCGTCAATGACCAACTATATAGGTCTGAACTTGGTTACTAGATGCTACCGCAGTCGGCTCCAGGCGACGAACGTTGGAACCTAAGAGCGTTAGTCAAATCTAACCTATAATTTAGCTTCGCACAACTGTAATTAGTGGAATTTCTTGTACATGCCGTAAATCTAAGACATGGGACCGCCGGCTTTACTTCCCCTCCATAGGATGGCATACTGAGGGATTTTTAACGCTCTTAAAAAATCCGACGACTTCGGCCGGGTTTGAACCCGCGATCTTGGGCATAGAAGCTCAGCATGCTACCAACTACGCCACCGAAGCCACCCTAGTGAAACGTGGCTGGCGACCACTGGCTCCTCTCTCTGTCGACCTCCGTTGGTCAACTCTCGTTCGCTTCCGACCCCCCTCCCGAGTTATCTCTCATTTCCCCCGCCTTAATTGTCACACCTCTGCTACGCCCTCAAGTATTCACGGCCAGTGAGCTGGTGTGGTCTCTGGGGAGGTCTGGTGCAGGTATTTCGAAAAATGTATTAATAAGGTTTGACTGCAAGATGTTACATTGTAGCGAGTAACGAATAATTGAGGCTTTATGTTACACTAGTGGGCCCGTGCGAGCTTGCGCAACGTGAATGTAGGTATATGGGGTAGTAGGGAAGAATGTGGGAGAACGAAGTTTTAAATATTGAAGAAACGTATTTACTGTTGTTAAACGGCATGCGTACATGAGAAGAACACAAATAATTATGTAGAACAGTGTTTTGTACTTGTCACAGCACCTTTTTGTAGACAATATTCGATGTTACAGAGAATTCATCGGTTATTGTTTGCTCGGGAGTTTCTTCTACAGCAATTCTTACATTTGCAAAGGATTGAACCCTAGAGAAAGTCTTGGCGAGACCACACTGGAGCCATCTGCTGAGAGACTCCTCAGCTAGCAGTACGCCGCGCTCCTGCCAGATGGCTGCCGCCGCGCTGCCCTGCGCTCTAGCGGCAGGCTCGCCAGGTTACGGTGCTCCCATTGTAAATGTACATTTTTAAAGGTATTTACTTAATTGTGAGACATTTAAAGAGGAAGTGAGTGCGTTTCGGGCACACATAGGGTTATGCGGGACCTGTAGGTACCCCATATGTGTAGGTTGGTGTTAACAGGACCTTAGCTTGCCACGGTGGGTGAGTGGATAGCGTGTCGGTCTACCAACCCCAATATTGCAGGTTCTCTCCTGGCCGTGGTAAGTGATTTTTGAAAGGCGGCAATAATACGACACGCATGTCATACGATGTTGGGAGTTTCCGCCAACACCAAGTTCCTCATTTCTCTACTAGAAAGCGCTATGGTGTTCAAGGAGCTTAGATATCTAACCTCCTTGACTTCCATAGTGATTCAAGGAACAACGAAATTCGACATGCAAGCTACCCTCTGGGTGTCAAATTACAAAGCTTGCACCCGCCACCCGAGGCCATACGATAATATTATTATTATTATTGGAGAAGGCTATCAAACAGACTAAAAATGGAAAATCAGCCGGCTTGGATGACATTCGGACAGAACAAATTAAGCATTTCGGCGTAAAAACCAAGGATTGGATACTCCAGCTCTTCAATAACTGCATGAAGAATTATCAAATTCCAAAGATATGGCGGAAGAGCCGTGTGATAGCTTTGTTGAAACCTGGCAAAGAAGGGGACAGTCCAAAGAACTTCAGACCAGTTGCACTACTGTGTCACCTCTACAAACTTCTAGAACGAATGATTTTGAATCGCCTTTTACCCGTAATTGATCCTCTGCTCATACCTGAACAAGCTGGATTTCGTCCCGGCAAAAGCTGTACTGGGCAGTTGCTGAACCTTACGCAATTCATAGAGGATGGTTTCGAAGCAGCTAAGGTAACTGGAGTGGCATTTGTCGATTTATCGGCAGCCTACGACTCTGTTAATCATCAGCTTCTATTTGCTAAGGTCTACACGCTGACTAAGAACTCCAGCCTAACCAGGTTCATTGCTACTCTCTTGCAGAATCGGAGATATTTTGTGGACTTCCAGGGGCAACGCAGCCGTTGGAGACTGCAGAAGAATGGCCTACCCCAAGGAAGTGTTCTCGCTCCATTTCTGTTCAACGTGTATACAAATGACCAGCCGGTAGCTCCCAACACCAGGAGTTTCTTGTACGCTGACGATCTCGCTCTTGCTACACAGTGGAAGGATTTTGAATCAGTGGAGAAAAACCTCACGAGTGCCCTTAAGGATCTGTCCAAATATTATATCGTAAATCAACTGAAACCAAATCCCTCCAAGACACAAGTATGTGCCTTTCACTTGAGAAACAGGGAAGCCTTTCGTAAACTGAAAGTAATATGGTCAGGAGTTGAACTGGAACACTGTTACACCCCAAAATTTCTAGGAGTGACACTGGACAGAGCTCTTATCTACAAGAAACACTGTTTGAACACCAAGTCAAAAGTTCACACCAGGAATAATCTTCTGAGGAAACTGGCCGGATCACAATGGGGTAGCCAACCTGACACTATTCGAACATCTGCAATGGCATTGTGTTATTCCGCTGCAGAGTACGCCAGCCCGGTTTGGTATAACTCAACTCATGCTAAACAGGTAGACGTAGCTCTCAATGAAACGTGTAGAACTATAACTGGATGCTTAAGATCAACACCAACAGAATGCCTCTACCAGCTTGCAGGAATAGCACCACCCTCTATTCGACGGGAAGTAGCTGCAAACAAGGAAAGGAAGAAAGTTGTCCAGGAAGCAACCCATCCTCTACATGGGCAGGAACTACATGCTCTGAGGCTGAAGTCTAGGAAGAGTTTCCTAAGAACATCCAAAGAATTGAAGACTACATGTGAAAAAGCCAGGCTAGAATTATGGAAAGCTAAGAAATCTCCTCTCATGGGCTGGAAAAGGATAGCCGAAACTTTACCTCCTGGTCATGATCAAGATTGGGTAACATGGAAATCCTTGAATAGATTAAGATCAGGAGTGGGCAGATCTAAGATCAATCTTGCAAAGTGGGGCTACATTAAAGAAGATGACATACAGTGTGACTGTGGAGCAGATCAGACTGTGAAACATATGCTTCAGTGTAGACTGTGCCCGACCTCCTGCACAGAAGATGAACTTTATGAAGCATCAGAGAATGCAGTGGAAGTGGCCAAGTTTTGGTCAAATATTATATAATGTTTGTAGTCATAGTATTTGTATCTGTGTTTATTTGATGTTTTCTGACTCGAGAATAATAAAATAATAATTATTATTATTATAACAGGACCTTATTTTCGGTACAAAACTGGAATGGGACCTTAGCAGAATAATATAGGGAGGATTGTAGTGGGAAGAAATAGCTGATACACCGTTTGGTAGCAACACACGCATAGAGGCCAACGAATGCAATCGACATAGCCATTTCATAACAACACTGTCAGCGTAGGAGCAGAGAGCATGGAAAGCAACAGTCAGGGACAGCGCTATACGACTTGGTTCCTATGGAAAGAGGCGTGACCACTGCAGAGATACGTCGGCGCTTGGTGGAAGTCTGAGGAGAACAGTGCCATCAGTTGGCAAGCGAATGGCGACAGTGTTCTGGGACACAAAGGGCATCATCCTCATTGACTGGCTGGAATTGGTGGCCACGATTAACAGTGACAACCCTTAAGCGCTTACGTCGTGCCATTCAAACTAAGCGGCCAGGAAAATGGGCTAAAGGTGTGCTTCTGCAACATGACAATATCAGCCCCCACACTAGTCGACAGACCACCGCTGCCATTGATCAAATGGGATTCACAGTGCTGCGACATCCACCATACTCTCCCGACTTGGCACTAAGTGATTATCACCTGCGTGGTCGCCGTTTTGCAGAACTGGACACAGCTGTCAAGGCACGGGTACGCAGCACACCGAAGGAATGGTTTCAGGAAGGTCTGGAGAGACTGACACATCGATGGCAAAAGTGCATAAAGTTACAAGGAGATTATGTTGAGAAGGTGGACGTAACAACTGATGTGTAATGTACTTCATTTGGGTAGAAAAAATAAAGTGTAAAACAATATAATACGCCATTCGTACATTGTAGTGAGAAGGAATAGCGAGTTTTGACTGGATGTTGCGCAGATGGTGATACTGATGACGCAGTTGTTCTGTTTGCCAAGCCAATGGCCATCAGCTGACTTAATGCGATCCACTCTGTAATACATTAGCCTCTTGAATTATCGCTACTTCCTCGGCTGCTGGCTGACCGCGAGATCTTCTGTTCGTTCGCAACGTTGTTACTAGTTAGCTTTAGGGCTTGGGATACGAGGGTTCTTTTTTTTTTTTCCAAGTTGCGATGGACTGTATACAAATAACAGATTGACATACCAAACTGATTTTACTACTACTAAATGTTTGCTTGTGTTATTCTTATGTCTCAACATAATCGCCAAAACGATTGAAACATTTGTAGTATCGTTACACCAGCTTTCCAATGCCTTCGGCAAAAAAATCTGCCACCACTAAGGTGGGTACTTCTGGACAGTCTCCTGAAGTGTTTCTTTTTTGGCGAGGCCTCTGATGCCGAGTGCAAGCTTTGTTATTTGACACCCAGAGGGTAGCTTGCATGTCGAATTTCGTTGTTCCTTGAAACACTATGAAAGTCAAGGAGGTTAGATATCTAAGCTCCTTGAACACTATAGCACTTTCTAGTAGAGAAATGAGGAACTTTGTATTGGCAGAAACTCCCGAGATTAATTTTGCCATTATGAACACGGCCTACTGAATTCAAATGGGTTCTTTGACATGCCAACATCGTATGACTTGCGTGTCGTAATTTTTGCCGCCTTTCAAAAATCACTTACCACGGCCAGGAGTGAACCTGCAAACTTGGAGTTAGTAGACCGACACGTTAACCACTCACCCACCGTGGCAAGCTTATGAAGATGAATGAAAGTTCAATTTCAAGTAGTTGCAACTTTGGTTACCAGATGCGACTGTCACTGACACCCACCGGCTAACGTTGAAACTTGATAGAGCGTTTCTCACCAAATAACCTACACACTACCAATTGTAGTGGTAGGTTCTTTTATATGCCATAAATCTATGATATGGGGCTTTACTTCCCCTCCGAAGGAAGGCATACTGAAGGATTTCAACGCTCTTAAATATCCGACGACTTCGGCAGGGTTTGAACCCGCGAACTTGGGCATAGCAGTGGAGCATTCTACCGACTACGCCACCGAAAAGAATCGAATTAATATCTAGGATTTCAGCAATCATTTGGAATCGATAATAAAGATCAGAAGGAGATCTACAGAAGTTCCATACCATCATAGACTCCGACATGTACTGAAAAGCAAGCTTAGTGCTTCTAACATAACAAAGGCTATTCTGTGCTTGTGTTAGTACTTCAGATCTAGAGAACATGAATCTATCCTTACGAATCGCAGAATGTTGTATCCAGATACACGCAAAGGATTCACAACACCGTGAAGTGAAGCTCTACACGACCGGCAAGTTTAAAAGTAAGTTACATGTATGGACTCGTACGTTCATTCTCGAGAAAATGCTGAGCAGTAGCAGAACTATCTACAAAGCCTCTCTATGGGAGAGCTGGCTTCCAGAAACTGAGGGATTTAACCAGGCGATACAAGACAAAGCTATCACCACAAAAAGCTACTAGAAACATCCTGAAAGACCATACTGTTACAAGCGCAACATCGGCCCAGAAACCAAGCATTTCTGAATAGGTTACACCGTAGGTTTGTGATGCTTGAAGCCTATTGGGAAAAGGAAACGCGGAAGATGTTTTGTGGTTTGGTATATAATAAGGTAAAGGCAATAATTGTGAGTATTGTGTTCTGAGCTGAGCCATATTACCAACTCTAAGTTGATATAATAATAATAATAAATCACATGGAACAGATACAACAAAAGATGTATCTCAAAGAATGCAAAATTACGACACTACAACACAGTCATCAAACCAGAGGCACTGTATGCATCCGAAACACTGATAATTGGGGGCAGGTCACAAATGAAAAGCATCGAGAAACAAGAGAGGAAAATTCTCAGAAAAATCCTAGGACCAAAGTTCGAAAATGGAATTTGTATGAAAAAGAAACCACATGAAATTTTTCAATCCGCAGTAAAATCACAGATACCATCAGAAAACAACGATTAAAATTCTACGAACACCTTCACAGAATGGATAACGACAGGCTGACAAAGAGAATTCTAAATCTAGCGCTAACCCTGAAAATCCGCAACAATTGGTTAACAGAAATACATGAAGATCTTCAAGAAATGGGTATTGCTGAGAAAACCGTTCCAGATAGAGTAAAATTTAGAAGCCTAGTAAACAAACAAGAATTTGTAGAGAAACCTAAAAGGAAAAATAAAGGCTGGACAGAAGCACGCAGAAAGGAACACAGTGAACGAATGAACAGATATTGGGAAGAAAAGAAGAAGGAACATTGTGCAAAATAAGTTCAAGCGCTCCGTAGTTTGGCATAACGATTTCAAAAAAATGATAATGATGTCAAACAATAAATAATAATATTAATTTCGCCTTCTGTGAGTATTCTCATTTATATTCTTTCTGTCAGTGAATACAATGCAGTGTGGAAAGAATACGGAAACATTATCAAATTCTCGGATGAAGGCAGTTAAGTTCACATGTTACAAACCGATAAATTGATGTTAAGTAGTGTAACAATGAACTGTATGTTGATAATGTACGTGACCCATGTTACTATGATTATACAGTACTTACGGTTTCTTGGTAGTCCAGGCTATGTCGCATGATACGTGAGTCGGGCTTCGGACATACTATCAGAAGAAGGTCTGAGACGATGATTACTCATCAGTTCTAAATGGATGACCTCAGGTTGTTTTCTTCCAGTCCTGAACGGCTCCAGTGTGTCTTTGAAATTGTGAAAAGCCTCAGCGAGGACATCCACACAGAGTACGGAATAGATAAGTGTGCAGTAATGCATGTCAAAAAAGAGCGAATCCAAGACAATCAGCAAAACCTTCAACTCATCGATATGACCGTACGAAATTTAGGACCTACCGAAAGTTACACGTATCTTAGTCTTCAGCAAATTCTAGGCATTAACAATGCTGTCATATGGAGTAAGGTAGAGAAACATGTCCTGACTAGAGTCAATAGGATCTGAAAATCACAGTTCAGTTCCCGAAAAATGATTCAAGCCATAAACTCTTCCACTAGCCACATACACCTTCGGAATAGTGAACTGGTCTGATACATCATTGGAGAGTTTTGATCGCAAAATTAGAACCAACCTCACAAAAACTCTATGGAAAGATTATACCTGTCTCATAATAATGGAGGTAGAGGCCTGTTAAATCTGCAGGTTCTATGTCGGTCACAGGATATAAAAATGAGGAACTATTTCAAGTCTTGTGAGAACACCCTTATCAAGCAGTGTGCTCGGAAGATCATATCTTTACTACTTTGTCACTAGATAGAGCAGATGCTGAATTCATTTTGAAGTCGGCAAAACAGCGGATAGATGACTGGAGGCAAAACGCCCTACATGGAAGGTAAGCTGCTCATCTGCATTCTGAATGTACCGATACTACGAATCCAACAGAGTGGCTTCGGTCGGCTGGTTTATTCGGAGAAACAGAAGGATTTCTTTTCGTGATTCAGGACCAAGTTGTGTGCAGTAAGAATTATGAGCGCCACATTCTTGGGAAGGATACAACGGACAAATGCCGTCTGTGCAATAGATCTACAGAATCGATTCAGCATATCACGGGGGGGATGCAAAACGCTTGCTCCAAAGTAATATTTGGAGAAGCTTAACAACGTAGCGAAAGTAGTACATCAGGCTTTTGCGTGGCGATACGTTTTTGTTGAGAAGGAAATCCCGACCTGATCAGGTTCTGAACAATGATCAAGTCAAGTTCATATGGGATTCCACTATATTAACTGATCGTTCTGATGAAGCCAACAGACCAGACTTTGTGATATTCGATAAGGAAGCACATAAGGGATGTTGCTGCTCCACTTCATGAATACCTATAGAATACGGGGGCTGAGAAAAGGCGCAAATACCAGCCACCTGCCGCTGAGCTCAGCCACATACGGCCTAAACGAAGTTTTCGTTATCCCAGTTGTATCTGTGAATGGTTTAGTCACAACGGACTGGAATAATGCAAAGGAGAGCCTTGGCTTGAATAATAATAATAATAATAATAATAATAATAATAATAAGACCTGGAAACAACAATTATGAAAAGACGTTTACGTTTCTATGGACATATGGTTAGAATGGATCCAACAAGAATATGCCTAAATAAACAAATGTTTGATAACATATATAATCTGAAGAGCCAAGGGGGTTACACCAAGCAGATGAAGGAAGAACTCTCGAGAGAGAACACAATTCAGGGAAATACTTTCTAACATAAAGGTTCTTGTGGGAGAAAAGAGAGAACGCAGGGGAGGAAGATGGTCAGCAGAGAGAAAGGCGCAACACTCTGAAAGAATGAAGGAACTGTGGAGGAAGAGAAAGGAAGATAGAATTATGAGAAGGAAATGAACTGATATTTGCGTGGTCCTTAGTTTTAGCCGGTTCGCATAATGTAATGTAATAATAATAATAATAATAATAATAATAATAATAATAATGAAAAGTTCTTAAATATGGAAGGACTCCAGGGGAGAAGGGAAAACAACTGGTGGAAGTTATCCGTCGGCCGGTCCCGTGGTTTTGGGGTAGCGCGCTTGCCTCTTACCCGGAAGCCCTGGGTTCGATTCCCGACTCTGTGAGGGATTTTAGAAACTGACGTGAGGGCTGGAACGGGGTGCACCCAGTCTCGTGAGGACAATAGAGTATCTGTCTGACAGTAAGGCAGCGCCCCGGTCACGAAAACCAAGATTAACGGCCGAGGGGAACCGATGCGCTGACCACGCGTCACTCCAATATCTGCTGGTGAAATGGCCGGGTAGCGGTCACTTGGTACACCTGGGCTCTTCATGGGCTGCAGTGCCAGTGGTTATTATTTGTTATTATAGAAGTCATCCGGGGAGAGAAGAAAAGAAAAAAAAACACAGTGAATTGGTATGTGGTTCGCCTCAAACGGAAGGATTATTATTATTATTATTATTATTATTATTATTATTATTATTATTATTATTGCTCGCCCTTTGCTGGACACATACAGTTGATATACGCATCATCACCAAGCATCGCCTAACATCCGGCTCATGAAAATCACTTTTCAGAAATCTTCCAGCGTAATAATTTCGTCGTTATGATTCAGTCGCCATAATTTTCCCCGGCCTAGACCTAGAAATTAAGGGACCAGCTGTTTAAATTTAGCGTGCTTTCAACTCGTTCATGTGAATCCTTTGCTTTCATGAGCCAGGAATTAATTCCTGGTGCCCACTTCATCTGACGAACTTCTTCCTCGAAAGAGAGAGAAAATACTAGGTCGCTAGTTTATACAGAACATGTCCATAAGAATAGTTTGTGTTTGAGAAGACACTGTTAAGCTGTATTTTTCTTTGCAACGTGATACTTCATAATCCACATTGAATGATCCAGTTACAATTGTCACTTAAGGGGTTACAAACGAAAAATATTGAAAAGAAATAATCTAAGGTTTTGTACCATCTCATGGTGGTTGGTTGGTTCCACAGTTTAGGGGCTGCGACAACGCGGTCATATAGCCCCGTGTACTTTGGGTGTGTGTAGAATTTGTCTGATAACCGGTGTTAATTGTGATGGCTGTATTAGTGTGTGTTATCTGTTTTAATTCAAGTAAGGACTGCAGACATTCGATTTCAAGTAGTTCCAACTTTTGCTACCAAACGCCACCGTCAACGACGAACTAGTTCTGAACTTTGTTACTAGATGCCACCGCAGTCGGCTCCTGGCGACGAACGTTGAAACCTAAGAAAGTCGTGTGCGCCCAATGTGTACATACTACCCGCACGGCACTAGTGCTATGCGGGCTGTACGCGACACTGTTCTCCCAGGGGCTATCGTCTTGTATACTTGTTTAAAAGCACTTTATAAACAAATAAATATATTTCCGTTGACTTTTCAAGAAATGCAAGATTTTTCCTGTACTATTGAGACGATTTGGAAGATTTTGGTACAAACCACACCTTCTAACTCCCTCTGGTTTAGGAGCTTGAGTTTTGTGAAACATACACCTTAGCGTATTATATTATAAGATAATTTAGCTTCACACAAGTGTAATTAGTGGAAGGTTCTCTATCATCCCTTAAATCTATGACATGGGACCGCTGGCTTTACTTCCCCTCCGAAGGAAGGCTTACTGAGGGATTTTTAACGCTCTAAAAAATCCGACGACTTCGGTCGGGTTTGAACTCGCGATCTTGGGCACAGAAGCTCGGCATGCTACCAACTACGCCACCGAAGCCGCCTCATGGTGGTTCATCCTCTGCTTTCCTATATGTTTTTTAAACTACAGTAGGCAACAGAATTTCGAAGAGCCAATAAAATCCAGTCGCATCAAGCAATATTATTTTGATTCTCGCTACACAAAGGCCCAAGAAGTATGTACATATTGCCCTAAATTGAAGGAAAATCTTCAAATATTTACTGAGACATTAAATATTTAGTGAATCCTAAGGAGATTATTTTGTAGACCCCACCTCAAGGGCTAGCAGTCACTAGATTCTCTCATCACTAAATCCATAATCAACAAGGAAGCAGAACGTCGGCTAAGTGTCATGGAGACCAAGATGCTTCGATGGACAGCGGGCATTACTAAGTTGGATCACATCCCTAATGAAAGAATAAGGGAACGATTTGGTGTCGCGGCAATCAATTACAAAATGTGTGAGGGTCGTCTGCGATGGTTTAGACATGTGCTACGGTGAGGAGCGAACACCATTGCAAAACAGGGCTACACACTAGAGGTCACCGGGAAAAGACCACAGGGGAGACCGAGACAACGTTGGGCCGATATACAGCACAGGGATCTGAAAAGCGTCAACCTACATCCGGACATGGCCCATGACCGAGTAAAGTGGAGACAGCGGATTCACATAGCGGACCCTGCCACGAGGCGGGACAAAACTAAAGCAAAAGAAGAAGAAGAAGAACATGGCTTATTATCAGCGACTAGCTGTTGGCTGTGCAGTTGACTTGTCTTGTATTAAAACAATAACAGCGACACTAGACCATGAGACCAAGCTAATTCCGGACCTCCTTCGTAGCGTAGTGACTACTGTAGGAGTGGTTACCCACTGTTACATGGCAATGAAGTCGCATCATCTTCCTGTTCTCGCGAGCGAGCGAGCAAGGCTGCGTGTCGTTGGAGCGCTCAGAATAGTCGGGGCTCTTGGCTAACCACCAAGTCTCTGAGGAGCGTCGCCAAGAAGGAAGCTCGTTCCCAAGGGTCACTACGTTCAAATTAAATGGCAAATGTTGTGTGGTGTAGCAACTACCCGTCTAGCCTCAGTGGTCAGATCGATTTACTGGCACGTTGAAGATCCGCTTCGAGGCGAAATTTCGGCCCCCGACGCCTTTAAAAGTCATAAAGGCAGTGCTGGATTACCCATTAGGCCCGACTAGGCCCAGGCCTAGGGCCCCCAATTATCTGGGGCCCCCAAAATTTTATTCCGAACATTTATCTAGAACTGAGACAGTTTCAGCATTTTTTTTCCGAACGTTGAAATTGCTTTTCGCATTTTCCTGACCCTCATGATAATGAATTGTTCTGCAAAGCGCTCGTTTTAAAATTGAAACGGATCAAAAGTGCGCAAAGAAGAATCATGTCACAAGAACGATTAGACATGCTAAGTTTAATGTATATCGAGTCAGATGTTCTGCGGGACATTGATTTTATGACATTGTAGAAGATTTCATTGACCGAAAAAGCAGAAAAAAATAATTTGATTACATTTTACAGAAGTGAAAAATAGTATGATTTGTTAAATTGTTCATCAAATCATCTGAAATGTTTTCAAATAACGATGATCATTTCAATTGAAATGTATGTATATATGATGTAATAAAAAGTTTATTATTCATCATGAGAAAAAATACTCTTGTATATAGGCCTACTTTATTAAATGTCTTCTTCTTCTTCTTAGTCGTTTACCCTCCAGGTTGGTGGAACCCACGGACTCAGCGAGGGAACTCACCACTACCGCCTCTACGGGCAGTGTCCTAGAGCTGGGAACATCTAATCGGAGTGGATACAACTGGTGAGGTGTGATTGGCGGCCTCACCTGCAAAGCGAACAGGGGCCTGACGAGGGAAGGTAATGGATGGTCAGGATGGATAGGCAAGGAAGAGGGAAGGAGGTGGCCGTGGCCTTGAAGAAGGTACTGCCCCCGTAATTGAATTATGTAGAGACCACGGTGGCTATATTTGAAATTATAAGGAGAGTTATGGCTGTCATAGTTATGACGTGGGTAGTCATGACGTAAGCACGGATGACGTAAATGTTATGCCAGCAGGCTACTTGAGCTGAGATTCTCAGTGACGTCAGCATTTAGTCGAGAATGTTCCAAGATTTATGACGCAGTCGCAGGAAACGAGGAATTCTGCTGAGGAAGAAACTATGCTATTGGAGGAGAGGCATGAACCAATCAACGATAGTTTAAAGGAAGACGGAGATTGCTGAAACTATGGTATTTTTATTACTTTTGGAATGCAGAATTGTGGAAATCCATTTGCAGTAAAAGCATTGATTTGGAATTTTGGTGAAATTTATTTTCAGTTTTTGAATTTTGAAAATCCGTCATGTATTAACGAAGTTGGAACTTTTAGCGATGACGCAGTATCACGCTTTGGAAGGGATGGTAACGCCCCTCGTGAAGTTAATAAAAGGGCTTGCGCAGAAGAGAGGAGTCTCTTTCGTTCTCTGATCATTCTGAGATCTCATTCTCAGAGCATCGAAGTATATTTGTGAAAGTTCTTTTCTTATACATTCATTATAGTGAGACGTCGAAGTGAACAGCAGTGAAAAGAATCGTCTTTATAACGTGTGGCGAGGCCACTATATTAACGAGATCCAGGTCAAACTAGGTGAAGTTGAAACGGACCTTAGAAAGCTTCTACAAGTTTAGCTTCGAACAGTTAGCGGTATCCGATAAGCTAATTGTATTGTGCAGTGCTACATGCAGTTATAGAGAAAAGCTGAACAATTTCGACCGATTAGTTCGAAAGATATTAGCAGTTTTATACGACTGAGAAAAGTGATTATCTCGCCACAAGAGAAGCACTTTTGTATAGCCAGAATCAACGCAACGGCTGACGCTGCGAGTGGAATAGAAAGACTTCAGATTGCTTGGTTACACAACGATACAGTATAATGGAGCAATTGAATACGGCAGTTTGTTCTTCTAACACTACAACCGAAGAGCAGATGGAAGGCTAAGGGCTTATTGCAATTGGGACATACTTCAACGGAGTAAGATAGCGACATGGAACTTCGCTAATTGCTATTCCACACAAGCGAACATGCGGTGAATACCATCTACACCCATGTTTCGTAATTAAAGGCTGAATACAATCGAACAGCCATAGAAACAATTTCATACTCTGAATATGAATAATTTCTTCGGAAATTTCTACAAAACTTCATGGCGATTGTCTACTGGAACTTCAGGGAATTTTTCAAGAGAGGTCAGGGTGGACCCGACTCACAAGGAAGATTATTGCCGGAAGGATGTCTATTCGTCTTCGAGGAGCAGAGCGATTCACGGAGAAGGAAGCAGTTCGATTCTCCGAAGGTGCTATTTCCTATTCCGAGGATGGAGCTCAACTTTAACGTGGTGAAATGGATCCATCAGCAGTCTTCTTTGGGGAATTTTCCTCTGGAACGTCAATCGGCAGATAAGGTAGTCGTGAACGTTTATTGTATTTGAGTATATTAATGATGTTTGAGCAACCATTTTTCCCATATTTTATCCTCATGTATTTTTGCCCTATTTTCTTGTTGAGATTCTTATTCTCAGTACACCTTGATGAGTTTTGCATTTTTCGACGATTTATTAAGACAATGTTTTGTCATGGGCATAGTTAATGATTTTGGATCAGTTGAGACTGATATTTAGAATTTTCAGTAATTAATATTTTTGTAGTCACGATTTGACTGTAAGTTAATGAATTTT
Source organism: Meconema thalassinum (assembly GCA_946902985.2). NCBI lineage: Eukaryota > Metazoa > Arthropoda > Insecta > Orthoptera > Tettigoniidae > Meconema > Meconema thalassinum. Next base: position 175,341,524 of record OX336398.1, on the reverse strand, counting down.
AATGGCAGATTTAAATTCAGACAGCGTGTCATTTTATTAAAGTAATTCTACCCCAGTTTAATTACTTTGACCAATTTTCTGTCATCATCAAGAAGGAAGAACATTTAATGATTTTAGAGCGTTAAAATCTCTTACGTTGTCGACGATCTTGGAAATACTAGTCGTTATTTGTATTGATTGCAACACAGACATTTATCGTCAGTTATGAATGAACATTGCATTATAGACACTTTTGTGAAAGAGTAACTTTAATAATGAATTATTGAATGCATTAAAGTCAAGTACTTTTGTTAGGAGTTTTTCTCAATTAGAGATTTATATAACGATGTTTGCATTCCCCAGTCTAATTGGATTCTATTCGACTACTTTGCATTTTAGTCGCACTTTATTTGATGATAGTATTTTCATACTACAATTTTCTTTTAGGATGTTAATCTTAAATTTTGATAGACCAGACAGGCGTATATAAGCGTATTCACTATTAAATTTGTTTGTGATTGGCAAGTTTAGACTTCATTTCGGTTCATGAATGAAATCCACGAAGGTTAAATAAAAAACAGTTTTGAAACAATTAATGATTATAAAAATTTTTAAGTGGAACTATGAATGTATAATCGCTAGTGCAGCGCGTGTTGAAAGTCGCTGAGGTATAATGCCCTTGAATATGAAGGAAGTTCCCACAGGAATTAATGTTAAAGAATTATTTGTGGAAGTTTTGTAAGTTATGTGGAAGTTTAATACCATATAGATTAATATATGATGATTTTGGGCATATTTTTAATGCAGTTTGTGCATTAACTTGTTAGCGAAGGATTTTCCGCTGGAATAAGATTGTCATAGTTCGTTGAAAATAAATCAAGTGAATTACTGTTATAATTAACACGAGTTTGAAAGAATTTGAGATAAGATTTTGAATGAAGGTTGCCGTCACAAATCATTATTAAAACCTTTATTAAACCAGATTGTGACATTAACATGTATAACTAACCTTCATTGGTCGATTATATTAAACACGATTATGAAAATTACCAACCGGATGAACCTGTGGTCAATGTATTTATTAAATTAATAATTTAAACAATTTAAATGTTAATATTGTAAATAATTGCTGTAAATATTTTTGAAAATAATGTAAAACGAGAGTGATGTTAAAGACGTGCTTATAATATTTTTATTGTCTTTGACAAACTTTATAAACAATTTCTAATTGTTATAAATAATTTATGTGATTTTGTTATAAACATTTAAGAGCTAATTAAACATTTGGATTGAAGTTAACAAATTTAGGGAATTAACATAATGATCCAATAGGATGTGAGCAAAGTACTTGAAAGATTTGCGTAAATATAATGTGAGTTGTCTTGTAGACATTTAAAAGCTTGAGAGAGCAAGCTGGACTCTTACGTAACTTAGCACGTGAGAAGGGAATGCATTTGACCAGTATGCAACAGGTTCGAGGGTAGCTCGCAGCTGGGCCAACATCTGGTTCACAGAGAGTGAGGTCGTACACACTCCGGCCTTGCGATTTTAAATACCATTCTCATGTTTATTAAAAGGAAACCAAATGCTATATATATATGTCACACCCTTACGTCCTTTTCCAATCCAATAGTGTTATGAATATTACGTTATTTGGAGCTCTTGGGAGCTAAAATGTTTTATATCATGTTGTATGATAATTTTGCAAGTCCTACTGAGGACGTAGTCAGATTGACTTGGGCTACTGATAGCCACGTTGATTTTGTTGTGTTAGTAAAATCATACCCTTTATTAGAAATAAAGCTTTTGTACAGTCAAAGTTCTCGTCTTCGTTCTGGCTCATTTTTAAATGTCATGATGGAGGTTATTGTGTGAACAGACTTTTAGTGATCCTGTTGTCAACTCAAACCCCGAGATAATTAAGAGGTAAGTAACGGTAAGTATGAACCCCCGTCTATTTTGGTGTGTTCCACAATGATTTCCTGTGAACTTCTGTGCTCTTATCTCGATAGTATCTGTCAGTGCCATTTTCATTGATGTAGCTGTGCCGGTGCGTTTGATAATTGGCAATCCGATTGAGGGGGCGGATATCTGACAGCCTACTATCCAGGTAAACGGGGACAGAAAGATTGGCGCCGTCAACGTGTGGGGCTTGTTCAACAACAATGGATCACCAGGTTGAACAATAGAAAGATTGGCGACCCAAGAGCGTGGGGCTGAGTCAACAGAAAGATTGGCGCACCTAAAACGTTGGGGCTCGATTCAACATAACTGGATTACCAGGTTGAACGCCAGTAAGAGTGGCAAACCTAAAACGTGAGGTTCGATTAGACTCAAATAAAGAGGTTGATTCTTTGTTAGATGTCTAGGCCAATTGTAGTATTTGAGAGTGTGATTATATAGGAATTAAATGTTGTATTGTATTAGGAAAATTACACTCAGAAAAGATCAGATCTTATACAACTTGGAAAAGGTTAAATAGGCTGGAAACTTAGGAAAATCGCCTATGATCTGGAATCTTATTTTATTTGACCGGCTTATGACATTTCAGTCATGTTAAAGATAAAATTAAATTATTTGGATTGTAAATGTAAATTATTGGTGTTAGGATATTTTAAAATGAGCCAGAGAAATTTGAACATGTGCTTGAGTTTGTTTCAACATGAAGTATCTTCGAAAGTTAATTATAAGGTAGTTATAAGTTAGATTTAAGACAGAAAATTGATCAAAATTATATATGGTGAAAAGTGTTGCTCAAATGTTGTTATTTTGCTCTTTTGATGTATGTCCCTACAGCAATCCATTTTTGAATAATATTGTAATGGCAGATGAAAGTTTGAAGAAGATGTTAGAGGAGATGTCTGCTAACATGAATCGCAGTATGAAGCAGATGCTGAATGAAAGCATAAAGGAGATGGAAGTTAGGAATACTAGTCGAATGGAGGAGAATGCTAGTAATATGTCTGCTAATTTGAATAGTAGTATGAAGGAGATGGAAGCTAGAAATACTAGTCGAATGGAGGAGAATGCTAGTAATTTGAAAGCTAGTATGGGTGAAAGTTTGAAGGGTATCCAAACTAGTGCTGCTAATTTGGAGGATAATATGTCGCGTTTGCAGATTAATACCCTAGGAATTGAAAATACTGTAACGGACATGCGCACAGAGGTGTCTAATGTCCATAAAGATGTGTCTATTGTGCATAAAAGTGTTGATGATGTTAAAAATGATGTGTCTAAGGTACAGAGAGACCTTACAATGTTAAATCTAGATGTAGCTAATGTCCGAGGGGATATTTCTTGTGCTAGAGCCGAAGTAGTTGTTGTCAAAAACGATGTTGCGACTGTCCAAGACAAGGTCGAGGAAGTCCAAAAAGAAATTCAAAAAGCTAGAACTGATGTATCTAATGTTCAGGTAGACATTAATAACATTCATGCGGATATAACTGAGGTGCAAAGTGACATAACTAAGATTCAGGTAGAGGTCAACACAGTTTTCGTAGATATTACTAAAGTCCAAACTGATGTAAATAAAGTCAGGGAAGAAATCGAAAACTCAAAAACTCCTTTGTACGCGTAATATAACTGCATTAGCGACTAGGTTAGTCGATGAATCAGTTAGAACAACAACGTCTTTAGCAGAGTTGAAGTATGATGTAGAGGTCATGAGAACCCAGGTATTAGACCACAATAGAGTATTAAAAGAGGATATCGAAGTAGACATAGCCGAAATGTTAACAGCAAACGTAGCGGTATGGAAAGACGAGTGGAATAAGTCAAGTGGGGAACATGTAACCCAAATTCAGGAAAGGATTGAAAGAAAACTTGCCAGTACGCAGATAGAAATTAACAATGAAGTAGTACAAATTAGGAAAGATTTAAGCGTCAGGATAAATTCGTTATCCGAAAAACAAGTTGACGATAGAACACAACTAGATCAGGATATGCAAACTTTAAAATCTACATTAGAGGAACAGATGCATAAAGTTGTCTCGGATGTAAATGAAACGACGAGTAAACTGAAAAATTTGAAGTTAGGAGAGGCTTGTTTAATGCAGGACTATAAAGAAGAGATAATCAAGAAAGTCTTAACAGAAATCACCGACAAGGATACAGAAGGCTTAGCTTGTGAATTGAATAGGAATTATGCTAGAAGACATAACCTAGAGCCAGAAGAAAGAGACGTGACTCCTGAAGAACGTGTATCCAGATTCAGAGAGGAGGATGACGAGAGGAATATGGAACCTGAGTGGAATTATCGAGATAGTGGGAAAAACTATCCGGATTCATATCCGAGGAACGTGACGGTCATTAGGAATTTCGAAGACAAACCACAAAAATTCAGTAACACTGATAGTTTGACACCTATAGAGTACGTAAGGAATCTCAAAGATTATTTCATCGAAGCTCACATTCCCAGAGAAAGAGAGATGAAGATAGTAGAGAGATATCTGATTGGAGGACCCCTTGAATGGTTTCGCGCATTTAGATACACATTCAGTAACTTTGACGAGTTTGCAGAGGCATTAATCAAGCGATTTTGGTCCATAGAAGCGCAGAATTCGTTAAGAGCGGAGGTGTATTCAAGAAAATACTCAGGTACTCTTCCAACGAGGTACGCTGATTTCTTTACGAGTCAGTTGTCCCGCTTGAGATTTTTGCAACCCCCATTGTCCACGGAACAACTAATAGATGCGATTTCTCGTATGCTGCCAGTTGAGGTGAGGAGACTTATAATTTCGTCCAACATCAGGGATTTATCCAGCATGGATGAATTACTAAGAAGGTTAGACTACACAAGTCCAATGCCTAACGTAGTCCAGAAAGGTCAAAGGCAGGAGTTTAAAGAAATCAATACGGTATATATGGACCAAGTCCAACAAACTGACAAGCCAGAGGAGGAGAAAAATGACAATGTAGGTCCTCACAGGAATAATCAGTTTAGAAATTACAGATCACAAGGTTACCGACCATATCAACAGAGAAGAGGTTGGAACTACAACCGAGGAAACTACAATGGAAGAGGCAGATATTACAACAATAATGGGTATAACCGTAACTATAATAGGAATAACCAAAACCAAAATAGAAACCAGAATACTCAAAGTCAGGTTATGACACCCGATCAATATCAGCAAAGAGAAAAGGAAAGCCAGCAATACTTAAAAGAATTAAGGGATAAAGAAGCCGACAATCAAAAGAAAAGGCAGGATGTTGTAATCGATCCTGGGCCTTCTACGAGCCAGCAGAACTTAGAAAATAGAAATACTGGTCAGAAGAGGAATTAGAGAGGAAAGAATACATTAACCACACATAAACCCAGAGTAGAAGAAATATATGATTAAGGAACATAGAGGAAAGATACTATCCTAGAGTAAGCCAGTAATAATTCAATTTCGTGTTCAAGAGAATTGAGTTACTTGTAACACTGAGTTTAAAAACAATTTGCAACTGTTTTTAAAACGTGGTGGGAGGAGAATGCCCCCGTAATTGAATTATGTAGAGACCACGGTGGCTATATTTGAAATTATAAGGAGAGTTATGGCTGTCATAGTTATGACGTGGGTAGTCATGACGTAAGCACGGATGACGTAAATGTTATGCCAGCAGGCTACTTGAGCTGAGATTCTCAGTGACGTCAGCATTTAGTCGAGAATGTTCCAAGATTTATGACGCAGTCGCAGGAAACGAGGAATTCTGCTGAGGAAGAAACTATGCTATTGGAGGAGAGGCATGAACCAATCAACGATAGTTTAAAGGAAGACGGAGATTGCTGAAACTATGGTATTTTTATTACTTTTGGAATGCAGAATTGTGGAAATCCATTTGCAGTAAAAGCATTGATTTGGAATTTTGGTGAAATTTATTTTCAGTTTTTGAATTTTGAAAATCCGTCATGTATTAACGAAGTTGGAACTTTTAGCGATGACGCAGTATCACGCTTTGGAAGGGATGGTAACGCCCCTCGTGAAGTTAATAAAAGGGCTTGCGCAGAAGAGAGGAGTCTCTTTCGTTCTCTGATCATTCTGAGATCTCATTCTCAGAGCATCGAAGTATATTTGTGAAAGTTCTTTTCTTATACATTCATTATAGTGAGACGTCGAAGTGAACAGCAGTGAAAAGAATCGTCTTTATAACGTGTGGCGAGGCCACTATATTAACGAGATCCAGGTCAAACTAGGTGAAGTTGAAACGGACCTTAGAAAGCTTCTACAAGTTTAGCTTCGAACAGTTAGCGGTCTCCGATAAGCTAATTGTATTGTGCAGTGCTACATGCAGTTATAGAGAAAAGCTGAACAATTTCGACCGATTAGTTCGAAAGATATTAGCAGTTTTATACGACTGAGAAAAGTGATTATCTCGCCACAAGAGAAGCACTTTTGTATAGCCAGAATCAACGCAACGGCTGACGCTGCGAGTGGAATAGAAAGACTTCAGATTGCTTGGTTACACAACGATACAGTATAATGGAGCAATTGAATACGGCAGTTTGTTCTTCTAACACTACAACCGAAGAGCAGATGGAAGGCTAAGGGCTTATTGCAATTGGGACATACTTCAACGGAGTAAGATAGCGACATGGAACTTCGCTAATTGCTATTCCACACAAGCGAACATGCGGTGAATACCATCTACACCCATGTTTCGTAATTAAAGGCTGAATACAATCGAACAGCCATAGAAACAATTTCATACTCTGAATATGAATAATTTCTTCGGAAATTTCTACAAAACTTCATGGCGATTGTCTACTGGAACTTCAGGGAATTTTTCAAGAGAGGTCAGGGTGGACCCGACTCACAAGGAAGATTATTGCCGGAAGGATGTCTATTCGTCTTCGAGGAGCAGAGCGATTCACGGAGAAGGAAGCAGTTCGATTCTCCGAAGGTGCTATTTCCTATTCCGAGGATGGAGCTCAACTTTAACGTGGTGAAATGGATCCATCAGCAGTCTTCTTTGGGGAATTTTCCTCTGGAACGTCAATCGGCAGATAAGGTAGTCGTGAACGTTTATTGTATTTGAGTATATTAATGATGTTTGAGCAACCATTTTTCCCATATTTTATCCTCATGTATTTTTGCCCTATTTTCTTGTTGAGATTCTTATTCTCAGTACACCTTGATGAGTTTTGCATTTTTCGACGATTTATTAAGACATTGTTTTGTCATGGGCATAGTTAATGATTTTGGATCAGTTGAGACTGATATTTAGAATTTTCAGTAATTAATATTTTTGTAGTCACGATTTGACCGTAAGTTAATGAATTTTAATGGCAGATTTAAATTCAGACAGCGTGTCATTTTATTAAAGTAATTCTACCCCAGTTTAATTACTTTGACCAATTTTCTGTCATCATCAAGAAGGAAGAACATTTAATGATTTTAGAGCGTTAAAATCTCTTACGTTGTCGACGATCTTGGAAATACTAGTCGTTATTTGTATTGATTGCAACACAGACATTTATCGTCAGTTATGAATGAACATTGCATTATAGACACTTTTGTGAAAGAGTAACTTTAATAATGAATTATTGAATGCATTAAAGTCAAGTACTTTTGTTAGGAGTTTTTCTCAATTAGAGATTTATATAACGATGTTTGCATTCCCCAGTCTAATTGGATTCTATTCGACTACTTTGCATTTTAGTCGCACTTTATTTGATGATAGTATTTTCATACTACAATTTTCTTTTAGGATGTTAATCTTAAATTTTGATAGACCAGACAGGCGTATATAAGCGTATTCACTATTAAATTTGTTTGTGATTGGCAAGTTTAGACTTCATTTCGGTTCATGAATGAAATCCACGAAGGTTAAATAAAAAACAGTTTTGAAACAATTAATGATTATAAAAATTTTTAAGTGGAACTATGAATGTATAATCGCTAGTGCAGCGCGTGTTGAAAGTCGCTGAGGTATAATGCCCTTGAATATGAAGGAAGTTCCCACAGGAATTAATGTTAAAGAATTATTTGTGGAAGTTTTGTAAGTTATGTGGAAGTTTAATACCATATAGATTAATATATGATGATTTTGGGCATATTTTTAATGCAGTTTGTGCATTAACTTGTTAGCGAAGGATTTTCCGCTGGAATAAGATTGTCATAGTTCGTTGAAAATAAATCAAGTGAATTACTGTTATAATTAACACGAGTTTGAAAGAATTTGAGATAAGATTTTGAATGAAGGTTGCCGTCACAAATCATTATTAAAACCTTTATTAAACCAGATTGTGACATTAACATGTATAACTAACCTTCATTGGTCGATTATATTAAACACGATTATGAAAATTACCAACCGGATGAACCTGTGGTCAATGTATTTATTAAATTAATAATTTAAACAATTTAAATGTTAATATTGTAAATAATTGCTGTAAATATTTTTGAAAATAATGTAAAACGAGAGTGATGTTAAAGACGTGCTTATAATATTTTTATTGTCTTTGACAAACATTATAAACAATTTCTAATTGTTATAAATAATTTATGTGATTTTGTTATAAACATTTAAGAGCTAATTAAACATTTGGATTGAAGTTAACAAATTTAGGGAATTAACATAATGATCCAATAGGATGTGAGCAAAGTACTTGAAAGATTTGCGTAAATATAATGTGAGTTGTCTTGTAGACATTTAAAAGCTTGAGAGAGCAAGCTGGACTCTTACGTAACTTAGCACGTGAGAAGGGAATGCATTTGACCAGTATGCAACAGGTTCGAGGGTAGCTCGCAGCTGGGCCAACATCTGGTTCACAGAGAGTGAGGTCGTACACACTCCGGCCTTGCGACTATAAATACCATTCTCATGTTTATTAAAAGGAAACCAAATGCTATATATATATGTCACACCCTTACGTCCTTTTCCAATCCAATAGTGTTATGAATATTACGTTATTTGGAGCTCTTGGGAGCTAAAATGTTTTATATCATGTTGTATGATAATTTTGCAAGTCCTACTGAGGACGTAGTCAGATTGACTTGGGCTACTGATAGCCACGTTGATTTTGTTGTGTTAGTAAAATCATACCCTTTATTAGAAATAAAGCTTTTGTACAGTTCAAAGTTCTCGTCTTCGTTCTGGCTCATTTTTAAATGTCATGATGGAGGTTATTGTGTGAACAGACTTTTAGTGATCCTGTTGTCAACTCAAACCCCGAGATAATTAAGAGGTAAGTAACGGTAAGTATGAACCCCCGTCTATTTTGGTGTGTTCCACAATGATTTCCTGTGAACTTCTGTGCTCTTATCTCGATAGTATCTGTCAGTGCCATTTTCATTGATGTAGCTGTGCCGGTGCGTTTGATAATTGGCAATCCGATTGAGGGGGCGGATATCTGACAGCCTACTATCCAGGTAAACGGGGACAGTACCATCCCGGCATTTGCCCGAAGACGAAGTGGGAAACCACGAAAAACCACTTCGAGGATGGCTGAGGTGGGAATCGAACCCCCTCTACTCATTTGGACCACCCGAGGCTGAGTAGACCCCGTTCCAGTCCTCGTACCACTTTTCAAATTTCGTGGCAGAGCCGGGAATCGAACCCAGGACCTCCGGGGCGGCAGCTAACCATGCTGATCGCTACGCTACGGAAGCGACCTTTATTAAATGTACAGGTGCTAAAAAATAAAAATTATTTGAAAAATAAAAATAAAGTGGCCCCAAAAATCTGAGGGACTTGGGCCTCATTTTACCTTAATCCGGCACTGCATAAAGGGAAACCAATAATAGCATCATAGGTGAGGGGAGCAGTGGGGGCTGCTGGACATTTCTGTTAGGAAACATTATTGCGCCAATTGTAAACGTATCGACAGTTTGATAACCTCTCTCTCTCTCTCTCTAAAAAATAATCTTTATCTGTTTTTTTTTCTGAATTTCGCGTTAGTTTCGCATTTGACTCTTTTATGACAAATGCACTCTTATAACTCGAGAACGGTCGGCTTCAGTGGCGTAGTTGGTTGCATGCTGAGTTTCTATGCCCAAGGTCGCGGGTTCAAACCCGGCCAAAGTCATCAGATTTTTTAAAGCGTTAAAAATCCCTCAGTATGCCTTCCTTCGTAGGGGAAGTAAAGCTGGCGGGCCCATGTCATAGATTTATAACATGTAAAAGAACCTTCCACTAACTTAACTTGTGTGAAGCGAAATTTGTAGGTTGGCTTTGATTAATGCTCTTAAGTTCCAACGATCGTCACCAGGCGCTGGTGGCGATGGCAACTACACACATCAAAAAAAGTTTTGCATCACCTCGGTTCCAAGAGTTACGGAACCGTTAAATACAAAGGGAATAGAGATCAACACAAACAACATTTCAGCTCGTTTTATTGCTCATGAGACCCACACATTGCATGTTGTACCATCATACAGCTAGACTTTCAGCATTTGTGGTCCAGATTGCAGTACACACCACTACCTCTAATACCCGGTAGCACGTCCTCTTGCATTGATGCATGCCTGTATTCGCCGTGGCATACTATCCACAAGTTCATCAAGACACTGTTGGTCCAAATTGTCCCACTCCTCAACGACAATTCGGCGTAAATCTCTCAGAGTGGTTGGTGGGTCAAGACGTCCATAAACAGCCCTTTTCAACATATCCCAGGCATGTTCGATAGGGTTCATGTCTGGCGAACATGCTGGCCACTGTAGTCGAGCGATGTCGTTATCTTGAAGGAACGCATTCACAAGATGTGCACGATGAGGTCGAGAATTGTCGTCCATGAAGACAAATGCCTCTCCAATATTCTGCCGATATGGTTGCACTATGGGTCGGAGGATGTCATTCAGGTATCGTAAAGCCGATTCGGAGCCTTCCATGACCACCAGTGGCGTACGTCGGCCCCACATAATGCCACCCCAAAACATCAGGGAACCACCACCTTGCTGCACTCGCTGGACAGTGTGTCTAAGACGTTCAGCCTGACCAGCGTGCCTCCAAACACGTCTCCGACGATTGTCTGGTTGAAGGCATATGCGACACTCATCGATGAAGAGAACGTGATGCCAATTCCGTGGGGTCCATTCAGCATGTTGTTGGGCCCATCTGTACCGCGCTGCATGGTGTCGGGGTTGCAAAGCTGGACCTCGCCATGGACGTCGGGAGTGAAGTTGCGCATCATGCAGCCTATTGCTCACAGTTTGAGTTGAAACACGATGTCCTGTGGCTGAACGAAACGCATTATTCAACATGGTGGCATTGCTGTCAGGGTTCCTCCGAGCGGCAATCCGTAAGTAGCGGTCATCCACTACAGTAGTAGCCCTTGGGCGGCCTGAGCGAGGCCTGTCATCGACAGTTCCTGTATCTCTGTACCTCCTCCATGTCCGAACAACATCGCTTTGGTTCACTCTGAGACGCCTGGAAACTTCCCTTGTTGAGAGCCCTTCTTGACACAAAGTAACAATGCGGACGCGATCGAACTGCGGTATTGACCTTCTAGGCATGGTAGAACTACAGACAACATGAGCAGCGTACCTTCGTCCTGGTGGAATGACTGGAACTGATCGGCTGTCGTACCCCCTCCGTCTAATAGGCCCTGCTCATGCATGGTTGTTTACATCTTTGAGCAGTTTTAGTGACATCTATGAACAGTCAAAGGGACTGTATCTTGGATACAATATACACAGTCAACGTCTATATGCCGGAGATCTGGGAACCGAGGTGATGCAAAACTTTTTTTGATGTGTGTAGTAGTAGCCAAGTTCACAGCTAGGTGTTGTGGGCGGTAGCATTTGGTAGCGAAAGTAGGAACTACTTGAAATTATCGTCTGTAGTGCTTACTTGAATTAAAAACAGATAATAATAATAATATCGTATGGTCTCGGGAGCCGGGTGCAAGCTTTGTTAATTGACACCCAGAGGGCAGCTTGCATGTCGAATTTCGTCGTTCCTTTGAACGCTATGAAAGTCAAGCAGGTTAGATTTCTAATCTCCTTGACACTACAGCGCTTTCCAGTAGAGAATGGGAAAACTTTATGTTGGCGGAAAATCCCGATATTAATTTTGCCATTGAACACGGCCTACTGAATTCAAATGGGTTCTTTAACATGCCAACAACGTATGACATCCATGTCGTGATTTTTGTCGCCTTTCAAAAATCACTTACCACGGCCAGGGGCGAACCTGCAAGCTTGGGGTTGGTAATCCGACACGTTAACCACTTACCCACCGTGGCAAGCTATTAAAAACAGATAACACACACTAATACAGCCATCACAATTAACACCGGTTATTGGACAGATTCTATACACCCCCAAAATACACGGGGCTACATGACCGCGTTGTCGCAGCCCCTAAACTAAGAACCCACTCGACAACGGTTGGGTTGATGCGTATGGGTGAGGCAACAATCATCACTGCATCTCTAAGCAGGAAACCCCCTCAAAATACTGTACATGGTAAAATAGGCGAAATATCAAAGTTGTCGAAATGTACGAGACAATGAGAAACAAAAGTCGGAAGGTCCCCAAGGGGACCCCGAAAACCCTGTTTAAAGGCCTTAGAATGATCCGTTTTCGAGATATTGTTGACATAAGCCTAGCGCCCTAGCTATAGGAGCTGAGTGTACAGGTATTTCCCCTCCATTTAGCAAGTGTTAGAAGCCATTTTTCAGTGTTGCCAAGAATGTTTTTCAGTCGTTCAACACGACCATCCTGGTTTCCCCACTTCTACTTCGGGCAAATGCCGGGATGGTTCCTAACGCAAGGCCAAGGCTGTCTCCTCCGCGATCCATGCCAGAACAATAGCATAGGTTATCAGATCCATGCAGATACAGGGCATAGACTTCGCAAAGTGAATCATCAACAGGACTCGCTACTCTGACAATTCACCTTCCTATCTCCAGAGACCCTCATAGATTCAATCTACTCGTAAATGGCGGATCATAACATCTGCAATATTCATATCAGGGTGTGCACTGCATGTTACATAATAACTTAAAAGTTGGCAAGAAGATTTGGTTGGTTCCTTAGTTTAGGGGCTGCGACAACACGGTCATGTAGCCCCGCGTACTTTGGGTGTGTGTAGAATCTGTCTGATAACCGGTTTAATTGTGATGGCTGTATTAGTGTGTGTTATCTGTTTTAATTCAAGTAAGGACTGCAGACAGTAATTTCAAGTAGTTCTTACCTTTGCTACCAAATGCTACCGTCCACGTCACCTAGCTTGCTGAATTGGCTACTAGATAGCATCGCAGTCAGCTCCTGGCGGCGAACGTTGGAACTAATAGAGCGTTATCAATTATAACCTACAAATTTTAGCTTCCACTAGTGTAGTTAGTGGAAGGTTCTTTTTCATGCCATAAATTTATGACATGGGACCGCCGACTTTACTTCCCCTGCGAAGGAAGGATATTGAGGGATTTTTAACGCTCTTGCAAGAAGAATTAAATAACTTAGATAAATAAGCGGAAAAATATATAGTTATGGTATTACGTGTTACTGTAAATAAGCACAAGAACCAAGTGGCTTTAAAGATATAAATATAATTCAATTTGTTAGTCATGGGTATGAAACCAGAAGGATTACGGAGAATCACTCTATTTTATATTGTCAACCTAAGTTAAGTATAGCCAAACGTAACTTTCTGTATTTCTCACCAAAATTATATAACATTCTCCCAATTAAATTAAAAGAATTTAAAGAAAATCAGGCAAACCTGAAGATGCATATAAAACATTTTCTCAAAGAAAACAAAATTAAAATTGGAAATATAATTAATTGAGCCTACAAGTTTATACAAACACAAATTCAATTTTCCTTCTTATTCATTATTTTTTAATGTATACATCATTTACATAGAACGTGTTATTCGGCTAAGCCATTATACAATATTTTGAAATAGTGATCAATGATATGCTTGCCACACACAAGGTTGCACCTTTTAGTGGCCTATGTGATATCTCTTCCTGCTCTGTATGAATTTGATATCCTATTTCGACCTGTCTTTATCATATTGTAACAATATAATTTAATAATTGTAAATTTACAGGTTAAACAATGAGTCGGAAGTGAAAGGAAATTCATAAAATGTGTACAGTTATTCTGAATTTTGTAAAATGTATGTATTTGTAACGATTTAATAAATAATAATAATAATAAAAGTTCAGCTTCGGCAAATATTGAGGTCCGACAGCGCCCTGAATATCAAAAACAATCTCCTTGCGTATTGTACTATGGTGCGATCAATCATGGTATATGGCAGTTCCGTTTGGGGATATGCTGCTCCATCCCATATCAAGAAATTGCAAACTGTGCATAAAAAAGCACTACGCTCTGTCTCATTCGCACACTGGTAGACTACGAGCGTAATGTCCAACTCCATGAGGAGTATAATCGTGAAACAATTCAAGCCCGCATCAGAAAGCAAGCACTCAAGTTATATAATAAGGCTACTACGAACCCAAACCATCTCATCAACACGTTGGGCGGTTGGTTACCAAGCCACTGGGACGCTTCACAAACGCTCCAGAATCATCATTAAATTGACCTTATTATGATGTTTGAAGTCATTTTTCAGTTTTGCCTTAGTAAACAAAATTTTGATGTTTTTCAGTTGGTCAACACGATTGTACCCAAATGAGATGGGTTATTCCCTAATCCTGAAAAAAAAAATACGGTACATTAGATTAATAAATACACTTGGATGACCAGTTTCGATCGTCAAGCGATCATCATCAGATCCATTACACTTCGGCTATAAAATCTATGTCTGAAAGTATGGGTGAAAATATTTACAATATATACACTTATTTAGTTGCAGTAAGATTTGAGATAATGCAACTCGTCAATATTTGTTAGTTGTGGTCCAGGAGTTTGTTGAGATACTGGAAGTGGTGATTGAGCTCCGGAATTTGCTTGTTTGAGGTGAATATGTGATCAGTTATGAACTTGTTCGTTAGAAAACAACACCCTTTTATTTGGCATGTACCAACATTGATCGCCAAGGCTCTGGGGCCAAGTTATTGTATTGTGTACGAACTCCATCATCGGCCTTATTCTTTATTCATTTTGTCTCCAATGATGGCGACAGGAAGCGCATCGTATCTGTTTACTGACCCTTTCGAAACGGGAAATAATAGGTTTTCTTACATTCATTTGCAAATAAAACAAAGACAAGTGGAGGTTGCCAACCTGGCGACCATCCATCTTCAGTGTGACCTTCAACGTCTGCACCGCTGTTTAAATCCTCCCGTGTAGCTTACAGCAGATTGTGCTTTATTATTATTATTATTATTATTATTATTATTATTATTATTATTATTATTGTAAAACCTCCGTGGCTTAGGCGGCAGCACGCTGGCCTCTCACCGCTGGGTCCGTGGTTCAAATCCCGGTCACTCCATGTGAGATCTGTGCTGGACAAAACGGAGGCAGACAGGTTTTTCTCCGGGTACTCCGGTTTTCCCTGTCACAATTTCATTCCAGCAACACTCTCCCTTATCATTTCATTTCATCTGTCATTCATTTAATCATTGCCCCAGAGGAGTGCGTCAGGCCTCGGCAGCCGGCACAGTTCATATCCTCGCCGATAGATAGGGGCTTCATTCATTCCATTCCTGACCCGGTCGGAGACTGGAAGCAGGCAGTGGATTTTCATTCATTATTATTATTATTAATATTATTATTATTATTATTGTTATTATTATTATTATTATTATTATTATTATTATTATTATTATTATTATTATAAATCGTTATACCCAACTACGGAGCGCGCTTGAACTTATTTTGCACAATGTTCCTTCTTCTTTTCTTCCCAATATCTCTTCATTCGTTCACTGTGTTCCTTTCTGCTTGCTTCTGTCCAGCCTGTTTTTTTTTCCTTTTAGGGTTCTCTGCAAATTTATGTTTGTTTACTGGTCTTCTAAATTTTACTCTATCTGGAACGGTTTTCTCAGCAATACCCATTTCTTGTAGATCTTCATGTATTTCTGTTAACCAATTGTTGCGGATTTTAGGTTTAGCGCTAGATTTAGAATTCTCTTTGTCAGCCTGTCGTTATCCATTATTATTATTATTATTATTATTATTATTATTATTATTATTATTGTTGTTGTTGTTGTTATCTTATTATAGAATACGCTAAGGTGTATGTTTCACAAAACTCAAGCTACTAAACCAGAGGGAGCTAGAAGGTGTGATTTGTACCAAAATCTTCCAAACCGTCTCAGTAGTACAGGAAAAATCTTGCATTTCTTGAAAAGTCAAAGGAAATATATTATTTATTTGTTAATAAAGTGCTTTTAAACAAATAACAAGACGATATCCCCTGGCAGAACTGTTTCGCATACAGCCCGCATAGCACTAGAGCCGAGCGGGTAGTCTGTACACATGGGGCGCACACAACCCATTATGCGAGAGTTCTCGCACGGATCCGCTAGTTGACGCCGTGAATTGTTGGGTCGGATCGGATTGAAATGGGATCGCCTCGCTGATGGTTGAGGGTGCGTCCCTACTCTTGTAAGAATAAATCACATTTCGCGGTCACCAAAGAAAGCGCCGTTTTCCTCAAGGCTGGCATTGAAAGTATGACATCTGGCTCTGCCTTTCGGAAGGTCAACGAACGTCCGGTTGGTCGCCAAGAAAGAGAGCCTTGCTCTCTCCTGTAGTCTGATATAAACCACGGCACGTCCACCTTACTTGGAATCCGACCCACCGGACGCCTTGAAAAACCCACTTGCATTAATAACCTCATGGTGTAGTGATAAGTATTCTTGAGTCGAGAGGTTCGAATTCTCTTACCAACTCTGGCAGGATATTCTGGTTTTGATAAAACATCAGACGTACAAAACTATTTTTTATTCTGAAATTCGTTAAAAATCCCTCAGTATGTCTTCCTTGGGAGGGGAAGTAAAGCCGGCGGGCCCATGTCATATATATATATTTATTTATTTATTTATTTATTTATTTATTTATTTATTTATTGCATGTAAAAGAACATTCCACTAACTATATTGTGTGAGGCTAAATTTATAGTTTAGATATGATTAACGCTCTTTTAAATTCCAACGTTCGGCGCCAGGTGCCGGTTGCGGGGTGGCATCTAGTAGCCAAGTTCACAGCTGGGTGTCGTTTGACGGTAGCATTCGGTAGCAAAAGTAGGAACTACTTGAAATTGATCGTCTGCAGTCCTTATCTGAATTATAGATAACACACACTAATACAGCCATCACAATTAACACCGGTTATCAGACAGATTCTACACACACCCAAAGTACACGGGGCTACATGGCCGCGTTGTTGCAGCCCCTAAACTGAGGAACCAACCATTCTGAAACCGGCACGTAAGGTGACTATGGATGTTCAAAATACCAGATGTTGTTACATCTCACACAAACTTTTACAAGAAAAATCTTTCGCCCATTGTGTATTGGCCATACGTCCCATTGTAAACACTCCCTCGGCTGGTCGCGTGCCTCAGCGGGAGCTGTGCCCAAGGTTGCAGGATCGAATTCTGGCGCAGTCAGCTGGGGGAGGGAGCCCTGACGGTAGATTTACCGGCACGTTAAAGAGCCTCTTCGGGGCAAAATCCGACATCCCGACGTCTCTAAAAGCCGCAGTAGTTATGATGATAATAAACTATAACTAATACTAACTACAGACTTACATACTAGAAGAAGAAATGGTAAACAAATAAAGGATTAGAGAAATAAAGGACAGGAAGATAAGAAATGCCCTCAACCCTCGAAGAATGAGGATTGAGGGACCTGGAAGGAAGGAGAGCCATGAAAGACAGATAGGAAAGGGAACGAGGTGAGGGCCTGCCCCAAAGTCAGTGGGAAAAGGGGAAAATACGGACCCAGCTCAGCAATTCCTCGGGGTCGCCAACTCCCAAACTCACCAGCCGTGAGCCCTTGAGGGTGTAGCAATATCCAGAGTGCACTAGAAGTGTTGGGGCTACACACACCCTGCCTCCTTGGGGGCCTTGAGCAGAAGGCAGGAGATAACATGAATATAAAAAGAAGGCTGACCCCTCACAGATGGAGGGTATCAGGAAAGATGAGACAAGGGCCAATTAAGGAGGGAAAGGAAGCGACTCCCTAGGCCTTGGATACCCTAATACAGTCGGGGTCGAAAGAGAACAAGAGTTGATCAAGAGAGGTCGACAGGAAAGAAGACGGAGAGGAGCCCGGCACAAGTAAGTGGAAGCAATGCCGGACTCAGCTGGGGCCCCATGGTCGCCAACCCACGTCCCACTAGTAATGAGCCCCTGGGGGGCGCAGTGGTTATAAAGGACGTAAAACCAATAACATTATTATTATTATTATTATTAAGGACTCCCTACGATGTGTTGTGTTGAGACAACGCAGTTTAATTTAGCATCCCGGACAGATAATTTTATTAATGCAGGCAATGCTCATTTATTTTATGTTCAGGATGTGGTTGGTTGGTTCTTAAGTTTAGGGGCTGCGAAAACGCGGTCATGTAGCCCCGTGTACTTTGGGTGTGTCTGATAACCGGTGTTAATTGTGATGACTATATTAGTGAGTGTTATCTGTTTTTTTTTTAAATTCAAGTACTGCAACTTAGAATTTTTCAAAATAGTTCCTACTTTTGCCGCCAAGCGCCACCGTCAACGACTACTAGGCCAAGTTCAGAACTTAGCTACTAGACGCCACCGCAGTCGGCTCTTGGCAACGAACGTAGAAACCTAAGAGCGTTGTTTACATTCTTAACCTATCCAATTTAGCTTCACACAGGTGCAATTAGTGGAAGTTCAGGACGTGTCAGGGAAGGGATTTTGGAAGGAAATCGGCCGTGAACTTGTTGAAAGGAACCGTTTCGGCATTTACCTGGTGGTGAAAATGGGAAACCGCAAACACGACGGCCAAGGTGGGATTCAAAACCCACGATCTCCCGATGGCGCTCGGCCACCGCACCGCCGAACAGACTGGTTTACCCAACTCGTGGGCGGTACTGCAGCACATAAATCCATTTGCAATGTGCCGTGCTCCTGGCTAATTTACTTCTTTAATGGATCCAGGTCATAGGCCTACCTGCTGTAATTGAAAGGGAAGCATCAGTAGGTAATCGATTGGGAGGGTCACCCAAATACTGTACGCCATAGCAGGGCCGTAAAGAGCAACCGGACTAAAACTTCCGGGCCCCTTATTTCTTATTCGTCCTGTGACATTATCCTTGAAGTATATAATCCCCCCCCCCCGCAAAAAAACAACACTCCGTGTAATCTTATTAAGTTATTATATAATACGCTAAGGTGTATGTTTCACAAAACTCAAGCTCCTAAATCAGAGTGAGTTAGAAGATGTGGTTTATACCAAAATATTCCAAATGGTCTCAATAGTACAGGACAAATCTTGCATTTCTTGGTAAGTCAACGGACAGATATTTATTTGTTTATAAAGTGCTTTGAAACAAATAAACAAGGTGGCCCCTGGCAGAACGGTGTCGCGTACAGCACGCATAGCACTAGAGCCGGGCGGATTGTCTGTACACTTGCGGCGCACACAACCCATTGTGCGAGAGTTCTCACATGGGTACGCTAGTTTAGTATATCTAATTAAATACAGTATGAGTTTCTCTCTCCTTCCGTTATTCAGAGCTCAATAATATTGTCTCCCATGATTATTTTACTTCTTGATTTTGATCAATGTGGAGTTCAGTCATTTTTGTTATGTGACTGTTTATGCTCACCACAAGGAAAGGCAGGACGCGTTTCAGAAGTAAATCGATTTGATTTAGAAACTTTCTGCCCTATTGCAACTCTTTTATTTCAATACCAGCGGCTTCGGTGGCGTAGTTGGTAGCATGCTGAACTGCTGTGCCCAAGATAGCGGGTTCAAACCCGGCCGAAGTCGTCGGAGTTTTTAAGAGCGTTAAAAATCGTTTAGTATGCCTCCCTTCGGAGGGGAAGTAAAGCTGGCGGTCCCATGTAATAGATTTATGGCATGTAAAAGATCCTTTCGCAGACTTAACTTGTGTAAAGCTAAATTGTTAGGTTAGATTTCGTCGGAACACTCTATCAAAGTTCCAACGTTCACCACTAGATATCATTGATATCTGGGAGCGAAAGTTGGAACTAGGCTACTTGAAATTAAACGGAACTTGTAGCTCACCCTAAGGGAGTCCGCTGGAAGCAGCTACAGACTCAGACGAGCCGAACATGTCCTCGGACACTCCCGGCACTAAAATCCATACGATGAATGAATATTTCAATACCGTATGTCATACAGTACATGAAATTACACTGGTCAAAAAAGGTTTTGCATATTGCAAGGTAATGTATTTGTGGACCAAATATACAGAGGTGGCCAAATTATTAGACTAAAGGTCTGAAAATGCATTATTTAATTTTGCTGAGTACACATTTATTTGTTTTTCTATGGGAACTGACACTGGGGTTGTTACAATGATATAGCGACATTTGTATAATGATTTTCGGACTTTCTGTCTCATAGTTTGGCAAAACTGTTACAATTGATTGTCTGCTGTCTCAAGGAACTATTTATTTCTGTGCACATGTTGTTGGTTGTTCGAAATTTACCAAGAATTTAGTGATTGTTTAGTTACTATTTTCACATAATTCCATCAGTAGAGCTCTGGTGCTTTATGCTGACATATTTAAACCTATATTTGTGACGTGATTAGAAGGCAGTGCATAACATCGACCTATCAAGGGAATTTTTTGTTTATGGGGAGGAAATGTGTTATGTCCCCAAGGAAAATTGGGATAACAAGAAAATTGCTTACTTAAGAATACTGCACACAGCAGGAGATAGCAACAAGACTTAATATTGCACAAAAATCAGTAAGTAGAATTAAGAAAAGGGAAGAAAACGGTGAGGTTTAGCAGTCACAACGAAAAGAAAAAAGTGGTAGGAAAAGTAAATTAAGCCCTAGAAGTGTACGAAAACTGATGTCAATTTCACGAAACCATCGCTCAGCTACTAGCAATGAACTAAGAAATAATTTGAAGAGTAGTGGCATAGATATATCTGCAAGAACTGTAAGAAGAACATTGTACAATAGTGGATTAAAATCTAGACGACCCAGAAGAAAAGCAAAGATCACTCCAGTTTTGGCAGAAAAGAGATTGGAAAGGGCAAAGGGCCTGCAAGATTGCTCTACAGATGACTGGAAGGTACCTGTAACATCAAAATAATAGTTTTACAAACATTAACTACTCTTATCATGGATTTAACAATGTTCACTGGAAACTTTAAAAAATTGTTGTTATTATTGTTCCTTGTTTGATTGTAATGATGCTGCCAATGCACTACTAAAATGAAAATTTGACCCTAGGCTTGCTTCAGTGATGAATCTATATTTGAAGTAAGTGAAGAAACGAGTCAGTACGTTCGTAGGAGGCCAGTTTCATCACCAGTGCATGCAACAGACAGTAAAATATCCAATAAAAGTCATGGTCTGGTGTATGATGTTTGCGTATGGAACCGGAAGATTATATATTGTAAAGGGTACCATGATGCAGGACCAATATATAAAAGTCCCTGAGAAGCGTCTCTTAGCTCAGATAAGAGATTGGTTTGGGGAAAATCCGTGTGTCTTCATGCATGATGGTGCACCCTGTCATGCGGCCAAGAAAGTGGCTCAATTCCTCAGTGATGAAAACATTTCTGTGCTTTCGTGGTCCGAAAATAGCCTGGTTATGAACCCAATTGAAATTTGTGGGCTATTGTCAAGAAGAAAATCAAGAAAATCACTGTTACAGCAAAAATTGGGCTAATTGAAACTTTAGTACGGATTTGGCACCATGACAACGACACCAAAAACAATTGCCAAACACTCATTGAAAGGATGCCCAAAGGGGTGAAAATGCTTATTTCTAACAAAGGAATGCACACAAAGTATTGAGGCACATGCATATTTAATTTTCATTTGTAAGGCTAACCAGGAAATTTAAATATGTTATTTTGCAAGCTTTAGTCTAATAATTTGGCCACCTCTGTAATGTGCGTGCTTTATCCGCTAACTGTTTTTATTTATTTATGTAGCGTATGGCATTACACATGAAACACAATAATAAGAATAAGTGATTTTTGAAAGGCGGCAAAAATACGACACGCATGTCATACGATGTTGGCATGTCAAAGAACCCATTTGAATTCAGTAGGCCGTGTTCATAGTGGCAAAATTAATCTCGGGAGATTCCGCCAACACAAAGTTCCTCATTTCTCTACAAAAAAAGCTCTATAGTGTTCAAGGAGCTTAGATATGTAACCTCCTTGACTTTCATAGTGCTTAAGGAACAACGAAATTCGACTTGCAAGCTACCCTCTGGGTGTCAAATTACAAAGCTTGCACCTTGCATCCGAGGCCATACGATATTATTATTATTATTATTATTAGAATAATAATAATAATAATAATAATAACGCTCTTAGTTCGCAATCTTCGACAATGCGCCTGATGGTCTGGTTCGCTGTATCGCAATCACAGCAGGGGTTTGGTCACTTCCCCATTTGTGCAGGTTGTATGCACAAACTAAATGTCCGAAAACAGTGCACGGTACAAACAAACGTGTTATTTTAGAGTTAACACATGAGCCAATGTGCAAAAACGAAATGTCATCATACAGCGATGTGCAAAACTTTTTTTGACCATTGTAATAGCTCTGGAAACATTGTGATTTCCCTGGAAGAGAAACTAAAAACATCATGGTTAACATAAAATAATATTCATTTTTTGTTCTCTTTTTGACGTTATGCGGAAAATTCACTAGTTGCTGTTACAGTACATTAAACAATTTAGCCGTGTCAGAGGAATTCAAAAATCTTTAAAAATTACGTTCAGTGAAATTGTCTACTTTGGGCTCCTCTACCGCCCCGGGCTTCAGAGTCCACCCTATCGTCGGGCCTGCGCCATAGCACTAGCATCAACTCTGCACACACTCCAAGTGCGAGTTTATTGGGTCACAGTTTACCACTTCTCCCTTCGAGGGAGGGAAAGTGACACCTCAGCTGGTCAACAGTTGTACACAAACTCATGACTTTTTTTTTTTTTAGCGTAGGCCTATGGCGTTTAGTGCCGGGAGTATCCGAGGACATGTTCGGCTCGCCAGTTTTGTAGCTGCTTCGAGGCGGACACCCAATGGGTGAGCTACAAGTACCGTCGCGTGTGGAGTGTTGTCTGGGGAGGAAAGTTTGAATGTAAGGACGAGGAGTTGGAAGGTAGCGGCTGTGGCCTATAGTTAGGGACCAACCCCGGCATTTGCCTGGAAGGAAGATGGGAAACCACAGAAGACCATCTTCAAGGTTAACGGCGGGGGGATTCGAACCTCCACGCCTCCCGGGTGTGAGCGACTGCCAGCAGTCATGCCGTAACGACCCGGTATGACCACACTACTTTTGTACAAATTTTGGATTTATTTAGCATTTGGCACGGTACATCTACATAATTACAAGCTAAGGAACACATTGAACATATACAGTAAATTAGCATTTACAAGAACAATACATATTTATTTATTTATTCATTTATTCACTCGAATCAGAGGCAGATAAGTATATTGTGCATACAAAAGCAAAGGGACCACATGGAATTATACATATACTGTATACACACAATATTATCAAACTGTCTTTGCCCAGAAACCAGCAACTGCTATAGCATTTTCTTGTGCCTTAAACAACTCCTCCTCACTGCAAGAATCAGGGCAGCATAAGCACTGACACAGATGCTTTGTTGTCTGTACCTCGCCACATTCACAAAGTGTTGATTCTTGTAGGTATCCCCATTTCATTAGGTTATCCTTAGTTTTGCCAACACCTGCTCGTAATCTGTTTAGTGATTTCCAAGTGGTCCATATTAAAATAAATATTAAAATCAATTTTGATAAGAAGGCACAATATATTCAGCAGTGAGCAAAATTATAAAATTTTCAGGTTTACAAGTTAATATTTAAATTTGAAATCAGTGGCTTCGGTGGCGTAGTCGGTAGCATGCTGAGCTTCTATGCCCAAGATAGCGGGTTCAAACCCGGCCGAAGCCGTCGGAATTTTTAAGAACGTTAAAAATCCCTCAGTATGCCTTCCTTCGGAGGGGAAGTAAAGCCGGCGGTCCCATGTCATAGATTTATGGCATGTTGAAGAACCTTCCACTAATTGCACCTGTGTGAAGCTAAATTGTATAGATTAGGAATGTAAACAACACTCTTAGGTTTCTACGTTCGTTGCCAAGAGCCGATTGTGGAGGCGTCTAGTAGCTAAGTTCTGAACTTGGCCTAGTAGTCGTTGACGGTGGTGCTTGGCGGCAAAAGTAGGAACTATTTGAAAAATTCTAAGATGCAGTCTGTACTTAAATTAAAAAACAGATAACACACACTAATACAGTCATCACAATTAACACCTGTTATCAGACAGATTCTACACACACCCAAAGTACACGGGGCTACATGACCGCGTTGTCGCATTCCCTAAACTTAAGAACCAACCAACTAAATTTGAAATCCAATCAAGAGCAGTCTGCGTTGCATCATGAAAGTCTTTCAGGCTCCCATACTAGGCTCGAAGGCTGCAGTCCTCCACAATATGCTGCATAGAAACTGACAGCAATTCGCTGATTTGCAAGCCTCGACCCTTGGTAGTTCATTATTTTAGAGGCTGCGACATCGCGGTCATATAGCCCCGTGTATTCTGGGTGAGTGTGGAATTTGTATGGTAACCTGTGTTATTGTGATGGCTGTACCAGAGTGTGTATTTGTTATTCAGGTGAGGATTGGGAAGTACAGTAGGTGCCTCGATGTAAATTCGAGAATGGATCCCGGGAGTACGGGGAGGTAGCCAGAACAGTTGGAACTATTCACGCGATCTTCTCGCCAATTTGAACGTTTCGCTACTATACTGGCACCTAGCAGATGCGTAGTGGTGGTCGCCGCGGAGGTCCAGGATAAATTCCTGGCTCAGCCAAGAAGTATAATTCTGATTTGAGGTACGGAATTAGGTTCACTCAGCCTCATGAGGAAGGAAGCAGTGTCTCTTAGCCCACCAAATGTAACACGCGTGGTCTTGATAAGGAGGGAAGCAGTGTCCTCTTAGCCCACCAAATGTAACACGTGTGGTCTTGATAAGGAGGGAAGCAGTGTCCTCTTAGCCCACCAAATGTAACACGTGTGGTCTTGATAAGGAGGGAAGCAGTGTCCTCTTAGCCCACAAGAAAGCGCCCTGAACATTCCTTCACGTCAAGTGCGACCCGCAGGTCACTACGTGCGATAATTAGGTTATTGCCATTTCTCAACAGTGTCGCCAGATCTAAAAAGGAAGCTTTTAGTTTTACGTGACCGTTAATCATGCGATCATGAGCCACGGAACCTCCTTTTTACGTGGAATCCGAACCACAGGACATGGCATTTCACTTCGAAAATCTCACATGCATTGACCGGGAATTGAACTCGGTCCACCTTGGTGGCTTATGATCGCGAGATTAACGGTCACGTTAAACTACAAGCTTCCTTTTTTTTTTAACTCGGCCCCGTAGCTTAGTGATTATACAATGTAACGCTTTGGTCTGAATGGTCCCGGATCGATTCCCGACCGAGCCGTAGAATTTGAACATCCTTTAGTCAATTTCTCTAGCTGTGTTTTCGCGACATTTCCACCATTTCATCTTCTTCAAGATGTGGATGGCCTGAAACGGGCCTCTTCTTCTTCTTATTATTATTATTATTATCATTATCAGTGATTTAAGCCCACTAAAGAGCGTTTATGACTAGTGCTTCTGCGATGCTTTCTTTGTTCTCCAATATCTCCTCAGGCGGCTTCGGTGGCGTAGTTGGTAGCATGCTGAGCTTCTATGCCCAAGATAGCGGGTTCAAACCCGGCCGAAGCCGTCGGATTTTTTAAGAGCGTTAAAAATCCCTCAGTATGCCTTCCTTCGGAGGGGAAGTAAAGCCGGCGGTCCCATGTCATAGATTTATGGCATGTTAAAGATCTTTCCACTAATTACACCTGTGTGAAACTAAATTGGATAGGTTAAGAATATAAACAACGCTCTTAGGTTGCTACGTTCGTTGCCAAGAGCCGACTGCGGTGGCGTCTAGTAGCTAGTTCTGAACTAGGCCTAGTAGTCGTTGACGGTGGCGTTTGGCGGCAAAAGTAGGAACTATTTGAAAATTCAAAGTTGCAGTCCCTACTTGAATTAAAAAACAGATACACAGACTAATACAGTCATCACAATTAACACCGGTTATCAGACAGATTCTACACTCACTCAAAGTACACGGGGCTACATGACCGCGTTGTCGCAGCCCCTAAACTAAGGAACCAACCAACCAATATCTCCTCAGTCCAGCCAAGAACTTGTCCTTCCTCTCCTGTGTGAGGGGTGGTTGGGTTTAATGACTTTGGCTGGTGGGGACCAAGAGTTAACACTATCACAAAATTTGGAACGGTCAAGAATATCATTATTATTATTATTATTATTATTATTATTATTACGGAGGGGCGGGGAGTTTTAGTCGGTAGTCTGACACTTAGGAGCCCTCTTTGCTTCGTCCATCACTGGTTATTTTGCATCCTAAGTAACAGTCTCGTACTTCCATTAGCTTTCCACCTGCCAACTTCCATAGGGGTATCTGATTTATTATTTATTTATAAATAACAAAGGTTATCACACAAATTTAAAACACATACCCAAGTACACGGGGCTACTTTTCACATATTCCAGTAATTGGATTGATTCCTGTGTTAACTGACTAAAAGCTATAATATGAATTGATATTTGTCTGGTAACCTACGCTATTCTGGTGATTATAACGGTCCAGGAAGTTAATGATAATACGTCCTTGTTAACTACTGTGGCTTTTAGAGATGCCAGGGTGCCGGAGTTGTGCCCCGAAGGGGATCTTTAACATGGCAGTAAATCTATTGACACGGCTCCATCGTACTGCACCGGGATTCTCCCGCAAATTTGGGTACTGCAGGTGAGAACATTAGAGTTGGTTTTCTGTAACTTTGCACTTTTTGACAGTTCTTGCGGGAACAAATAGTTCTACTGGACAGATCAATCCGCCGCTGCCACGTGCATTGCAGCCAATGAGCCATCACCCACATGGCAGCCAGCAATGGCCGCGTGTATTCCGTCAAGGGGTGAACAGCTGTTATGAATTGCCTAATCCTACTGCTCGAGTCTAAGCTGCGTGAACCTGAGAGGAATGTACATCGCGGACTATGAGAAACGGTGTTGACGAGTGATGAGGTTTCTCGGTCCGTGCAAAGTACAGAACCAAATACATTGGCCGGTGACTCACTGACTCATTCGTAACACCACACTGGTTTCAGAGAAGACCCTATGTTAGCAGTATTGGAATAGACGAGCATGCCAAGTAACACAGCGGGCTGTTGACAGGTCCTTCTCTTCTCGCCTGACCCTTCCCTGCTCTTTCTCCTCACCCCGCAAGTTCATAGAGCTTGGACTCGCACAGTACATTCATCAATTCATTGCCCTATTTTCTTTACAGGAAACTTGCAATTCTTTGTGGCATTTATCAAAATAATAATCGTTCTAACAGCACACCTGAAACCCACTGACGGCCCGCTGACAGAATGTTGCATCATTGGGCGCGCTATGACACGAGTGGAATTATTTTTAGGCTCATCATTTCACAGCTCCAGGAAAATGCTTACTAAGGTATGGTGTAAGATGTCCTTAAGATGATAAGATCATTACAAAATCTGTTGGCTTGATATTAAAATAAAACGTACGAAAAATTCCACCATGTAAGTTAACTTTAAGGCCTATTTTTTTTTTTTTTGCAAAAATCATGCCATGTGAAAATAATTCACCTTGTCACTGTCCTTGGGGAAATCAAGAGTTCTGCTGCCATTTTTTTTACCTTCAAAGAGAGAGAAATAAAATAAATATCGTGAACAAGAAATTCCGCCCTGCTTCCGACTCGATAGTCAAAGCAAAACTGTCCGACCTGGAGACAGACACCTCTGCCTGCTCAGGCTACATTGTTACTCAACATTTAAGAAAACCACTATTATATTTATCTGAAAAGTGAACACGTGTTCAAATTGAAATAACACTTTCAGACGACTTTGCACAATATTATCAATTATAATTATTATAATTTAATATAATAATCACGTTATTTGCACAGGCGGATGCACACGGTAATGCGTCCTTTACCAACCGCACACCCATGCCACGAGCACGTGGTTCTTCAGTTTCATAAGGCAACTTTTCAGTCTGGCCGACTGAATGAAATGAAAATCCGCAGCCTGCTTCCAGTCTCCGACCGGGTCAGGAATGGAATGAATGAAGTCAGCGGCGAGGATATGAACTGTGCCGGCTGCCGAGGCCTGACGCACTCCTCTGGGGCAATGAATAAATGAATGACAGATGAAATGAAATGATAGTGGAGAGTGTTGCTGGAATGAAATTTTGACAGTGAAAACCGGAGTACCCGGAGAAAAACCTGTCTGCCTCCGTTCTGTCCAGCACAGATCTCACATGGAGTGACCGGGATTTGAACCACGGGCCCAGCGGTGAGAGGCCGGCGTGCTGTCGCCTAAGCCACGGAGGCTTATTCTGGCCGACTGAATAATGTTCCCAATTACTGGGAGAAGCGAAAACATAACCTGAAAAAGCTTACATGTGATTAAAACATGTAGTCTATATATTTGTTATGGACTACAGGTTATAAATTGAGTCTTTCCTTAGGAAAGTTGGCAGCCCTAGCTGTCAAAAAAGTGCAAAGTTACAGTAAACGACCTCTACCGCTGCGCCTTGTAATCAGCCTCCAGGGACTGTGAATGGAAAGCTCGGCGAGAAAACCTGATGGTTGCTGTCATTCGCACCTCATTATTATTACTGTTACTGACTAGCAACCCACCCCGGCTTCGACCGGGAACGGTTATGAATGCATTACGTACTAGCTCGTAAACTGTCGCCTCAGTAATTGAATAAAGATTGTTGGAAGAAATGAAAACTCATAGTACGAGATTGATATGTTTAAGGGTTTGCCCAGCGTAAGCTTAAAAAGCGCTCGGACGCCAGGGTTTCCCCCCCACCTTTTCACTGAAATCGTTACTGCTTGGTTTCCTTTGCTCATAAATAAATTATTTTCTACAGAAACCTTCCTCGAGATATCCTTTACAGAATGGTGAAAGCCGCGTCAAAATCCATCCAGTGGTTCTCGAGATTACCCAGTGACATTCAAGAATCGGGGATTTCGTTTTATACTAAGTAGAGATGTTGGAAGAAATGAAAACGTAAAATCACTTATAGTGGGCGATGTATTGCAGATAGAGATAATATGCTCTCGCGGACCTTTTTGTAGAACTTTTCATGCTGAACAATTCTTACGCTCATAGTATATTGATATTTTTAAGGGTTTGCCCAGCGTAAGCTTAAAAAGCGCACGGACGCCAGGTTTTCTTTTCCACGTTTTCACTGAAATCGTTACTGCTTGGTTTTCTTTGATCATAAATAAATGATTTTCTACAGAAACCTTCCTAGAGATATCCTTTACAGAACGGTGAAAACCGCATCAAAATCCATCCAATGGTTCTCGAGATTACCCAGTGACATCCAAGAATCGGGGACTTTGTTTTATACTAAGTCGAGATGTTGGAAGAAATGAAAACGTAAACTCACTTATAGTTGGCGATGTATTGAAGACAGATATATGCTCTCGCGGACCTTTTTGTAGAACTTTTCATGCTGAACAATTCTTACACTCATAGTATATTGATATTTTTAACGGTTTGCCCAGCGTAAGCTTAAAAAACGCACGGAGGCCAGGTTTTCTTTTCCACTGAAATCGTTACTGCTTGGTTTGTTCATAAATAAATTATTTTCTACAGAAACTTTCCTCGAGATATCCTTTAGAGAATGGTGAAAACCGCATCAAAATCCATCCAGTGGTTCTCGAGATTACCCGTGACAACCAAGAATCGGGGACTTTGTTTTATAGAGATTCAGGATTCAGGAAGTGTACTGTAGTATTGAGCCTTGCACTCGCTAGTGGAGCGGGCGCGCGCGGAACGAAAGCCCGCTAACACACACGTGAGGGGCTATGTGGAGGGAGGCCAGAAGGAGGGGCGAGCATATCCTAATATGGGGTGTGCCATTGGGGGACAGCTTCCCTCGGTCCGCTCTGTCTCGTTCGCTTCAAGTCCGTGGAGTATTCTTAGTACGAGCGCTCGCACTGCTCCTGGCGGGTTCCACACTCACTAGCTTCACGGGCTTAGGATCTAGCATCTCCCCAGGGCAGTGCCCTCCCCTGTTAGTCATTGGGGGGACCACAACTCAGCTTAATAGTCCACATGAATTTATTACACAATGATAGAACTTAAAACACTAAAAAATAAAATAGTTTAAAATTTCAACGATTACTTCGTGCTGACGACGCTTTGTCTTCTCCATGAGACGTCGCAGGCGCGGATCTAGAGTTTGGCGGGGGGGGGGGTCAGAGAATCGAAATTGTTAAGAAAAATGGTATCACAAAAAACGCATTCACAAAATAACCAAATGTACAAAACCAGACCAATTTTTTTGCAAGCTACATGGATAGAAATTTGATGCGTTTAGGGCACCAAAAATATTCGTACAAATTGCAACGGCGTGTTTTGCGACTTTTACATCAAGCTTCGAGAAAAGTATCAAGGTACGTCACAGTTTCGGCAAGTCGAGTTGATACCGACAAAGGGGGAAAGTCATAGCTTAAATTGCCAACCAGGCTTGCAGTTTGGACGTCGGCAAAATTTTTGGGTTCGAAAAAAAGCCCCAAATTCCTATCCGTGCATTGATGCACATTCATCGTGACATCACTATAAACATCGATTCGGTAATCACAAGGTTTGCTAAACAAAATAGACAAGTTGATTTTGTTATATAAATAATCATTTTTATATAACAGGTATGAAGTTATAAATATGTACAGTTGTAACAGAATATAATAATTGCAATAATTATATTTTCTGTATTGAATAAAATGAAAAAAAAAAGTTTTTCAGTTAAAATTCGTTAAGTTTTATTTGTCTGGTTCTTGTGTTTTCGTTTTTTGAGTTTGCAAAAAAAAATGGTCTCCCGTTTGGGGGGGGGGGGGGGGGAAGGGTCATGACCCCCGTGACCCTCCCCTTGAATCCGCGCCTGAGACCTCAATGTCTCTTCATCTGTTATTCATCGCTACAGATAGACAGATCGGTGCACAACCCGATATCTGGACATTCAAGTGATCACGGGCGCATATACATTTTTTTAAATCATTTCAAATGATCTTGTCGACTTCATCGTTGTGCTTTGGTCTACCGTTATGCGTTACGGTTACGGCGTGTATGACATCATCATGTTGTTCAGTGCATATGCACCGAGTTTGAGTTTACTCCTGGGATCTGGCGTTATGCGATACGGAGACGGCGAGTGCGTGTCGTCATGCAGCAGAGTGCACCTCCCGCTCTCCATTCCCCGCGCGGGAAGCCCAAGTTAAAGGGTAATGGAGTCTGTTGAGTCTGAGTTTACTCCTTTGAAATGATATAACGTCTAGTCTCTCAGACTGACTGTATCTTTTAGGGAGGGGGGGGGGGGGGGGGTGACTATCCTGGAAAACACAACACACAAATAAAAGTTTATAACGGTACTTAATATATTTTCTATTATGGCCTATGGAGTATGAATGGCAAACATCTAAATATTTGTCAATTTATTAAGTAGAAAGCTAAACAGTTTATTTTGTTTACAAATTAACAATTGTTTCTCAAGAGTACCGTACTGTGGAATTCTCAGCTTTACCTCACAAGGCTGAGTGTACCCCGTTCCAACCATCAGACCGAAATTAAAAATTTCTTGGCAGAGCCAGGAATCGAATTCGGATCTCCGTGGTGGTTCCCAAGAATGCTAGCCGCTACACCACGAGGTAGTCTAATTTCAATATTAATATTGTTTATAACTTAGCCAATTAGTTTCAATATTAATATTGTTTATAACTTAGTCAATAAGTTACGATTAGGGTACAACCAAATTTACAATTCGTCTATTTTATGCTTTTACCAAGGCAACACATTCTTAATTTTTATTGTTTTTCGGGGGGGGGGGGGGCTGGAGCCCCCACAGCTCCCCCCCCCCCCCCCCCTTATATACGCCACTGCAAGTGATGGAATGGCCAGCAGTGAGTCCCGACCTTAATCCTATCGAGCGTGTGTTCCGCCACAAGACCTCGAATAGGGCCTTATACCACAAAGAGTCCAGCTCGTGAACTGTGATGAAATCCACCCTGGATCAGCAACTGTTTTGGCCACCGTTCCTGTTGTGAAAATGACCAAGAATCCAAAGATGCTATGTTGTATGGAGCACGACAGACACGTTCCGCTAATTCTTTATTTCAATGAATAGAACGTGCTGGTTCCGCTTCTCCTCGCGTGCCAATGAATGTGACATTTCGCTCGCCGTAGTGGAGAATTAGGTCGTAACCATATCAAGGCCTCACCATTGTTCGATCGTAAAAATAGCAGAGTTGTTTATTCTCCCTCCGCATGGGTCTCCCTTGGTCAATTATTGTTCTCTTCTCAGGCGGCGTAGTTGGTAGCATGCTGAGCTTCTAGGCCCAAGATCGCGGGTTCAAACCTGGCCGAAGTCGTCGGATTGTTTAAGAGCATTAAACATCCCTCAGTATGCCTTCCTTCGGAGGGGAAGTAAAGCCGGCGGGCCAATGTCATAGATTTATGGCATGTAAAAGAATCTTCCACTAACTGAAATTGTGTGAATAAAATTTGTATGTTAGGTTTGATTAATGCTATTAAGTTCCAACGTTCGTCACCAGGCGCTGGTTGCGATGGCATCTAGTAGTAGCCAAGTTCACAGCTAGGTGTCGTGGACGGTAGCATTTGGTAGCGAAAGTAGGAACTACTTGAAATTATCGTCTGCAGACCTTACTTCCATTAAAAATTGATAAGTCACACTAATACAGTCATCACAATTAACACCGGTTATCAGACAGATTCTACGCACACCCAAAGAACACGGGGCTACATGACCACGTTGTCGCAGCCCCTAAACTGAGGAACCAATTTCTCTGGCGAGGGATACATTTCCCCTTGTCTTTTCTCGAGAGATCAGACAGTCTTTTCATCTAGTGCGTAGGTTACGGTACTGTTGGTCATCAGCCCCGTGTAAGCCTACTTGGGTGTGTGTGGTAACCGGTGTTTATGGTGGATGCTTCAGTACCATTTACCTGGCGGGAGTGTGGAGAAACCACACTCAGGATAGCGGTCGTGATGAGCGATATAACACGCACGGCTACGCCGCGGGGTAGTAGTAGCCTATTAGTGCCCAATAGCATTAGGGGCAGATACTGTATAAGACGAGTTCGACTTTGCTCACGAAACTGACTTGTAAATAAAGCTGATTTATGTGGCGGGACATTGAGGTTATACCACTACTGCTTGCTAACTTCACACTAATTTCCATACTAGAGGAAGAAATAGACCAACAAGAAAGAAGAAATTTGCTCTCGAGGAATATGGAATGAAAAGGAAGATACAGGGGAGCGAAAGATGATGATGATGATGATAATTGTAGTTTTAAGGGGCCTAATATCTAGGCTATCGGCCCCTAATGGTTTGGGTGATAGTGAAAGATGAGATGAGAATGAAAACTGCAACTAATACTAACTACAGACTTACATACTAGAAGAAGAAATGGTAAACAAATAAAGGATAAGGCAAATAAAGGACAGGAGGAAAAGAAATGCCCTCAACCCTCGAAGAATGAGGATAGAGGGACTTGGAAGGAAGGAGAGCCATGGAAGGCAGATAGGAAAGGGATAGAGGAGAGGGCCTAGCTCAGGAGTCACTCGGGATCGCCAACTCCTGAACTCACCAGCCGTGAACCCTTGAGGGTGTAGCAATATCCAGGGTGCACCAGATGTGGTGGGGCTACATACACCCTGCCTCCTTGAGGGCCTTGAGCAGAAGGCAGCAGATCACATGAAAATAAAAAGAAGGCTCGCAGAAGGAGGGTATCAGGAAAGAAGAGACAAGGGCCAATTAAGGCGGGAAAGGAAGAGACTCCCTAGGCCTCGGATACCCTAATACCGTCGGTGTCGGAAGAGAGGTCGACAGGAAAGAAGATGGAGTGGAGCCCGGCACAAGTAAGTGGAAGCAATGCTGGACTCAGCTGGGGCCCCGTGGTCGCCAACCCACGTCCCACTAGACGTGGGCCCCTGGCGGAGAAAGCGAAAGAGAGAGGAAATGTATCAAAGGGAAGGGCTGAGTTGTTCAACCTCTGCCACCTCTTAGACGGCCCCACGAATAACGGAGTGAATAACAACAAATAATGGTGAACATGATAAATAAGGCCCGTAAATTCATGCAAAATCATATTTATGCATATTTTGGTTATTTTGGCACAATGCATCATATGTTTCTCCTTTGGCTGTTTAAGTGCATATCTCTGCTTGAGAAGGGCGCATATTATAATTCCCTGTTGTTTTGAAACGCCCTTCGTTACTTCATGTTCTTAAAGTCTTATATTTCAATTCGGACTCCGAGAGTCTATCACAGAATAATACTGAAATTATTTTAATACCTAGCACGTTTCAGTCCCTTTGCAAGTCAATATCAATTATTTTTATTCAGCATTCCCTGTGTCAATATTGTAAAAATAATTTCATTTAAAACAAGTAGTTCCGTAATGCATTCATAACTGTTCCCGGGCGAAGCCGGGGCGGGTTGCTAATAAAAAATATAATTAAGATTAGCTTCGAAAATAGATATGTATTTACATACAAATCCTAGCCATAGTGATAAGTAGGGTTCGGCAGTTTAAGACCTAATGAAGTAAACAAGAAGTTCCGTAACGAACTAAAGAGCCTACTTTTCTTAAAATTTAAGATTCATGCCAATGATTAATCTATATGGATCTATCTAGAATAATGACGAAATTATGTTGGTAATATCGAAATTTCTAATTAGTTCGAAATACTGTATACCTGGCATAATGTAGCCTAATAGAGAACTACAGTTGGCAACCCTGGTGACTGAATACATTCTTAGTTCCATCTCTTAAGGTACAGTGTACAAAATTTGGTTGAAGTCCAATGGATAGCATGGACGTTGCATGCAGTTAAACATTGGATCTAACAGCGTGCGTAAAATCATGTTGGCAACAATGACATATATGTATTGGTCAGAAATAATCTGAAATAATATGATCTATTGTTGTGTCAATTTTGAATGAAATCCATTAGTTAGTATAGAAGTTACATGCATTTTAAAATTGAACCTATCAGCAGGTTTAGAATCATGTTGGCAGCACTGGCGTAGGCCTATATTAGTTACTCCAAATTAATCTAGAATGCCAGGTACTATACGTGTGCAAAGTTTAGAGCTATTGGCTTGCATACTTTCTGATATATTGATATTAGGGTAACAAAAATAGAGACAGTATTTATTAACTGTTGGCAGCCCTGGTTACTCTTAAGAATCGGCATAGTCATATCTGTTATGGTACACATAGCACACACGAAATTTGGTTGAAATCCAATTGATAGTGTAGAAGTTATATGCATTTAAAATTTGGACCTCTCAGCAGGCTTAGAATCATGTTGGTAGCACTGACGTATATAAGTTACTCCAAATTAATATGGAATGTCAGGTACTATACGTGTGCACAGTTTAAAGCTGTCGGCTTGCATACTTACTGATATATGGGTATTTGGATTTAAAAAAATTGAGAGCATTTATTAACAGTTGGCAGCCCTGGTGGCTCTTAAGAACACGCTCAGTTATATCTGTTTATATACACATAGCACATACGAAATTTGGTTGAAATCCAATTGATAGTGTAGAAGTTATATGCATTTAAAATTTGGACCTATCAGCAGGCTTATAATCATTTTGGCAACACTGCCATGTATGCCCTCCTGGAAATTAAACTACAATATTATTATCTATACGTGTGCCAATTTTGAAATAGCTCCCATTCATACCTTCCAAGATATCCAACATGGAGCTCAAATTTCAATTGAGATTTTTCTGCAGTTGGTAGCACTGACATCATTTTCAAATATGGCCGTGAGATATTCAGGTATGGAT
This sequence comes from Meconema thalassinum, assembly GCA_946902985.2. Classification (NCBI taxonomy): domain Eukaryota; kingdom Metazoa; phylum Arthropoda; class Insecta; order Orthoptera; family Tettigoniidae; genus Meconema; species Meconema thalassinum. The sequence goes on along the minus strand of OX336398.1, from coordinate 175,305,535 downwards.
GTTTTCTCCTACCAAATTTTGTTTCGATTGCTGTAGCCGTTTAGGAGTTGATAGGGGGACACACACACACAGCCAGACAGACACACATTTGCCCGATCTCATAAGTCTACTTTTTCCACATTTTTGCAAAATGTGAAAAGTAGGCTAAAAATGCAAAGGCTATTAAAATAGTGTGTCAGCTACGGTATACTGAAAAATTAACACAATAAAATAATTATTGATGGTCAACACCGCTTGAATTTCCATAAAATAACATTTCCCACCAGGCTATTTAGAACAGTTTCTTAGTCGAGATATTTAAAAAGGTGTAGATATATGTCCATCTGTTCATATTTTCTTTATATTCAAGATAGAAACGCTAAAGAATACGGAGTGATCGTAATTGCCGTAGTTATTTCATAGTGCATGTTTTCTGAAACGTGGTGTATATTTGTTAAAATGGGAAACCACGAAAACCATTTTCAGGACAGCCGAGGTGGGATTCGAACCCACGCTCTCCCGATGCCAGCGAGGCACGAGGTAGCGCGTTAGCGCTCTCAGCCACCGCGGCCGGTTTTAATTGCATGCATATTTATTCATTTAATAGTCTTAATGATAAAGATCACAGTTAACAAGAGTTGACGAAAGCGACCGAGGAAGCACATGTTGTTACCATAGCACAGGTGACCTACTGAATAATGCACTGAACAAATGAGTTCGCAATGTCCTTCAAAGCGAGCGATTTTTTCTTTGTTTTGCTGTATTACCGGTATTTTATAAACGGCCTTGTATCGCTTGGCTGTATCCTGATAAGGGTGATACTGAGCTGCGCTAATGAGTTCTCTCCACGGGGGTCAATTAGGAAAAGCCTAAGGCGTGTTTCTCTGCCAAAGGTCGCGGGTTCAATCCCGACGAAGTCATCAGATTTTTAAGAGCGTTAAAATTCCCTCAGTATGCCATCCTTCGGAGGGGAAGTAAAGCCGGCGGTCCCATGTCATAGATTTATGGCATAATACAAACCTTCCACGAACTACACTTGTGTGAAGCCAAATATTATAGGTTAGATTTGACTGATGCTCTTAGGTTCCAACGTTCGTCGCCAGGAGCTGACTGCGGTGGCATTTAGTAACCAAGTTCAGAACTAGTTGGTCGTTGACGGTGGCGTTTGGTAGCAAACGTTGGAACTACTTGATAAATCGAATGTCTGCAGTCCTTACTTGAATTAAAAACAAAAGGAAGCTTGTAGTTTAACGTGACCGTTAATCTCCCGATCATGAGCCACGGGACCTCGTTTTTACGTGGAATCCGAACCACAGGACATGGCATTTCACATAGAAAATCTCACATGCATTGACCGGGAATCGAACCCGATCCGCCTTGGTGAGAGGCCTACAGCTTGACCGCTGCGCCACCAAGCCCCCGAATTAAAAACAGATAACACACACTAATACAGTCATCACAATTTACGCCGGTTATCAGATAGATTCTACACACACCCAAAGTACACGGGGCTACATGACCGCATTGTCGCAGCCCTTAAACTAAGGAACCAACCAACCAAGCTGCACGCGGCGTGCGTTGCAATGCCATTCAAGGAATGTGTTGTAATTTTGTTTATTGATGATGATGATGATGATGATGATAATTGCTGTTTTTAAGGGGCCTAACAACTAGGTTATCGGCCCAATTTAGTTTATTGAAATGTTTCTGGATACAAAATATTTTTTGTTTTTCCGTCTGGTGCGTACATGAATAAAACAGAAGGGTTTCCGACGCGCCAGAAGCATAGATTTTCCAAATTTACTCCATGCACTCGTGCTTTGTTGATGGCCATCGCAAATGCGAATCTCACAGGAAACACACACAAACTGCCACTATGTATGAAAATCACTCATTATGAGCCACCTTTCGTAAAATGGATTTACTAATTCAGTAACCTTCGCGAGCTTGCACAACATCTGACCAAAGTTCATTTGTTCAAACGCCTCGCGCGCCATCTATTGTAAAATGGATATTCTAATTCAGACACCATGGCGAGGGTGTGCACAACTCCTCACCAAAGTTCATTTGTTGAAACGATTCGTGCGCCAACATTCATTTGTAGAATCTACTCGTGTGCCACCTATTGTAAAATGGATTTACTAATTCAGAAACATTTGCGGGAGTGGTCACAACAACAACCAATGTTTCATGGCAATAGGATGAATGGTATATGAACACAAAAGGTACTTTGTTGAAATGATTCGTACGCCAATACTCATTTACTAAAACTACTGGTGCGCTACTTATTGTAAAATGGATTTACTGTCTCAGAAAGATTTTCGGGAGTGGTCACAACACCTCACCCAAGTAGACGTAACTTTGTTGAAACGATTCGCGTATCATCGCTCATTTCTTGAATCTACTCGTGCGCTACCTATTGTAAAATGGATTTACTAATTCAGAAACTTTGCATGAACAACAACTCACCAAAGTTTAATCGCAATCGGATGAATGGTATATGAACGCATACGGGACTTTGTTGAAACGACTCGCGCACCGTCACTCATTTGTTGAAACTACTCGTGAGCTCGTGTTATAGTGTAGAACGCCTCTCACACTGAATTTGGCTGTCAGGAGGAGAATGCTGTACGCACTCATTGCTCTGTTGTGTGTCGTATTTTTGGAATGCTGCGCCAGTCTGTTGACTTGTGCTGTGCTACTTCGATCCTGCCATTCTTCGTTTAATGGTGTTTGCTAGACGCTAAATCTTCGCGTACCGTATGCTACAATACTAATATTAGAAACGTCTGAAAGACACACAACAAAGAGTTTGCATCACTTAGTTTACTACGTTCAGGAAACACCACATTCAGCAGTGGTGTAGCGGCTAAGAATCCTGGCTGTCGACCCGGAGGTCGGAGTTCGATTCCCGGCTCTGCCGAGAATTTTTAATTCTGATGTGCTTGCCACGATAGGTGAGTGGTTATCGTGTCGGACTGCCAACCCCAAGCTAGCAGGTTCGCTCCTGGCCGTGGTAAGTGATTTTTGAAAGGCCACAACAATCACAATACGCATGCCATATGATGTTGGCATGATAAAGAACCCATTTGAATTCAGTGGGCCATGTTTATAATGACAAAATTAATCTCGGGATTTTCCGCCAACACAAAGTTCCTCATTTCTCAACTAAGAAGCGCTATAGTGTCAAGGAGCTTAGATATCTAACCTCCTTGACTTTCATAGCGCTTCAAGGAGCGATAAAATTCAAGATTCAAGCTGCCCTCTGGGCGACAATTAACAAAGCTTGCACCCGGTATTCGAAGCCATACGATATTATTATTATAATTCTGATGTGAGGGCTGGAACAGTATACACTCAGTCTTGTTGTTGTTGTTGTTGTTGTTGTTTTTGAAGGGCGAAACTACGAGGTCATCTGCATACACTCAGTCTCGTCATGCAAAACTGAAAAGATGAGCTTTCCCAACTCAGCCATTCCGTGGTTTCCCCCCATTTCAACTGTAAGCAAATCTTGGGATGGTTCCTAACTTGGGCCATGGCTGCCTACTTCCCAATCCTATCCACTAGTACACTAGTACAGCCAACACAATAACACAGATTGTCACAAAATACACACACACCCAAATACACGGGGCTATATGATCACAATGTCACAGCCCCTAAAACAGATATGGGCAAACTTTTTAGAGGTGGGGCGAGATGCAATCTAGGAGGGCCGAAACCAAGAACAACACATGTTTATAGATAGATTATAAACTTTATATTTCTGAATTTTAAAACAAACAAATGGTAGAAAACTTAGGAAAAAAGAACGCACCTCCATTATTTGGTAGAAGTGAAAAAAGTATGTGACAAGTGAAACTGTGACTGTGCTTCTAAAAGTTGTTTTTGGTTGAAACTGGGATGAGCTGGTTCTTAGTAGCGCAGGCTAAATGGTGGTCTGTCAATCTATTTCTGACGTTATTCTTGCGAAGCTTCATTGTAGAAAGCACCTGTTCACAGATATAGTAAAATGCGAACATGGCAGTTATCTTTTGTGCATGCGATTTCAAGTTTGGGAAGCTTGATTTTGGTAGGACCTTGTAGAACTCAATTTTAGAAACGTTGAGGAATAGTTGCTTTAATTCGTTGTTACATTGTACTCAATCAGTTCTAGCGGAAACTCTGATTTTACTGTTTTACAGTCAACATTAAATGGCATGCTGAAGACGTCCAAGTCCTCTTCAACAACTTTGAAGTTCTGAAATCTTCATTGAAATTCGTCGTGGAGATTCTTTGCACAAAAAGATATTACACAAAACGCATGAACACAATGAGATTGAAATAGTTTTGCACTTCTAGGTACACAGAACAGGAAATATGACCTATGTGTAAGGGCCTTATTTTTTGGTGAAATAAAACCGTTGATTTCGGTGTTAAAACTGACGCCATTTCGGTGGGTATTTCGCGAAATAAATTGTCATACTGATCTATGTTTCTTCTGAAATCTTCATTATAGTATTGGATAAATCTAACAGATTATGTGATAAGGTTTTTTTTAAGCTTCTTTGCGATGTGTAGAGTATCGCCGAATGTTATTTGCCGCTTAGAATTATGTTCATTTCCTTCTTTCTTCCTCTTTTTTTATGCGTTGCTAAATCTCTGCAGTGTTTATCGTGTCTTTTCGCTCCCACTGAATACGAACATTGTAGTATTTACACATTATAATCTTTCCTGCAGCGTCAAATACATAGAACCCCTCACTGTTGTATTCCTCGGCCCTCGAGAAAACTGTTGTGACTTTAATTTTCGGCATTTTTATACTTAAATGCTGGATGTTTGCCGATAGTTTTATCAGTCGCAAACTCGCTCTGATGTGTCTACGACCACAACGCCATTTGATGTAATCGATAGCGGATATCGATTTTCATCGATAGCCATAGAGATCGCGGAACTGAATACACATACTTCCGGCGTTGTGGGCTTTTTTGTAGAGAATATGCAGCACTATCAATCAAATTAGAAGGAAACCACGACGGTCAATGCGTCATAGCATTTAAACGTGTATTGGAGAGCTTTTTCGATAATATTTAGCATTTTCGTACCAAGTGGAGTATATTTCGTGATTATTTGTGCAATTTGTGCAATAAATCAGATTTCGTGATATTTCGCGAGTTCATTTTGCTAAAATACGCTACTTTAAGTACCTACAAGGTCATATATAGGCAAGAAAGGAGGTATGAAAAAAATTTCGCGCGTATTGCTATTACCAAAAAATACGGCCCCTACCTATGTGTAATTGTAGTTAGTATAACTCGAAACCATTTCGCGGGCCAGATTAAGACGTCAAGGGCCGCACTTGGCCCGCGGACCGTACTTTGCCCATGACTGCCCTAAAATAAGCAACAACAAACACTTGGCAGTAAGAAACTGACGAAAACTTTAGCCGCCATGCTGGCTGTCAATTTGACTTCACCGCGTTGCCCTGAACCCAATGCATGCACCACCGCACTCCTCTGAGGTCACAGTCTGTATGAAACCATTGGTCGCTACTGGGTTAGACCACAGTGTGTATGAAACCATTGGTCGCTACTGGGTTAGATTACAGTCTGTATGAAACCATTGGTCGCTACTGGGTTAGACCACAGTCTGTATGAACCATTGGTCACTACTGGGTTAGACCACAGTGTGTATGAAACCATTGGTCGCTATTGGGTTAGACCACAGTCTGTGTGAACCATTGGTCACTACTGGGTTAGACCACAGTCTGTATGAACCATTGGTCGCTACTGGGTTAGACCACATTGTGTATGAATCATTGGTCGCTACTGGGTTAGACCACAGTGTGTATGAATCATTGGTCGCTACTGGGTTAGACCACAGTCTGTGTGAACCATTGGTCACTACTGGGTTAGACCACAGTCTGTGTGAAACCATTGGTCGCTACTGGGTTAGACCACAGTCTGTGTGAACCATTGGTCGCTACCGGGTTAGACCACAGTCTGTGTGAACCATTGGTCGCTACTGGGTTAGACCACAGTCTGTGTGAAACCATTGGTCGCTACTGGGTTAGACCACAGTCTGTGTGAAACCATTGGTCGCTACTGGGTTATACCACAGTCTGTGTGAAACCATTGGTCGCTACTGGGTTAGACCACAGTCTCTATGAACCATTGGTCGCTACTGGGTTAGACCACAGTCTCTATGAACCATTGGTCGCTACTGGGTTAGACCGCAGTCTGTGTGAACCATTGGTCGCTACTGGGTTAGACCACAGTCTGTGTGAAACCATTGGTCGCTACTGGGTTAGACCACAGTCTGTGTGAAACCATTGGTCGCTACTGGGTTATACCACAGTCTGTGTGAAACCATTGGTCGCTACTGGGTTAGACCACAGTCTCTATGAACCATTGGTCGCTACTGGGTTAGACCACAGTCTGTGTGAAACCATTGGTCGCTACTGGGTTAGACCACAGTCTCTATGAACCATTGGTCGCTACTGGGTTAGACCGCAGTCTGTGTGAACCATTGGTCGCTACTGGGTTAGACCACAGTCTCTATGAACCATTGGTCGCTACTGGGTTAGACCACAGTCTGTATGAAACCATTGGTCGCTACTGGGTTAGACCGCAGTCTGTGTGAACCATTGGTCGCTACTGGGTTAGACCACAGTCTCTATGAACCATTGGTCGCTACTGGGTTAGACCACAGTCTCTATGAACCATTGGTCGCTACTGGGTTAGACCACAGTCTCTATGAACCATTGGTCGCTACTGGGTTAGACCGCAGTCTGTGTGAACCATTGGTCGCTACTGGGTTAGACCACAGTCTCTATGAACCATTGGTCGCTACTGGGTTAGACCACAGTCTGTGTGAAACCATTGGTCGCTACTGGGTTAGACCACAGTCTCTATGAACCATTGGTCGCTACTGGGTTAGACCACAGTCTGTATGAAACCATTGGTCGCTACTGGGTTAGACCACAGTCTCTATGAACCATTGGTCACTACTGGGTTAGACCACAGTCTCTATGAACCATTGGTCGCTACTGGGTTAGACCGCAGTCTGTGTGAACCATTGGTCGCTACTGGGTTAGACCACAGTCTCTATGAACCATTGGTCGCTACTGGGTTAGACCACAGTCTGTGTGAAACCATTGGTCGCTACTGGGTTAGACCACAGTCTCTATGAACCATTGGTCGCTACTGGGTTAGACCGCAGTCTGTGTGAACCATTGGTCGCTACTGGGTTAGACCACAGTCTCTATGAACCATTGGTCGCTACTGGGTTAGACCACAGTCTGTATGAACCATTGGTCGCTACTGGGTTAGACCACAGTCTCTATGAACCATTGGTCGCTACTGGGTTAGACCGCAGTCTGTGTGAACCATTGGTCGCTACTGGGTTAGACCACAGTCTCTATGAACCATTGGTCGCTACTGGGTTAGACCACAGTCTGTATGAAACCATTGGTCGCTACTGGGTTAGACCATAGTCTGTGTGAAACTATTGGTTGCTTCTGGGTTAGCGAATCTGGTACTACAGCAAGAGGTCTGATCCGTAAGCCCCGTGTTTTTGTATATATAGCATTAACACCGCATTTCCGCACGCACGAACAATTCTCCATGAAGTACGCTCAATCTCGCGCATACGCTATCATGTTGGCAATACTGGCAAATGTTCACATTTCTTATTGTTGGTCTTGATGCACATTATTTTTTTAATATCACCCTGTATAATCTGGAGCACAATAATAATTGCTATAATTAATAAATACAACTTCCACTTTTCAATACAAAATTGTTTTTTACACAGACGAAGGATTTTAACTTCAGATTTTTAATATAGAAGTGGTATTTTAAGAATTTTATATGTAAAAATCATGACGAAAATCCATTATTTTTATGTTTATAGTAGGATTTTAGCTTATACAATAAGATGTTTTCAAAATATGTAAATAATATTGTAACAATTATGAACGACTGACGAAGGCGATGCGCCGAAACATGCAAAATAAATAAATAAATACAATTTTGTATTGAAGAGTGGGAGCTGTAGTTAGTAATTATAGACTTCATTACGGGCCAAATACAATAACTATGACGAAAGTCGTAGACATACATAGTACAATAATAATTTAGAACATAAACGTGGTTTAAATTGTTTTGTTCATTTTTAAGTTAATATTAGCCAACATTTGGCTCCGTAGTTTGATGATTATCTCCTCAAAGCCTCTTCCTGTATCCGCTGCCTCTTCCGACAGACGTTAGGTATTTCTAGTGTATTTATGTTCCTTTTTCCTGTCTTGTTAATTTGTTTGGAAGAGTGTCAAATAGAGAGATTGTTCGATTCTTCTCGTTCTCATGTGTGTTCAGTATATGTGATGTGATTTCTAAAATCTTCTTTTCTCTCTTCCACATTCCTCCCTTCCCTCTCACTCTCCGTCCGTCTGTCCGTCTCACTCACACTGCAGGGCTCATTACGGCGGCGGCGTCATGGGACAGCGTCACGGGACGTCCTCGACTACTGCGCTGGCGTCTGGCTGTTCAGTGCTCAGCGAGCTTAAGGACGCTTCACATCACTCCTCGAATACCTTGGATATCCCCTCACAACAGCGGCGTTTTAAGTCCTGAAAACTAGGTAGTGTTTGTGCAAACGTAGTTTTTAAAATTAGCTATCGCTAATCCGGAAGTTGTCTATAGCAATTTATTAATAGTGAAGTTCTTCTTGACAAATATTAACGGCGGTGATTCAGTGCGTGTTTTATAACCGAAAATAGGAAATAAGTTGCCAAAGTTGTTTAACACTAGTCTTCTCTATTATTGTTAGTGTATAACGTTGTGCGCGTGCCGTGTGATTCTGTTTTGTGTTGTTTCTAGTGAAAGGAATTTTGTGCCATACAGTGGAATAATTTTTACGTAACAATTGATTTTTTTAAAAGATCCTTACTATCCGAAAATTAAGATTTTTACAAGTGGTGTTAATATAAACGGATGTATAATCACTGCAGTGAATCATTCTGTGAACAGATTGTCACAGTGTAGGAAACTTTCCCGTGTTAGCGGTGATGAATTTAACTTTTTGGAAGATTAGTTATTTTTATTATTTTTTCGTTTTTATTTTTGTCGGAGCTCCGTGTGCTAACAACATGGACTCCACCAGTTCGAGGAACGTGAAATGAACTCATCCCCTCTACATCACCACGTACGCCAGATAGCGACGCCACCGCTGTCGCCATCTTACGGGAACCCGGAACAAGGCGAAGGAGGAGACGTTCTTCTGTCATCGCCTCCGTGCCCCTACCGCTTGCAGGTTGGTCGTACCGTCACCAGGTACCAATCCTGCACTGTTGATCCCCGTCCGGGTCGCGCTGTCCATTGTCCAGACCTCAACGCTTGCCTCGTCAACGAGGGACGACCAGAAGCCGTCGACTGTCAGGCCGTCCATTTTGGATATGCCATCCCTGTCACCGTGGTGCCACTACCTGAACAACCCGATCTAGCAGAGCTAGTCCTTGATCCTACACCGGAACTTACACCGGAAGCAGTATCTTATCTTCTCAGACATCATCCTCAGTTGAGATCGGAAAACATTCAGCACTCCATAAACGGTGGCACTGTGACGATTGTAAGCAACGAAGAGGACCAAGTCGATAACGTTATGGCGGCCACGGCGAAGCACGAAACTCTGCGGGGGAGAGGGGGTAAATTCTCTTCGGAGCCAGAGGAAGACATAGCGGCCATCGCGAAGCAGATTTCGGATCACGCGGAAGCAATTTATCAGACTTGGAAATCAAGAGGACTGGCTCCTACTGAGATTCTGACCTGTCACAGTAATGCGACGGCTGCGGATAAGTTTGGTTCGACATTGACTCCGCAACAGCAGCAGCAGCAACAACAACAACAACAGCAACAACAACAGGCAACTCCATCGCCAGCGTCAACATCATCATCGCCGATGAAACAACAGAGGCAATTACACAGCAAGAAATCGCCAGCACCCGTGGTAGATCTTCTCACTCCTACTCTGGATGCTAATAACTTAGAACAGCTTGTAAGCAACTTTGTGTCCGAAGATAAAGCAAGAATTGCTGCAGCCAGACAACAGAAGTCACAACAGCAGCAACAACAATCGAAACTGCTTCCTTCCTCCATTCAGTTTGCCTTGCAGAAGTTCGAGAAACAATCTCCCTCCTCATCGGCCAGTAATATTGGTTACAGCAAACCATCTCCCGTTATCACTCCCACGGAATCTCCCATCAAATCCCAAGCTTCGCCTTCCAAGACTCCCACTTCAATACCAGGACAGTTCTCTCACCACTCGCGAACTCAATCCATCACCAACTCCTCCCCCATAATCAAAACTCCAACCTCTACCACCCCCACCTGCATACCGTTCCCTTCCGACACCATTGAAACCATTTTCCCTGCCGATTTGAATATGGCCAAACAGCAGTCGAAGAAAGCGAAGGAGGGTACTGAAAATAATTCCACCTCTGGACTAACAACGTGGCCTTTGAAGAATAAGAACATATCTGGAGGTAACGTCACTGACAAGAGGACTGCCAAGCCCGATGATAGCCCAACTGCCACCTCTCTGGAACGTAAAGCCGAAGAAAAATTTTCTACACTGCCTTCCAATAATAAGACTGCTATGAACGTGAACAATAATAAGAACTCTGCTTATCTAGACGAGGTGGCGAGGGAGGAAGAAAGGCTGATCAACGCGCTCAAGACTGGCATGATCATCGCCGAGGAGCCGTCGAACGGAAAGACGTCCGCAATTAGTCCGGCCGAGAAGAAGAATAACATATTGACGAAGAAGTCCAATAAAGAGAAAGCCACTTCCAAGAAGGAGAAGAGAACAGTACAACAGCAACAGGGGGATATTGTGATCTCTCCCTCTGGAAATAACAATAATAATCCTGGCTCGCCAAAGTCTTCCATTGCAGTGTCTCCAAAAACACCTGCTACTTCGGTGACAGCCCAACAACAACAACCAACCACGCCGATGGGGACTTCACCAACTAACGCTTCGTCTACCACCACAACTGCTGTGATAGAAAGTGAAAAGCAGCAGGATGAGGCTAAATCTAGCTTGTCCAATTTGTCGCTGGTGGACTACGCCAAAGTGAGGTACCGCAATGCCCAACAGAATCCTCTGACGCAGCAGAGGCTCGACGACGTGAAACAGCTGAAGGTGCATCAACCAGATAAACATGGACAACAAGAGGTGGTTTCGGTTACGAGGAATCGTTTCCAATTGAGTCCAAGGAACAATAGTGATAGCGGTAGCAGTAGTGATGAAGGTGGTAGTGTGAGCAAGAGGGTCGGAGTGGGGATCGCGTCCTCTTCGCGCGGGAGGTTAGAGACGGTGCCGCATCCTGAACTGACGTCGCAACAGCGGCAACATATCCGCGCGGCGGCGGCGGCTGCAGCGGCCGCTAACAGCAACATGCCCGCCGGTGGCAGTAGCGGTAATAACCCCGTGCGACCTTTCCTGACTCGCGGCTCTGTCGCCGAGAGGGTGCTCATCTTCGAGAAGTGCCCCACGGAGCTCATGCTGGACAAGAGGCCCGCCATCACCACCTGGAGGACAGGACATGACGTGCACGCCAAAGCTCAGGTCTGTCTGTCAAGCTTTCTCTCTAATGCATGTGTTTTTGTTCAGTAGCAACAGCAGTGTTGCCAGGGAGATCATCAGCCTAAGTAAATTTGAGAATTCGACACGGTTCTTGACTTGCTGGAATGACTTAGCATTGAGCCGTTGTGTCTTAACATTTACCATGCTCAAGGTATTTTCCATATTGATAACATAAGTTTTAAAAATACTACGCCTACCAATACAAATTATGAAACATCTATTTGTTTGGATATTCAAGGTTTAACATTATTAAAATAAAATGGATATCATTACAATAATTTGATTACCGGTACATAATTTTTTCATTTTTTTTTCCAATGTCACAGTTTAGAAACAACCCCTTGTAAGTGTTTTTGAGAAAGAAAGTATTTAAAACTTTTATTTAATCAAATTATTGTAAGGATATCCATTTTGTTTTAATGATGTTAAACGCTGAAGATATCAATGAATATCGATGTTTCACAATTTGTTTTGATAAGCAAAACAGTCCATATCCTCAATTCAAAAAGTATTGGTCGTCTTAAAAACAAAATGTACCTGATACAATTTCTCGCGAACAGGAAGATAACGTGAAAGACTATTTTATATCCATAAACAATCTCTTTGTCAAGTAAAAATATCCTATCAATATGAAGTAATTGAAACCCACTTTGTAGAATGTTGGTATCTTTTAGCCAGGAGAATCAAAATTTGTGACTGTCCTTAAACAAAATCGGGACGTTGTGAATGATCCGCGACAGCTGTTGACAGGAATGTGCCGATATTGTCATTAATGTTGAGTTTTCTGCGGCTTCGGTGACGTAGATGGTAGCATGCTGAGCTACTATGCCCAAGGTAGCGGGTTCGAAGTCGTCGGATTTTTAAGAGCTTTAAAAATCCCTCAGTATGTCTTCCTTCGGAGGGGAAGTATAGCCAGTGGGCCCATGTTATAGATTTATGGGATGAAGAAAGAACCTTCCACTAACTACACTTGTGTGAAGCCAAAATTTATAGGTTAGAATTGATAACGCTACATTAGTTCCAACGTTCGCCGCCAGGTGCTGACTGCGATGCCATGTAGTAGCCAAGTCCGCAAGCTAGGTGTTGTGATCGGTAGCATTAAAAACAGATAACACGCACTAATACAGCCATCACAATTAACACCGGTTATCAGACAGATTCTACACACACCCAAAGTACACGGGGCTACGTGACCGCGTTGTCACAGCTCGTTAACTAAGGAAACAACCAACCATTCATATGACTTAGGCCACTAACTGGATGTCTTCAGAAACCAAGGAGTAACATGTAGACACACTCTTCCTTGTGCATTCGTTGCATTACATTTCGTAGTGGCTAGCATTCTTGGCTGTCACCGTGGAGGCTCGATTCCCGGCTCTGCTAAGAAATTTAATTCTGGTTTGAGGGCTGTAATGGGGTACAGTTAGTCTTGTGAGACAAAACTGCGAAGATACGAGTTCGATTCCTACCTCAGTCATCCTGGTAGTGGTTTTCCGTGGTTTCCCACTTCTACTCCAAATGTCGAGGGTGTTACGTATCTTTCGGCTACGGCCGCTTCTTACCCAAATCCTTCCTCATACACACGCTAGTACAGACATCACAGTGACACAGGTTGTCAGACAACTTCTACACATACCCTAGTAAACGGAACTACATGTCCACGATGTCGCAGACCCTTAAAGAATCAACAACAGCAACAACATTACATTTGAAAGTACTATGATAGCGCGGCAAAATTACAGTGGTGTGCAAATTATTAGACTCGATGCCAGTTCTCGAACATTTACTTTGTATGTTTTGTGACTTAGTTGGTTGGTTGTTTCTTAAGTTTAGGGGCTGCGACAACGCGGTCATGTAGCCTCGTGTACTTTGGGTGTGTGTAGAATCTGTCTGATAACCGGTGTTAATGGTGATGACTGTATTAGTGTGTGTTATCTGTCTTTTAATTTAAGTACTGCAACTTAGAATTTTTCAAATAGTTCCTACTTTTGCCGCCAAGTGCCACCGTCAACGACTACTAGGCCAAGTTCAGAACTTAGCTACAAGACGCCACCACAGTCGGCTCTTGGCAACGAACATAGAAACCTAAGAGCGTTGTTTACATTCTTAACCTATCCAATTTAGCTTCACACAGGTGCAATTAGTGGAGGGTTATTTAACATGTCATAAATCTATGACATGGGACCGCCGGCTTTTGTGACTTAATACAGTAGAAATGATTTTCAAGGTGCTGAAATTATTTAATATGTTTAATCAATAATCTTTTTGTAAAGAATCTGACAGTAAAGTAATTCATTACAGTTTCTACTGGGCGGCTTCGGTGGCGTATTCGGTAGCATGCTGAGCTTCTATGCCCAAGATCGCGGGTTCAAATCCGGCCGAAGTCGTCGGATTTTTAAGAGCGTTAAAATCCCTCAGTATGCCTTCCTTCGGAGGGGAAGTAAAGCCGGCGGTCCCATGTCATAGATTTATGGCATGTTAAAGAACCCTCCACTAATTACACCTCTGTGAAGCTAAATTGGATAGGTTAAGAATGTAAACAACGCTCTTAGGTTCCTACGTTCGTTGCCAAGAGCCGACTGCGGTGACGTCTTGTAGCTAAGTTCTGAACTAGTAGTCGTTAACGGTGGCGTTTGGCGGCAAAAGTAGGAACTACTTGAAAATTGATCGTCTGCAGTCCTTACTTGAATTAAAAAAGATCACACACTAATAAAGCCATCACAATTAACACCGGTTATCAGACAGATTCTACACACACCCAAAGTACACGTGGCTACGTGACCGCGTTGTCGCAGCCCCTAATCTTAAGAATCAACCAACCAACAGTTTCTACTAAAATAGGAACCTTGGTAATGCAGAATGCCACAGGTTTTGTTTTGATTACTCAATTCTAGTTTTCGTGTGAATTTAAACCAGAGAGATTGGAAGTCTTTTATTACTGATTGGCCACTCCTGAAATATTCAAAAATTCGTGGGCAATGGATTGAATTCACCCGATTTAGATGATACATTCAAAGTCAATGAAAAGAAGAGGAACTGGAGCCAGCTCAGGTGTCCCTCAGAATCTCCAATTTCGAAAATTCCCAGATAAAATTCCTTATGGGAAACTGTTGTAAGTCCACGGGGGAGAAATCGTTACTATAAAATATAAATAATAAATAACCCCTCACACTACAGCCCATGAAGGGCCTAGGCCTACCAAGCGACCGCTGCCCAGCCATTAGGCCTGCAGATATTGGGATGACGCGAGATCAGCGCATCGGGTCCCCTCGGTCGTTAATCCTGGTTTTCGTGATCGGGGCGCTACCTCACTGTCAGACAACTACTCAATTGTCCTCACGAGGCTGAGTGCACCCCGTTCCAGCCCTCACGTCAGTTTCTAAAATCCCTGACGGAGCCGGGAATCAAACCCGTGGCCTCCGAGTAAGAGGCAGGCGTGCTACCCTAACACCACGGGGCTGGCCAGAAAACGTTACTAACTGGGGTAATAAAAATAAAATAAAATGATTTTGGATAAAACATTGTGACTAATTTACTGTTTTTATTTGAGTCTAATAATTTGCACACCCCTGTAAATGTTTGAATACAACTCCGTGCGTGAGGTAATTATGCTATAGCTTCAAGTGCAGGAAAGTGCGGAACTTAAGCTATAAAGGACAAAGCATTACAAAATGAACAAATGACTAGCATTACCCGTCGCGGCTTCGCCCGCGAATATTCTAATTGTAAAGAGTACATTCATGAATGCTATGACTGATTTATCCTTGGTATGAATAATCAGACTTTATCAATTCAGCTACTGGTGCAGTCGTTAGGGGTTTGTCATTCCTTCATAGGTATATCAGAGCGAAATTAGTTTTCTGGGAATATCACAGACACTGTTATTTTAAGGGCCTTTAAATGTGGTTTTCGGAGACCCTTTATAGTCGGGTGAAAAAGACCTTTCGTACCACACTCACACCTGAAAATTGCGTGAAAAAATTCTAGAGTGCCCCTTGACCCCCTTAAGCGTATTATACTGTATGTATTGATGAATTTTACAGCTTAATTTGGTTCAGTAGTAACCTTATAACCGTCTGGAAACTTTCACAGTAATGTAATAATTGGAATTGCATTGCGTCGTACAGAAATAGATGGACCTGTGAGTTACCATGGTTACCGTGTTGCATTCTTTCATTATTGCATTGCATTGTAAATATACATGTCTTAAGGTATTTATTCAATTCTGAGGCATTTAAAGAGTAAGTGAGTGCATTTCGCTTACGCATTGGGTTATGCTGAACCTGTAGGTACCCCCATATGTGTAGGTTGGTGTTAATGGGACCTCATTTTCGGTACAAAACTGGAATGGGACCTTAGCGGAATAATATAGGGCGGGATGCCAAAGAAGGATCTTTTGGTGATCATACAGTCTATTAAACTTGAAAATATTATGTTCAAATACAAGTGTTCGAATTGTCTATCCATGAAAACAAAACTACTACTGAGAAGTTTCAACATTGGCCTATATTTCTATACCTAAGTTATTATTACGAAAATAAACATATAAGAAGCTCGATTTCATGAACACTTGGTCCACTAGGCCAGTGTTTCCTAAACTTTTTTATGTGTGTACCACTTTAAGGGATGAGAATCTCTCGCGTACCACCTAGTGGTTGGGAGATATAGTAACTATAACCCCCACCACTACGTAGTAGACCAATAGACGGATTGTAAATTGAGTTCAAATAATAACAAGTGTGTCCAGTTGTTTTATTATTTCTTACAATAAGTATTCAATTCAACCATTCAGAAATGGCACTGTACAAATAATATTAATAAAAGAACTCGTGATAATTAAACATAAAACCAAAGTTCAACTAACAACTTCAGTGTGAAGGGTGAGCTTGAAGATTAAAAGCCAACTTAGGAATGTCTAGTTTAAGAATGCTGAGTCTCAAACGAAGATAGTTTTCCACTGTAAGGAGCCTATTCCGGTATTTATTCTTGAGATAAACAAGTGAAGTAAATGCAGTCTCACACCAGTACGAAGTAGTGAAAGGCAGTAAAAATCCTACTGCTTTGTCAGCTATGTCTGTATAGTCTGCATGCCTCTCAACCCAAAAGTTCACAAGAGTCATTTTTGAAAAAGTTTCCCTTAGTTCTGAATCACAATTCAATTCATAAAACTGCTCCTTGTCTATGGCCTTAAAGTCCTCTGGCAACATAGCAATATTTTTATATTTTATATTTTACATTTTATATTTTTATATTTTTCGTAACTTATCTAATATTTTTTATGTTTTTTTGTAGCATCACCGCGTACCACAGTTTGGGAAACGCTGCACTAGGCTGTCCTAAGTATGGATTTTGAAGGTTTTTCTATTCCACAGCCACTGCAGAAGCACAGGTTATCAGGCTAATGCATACCAAAATAAATTCACAACAGAAGTTCACCAACACAACATTGAAAAGTGGAATGGTTATTTTTACAGATTTTGACCTTCAATTATTAAACATTGTTGATTTCAACTATCTCTCATTTGCTGATGACCTTTGTGGATACTTGGGTTACAAGGAGGCGTCCGTGGCCCATATTTAAGTACCATCCCAATTTTTGCCTGGAGTAGAAAGGAGAAATCACAGAAATCCACTTGCAGGATGACAGAAGTAGGAATCGACCCACTTCTTCTCAATTGTGCTTCATAATAGGCTGAGTGTACTCTGGGAGACCAGCTATTGACAGAGCTGGCATTCGAACCCGGACAAACACGCAACGAGGCTTGGGCTTGGGGATGACTCCCCTAGCTCGGGCCTCTCCGGGAGCGACACGACATTATATTCGGCATTTTGGAACAATTAAAAAAATAAAGATAACAAACAAGCTCGAGATGTGACGTCTGTTTGTGACGTGCTGCTTGCGTGTAACATGTTAATGAGTGAGCTATTACCTGGTCTGTTGAGTGGAAAACTGCGCTGTCTCGTGCCGTGAGCTCTGTCGGATGAAACCAGATAAGGTAAATAACGTAACATCTATGTTTCGCCCCTGGGCTTCACTGTGTCAATATACTAGTATAGTATATATGTTAAGAGCGACAAAAACCAGACACTGCCCGTTTTGTCGCGGAGGTAGTTCGCCCTCATGATACGGTAAGTCATTTTGTACCGGACTTGCGGTAGTTTCTTCTGATAGGCGTAGTACTTTTAAAACTTCCAGTCTATATCCTCAATTCAAAAAGTATCGGTCGTATTGAAAACAAACAAAATGTATCTGATATAACTTCGCGCGAACAGGAAGATGACGTGAATAGTACATTATGCAACGAGCCTATAATGGCAATAATTAAGACACGAAATGTCAATACGAGTGTCTTAATTAGGCCTACCATTATAGGCGAGTTGCATACGACTGTTTTTATGTTCGACGTTAATAATCACTATTTTATGTTCGAACATAAACATTCATAAATATCTGTCGAGATTTCACAAGTTTTATGTGCTGAACAGAGCGCATGGGACGCAGAGAATACCTTGTATTTGACCATGGCCTCCTGGAATACCCCACTTTGACACTAGGCACGCAGTGAAATTTAAAATAGGAAGGCCGTGGAAGTCAGCTCAGGTGCAATGCTATCCTTACCTAATTGGTCACACAACTGTTTCTTGAGGCCGGATTGGTAGGAGAAACTGTCTCACAGTACAGTTTTCTGACATATAATATTTACATTTCGCCAGGGTCGAACATAAAGACTATTTTATATCCATAATTTAGACAATCTCTTTGTCAAGTAAAAATATCCTATCAATATGCAGATATACATTTCAATGGTTGTTCGATTTTTACGGTGCTGCCCTGAATTAGGTATTTTTAATAAGCTTGTTTTGGATTTGTTGAGGGTTTTTCTATATCTCGGCCCAGTGTGTGGAATCTGTCTTATGTAGTAGTGTGTGTAATAAGGCGGCCGTGGCCAATCATCCGTGGAGGAGCAGTGGGTAGGCAGCCCATAACTACAGTATTTACACTGGAATAGTGAGTCATCTCGTACACACATTCATACATTGGTTTGATTTTGTTCTTAATATTTGTTTATTGTGAACGCTTCGAAAATATAGAAGTAACTACAGTACTTTGTCAAAGTTAACTTTCCCTTACGTTTGTATAATATAGTTAACATTTTACTTCTATGCCCGAGCGAAGTCGTCGGATTTTTTAAGAGCGTTAAAAATCCCTCAGTATGCCTTCCTTTGGAGGGGAAGTAAAGCCGGCGCGGCGGTCCCATGTCATAGCTTTATGGCATGTAAAAGAACCTACCACTGCAGATTGAAGTGTGTAGCAAAATTTGTAGGTTATATTTGGCTGGCTAGAAACTCTCTATCAAGTTCCAACGTTCGCCGCTAGGTGTTAATGGCAGTTAGCTATTGTTGTTTTAAGGGGCGGAACTACGAGGTCATCTGCTCCTCTTAACACAGATTAAATTGTACAAAGATTTATGGCATGTTAAAGAACCTTCCACTAATTGCACCTGTGTGAAGCTAAATTGTATAGGTTAAGAATGTAAACAACGCTCTTAGGTTTCTACGTTCGTTGCCAAGAGCCGACTGCGGTGGCGTCTAGTAGCTAAGTTCTGAACTTGGCCTAGAAGTCGTTGACGGTGGCGCTTGGCGGATAAAGTAGGAACTATTTGAAAAATTCTAAGTTGCAGTCTGTACTTAAATTTAAAAAAAACAGATATCACACACTAATACAGTCATCACAATTAACACCTGTTATCAGACAGATTCTACACACACCCAAAGTACACTGGGCTACATGACCGCGTTGTCGCAGCCCCTAAACTGAGGAACCAACCAACCAAATTATACAAATTTTGAATATATGATTATATTTAAATTTTGAGGTGGAAGTCAAAATATTGGAAAAGACCTAAAAATAATTAAACAAAAATATGCGGAAAATAAAAAAATCAGAATTCAAAAAAGAACAAAGTCTTTGAGTCAATGATGGTGTTAGTGAAAGTAGCATCTGGTAGCCAATGTTGGAAACTACTTGAAATTGGACTTGTTGGGAGCCCTCGGGCGTTCAATTGAAATAACGTTCACCACTAGGTATCAGTGAGATCTGGTAGCGAAAGTTGGAACTACTAGAAATTGAACGGAACTTGTAGCTCACCCTATGGGTGTCCGCTTGGAGCAGCTACAGCCTCTGGCGCGCCGAACATGTCCTCGGACACTCCCGGCACTAAAAGCCATACGATAAATAAAATAACCCTGCTATGGTCATTCGGCTGCAATCATTCTCTTGATTTGAATAGAACATTGGTTCCAGTAACATGGTAGTGTCATCCTCCAAGAACATTGGCGATGACCTGCTGTTTGTCCATAGCTTTCCTAAACTGTATTCAGTCCAAACCACTGGACCACTAAAGCCATCAATCTTATTAATTGCAACAGGTTGTATTTGCTGTGTGTGATTGATTCTTCAGTCTTTGACTAGTTTGATGCAGCACTCCATCCCTCCATTTCCTGAGCTAATCTTTTCATCTCTATAGCTACCACATTCGAAGAAACCTGTTAAACATATTCCAACCTTCGTCTGCCCCTACGGTTCTTGACCTCGACCCTTTCTTCCATAACTATTTTTGCTATTACTAAGTGTCTTATTTATTAGTGCCTTTATTGTGGCGAAGTTAGGGCTCTAGATCCTCTCTTACACTTAACCACACACAATGCAACTTACATCAATACTCATATATGTTATTTTTAACCTACCAAACTAAAGTTTCCCTTCCATAGAGCGCCACGCTCCAGATAAAAGCCTTCAAAAATTACTTCCTAATGCCTTAATCTATATTCGATGACAACAGATTCCTTTTCTGTAGAAATGCTTTCCTTGCCTGAGTTAACCTACTTTTTATATCCTCTTTACTTCGTCCATCACTGGTATTTTACTTCCTAAGTAACAGCAGTCTCTCTTTCTTCCTTTAGCTTTTCACCTTCCAATTTGTTGTTTCGCTTGAAATTAGCAAAATATTCTAGTAAATGTGTAAATCACATTTAATAATTAATAAATGATTATTGCGACAGAAGTTTTATGTCTGTAGATTTACGACTGGTAAATCAATCCCTTAGGAGAAAAAGAAATCAAAATTGTTTCCTGGTGATCCACGATCAATTATTCCAGGCAGAGGTCTTCCTATGGACATCAAAAGGACAGGTGAAAAGCTAAAGGAAGTAAGAGACTTCTGTTACTTGTCTGTCTGTTAGGTAGTCAGTCCGAAGGCTGGTTGGATCCCCAAAAAGCACCGCCGTTAGGTTATTTGTGTAGATACCCACAAAAACCAAAGGCAGCGCTATATTGAGGCATACTAGGCAAGAAGAGGAGTGAGGTAGTTTGCTATGGCTTTCCTCACTGAGTCAGAACAGTAGTACTATCCCTATGAGTAGAACCTTTCACAGCATTCACAGACACTGACTGTGCCCTGATTGCTATTACAAAGCACCACCCATACCTCAGTAGCTTCCATATAACCAGTGATGGACGAAGCAAAGAGGATATAAAAAGTAGGTTAGCTCAGGCAAGGAAAGCATTTCTACAAAAAAGGAATCTGTTGACATCGAATTTAGATTTAGGTATTAGGAAGTCGTTTTTGAAAGCCTTTGTCTGGAGCGTGCCGCTATATGGAAGTGAATTTGGACTGTTGGTGCAGCAGAAAAGAGGAGAATTGAAGCGTTTGAAATGTGGTGATACAAGAGAATGATGATCAGATGGGTAGATAGGGCTACAAGCAATGAAGAGGTATTAAGACGAGTGGGAGAGGAGAGATGTTTCTGGCTACTGCTAATGAAGAGAAGAGATAGGTTGGTAGGATACATACTAAGATACCCAGAAATAGCAAGCTTAGTTATGGAAGGAAGGGTCGAAGACAAGAACTGTAGGGGCAGGCCAAGGTTAGAATATGTTTAAACAGATTGCCTCAGACGTAGGGATGTAGCTATGTAGAGATGAAACTATTAGCTCAGGACAGGGAGGCATGGAGATCTGCATCAAACCAGTCAAAAGACTGAGGACTCAAACAACAACGAGGTCGCCTGGGTCCAGACATGTCACATGACAGAAACTTTTACTTGTTTCTTTCGGAAAATGGTACTAAGTTAATAACTTCGCTATAAAAATAACATTTTTTTTAAAATAGAATGAGAAGCATTGATTGTTCCATCCTGAAAAAGTGACAAACAATGTTGTTAACTAGCGGCGTTACTCTTAGTGGATTCAATCAGTAACGCCGTACTCTCTTCACATCATCATCAAGGGGGGCGTGGTGGCTCAACGGTCTAGCTGTATGCCTCTCACCAAGGCGGCCCTGGTTCGATTCCCGGTCAATGCATGTGAGATTTTCGAAGTGAAATGCCATGTCCTGTGGTTCGGATTGCACGTAAAAAGGAGGTCCCGTGGCTCATGATCTCAAGATTAACGGTCACGTTAAACTACAAGCTTCCTTCAGCTTCCACATCATCATCATCGTCGTCATCGTCAGTTTATTGTTCCAGTGAATCGGGTACAATTAGTTAAAATTAGATACTGTAGTGGTCTTCACTCCCGATGTCTTCCTTCACACTGCATTTCGGTGTGCTGGGTAGGGTAGTTATAAACAATCTCTTTCCAATGTACCCTGTCTAGAAAGGGTTTATTGTTTATCACAGATTCCCAGTTCCGTCCTCTGCTTTCTACATTTTCCTTCAGTTGGTCGATCCATCTTGGTCTTGGTCTTTCAACTGGTCTCTTGCCTGAGAATCTTTTTTTTCTTTTATATACTTATGCATTTGGTAATCTGTAACATGTGGGCCATTAATACAAACATATTATCGACAGTAGAACATTATTTAACTTGTGTTTCGAGTGACCAATGGCAATAGAAGTACTTTGTAAAGGAGCTCAATGGCGCTACATGAAAATGTGAAGATCTATTAATTAAATACTGTAATACATATTTATAGAAGGCTACAGTAGACTATATTTCATAACATTTTATTCGAGCTCAAATACATGTTTAACTATTTTCATAAATACTTTTGTAAGGACGTCCATTTTTATTACACTCATCTTAATACCTCTTCATTTGTAACCCTATCTACCCAACCGATCATCATTCTACTGTAATACCACATTTCAAACGCTTCAATTCTCCTCTTTTCTGCTGCTCCAACAGTCCTAGTTTCACTTCCATACAGCGCCACGCTCCAGACAAAGGCTTTCAAAAATGACTTCCTAATACCTAAATCTATATTCGATGTCAACAGATTCCTTTTTCTGTATGAATGCTTTCCTTGCCTGAGTCAACCTACTTTTTATATCCTCTTTGCTTCGTCCATCACTGGTTATTTTGCTTCGTAAGCAACAATTTTGATTTTTTCTCTTAAGGGATTGATCTACCAGTCGTAAAACTACAGACATAAGACTTCTGTGGCAATAATCATTTATTAATTATTAAATGTGATTTACACATTTACTAGAATATTTTGCTCATTTCATGCGAAACATCAAATTGGCAGGTGAAAAGCTAAAGGAAGTAGAAGACTTCTGTTACTTAGGAAGTAAAATTACCGCTGATGGAAGAAGCAAGAGGATATAAAAAGTAGGTTGGCTCAGGCAAGGAAAGCATTTCTACAGAAAAGGAATCTGTTGACATCGAATATTGATTTAAGTATTAGGAAGTCATTTTTAGAGTTGAACTTTATGTATTATTTATTCATAGAAAATAACCTATTTAATATATAAGTATATTATAATAACAAATTTATTACGCACAATGTGCAAAATATATAAATTACATCAAGGTCAAGAATCCGAGCAAAATTCAGTCAGAGAGACTATATCATGCCCCTAACTCCCGGTTGGGCACCCCCTCTTCTTACACTCCATTGCGTGATATGTATCAGACTGTTCGCCACACAAAACACATGTACACTCATGGCTAGCCTGGTGAGAGGATTTCCTGGTACAAATACGATAATGGAAACCGTGCATCGCAAAGCGCGTCATTAGGTGTCGCAGCTCGTATTCTTCTTTAATCCAATCTTTGTTGATCATTGCATCTGTTGTGTAGAATATTTCTTCGATCGAGTCCCTTTTTCCTCGCAGCTCTTGTAACAGTTCTTTGTATGCTGGAGTGTGCTGCAGATGCATTTGCAGTCTTAGGTCTTCTACCAAAAAGGTTTCCCGGGCTAAGACATACACGTATCGGGATCGAGCAAATTTTGATACCCCTAGAACCCTATTGAGGTATCTTGGTTTCATGCTTTCCAGTTCTTTTAGCTGTCTACGTGACAGGAATTGCCAAATTAATTACAAGCCGTATGTGAGTGTTGTAGCACTTTGACTTGGAAGAGTTCCATGGCTGTCTTCAGTGACATTCTTTGTAGGTGTCTGATGTCGCTTATACTTCTAAGTGCAGCAACTAATCTTTCCTTTATATGCACCGAGCAAGTCGTCCCAGTTATTTGTAGTGTGAACCCAAGATATTTGAATTGGTTCTTAGGCGTTGAAAACATGTTGCGATAACATTACAGTATTAACAGGAGTCACTCTGAAAACTCAATGAATAAAAAAGTTAAGTTAAGTTAATACGTCTATTAAACATATTTTCCATCATAATGCTTTTGCTTCATATTCCCAGCCAAATGCTGCCCTCGCCCTGTTGTCTGTAGCAGGGGCGTATATAGAGTTTTATTTCGGGGGTGCCCAACCGGGAGTTAGGGGGCATGATATAGGCCCAAATAATAGGGGGTCCAGGGTTCTCCCCGGGAAACTTTTGTATAATTTGAGGCAAAATGATGAGTTTTAAGGCTATCTGGCATCACTTTTTCAACCAATTTGTAGTGATGTTTTATGTTTTGTTAATGTCAAACACAACTAAGACCATTTAATACAATCAGTATTTACAATAGTATTTACATGGAAATGGAAAGAATTAAGATTACTGTTTTGATTTACAACTCACACTGTAATATAAAGTCAAGGTTTCTTGAAGCATTGCCAAATCGGTTCATAACTTCATCGTCAGTGAGATGTATGTCTCTGTGAATAGATTACAATACTAGACCGTTGAGTCTGTTTTCATAAGTAGAATTTCTTAAGTATGTGTTCAATCAACTCAAACTCCGTTCGGCAGTACCAGTAGCTACAGAGAGAGGCAAATTTGCCAAAAGTTTGATAAGGGTTTAAAAGTTAGGGAAAATCTTTTGTCACACGCATCAAGGGCACTTGTTGCTGTTCTTGGTTCGTTCATAAGAGCGAAGGCACTGGAGAGTAATAAGAGGTTATGTTGTTACTCATAGGATCAGAGCAAACTGATTGTCACACTGATTACATCGCTCTACCTTCGCCTTGCTTTGCAACGTTGCCATACGTCACTTAGTAACAATAGTACATGATTATATTAGTTTTTAATGGTTTAATTTATAAACAAATAATATAAAGATACAAAAATTTCGCCCCCCCCCCCCCCCTATATACGCCCCTGGTCTGTAGCGACGTTACTGAGTCCGGTTGGTTCAGTCCAGAAGAAAGAAAACCTTCGAAAGCTTGATTGCGCTAACATGGCTGCACAATGTCGTTGACTATTTTGAAATAACCCATTTACTTATTTACTAATCGATCCTTGGAATGTGGACTCCACAGGAAACACAAATATGGCGCAAACCACATTCCATGACCATCTGTAACATGCATTCTGTGACGTCGTGACCTTGTGGCGACAGTCTCGGGGTTCGAGTCTCGGCTCATGACGCACTGAAGGCCACGGCCGTCTCCAATACACTCGAGGGTACATGACCACGATGTCGCAAAGCAACAGCAACAATGCAAAGAGCTACGCACACCATCATGGTATTCGCCTGGAGGGGGAGCACCAAGGTGGACCTGGTTAATGCAAGACACATTTTCGCGGCGAAAAATCACGACCAGCGGTTCGGATTCCCGTACCTAATGTTCACAATTATGTAACTCGATCAACATTATGGTGTTTGAAGCTATTTTTCAGAGTTGCCTTAGTAAAAAAAAGTTTGGTGCTTTTCAGTCGGTCAACACGATTGTATCCAAATGAGATGGGTTATTCCCTAATCATGAAAACATGTATAGGAGATTAATAAATGAGGGGTCTAGATGCAAAACTCACATTCTCTACTTCTCTTCGAAATTGAGTTTTCAAGGCATTCTTATTCTTCGTTCCAAACTATGTAACGTGTTTTTCGAGGGTTTTTTATGCCACTGGCATAAGTCAGTAGGAAGCCATTCTATATTTATTTACGCGGCAAATTGTTCAGCCAAGAGAATTTTTCATGTTAATTTATTATTATTATTAATTTATTATACAAGCCTCCGTGGCTTAGGCGGCAGCACGCCGGCCTCTCACCGCTGGGTCCGTGGTTCAAATCCCGGTCACTCCATGTGAGATCTGTGCTGGACAAAACGGAGGCAGACAGGTTTTTCTCCGGGTACTCCGGTTTTCCCTGTCAAAATTTCATTCCAGCAACACTCGCCACTATCATTTCATTTCATCTGTCATTCATTTAATCATTGCCCCAGAGGAGTGCGTCAGGCCTCGGCAGCCGGCACAGTTCATATCCTCGCCGCTAGATGGGGGCTTCATTCATTCCATTCCTGACCCGGTCGGAGACTGGAAGCAGGCTGTGGATTTTCATTTTTCATTAATTTATTATAATTATTATTAAGGTATTTTCGGAGCATTTTATAAAAATTATAAGCATACAGATAGGTTTTCTATGTCTTAGAAAACGCTATCAAGCAAATTATTACGAACGACAATGTCATAGAAAATTATGTGATTACGGAATTTTACGGAGTTTCGTCAGTTAGGATATTATGAGAGACATGACTCACTGGAAATTCAGATGCGGGCTGATTCTTGTCAAGAAGTATTACGCAAGCGGGGTTGCAGCGTCAAGAAAAGGCGGATAGTTGGAACGGAAATCGACTTCATCATCCGCGCGCCGTGTGTAATGAGTAGACCTGGGATTTTAAGGCAAATGCCTATTTCGTTTATTACGAAATAACATGATTTTTTTAAAATATCTTGACGTTTCATGATAAATCCCTTACATTAATAGAGTTTTATAGTGCCCTAAAATGCCTATTTGGACCTTTAGAGCCTATTTTACTATTTTAGTGCCTAAAAATGCCTATTTTCTACATTTAAAATAAAATTCAACTTCTGTAATTTTTACAATCACACAGTGGACATCCTTGGAACGAGCAGAACAGCAGAGGGTGGGTTTTTCACAGAAATGTGCTCTTCCCAGACAACTGTCACCAAAGGAATGCTGAGTGAAGGGTGGATGTGGAGGATTAGCTCAGAAGAACAACGAGCAGGTAGTCAAGGACGTACTGTGTCGAGTGACGGGGTGAGGGGGAGGATTATCTAGGAAGAACAAGGAGCAGGTAGTAAGAAGCGACATACTGTGTCAAGTCGCCAGTGAAAGAACATCTGTTTAAGTGAATATAGTTCATCATGCCTAAAACGAAATCATCTAAGAGTGCGCTTATACAACAATGGCTTGTACAATTTCCAGGGATGACTTTTGATGGCAAGATTATTTTCTGCCAGTACTGCAATAAACAGGTATGTGCCTATATCTTAAATTTCATATTAATCTAAAATTAAGGTTTTGATATTGGCTTCTCTAAGCCTCCGTGGCTTAGGCGGCAGCACGCCGGCCTCTCACCGCTGGGTCCGTGGTTCAAATCCCGGTCACACCATGTGAGATCTGTGCTGGACAAAACGGAGGCAGACAGGTTTTTCTCCGGGTACTCCGGTTTTCCCTGTCAAAAGTTCATTCCAGCAACACTCTCCACTATCATTTCATTTCATCTGCCATTCATTTAATCATTGCCCCAGAGGAGTGCGTCAGGCCTCGGCAGCCGGCACAGTTCATATCCTCGCCGCTAGATGGGGGCTTCATTCATTCCATTCCTGACCAGGTCGGAGACTGGAAGCAGGCTGTGGATTTTCATTTTTTCATATTGGCTTCTCTAATTAATTGTAGAGACCTACTGTCGGCGCAGAAAGTATGTGCAGTCGAGTTTAAACGCTAATACAATTTGAACCAGTCCACCAATCTAAAATATAAATACACCATCGTAAAGCGTGTTTTATTCTGCGTTATCTCCTGTTACATGCATATTTCTATTGTGTTTCTGGTGAAAGATATATTAGGCGGAATGCAAAAAAATACCTATTTTCTTGTCCGTTTTTTGTAAACAACAACTTTGTAGTTTAATTACATGAAAACGGAGAGCCTGTCGCTCGATTTCAAATAAAAATCGGTATAAAATACAGAAATCATTGTAAGTTTTCGGTATACAACGATTTGAAACAAAAACCTTCAGACCTTTGATGAACTCAGTCTCGATTTCGGAAGACCACCCAGTATCAAACGGACAGTCTTTTACAAAAACAATAACTTTTTTCCAACGTGTGTAGAGTAATTAAACTTCATAAATATATTTATAATAGTGCATTCCATAATCCACCTAAATTTCATGAACGTCGAACAGTACGTTTTCATGTAACGGTACTACAAAGTTGTTGTTTACAAAAAACGGGCAAGAAAATAGGTACTTTTTGCATTCCATCTAACATAACTTTCCCAGGAAACATAATAAAAATATGCATGTACCAGCAAAGAATGCAGAATAAAACAAGCTTTACGATGGAGTGATTGCATTTTAGATTGGTGGACTGGTTCAAATTTTATTAGCGTTTAAACTCGACTGCAGATACTTTCTGCGCCGACAGTAGTCCAGGCGACCTGGGTTCGATTTCCAGTACCGGCAGTAATTTAGAAATCTATGAGGTCTGGAAAGGTGTTGACCCAGCTTCGTGAGGACAATTGAGAAACTACGGTGGGCAGGGGTCACGGAGGCAAGGCAATACGGCTGAGGGATGTATCGTGCTGACTACACGCCACCCAATATCTGCAGGCCATGAGCTGGGCAGCAACCGTTATTGAAAGCCAAGGCCCTTCGGGGACTGTAGTGTTCTTGTTCTTAATTAACTTTAGAGTAATAATGGCTTAATTTAAATAGTTCAAAATTACAAATTTTATTCAATAGCTCACCTTTTCTATTCCTCATCTTAGTCTCTAATTGACAACACTTTATTGTGTTTTAGATTTCACATGAGAAAAAATGCCACCTTCAGCAGCATGCATATAGTGCCAGTCACAAAGCGAAAGCAGCCATGAAAAGTAACATTAGACAGACTCTGCTCACACAAACTATATCTCCTACAACTCATAATGGTTTCTATGCTGATATGTGTAGAGCCCTAGTTGCAGCAAATATCCCCTGGAATGCTGTGCATAATCCGGTTTTCAGAGATTTTTTACAGAAATACACCAAGCAGCACATCCCATCAGCATCTACATTAAAGAAAAACTACTTAGATATTTGTTACAATGAGGTCATTTTGTCAATCAGGGAGGATATTGGGGAGTCTTGCATATGGTTGTGTGTGGACGAAACCACCGACTCTGTGGGCAGGTACATTGCTAACCTTATAGTAGGAAAACTGGAACCCAATCAGGCATCTACCGCTCACCTTAGTCCTCATCTTAGTCTCTAATTGACAACACTTTATTGTGTTTTAGATTTCACATGAGAAAAAATGCCACCTTCAGCAGCATGCATATAGTGCCAGTCACAAAGCGAAAGCAGCCATGAAAAGTAACATTAGACAGACTCTGCTCACACAAACTATATCTCCTACAACTCATAATGGTTTCTATGCTGATATGTGTAGAGCCCTAGTTGCAGCAAATATCCCCAGCAAGTGCTAGGGGCAAGGTAGGAGATAAAATAAGAGACATGTGGTCTAGTGTACTGCTGAAGAACCCAGGTTATTCAATGCTGAAAAGGGTACATCAGGTAATGGATGGGGAAAAGGTAGACTTACCAAGTGAAATTGAATTGATAAATGTCTTTTTTATTCTGTCTTAATTTTGCAGTTATTTCGGTTAAGAATAGGGATACCACGTTTGTTAAAGAAATAAAGTATCACGTTACAGTCGAAGCATTGCATACTTCATCAACAAGGGGTTGCAATTGTTGTATCCTGGGGGTGTTGATGATTCTAAAGTCCTTCTCCTTGTCTCCGATGCTGCTTCCTACATGATTGCCACAGCACCTCTCCTCAAAACTTTCTATCCTTCTTTAATTCATGTTACTTGCATGGCCCATGCCTTGCATAGACTCGCAGAAACAGTTAGGGCCGAGTTTCCTG
This sequence comes from Meconema thalassinum, assembly GCA_946902985.2. Classification (NCBI taxonomy): domain Eukaryota; kingdom Metazoa; phylum Arthropoda; class Insecta; order Orthoptera; family Tettigoniidae; genus Meconema; species Meconema thalassinum. Next base: position 175,275,656 of record OX336398.1, on the reverse strand, counting down.
CAGTAAATACTCTCATTTCAACTATGAAGAAAGTGTTCTGTAAGGCTCCATCAAGAATAGCCATCTTTCGAGAGAAACTCCCCTCTATTCCCCTTCCACCACAGCCAATCATCACCCGTTGGGGTTCCTGGATGGAAGCTGCCCTGTATTATGCAGAACATCTTGAGGAAATCATGACTGTGATAGACAATGTGCCTTTAACGGACAATTCTGCATGTGTGTCGTCTGTCAAAGAACTGTTAAATGATTGTTCCAGTGTTCAGAGACATTGCGTATATTCAGGCAAATTTTTCATTTCTTCCAGTCACCATTACAAAAATGGAGGAAAAAGGAAACAGTCTCAAACAGCAATTTTCTGTAATTGAAGAAGCTGAGAATAACATACAAAGTGCTAGGGGCAAGGTAGGAGATAAAATAAGAGACATGTGGTCTAGTGTACTGCTGAAGAACCCAGGTTATTCAATGCTGAAAAGGGTACATCAGGTAATGGATGGGGAAAAGGTAGACTTACCAAGTGAAATTGAATTGATAAATTTAGGTAAATTTTCCTATGCCCCTCTAACATCTGTGAGTGTGGAGCGCTCTTTTTCTGCTTTCAAAATGATTTTAACAGACAAAAGACACAGCCTGACTGTGGAAAATTTGGAGAAGATTATTGTTATGTACTGTAAAGCAAACTACGAATGAAAGTACTGTAGGAATGTTCCTCACAAATAAATAAACACATACTCCATTCGCGTTTCCACAGTTATTGGATGCCTACAGTGCTGTAATTGTGTACAGTGATTTTAGTATTAAGGTTTTAGATCAGTACTGATAATGATATATCATATAATCCAAAACATTTTTTGACACATTACTTTTTATATTGTTTTTCATAAATGTCTTTTTTATTCTGTCTTAATTTTGCAGTTATTTCGGTTAAGAATAGGGATACCACGTTTGTTAAAGAAATAAAGTATCACGTTACAGTTTAAGTGTATATTGTAATATTTTAAAGTCTATTTCCTGCCTATCCACACATTTTGAAAACATATTTTAAGTGCCTAATTTCTCTTTTAAAAGCCTATTTACTTGTTTTAAAAGCCTATTTACTTGTTTAAAAAGCCTATTTTAGGCGCCTAAAACTAATTTTTTTAGAGCCTAAAATCCCAGGTCTAGTAATGAGCCAGAGAAGGGGAAGTAGGGCGTGGGGAGCAGCCAATCAGTGGAGACCACGTAAACTGGAAGTCGGTACCGAGGTGGGGAGCCGACGGATGCATATATCGCTCCGATGTTCCGTGGAAGGAGGACATTCTGTGAAAGACTTGACTAGTTCGGTTGCAAGTGTGTGTCGCTCCAATGTTCCGTGGAGTGGAGAACTATCTGTTTAAAACTTAACCAGTTTGGTTGTACGAGGGTATGGCTCCGTTGTTAGGACCATAAAGTCACAAAATCTACAAGTATATCATCAAATATCGACGGAGATGACGACGTCCAGGAGACTGTGGGAAGCACACAGCATCATCCAGTACGAGGGAAATGCTTTGGCAATTTCCAGTGGTAAGCGCGAATGACGCAGAAATACGCAATCTCTCATTTCTCTTTGTTTTATATTTCATATTTCAGTAACTTCATAGCTTGGAAATAAGAGTAAAATCAATAATTTATCAGACTCCGTTTTCACGTAATTTTCTATCGGTAATATTAAAATCGCAACGCTCCAATTTAAATTTTAAACTTATTATTATTATTATTAATTTTGCTATACTTGTTTTATATAATAAATTCAATTCTTTTACAATGCAATCTTTCCTTTCAGTAGGTAGCATTAGATATAGACCAATTCCTTCTCCTGATACACTTGTTTGTTGGGTTAATGATCAAATCATACCACGATCTGAGTGAATAGATTCTTGAAGGTGTTCTACCAGAGCTAGACGTTGTTAAATACAAATTTAGATTTCAGCATTGCGTTGAGGTCTTGGCGCCCATTAAAACAACATAGCTTAGGCAAAGGTAAACAGTTACATTTATCACCCAACAGTTAGGGGCAGCCAAACCGTTACACTTGTCGCTACCAACATGGGCCACTAACTAATTAACGTTACAACTACACACGACTATCTTAGTGCTGAAAAGCCTAACTCACAATATCCAGTGGTTTTCAAATGCCAAACACTCAATTTAGATGCAAAACTAACATTCTCCCCTCTGTTTAGTTGCAAAGAGCACATTCTCCATGTTGGCCAATCAGAAGACAGCTTCTGGTCACGTGACTTTCTACAGCTGCAAGTCATTATTATTATTATTGTCTGTTCAACTCGTAACCTCTACATTATAAATAAATAATATAAGTGTATTCCAACAATGCAATTGGTTTCATTTGTCTATATTTTTCACGAACTTGGCCAACTTGTCTATTGTTTTGTCTGAAGTAATTAATTTTGTTTAGTGCTAAAAGTAATATTCTCCAACTTGTTGAGACACAAAACTCACAACCTCCAATGTTTGGATACAAAAGTCACATTCTCCAAAATTAAAACCTATTTTTCAGATAAATTAATATAAATAATGAAACATAATTTATACAAGAAGGTGTAATTAAGTATAGCCTGAAACAAAAGTCTCTTAGAAATTCCAATAGTTACATACATTTAAGAAGTTTCTTAAGCTCCTGTAAAATTAGAAAAAGTGGAGAACGTGAGTTTTGCATCCAGACCCCTCAAATGCACTTGGATGACCAGTTTCGATCGTCAAGCGATCATCATCAGATCCATTACACTTAGGCTATAAAATGTATGACTGAAAATATGGGTGAAAATATTTACATTATGTACACTTATTTAGTTGCAGTATTTCAACAAAACATCACATAGAGTACTTTATTCGCCCTGCTACAACTAACAAAAATTGACGAGGTGATTTTAAGCTGATTGCGGGTGGGTAGGCAACCCATTTTACAGTTCCGTGTTGAATCGAAACAGCCCCTTAAAAAAAAAAACCTCTCGGCACGCCGGAAGGCGGAGGTAGATTTCACCGGGCAACTTCGAATTCACTAAATTTGCCGATTGTGGCACACCTACAAAAGTTCCACATATTTAGCAAACGAGAAGCCCCCATCTTTTTTAGAATCCGAAAACATGTTGCTCATCCTTGGCGTAAGGGTTGGACATATAAACAAATCTTCCAGACAATAGTGTTAGATACTATACAGTAGAGACAACTATCGACCATTTTAAACGGTTGGTTGGTTGGTTCCTTAGTTTAAGGGCTGCGACAACGCGGTCATGTAGACCCGTGTACTTTGGGTGTGTGTAGAATCTGTCTGAATCCGGCCGAAGTCGTCGGATTTTTTTAAGAGCGTTAAAAATCCCTCAGTATGCCTTCCTTCGGAGGGGAAGTAAAGCCGGCGGTTCCATGTCATAGATTTATGGCATGTTAAAAAGAACTTTCCACTAATTTCACCTGTGTGAAACTAAATTGTATAGGTTAAGAATGTAAACAACGCTCTTACGTTGCTACGTTCGTTGCCAATAGCCGACTGTGGTGGCGTCTAGTAGCTAAGTTCTGAACTAGGCCTAGTAGTCGTTGACGGTGGCGATTGGCGGCAAAAGTAGGAACTATTTGAAAAATTAAATTGAATTAAAAAAAAACAGATACACACACCAATAGAGTCATCACAAATAACACCGGTTATCAGACAGATTCTTCACACACCCAAAGTACACGGGGCTACATGACCGCGTTGTCGTAGCCCCTAAGCTTAGGAACCAACCAACCATTATCTTAACTAATACTGCAACTAAATAAGTGTACATATTGTAATTGAATACTCCACAGGAAGAACGAGGTAAGTCACATTCTGTAAATTTTTCAGGAGAGCGAATTTAAACTTTCAACACTAAAAATAAATAATTAAAACACCCCAATTGAGAATGAGCAATATAGTTTTTGTTTGCCAAATATATTTCTTATAAAGGAAGTACATGTAAAAAAAATAACAACTAAAGTTAAATTATGAAAAATAGAGAGGATGTGGGACGTTCTTTCCGTTTCCACTAAAATTAAAAACCTGTATCTCGGTGACATTCCGCTTTATTTGAAATTAATTTCAACTGATCTGTAGTGACGATGGCTGGCCACCAGTATGTGCCATAAACTCATTTTCTGAAAAAAAATGGACTTACCCCGTTTTTGCCGTGGGGTCTTCAAATATTTTCACCCATACTTTCAGACATAGTAAGGCACTTATGGAGTTTAGGTGGTACGGATATTGTTTCTCGAAATGTGATAATTTTTACATCAATTATGGATAAATTGAGGGTGCTGATCACGAATATATTATTAGTTTTGCACCCACATCTAACGCCCTTGAGGGACGAGGGTTCGATTCCGATCCGGGCCAGAGATCGCGAATTCGATTATTCCACTTAGTACTTGGGAGGGAATCGAACTCCGACATTCAAGGGCGCTACGAATGGCTTTTCGCATATCCGAAGTAAGAAACGTTTTCATACAATTTATATCGACTCAATGCCGTACAGATCCAGGTTATACGAAGCAAATTCGTGGTTAAGTGTAAGAGAGGGCCTAGAACCCTAACTTCGCCACAATAAAGGCACCAATAAATAAATAAATAATAAATAAATGTATGACTTAGTACCTGGGAGGGGAATCGAACTCTTGACCCTCAAGGGCACTACGGGTGACTTTCCGCATATCCGATGTAAGAAACGTTTTCATACAATTTATATCAACGCAATACCGTACCATTCCGGGTCATTCAGGCAAATTCGAATGTATGACTTGGTACCTGTGAGGGAAATCGAACCCTCGTCCCTCAAGGGCGTTAAGTGTAGGTGCAAAACTAATAGTATATTCATGATCAGCACCCTCGATTTACCCATAATAGATGTAAAATAATCACATTTCGAGAAAAAAATATCCGTACCACCTAAACTACATAGGCAGTGCCGATTTTATAGCGTAAGTGTAATGGATCTGATGATGATCGCTTGACGATCGAAACTGGTCATCCAAGTGTAAGTTATTTATTAATATCATGTGTTTTTTTTTTCAGGATTAAGGAATAACCCATCTCATTTGGGTACAATTGTGTTGACCGACTGAAAAGCACCAAACTTTTGTTAAAACTATAAACTTGTTTTCGTTTTCGTAGTCTCCCAAGATTGCAGGATCGAATCCTGGCGCAGTTCGTTGGCATTTGAGAGTGCGCATTTGCGATGGAGCCGTGTCTGTAGATTTACTGGGACGTTAAAAGATCCCCTTTGGGGCAAATTTCCGGCACCCCAGCGTCTCTGAAAGCCGCAGTAGTTAAAAGGGACTTAAAACCAATTAGGCCTATTGTTTTCGTAGTCATGGAGAGTGATTTAAAGCGCGTGGTTACGTTGGCGGAAGAAGAACCGCCAGATGTCGCTAATGTAGGCCGTGTTTAGTTCATTGACTTGCTAATAGAGGATAGCACTTGCTCCATCCTGTATGCCACACAGTATTGCCAACTAGCAACACTGCTCCACTCATCACAGAATAAAGGTTACACTGAGAAAACAAATTGGAACTTTTTAATATTCTCGGAAATTAAAATAGGCGAATTTTTATAATTTCGATACCGCTGAATCCAAATCTGCCTACGTAAATATTTATTCTGGAATTACATTTTAAAGTGGCGGCTTCGGTGGCGTAGTTGATAGCATGCTGAGCTTCTATGCCCAAGGTCGCGGGTTCAAATCTGACGAAAGTCGTCCGATATTTTAAGAGCGTTAAAAATCCTCAGTATGCCTTCCTTCGGAGGGGAAGCGGTCCCATGTCATACATTTATGGCATGAAAAAGAACCTTCCACTAACTACACTTGTGTGAAGCCAAAATTTGTAGGTTAGAATTGATAACGCTATATTTGTTCCAACGTTTGCCGTCAAGTGCTGACTGCGATGGAATCTAGTAGCTAAATCCGCAAGCTAGGTGTCGTGGACGGTAGCATTTGGTAGGAAAAGTAGGAACTACTTGAAATCATCGTCTGCAGTTCTTACTTGAATTAAAACAGATAACACACACCCAAAGTACACGGGGCTACATGACCGCGTTGTCGCAACACTCTCATCTGAAAGGCTTCGTAACTTTCCACTGCGTGCAAGTCTTGTACCGCAATGTAACTTATGTACTGAAATGTACATAATTCTGCCATAATAGAATTATAATGAGGCTTACATGCTAGCCAAAGCATTAAGGTCACTTAAATGTGTCTGATAACCTGTGTTATTGTGGTATCTGTAGTAGTGTGTGTGTATTTGTAATTGAGGAGAGGATTGGAAAGGAGGTTGTCACGCCTAAATTAGGAACTATCCCAGCATTTTCCTGGAGTAGAAGTGGGGAAACTACGGAAAACTACTTCCAGAATGGCTGCGATGGGAATCGAACCCATCTCTGCCCAGTATTGCCTCAAGAGGCTGAGTGTATCCCGTTCCATTATTCATATAATTTAATTTCTTGGCTGAGCCAAGAATCGAACCTAAAGATGATCACCTCGTGGTATAGTGGCTAGCATTCTTGGTCGTCGCCCCGGGGGTCCGGGTTCGATTCCCGGCTCTACCAAGAAATGTAATTACGGTTCGAGGGCTGGATCGGGGCACATTCAGTCTCGTGAGGCAAAACTGAGGTGTGTTCGATTCCCACCTCAGCCATTCATAGAAGTGGTTTTCTGTGATTTCCCACTTCTACTCCAAGCAAATGCCGGAATGGTTCCTATCTTAAGCCGCCTCCTTCCCAATCCTCACCTGGATCACAAAATACATATTATTGCATACACCACAATAACACAGGTTATCAGACAAAATCCACACACACAAATGAAGCAACAATATTGGTATCGCGGGTGATTATGAGCGGCAAATGTCACTGATATAAGATAAGGCTGTGAGTAAAATTGATTTGTTTTGATTCATTTCAGTGGCTTGGGACATAATATGGTCTGGTGTTGGGTTTATCTGTTAACCTGTGTTTTTGAGGTGACTGTGTAATTGTAATTGAATCGGCACATGCTAAAAGGACCTCAGTCACAAGAAATGGCAGACTGAGTTAAGCATGAAAATTGCATGATATGCTTGCCACGGTGGGTGAGTGGTTATCGTATCTGTCTATCAACCCCAAGCTTGCAGGTTCGCTCCTGGCCGTGTTAAGTGTTTTTTTTTTTGAAAGGCGAAAAAAATCTCGGTATACATGTCATACGTTGTTGGCATGTTAAAGAACCCTTTTAAATTCAGTAGGTTGTGTTCATAATGGCAAAATTAATCACGGGATTTTCTGCCAACACAAAAGTTCCTCCTTTCTCTACTTGACTTTCATAGCGTTCCAAGGAACGACTAAATTCGACATGCAAGCTGTCCTCTGGGTGTAAATAACAAAGCTTGCACTCGGCACCCGAGGCCATACGATATTATTTTTATTAATATTATTGCATGATATTCGATGTCCGGCTCCGTGGCTAAATGATTAGCGCTCTAGGCTTTGGCTCGTAGTGCCCCGGGTTCGATTTCTGGTCGAACCATCAGGGATTTTGATCTTCTGGGGTTAATTTCCGTGGCTCGGGGACTGGGTGTTTGTGCGTCTCCATCATCACTACATCCTCATTACGACGCGCGGGCGCCCACGGGCGATAACTAGAAACAACCTGCACTCGGCTTCTCCGGAGGCCACACGATCATCATCATCATCATATTGGATAGCCTCAACCATCTATGTTAAAAGGGATTGAGTCACACGCGTGGGTTACCTAATATTAGTTATAGTTAGTTATTGTTGTTTTAAGGTGCGGAACTACGAGGTCATCTGCCCCTACTAATATTAGTTACGGAAATTCTTAACGTACACTAAAGGTTCTCAATCCGTTACTTACTGTCGATCAAAGTATTATGTGCACTCGAGTTTGAAGGTTGTTTGTGAAGTAACCAACAGACCTACATAAACTCCAATACCATCATCATTTTCGACGTTCTATTTTACGGTAGTTCATGTAGGTTTGAATTTTTTAATTTATATTTTAATATTTTTTAACGTAGTTGGAACTCAAAAAGTGCTCGCTTTTAAGCGTGTTTCAACCATGCATCACATTTACGATTTATTATCTCAAAAAAACAAATCATCAGATCGAATCAAAATTTAAACACAATATACATTGGAATGTCGTATAACTGATTTATTAATTTCACAATTTTGTGTGTCCAAGAAACAAAGTTGTTATCATTGTTGTAAGGTAACCTTTTTCTCGGCTCGGGGTGGTTGGAAAATGTAGTTCTTGGTTGCGTTGTAATCCTTATACATCGAAAAGTTATGTTGTATGACTGTGAAATACGTAAATTAATTCAATTATTTTATATCGGTTTGTATTTGTACGGTGAAACAACACATGGTTTACCAGCTAGCCGCTCCGGGGAAAGCTGTACAGCGTTGCTGAGATGGAGCCCATCACTTCCGAGCGAGGGGCGCCATGATGCATGTGGGCACCATTTCGGCAACGCTGTACAACTTTCCCCGGAGCGGCTAGCTGGTGAACCATGTCTTTCTTCCCCCTACAAATACAAACTGATATAAAATAAGTGAATTAATTTACGTATTTCACAGTCATACAGCATAACTTTTCGATGTATAAGGATTACAACGCGACCAAGAACTACATTTTCCAACAACCCCGAACCGAGAAAAAGTTACCTTACAAAAATGATAACAACTTCTTTTCTTGGACACGCACAATTTTGAAATTAATAAACCAGTTATACAACATTCCAATGTGTATTGTGTTAAAATTTGGATTCGATCTGATGACGGTTTTTTTTGAGATAATAATTCTTAAATGTGACGTATGGTTGAAACACGCTTAAAAACGTGCACTTTTTGTGTTCTAACTGCGATAAAAAATATTAAAATATAAATGACAAATTTCAAACCTACATGAACTAACGTAAAATAGAACGATGAAAATGATGATGTTATTGGATTTTATTTAGGTGTATTGGTTACTTCACAAACACCCTTCATACTCGAGAGCACGTAATACTTTGGTCGACAGTAGACACAGTTTTTCTCGTTTTTCTCAAACTAGGTTGCTTGGACTGAGGCCCTTTTAGCATGTGCCGATTCAATTATTAGGTGAATCTATTGAAATACTGTAGTTGCTTCTAAGCTACCATCCCGAATTTGCTTGGAGGGAGTGTTGAAACACTGTCTGTCAGCATCGGGAATCGAACCAGCAATTTTCGGACCTACTGCTATGCCGACTGAAGACGAGGAGCTGTATTGATCTTGAGCGTGTTATAAATCTTCCAGCCGCTAGAACAGTCATTGGAAAACCATTTGTGGAGTGGAGCGGTCCATTGCCAGCTAGCGCTGTTTTAAAGTGGCATTGGCCCGCTTCCACCCAAATTGTTTAGAAGCCATGGCCGTGTTACCTTCTATGTAAAGATTGTTTTATGCAGCCCTTGCTTGAAGTAAAAATTATTTATAGCGTCCCGTATGTTACTAAGAGGACATTCTTTCAGTCATTCGTCTTACGTCAGTAGTTATGTTAAGATGTCGTGACACGTGACCGGGTATAACAAAACGAGAAATTAATAAGGCTCAAAACTTCGATGTTGTGACGCGGAGAGCGCTTGTGGTAAGACGCTAGCCTACCATTGACACTTTCAAAGTAAAGGCGTGTACAAATCTTCTTCGGGGGTACAATTTCGGCACCCTGGCGTCTCTAAAAGTCACAGTAGTAGAAAGTGACCTAAAACCAATAACATTATTATTATTAGACTTTAATTTATCCGTTTGTCGGTAACTCACTGCCTTTTGTTTGCTGATAATCGCCAGGTAGTAGCCGCTACCAGGGGCGTATATAGAGTTTCATTTCGGGGGGTGCCCAACCGAGGGTTAGGGGGCATGTTATAGCCCCAAAGAATAGGGGGTCCGGGGTTCTCCCCCGGGACACTTTTGTATAATTTTGTGCAAAATGATGATTTTTAAGGCTATCTGGCATCACTTTTTCTACCAATTTGTTGTGATGTTTTAAGTTTGGTTAATGTCAAACACAACTAAGACCATTTTATGATAGTATTTGTTAATACAATCATCTTGCTCACTTGATAGTATTTACATGGGAAGAATTAATGTTACTGTTTAGATTTACAACTTACACTATTATATAAAGTCAAGGTTTCTTGAAGGATTACCAAATCGGTTTATAACTTCATCGTCAGTGAGATGTAGGCCTATGTCTCTGTGAATAGATGACAATACTAGACCGTTGAGTCTGTTTTCAGAAGAAGAATTTCTTAAGTAGTATGTATTCAACCAACTCAAACTCCGTTCGGCAGTACCGGTAGCTACAGAGAGAGGCAAATTTGCCAAAAGTTTGATAATGGTGTAAAAGTTAGGGAAAACACTTTCATCAAACGCTTCAAGGGCACTTGTTGCTGTTCTTGGTTCGTTCATAAGAGCGAAGGTAATAAGAGGTTATGTTGTTACACATAAGATCAGAGCAAACTGATTGTCACACTGTTTACATCGCTCTACCTTCGCCTTGCTTTGCAACGTTGCCATACGTCACTTAGTAACAATAGTACATGATTATATTAGGGTTTAATGTTTTAATTCATAAACAAATAATATATACGCCCCTGGCCGCTACATTCAGCTAAATCCCACATATGAACGTTACTTTGTCACCGAAATATGTCGCTGCAGTTGGCACACTGACTTACCACAGAAAACTCCATCAATCATAAGACTGGAGGTTTACAAGAACTTCTGTTGCTTGTTACATGAAACGACTTTATCTATGAAATGATAGGAATTAAACAGAACGTAGCGCAGTTTTTGGTATACAATGTGTTCAGTAAGAAGTTTTCAATAAATGTCCAATAAACATCTTAGCTTCGTGAGGCACAGCTCAGAAAAGGTGGGTTCGATTCCACCTCAACCATCCTGTAAATGGTGTTCCATGGGTTCCCACTTTTTCTCCATGCAGATCCAGGAATGGTTTCTAACTTAAAGCTACGGCCGCCTGCTTCCCAATCCTCGCCTGAATTGCAAATACATCCATTACCACCATAGGTTATCAGACAAATTCTACATACACCCAAGTACACGGGGCTAAATAACCACTATGAAATGAAATTACAACATAACTCTGATAAGCATGGATCCTACAGCGCCTATACCAGGTATAGTTGGAACCCCTGGTATAGGCTGTACGTTTGCGGCTTCGGTGGCGTAGTTGGTAGCATACTGAGCTTCTATGCCCAAGATCACGGGTTCAAACCCGGCCGAAGTCTTCGGATTTTTTAAGAGCATTAGAAATCCCTCAGTATGCCTTCCTTCGGAGGGGAAGTAAAGCCGGCGGTCCCATGTCATAGATTTATGGCATGTAAAAGAACCTTCCACTAATTACACTTGTGTGAAGCTAAATTATAGGTTAGATTTGACTAACGCTCTTAGGTTCCAACGTTCGTCGCCAGGAGCCGACTGTGGTGGTATCTAGTAACCAAGTTAAGAAGTAGTTGTCGTTGACGGTGGCGTTTGGTAGCAAAAGTCGGAACTACTTGAAAATTGAATGTCTGCATTCCTTACTTGAATTAAAAACAGATAACACACACTAATACAGCCATCACCATTAACACCAGTTATCAGACAGATTCTACACACACCCAAAGTAGACGGGGCTACATGACCGCGTTGTTGCAGCCCCTAAACTGAGGAACCAACCAAACAACCAAGGCTAGCGTTTATATTCTGAGATTTGAAAGCTTAATTAGGGTCGTGTAATCTAACCTCCGGCTTTGTACGCCAGTACTCTCGCTACTGAGCTATAGTGGGACACTATTGTAGATGCTAGCTTAGTAGTCACAGCATCCCGACTGTAGTAACATTTTCAAGTCTTACTCAGCAGATAAAATTATTGTGATTTAATGTATCTGTCTGTTAGGTAGTCAGCCCGAAGGCTGGTTGGATCCTCAAAAAGTACCGCCGTTACGTTATGTGAGTAGATACCCACAAAAACCCAAGGCAGCACTATTTTGAGGCGTTCTAGACAAGAAGAGGAGTGAGGTAGTTTGCCATTGCTTTCCTCACAGAGTCAGAACAGTAGTCCTAACCCTATGAGTTGAACCTTTCACAGCATTCACAGGCACTGACTGTGCCCCGAATGCCATTACTAAGCCCCACCCATACCTCAGTAGCTTCCATATAATCACAGCCATGAGTGAGACTGAGACATCAGTGAAAAGCCACCTTTTACTCTAGCCTGTGCCAACTGACAAATGCAAATGTACTGTATTCATCAAGAGATGGCAAACAGGCCAATTTAATGTATAGTTGAAGAAAAAAAAAAGAAGAATATTTTTCTCAATCCATTGCCAATTGCTCATAGTTGTTGATGCGACGCGATGCGGTTTTAAGCGGAAGAGTTTGGATGACGCTCGCCAAAGAAGGCAGTGTGTGTGTTCTGGGAAGGAACACAAGTTAGTGGGTCACCACTCCTCAGCCTACTCACAGATCTATGCGTAGGATGATAACCTCGCATTCTCCATACACACTCAACTTATCAGGTGTTACATGTTTCTAAATCAAGGGATGTGGAATAAATAGTTTAAAAAAACGCCTTTTAACCGGGCAAAATTATTGATTTGAAACCCTATTGACAAGTTGCTAAACACCCTACTTAGGACTTAACTTAAATGTGTATCACAAAAACAGAAGATTCATTACTCAAATTCGGGGCAGAGGCAGGAAGTGAATAGGAAATGCTGGGTTGTTTGAAATTCGAAAATGCTTAGAACATGAAGATTGGCAAGTTTGAGAGAGCAGGAGTGACTTGGGACATGTTTGGTCATCAGCCCCGTATGTTGAATGTCTGTCTATGGAATAGCAAATGCTAAACGACCCAGTAGAACAGTCCTTTACAAGGAAAGTAATGAATAGATTTCGCACATGAGTGGGTAGAACTACGCTAAATCTGCAGAAATTGGGTTTTACAACAGATTCATTCTTATGTGAGCAGCAGATAATAATAATAATAATAATAATAATAATAATAATAATAATAATAATATAATATCGTATGGGCTCGGAATCCTGGTGCAAGCTTTGTTATTTGACGCCCAGAGGGCAGCTTGCATGCCGAATTTCGTTGTTCCTTGGAACGCTATGAAAGTCAAGGAGGTTAGATATCTAAGCTCCTTGACACTATAGCGCTTTCTAGTAGAGAATTGAGGAACTTTGTGTTGGCGGAAAATCCCGAGATTAATTTTTCCATTATGAACACGGCCTACTGAATTCAAATGGGTTCTTTAACATGACAACAACGTATGACATGCATGCCGTGATTTTTGTCGCCTTAAAAAAATAATCACTTACCACGGCCAGGAGCGAACCTGCAAGCTTCCCCGCTACTTTGGCTCTTCTGTACATTTTCGTTATCTTGATATATATTTTTATTTATATTCTTAACTGTGTATTAAAATATAGGTACGGTACTTGCGACACGAATAAAGAAAGAAAGTAATTTGATAACCTGACGTGTGGCCTCCTGGGAGGCCGAATGCAGGACTTTCTAGTTGACGCCCGTGAGCAACCTACGCGTCCTAATGAGGATGGACGTCACATACACCCAGTCCCAGGGGAATTAACTACAGGAAATTAAAAATCCCCGATAAACTGGTCGGGAATCAAATCCGGGACCCTTCAGGCCAAAGCTTAGCGCGCTAACCAATTCGCCATGGGAGATGAACTGTCTGGTGTGAACCGTTTCCACACTTCGTTCGAGCATCGCGGGAGCTTTAAGTGGTGTCATTAAGAGTGATCTATTATCGTATTAACTATGGATACTGTCGTGGGAGAGTAATGCTTCATCGTGGCTCACAATCCGACGTGAAAGGAATTCCTATTACAGCTGCCACTAATGCTGATGTATTTAACCAGGGGTGGTGCGTAATTAAGGGCCGAAAGGGCCCAACCAGGGGGCACATAATTTGTTTTAAAAAAATACTTAAAATATGTGTTTTCCATACTCGAATCTCTAAATTCAATACACATAACTCAACCCTAGCTTAAGTTCCTGACAGTCTCGTGCGGTGTATTGTCATAGCGAGGGCTGCTCTACAGAACCTTCCATGTAAACTACGAGTATAAGGAAGTGAAGAACCGGGTGATAAAACAGTGGACATAGCACCGTCTTGCACGCGAATTCCTCTGTTCTATGAAAGGATTTTCCATTCTCTTCAAGGGCCTGGAGAATTAGTCCATAACGTTGCGTTGGGGCGAAATAGAAGAAGGTCAAACCGGATTACGGGAGATGGGTCCACCCCACGCCCTTAAACAGAGACTGTACTTAAACATTGTTCATAGCTTGCTGAAGTTATGATTTTACACAAAAATATATTTATATATATTTAGTTGTCTGGAGTTGCAAGTGTGTTAGTGAGCTCTGTGAATGAAGTTAATTTCTACTGTAAATAGACTAAAATGTGTTTTTAACTTTTGTGGTACGGTACCTCGGTACGTAGTTATTTAATATGCTGATTGTGTGCGACATACGCATAATATGAATGAAGTGGAATTTTTATATACTGTAGACTATTCTTTTTCTTCTATACGGTACCTCTGAACACAAAGTTAGAAAAAAAAATAGGACCCCATCAACCAAGGTGATAGATAAATTTGCTTCATCCAAACACAGGAGCTGAGAAGATATTTACGAAGGACGTAGTATATTGTTTTACACTTTATTTTTTCTACCCAAATGAAGTACATTACACATCAGTTGTTATGTCCACCTTCTCAACATAATCTCCTTGTAGTTTTAAGCACTTTTGCCATCGATGTGTCAGTCTCTCCAGACAAGAACCAGCCGACTTCAAGGCTAGGCTTGTGACTGGTGATGAGACATGGCCCCATTACCATGAGCCACAAACGAAACAACAATGGATGCAATGGAAGTATAGGGGCAGTCCACCGCCAAAGAAATGTCAAACAGTTCCATCAGTTGGCAACCGAATGGCGACAGTGTTCTGGGACACAAAGGGCATCATCCTCATTGACTGGCTGGAATTGGGGGCCACGATTAACAGTGACAACCCTTAAGCGCTTACGTCGTGCCATTCAAACTAAGCGGCCAGGAAAATGGGCTAAAGGTGTGCTTCTGCAAGATGACAATGCCCGCCCGCACACTAGCCGAGAGACCACCGCTGCCATTGATCAAATGGGATTCACGGTGCTGCGACATCCACCTGTACGGGAACATGAAGAAACCTCTGGACACAGCTGTCAAGGCACGGGTACGCAGCACTCCGAAAGAATGGTTTCAGGAAAGTCTGGAGAGACTGACACATCGATGGCATAAGTGCATAAAGTTACAAGGAGATTATGTTGAGAAGGTGGACGTAACAACTGATGTGTAATGTACTTCATTTGGGTAGAAAAACATACGAAGCCATGTGAGTACAGTTTTTAAAGCATCAACTATTTATTAAAATTTTATTCAACTGTTGTGTAGAATGATGATAATGGCAATATTGGGAATGTGAAATAAAAAACAATGTTTAATATGAAACAACAACACTAATAATCATCTGGCCCACCCTAAAATTTTAATCAGGAGCCGACCCTGATTCAACATATCTCTATAGATCAAGAAACTTAACGACGAACTACTGGCTTTGCCACGGGGCTAATGACGTTGCGGGAGTTTAGAGATGGACCCATCCATAATGCATATAACGAGGCCAAGCCATTATTATCTTCCCACAATGAAGCCCACGAGACCATAAATAGAAGAGATTATCCTCCTACAAGTGCTCACTTGATGACAGATCTCCCCAAGCTGAATCTTAATTCGCCCAGATACTCGGGTCAAGTCTTGGCCATGGGGTTCAGGTTCCACATCCCGTGTCACGTAACACAGCAAACGTCCTTAACTTTCAAGCCATATTGTGAATAGTCCTTTCCGATTTCAAGTTTTTTTTATACATTCATGTCCATAGACTATTTATACGTAATATACAGTAGTTGTTATATTATGGCTATTTAGTTTTCCGTTTATTCACACGACACTATTATTTCGGCTCTCAGTCTACATCTTAAATTTGTGACACTATAAAATAAATTCTGAAATACAAACATAACAACACGAGGGAGAAAGCGGTTGTGTTCTGTCGCATGTAACAACATTAGGGAGAAATCGGTTGTGTTCTGTCGCATGTCACAACATGAGGGTGAGAGCGGTTGTGTTCTGTCGCATGTCACAACATGAGGGAGAAAGTGGTTGAGTTCTGTCGCATGTAACAACATGAGGGTGAGAGCGGTTGTGTTCTGTCGCAAATCACAACATGAGGGAGAAAGTGGTTGTGTTCTGTCGCATGTCACAACACGAGGGTGAGAGCGGTTGTGTTCTGTCGCATGTCACAACATGAGGGAGAAAGTGGTTGTGTTCTGTCGCATGTAACAACACGAGGGAGAATGTGGTTGTGTTCTGTCGCATGTAACATCATGAGGGAGAAAGCGGTTGTGTTCTGTCGCATGTCACAACATGAGGGTGAGAGCGGTTGTGTTCTGTCGCATGTCACAACATGAGGGAGAAAGTGGTTGTGTTCTGTCGCATGTAACAACATGAGGGTGAGAGCGGTTGTGTTCTGTCGCATGTTACAACATGAGGGTGAGAGCGGTTGTGTTCTGTCGCATGTTACAACATGAGGGAGAAAGCGGTTGTGTTCTGTCGCATGTTACAATACGAGGGAGAAAGCGGTTGTGTTCTGTCGCATGTTACAACATGAGGGAGAATGTGGTTGTGTTCTGTCGCATGTTACAACACGAGGGAGAAAGCGGTTGTGTTCTTTCGCATGTTACAACATGAGGGAGAATGTGGTTGTGTTCTGTCGCATGTTACAACATGAGGGTGAGAGCGGTTGTGTTCTGTCGCATGTTACAACATGAGGGTGAGAGTGGTTGTGGTCTGTCGCATGTTACAACACGAGGGAGAAAGCGGTTGTGTTCTGTCGCATGTTACAACATGAGGGAGAATGTGGTTGTGTTCTGTCGCATGTTACAACACGAGGGAGAAAGCGGTTGTGTTCTGTCGCATGTTACAACACGAGGGAGAAAGTGGTTGTGTTCTGTCGCATGTCACAACATGAGGGTGAGAGTGGTTGTGGTCTGTCGCATGTTACAACACGAGGGAGAAAGCGGTTGTGTTCTGTCGCATGTCACAACATGAGGGTGAGAGTGGTTGTGGTCTGTCGCATGTTACAACATGAGGGTGAGAGCGGTTGTGTTCTGTCGCATGTTACAACATGAGGGTGAGAGCGGTTGTGTTCTGTCGCATGTTACAACATGAGGGTGAGAGCGGTTGTGTTCTGTCGCATGTTACAACATGAGGGAGAATGTGGTTGTGGTCTGTCGCATGTTACAACATGAGGGTGAGAGCGGTTGTGTTCTGTCGCATGTTACAACTTGAGGGAGAAAGCGGTTGTGATTTGTCCCCTTGTAACAGCCTTTGAGCGTATGAGGCATAGAGAGGGCGTTGCCAACGGAACAGGGCGCCAGAATAAAGTCAGCTGATTTTTGTATAATATGGCGGCTGTCAGCATGAGCGGGAAGACTACACCGACATACGAAGGATTTTCTGCACCAAGATAATGTACTGTAGCCAATTGAGTTAATTTGCCTCGTTGCTACCAGGTGCCTTTGCTCTCCTATCCAGAAATATATGAATGATTGTTTATTCCATTTTCAATTTTTTTTCGCGTTTCGGACTATTTTTTGTCGAATGCAAGAAAAAGTGGTTTTGTCTATCTGTCTGTCTTACTGTGTATCTCTCTGTACACCTATTACTCGTGTTCGGGTGGTTGGGGCATCGTAAAATTATCCATTAGAGGCAATACACCAATCATTTATACCGAACTTAGCTTTTTCAAAATACATGCTAAATTGTGCGAAGTATAAATTTATCTCAAAGAACGACCAAAGCTTATTTTGATCCTCTCAATGTAAGGCACAAAGCTCGGGAGCCTATAAAGGGTCTCCAAAAACCTTATTTTAAGGCCCTCAAATTAGCAGTGTCTGTGATATTCCCAGAAAACTTACGCTGTGATAAACTGATGAAGGAATGACAAGCCCGTAACCATTGCAACAGTAGCTCAATTGATAACGTCTGGTTATTAGTACTGTGCCCGTTAGTCCGGAGACCAACGCTCACTTATGCGTGAACCTCGAAATCGGTTGAGCACGAGACTCGGAAAGCACTCGGGGCATACCCAACTGGGTAGAAAATGGTTCTAACCGAATTCGAGTTCCACGCTTGAATATAGAAAAGGCTGAACACAAAATTCTTAAAAACACTCCACTTTTATTTAAATAAAAATATCACACACAAAATGAAATAAAGCACTCCTGCGTAAATCAACAGGGTTGTAAAAAAATAGTATTTTACCCTGAAATTCCTACTCAAAAATTAAATGGTGAACCTTCACTCAAAAATAAAATGTCTTATTTACTAAATAAGTGTTCAAATCGTGTTCACAAAATCTCACCATTTACTATATTATTCACACGGGTCATTTCTTTGACACTCGCACTTCATTCCATTATTTACCACTTATTAAATCGTTGCACACAAATCATAATAATAAACCTGCTTGAAATCAGATATTGATGCAAGTTGACACTCAACAATAACCTTCAAATTGGTATTTTAGATATTTGACTTAATATTTGACCTCAAATCACACTCCCTTCATAGGGGCAGATG
This sequence comes from Meconema thalassinum, assembly GCA_946902985.2. Classification (NCBI taxonomy): domain Eukaryota; kingdom Metazoa; phylum Arthropoda; class Insecta; order Orthoptera; family Tettigoniidae; genus Meconema; species Meconema thalassinum. The sequence goes on along the minus strand of OX336398.1, from coordinate 175,256,880 downwards.
ACCTCGCTTTTCCTCCCCTTAAAACAACAATAACTACCTACTACGACACTCCCTTCATAACATGACTGTACTGGAAAAGTATACTCATTTTAGAAATACTCATTCACTGCCGGTATATTGAAATGACCACCTTCTGAGTAGCTCGATTTCATTATGTCGTGACATCATTTACTTCAAATAGACCATATTCCTTACTCATTCGAAGGCAAACTGATACTGATGCATCAAATGAAAACGAGAAAATATCACGACGACTACATTTCGAGTTATCTTGCATTCTTACTCATCAATTTGCACACCTATTCAACACAGCTCCATATTATCAAATAGCAACATCATTTTCATAATATCAATTTTTCAAGCTACTGTGCTTGAGCCCTAGTATTCACCATAAACGATGCCATGTCATACACATGCCCGTTCAACTGAGGCTTCATCTGCCTCCAAAGAATACAGAATTATTCTAACACCAATAATCATTGTCACAACTATCTTAAAAGAATATCAAAAACTCGTTACCGTATATGAATTTCTGGTTTACCACAGAATGAGAATTTAAACCTTTCTAGAATATGGAAAATCTTCAGTCGGTCATCTATTAGTCACATTTCTCACCACTGATTTAATATGAATAACTTCAAGCCATGATATTATTATTATATCTCAATATTTCATATCTCAGACAAGTGTTATAACAATTTTACTATGTGCCATGAGAGATTCCAACATCATTATCATTATTATTTCACTTGACCCCATTCGAAGGCAAACTAATACTGATGCATCAAATGAAGACGAGAAAATAGCACGACGACTACATTTTGAGTTATCTTACTCAAATTCAACTCAGGAATAGATCCAAAAATATATACACAAAATTAGATTGAATCACGAGGCGTATTCGAATGTCAAATAATATGCATGCGATGATTGTCCCAAAACCTCACTAAAGAAACAAGACTTGTAATTATCTGAAAAACATTCGACACTTGGGCAAGACTTGAAATGAAATTACTTGAATAAACACATGGTTAGCTCAGCTAGATAAATAGAACTAAACTTGGATACGGCTCAGCTATAATAAGTAGGACTAAGTTTGGATACGCATGACTACGCTAGACAGAACTACCCAAAACATTGTGACGGTCTTACTTTAGATTTTGTAGGATGTCGTGTAGGCCTTCAGCTCGGCTACGGTTGGTGTGGTCCGGTTCCTCCATTAGCTGGTTTGTGCACCCCATAGCACACAAGACTGCTTCGATCTCCGGTTGGAGTCGGCAACGGCTTCGAACAGCCCATCATGGATAGTCATGGTCCCCTTAATGGCCTGGAATCGACATCTTCTTCCTTCTCCTCTAACCCATCTCTGGTGTTTAGTGCATATTTATATCAACTTTCATAGCGTGGAAAGATCTAGAAAAACTGTTCTTCATATTGTCGCAATGTTCCGCACACATAATGGAAATGTCAATGTATTGGAGTTCTCGAAAGTTCTGCACGTGCTTGGTTAATGGTTATACAGGGTCTTCCACTCAAAGTGGGGCTGGCCGCGCGGCGCGTGGAGGGTCGGACGAGCACATGGCAGCTCGCTGAGCTTAGGGTCAAGAGAGCACACGTACAAATCACCTGTAAATAACGAGTACACAAAATAACACATAATCAAAGCAAGATAATTACTCACCTTGTCACAGAAGATGTTGAAAATGTCCACCTGCATCTACACATTTCTGGCATCGTCTAAGGAAATTTTCATTTACACGCTTCAGTTCATCTATCGGTATAGCCTCAATTTCTTTGGTTATATTCTGTTTGAGTTCATCTAGAGTGTGAGGGTTTGTTGCATAAACCTTATTTTTCAGTTTTCCCTATAAATAAAAATCGCCAACCGTAAGATCTGGGGATCTTGCGGGCCACAATGGTTTACTAATTACCCTGTTGTCGAAACATTCCTCAATTGAATCTAATGACTCGTTAGCCGTATGCGCAGTTATAGAGTCCTGCTGGATATATCCAGATTGGCATTCAGTGTCCGTCAATTGTTCAAAAAATGGTACGAGAATGTCATCCCTATATCTCTGTCCAGTGATTGTGGTTTCAAAAAATATGGGCCCTATTATCCTGTCTGCAGTTACTGCCGCCCACACTCCCATTTTCACATCATGTAGGGGTGTTTTTGATGTATGAAATTAACAGTTTTTTCTGAAGACAGTACCTGTTATTCTGACTTGAGACATGTCCACTTAAATGGAACCATGCTTCTTCAGAGAATATTATTAATTTCGGATCAAGTACCCCATCATCAACACCCGTTAAAACCCAGTTACAAAAAATTACCCTGCTCTATCACGTGAAAGCAACTCTTGAACAACAGTAATCCTGTATGGTTTCAATTTTAACATTTTTGTAGCCCACCACGCGGAGGTAATCGAAATTTGTGTTGTTGCGAAAGTTTTTTGAGCGATTTTGTAGGAGTGCGTTGTAATTGTTCCCCTACCTCGCCTAATTTCTCCTCAGTAAGCACTCGCCTTTTTACTCTTCGTTTTCCAACCAGAATCGAACCTGTACTTCTAAATTTGTTCACAAGTCTTCTTACAGTTTCTCTACCTGGAATGGTCGCACCTGGGAATTTTCTTATATACCGCCTTCTAACTTCTCGACAGGAAATGTCAGTTCATAAGTGTCGTACATAAAGATATTTCGTTCTAATATGTACGCAGGTTGAGGCATTATTGAACCAATAGGCTTTAACACTTCGCAATAACACGTTATACAATTTTGGAACACAATAACAATATAAACTATAACCACTAACACGCACACACGTTATAAACTTATAACACTTATAACTTTAAATAGGCTATAAACGAAATAACAAAGTCAGCTTTACTCGGTAAATACTGCATTGCAACTGTTCCAGCACCGCGAAGTCCCGCGCTGCTCCGAAGCATTAATTTCATCAATCCAACAGCACGTATTTCCTTATCTTAATTATGACATATGCTGTCACAGCAGCGCGCTACGATATGCTCGTCTGACCTTTATAGCTCCACGTTCTACCTGGAGCGCTGGGCCGGCCGCACTTTGAGTGAAATACCCTGTATAAATGGTATGCCACATAAGCTGCAATATCCACTGTGAGTTCGTCACGTAAAATATATTGCTGTTCACTGTTTGTTTCGTTTTCTGCACTAAGTTACTGGTTTCTAACGGGCGCACACTCTCAACAGAATGTTCTAGTGCTAATCGCGCCCTGCGACAATCACTGCGATATTCTTACGTGCAATCACGCTTTACTGTTTGTGAATTATTGTCTCAACTAGTAACTCACACTGCCCTAGTGCACTTTTCCTCAATACTTGAATAAATTCGAAAAGCCAAGTACACTTCCATTGGAAAAGACTAAGTGAGATAGTTTTCAATTATTCACACTCACCGGCACAAACTTATGTTTTCAGCACTATGTTACTGAGTATTGGCTGTCGGTGTGGCTTGCGTGGCCTTACAGGCGCACTGGTAATACGGCGATGCGAACTTAGCACTTCTCGTAGACTGCTAGCGACGTTAATGCTCACACACAGATCACGGTAGCAAAGAAAGCTGTCTCAACGATCGCTGCTATGACATATTTTATACTGGCCGGGGGCGTGGTTTACGGTCCGGATGAGGTAATGCTCCAAAGCTTTTTAAATTTATATCTCATGAACGCGTGCCGATATAAATGTAATACTCTTTGTAAATTCATCATAAAATCAGGCCTATTTTATAGCGTAGTCATCTTCTCTGTTGGGCAACGGGATAAGCTTTAGTCAGTTATTCTCGCAACTTCGATGGCTCGTCATTCGCTGCACACTCGCGCTCAGCAGCGGCAGCAGCGGATTGGTCCCCCACTCACACGGCGCTCGTTTGAAAATGCAGCGTGGCGCTTCTTTCAAACTCCTCAAGCGACATGACCGCTCCCGGTTACGGGTGCAATACCAAGAACCGGTTACTTCTGCTAGTTTTACAACAAATACAAAAAAGAAAATTCTATGAAAGATAATTTTTTCGTAAATCGCTAGTACCATAAAATAGGTTCCGTACTGTTACGGCTGTGAGTTCGTTTCATCGCTCGCCGCATGAGTCAAAACTGCCCCAGGGCTGGACTGCTCTCCCTCAGTGTATTGCATGCGCGTTACGCAACGGACTGCGAAGTGAAAGGGATGGTCCAGAATCTTCGTGACACCACCAGCGAAGGAAATGTCGAGAAGCCGTGTGTCCTGGACGATTCTAGAATTTATTGAGTCACCAGCCTGCTATATAAGCGGCTTCAACAGTGAGGGGACCGAGTTTTCTGTTGTTGTGTTTTACGAGCTAGTGCGAGCGATTATGTTTTGCGACAGAAGTGTGGTGACGAAGTGCTGTGCGAGTTACGAAATCCTGTGACATTGTTTCTCCCAGCTTGTGAACAGCGTACATCAAGTGCTCGTAAGTAACTGTATTTGTTGTACCTGAGGAAGAGGGGCAGGTAGCTTCTGCCAAGGCCACCGGACTCATTAGGACGGATTAACTTCTGTGGTCTGTTGCAAGTGAAAGGGGCCAAGAGCGCATAAGGAAGAGACTTGAGGAAACTGGAGAAGGCTCCTAATTGCTTGTATTTGCTGATTAGTGTAATTTTCTGGCCACAATAAAGTTAATTATTTCTTTAAGCAGTAATTTGTGTTGTGCTTTGTACCCCCACCGTAATCCAGTTAACAAAAGTGCCACTAGGGGGTGGCACGTAACAACTGGTGTCAGAAGCGGGATTACGAACTCAAGCACAACACCTGACGGTCCTGGTTTCAAAACCCGAGCAGGTCATTTTCTCTAATTTTCCCGTGAGTGCATGCCCTTTACAAGGCAAACAACTAAAATGGAGGCGCAATTGGCAGCATTGCTAGAAAAGTTAAATGGCATAGAAGATGGCCAGAAGAATTTAACCAAGGACCTAACTGCCAAAATGGAAGACGGCCAGAAGAAGATGGAGGATGGCCAGAAGAAGATGGAGGATGGCCAGAAGAAGATGGAGGATGGCCAGAAGAAGTTAGCAGAGGACCTGAAGGACAGCCAAAATAAGTTAGCGGAGGACCTGAAGAAGATGGAGGACGGCCAGAAGAAGATGGAGGACGGCCAGAAGAAATTAGCCGAGTACCTAACTGCCAAACTAGAAGACGGCCAGAAGAAGCTAGCGGAGGACCTGAAGAGGATAGAGGACGGCCAGAAGAAGATGGAAGACGGTCAGAATAAGTTGACACAGGACCTGAAGAAATTAGAACTGGGTCTGCGTGAGGAAGTCACGGCAGTGGAAAAGAAGTTCGACGCCTTACAAGTGGAAGTTGCCGAGCTGCGCCAACGCCCGCTGATGGGGGTGGAGGAGAAATTCAACGCCTTACAAGTGGAAGTTGCCGAGCTGTGCCAACGCCCGCTGATGGGGGTGGAGGAGAAATTCAACGCCTTACAAAAGGAAGTTGCCGAGCTGCGCCAACGCCCACTGACGGGGGGTGAAAGAGGAATTCAACGCTCTACGAGAGGAAGTTGCCGAGCTGCGCCAACGCCCGCCCACCGTTACACCGGGAATATCAGGAACGGGACATAGCAGAGTGACGCCCCCCAACCTTCGACGGAAAGGTCCCGTGGAGCACCTACTTACGTCAGTTCGAGGCAGCCTGTTCCATAAATAACTGGAACAACACAGAAAAGGCTACAGCTCTCATTGTAGCGCTGAGAGGCGACGCCCTTAACGTCCTTCAGGCCATCCCGACTGGATCCCGGGACTACGCTGCACTGATCGCCCATATGGAGTCTCGATATGGAGATAGCCATCTTCAGCAGGCCTACCAGATGCAGCTCCGGACCCGGGTACAGAAGAACGCGGAAACCCTGCAGGAGTTCGAGATGGACATCGCACGCCTCGTAAGGCTCGCCTACCCAACAGCGCCGGCCGACTTTCTGGAGCAGATAGCGACGCAGACTTTCACCGACGGGCTACGGGACTCGGACACTCAACAGGCGCTGCGACTCGCGCGCAATAAGACCCTGGCAGATGCGCTGAGCCACGCACTTGAGTTCGAGACGGCAAAGCAGGTATCTAGAATGCGCGCGCGGGTGCGTCAAGTGGACGTCGACGAACCAGTAAAAACCAACGAGACCAAGCCCCTGGCCGACGAGTTGATGGAGGCGCTAAGCCGTTTCTTCAAGAATCGCACTACCACCAACAAAAACGTAGCCGAAAGACATCCGGAGAGGCGGCCTGGAAGAGGACTACCGACCTGCTGGACCTGCCGTAAGAGAGGCCACCTGAGCAAGGACTGCGGTGATCGCCGCCGCCAAGGGTTTCCGTCGGGACAGTCAGTCGTAGAGAAACCGCGCGGCCCAGGAAAGCAAGTATCAGCCAGCCTAGGGGGGCAAAGGTTGGCTTGTGACAGTCGTCAAGCCCCGGCAGTCCAAGTTCGTGTGACGAAGTTACGGAGGGACAATAGCAGCCTGATGGTCGACGGAGTCGTCAACGGAGAGAGCTGGCCCCTGCTGATCGACACGGGAGCGTCGAGGACCATCGTCAATCCCACCGTGATCCCGAAGTGGAGAGTGCAACCCACACAAAGGAACCTCCAGCTAATAACCGCGACCGGAGAGACCGCACCAGTACATGGCGAAGCATCACTGGAGTTCGTCATTGGTCGACGGGCGATAAAGCATCCAGTGCTTGTGGCTGACGTATCAAATGAAGTGATCATCGGACTGGACTTCCTGGACCAGAACAACATCATCTTGGATCTGAGTACCAACACTCTGCACTTCGGAGGTGAGGAACTTGCTTTGCAACCTGCGCACGAATCCATCACCGCACGACGAGTAAGGCTGAGAGAAGACGTCATCGTTCCCGCCAGGACGGAAGTCAGCGCTGCCGTAATTGTCGACGGAACTGCTGAGGGAGTGGCGGCTGTCATCGAGCCAAAATATGAGGACATCCAGACAAAAGGGTTGCTAGTTGCCAAGACCCTCATCAACACGACGTCTCGGCCGTACGTCCGCCTGTCCAACCTGAACGACTACGACATTACGGTTCACCGGGACACCAACCTAGGAGTCTGCGAGCCCGTTACCTGGATTGCCCGCATCACCGACACGACGGACGGACACCTGCAGACGGACAACCGAAGAAGACGCACACTGCCAGAAGAACTACAGAAGCTGTACCAAGGATCCCAGGACCATTTAGACGAGGAACAATCACGCCAACTTCAGGACCTGCTACGCGAATTCCAGGATATCTTCGTGGGGAGCAAAGACTTCGGCAGGACAAGCTTGGTCCAGCACAGAATCGACGTTGGGGACAGCGCACCGATTAGGGCCCCATTCCGACGTGTCCCGCTCGCCAAGCAAGCCGAAGTCGACCGGATGGTAGAAGAGATGAAGGAGCAAGGGGTGATCGAGCCATCACATAGTCCTTGGAGTTCTCCGGTCGTGCTAGTGAAGAAGAAGGACGGTTCCACCAGGTTCTGCGTGGACTACAGGCGGGTGAACGACGTCACGAAGAAGGACAGCTACCCTCTACCCCGGATCGACGACACGCTGGACACCATATCAGGGTCAAGATGGTTCTCCACCTTGGATTTGAAGAGTGGCTACTGGCAGGTGGAGGTCCACCCTAAGGACCGCGAGAAAACGGCGTTCTCTGTGGGCAGCGGGCTCTGGCAGTTCACCGTGATGCCATTCGGTCTGTGCAACGCCCCTGCGACCTTCGAAAGGCTAATGGAGTCCATTCTGAGGGGACTACACTGGAAGACCTGCCTGGTCTACCTAGACGACGTCATCGTTCTGGGGAGAAGCTTCGAGGAGCACTACAGCAACCTGAAGGAGATCTTGTTGAAGCTACGGGCTGCCCAGCTGAAGTTGAGCCCCAAGAAGTGTCAGCTCTTCCAGAAGCGGGTCCAGTACCTTGGGCATATCGTCTCCGAGGAAGGGGTGCGCACCGACCCAGAGAAGACCGCAGCTGTGAGGGGGTGGCCAGTTCCGAAGGACAAGTCCCAACTACGAAGCTTCCTGGGACTCTGCACTTATTACCGTCGCTTCGTGAGGGGATTCGCCGACATCGCCAAACCTTTACATCGCCTGACTGAGAAGGACCAACTCTTCACGTGGACAGCAGAATGCCACAGTGCCTTCGAACAACTCAAGCAGGCTCTGTGCACCGCGCCTATTCTGGCCTACCCCAGACCTGGAACAAGGTTCATCGTCGATACCGATGCCAGCGACTTTGGCATAGGGGGAATCCTGTCGCAGGTAGTGGACGGCGAGGAGAGAGTAGTGGCGTACTTCAGCAAGGCCTTGTCAAAGCCAGAAAGGAACTACTGCGTCACCAGGAAGGAGCTGCTCGCCATCGTGAAGACCATTGAACACTTCCACAAGTACCTGTACGGGCAAGAATTTCTCATCAGGACCGACCATGCATCCCTGCGGTGGCTCCTGAACTTCAAGCAGCCCGAGGGTCAACTCGCGCGGTGGTTAGAGAGGCTTCAACAGTATAACTTTGAGATTCAGCACAGGAAAGGCCAACTGCATTCTAACGCCGACGCCCTGTCACGAAGACCGTGCCCCGAAGACTGCACCTTCTGTGCCCGAAGGGAGGAGAACACCGGGATACAGTGCCGAAGGACTACCGTGGAACTTCAAGGGAGCTGGAGCCGCGAATCTTTCACGCGGGCGCAAGCGGAAGATGATGACCTGGGACTGATAGCCGAATGGAAGAGGGCCTGTGTCCCCAGACCCGGGTGGAACATTGTGAGTGACTGCAGCCCAAAGTTTAAGTCCTACTGGGCACAGTGGGACTCGCTGATTGTAAGGGATGGCCTCATCTGCCGTACCTGGGAGAGCACCGACGGGAAGACATCTCGGGAACAAGTCGTCGTTCCAAAGGCTATGACGGAGGAAGTCCTGAAGGAAGTTCATGGAGGATCATCTGGTGGACACCTAGGGATAAAGAAGACCCTGGAGAAGCTGAGAGAGCGGTTCTACTGGATCGGATGCCGAACAGACGTGGAGCACCACTGCGCGAGGTGCCACGATTGCGCAGCCAGCAAGGGCCCAGGACGGAGACGACGGGGTCCACTGAAGACCTACAACGTGGGCGGCCCCATGGAGAGAGTGGCCATCGATGTTGCTGGGCCATTCCCGTTAAGCGAGGCAGGGAACCGCTACATATTAGTCGTCAGCGACTACTTTACCAAATGGCCGGAGGCGTATGCGCTCCCTAACCAAGAAGCCGCGACGATTGCAGAGACCCTGGTGAAGGAATTCGTCAGCCGGTACGGAGTACCCCTGGAGCTGCACTCCGACCAAGGGAGGAACTTCGAGTCGCAGGTGTTCCAGAACCTATGCCAGCTGCTGGGAATCCGGAAGACAAGGACAACGCCACTACACCCTCAGTCAAACGGGATGGTAGAGCGATTCAATCGCACCATCGAGAACCATCTTCGAATAGTCGTCAGCGAGCACCAGAGGGATTGGGACAAACATCTTCCACTATTTCTCCTGGCCTACCGCGCTTCCGTGCATGAAGCCACCGGGTGCACACCAGCCCGGGCCATGTTTGGGAGGGAGCTCCGTCTACCTGTTGATCTTGCCTTTGGCCGACCTGGGAATGATCCGATCCTGGTAAGCCAGTATTGTCAAGAACTGGTCGACCAACTGGAGGTCGTGCACGCGTTCGCGAGGAGGAAACTGCGGATTGAGACCGACCGAATGAAGACCCGATACGACCAGCAGACGGATGCCGGCGGATTCCACGAGGACGACCTGGTCTGGCTCTTCAACCCATTACGGAAGAAAGGCCTGTCACCCAAACTGCAGAAGTCCTGGGAGGGCCCGTACCGAGTCGTGAAACGGATCAACGATGTCGTCTACAGGATCCAGCGGAGCCCGAGGGCGAAGATGAAGATCGTGCATCGAGATCGCCTGGCAGCCTACGGAGGGACGCAGACGGACCAATGATTGATCGGGACGATCAGCCTTTTTAGGAAGGGGGTGGTGTTACGGCTGTGAGTTCGTTTCATCGCTCGCCGCATGAGTCAAAACTGCCCCAGGGCTGGACTGCTCTCCCTCAGTGTATTGCATGCGCGTTACGCAACGGACTGCGAAGTGAAAGGGATGGTCCAGAATCTTCGTGACACCACCAGCGATGGAAATGTCGAGAAGCCGTGTGTCCTGGACGATTCTAGAATTTATTGAGTCACCAGCCTGCTATATAAGCGGCTTCAACAGTGAGGGGACCGAGTTTTCTGTTGTTGTGTTTTACGAGCTAGTGCGAGCGATTATCTTGTGCGACAGAAGTGTGGTGACGAAGTGCTGTGCGAGTTACGAAATCCTGTGACATTGTTTCTCCCAGCTTGTGAACAGCGTACATCAAGTGCTCGTAAGTAACTGTATTTGTTGTACCTGAGGAAGAGGGGCAGGTAGCTGCTGCCAAGGCCACCGGACTCATTAGGACGGATTAACTTCTGTGGTCTGTTGCAAGTGAAAGGGGCCAAGAGCGCATAAGGAAGAGACTTGAGGAAACTGGAGAAGGCTCCTAATTGCTTGTATTTGCTGATTAGTGTAATTTTCTGGCCACAATAAAGTTAATTATTTCTTTAAGCAGTAATTGGTGTTGTGCTTTGTACCCCCACCGTAATCCAGTTAACAAAAGTGCCACTAGGGGGTGGCACGTAACAGTACTGATAATGCAGTACACTCCTCAGCTCTCTTGTTAACCTCCCAGGGGCTGACGATTATTCGGACGTGGGTTCACGACCTTTCTTATCGACCTCCTTGGGCCAACACATATTGTATTGAGTATCCGAGGCCTAGGGTGTCTTTAAATTATCCGCCTTACTTGGCCCTTGTCTCACCTTTCCTGATACCCTTGTTCTTCGAGGGGTCAGACCTCTTGTTTTCTTTTCATGTTAGCTCCTGCCTTCTTCTCAAGGCCCTACAGGAGGCAGAGTGTGTGTAGTGCTACACCCTCAAGGGCTTACGGCTGGTGAGTTCGGGAGTTGGTGACCCTGAGGGGTTCCTGAGCTGGTTTCGTTTTTCCCTTCTTCCACTGACTTTGGATCAGACTCTCTCCCTTTCCTATCTGCCTTTCATGGCTCTCCTTCCTTCCAATTCCCTCAATCCTCATTCTTCGAGGTGGACGGCATGTATTTTCCTCCTGTCCTTTATTTCCGTTATTCCTTTTTTACATTTCTTCCTCTAGTTTGTAAGTAAGGCTTTTGATAACATTGATCGGAGCAAGTTGTTTGACATTTTGGAAACGATTGTTCCTGGATAGTGAACCCTTCAGAATAGCAGTGTTTTATGCAAGAATCTTTGATCAAGGGGTCGCGTTCAGTTCATAGTGTGGTGTTTACGTCCGCCAAACTACGTGCTTTTCTGAGGCAAGGGTTATAGGATGAAAACTATAACTAAGAAAGAAAGGAGACAAACGTAAAATAATAACTAGATTTAATAACTAATTTGTGCATAAAAAAATAAAACAAACAATAATAAACAAAATCCTCCCTGAATTTTCCCCTGACAGGAATATTTATCACTTTGAGGAGTCAGACAGATCTCCCCTTTTCTAATAAAATGTGGATCCAAGTTCTACTATCTTGCATGTGAATTTATGTTCGCGTGGTGACTATCTACGGGAAATGAGTACTTGGATGATCATTCGTTCACAACGGGTTAACAGCCACGGTGCTCGCGAACAATCACCTCGTAAATCAACTTTTATGGCTATGGGCATAACATTAATAAAAATCCTTAAATCTAACTCTGACACATATTACAACTCTACTATTTACAGGCATCTCTCTGAGACCCTAATTAGTGTGGTGACACACTTATCCAAATGAGCTGCCACCATGGCCAGATACTCAACAACAAGGAAAAACAGCGCCGCACGTGACTCACGGGCCACTGACATGTACAATAAACAAAGAATAAACCAACAACAACAAACAACCTGAGTGGTTAAGATTACTTTATATTAACAAAACTGCATGTTAAGGAAACGCTTCGAAGGTAATCGTGTTTCGTAGGCAACTCCCATTTATTTAAACAATTTTACCATTGATCAGTTTCTCACATTTATATTTATTTTCAAGTAATTGGGAACCAGACGTGCACTCCACTTTAATGAGCTCTGCTTGCGAAACTCAGTCAGCCCTTGTGACAACAACTCACCCCTTTCCACAATACCAGTCATGTCCCCCATCCAGTGTATATAAATAGCCGACCCGCTGAACTGTTATCTCAAGGAATCAACAGCCGCTAACATCTCCTCCCACTCAACATATGGTCAGACAATAATCACATATCCATAATTGTCCTCGCAAGGATGCAATATGAATCTGGTACCAAGCTGACAGAAATCAGTCTCTGCTGAAGTTCCCGCTTGTAATACCACAACAATATACTCACAATACACACATCTGGGACTGACATAACGCCTTTCACATGGGTCTGCTGAGTTAGAGCTCGCAAACATTTAACACAATATTTAAAACCTACGATAGAGCTGAGTACTCTTCGTCACAAATTACATTGCTCCAAAGGCAATAATCACACTGAATCTGATCAATAATAATTTTCAATAACATTTAATTACCCTCCAATCTACTATATAATTAGATTAATTCAGTCCTACTTCTGAAACACGACATATCTCCGAGAGACGTTTTTAACCGCACTTCGTAACCTAGGCGAACACGGCCGTTCACATAGATACGTTAGTTAACACAACACAAAGAAAAGAACCTTCCATTAACTACCATTGTGCGAGCTGCGTCCAAACAAAAGTGTGTCAGATCAAAACAAAATATACTACATTAATCACACAAGCAAAGTATTTACAAAAATATGTCCCATAAACCATAAGTTAATTTAATAAATAATAAAATATTATTTGTACTCATCTCGTGTTGTAGTCACCCGTCAAAGAACATCAGACGCCATTCCCCAACTGGATGTTTCTTTATCTCATAGCAGCCATCTGGACGGACTGTTGAGACTTCCACACTTCTTCTGCATTCATCGATGTCATCCTTGAGCTGATACAAAAATTAAGTTAATATACACTTTATGTCTGACTATTAAATTCGCTTGTTCAGGTACTAAATTCCCTGTCACTGTTCGTTGGCGAATTATCGACGCTACTGTCCCTATAACTATAGTACTATGACTATCTGTCACTGAATTTAACACTTTTCAATGAATATCTTGTGTCCTCGACACAAATACAAGTCTATCTCTTCAGACGAACAGAATAATAATAATGTCTCCTAGACACACGGAATGAAAGTCATCTCTTGTGTCCTCAACACACAGAATAAAAGTCAATGTCTTGGCTCTTCGACACACTTATAAATGAACTGGCCCTTGGGTCCAGATGGAGGGGGATTTTATGTAAAAATTTATCGAAGTAATTGTGATACAGGAATGAAATAAATATCACAGAACTCGTAATATTGCACAGGTCAAGAATATGCCCATTAATCCTAGAATCGATCGTAGAGATTTTGTCTAGGCGATTTCCCGCATGAATACTAGCCACCGCGTACCCCAGCCGGAGTTGGCGCGCAAGTAGGCATTCTCTTCTCATTGGTTCTCCATTTTCTGTAATTTGGCGGTTTCTAGTAGATCTTGGCGTCTTGGGAGTGTCTATTTTCTTCATCAGCCATTCACGTTACTGCATCATATTTCTTCTAGGCGCGAATATCACAATGAACATACCAGAACCATGTCTCACCGCGCGTCGCTTCTAAAATTGAGGTAGCCACACCTGTCCCTGTGATACATAGCTAAGCTATTTCTTTTCATAGCTCAAGTACTTAGCCTTTTGTTAAACTGATGCAGGTATGTCCCTACTGTCTCCAACAAATGCTTGAAATTTCCTCATCACTGTCTGGCTACTTTCATGATGCTGGTTGAAATATTTATTAATTGAAGAAATAAAAAGTAGAATCATTTAACCAACATAGGGTAAAGGGTTCACAACTCTCCCACTCACAAAATTTCGAACTTAGGAATAAAGTCGACAATTTTACAATACTTCCGTAGGCCAATTTGTTTTATTTCCAGAATCACCCCTTTTTCTTACTTGGTCTAGGCGCTCCTGTCTTCAATGGCATTTACTCGTTTTCATATCCTGCTTGTCTCTTCCCCTTCCAATCTTGCGTGACGCTCGATGCCTGCGGCAACACCTTACTTGCCTCGTTAATGTTTGACAACAACAGCTCTACTTCCTCCTTCATCACGTGCCGTAGTCAATTGCTCCCCGTTGACTTTGTTGATAGTAGGACGTCCGTATATTCAAACAGCGTCATTATTTCGGCGCTACCATGGCTCACTTCGACGATATTTCTTTAGGTTGGCAGCGTTGTAAACTGACATTGTTCCTGTGCTCAATTCTTTCACTCTGTAAGCATTATTTCCAAGGTTTCTTACGATAGAATAGGGTCCTATGAATTTTTCGCAGAACTTACTAAATATTTTCTTTTCTGGGTCCGATATAGCAGGTCGTTTTACCAAAACGAGCTGGTTGACTTCAAGATCACCGTGGAACCTCTTATTTCTTACTCGCCGTAATCTGCGGTCTGCTTGTTTCCTCATGTATGCTCTCGTTCGTTCAATTCGCAGGTCTGGTGCTATCATGGGATCTTGTGGACAGTTAATGATGCTTTTCCACGTTCTTACTGGATACTCGTTCTTGTGTAGGACCATAGGGATTTGTCCTGTTGACTCGTGCCTGGTAGAATTCATGCATGTCTCTACGTCCTTAATTTAATCGACCCATTTGTGGTGTTCGTTCGGAATGAAGATCCTTAAATATGCAGTTACAGATTTAATTACTCTCTCGCTTGGATTAGCTTGGGCATGTCGGATACTGCTTAAAACATGTTTTATACCCATGTCTTCCATTCCTTTCTTGAATTCGGCGCTTGTGAAATAACTGCCGTGATCTGATAATATAAACTCTGGTTTTCCAAGGGTTGGAATAACTCTATTACGAATGCGACTGAGTACCTGCTTCGATGTTGTTTTCTGAATAGGGCATAGTACTACGAACTTAGAAAATACATCAATGCACACTAGCAAATGACGGCAACCTCTCCTTCCCTTCGGAATTGGACCAAGACAGTCCATCGCCAGTAGCTCACATGGTTTCTGAGGTAGCAATGGTCAGTAAATAATTATTTGGCTTTGTTCTCTGACACGGGTCACAAGTTGTAATGACGTCACATATAGTTGTTCTCATACGTGGCCATGTAAATGTCTCTCCTATTGTCGCTTCGCACTTGTCTAAGCCCACGTGACCGTAACTTTCGTGCGTATGCCATGTCAATCCTCGTTGTAACGATGCAGGTACTAATATGCGTAACTTGGTGTGGTCATTATCTACCCATTTGTGCAGCAAATTGTTGACATAAACATATCTTCCTTCTTTGGCTTTCGCTTCTCGAAATGCAGGTGTTCCTGTAGGTAGTTGCTTTTTGAAGTAATTAATTAATAGCATCATCCATGGTTCCGCTTCCTGTTCTCGCTGTATCTCACGTAACTCCTCCAAGAATTCCCGGTCCTTCGGTGTTAACTCCAAGTGTTGTACCATCGCTGTTTCTTCATTATCAGGCTCTGGGTTCCTGCTGAGTGCATCCGGTATCACGTTCATCTTCCCTGGACAATGTTCAATTTCAATGCTGAACTGCTGAATGTATATAGACCAACGTGTCACACGTTCGCTTGCCATTGACGTCTTAAACAAGAATGTTAGTGCCTTGTGGTCAGTTCTGACAACAATAGGGTAACCATAGATTATTCGTTTCCATTGTTGGAGCGCATGAAGGATGGCCAACAATTCTAGCTCGGTTACAGTATAGTTCCGCTCGTGCTTACGCAATTTTCGGCTGACAAATGCCAAATATGTTTTGTGCTGCAGGTTCGCTGGATCCTCTTGGTAGAGCATAGCACCTATCCCAATTAGTGAAGCATCCGCTTGGATTATGAATTTGAGCTTGAAATCTGGATAGCCTAATTTAATGCAGTTTTCCAATAGCTGTTTTGTTGCTTGGAATGCCTTCTCACATTCCGCGTTCCATGACCATTTGTTATTTTTCTTTAACATTTCTTGCATTGGAGCTACAGTCTCCGTATAACCTGGACAGTTTTCTTTAAAGAATCCCGTTACGCCTAAGAAAGCCCGAATGTGCTTGACTCTCGTTGGTGTAGGGAAATTCTTTATCGCTTCGATCTTAGCTGGATTTGGCATCACTCCCTCCTTGTCAATGACGTGACCCAAATATAAGATCTCGCTCTTGAAGAAATGCGATTTCTTCAGGTTTACTTTGAAATTCGAAGCATTTAAGTTGCCCAATACTTTATCTAAATTTTCCATGTGAGTTTCAATGTTGTCGGATGCCAACAGAATGTCGTCAATGTATCGCACCGTCATCTCCTTTACTTCCTCGGTTAGGTTCCGGTCCAGTGCTCGGATTAAAGCACAGCCCGCTGTTTTGACCCCAAAAGGCATTCTGACGAAACAATATGTCTGGTTATCGAATAAGAAGCCAGTTAGAAGCTGTGACTTCTCATCCAACTCAAGATGATGGAACGAGCTCGTCAGATCGACTGATGAATAAATGCTCTTGTTTTTAAAGCCTTTTAATACGTCTCTGATAATTGGCGCTCTGTCATACTCAGGAAAAATGAGTCTCATGTTGAGATTTCTGGCATCTAAACAAAGTCTAATAGATCCATTTGGTTTTGTGACTGCCAAAATTGCATTTAGATAAGGTGTAGGTGTCTTCCTTATCACTCCAGCTTCTAACATCTCATCTATAATGATTTTAACTTGACCACGATACTTTTCAGGAATTGGGTACAATCTGCTTTTGAAAGGTGACCAGTCCTCGACTTGCATAGAGTACTTGAAATTTAAAAATTTCCCAGGTACTGTATCAAATACGGTTTTGTGCTTCCTTAAAATCTCTTCCAACTGTTTTCTGTGTTCACCCCCAAGTTGAATGTCATTGAGCCGCTCCTGTAGTAACTCTTCAAATTGTGCCTCGCTGTTATCTCCTTCTGTTAATAAAGACCATATCTCCTGGGATTCTATCTCCTCATCTAGTTCCACAACAGCCCCTTCTATGATGTTATCTTCCGCCTTTCGTACCTCCTCTTCCGTCTCTTCTGATATTGCTTCCAATGCCCAAGAATTTACATCTCTTCCGGTAGTGATTTCATCCATATGCAATCCCACGTTTTTCAGCTGGTCATATTCTCTAAAACTGACTGTATTCTTGTGTAAATCTATCACTGCTTGATAGTCACAAATGAAATTTGCACCAAGAATTATATTGAAATTCATCTTTGCCATGATAATGAATGTTTGCCCAAAAGTATGTTCCAATATGTTCAGCTCTAAGTATGCCTGACGTTTACAAGTGATGGTGCGTTCAGGAATAACACCCCTCACTTTGAGCTGTGGTACCGGAATTACAGGAATATTCTGAGTCCGTCCCAACTCTCGAACCAAGGCCTCCGATACTAGACTGATCTGTGACCCTGTATCCAATAAACATCTTATATTAATTCCACCAATCCTTGCGTAAATAATGGGTAATTGCCTAATTTCATCGTTCCGTGGTTTCACCGTCTCCTCCAGGCAATCTTCTGGTAAAGCAATCCATTCTTGTATGTTCGCTACTATCCATCCATCTTCAACTTCCGACTGTTGTGTTTTGAGACTGTCTCCTTGACCCAAAATTAACATTTTTTTTTAGCTCCATTTCGACTCCCATCATCCTTCTGTCGCTCATGTCCTTGATATTCCTCTTGTCTCGGTAGACTTCCAGCTTCCTCAATATGTGTATCTGGGTTCTTTCTGTTCCCAATGGCCTTTTCCCATCTTCCTAGCTCTCCACCTTGATTAGCGTGTAACTCCTCTAAGTAATTTTGTGATTGAGCGTGCCTATCATCCCAGTCATCTCGATAGTTACGTTGATCTCCTGATTTTGATCTCTCCTTCCTTTCCATCGTTGATTGGCATTGTAATCACCGTATCTTCCATAAGGCCTGTCATTCCTTCGATTATCACGCCATTGTTGATATCCTCTCTGTTGGTATCTATTGTTGCCCTGGTATCTATTGTTGTAGTAATTTTCGTTACGCTGATATGGTCTGTTTTCCCCTTCTTCCTGGTTTCGCCTAGGTGTGGAGGTGCTCGTATTAGTACCCTGCGTTTTAGTATTTCCCTGTTTTGTCTTTACGACCTCTGTAGTGTTGACTAATTCCAGTTGTCTTCCTCCTCTAAAATGACTATGAGATGTGGTCTCATCTATTTGCCGTAATATCTGCTCTGCATGTAGGGCCGTACTGACGTTTGCTGCGACTAGCACTTGCTGTACATTAACTGGCATTTGCCTTGCTATTGTCATCACCAAATCTGATTCGTTTAATGGGTAATCCAGATCGCGAAATTTTAGCATTTGCATGTTAAAGAAATCTGAGTATTTTGTCTGCTGGGTAGTTTGGTATTTTCTAGAGTAAAGCTCCATTCTTAAACTCTGTTGTATGGCGGGAGACCAGTATTTGCGCAGAAACGCTAAGTTAAAGTCTGACATGGTTCCAAATGTATATTTGAAACTTAAAAACCAGGTGAGAACATTCCCTGATAAAAATCTCTCCATCATTCTCAATCTACGTGCTTCAGGTACCCCAGTGTCATTAAAGTGGTCTTCAATCTCTTTGATAAAGGCCTTAGGCGTTACCCCTGAATTTTCGGTGTATTTCTGCGGTTTGTAGTCATTTGAGCGAATTACTTGAATAAGTTGTGTGGGCTGATGACCGTCCTGTGGTGTTGAGCTTCTATCTACGTTCTTACGAAATCCTTCCGTGTTTGTTGTTAATGGGCTCTCTGCTTGATTCTGACTTCCTGCTATGCTGGGTTGGGGACTATGTGAGTCATCCTGCTTGTCTTTCAATGCTCCCGTTTTAAATATAGATGATTGTTCTAATGAGCGGAGTTCGGCTTTAATGATCCTGTCTGTCTGCTCTTTAAGTCTATTTTTTACCTCTTGCTCCAAAGCTTGAATACGCGTGTGGTTTTCGCCTACTGTTTTAATAATGGTGGATCTTTCCTCTCTAGAATCAATATTCATTTTCTTCCAATCTTTCCTGATCTGTTCTTTAATCGTGCTTATTTTTTCTTCAATTTGGCTCTTATTTTCATCCTGATTATTTTCTATCTGGCTTAGCCTTTCGTCTAATGTACTCTTAAATTGTTCTTGTTCCGTTTCTAGGCTTTTCCACTGTTCCGCTGATTTTATCTCTAGACGGTCCATATCTTTAATTATGCCTGATATGTTCTCATCTACTGCTGATATTTGTTGTTGAATGACCCTGCCACTTTTCTCCATCTCCTTAAATCGTTCTTCCAACTTATCTTGGGCTATTTTGACCTCGCTTGTATTCATTGTGCATGCTATTTCAATCTTCTCTAATTTAGCTAACACTGTTTCATCGAGAATGCTGAGTTTTTTATCAAAAATTTTCTCCATTTTTTCAATCTGCTCTAATTGTTTCTCATTATTTTTGCTTACATCAAGGGCCAGTAATATCATCTGTTGGTTTGTGTGCTCTTTCATTTCTGCGGTTAACGAAGCTAATTGGTTCGTGTTTTTATTATTTTGCGCCTCTAACTGTGAATTTATAGTGTCATTAATTTCACTCTTTAATAACCTAGCTTGTTCCGCCTGATATTCATTTTGTTCAATTCTACTGTTATTTAACTGTGTCCGCAATGATTCACTTTGTTCTAACAGTTTAGCATTTAGCGATTCACTTTGTTCTGACAGTTTAGTACTTAGCGATTCACTCTGCTCAGATAATTTGTTTATAGATTGACTCTGTTCTGATAATTTAGTGTTTATTTGTTCGGATAACTTCGTGTTCAGCGATTCACTCTGTTCTAACATGCTAGTGTTTATTTGTTCAGATAATTTTGTATTCAACGCTTCACTTTGCTCTGCTAATTTAGTATCCAACAATTCCTGAGTTCTCCTCGCCGCACTTTCAATGATCTCCTGGATCTGCGCCACCGTTGCCATGTTTTACAATATATATGAGACATATGGGAAATGGCCTACGCCAATGCCCTTTGACACGCACTTAAATCCAATGCACATTTAATTTCTTTATTCTACTCAGTTCATTTATTTTTACCTTTAACCCCATTAGTTGATTGCATCTCTGAGTAGTTCTAGTTTTACTCAATTTAATTTTAACCCCAAGCACATATTTAGTCATTAAACAGTTATCCTGATCTGATATTAACACTGACTCATTAACAAAGTATTAATTGTCATTTTAGGCTACAGCCTCCTAATATTTCCATGAGTTTGACTTTCTACACAAATCTAGTTTTAACTTTATCATTGGGCGCCCGGTATCACATCTTAATTTTACTTTAATTTAAAAGACAACAACGTGAACCGTATTTTACTTTGCAAACTCCTGATTTTAATTTATCTTTCACACATTTGGCGGTATCCACTTCGCCTCAACTACTTTTAATAAAATATCACTTCCCGGTGATTAAATACTGTCATATCTGCCTGCACTTGCGGCATGCCAGTTTTACTCAAATACGCCACTATTGACATGTGTAATCTCCCCGTTACACCACAGTGAATAGCCCCACCGTTGGCCGCCAGTTTTCACCTATGAACCCTTCAGAATAGCAGTGTTTTATGCAAGAATCTTTGATCAAGGGGTCGCGTTCAGTTCATAGTGTGGTGTTTACGTCCGCCAAACTACGTGCTTTTCTGAGGCAAGGGTTATAGGATGAAAACTATAACTAAGAAAGAAAGGAGACAAACGTAAAATAATAACTAGATTTAATAACTAATTTGTGCATAAAAAAATAAAACAAACAATAATAAACAAAATCCTCCCTGAATTTTCCCCTGACAGGAATATTTATCACTTTGAGGAGTCAGACAGATCTCCCCTTTTCTAATAAAATGTGGATCCAAGTTCCACTATCTTGCATGTGAATTTATGTTCGCGTGGTGACTATCTACGGGAAATGAGAACTTGGATGATCATTCGTTCACAACGGGTTAACAGCCACGGTGCTCGCGAACAATCACCTCGTAAATCAACTTTTATGGCTATGGGCATAACATTAATAAAAATCCTTAAATCTAACTCTGACACATATTACAACTCTACTATTTACAGGCATCTCTCTGAGACCCTAATTAGTGTGGTGACACACTTATCCAAATGAGCTGCCACCATGGCCAGATACTCAACAACAAGGAAAAACAGCGCCGCACGTGACTCACGGGCCACTGACATGTACAATAAACAAAGAATAAACCAACAACAACAAACAACCTGAGTGGTTAAGATTACTTTATATTAACAAAACTGCATGTTAAGGAAACGCTTCGAAGGTAATCGTGTTTCGTAGGCAACTCCCATTTATTTAAACAATTTTACCATTGATCAGTTTCTCACATTTATATTTATTTTCAAGTAATTGGGAACCAGACGTGCACTCCACTTTAATGAGCTCTGCTTGCGAAACTCAGTCAGCCCTTGTGACAACAACTCACCCCTTTCCACAATACCAGTCATGTCCCCCATCCAGTGTATATAAATAGCCGACCCGCTGAACTGTTATCTCAAGGAATCAACAGCCGCTAACATCTCCTCCCACTCAACATATGGTCAGACAATAATCACATATCCATAATTGTCCTCGCAAGGATGCAATATGAATCTGGTACCAAGCTGACAGAAATCAGTCTCTGCTGAAGTTCCCGCTTGTAATACCACAACAATATATTCACAATACACACATCTGGGACTGACATAACGCCTTTCACATGGGTCTGCTGAGTTAGAGCTCGCAAACATTTAACACAATATTTAAAACCTACGATAGAGCTGAGTACTCTTCGTCACAAATTACATTGCTCCAAAGGCAATAATCACACTGAATCTGATCAATAATAATTTTCAATAACATTTAATTACCCTCCAATCTACTATATAATTAGATTAATTCAGTCCTACTTCTGAAACACGACATATCTCCGAGAGACGTTTTTAACCGCACTTCGTAACCTAGGCGAACACGGCCGTTCACATAGATACGTTAGTTAACACAACACAAAGAAAAGAACCTTCCATTAACTACCATTGTGCGAGCTGCGTCCAAACAAAAGTGTGTCAGATCAAAACAAAATATACTACATTAATCACACAAGCAAAGTATTTACAAAAATATGTCCCATAAACCATAAGTTAATTTAATAAATAATAAAATATTATTTGTACTCATCTCGTGTTGTAGTCACCCGTCAAAGAACATCAGACGCCATTCCCCAACTGGATGTTTCTTTATCTCATAGCAGCCATCTGGACGGACTGTTGAGACTTCCACACTTCTTCTGCATTCATCGATGTCATCCTTGAGCTGATACAAAAATTAAGTTAATATACACTTTATGTCTGACTATTAAATTCGCTTGTTCAGGTACTAAATTCCCTGTCACTGTTCGTTGGCGAATTATCGACGCTACTGTCCCTATAACTATAGTACTATGACTATCTGTCACTGAATTTAACACTTTTCAATGAATATCTTGTGTCCTCGACACAAATACAAGTCTATCTCTTCAGACGAACAGAATAATAATAATGTCTCCTAGACACACGGAATGA
This sequence comes from Meconema thalassinum, assembly GCA_946902985.2. Classification (NCBI taxonomy): domain Eukaryota; kingdom Metazoa; phylum Arthropoda; class Insecta; order Orthoptera; family Tettigoniidae; genus Meconema; species Meconema thalassinum. The sequence goes on along the minus strand of OX336398.1, from coordinate 175,234,110 downwards.
AAGTCATCTCTTGTGTCCTCAACACACAGAATAAAAGTCAATGTCTTGGCTCTTCGACACACTTATAAATGAACTGGCCCTTGGGTCTAGATGGAGGGGGATTTTATGTAAAAATTTATCGAAGTAATTGTGATACAGGAATGAAATAAATATCACAGAACTCGTAATATTGCACAGGTCAAGAATATGCCCATTAATCCTAGAATCGATCGTAGAGATTTTGTCTAGGCGATTTCCCGCGTGAATACTAGCCACCGCGTACCCCAGCCGGAGTTGGCGCGCAAGTAGGCATTCTCTTCTCATTGGTTCTCCATTTTCTGTAATTTGGCGGTTTCTAGTAGATCTTGGCGTCTTGGGAGTGTCTATTTTCTTCATCAGCCATTCACGTTACTGCATCATATTTCTTCTAGGCGCGAATATCACAATGAACATACCAGAACCATGTCTCACCGCGCGTCGCTTCTAAAATTGAGGTAGCCACACCTGTCCCTGTGATACATAGCTAAGCTATTTCTTTTCATAGCTCAAGTACTTAGCCTTTTGTTAAACTGATGCAGGTATGTCCCTACTGTCTCCAACAAATGCTTGAAATTTCCTCATCACTGTCTGGCTACTTTCATGATGCTGGTTGAAATATTTATTAATTGAAGAAATAAAAAGTAGAATCATTTAACCAACATAGGGTAAAGGGTTCAATAGGAGGGCATTTATTCGAGCCGAAAGACATGGGAGAGAAGCTGGTATTCAGAAAGGTGTACGGCAAGGCTGTAACTTATCACGCATACTTTTTAATCTATACATTGAACAAGCAATGAAGGAAAATAGAGAAAGATTTAAAGTAGGAGTAATGATTTAAGGAGAAATAATTTCAACCTTGAGATTTGCTGATGACATCGTCATCTTAGCCGACACACCAGAGGATTTGAATGAGTTTTTAAATGGTGTGGATTCTGTCTTGAGGAAAGAATTCATGATCTGATAATAAATGTCAAACAAAAATATTGGAATGCAGCCGAAAGAAATCAGAAACCTCTATGGACATCAAATTGCCAGGTGAAAAGCTAAGGGAAGTAGGAGACTTCTGTTACTTAGGAAACAAAATAACCAGTGATGGACGAAGCAAAGAGGATCTAATGAGTAGGTTGGCTCAGGCAAGGAAAGCATTTCTACAGAAAAGAAATCTGTTAAATCTGTTGACATCAAATTTAGATTTAGGTATTAGAAAGTAATTTTTGAAATCCTTTGTCTGGAGCGTGGCGCTCTATGGAAGTAAAAATTTGGAGTATTAGCGCAGCAGAAAAGAGGAGAATTGAAGCGTTTGAAATGTGGTGTTACAGGAGAATGATGAAGATCAGACGGGTAGAGTAACACACGAAGACGTAATAAGACGAGTGGGCGAGGAGAGATGTTTCTGGCGACTGCTAATGAAGAGAAGAGATAGGTTGGTAGGACACTTACTAAGACACCCAGGAATAGCTAACTTATTTATGGTAGGGTCGAGGACAAGAACTGTAGGGGTAGACCAAGGTTGAAATAAATGTTAAACAGATTGCCTCGGATGTAGGGTGTGGTAGCTATGTAGATATGAAACGATTAGCTCGGTACAGGGAGGCATGGAGACTGCATGAAATCAGTCAAAAGACTGAAGACTCTAAAAACAACAGTTAGTTAGTGACAGTAGTTGTAGCAGTAGTTTCACCCTCACCCAACCCAGTAGCGACCGATAATGTCGATGTTAGTCTCATTAATACAACAATTATCATCTCTTGTCGGACACCACGCCCCAGCTGTTACGTAGCTCCTTTACGACCCGTGTCCAGGTTGTAATATTAACCAAATATGTCGGTGGCACCAACTTTCTAGACTCGTTACTAAGCTGCTGCAATACAACTACAGAGGACTCACATTTTAGAAGGCTTCGTAATCCAATAAACGCAGCGTTTTTCAGTCGGTAGATGGGATCTACTCACACTAGTTAACATGGATTAATTATATAATTCCTAAAAATACTACGCCAATCAATACAAGTTAAGAAGCAATTACCGGCATTCAAATTGTTGAACATCTATTAAATTGTTCAATTGTTGTAGCCTACATGTTTCGGCTTGACAATGAAGCTTTCTTCAGCTAAAAGTTCAATTAAGAATCGATATATAGGTATATATATAGGGTGTCTTATGTACCTTTGGAGAATGATAGGTCGTGTAGGGGACGGGTATAGAAGTAATTTGAGACAGGGAACTTGGGTTCGGAGCGGTCTCCTTATCCCATAAAATAAGGGTTGATTCAGGCCCTCCACCTTGTAAGTTAGGCAACCAACCCAAGCCTCTATTACCTTTCTCAATCCTTTAACTCTTGGCAAAATTCATTTCACCATGTGAAAGCCCGGAATCGACCCCAGGACAACCGGCCTTTCGCGTCGCAACGCTATCCTTTACGCCAGCGCCACCAAGTGAAATGAAGCTTGCCAAGACTTAAAGGATTAAGAAAGGTAATAGAGGCTTGGGTCGGTTGCCTAACTTACAGGGTGGAGGGCCTGAATCAACCCTTATTTCAGGAGTTAAGGAGGCCGCTCCGACCCCAAGTTCCGTATCTCAAATTACGTCTATTCCCTTCCCCTACACGACCTATCATTCTCCAAAGGTACATAAAAGACACCCTGTATAAATACGCTAAGGTGTATGTTTCACAAAACTCAAGCTCCTGAACCAGAGGGAGTTAGTTATTGTTGGTTTAAGGGGCGGAACTACGAGGTCATCTGCCCCTACAAAAACAGAGGGAGCCACAAGGTGTGGTTTGTACCAAAATCTTCTAAATAGTCTCAATAGTATGGGAAGGTGGGCCACAGTGAGACAAGCTCATTAAATCCTTTTTTTTTTGAAAGAGGGACATTTTTTAACATTTCTTAGAGGTTGGCTCTCCTGGTAGCAGACATTTTGATCCTGTTTACTCTTTGAAAGAAGTATGTTATGTAGGAGATAAACAACATCTTCGTTTTTGAGGTAAGAAAAGTAAAATTTTCTTCCTTTGTTTTTTTATAGTTATGTGTATCATTGTACATTAATGAATATAATATGGTCGAAAAACATACATATTACTAAATAATTATTGGAATTGTCAGCTTGTTCAGTGTTGTAGGTGAGATAGTAGACATAATTGTTTTTACATGTCGCAAGTGGGCCACAGTGAGACACAGTAGGGTGGGCTACAGTGAGACAGTGAGAAAGATATACGGAGTTACCCCAAAGCTGAGGAGAGGGCAGAGTCAACTTCTAGGAGAGAAAAGGGGAGATCTTTCATTCCAACTCACACCCCAGAAAGAAATAAAAACTTGATTTTAAGACCACAAATAAAAATTAAAAAATCTAAAGAACTGCAAGAAGAATTTGTTCAGCCAAAGGCAGCCCTAGCTACAGACATTTCCATGGATGATGATGTTGATGATTCTTCTAATTCAGACAGCTCATCAGATAATGAAGAAATCGAGCTCCTAACATTTCATCAACTTGCTCGCAAACCTAAGGAAGGTGACTTCATTCTGGTTGAGTTTTCAGGGAAACACTCAAGATTTTGCATCGGGGAAGTGAAATGAGATTTAGATGATGAAAATTATTAAGTAAAATTCTTAAGAAAAAGAGAAAAAATGATAGGCAGTTCTTTTTTTACCCATAGGGTGCAGATATTGCTTCAGTCCCCGCGAAAGGCAACAGATCACTGTGGCCGGTTTCCTGTGCATATGGCAAAACAAATAGACAAAAGTCATATCTCAAATTTTCTGTAAATTTTGGAAATCTGAATGTGCTGTAGTGTTTTCTGGCATTAATTATTTGTTTTAGTGTTTATCTATGTATTTAACCAGTCAAAATAAATTATTTTCATTGTGTCTCAGTGTGGAGCATCATCTGTCTCAGTGTGGCCCACGGGTGAGCTACAGTGAGACGGCTGCAACATGTTCACAATTTATTATTTTTACAGAAACGTGTGGATGTTTTGGAAATTCTAAGGGTATGAAATTGATGAGCAACAATCAACTTATATTTCAGTATATAAAGACATTCTCATATATCAAAAAATAAGACAGTATACTAAAATATATTTTTTCTGTCTCACTGTGGCCCACATTCCCCTACAGGAAAGATCTTGCATTTCTTGAAAAGTCAACGGAAATATGGTGCTTTTAAACAAATAAACAAGACGATAGTCACTGGCAGAACTGTGTCGCGTACAGTTGCATAGCTCTAGAACCGGTCGGGTAGTCTGATCACATGGGGCGCACACAACCCATTGTGGAACCAGCAGCAGTGATGAATATTGCTCTCTGGTTTCATAAGAATCGACAATTTGTTTAAAAAAATTACAGTCAGTCTGAAAGACTAGACGTTATATCATTTCAAATGACGCGTGCTACAAATGCTACACATCTTAGAAAGGCTCAGGAGGGCTCTTTCAACAGACTCAATTACCCATTAACTTAGGCTTCCCGCGCGGGCACCTCTTTAAGGGTCACCCTGTATTTGAGTCTGATATCTTTTACAACTCTTTATGGGCCACCCATTATTTGAATCTGATATCTTGCAAACCTCTTTAAGGGTCACTCTGTATTTGAATTGAATGTAACATACTGTACACCTCGTTAAGTGTCACCCTGTATTTTGCTCTGACATCCTGCACACCTCTTTAGGAGGCTCCCTGTATTCTTATCTGGCATCTTGTATATCTCTTTAGAAGTCACCCTGTATTCTTGTGTGACATCTTGTACACCTCTTTAGGAGTCACCCTGTATTCTTGTCTGACATGTTGTGCACCTCTTTAGGAGTCATCCTGTATTCTTCACTGCCATCTTGTACACCTCTTTAAGAGTCACCTTGTTTTCTTATCTGGCATCTTGTATATCTCTTTAGGAGTAACCCTGTATTCTTATCTGGCGTCTTGTATATCTCTTTAGAAGTCACCCTGTATTCTTGTCTGACATCTTGTGCACCTCTTTAGGAGTCATCCTGTATTCTTGTCTGACATCTTGTGCACCTCTTTAGGAGACACCCTGTATTCTTGTCTGACATCTTGTGCACCTCTTTAGGAGACACCCTGTATTCTTCTCTGCCAACTTGTACACCTCTTTAAGAGTCACCTTGTATTCTTATCTGGCGTCTTGTATATCCTTTACCCATTAACTTAGGCTTCCTGCGCGGCTGCATGACTTCACAGTCTGCGTCTCCGTAACGCAACCGTTAGACCCAAAGCATAACGACGAAGTCGACAAGATCATTTGAAATGATAAAAGTACGTTTAAACATATAAACATATTTATGCAAGCCCGCATAACAGTAAAGCCAGGCGGGTGGTTTATACACATGCGAGAGTTCTCGCACGGGTCCGCTAGTATTAATTAAGATATCGTTAAGTCAAATGTATCGCCTTCTGCTATGCTATAACGCCTTCCCATTCAGCGCGAGTTGCATGCTACGCAACGAACATCCCCTAGACGATCTCCCCGACAGTAGCGCTGCTAGGTTGAGCCGGTTGTGAGCCTGTCCAAGAGCGGAATTCCGCTTATACTGTTTTCTGGCAAAATAAACGCAACCTTGCACCATTTCCATTTGTTGCTTTAATTGTGGACACCAGTGTAAGTGTTGGTGCTGATGCGTTGATATTTTGTATTACTTACAGTAGTTACAGCATTTTCACTACGACCCCATAATTTTGTCATATCTATGGAATATACAGACAGGTATGTTTATTTAATTTAAATATCAATCTTACGTGATGCCCACGTAATCTCTGGAGGATCAACCTACTAGTGCTGCGTGGAGAATTTTAGTACTCCTGCATGTTCGCTGTTTGGAGTGAAGTGGGGAGGCGTTAGAGCATAGCAGACGGCGCCCGGCGGTGGTCAAATCTATAAATTACTGATTTCAAAGAACAATAATTTACTATGACTATACCTCAGAAATAATTATTTAAAAAAATGGACATCCTTTCAAAGAATGATTGAAAATATTTAGCCTATATATTTGACAATTTTTGTTTGTATAATTATGAGTAGCTTATTAAAATGAAGTTCTAAAATGCATAAATCTAATGTTGCAGTGATAAACAAAAAGCTCAAAAACACGTCGCTAATGTTTTGTGGTAATTTTGAATGGATTAATTATACAGTGTTCGAAAGGGGAAGGGCAGATCCTGTCGCTATACATATTCTTGGCTTTTTTTGTTTGTTTTTGTTTTGAAATGTGATTCGATTTTGTTCTGTTCTTGAATTTGTGATTTTATTTATGTTCTTTCTTTCTTCCTTTCTTTCTTTCTTTCTTTCTTTCTTTCTTTCTTTCTTTCTTTCTTTATTTTGGCACTTACCTTTAGATTTTAAAATCCACAAACTGTAGAATAACAGTTGCGAGAGGCAAAATAATGCTCTCCTGAAAATAAACATCACCTCCTCTGTCGTGGCAACATTGTTTTAAAATCAGCAGTTGAATAGCACAAAAATAAAGTAACATTTCAAGTGAGGCAGACACTTGATTCCATCATGAAACCAAAAAGAAATCAGTTTCACATTCGAAGAGACAAAAGCCAAACGAAAGCAATTGACAATCGACAGGACAAAAACGTATTCAAGGCCACCTAAAAGGAGAGAGAGTGAGCAAAGTCGTGTTCGGCACGTGAGGTGCGTTCATAAACAAACGCACATCCAGTTCGCACAAACCACATGGGACAACTAATGCGACTTTCTCTGCATATACACGACTGTTTTGTGCTACAAACCTCGCACTCACATTCCATATGGCGTAATCTTCAATATCATTGGACGTTCGATCCTGAATACCACAAGTGAACGCTTGCAAAATACTAAATACTATAATCTTCTTTATACCGCCTGCGAAAGATTTACGAGTACACACACACACACACACACACACACACACACACACACAGAGAGAGAAAACAAAGGAGGAGAAACGTCACATAGATAGTCACGTTCCAATGAAATTGGCCTACGCTGTAAACAAGAAATGGCAGTGTAGGTAGAAGATACCTTGAACAATACTAAAAGGTTAACGATAAGCATAGCAATGGGTGTCTTATTCAATCGTGAAGACTGTTTTGTCAGATGTTGTTGTTGGAGTAAAATGAGATGTTGTTGTTGTTGATTGAATTAGGAGCTTTGCGACATCCTGGTCATGTAGCTCCGTGTACTTAGGTGTGTGTGGAATTTGTCTGATAACCTGTTTTATTGTGACGGGCTGTATAAGGGTGTGTGTGTTTGTAATTCAGATGATGATTGGGAAAGAGATGGCCGTGGCATTAAGTTAGGAACCATCCCGGCATTTGTCTTGGAGTAGAAGTGGGAAACCACGGAATACTACTTCTAGGATGGTTGAAGTAGGAATCGAACCCGCCTCTTCTCAGTTTTGCCTCACGAGGTTGAGTGTACCCCATTCCAGCCCTCAGACCAGAATTAAATTTCTTGGCAGAGCCGGGAATCGAACCCGGGCCTCCGCGGTGACCAGTCAAGAATGCTAACCACTACGCAACGAGGCGGTTGGAGTAAGTTAGTAATTGGAGTTTTAAGGGGTGGCTGGAGTAAAATGAAGCCAACTGCTTAGTTAATTTAAAAAAAACACGTATTATTCCCGGTCGAACGGGGTCGGGTCTTGGAACACAACAGTCTTGCTACCGGCCTACCGGGTCACTACGTTACTATTTTATTTAATCGTATCAGAAAATATATAACAATGTGATATTTACAAATATATAGCAATACACCAATAATTGGTACTATAAGTACAACATTTCTTTTGGCTAAACCTTCAAAAATGAAATTTATATGTAAGGTGACCAGTATCTTGCCAATTCACATGCTTCTTTGGTGGCATCTAATCGATTCTGAGGAGAGCATGTTGTCGGGCATAAATTGCAGCTGAGGAGGTGATCCATGGTTTGCTCTTCACCACATTCGCATAGTGTGGAGTTGCATGCAAAACCCCACTTTTTCATGTTATTTTTGTATCTGCCAACACCGGACCGCAACCTGTTTAGTGCCATCGATGTCGACCAATTTTCCTCATGACCTGGAGACAAGCTTTCAGATGGTACCATCCATCCTACTATACTGCAGTTCGATCTGGAACGCCATGAATTTATTCTGAATTTTAAAGGTGGTTCAGTTAGGCTTGCTGTACAAAGAAGAAAACGTTTTCTTGATTTGACCCTCGAAGTTGCCGGAAGATATCCATGCAAATTGTGGGTCCTGTGGTTTAATGCCTTAGATTTTTCTAGTCTGACTGTAGACTCACGACGGATATCCGGAGGTGAAATACCTGCTAAACAGTAAACTTTTTCAAGTTGTGTAGATCTCAAACAATCTGTAATGATTCTGCAGGTCTCATTTAACGCAATATCTACGTAAGTAGCATGGCTGGATCTGTACCAGACGGACACGCATACTCTGCAGCTGAGTAACATAGGGCCATAGCTGAAGTTCTTAAGATGTTAGGCTGCGTCCCCCATGTTGTACCAGATAAACTACGTTACTGTAACGCCGCTAATTTTAACACTAACGAAAATGCTGGTTACTTTTTCAAGATGGAGCAATTTGTGGATTATCCTAGATGGTGAACACATATTTACTGGACAGAACCTTTAAACAAAGCGGGCCCGAGCGATTTATTGTTGTTTCATTTTGGGCTTGCGACTTCATGGTCATCAACCCGGGTGTGTGGAATTTTATTTATCAGACAACATGCGTTATTGTAGTGACCATAGTCTACTAGTGGGTGTAACTAGGGATTAAGATCAGCAAACACGGGCAACCACTTAAACGATGACCGAGAGTAGGATACAAACACTGTCCTCTAGAGGTTGACTATCCTCATCCTGGGATTACAATTCATTGATAAATTGAAAATCCGCCTGATCAATACTAAGAGAAGTTGTTTAATGAAATATTAAACAACGTACATGTTTCGGAATATCATTGATTCCATCCTCGGCGTGAAAAATAATACTCCTTAAAACTAGTTAGCATTGTAAAAAAAATAATGGATATCCTTACAAATATTGTTAATTTAAATTAATAAAAAACTTGTAAATATATGAATTGATGAGCAATTAGACAAACTACTTTAAAATACTATGTTGAATTCTACTAGTATTAGCATTACCCGACGCGGCTTCGCCCGCGAATATTCTAGTTGTAAAGAGTACACTTAGCAAAATCTCAATCATGAATGCTATGACTGATTTATGCTTGGTATGAATAATCAGACTTTATCAATTCAGCTACTGGTGCAGTGGTTAGGGGTTTGTCATTCCTTCATAGGTATATCAGAGCGAAGTTAGTTTTCTGGGAATATCACAGACACTGTTAATTTAAGGGCCTTTAAATGTGGTTTTCGGAGACCCTTTATAGTCGGGCGAAAAAGACCTTTCGTACCACACTCACACGTGAAAATTGCGTGAAAAAATTCTAGAGTGCCCCTTAACCCCTTAAGCGCATTATACTGTATGTATTGATGAATTTTACAGCTTAATTTGGTTCAGTGAAAACCTTATAACCGTCTGGAAACTTTCACAGTAATGTAATAATTGGAATTGCATTGCGTCTTACAGAAATAGATGGACCTGTGAGATTCTGTTACCATGGTTGCCGTGTTGCATTCTTTCATTATTTCATTGTAAATATACATGTTTTAAGGTATTTATTTAATTGTGAGGGATTTAAAGAGTAAGTGAGTGCCTTTCGCTAACGCATTGGGTTATGCTGAACCTGTAGGTACCCCGTATGTGTAGGTTGGTGTTAATGGGACCTTATTTTCGGTACAAAACTGGAATGGGACCTTAGCAGAATAACATAGGGAGGGATTACAAAAAAATATATTAATAAGGGACTTCTTTTTTTCGAATGTAGATATGTGAGAAGGCAAGTCGTTAAAATTGGAAGAAAAATCTACAGAGTGAAGATTGAATTTTCGACTGATTTTTGATAATATTTATTTACGTTTTTTTAATCAAAAATTCTTCCATCATCACTCAAAAGTACAACACCATGGATGAAAGAAGTACAAAAAGACATGCGAACTGCTAACATAACTGACACATCAGACTCCTTCCGTAACAAAGTGAACAACTGGGAAGTCCAACCAGAGCAAGCAAAACCTACACCTTACAGACCTCAGTGGTCTGACGAAAGAAAATTGGCATTCTCCAACAGAATAAAACAATACTGGCAAAATAAGAACGTCAAGAATTGAGTCAAAGTTCTTAACGCTTTCCAATATTGGGAAAATACGCTGTAAAAAATAAAATAATGCAAACAACAATATTATCCGATTAAATAAGAAATTCGAGATTTTTTGGTCAAACAACTGTGTACACTGACACTGAATCAAGTTAGGTAAGAGAACACCAAGCTTCCCAAAGGTTTGAGCAAATGCAGCACGAGAAATGTAAGTATAAATGATGTTAAGGAAGTTATCAAGAACATGGTGAATTGGAAAGCTGGCATAATAAATTCTGGAGCATCCATTATCGACTAGGTGAGTTAATTAATGATGCCATCCCTTCATCCTGATTGCTTGCCAGAATTCGTCACACGTGGCTTCACTTATTTGCTGCCAAAAGATCCTCAGAATACGTGGGACCCTCCTATATACTGCATTTATAAAAGCTCCTAACAAGATTACAAAATTTGGTCATTTGTGAGTGGTTCCTCGTACAGAGTGGTTGTCAGAGCAGCTTGTAGACAAGCCATACTTTCAGATAAGTCTGATCTCTCTACACATTATCCGTAGACAGACACTGTTTTTGTATGTTGTAGTTCTAGCCTTTTACCATCAACTCAAGCTCTTCTTCGGTGGCGTAGTTGGTAGCATGCTGAGCTTTTATGCCCAAGGTTGTGGGTTCAAACCCGGCCGAAGTCGTAGGATTTTTTTAAGAGCGTTAAAAATACCTCTGTATGTCTTCCTTCGGAGGGGAAGTATAGCAGGCGCGGCGGTCCCATGTCATAGATTTATGGCATGTAAAATGATGATGATGATGATAATTGTTGTTTTAAGGGGCCTCACATCTAGGTTATCAGCCCATAATGGTCTGGGTGATAGCGAAAATGAATAATAATAATAATAATAATAATGTTATTGGTTTTACGTCCCTTTTAACTACCCTGGCTTTTAGAGACGCCGGGGTGCCGGAATTTTGCCCTGAAGGGGATCTTTAACGTGCCAGTAAATGTACTGACACGGCTCCCTCGCATTTGCGCACCCTCAAATGCCAGCTGACTGCGCCAGGTTTCGAACCTGCAACCTTGGGCTCAGCAAGCGAGAACGTTACCCCTGAGCCACGCAGACAGACTAGCGAAAATGACAATGAAATGGAAACCAGAACAAAAATTAAGAGAGACTGAAAATAGTTACAAAATGTAACTCAGATCGAAACGACTCACAAACTGGAGAGCGCTAATACTTACAAAAGGGAATATAGAAGGAAACTACTGTACTCACAAAAGGAATAGATTGAAAAATACGCACAAAATGTAGTTTAGGTTCAAGTACAAAATGCAATGTAGAGTCGAAATACTTACAAAATGGAATTGAAATTCATAATACTTACAAAATGCAAATAAGAGTGAAAATACGTACAAAATTCAATTGAGGTTCAAAATACCTACAAAATGCAATTGAAATTGAATATACACAATGCAATTTAGACTCAAAAACTCCCATTTCAGATCCAAAATAGTCCCAAAGTGCAATTGAAATTCAAAATGCTTACAAACTGCAATTGAAATCCAAAATGCTTACAAAATGTGTGGTAGATTCTAACTACTCATGTAAATGGACAATACTTACGAAATGCAATTTAGATTGAAAATATTTACAAAATGTAATTTAGATTCAAAATACCCACAAAATGCAAATGAGAATCAAAATACTTACAAAATGCCCGCCATCCAAAATGCAATTTAGATTGAAAATATTTGCAAAAAGCGGCTTAGTTTGAAAATACTTACAAAATGCAATTGAAATTCAAAATACTCACAAGTCCCAGACCCTACGTGGGACTAATTGACAAATTAGATTGTCAATCTCTACAAATGCAATTGAGGTTGAAAATACTCGCAAAATGCAATTTAGATCGAAAAGACGTACAAAATGGAACGTAGATTGAAAATACCTACAAAATGGAGTGTAGATGCAAAATATTCGCTAAAGGAAATTTAGATAAACGGGAAGCCAATTAACAAAAACAGTGCGGGAATCTTAAAGAGAAAAGGAAATAGAATGAAAAGAAAACAAGAGGTCGGACCCTTCGAAGAATGAGGGATCAGGAAAGATGAGACAAGGGCCAATTAAGGCGGGAAAGTGAAAGACTCCTTAGGCCTCGGATACCCTAATACCGTCGGGGCAGGAAAAGAACAAGAGTTGACCAAGGGAGGTCGACAGGATAGAAGACGGAGAGGAGCCTGGCACAAGTAAGTGGAAGCAATGCCGAACTCAGCTGGGGTCCCGTGGTCGCCAACCCACGTCCCACTAGGTGTGAGCCTCTGGGAGTTGGCATGTAAAAGAACCTTCCTCAAATTGCATTTGTGTGAAGCTAAGTTATAGGTTGGATTTGATTAACGCTCTTAGGTTCCGACTTTCGTCGCCAGGAGCCTACTGCGGTGGCATCTAGTAACCAAAGTCAGAACTAGTTGTCGTTGATGGTGGCGTTTGGTAGCAAAAGTAGGAACTACTTGAAAATTGAATGTCTGCAGTTCTTACTTGAATTAAAAACAGATAACACACACTAATACAGCCATCACAATTAACACCGGTTATCAGACAGATTCTACACACACCCAAAGTACACGGGGCTGCATGCTAGCGTCCGGACCTACAGCCACTCCTAATTCATTACTCGGCCTTGCTGAACCGCATGCCACAAAACCTTAGTCAAGCCAGGACAGGACGAGGGCTTAGTATATCGTTCATAGTTCCCTGGCATCCTTTACCAGTCTACACGGATGGTTCGAAGATGGACGAGTTATTGATGGTGCAAATACCAAGATCTCTTTGCCTGAGTCCCGTAGTGTCTTTATTGCAGAGCTCGTTGCCATCTATGAAGCTCTGTAGTTTGAACTACAGGATACACGAATCGACTTCTGTGTACCGACTCTTTGAGTTCGTTGCATCAACACCACCTGTAGCTTCCAAGCCACATGGGAATTGCGGGAAATGAGTTAGCGGATCAAGCTGCAAAAGAGACGGTATCACTACCTCCTCGACCAATGGAGGTACCCGCTGGAGACATTCGTTCTCAATTACGCCTACAAGTTCTGGCATTCTGGCAGATTCAGTGGCTAGCTGACCCAACGCCCGATAAACTGAGAGCGATCAAGGAAATTACTCGCGTGTTGCGGAGCTCTTTCCGGTCCTGGAGGGAGTCCATCATTTTGTGTAAGCTAAGGATAGATCATGCAAGATCCACCCACCCTTATCTATTGAGAAGGGAAGATCCCCCCACTTTGTACCTGTGGAATCTTTTCACCGCGGCCCACATTTTAACCGAATGTGTGGATCTTGCTGATCTACGAAGAAACCTTGGCATTGAATACACTCAATATTATATCAGCCGATGATGTGGTGGCTACTGATCGCGTCATCCGCTTTATAAGCGAGAGTAGGTTTGGGCCAGGAACCTAAATTATCGTGGGTATATTTACTCAAAGAACTTGTTCTTATTTGCATTTCCGATGCCTTTTTTGCGTAGGATATATTTTTTGTTTATGATTGCATTAGTTTTATTTTTGTTTTATTAATATTAGGCTCTCTTCATATTTAGGCGTCCAGCTCTAAATTTTAAATACATCCAAATTTCTATCAATGTATCTGTGTTAGAAGGGCAAATGACCTCGCTGTTCCACTCCTTAAAATAACTATAAGTAACTAGTGTTCAACATTATTCTGCAAATTCGAATGTATATTGAGAACCTTTCATTAACTACACTTGTGTGAAGCCAAAATTTGTAGGATTAGTTGATAACGTTATATTAGTTCCAATGTTCGCCGCCAGGTGCTGGCTGCGATGCAGGACCTTCTACACTAGTAGTTATAGAAGGTCCTGTGCGATGGCATCTAGTAGTCAAGTCCGCTAGGTGTCGTGGACGGTAGCATTTGGTAGCAAAAGTAGGAACTAGTTGAAAAATTCATCGTCTGCATTCCTTACCTGAATTACAGATAACACACACTAATACAGCCATCACAATTAACACCGGTTATCAGACAGATTCTACACACACCCAAAGTACACGGGGCTACATGATCGCGTTGTCGCAGCCCCTAAACTGAGGAACCAACCAACCAATCTATATTGGAAATGATCATGTCTACGCAGTATATCATCTCTCATTTAGATTAATGCGGCCACTGCCTTTAGCTTCTTTCGTTTACTTGTTTGACAAATTAATGAATGTTGGTATTTGTTCACGTTACTGCATGAAATTAGAATGTTTAATATAACGGCGTCATGCATCAAACGCACGGGCGTTAATTTAAAATTAAAAACTTGTAGCCCACTTTATGGGATATTCATGTGTTCAGTTTCTGTAGCCTCGGGGTGCGTATTGAGAGTCTGGAGAGTGTCCAATTCTCCTCCAGGTAAATGCCGGGTTGGTTTCGTAGTTTCAGACCACTGTCACCTCCTTAACACTCCTACCTTCATTTACAAATACACAAATTACTACTGATTCCATAACAACACCGGCTATTAGACAAAATGTAATCCCTCAGCATGCCTTCCTTTGGAGGGGAAGTAAAGCTGGCGGTCCCATGTCATAGATTTATGGCATGTTAAAGAACCTTCCACTAATTACACCTGTGTGAAGCTAAATTAACTTATAGGTTAAACAACGGTTTTAAGGTACCTACGTTCGTCATAGGTTAAACAACGGTCTTAAGGTTGCCCAGAGTTTAGTGCTTTTCAGTCGGTCAACACGAATGTACCCAAAAGAGATGGGTTATGCCCTAATCCTGAAATAAATTACATGAGATTAATAAAACACTAGGATGACCAGTTTCGATCGTCAAGCGATCATCATCAGATCCAATACACTTAGGCTATAAAATCTATGTTTGAAATACAGGTGAAAATATTTACAATATGTACAATTATTTAGTTGCAGTATTGGTACTGCAACTGTCAGTGTATGCTAAATGCAGTATATATGTTAGGTGAAATGCTAAATGGTGATGGCTATCCGGAGATTGTACTTTAGAGAGATTATATGGTTGTAAACTATGGTTAAACTATACAATTTTAGGCTAACTACTTATCTGATTGTCTTCCGTACTACAGCTATTCGCAGTTTCCGTGCTCACTTGAACTCGCTGTGCGGTCGACTGCGGTGGTTATCTTAAGGGGGGAAATTAGGGGTTTTTTAATAGGTAAATGTTATCTGGATCAGGTGTACGATGTACTTTTCTTCTGCAATAAACCAAGGCCCATATTAGAGGCAGTATTAAAGGTGCCGGGACGTCCTCATAAGACCGTCAACGCTTAGTTCGAATGGGTTATGCTCCACGCGTGGCGAGGACTAATCCACGGTCTTTAATAGTTGTAGATCCACCTCATTCAATAACATACATCTTATCTAGGTTGGCAACACCTCACATAAACACATCGCGATCACTCCCCACAGCACGTAGGGACAGGGGGGGAAGGCAGGGAAAAACCAGTCGTTAAGATAACCACCGCAGTCGACCGCACAGCGAGTTCAAGTGAGCACGGAAACTGCGAATAGCTGTAGTACGGAAGACAATCAGATAAGTAGTTAGCCTAAAATTGTATAGTTTAACCATAGTTTACAACCATATAATCTCTCTAAAGTACAATCTCCGGATAGCCATCACCATTTAGCAGTTCACCTAACATATATACTGCATTTAGCATACACTGACAGTTGCAGTACCAATACTGCAACTAAATAATTGTACATATTGTAAATATTTTCACCTGTATTTCAAACATAGATTTTATAGCCTAAGTGTATTGGATCTGATGATGATCGCTTGACGATCGAAACTGGTCATCCTAGTGTTTTATTAATCTCATGTAATTTATTTCAGGATTAGGGCATAACCCATCTCTTTTGGGTACATTCGTGTTGACCGACTGAAAAGCACAAAACTCTGGTTTACTAAGGCAACACTGAAAATATGGCTTCATACACCACAACAAGGTCTTAAGGTTCCTACGTTCGTCGCCGGGAGCCGCCCGCGGTGCTGTCTAGTAGCCAAGTGCTGAACTAGTAGTTGTTGACGGTAACGTCTGGCGGCAAAAGTAGGAGCTACTTAAAATTCAATGTCTGCAGTACTTATTGAATTAAAAAAGTGACAGTCAGTCTGAAAGACTAGACTTCGTAGCATTTTAAATGCTACAAATGCTGAAAAATGCTAGAAAGGCTGGAGACTCCTGACATGTTAGACAATTATCTGCATAATACTTATCTTGCTTATCTTGTTTCAAATTACTCGCGAACGGCAAGTGCAAACCAAGGGCAAAGCAAGGTCGAGGGCGCGGGGACGTGCCCCTTCCAGTGGGCGATGTATTGAAGATAGAGATATGCTCTCGCGGACTTTTTTGTAGAACTTTTCATGCTGACTAATTCTTAAGCTCATAGTATATTGATATGTTTATCGGTTTGTCCAGTGTAAGCTTAAGAAGCGCACGGATGCCAAGTTTGTTTTCGACTTTTTCACTGAAATCGTTACTGCTTAGCTTCCTTTGATCATACATAAATTATTTTCTACAGAATCTTTCCTCGAGATATCCTTTACAGAATGGTGAAAACCGCATCAAAATCCATCCAGTGGTTCTCGAGATTACCCGTGACATCCAAGAATCGGGGATATTTGTCTTATACTAACGAAGTAGAGATTGTCGGGGAACTCATGCACCAAGCAGTACTATGACGTTACACACCTCAGTGCATCTGGGTACATTTCGTCCCGTCACCCTAACGTAACGCCAGACCCCAGCGTAACGACGAAGTCGACAAGATCATTTAAAATGATAAAAAAAAACAGATAACACACACTAATACGGACATCAGAAATAACACCGGTAATCGGACAGATTCTACAAACACCCAAAGTACACGGGGCTACATGACCGCGTTGTCGCAGCCCCTAAACTAAGGAACCGACCAGACAAAATTTACTCACGAATTGTGATCACGATGTCCAGGCCCTTAAAGTTCAAAAAGAAACCTCAAATATTGGCGTCGCGGAGGAAAGGCACGTGCATTGGCGCATGGCTCATTAGTCATATTGACTCGGAATTTGATTTAAACCTTCTCCAGTTTTCGCTGACCTGTCACTTGTTTGGTTGCCTCCAGTGTTCATTCTAATCTTGCCGCGTTTCATGATCTGTTGATTTTAAAATTATATATGAATCGCAGCCAATGGCCATAAGCTGGGCATTTTTGATTGAACGCCCGAGGGTTCCCAACAAGTACAATTTCAATTAGTTCCAACATTGGATACCAGATGCTACTGTCACTAACACTAGCGACGAACGTTGGAACTTGATAGAGCGTTGTATAGGCTACTAGCCAAATATAACCTACAAATTTTGCTACACACCACCAATTGCAGTGGTAGGTTTTTTACGTACCATAAATCTATGACATGGGCCCGCCGGCTTTACTTCCCTTCCGAAGGAAGGCATACTGAGGGATTTAAACGGTCTTAAAAAATCCGATGACTTCGGCCGGGTTTGAACCCGCTATCTTGGGCATATCAGTTTAACATGCTACCGACTACGCCAGCGAAGCCGCTCTATTGATTTTATGAGTTTTCATAATTTCATATCGTATGGCCTCGGGTGCAGGGTACAAACTTTATTTGACGTCCACAGGGCAGCTTGCATGTCGAATTTTGTTGTTCCTATCCTTGGAACGCTATGAAAGTCAAGGAGATGATATCTAAGCTTCTTGACGCTATAGCACGTTCTAGTAGAGAAAATAGGAACTTTTGTGTTGGCGGAAAATCCCGAGATTATTTTTGCCTTTATGAACCCGGCCTACTGAATTCAAATGGGTTCTTTAAGATGCCAACAACGTTTGACATGCGTGTCGTGATTTTTGTCGCCTTAAAAAAAAACCACTTACCACAGCCAGGAGCGAACCTGCAAGCTTGGTAACCACTCACCCACTGTGGCAAGCTATTTTATGAGTTATAATTGTTTTCTAATCCTTCTTCTTTATTAGGAATATTCTACAATACACTAGTTTTCCTTCCACCCAAAAAATACTCTACTCCACAAATTTTGGTATTCAGAATCTTCCTCGGTTAAGCCTTTGGTAGCCATGCTTCCCTTTACACCATCCATCCATCCATTATTCTCTTGGTTTACCCCGTTTCCGTTTGCCTTCAGGTAAATACCTTCTCCTGTAGGATTTATAATTCTAGTTCCGGAACCAGCACGAGACCAATCGGAAGTGGGGAGCTGTTTCTGGGGCTAGACTAAGTGCAAGATATTGGCTTTCACATGAAGATTATCTTCCAGATCAGGCGGACCACGGAGGTGCATTTTGATTTAGCAGGCTGTGGACTTACAGAAATATCCGATAGAAGGCCCTGCGTTGTGCTCTCTCAACCTTAATCTAGTAAGCAATGGTATTTGGTTCCATATCTGGAAACTTGTGTTATTGTAGTACAGTATTTGTACTCTGGGATTAGGAAGAAGACGATCGTGTTTTTGAGTTAGAAACCATCGCGGTATTTGTCTAATAAAGTGGAAAACCACTTCTATAAGGTGGCCGAGGGGCAGATGACCTGGTAGTTCCGCCCGTTAAAACAACAATAACTAACTAAGGTGGTCGAATTGAGCGGAATTGAGCTTGCAACATTGTTTACATACTTCGGTGACTTAGTTGGAAGCATGCTGAACTGCTGTGCCCAAGATAGCGGGTTCAAACCCAGACAAAGTCGTCGGATCTTTTTAAAGAACGTTAAACTTCTTCAGTATGCCTTCCTTCGGAGGGGAAGTAAAGCTGGCGGTCCCATGTCATAGATTTATGGCATGTAAAAGATCCTTCCACTAACTAAACTTGTGTGAAACTAAATTTCTAGGTTAGATTTCATTGAAACGCTCTGTCATAGTTCCAACGTTCATCACTAGGTGTCAGTGACATCTGGCAGTGAAAGTTGGAACTACTGCTCGCGTCCAAGCTCTGTGAACTTGCGGGGTGAGGGGAAAGAGCAGGGAAGGGTCAGGCGAGAAGAGAAGGGTCTGTCAACAGCCCGCCGTGATATCTGGTATTCCTTTCTATTACAATACTGCTAATATTCGGCCGTTGCTCAAACCACTGTGGTGTTACGAATGAGTGAGTGAGTCACCGAACAATGTATTTGGTTCTGTACTATGCACGGACCGAGAAACCTCATCACTCGTCAACACCACTTCTCATAGTACGCAATGCTCATTCCTCTCAGGTTCACGCAGCTTAGACCCGAGCAGTACTAGTAATTGAACAGAACTTGTAGCTCACCCCATGGGTGTCCGCTTGAAGCAGCTACAGCCTCTGGCGAGCCGAACATGTCCTCGAACACTCCCGGCCATACGCTAAATAAATACTAGGATTGAAATCCTCCGGGCAAAGCCGGGAATCAACTCTTGTCCTAAATCACGACATCAACAGCACGTCATCACCTTTCCAAGAACTGACCACACCAAGCGTTTCTTGATTTCGAAGATCTCGCTGCATGCGGTGCTTAAACACGACTGACTTAATGTACAGTAATGTAGTCTTTATCCTTTCTCAAAACTGATGTTCGGGCTCGTTTAGTTGGTTAAACTACTGATGACCTTGTTGACAGCGTTACTGAATTCAAATTTATTCACACGCCGTGTCCTACTCGGTACAACAACCTTCCTCGTCTTCGACACCTTATTAGAGAGACAGGATGAGCTGGCGTGTTGAAGTCAGCGACCGAACGTAGGATACATGCGTGGAGGTGGAGGGGGAATATTTAACATCCACCCTGTTGAGCTGTTTTTAACAAATTCGTATTGCTTGTTTTATTTATTTCATAAGCTCACTCAACCTCGTGAGGAACCCTAGAAGTGGTTCTAGTCCAGAAGTTCCTAGCCGCTTCTTTCCCAATCCTAGGCTTCATTGCTACTGACACCATAACAACATAGGTAATCAGAGACAAATTCAAGGCAAGCGGCTTCGGTGGCGTAGTTGGTAGCATGTTGAGCTTCTATGCCCAAGGTCGCAGGTTCAAACCCGGCCGAAGTCTTCGGATTTTTAAGAGCGTTAAAACCCCTCAGTATGCCTTCTTTCAGAGGGTAAGTAAAACCGGCGGTCCCATGTCATAGATTTATGGCATGGTAAAGAACCTTCCGCTGGCCCCGTGGAGTTGGGGTAGCGTGCCTGCCTCTCACCCGGAGGCCCCGGGTTCGATTCCTGGCTCCGTCAGGGATTTTAGAAACTGACGTGAGGGCTGGAACGGGGTGCACTCAGCCTCGTGAGGACAAATGAGTAGCTGTCTGGCAGTGAGGCAGCGCCCCGATCACGAAAACCAAGATTAACGGCCGAGGGGACCCGATGCGCTGATCACGCGTCACCCCAATATCTGCAGGAAAAATGGCTGGGCAGCGGTCGCTTGGTAGGCCTTGGCTCTACATGGGCTGTAGTGCCAGGGGTTATTTAAAAGGATCTTCCACTAATTACACTTGTGTGAAGCTAAATTATAGGTTAGATTTGACTAACGCTCTTAGATTCCAACGTTTGTCGCCAGGAGCCGACTACGGTGGCATCTAATGGCCAAGTTCAGAACTAGTTGTCGTTGACGGTGGCGTTTAGTAGCAAAAGTAGGAACTACTTTAAAATTGAATGTCTTCAACCCTTACTTGAATTAAAAACAGATAACAGACACTAATACAGCCTTCCCAGTTAACATTGGTTATCAGACAGATTCTACACACATCCAAAGTACACTGGGCTACATGGCCGTGTTGTCGCAGCCCCTAAACTGAGGAACCAACCAACCAATTTCTAGGCACGCCCAAGTATGTGGGTTTGATGACCATTATGTCCTTAAATAAAACAGAAACAACTTTCTTCTACAACATGAGTAGGTACAAGCATAGACTGAAACAAACACGGATTTCGTCCGATTGGTTGCGTGGCTCAGCAGTAACGTTCTCGCCTGATGTGTCCAAGATTGCAGGATCGAATCCTAGTGCAATCAGCTGGCATTTCCGGGTGCGCAAA
Organism: Meconema thalassinum; assembly: GCA_946902985.2. Classification (NCBI taxonomy): domain Eukaryota; kingdom Metazoa; phylum Arthropoda; class Insecta; order Orthoptera; family Tettigoniidae; genus Meconema; species Meconema thalassinum. Next base: position 175,212,854 of record OX336398.1, on the reverse strand, counting down.
TGCGAGGGAGTCGTGTCAATAGATTTACTGGCACGCTAAAGATTTCCTTCGGGGCGAAATTCTGGCAGCCTGGCGTCTCTAAATGCTGCAGTAGTTAACCCATTTTTCTGACAATATTCCTCCCGCTGAAAAGATTTTCTGCGTCCACGTCCGCTGTCGCATCGCTTGAATTTTAACTTTCCTGCTAGCTGACAAAGATACGCGCACCCGCAGCATATTAGAGCTAATTGTCTGACCCCCTCCCCTTCTCTGGCGATGACGTTTTCAGTCTGATATGCGCGATGATAAGTACAACTCAAACTCATGTAAAGCTGCGACATGTCTTCAAAAAAGTGATGTAATGTGATCCAAAAAAGGCCACGATGCGCAATGTGCTTCTGCGCAATTGCTTAGATAAGGACAGACCGGAACAGAGACAGAGACAACTACTCAAGACACGAGAGCGACATTCAGACGTGTCTATCCATCACCCTGAAGAAAGTTTGTGTTAAATAATATGAATTTGTCTTCTTTAAATGAGTGTTTATCTAGTTTAAAAGTGTCGTTGTGTTTGTGGAATAGGATATTAAAAGCTTTATAGTTCAACGTAGTAGTTCAGTGACAGTACATTGGTGACCGCGCGGCGCGAGTGTGTTTTGTTTGTGGGCGGGTACGTGTGACATGAAGAGGAATTAGTGACAGGAAATAGTTTTATTAAGAACAAACTCGTGAGATTATCTTCGTTGCAATATTGTGTCGTGTGTACCCTTGGTTACAATTAAGCGGAAAGATCTTTTGGTAAAAGGTTTAAAGCTTTAAAGCCCTTCGTAAAATTATAATTACAGTAACTAATTCGCTCTTCCTAATTAAGGGTTCTTATTGTTGTGTTCAGTAATTGTTGTCTAGTTATTTTAATGAATTCAGCACTTTGTTTCCTGGCACAGTACAGAACGAAAGATTTCTTTTAAAACAGCCTATTATTATAATTGTGCATACATTTGAGTTTAGTTACTTATTGCTGTTTTAAGGGGCCTTATATGAGTTTAGTTATTAGTTATTGTTGTTTTAAGGGGTGGAACTACGAGGTCATCTGCCCCTGAGTTAAATTATTGTTAAGATTTTACTCTGCACTCCTGAATTTTACCGGGCAAGGTTAATGTTTTTCTACATTTGTTTCACTCCCACGTTTTTCATCGAAAAGTTTTCATAGCAATAGTACCGGTACATTATTTTTCACCTCTTTAAACACACGTTCAAACGCTTATTTTATAATTTAAATTCTTGGTGTATTTTTACGTGAGTATCATGATATTAATAGCATAGTGTAATTCTAGCTGTCTAAATAGTTTATTAATCCTCAATTTAGCAAAAAAAAGTAAAATAAAAAACAGTGGGCTTATTCATAGTGTCATGTAGGCTACTTCCAGCACACGTCACGGATTCAAAAATTGGTGAGGGAAATCTTACTGAAGCTTTAGTAACGATTTGGTGCTCTTTTTGTAATATTACATTCATGGCGATTTTAATTTGCCCCTCAACTTTTCTGTCTTATAATATTCATCGGTTAAATGAACGCTGTTTACATGTGTATAAGATGCTGAGCGCTGCGACTGTTTCGTCGTTGGTTCCTTTTAGGCGTGCCGGATGTCTGGCTGGGTTTAAAGAGGGGTAAGCTAAAAATAAAACATTCCTGAACAGTTTCTTTATACGGCCCTGCGTCGACGACTTTTTATCTGCCTCGCTTAGTGAACGAACCGAAAAAAAAAAGGAATCGTCAAGAAAGTTATTCAACATATTAAATGTTTAATATGTTAGTCTAGTGTTGATTCGATGCCAGCCGCTAAGAATGAAGTATGAAGTGATCTTCGATTCAGTCATGTTTGTTTTATTTTTATATGCTCAGCGTTCCTCGGCTTGGAAACTACATGAATAATGAAAAATTAAAATTTAAAGTCCTTTAGTACTTGTATATTTCTTATTATTTTAGTTTTCAAAATAATTAAATGACCCGAGTGTCCCAGAAACCCACCACGTGTCCCGAAAAATTGGTTGGTTGGTTCTTCAGTTTAGGGGCTGCGACAACGCGGCCATGTAGCTCCGTGTACTTTGGGTGTGTGTAGAATCTGTCTGATAACCGGTGTTAATTGTGATGGCTGTATTAGTGTGTGTATCTGTTTTTTAATTTAAGTATAGACTGCAACTTTGAATTTTTCAAATAGTTCCTACTTTTGCCGCCAAACGCCACCGTCAACGACTACTAGGCTTAGTTCAGAACTTAGCTACTAGACGCCACCACAGTCGGCTCTTGACAACGAACATAGAAACCTAAGAGCGTTGTTTACATTCTTAACCTATCCAATTTAGCTTTACACAGTTGTAATTAGTGGAAGGTTCTTTAACATGCCATACTTACTTTACTTTCCGTGTCCGGGAGACACACTAAATTCTTCCTTTCCAGAACTCAGCAGCTCTTATCCCTCGGTCTGTGGCCAACATAAGGTCTTCCTGGCTGCAGGTTTCATTAAGATCTTTGCACGTGAGCAGGTGTTGTGGAGTCTGGATTTCTCCACAGGCACATCGTGGATCTTCTGCATAACCCCACTTCACAAGGTTGCTACGACACTTAGGAACTCCTGTTCTCATCCGGTTTAAGAACCTCCAGGTGGTATAAGGTAAATGACTACCACTGCTCAGTTCTTCTTTAGGGGTAAACCCCTCTGGTACTATTTGTTTCCAGAGTGACACACGCCGGACGTCTGGCTTGGTATGGAGGGGTACTGTTCTCTTAATAAAACTCTTCCTGGATCTTAGGCGAGGAGTGGTCACCTTGTGGTTGAACATAGAATGTCTAGGATCTGTTTCAAGCTTTTGTCTCTCTTTCTCTGCTGCCACCCTGCGTCGAATAACTGGAGGTGCAATGCCAGCGAGAGGGTAGATCTTCTGCACTGGAGTAGGTCTCAGACATCCAGTGACAATACGTGTGGTCTCGTTAAGAGCTATGTCCACTTGCTTGGTATGGGCAGATGCTCCCCACACTGATGATCCGTACTCTCCTGCTGCGAAGCAAAGTCCCAATGCTGTTGAACGTAGAACCTGAGGGTTCGCTCCCCATGTTGAATCTATCAACTTCCACATTATGTTATTTCTTGAGCTGATCTTGCACTTCAATTCTCTACAATGTTTCCTGAAGCTGAGGGTACGATCAAGCTTGATTCCCAAATATCGAGGCGTTTCACAGCTTTCGAGTGTCACTCCTTTCCATACAACATTCAACTTTCTCCGGGCCTCTTTGTTGCGAAGATGAAATGCGCATACTTGTGTCTTTCCAGGGTTAGGTTTCAGGTGATTCTGGGTGTAATAATTGTCTAATCTCTCAAGAGCATTGGACAGTTTTCCCTCCACCTCCTCGAAGTTCCTACCCTGTACAGCAATAGCGGTGTCATCCGCATAAATAAATCGCCTGGCCTCTAAATATTCTGGCTGGTCATTTGTATAAATGTTGAATAGTAATGGGGATAACACACTGCCTTGAGGTAACCCGTTTTTCTGGTTCCTCCATCGACTTTTATTCCCTTGAAGTGTAACATAAAACCTTCTGTTCTGGAGCATCCCACGTATGACATTTGTTAGATTCATGTCCTTAGTGATGTTGTACAGCTTGGCTATGAGCTTCTTATGGTTCACTGTATCATATGCAGCACTGAGATCTATAAAGGCGACACCAGTGATACGTTTATTCTCATAGCCATCCTCGATATGCTGTGTCAGGTTCAGAATTTGGCTGGAACATGATTTCCCTGGTCTAAATCCAGCTTGATCTTGAATTAGCCGGTTATCAATGAATGTTGCAATTCTTTCAAGGATCAACCTTTCAAATGCCTTGTATAGGTGGTAAAGAAGAGAGACAGGACGGAAGTTCTTTGCATCCGTTGGTTCCTTGCCTGGTTTTAGCAGTGCGACCACATGAGCTTTCCTCCACAGCTTTGGTAAGTGCAGGGTCTCGATACATCTATTCATCATATTCACCAGCCACTGGATTGTTCCTGGTCCAAAGTTCTTGATTTGTTCTGTCCTGATGTCATCCGGGCCCGCAGCTTTGTTGACTTTCATCAGCTTGATGGCATGTTCTAATTCTGCTGATGTGAAAGGACGACCGAGAAAATTATTCTCTTCACTAGGCTTCAGCTTCACAGGCTGAGTCTTCTTGATGGTTTTCCCGTTACGGAGCAGCTGATGAGCTATTTGATTTGGTGTAACCTTGGTGAGATCCACTGGTGGACTCTTAGGGTCGTTGCTCAAGTTTTTGACCAGCTTCCATGCTCTTCTACTGTTCTGGGCCATGTCAAGGTTTGCTAGTAAGTTCATCCATCTTTCCTTTCTTCCGTCAGCGATACTCCTCATGAGTTCTTCACCCGTCTGAATGGTGTCATCTGCAAAAGGGTCTGTCTCGTACTTCTCCTGGTAATCTTTTAACAGATCCTTAGAATCAGCATTGAGGCCAGAAATGAACTGGGTACGGCAGCCTCGGGGAATATGTCTACGAGAGATCTTCTTCACAAGGTCAACAAAGTCTTCATAATGACTTGGCTCTGGTTGTAAATTGGACAGTTCCTCATCCAGCTCAATGGAAAACCCCTCCCAGTTTGCCTTTTTTAAATTGACACGTCGTTTAAAAGGTACTTCCTCAGGGCTGACCACTCCCCGAACTGAACATGTGATAGGGCTATGTTGTGTCCTAGGGATGGGTTCCTCCACCGCTTTAACTACATGTTTTGTCACTTGCTCGCTTATGAAAATGTTGTCAGGGCTGTAACCTCTATGCCATCTACCGCTGTTGAAAGATGGTCTCAGTTTGGGGTTGTGAATCAATCTCAATCCTTCCTTCTCTGCCCATTGCTCGAGTTCCTCCCCATTCTTGTCTGTGATATTATATCCCCAACTGATGCTCTTACAATTAAAATCCCCCAGGACAATTTTGATATTCTGCTTGTCAAAGTTACTTGGCCTTTCAAAGAAGAAGAGTTCATTGGGTGGTTTGTAAATGGATGTTACAGAGCAGGATTCCAATTCTACAGTCAAGATTTCTATATTGTTCCTGAACGTCATTTGAGATGACTTGACATTAATCTCTGGTCTGACAAAAACAGCACTGCCGTATTGTTCATGGGGTCGTTCGACAACCAGTCGCATTCCTTCTATTTTGGGTCGGTTGTTGTTGATCCCTCTGTGAGTTTCTTGCATCACTAGGATGTCGATCTCTAGTCGGTTGCACATGTCAGCGAGTAAGAGTGCTTTATCTCTGGATAAGCCTTCGATGTTTATTGAAGTTATTGAAAGTCTTGAAAAAGACTGGTCGAAAATGTAATATCTCCCGGTGGTTGAAGGATCAGCCGCTGGCCTATGGCCACCGTTGCCCAGGGTACGCCCGATTGTAGTATTCATAATTTGTGCTTATCTAGCAAATATTAACAATCTTCGGGGAGGCTCATTCAGTGTACCCCAACATGCCATAAATCTATGACATGGGACCGCCGGCTTTACTTCCCCTCCGAAGGAAGGCATACTGAGGGATTTTTAACGCTCTTAAAAAATCCGACGGCTTCGGCTGGGTTTGAACCCGCTATCTTGGGCATAGAAGCTCAACATGCTACCTACTACGCCACCGAAGCCGCCTACCCGAAAAATTGTTTGAGGCAAGTTGAGGTAGTTTGTCATTGCTTTCCTCACCAAGTCAGTTTAACACTATTGACCCTTCACAGCATCCACAGGCAATGATTGTGTCTCGAATACCACCCATACCTCTGTAGCTTCCACATGAATGAGGCTGAGACAAGCCACATTTTACACTAGCCTGTAATAACGTATGGCCTCGCGTATCGGGTGCAAGCTTTGTTATTTGACACCCAGAGGGCAGCAAAAAGCAAAGCCGACTCCGTACAGGCCATGGAGGCCCTGGGAGTAGTGGAAGGTAGAGGCTTCCACTTTTTGTGACATCGACACTAGATGCGATGGAGTTGTCAGCTCCATGCCCGGCCGTCTTTGCTCCCAGGAATTACCCTGGTACTCATTTCTGGTGTAGGCTGAGTGAACCCCAGGGCTATGTGCGTTTGCGAAAGTGGTAGTTCTGTTTCTGAAATCCACTACCTGGGGATCTAACCCACTCCCTTTCTGTTAGAAGCTCTGCGCCTCTACCGACTACGCCACGTAGCCCCCCCCCCCCCCCAGAGGGCAGCTTGCATGTCGAATGTTGTTGTTCCTTGAAGCACTAAGAAAGTCAAGGAGGTTAGATATCTAAGCTCATTGACACTATAGCGCTTTCTAATAGAGAAATGAGGAACTTTGTGTTGGCGGAAACTCCCGAGATTAATTTTGCCATTATGAACACTGCCTACTGAATTCAAATGGGTTCTTTAACATGCCAACGTCGTATGACATGCCTGTGCCAACAGACGAATGAAAAATACTGCGTTCATCAAGAGATGACACAGGCAGATAAAAATAACGTGTCAATCCCCAAATTGTAATTAACTTATAATCCGAACTGGAACACCTGGTGGTGTAACGGCTAGCATGCTTGGCTTTCGCCCCGGAGGTCCGTGTTCGATTACCGGTTCTGCCAAGAAATTTAATCCTGGTCAGAGGGCTGGAACGGGGTACACTCTGCCTCGTGAGACAAAACTGAGAAGAGGTGGGCTCGATTCCCACTTCTGCTCTCTTGGAAGTGGTTTTCCACTTCTACTCCAGGCAAATGCCGGGATGGTTCCTAACGTAAGGCCTTCCTTCGGAGGGGAAGTAAAGCCGGCGGTCCCATGTCATAGATTTATGGCATGAAAGAGAACCTTCCACTAACTACACTTGTGTGAAGCCAAAATTTGTAGGTTAGGTTTTTGATTAATGCTCTTAAGTTCCAACGTTTGTCACCAGGCGCTGGTTGCGATGGCATCTAGTAGTAGCGAAGTTCACAGCTAGGTGTCGTGGGCGGTAGCATTTGGTAGCGAAAGTAGGAACTACTTGAAATTATCGTCTGCAGTCTTTATTTGATTGAAAAAAAAAAGACAGATAACACACACTAATACAGTCATCACAATTAACACCGGTTATCACAGAGATTCTACACACACCCAAAGTACACGGGGTTACATAACCACGATATCGCAAATCCCCTAAATATATTAACAAGTTAATCACGAAAGAAAGATAAGGTTGGCATGGCTCTCGTTAGTGAGCCACAAAAGTAAGGGATAGAAATGTGGAAAATATTACCACCAGAGGGACATTCGTCGCTAGTACCGCGTGCACAATCCGCCATGAAAAGAAATTGAGTGCAGTTATTTCTCAACTAGCCTTAAATGTATGGTTTTCCTCCGTGGAGACTCCAAAGCTAACATATTGGCAAAGAATTACAATACATTTGTTGAGAAACAGCTGTACTTCAACATGACCTGTCAACTTCTGAGCGTGTACAGGATTGCCACCTCTTTGCTATATTCCTTAGTTGTGTTCTCTTTGACTTGCATTATCGTGCTGGTTTTATGGAGAGGTATAAGAGAAATGCTTTACTTTATAGTTTAGTAAGTTAAAAATTTAACTTTATGTGTTAGTATTAACTAAGGAAATAGCGTTATTGGGACTTGAAGTGAGCAAGAAGGAACTGGTATGTTTGTTTAGATATCATATTGTAGAAATCTTGTTATTTCAGTATCGTTTTCGATAGCATAATTCTCAATTTTTACATAATTATTATTTAGGGACGTGGTGGCTCCGCGGTCAAGCTACTTGCCTCTCACTAAGGTGCACCAGGTTCGAGTCCTGGCTGGTTAGTTATTGTTACTTTATGGGGCGGAACAGCGAGATCATCTGCCCTTGATTCCATGTGTCACGTCCAGTAGTTCGGATTCAATGGAAAGGGGTGGTCCCTTGTCTTATTATCGCGAGCCCACGTTAAAGAAATGCTGTTATGGTGCAGTGGTCAAGCTGCTTGCCTCTCACCAAGGCAAGGGTTCGATGCATGTGAGATTTTCAGTGAAATATCACGTCCTGTGGTTCGGATTCCACGTAACAATGGAGGTCCCGTGGCTCATGATAGCGAGATCAACATTAAGCTTCCTTCTTCACGTTAATCTTGCTTTGTACCTGATCACTTGTGCCCGGACTAATACAACATGAGTCAATCATTACAGTTGATTTCTATAAAAGTAGAGTAGCCGAACATAAATGCAAGTGTTCGATTTCCAGCTCTGCTATGAAATGCAATTATTAGACTAATTGTGGAGTTTACCAGAACCGGAACTAAACGAGAACGTGGTAGATTATTGGACATAGTAGTTAGTAATTGTTGTTTTAAGGGGCGTAACTACTGAACATAGCCTATATCATTCACGTCTACTTTTCTGGGAGTCTTTAGGAATTAAAAATACTGTCAAATTTCACTGCTGCACATTAAAAAATACTGTCAAATATGACTAATATTGCTTAAATGAAGATTTTTAATTGTAGCTTGTTCAACGACACGCAGATGTTTGTGGTCGACACATTGACGTCATAATTATTGCGTTGCCAACATGTCCGATACAAAATACACCACGCGACACACGTAACGATGTAATTATATGAAAAAAGAAATAATTGGCAAAACCATTGGCCTGGATAAAGATTATTGATGCGTGACTACCCCCTACTGTGCGTGACAAAAACCAGGGGGCGCGCTACCTAACAATTATTGTTGGTTCTTAAGTTTAGGGGCTGAGACAACGCGGTCATGTAGCCCCGTGTACTTTGGGTGTGTGTAGAATCTGTCTGATAACCGGTGTTAATTGTGATGACTGTATTAGTGTGTGTATCTGTTTTAATTCAAGTAAGGACTGCAGACGATCAATTTTCAAGTAGTTCCTACTTTTGCCGCCAAACGCCACCGTCAACGACTACTAGTTCAGAACTTAGCTACCAGACGTCACCGCAGTCGGCTCTTGGTAACGAACGTAGGAACCTAAGAGCGTTGTTTGCATTCTTAACCTATCCAATTTAGCTTCACACAGGTGTAATTAGTGGAAGGTTCTTTAACATGCCATAAATCTATGACATGGGACCGCCGGCTTTACTTCCCCTCCGAAGGAAGGCATACTGAGGGATTTTTAACGCTCTTAAAAATCCGACGACTTCGGCCGGAATTGAACCCGCGATCTTGGGCATAGAAGCTCAGTATGCTACCGACTACGCCACCGAAGCCGCCTAACAATTATTGGTATTGGCGAAAACCATTGGTCTGCCAGATCCGATATAGTATCGAGTGCGTGGGGGTTGGAAATACTGTACATGATGCTAAAATTGGCGGAGTCAGCTAGAATTTCATCTACAGGATGTATCTTAATTATACCGACAAAAAAAAATCTGGGACGCTCTGCGTGTTATGTAAAAGACGATGCCGCAATCGGATTGGCGGAGAAAATTTTTCCCTCCAAGAAAATGAGGTTACTTTGTTACTTCCGAGCGCGCAATTCAAATCTACGAACCTGCCGTATTTGCTGAGCGAAGAGAGCAAGCCGCTGGCCACCGCTGTGCTTCAAGCAAGGGAAGGGAATGTGATAGAAGGTGATAGAGATATGCTGGCGGGCATGCGCAAGTTTCCTCGATCGCCTCGGCTTGCCGCATGCCCGCCAGCATATCCCTGTCTCCTATCACACTCCCTTCCCTTGCCTGAAGCACAGCAGTGGCCAGCGGCTTGCTGCCTGGCTCAGCAAATACGGCGAGTTCGTAGATTTGAATCGCGCGCCCGGAAGTAACAAAGTAACCTCATTTTCTCGGAGGGAAAAATTTTCTCCGCCAATCCGATTGCGGCATCGCCTTTTACATAACACGCAGAGCGTCCCTGATTTTTTTTGTCGGTATAATTATGATACACCCTGTATATAAGTCGTGATCCTATGAAGGGCGGGTTACAGACAGCGGAGGAGTAGGCCTAAACATCTATTACTATATCATCTACAGATACCATTACTACAGGTATTTTGGCTAATTTCATTAGTTTGAGAATTTCGTATTTCGGTTCAGGTGACCTCCACTCTTACCATGTAATTAAGGTCTGGAGCCTGGAACGGCCAGAACTGAGAAGAGGCGGGTTCGATTCCCATCTCAGCCATTCCAGAAGTGGGTTTCGTACTTCTATTCTAGCCAAATTCCGGGATGGGTCCTAGCTTAAAGCCACACTACTTAGTTATTGGAGTTTTAAGGGGCGGAACAGCTCGGTCATCTGCCCCTACACTACTTAGGACACCACAGTAAGATAGGTTATCAGACTGAATGACCACGATGCTGCAGGCCCCTAGATAAATCAGCAACATAAATGCAGGATAGCAGTGTGTTTCCAATGTTATGGTGAACTTTACTATACTGTAGTAATGCAGTGAACTCCCACAATGTCTACCATAATCCAGAACTAAATATATCGGCTTCGGTGTCGTAGTTGGTAGCATGCTGAGTTTATATGCCCAAGGTCGCGCGTTCAAACCCGACCGAAGTCGTCGAATTTTTAAGGTAGCATGCTTAGTTTATATGCCCAAGGTCGCGCGTTCAAACCCGACCGAAGTCGTAGGATATTTAAGAGCTTTAAAAATCCCTCAGTATGCCTTCCTTCAGAGGGGAAGTAAAGCCGGCAGTCCCATGTCATAGATTTATGCCATGATAAAGAACCTTCCACTAATTACACTTAAAGTGTAAAGCTGAATTATAGGTTAGATTTGACTGACGCTCTTAGGTTCCAACGTTCGTCGCCAGGAGCCGACTGCGGTGGCATCTAGTAACCAAGTGCAGAACCAGTTGGTCGTTGACGGTGTCGTTTGGTAGCAAAAGCTGGAACTACTTGAAAATCGAATGTCTGCAGTCCTTACCTGAATTAAAACAGATAACACACACTAATACAGTCATCACAATTAACACCGATTATCAGACAGATAACAAGGAAGGTGGATTGGTAGTTGTTTACCGTAGATATCTTTCCCACAAACAAGGAATTCAAAGATGTGGCAATATTGTGATAGCAGTAATTAGAACAAGAGCACCTGAGATTACATTGATTGATAACATCCAAGAGTTCCTTGGCAAGCAGTAAGTTAAAGGTTTTGCTCTAAAAAAAAAAAAAAAGGGGACATATCTCAGCTTGAATTGCTCCCATTAGCGAGTAACTCTGGTTTTGTGATAAATACCTCACTACTGAAATGGACGAGACAAATATCCTCCTTAAATGAAACAACTATGTTATCGGGGTGCGTGCTGGGACTCTGTCCTGACGATGAGGATCACTTAGTCTCATGAGGCAAAAATAAGAAGTGGTTTCCCTTCTTCTACCCCAGGCAAATGCTGGGATGGATCCTGCCTTTTTCGCAGTCCTGGCCTCAATTACATCACAATAACACAGTTTATCATACAAATTCTACACCCAATCATAACAGGCCTGTCATAATATTCTGCACTGTGCGGTTCTTATTAGTGTACGTAATTTACACCAACATGACCAAGGTCATGGGACATCCGTCTAATAACATCTAGCCCAACACGGCATGTACTCCACACGTGGACTGAAGACCTGTCGAGATTATGTTAAGGCATGCTATCTGAATATGTTACCAAAGTTTCCTAGTACTCGTAGGTGCAAGATCTTGGTTGCGTATAACTCTCTCCATCACGTCCTATAATTGTTAGATTGGGTTCATATCAGGGGAACGTGCTGGTCAATTAATTCGCTGGGAGACTCCAAAATGCTCTTCGAACTAGTCCTGGACATCCGCAGTCCGTTGAGACCGTCATTATCCCGTTGGAACATCGCATTGTACACAGGAAAACTGAAGTCCATGAACGGTTACGAATGGTCATCAGGGAGAGTTATCATTGAGTTTTGTTGGTACATGGACATACTGCTGTATCGTGGCCAATGTGATGTGCTGTTAACTGTGGCGGAACGTTGAGGTCATAAATGGAAGAGCTGCTGAGTGCCGAATTGTCGACCAAAACAATCTGATTCAAAAATTCAATACGTCGATTTAAATCGAGGATTACTCGAAATCTCCTCCAGCTGTTGTGAACAGCGCGTTGGCACCAGCTGATCGATGAACTTCCAGGTCGGAATTTATATTTGCCGGACTAGATACAAATGTACCAATATTTTTTTCTTAATCAGTTTTCAAATGTTTAAGGGGTACCCGTATCCCCGTGTTCCCCCAGAAATAAATGCCCGGGGGACAAGAAACAGTTTATTAAAGCTAAGCTCTGTGTAGATGAGTGACATTACGAGCAGACAGACAACAAGAAACAGTCGGAGAACAACGTTCGACAAAACGCCGACCAACAACACTGATAGCACCAACGATTATACTACAATATAGGCTAGATGACGATATTCGTTGCCATGGTTTTAAGCAGTGGCTGTGAAAGTTTTCAATCTTTGTTTTTTAGTGGTAAATTCTGGTGTGGCTATTTCGAAATGCTACTACACAGCTCGAGGATATGGTTTAAATCTGGAATCTTAGAAGGAAGAACAGATTTCTGGAAGATCCATCCTATGTGGAGTGATGCGCCGACGATCTGTTTGTTTCAACAGACTTAACTTCAAGAGTACGCAAATTTTTTGGTGGAGAGTGGTACAGTTCTTTTCAGATTTATTCTTTGCTACCAAGCCATTTTTGCGGACTAGATGTAGAGTATAGTGCTGAAGCGTGCTCAAAAACCTGCTCAACAACTAGTTAACTCTTCGCTTTATGTTTTTTAAAGATGCAGTGACCTCTATGACATTAAAACAATGTTTTAACGACAATGATCACCTTTCAGCTGGGTCTGAGATGAGAAGTGATCAATTTCTATGTGGTGGGTGGTTTTTAACAGCTGGATGCCCTTCACTTGATGAGGAGAAGAAAGCGGCCGTGGTACCTTCCGGTATTTGCCTCGAGTCGAAAATGGGAGGTAATGGAAAACAATTTCAAGGACGGTTCCGAACCTACTCTCTATCGCTGTCTAATGTCTCATTTAGGGCACAGATGGACGAAGTGTGTTGCTCGCGTGCGAGGTAGAAGCAGGTGGCTCGTTCTTGGCCTCCGCTGAGGAGGAACGTATATGCTCAGTCTTACCATAAATAGCCCTTCTGTCACAGCGTTTTAATAAATGTCCACCAGTTGATGAAAGGTATTTTACTAACACGAAGCAGTTACATGAATGCATAGAAGGAACACAAATCATAATGGCCGCCTTTTGCATGCACACAGTCCTCAAGTCTTTGAGGTTACTCATCAGTGGCGTTACGCAACACATAAACAGAGAAGGTTTTCAGTGTTGAGGAGACTTGCAATGTTCAAAATGACAGGATTTATGCCACAACTTCAAGTGAAGCTGCCAGGAAGGCTCCAAGGGTTCAAAACGACCATCATCCTGCATCCATCATGGTGTGGTGGGGAGTGAGTTATGAGGGCATAACTGAGAAATGTTTTGTGATAAAGGGGTGAAAACATCTTCAAAAGTATACGAGGGTCAATCAACGCCTCTTCCATGGTAATAACTGGAGCTTCGAACAGGATTCTGCACCAGCATAACTGAACAGTGGCTTGCGACACATGTACCGGACTTCATGTTCATCTCTGATTGGCCCTCTGGTAGCCCAGACCTTACTCCTCTCGACTACAATAGTCTGTGCTTTAGTAAATGGCATGCATGAAGAGACATTGAAGCGCTCTCTTTTGAAAGCAGCAGAGGAATTCCCTGTCGATTTTCTGTTTAGTAGCCTCAAAGACCAAAGGACTGTGTGCGTACAAAGGGCGGCATTTCGAAATGATTTGTGTTCTTTATACTGTATATCCATGTAACTACTGCCATCTTGTTACTAAAATATCTTTCATCACCTGGTGGACATTTATTTACAATTTTGTGATAGTATTTATGGTAAGCAGGAGCATATCCATGTTTTTATTTCTGGGGAAGAAATATATTTACAAAATCACCCGAGATGAATTTTCAAATCTCACTAGTGGTTTCATAAACTTGAACATTATATTAATTATGCCAGAGAATAAAACTATGACTACTTTTAAAAGTATCGTACCGATTGCAATTTGTCTAATAACGTGTGTTATTGTGTATGTGTGTGTAATTGTATTGCGGTCTAGGACAGTAGACGTGCCCAAGAACTACGAAATAGTGTACATGGAGTGTGAAAATCTTGGGGAAACCACACTCAGAATAGCTGCTGTCAGTACCAAGATTCGAACCTCGGATCTCCGTATGCTCATAATTTTATCCATTTCAGCCGTGGGTGAATTGGCCTCTCCCCAAGGTGGACTGGGTTCGATTCCCGGTCAATGCATGTGTGATTTTCGAAGTGAAATGCCATGTCCTGTGGTTCGGATTCCACGTAAAAAGGAGGTCCCGTGGCTCTTAATCACAACATTCACAGTCACGTAAAACTATAATCTTCCTTCCTTGATATGGCGGGAGCTTGGAACAGCTGAGCTATGTTGCCGTGTTTTTAAATTAGCTGATTCGAATGATAGCGTATCGTATACACTGGTCTACACTTCGGGCACCGATACAATTATATTTCATCAATGGAGCTTAGGTCAACGCGGAGTACATTCAAATAGAATCGATGTTGTTAGCCAAACAATTAACGTATTATTATTAAAAACATAGCGTATAAATTCAGTCTTAGCAAAAAAGTTGGCGGCCTACTGTTACGTATGCTGCAACTCGGCAAACTTTTCTTCGGAGAGATCGAGTGATATTTTCGCACAGAACCGGCGCGAGGCCCATGTGACACATGCAGCCGCATGGGGCGCGCCGGTCTTTTTTCATTTTTCGTTCTAAAATCATATTTTGATATTGCGGCGCTATAAAACTGAAATATAAACTTTGGTGCCCCTGAATATGTAAAATATTAAGCATCAAATCTCGACATTTTATTGAGATACTAGCAGAAGTACCCGTTCTTCGAACGGTGTTCGTTGTTAACACCAGACATTATCAATTGAGGTACTGTTGCAATGGTTAGCGGTTTGTCATTCCTTCATAATTTTATCAGAACGACGTTAGTTTTCTGGGAATATCACACACACTGTTAATTTAAGGGCCTTAAAATGTGGTTTTCGGAGACTCTTTATAGACTCCCGAATTTTGTGTCTCACATTGAGAAGCGCAACATTTATGCTTTCGTCTTTCTTCTAGGATAATTTTTATATTTCGCCTATTTTAGCATGTATTTTGAGAAGTTTTCCCCTATATCCACCCTTCTACTGTATGAAAAGTACGGTGAAGAGTTTTATAAGTGATTGGTGTATTGACTCTCATGGTTACCTTACCTAATTTTACGATGCACCAAGCATCCGAACACGAGTTATAGGCGTAAATAAAGATACACAGAAAGACAGACAGACAATACTATTGTCTACAACATATCACCCAGATATCCAAATATGGGTATATCTACCACACAGTATCAAACAAAATCATCCTTATGATTTTATTTATCGTATGGCTTTTAGTGCCGGGAGTGTCCGAGGACATGTTCGGCTCGCCTGAGTCTGTAGCTGCTTCCAGCGGACACCCTAAAGGGCGAGCTACAAGTTCCGTTCAATTTCAAGTAGTTCCAACTTTCGCCACCAGATATCAATGATACCTAGTGGTGAACGTTGGAACTTTGATAGAGCGTTCTGACGAAATCTAACCTAACAAATTTTGCTTTACACAAGTTTAGTCTGTGATGAACCCGTATGTCGACCAAAAAAAAAAAAGATTAGTTAAAATGTGCTCTCAAACTAAATTCACCTAACGTGTACTTCCTGACGTGAAATAGAATTGAAAGCCTTGTAGACGAAACGCAATACCCGTCACATAAAAACTGACCCTCTACGTTGTGTTAGGTCCCCATACACAGGAAGACCCCTTTCATAAATTATAAAGGCTTGTGGTGCATGAAAATTCAGGTTCTTTAGCCTCAAATGGCCCAAATTCCTAAAAGCCGCAAAAAATGCTGATTCAATTCAGGAATTTTTGAAAATAATGTTGCTGTTTTGAGATATAATAGACCTTCTGTACTATAATATGTCGCACGTGAAAATTGCATGAAAAAAATCTAGGTTACCCCTTGACCCCCTTAATTGCATTGATGAATTATACAGTCTACGTTGGTTCCGTGATAACCTTATAGCCATTTGCAAACTTTCACAGAAATGTAATAAATGGAGTGACATTGCTTCTTACAGAAATAGATGGAAAGTTGGATGCCACCCCTTGAGATAATGTTGTCATGGTCACCGATTTGCATTCCTTCATTAGTTTGTTAAATTAAATTAAATTAGTTTTCTGGGAATATTTCAGAAACTGTTGGATTACATTTTATTGAGATATTAAATCTCAATATCATTTGGAATATCTATAATGCCTTTAGTAACATTTTATATGGTATTTTGATTTTCAGTTTCACATAGGAACATTATATTTCTAATATTTTTTTAGTCGGTAATAGAAAATTCATCTAATTAAAAAACTCTCTCTCCAGCAAATATTTTTTTAATAAGTTTGGCTAATTGCCATGAAAAATTAAGATAGGTGCCAAGATATTGCTTAGCCGACGAACAAAAATGAAAAATAAAAATAAAATCAACCTATCATAATTGCCATAAAGTATAAAGGTAACCACTGTTGATACTGGTTCAATTTTGAAAGACTTTGCCTTAGGGCGAGAAAAGTATGTTTTTGTTTATAAGAAGTCTTTTATAATACAGTATTTGTTATTTTATTAGTAAATTTTTCATTTAATATAAATACAAAACACAATTATTTATTTTTATTTGTAACAAACAATAACATTATTACATCCCATTAATTAAAAGACGAATATGTTTTTAAGAGAGGGGTGCCAAAACACTGATCTCGCATGTTCCAAAAAAAAAAAAAAACTCGAACCGACCCTGTTTTCGCATGTCACATTGGGCATGTGAATTGAAACAATGAGTTGTTTTGGAAATAACACTTTCGATTGCAATCCCCTTCAGTTGGTAGTCAAGTTGAATTTACTCCTACCAGTAAGCTACGTAATGCTATTTTGAGCGTAGCTACCTCAATTTCAAATGCCGTGAAATTCTCACGACTAAAAACACCATCGGCGACGAAGATGGGAGGTTCGAATTCCGGCGTTGAGAGTGAGCATTTTGAGTGTGGCTTAACCCTGTTTTTTAAAATACTCACTTCAGGCAAATACCGAAATGGCACCTTATCCCAAATTCAGGACCATTATAATGGTAGTAACACACCGTACACGGGGCTATTTGACGCACCATTCTCGATGGTTATCAATGTTTTTACTCCATTTTTGAAATATTTTCATTTTTCATTACTTCGAAGATACTAGTTTGGGAGCGTGATGGCGCAGCGGTCAAGCTGCTTGCCTTTCACCAAGGGTTCGATACCGGTACCCGAGATTTTTGATCTGAAAAGTCGCGCTAAATCATTATGACTTTTAAAATATGTCTGTTCTTCAATTCGTTATTTTGGTTTTCATTGTAACCAACATGTTCCTATAATTCAGTCCTTGGGATGACCGTTTTGAATTATAACAGTTTTCAAAACGAAATATTCTAAGACAACTACAGAGCTATTATCTGATGGTGATGCCGATTGTTGTTTTAAGGGGTGGAACAGCAAGGTCATCTTCCCTTATAGAGCTAATCGGTTTGTTTCCTCAGATATGTAGGAGTTACTACAAAACGTTACCTGGATAAGCGGTGGCATAGTCGGTAGCAAGCCCAAGGTCGCGGGTTCAACCCCGGCCAAAGTAGTCGGATTTTTTAAAGAGAGTTAAAAATCCCTCAGTATGCCTTCCTTCCGAGGGGAAGTAAGGCCGGCGGTCCCACGTCATAGATTTATGTCATGTAAAAGAACTTTCCACTAACTAAACTTGTGTGAAGCAAAATTTGTAGGTTATGTTTGATTAATGCTCTTAAGTTCCAACGTTCGCCATTAGGTGCTGGTTGCAATTGCATCTAGTAGTAGCCAAGTTCACAGCTAGGTGTCATGGACGGTAGCATTTGATAGTGAAAGTAGGAACTACTAGAAATTATCGTCTGCTATCCTTACTTGAATTAAAAGCAGATAACACACACTAATAAAGCCATCACAATTAACACCGGTTATCAGACAGATTCTATACACACCCCAAGTACACGGGGCTACATGACCGCGTTGATGCAGCCCCTAAACTAAGGAACCAACCAATATTTGCTAATTGTTTACTTTACCCGGAATAAATACAAAGTTTAAGCTAAAACTTCAGAATTTTCAGACAGAAAGCTCACTTTCTATTGTTAATTTATTTGCAATCTGAAAAAAGAGAGACTGATGTATGCTATTGTTTTTTTATTTCCTCCTACCAGTAGGGAGAAGATCCTGTGCCTCTCCAGGATCCTTGCCTGGATAAGAGGAAATGTGCATTGAAATTCCTTGCATAATTCTCTTTTTTATTTCATAATATGCAAGGCTCAAGGTCCCTTAATGCACAACAAGGATGTGTTTGTCACATTTTATATACCACTTCATTAGACCAGAGATGGTAATCTCAAGTGATGAAGTTGACCACTCAGTTACAAAGTTGGACAAGGCCAAAGGGGTGACCAGTATAGCTCTCCAATCTAAACTCTCAATGGTAGAAATACAGTACTGTCACTGTTAGTATCAAGGATAACGTTCCTAATATGCAGGATGAATGGAAACTATTTTTACAAACTTCATGAGCTGATTTCTGAGAGGAAAGAGCACAAAAAAGTTACTAGAAGCCATTTTTCAGTCCTGCTTAATATTAATCTATTAATAGAATCGCCTTTCAGTCGGTCAACACGAGTGTACCCAGTTAGATTGGGTGGAGAGCAGGGCTTTTTTTTTTCTGGAAAAAGAGGTGCCGGAACTCACAGGAGGGAAATTAAGGAAGAAGACATGGGATTTACCGAACATTAAAGAAAGCATGTCATTTTCTTCGAATCTATTTACACTGAATTCAAAACTATTTCCAAATTTTTACATGTCATCATCCTCCTCAGTTCGTTTTCTGGTCTTGCTTTTTGTATCCATGGCTGAATTACGACCTTGTAACAACCAAGTTTTGATATACCGTGCTTCGTTGGATCAAAATAGCAATGAGGTAATGGTTTTAACTGACAAAGATGATCTTTCTGGAGTCACAATCAAGTTCATCTCAGAAAATCCCCTTTCACACTCACTTGCAGATATAGCTATTGTGTTGAGAGTCCTCCAAACCCGGGAAATTTCCCTGGGCATTTCTTCTCTGAATTTCAGATGATCTCTGAAGGCTCGAATAGTTTCTCTTTCATTCAGTTGGAATCTTCTTGCCAGTGTGCCTATTTCTGCTTCTCCATACAGAATCTTTTCTTTTGAGTTTGCTGGCCAATTCTCAGAATCTAGAACTCTTGCACATATTGACAGTTCAGTGTCTTCTTCGGAAAGTAATCTTTTCTGTAGAGAAGTTTTAAGTTGTTCATAGAAAGCATTCGGGGAGATTGGTGGATCATGAATTCTGTTTTTCTCATGCAATGGAACACCCTTAAACTGTAGATTTGCAGCTGCCTCAAGAGCTTTCTGATAAGTAAGGCCCTGGGACTGACCTCTTCTTCTCACAAATATCAACAAGACACTCAATCTTGCTGTGGGCTTTGTAAAGATCAGCATTTCTCTCCTGCAGATCTAAGCTTAGTTCAGACAGTTCTTGCAAAGCATCGCAAATTAATCCCAGATCGAAAATAAATTACACAGATTTTATTTTCCTGTGAAGATCTTCATAAGTGATTTTTCCTTTCTGTCTGGAAAATTGTGAGTATTCTCAGGGGATTATCACCGCACAATACCCAGAAATATCAACCAATATCTTAGAGCATATAACTTTCTGTAATTATTTTAGATAAGATTCAACGTTTATATAGGCTACAATATTACTGGCAATACAAAAAAAGTTATAAAATACAACACAACACAAAAATTAAATTTTATACTTCATGAATTTTCTATTATGTTATATGGAGTATGAATGGCAAATATCTAAATATTTCTCAATTTACTAAGCAGAAAAGTAAACAGTTTCTTTTTTTTTTACAAGTTGATAATTTATTTCTCAAAAGTACCGTACTGTGGAATTCACAGTTTTGCCTCACAAGGCTGAGTATACCCCGTTCCAGACATCAGACTAGAATTAAAATTTCTTGGCTGAGCCGGGAATCGAATTCGGACCTCCGGGGCGGCAGCCAAAATGCTAGCCACTACACCATGAGTTAGTCTAATTTCAATCTTAATATTGTTTATAACATCGCCAATAAGTTAAGATTAGGGTACAACCAAATTTACAATTATTTTATGCTCTTAGCAAAGCAACACTTTCTTAATTTTTATTGGCTTTTTCGGAAGGGGCTGGAGCCCCCCATCCTGGACCCACCTTGTGGACAGAATTCTTCCAATTTTTAAAATCTGTATCTCCAGTGTATCTGCACATGACTGGAGCTGCCTTGCATTCTTTGGAGAGGCATGGTACACAACACATATTTCGTCCATAAAACTCTTAAATCTATTGATGCCAGAAACCTCTTTCACAACATCGTGTACTGATAATTCCAGTCTATGGCTAGCACAATGCTACAAAACAATGGCAGGAAATCTGTCTTTGAAGTTTCGAGACTCCTCCACGTACTCCGAACATTACTGCGGCACCATCACATGTCAGTGAAACTAAATTTTCCTGTAGAAAATCTTCTGTGAACCCTAGTGCTCCTTTAGAAGACATCAAGCTTTTGTAAATTCCATTTGCTGTTACATCATCCACCTCAATTAAATCAATGAAAAGGTTGACCGGTTCTGCCATTTTTATTTCTTCAATGTAGGTGTGAACATATACTATCAGAACCGACTTTTGACTTACAGTAGTTGATTCATCAAGAATAAGAGAGAACTTGCTCTTTGAATCGAGTAGGCCTACATTTTTTTTATCAATCTTGTTCTCATTTCACTGCCTATGTGGTTTACTATATTTATACAGGCATTAACTTACTTAAATGCAAAATTCTCCCCATATCAATCTCATTCAATTCTTGTAAATCAATTTCAGTTTCAAAATTGTAGAAAGACTGGTTCTTTTTTGCCACCTTATAAGTAGTACGAAATACTTTACAAGTAATTTACTTTTCTCTCTCTAATGACTTTAGACATACTGTCTCAAGTTTTTCTTTTTTCTCTTCTTCAGTTATTTTATTGGCACTTTTATGTCCAGGACTTACTTGGTGGTCAAAAATCTTTTTCCTGAGAGATGTTAGCTTATGTTTACGATTTTCTCCATATGACACAATTTCACAGTTTATCCATTCTTTTGATAGTCGCATACCCACATTCTTCTGTACACCTAAACTTCCAACTTTTTTGCACACCGAGCAACCTAACTTGCCGTCATGAAAATACAACCAATCGTTTTTCTTCACAAAATCGTTCTTTTGTTTTACATTCCAACAACTAGGCCACAGACTTTGAAATTCACTTTGAACTTTACAGACCATTATGGAACTCGTCGACACATCTGTTGCTTCAAGTCCCACACTTGAGTTTGATGATTCTCCAGCTTGATGGACTGACGAACTGCTTGGACAATTTTTGCGTTTGGTGGTAGGCACAGAAAGGGAAATACTTTTCATTCTCGCCTCGTGGTCGACAGATTTAGGTTATGTCGATTGCCGCGTAAGAAGTAGTACAAACTACGCCTGAGAATGCAACAAACCCAGGCAATCATCTACATCAACGAACAACAGTAGGCTACTGTATATTGAGGGCAATCCAGATGAAACGTAACTAGAACTGAGACCAATGTACAAAACAGCTACAAAGTGAGCAAAGAACAAAAACGAATACCGTATATCCATGCTGACCGCAAACCGGAAGAATGTTTTCGATTTCGATTGATTTCGATTCTCGAAATAACAAGGCGATATGCGATATTTCCTTTTCAATTAAGGTCATTTAGCACGGGAACAGTAAAAATAATAATATTTTTAACATTCCTTAACCAAAAAGTGACAGTCAGTCTGAAAGACTAGACTTTGTATCATTTTAAATGCTACAAAAGCTGAAAAATGCTAGAAAGGCTGGAGGCTTCTCGCTTCGCTCGAAGCCAAAGACTCTTGACATGTTAGAAAATTATCTGCATAATACTTATCTTGCTTATCTTGTTTCAAATTACTCGCGAACGGCAAGTGCAAACAGAGAGCAAAGCAAGGCCAAGCGCGCGGGATGCTGTCACGCTCACCAGAGCGCGCAGGGACCTGCCCCTTCCATCCAGTCTAAAAACACTTATAGTGGGCGATGTATTGAAGATAGAGATATGCTCTTGCGGACTTTTTTTGTAGAACTTTTCATGCTGACCAGTTCTTACGCTCATAGTATATTGATAATTTTAACGGTTTGCCCAGCGTAAGCTTAAGAAGCGCACAGATGCCAAGTTTGTTTTCGACTTTTTCACTGAAATCGTTACTGCTTGGCTTCCTTTGATCATACATAAATTATTTTGTACAAAATCTTTCCTCAAGATATCCTTTACAGAATGGTGAAAACCGCATCCAAATCCATCCAGTGGTTCTCGAGATTACCCATGACATCCAAGAATCGGGGATTTTTGTCTAATGAAGTAGAGATTGTCGGGGAACACATGCACCAAGCAGTACTATGACGTCACACACCTCAGTGCATCTGGGTACATTTCGTCCCGTCACCATAACGTAACGCCAGACCCCAGCAAAACGACGGAGTCAACAAGATCATTTAAAACGATTTAAAAAAATCATATTTGAAGTCTAAATTTTTTTTTTTAGTGATTTGTATCCACGAAGAGGTTCCGGAACACCGTTCCGGTGTGTTCCGCCAGAAAAAAAAGCCCTTGTGGAGAGTAACAATTAATTGCCTGTTGCCTGAAATAACTACCGAACATGAATTGTGAGTTACCCACATGGATACTACATTTTGATACATTCACATTCCCATCTTGACCTAAACCTCAACAATCAAAATAGCAAGAGTTCAACGCTAGTCCACTGAATTTTTAAATCCGTATTGACGTATTGTCAGCTAAAATGTCAAAGGACATGATCTTTACTTTTCTTGTGTTTTTTGAAATTTATTTTAAAGTAAGATACATCCTTTTATGATGTTCCAATCTTGAATTTTTCAATTTTGTAAGAATATCCACATACAGTATACTGTATAATTATATAGATTTTTTAATTTAATAAACTAGATATTTAGATTAGATTAGGTGTTTTAGATTATTGTGGGGTTTGAAGCCATTTTTCAGTGTTGCCTAAGTAAACAAAAGTTTGGTGTTTATTAGTCGGTCAACACGAATGTACCCAAAAAGAGCTGGGTTATGCCCTAATCCTGAAATAAATTACATGAGATTAATAAATAAACTAGGATGACCAGTTTCGATCGTCACGCGATCTGGATCTGGTCGTCACGCGATCATGATCTGATCTGGATCTGATGATGATCGCGTGACGATCGGAACTGGTCATCCTAGTGTATTTATTGATCTCATGTAATTTATTTCAGGATTAGGGCATAACCCAGCTATTTTTGGGTACATTCGTGTTGACCGACTGAAAAGCACCAAACTTTTGTTTGTGTTTTAGATTAGTTTTAAAATAGTTACCTTGTTAAACTTTTGGTGATGAAGACTCCAATGGGGGTCAAATCCAGTACATTTTCTGAATAGATGTGTTTCATTAACGTAGTATTGATAGACGTATGTCTCATTCACAATTTCCTGTAACTCCTAAGTAGAGCATAGTACATCGACAAGTTTCTGCCAACAGACTTGGTTGTCTTCCCACCATTCTCAATACCTTCCATCTCTACGCTTGTGTTACGGCCTGCCTCTTTATCTGGTTCCTTGTTGTTTCAATTCTAATGCTTATCGCATCTTAGCGTGTGTCTGATCCATCTTCCTGCGATGCATCTCAATGTCGATAGGTACCGGTATTACTGCTAAAACGCACTTCTAGGAGTTATGATGTGAATTGCGCATCACAGGCCATATGTTTATGAGTCTTCCCGCTCTCAGTTGAAGATAGATTTGTGTCATGAACACTTGCGAAGGAGATTCCCAATAGACTATCGTGTGAATGATGGTGGGGAAGGATACGAAGGGGGATCATGGTGATTGTGAGACGCTTGTGGTGTTACGCATGCCAAGTGCTTCTTGAGGAAGAGAGGACAAAGATAGCTAATGGGCCAAGATTCCCATACAAACCACCATTACATCGTCTGCCCAGGTCTTACAATAAGGTACACTCTCTTTTACTGCATGGGATCATTGTGAGACAGTGGCTTAATAAAGTATTTCACTTTTGAGGTCCTTATTTACATGGCATCCTGAGGAGAAAAAAGGTGTATTATCACAGAACAATATTGAAACACTCAAAATTCATACCAGTAAGATATTCTTATTTATTTGAAGCAAAGACAATGGTACAGAATTTATAAATGTTTCCTATCAGCAGAGTTAAATGTCCTTCAGGTAGTTCCATGTCAGTTCAGTCATAGCACCCTACTTCCAAATAGCAATTGTTTTTTGAGTTTGAATTTTTGTTGATAGAAAATACAATGTTCATGTGAGGAATTTCTTTTCACTGCCGTGTAAGTAAAGTGAGGAGGGGGAAATACCTTACTGAGCCATGCCTCATAACTGTTAGTTTATAAGAAGACATACATTTTTATAAAAATTATTTTGCTGCATTCATTACACTGTATTTGAATTTTGTTATTTTACTATTTCAGACCTACGGAAGATCGAAGGAGAATGTTCGACCTAGCAGCCACCAACAACCCAACACAACACTCCAGAGGCATGTCAAAGCAAATAGGAATGTCCACATTCCAAAGTGAGTATTTCTGTAACTACAAGATGTTTAGATGTACTGGGGACAAAATAATTCATGCACCAGGAAGAAATTGCATTACTCCACCTCTTGCTTGCAATGGAAGCATACTGTTTCTCGGCAGTCCTTGATGTCCCACGTGGTCCCAGACTTGTTGTGGAATGTCCTGCCACGAGTGTCGAGACATCCTGCTCCACCCTTGTAGCATTACTAGGGGTGACCAGCTGTTTCATGTGATCATCACACCAGTAGTAGGGGCAGTGTTGAGGCGAACACCACAAGGTCTTCAGACGCGAACACCATTGTCGGAGCACAATGATTCAGTCTGGATCCAGGTTCCTCTGTCCTGACAGCACTGCAAACGGAGATGGCAGGACACATGTGGACATCACGAGATGAAATTCCCTTCAGCCAAACGTCAGGAAATGGTGCGGGCTGAGACAGAGGTCTGTAGCCATCGTACCAAGTTCGATCTGCACGATTGTCTCTCCTGGTGATCTGTTGAGGGTGTCACACATTCACTGATACGACCATCACTCGGTGTGTGATCGTTCAACTTATCATGTTCCTACTCTTATCATACGACTACCGACCCGAGATGAAAATGTATGCCGACAAATTCTCCTTGGTGTGTGAATTTGTTTTGTCAGCCAGAGTATGATATATTTAGATCCAGTATAATGCATTACAGTTTCATCACTGTCTTCATTTCACTAGTTTCTGACCAGAATCATTCAGTAATCAAAATTAGTTAGGTATTGTTGTTTTAAGGGGTGGAACAGTGAGGTCAACTGCCCCTAGTAATCAAGATTGTGTAAGGAACAAGTAGAGTAATAAATAGTTTGAAAGTTCTGCCTAATCAATACTTTTATTAAATAAAGATCACTGTGATGTTTTGGGCATTCCATTTCCCATCCTTCTTTATGGTGCACCATAAGGTTTAACAAGGGTCTTTTTAGTGTGTTACACTATACATTTTGTGGTGTCTTTTTTGTTTCTTTTCATATCGGCTGATGAAGGGGCCAAAAACAATTAGGCCTTGAAACATGTCCCACCAATGACCACTCAGTGATCTTTATTTAATAAAAGTATTGATTAGGCAGAACTTTCAACCTATTTAATACTCAATTAATTTATCAATATGGAACCAGAATGAACCTTTTAAGTTCAAAAATAAAGGAACAAGTAGAGAAATGAATTTTCACATTTAATCTTTCTGGTCACAATTGTCTTTGAAGTTCAAGTTTTGTGGTAGCTTATCGAAAACAATATTAGAATGGGGCCTTGTTAAGGGCATAGAACTTGGGAAGTGTAGTTGTTTTAGGGGGATGCGACTTAACTTTGCTGCAGGCTAAGGTGATAGAATATCAGGGATTGTAGTGAGCAGTGACTGTACAAGCGGCTTCGTGGCGTAGTTGGTTGCATGCTGAGCTTCTATGCCCAAGATCGTAGGTTCAAACCCGGCCGAAGTCGTCGGATTTTTTAAGAACGTTAAAAATCCCTCAGTATGTCTTCCATCGGAGAGGAAGTAAAGCCGGTGGTCCCATGTCATAGATTTATGGCATGTTAAAGAACCTTCCACTAATTACACCTGTGTAAAGCTAAATTAATATAGGTTAAACATTTGACTAACGTTCTTAGGTTCCTACGTTCGTCGTCAAGAGCCTACTGCGGTGGCATCTGGTAACTAATTTCTGAACTAGTTGGTCGTTGACGGTGGCGTTTGGCGACAAAAGTAGGAACTACTTGAAAATTGATCGTCTGCAGTCCTTACTTGAATTAAAACAGATACACACACTAATACCGTCATCACAATTGATACCGGTTATCAGACAGATTCTACACACACCCAAAGTACACGGGGCTACATGACCGCGTTGTCGCAGCCCCTAAACTGAGTAACCAACCAGTGACTGTACACTTCCAGTGAACTGCTTACTTCCCTGTGTATAATGTCACAGATTTCCCATGGCTTTTGATTGCAAGAGAGAATACATCAACACACATCAATTGATGTGGAAAGAAATCTTTCAGAGCTTCTTGCTCACGCCTGCCAACAAAAACATATCCTGCCCTTTTGGAAGCTCTTCCAGCAGTGTAGTTGTTTGAATGTGTACAAGTCTACAAATGTTGGACGTTCTTCATTGGCTTCATAGTCAAGTAAAACACCTGCACCAGCACCAGACCTCGAGAAAGCCTATGACACCACATGGCGCTATGGAATCCTTTCACCTTTCACGAGTGGGGACTCCGTGGAAATCTCCCAATATTTATTGCGAATTTCATGTCCGCCCGACTCTTCCGTGTAAGAGTTGGTAGGACATTAGTGCAACATTACACTCACTCACTAACTCAGAAGGCTTCTATGGGACACGATGATCCCGCGCCGATCTCACAAAATGCCTCCACAACTCTGTTTTGGGAGAATTCTCGCCAGTTGTCCACATTCACATGTCTACAAAGTTTGGAGATTTCATTTTTCCAGGAACTTCGTGGTCTTCCTACTGCCATTTTCCTCTTGGTATCGCAACATTACACATAAGAAAATGGAGCTCCTCAGGGTTCTGTGCCGAGTGTCACCTTGTTCGCGATTGCCATAAACGGCATTGTTGCCGCCGCTGGGTCCTCATTATTCCATCACTGTATGTGGACGATTTGGCTCTACATTACAGCTCTGGAAGGTTGGCAATCGTGAAACGGCAATTGCAGATTGCTGCTATTATCCAGGTCGACAGTTGCTCTGAACTGAGGTTTTCGTTTTTGAGCAGCGAAAACCTGTGTCGTCCATTTTTGTCGGCTCCGTAAGTTTGTTCACTGTTATACTGTAATTATTAGTTTCATTGCTTGCCACGGTGGGTGAGTGGTTATTGTGTCGGACTACCAACCCCAAGCTTGCTGGTTCGCTCCTGGCCATGGTAAGTGATTTTTGATAGGCGACAAAATTCATGGTACCCATGTCATACATTATTGGCATGTTATAGAATCCATTTGAATTCAGTAGGCCGTGTTCATAATGGCAAAATTAATCTCAGGATTTTCCGCCAACACAAAATGTTTCTCTACTAGGAAGCTCTATAGTGTCAAGGAGCTTAGATATCTAACCTC
The DNA here is from genome assembly GCA_946902985.2 of Meconema thalassinum. Taxonomy (NCBI): domain Eukaryota; kingdom Metazoa; phylum Arthropoda; class Insecta; order Orthoptera; family Tettigoniidae; genus Meconema; species Meconema thalassinum. Next base: position 175,184,829 of record OX336398.1, on the reverse strand, counting down.
CTTGACTTTCATAGCACTCCAAGGAGCGGTAAAATTCGACATGCATGCTGCCCTCTGGGCGTCAATTAACAAAGCTTCCACCCGGCCACCGAGGCCATACGAAAGAAAAAAGTTTTATTTATTTTTTCTGTTTTATTAATTTTCGGTCATTTCATGTTTAGGTGTTCACCTTAAATTTTTAATTCCATTCTAAATTTGTATAATCTGTGTTAAGAGGGGCAGATGACCTCGTAGTTCCACTCCTTAAAACAATAACTTACTAAACTGACAATTTTATTCAGGATTCATCACAGTTCCCAAGGATTGGGCTTGTAATCGTTTTGGCCGACTGAAAAGTTACAATAAATACATTGTTAATAAGGCAACACTAAACAAAGGTTTGGTGCTTTTCAGTCAATCAACACGATTGTACCCAAAAGAGCTGGGTTATGCCCTAATCCTGAAATAAATTACATGAGATTAATAAATACACTAGGATGACCAGTTTCGATCGTCAAGATCCATTACACCTAGGCTATGTTTGAAAATACAGGTGAAAATATTTACAATATGTACAATTATTTAGTTGCAGTATTGGTACTGCAACTGTCGGTGTATGCTAAATGCAGTATATATGATGTTAGGTGAAATGCTTAATGGTGATAGATATCCGGAGTTTGTAATTTGGAGTGATTATATGGTTATAAAAATCAACTATAGTTAAACTGTAATCCTATTACAGGCTAATACTTATCTGGTTGTCGTCCTTGTTGGAGCTACGCGCAGTTTTCGTGCTTACTGTAACTCCAGGTGTTGTCAACCACTGTAACATTACAGTTTAACCATAGTTGATTTTTACATCCATATAATCACTCCAAATTACAAACTCCGGATATCTATCACCATTTAACATTTCACCTAACATCATATATACTGCATTTAGCATACACCGACAGTTGCAGTACCAATACTGCAACTAAATAATTGTACATATTCTAAATATTTTCACCTGTATTTTCAAACATAGCTTAAGTGTAATGGATCTGAAGATGATCGCTTGACGATCGAAACTGGTCATTCTAGTGTATTTATTAATCTCATGTAATTTATTTCAGGATTAGGGCATAACCCATCCCATTTGGGTACAATCGTGTTGACCGACTGAAAAGCACCAAACTTTTGTTTACTAAGGCAACACTTTAAAATGGCTCCAAAGGTTTCTATGCTCTTAGGACCAGCGTCTTCGTGGGGAGAGTGACTAGCCCAATAGTTCACTGGCAAATCAACTCTCTTTCGCGGCGCTTTGGTGGCGTAGTTGGTAGCATGCTGAGTTTCTAGGCCCAAGGTCGCGGGTTCAAACCCTGCCGAAGTTGTCGGATTTTTTAAGAGTGTTAAAAATCCCTCAGTATGCCTTCCTTCGGAGGGGAAGTAAAGCTGGTGGTTCCATGTCATAGATTTATGGCAAGTAAAAGGACCTTCCACTGTAGCCTCCGTGGCATAGGCGGCAGCACGCTGGCCTGGGTCCGTGGTTCAAATCCCAGTCACTCCATGTGAGATCTGTGCTGGACAAAGCGGAGGCAGACAGGTTTTTCTCCGGGTACTCCGGTTTTCCCTGTCACAATTTCATTCCAGCAACACTCTCCACTCTCATTTCATTCATCTGTCATTCATTTAATCATTGCCCCAGGGGAGTGCGACAGGCTTCGGCAGCCGGCACAGTTAATATCCTCGCCGCTAGATGGGGGCTTGATTCGTTCCATTCCTGACCCGGTCGGTCGACTGGAAGCAGGCTGTGGATTTTCATTTCAAAAGGACCTTCCACTAACTACACTTGTGTGAAGCTAAAATGTGGGATCTTGTTGAAGAGGTTCCCGCCAGTCCCCTGATCTGGGACATGCACGTCACCGAAGTGACTTAGGCTAATGGGCCACCCCAGTTTACGTGCTTATTTTTAGAGCTGTAGGTCACAGGTTTGTGTCTAGCATGAGTCGGACATGGCTTGTATTTTCTAAATACCTGTCATTTCAAACAGCAAGTTTTGCCATTTTATAACATTGGCATGAGTTGGTCTACATAGATTTGTATTCGAGCCTGGGAGGACAACTTCAAAGCAAGTGAGTCTAAATCCCTGGTTTCCCATTTGCAAATAGACCCTGTGCGGTGGCCGTACGCGCTACCTCCTGCCATCGTGGCATCGGAAGAGCGGGGGTTCGAATTCCACCTCTGCCGTCCTGAAAATGGTTTTCGTGGTTTCCATGTCGGGGGCGGTTCCTTGCAATAGGCCAAAGCTGATATCCTTCCAAAAATCCCTTCCCTGACCCGTCCTGAAAAGACAATAGATGGCCATTGGCTGCATTAATAAAATAATAAATAGACCATAGCTACTTTCTTCAACTTAATTTCTCATTAACTCCTGTATCTGGCCATCACCGGATAGAAATGGGGGGATAAGTGTCGCAAAATTCTTTCGCTACTGCAACCTGTGGTGGAAATTCCAACATAGAAACATAGCTGCTTCAGATTTGAGGTTGAGTGGATTTCTCCAGTGTGCCACTGTGCTGCCATAGTTGACGTGGAGAAGGGAAAGAGACGGGTTGTCGCCTTGAGAATGATAAAATGAATCTTGGGTCAAAAATTAGCTCATTTGCCAGCATCACAAGCACGTGGTGACTGTAACTTAGTGTCTTTCTCAAGCATTTGCAGATGACCTCATAGTTCCACCCCTTAAAACAACAATTTCTCAATCTTTGAACATGTTTATGTTTTAAGAAAATAGAACTGTTAAATTCATATTTTTGCAACCAATTGAGGTACAGGGATTTCATGCAGTTTCACAATCCACCAAAACCAATAGAGATATAGGGATTTCATGCAGTTTCACAATCCACCAATACCAATATTGAGATAAGTTACAGGGATTTCATGTAGTTTCACAATCCACCGAAACCAATTGAGATACAGGGATTTCATGTAGTTTCACATTCCACCAAAACCAGTTGAGATACAGAGATGTCATTGTATGTTCACAATCCACCAAAACCAATAGATATAAAGGGATTTCATGTACATTATCAATCCACCAAAACAAATAGAGATAAAGAGATTTCATGTAGATTCACAATCCACCAAAAATTTAACTGAAGTGGTTTATTTTCGACAAGAGATGCCTTTCCCTTTCCATATCACATATTGTATGTTCCAACTTGGGTATTTATAAAGCAAAGCAAGCTTGTAGTTTAACGTGACCGTTAATCTCTAGATCATGAGCCATGGGTTGGGTATTTATACCAATGAGGTTAAAATACCATTACTTGGTATTAGTTTCTTGTATAGAATTATAGGCCGCCATTTGATAGTCCTGCCTCTAGTCATAATAATCCAACCTCAAGTCTTAGACCTATTTGTGATGTCTCATCAAGCCTTCTGGCTTCTGAACTCTCCAAAAATAAAATCCTAGAATGGGCAGGCATTGTAAGATAGAGTGGGCTAGTTGAATAGTGGGTGTATTTCATGGCACTCGGAGTCGTATCATGTTGACTCGTAAAATAACACAAAATTGATTAAATGTTGGCTGCAGGTCGCCCAATAGATACTGGCTCCAACCTACCTTCTACACACTCTCATCCAGCTTTAAGGATCGATAAAGAAATAAAAATGCTAAAACAAGGAAAGGAACATCAAAAGAAGGAAAGTACGAGTATAATAAATAGGGGTCTTCGGTACTGAAAATTTGGGTTCGGTACGGTTCGGTTCAGTAAAAATATTTGTACTTCTGTTCTCGGTACAGCTCGGATGATTTTCACATGCTAAACTAGAGTAATTTGTAAATCATTAACAAAAAAGTAACACATGACTTCTAATGATTATAAAGTAAACCAAATATTTGCCAAATAGCACAATTTTTATTTAAAATACAGAAAAAATGTACAGCTAATAATCTCATAAAATGTTCCATTAACTTTCAAACTTGCCCTTTTAGTGTGGAGTAAGCCAATTGATGCATACATTAAATAGACATTAGGCTCACACTGGAACACTTAAGTCCATAATTTAAAATTGTATTTATCAGAAGAGTTATTGTGCTCTAGTATTTAACTAACTATTGAAGTAAAACATTGATGATAAAGGACAATACTTTGGATGTCTAAAAAAAAAGTTTCCTTAAATTATGGTATTTATGTCTCTTGCACCGAACCGAACTTTTTGCCGAGTTTTTTATCATCTCGAACCGAGGTCGGTAATTTCCTTTGTACTGTACTGTAACCGAAAAATCGGCGCACCGTCGACCCCTAATAATAAATGCTATTTGTGTATTATTGCAAACTGCCCCTCCCCAGAACTGTCATGGTGTTGTGTCTCCACAGGTTCTACTTCCCCAAGGGCAAACCTAATGCAGAGCAACAAGACAGCACCTTGCAGAAGATCGCTGCAGCATTCCGTCAACAACCAAACCAGCAAGTTGTCCGCGAGCAGTTCCACACCATCACTAAGGTAACGGAGCTTCAAATTTGTTCCATAATGTAATTACCAAGAAAATTGATTGTGTTTTAACGCTCTCCTTAAGGGGGAATTGACGAAAATAATACTTATTATTATTTCTTTCCTTATTCATATTTGGCCTTTTTTTTAATAAAATTTAATCATCCATCTCAATATTTTTAAAGTTACTAAAATTCATAAAGTGAATCACAAGGGGCGCTAAGTCCCTACACAAGTAACATATTATAAACTCAAAATAATTTCAGTAGAATATACAAATAGCCCATTTACAGTTCTGGCATTGTCAGAGTAATTGATCAACAGGAAGGAACCTTACAGTTTATCATGCTCGATAGTTAAGACCACGACCTACTAGCCGGGCTGTGCCATGCTGACACTCGAATCACCTTGCTGTGGCTTCCAAGCCACATGGGAATTGCGGGAAATGAGTTAGCGAATCAAGCTGCAAAAGAGGCGGTATCACTACCACCTCGACCAATGGAGGTACCCGCTCGAGATATTCGCTCTCAATTACGCCTACAAGTTCTGGCATTTTGGGAGAGTCAGTGGCTAGCTGACCCACTGCCCAGTAAACTGAGAGCGATCAAGGGAACTACTCGCGCGTGGCAGAGCTCTTTCCGGTCACGGAGAGAGTCCATCATTTTGTGTAGGCTAAGGATAGGTCATACAAGATCCACCCACTCGTATCTGATGAGAAGGAAAGACCCCACACTTTTTACCTGTGGAGCCGGTTTCACCGTGGCCCACATTTTCACCGAGTGTGTGGATCTTGCTGACTTACGAAGAAACCTTGGTTTGCAGATGACACTCAAACTTATATTAGCCGATGACACGGTGGCTGCTTGGGAAAATCACAAAGCTTGCGGAGAAAAGGGAAAGAAAAATAAAGGTGTGGAAGCTAAAAGAGAGAGAGGCAATGGAAAAGTTCCAAGAAGACTTGAAAAAGGAAATTCCCAAAGACGAAGCAAAAAGTGTCGAACAGGAATGGGCATGTTTTAGAAAGTGTTTTGCGAAGTGTGCAGTAAATACTTGTGGAAGACTATCAGGGAAGAAAAAGGAAAGGGAGACTCCTTGGTGGAACAACAGGGTAAAGGAAGCTGTTAAAGAAAAACAAATGGCATGGAGGAAGTGGATAGGCAGTAAAAATGCAGAGATATGGCAAAAATATAGAGAAGCAAAGAAGGCATGCCAAAAAATTGTACAAGAAGAAAAAAGGAAAAGTTGGGAAGGTTTCATGGAAACTTTGAAGGAGGATATCCAAGGAAGTAAAAAGGTTCTATATGGATTGGTGAAAAACAGTGTAAAAGGTAGGGAAAACACAAAATTTGTAAAAACTGAAGCAGGACAGATATTGTATCAAAGAGATGATATATTAAAAAGATGGGAAGAATACTTTTCAAAGTTACTAAATGTTAAATACATTGAACTGGAAGATGAAAAAGAACAAGAAGAAACAATGGAAGAAGAAGAAGAACAAGAAAAGGAGATCACTATGCTAGAAATAGAGGAAGCCATACAGAAGATGAAGAGCGGTAAAGCAGCAGGAGAGGATGAGGTGTCCGCGGAAATGATAAAAGCAGCGGGACCAATAGGTGTACAGTGGTTGTATAGATTATTTAGAATAATTTGGAAGAAGAAAGAGATTCCAGAAGAATGGGGAAAGGGATTAATTATCCCGATTTTGAAGAAAGGTGACAAAAAGGAATGCAATAACTACAGAGGGATCACTCTTATCGCTCATGTAGCTAAGATCTTTGAGAGAGTTTTGGAAGGCAGACTGAGGAGGAAGATAGAAGGAGAGATGGAAGAAGAACAGTATGGTTTTAGGAAAGTCAGATCAACATTTGACCTAATCTTTGCATTAAGGCAGATGATGGAGAAAAGATGGGAATTTGGAAAAGACATGGTGATGACATTTATTGATATTGAGAAAGCGTACGACAGTGTGCCTCGACAGGTGGTTTGGAATGTATTAAGGAAAAGGAGAGTTAACGGAGCTGATGTCCAAATGTTAAAAGCTATGTACAAATATTGTGTGAGTAGCGTGAAGACCAGTATAGGAGAAACAGAATGGTTTAAAGTGGAAACAGGTCTCCGACAGGGAAGTGTATTGTCCCCCTTACTATTCATCATAGTCATGGATGAAATTCACAAGAATGTTAAACAGAGATTGGGACAAGAGGCAACAAAGGCCATGCTGTTTGCAGATGATATAGTGATATGGGGCGAGGATGAAAAGGAAGTACAAAAACAACTAGATGTATGGAATCAAGAAATAGAGAAATTTGGGATGAAAGTAAGCACAGAGAAAAGCAAGACAATGGTAATGTCAAGAGGAAGGAAGGAAGAGGAAAGATAGAATTGAATGGGAAAATTCTAGAAGTGGTTAAAAGTTTCAAGTACTTGGGAAGTGTGATCACAGAAGATGGAAGGATAACTGAGGAAATTGGAAAGAGAATACAACAAGCGAACAGTTTTTACCAGAGCATAAGGGGTATTCTGTGGAACCGAGATGTCCCAAAGAAATGTAAAAATGTATTATATTCAACCTACTACAGACCCATACTAACATATGCAGCTGGAGCGTGGACTACTACAAAAAGAGAGGAGAGTAGAATACAAGCCGCGGAGATGAAATTCCTAAGAGGTATTGTAACCGTTTAGTTGGGTCAACAACCACGATGACTTAACTAACGACACATAAATCGAATAAAAAGGTACCGTGAGGATCAGGTGACCTTCCATAAAGGCTAAAGCGGCACGAGAGTCCGTAGTCCACAGGGATCGTGGTACATGGTGAAGATGGTCATAGACCGCCTAAGGAAAGGTTCACCTTAAAACTAGACTGAGAAAATAAACATCCAGACTTATGTAAAACACCGTGAAAATTTATTAAAATTCACAAGCCCCTAGCCTAGTTCGGAGGGTTATAACCGGCTAGTCCGCAAATTAATAAATAAACAAAGATAAAGAGCAGGTCCCCTACCTGAGAAGTTACTGAAAACCCTCGCGAAAGATCTAACTCACAATGATAAAGCAACAACAGCAACGCTAGGAATATGGTACGACGCAAGTCCCTAGTTCAAGTTACAAGATCAAGCTAATATCTGAATTTACATTTAACAGGGTAGCAAAACAAATCTAGGTTAGGATGGTACCATTTCGACATTTAAATTTAACATTAATTCATCTAGCTAAGTCCTATCAATTAACAAAATTTACGGCGATGACGTCCGTAAAAGAAAACAATTACATCCAAAAGCTAAGTGTACAGCCATGAAAAACAAACAATTTAATTATGTTTAATGACTATGTGCTAACAGCACACAATAAAGTAACATGTAGGGTTTAATACACTTGACATCATAAATTAATAACGAAATAGACACAGTAGTTTTATTAAAAATTCCTGCCTACACCTTGGTTTACTCTTTGTAAACCATAGTCATCTAATGTGTATAGTTACGGTGACGAATGCGCAGTTGAGACCACGTCTGACATCGCATGGCCTGAGCTCCACAAGCTACGAACTCTAGGTTCGCACATGCTTCAGGTCGCTACAAAAATGTCAACTGTCCTAGTCATTTCCTCACAAGGAAATTAACTTCAACTGCACGGCTATGTCAACAGTTCCAGAATGCAAAGAACAAAGTTAGATAGAAAGAATCGTTAGTTAGGCTTGTTTTACAACAATTATGCGTCTTATTATTAGGATGTCGGTTTATAGGTTTATCGTAGGTTTATGGCGAATAACATTGACAATAGCCTGGGCATGGAGTGTCTCCAACTGAGATCATTCTCCACCAAAAAGCCTCGACTCAACAGTCGGAATATAATCAACGAGTATAACAACTCGGACACACAATAACACGGGTTACCAGCGGCGCTAAGCTCGCGTTCAATAACTCTGGGATAGGCCTGTACAACAGTTACCTTCCAATAACATCTGGTCAACGGGATCATCCCCGGACAAAGCATACAATAACATCCTGCTATAACAGGGTAGACTTCACCATCCTATAGAAAACCTTACATAACTGTACCTGTCATACGACAATACACGCAACAGAGCGTTAAACTAACAAAAACCGATCCATAAAACAAGTGATCAAATACAAGAGTGGAAACTGATTTCCATAAGCAAAATAGCAATGAAAGGAAAAGCGAATACAAATTGTACTCTGTCCTCGTCTATAGTAGTTTTGTCTCACAATGAAGCAGGCGTGCTCTAGGTCACTGGGTTACAAAACCAGTTTATTCAAGGCCGGCGATTTAATCAATACAAAACCTGCACCTGGCCGGTTCATAAAAAAACTTTACCATAGGTTACGGATCTCTACAGAGTCCGTGTATCAAACGCACGCTATAAATCTGAGTATAGTAATACAATTCCGTCTTTCTACCAAAGACGTCTAAATGAAAGTAAACTTACAATAACTGAAGCTCTATGCTTTAAAAATGCAACTCAGTAGTTGCTAGAACATCAAATAAAAACGTGTCTCACACGACACAAGCAAAAATATGATAAACGTGGCACAGATTCACACACTAGATCTGCTTAATGATACGTTGGGAACCGCGTTCGATGCTAGGCAACGAAACATTCCTTCAAGTTGTTAGGTTCAAACATGACCAAGAATAGCTTCTGAGCTTATTCAAAATGAAATATAATGCATTTACCAAACTGGTAGTTACTGTCGACTACCTAAATGATACGACCGTTCTAACGACAGTCAGGGGTGTAACAAAGGATGGCTGCGAAGAATGCAGTCAATTAATAACCAAGGCATCTGATTGCCATAACTACAGTCAGCAAAGACTTGAAAATTACCCCAAGTAGGGTTGAACAAAATAGCCTCAAAATGACTACGATCAGGTTCAGCAAAAAGGTAGGCATTGACGTTCCACGACGTTCACCAAGCTGCACCAGGGCTGACCAAAATGTCTGACCCCAAGGGTGTCTCACTCTAAACTGAAATAAATGACATCTAACTAATCTAGTTACATCCCTACCTAGAAAAATGGCTGACACAGAGTGTGGTTGATTCACAAACTACATTAAAACTACTATACCACCAGAAACTAGAACAAAGAAGGGGTGTGACAAAAACTCACGAAATGGAAAAGCTCTCACTCAGCTCTCTAGTCCACAACAAGGGTTGTACAAAAACCTCTCTGGCTCTCTGGATCGGTATCCTCCTCATCAGGATTCCCATCTGGTCTCCCCCAAAGACCAGGGTTCGATTTGTCCCTGTCGACATCTTCGTGGATATGCCTGGAAATGGCATTTTGGCTCCTTCCCTCTCGTTCATCGTTCTGGAAGTTCCACCATCATGCTGGTTCCTGTAGAAACGTCACCCCCCCCATACCGGGATGGTATTAGCCCATGGTGACTGCTTCAACCATGGTGAAGAAAAGTCCAATCACGTGGGTAGCGAAATAAGTTGCGTGATTATTCATCCTCTCACTTCCAAAATTATAATGTCCGTCGTGACTATTATTGGCTTCAATTATAAAATGCAACACAGCCTTAATCTTGCAGATGTGGATTAGCATGTGAGCTAACACTATTTTATAATGCTGCACGTGCTAGTGACGCTACTTTTGTATCACGCGGCATCCGTGAATTATACGACGTTTCAAAGATGAAATTTCCACTTTGGCAATTTAAATATCCCATACAATTATAATCACACTTATTCAGGATAATTGTAACACTATTACCTGTATATTTCCACTGGGCATCTGCCCTCCACATATGCGTGGGTAATATGTGATGTTACAGCAATGTTGTGCAATACACTATACTTGCCAATAATTATTTCCCAAGCTTCTTATTTAATTCACTGGACTTCAACAACAGTGAATTAGTATTTTCATGCTCGATGGCACCTTATAATCACTTTTAACGCTAAACAGCGGATATTCTTCTACGTCTCGTAGGACAAATGTAATTCCACGCCTACACAAGGCGGATTCTCAAGACGCAGTGCTCCGGTACTGGGTGTCTCTAGAAAGTAGGTCGTCAAAACGAAACGTTGAGCGACTACTTACGTTCCTTTTTGCGTATCTGCAAGGGTATTACCTTACCTAAAGTAAAAATAAACATTCTCCAAAATGTTTTAATAATGCAGCATGACGAAATGGAATATTCTGAGTCTCGTAGGAAAGATAAAAATAATTAATAAGACCTCAGATAATAATTAGCAGTTTACACCAAAGTCAAAAGTGCGATTCACCGCTACTTCAAAGTATCGCGTGATCTCTCAGCTTCACGTGGCTTCCTGGGTGTGTTCAAAAGTACAACATCCCATCATAAATGCTCTGTCATAAAAAAATATCACATGAACCATAGCTCAGCGGGTTCATCTGCCTCTCTGTCGTTTCAAATAAAATGTTGGGATGACATTTTTATTTGCTTTGAAATTCATTCGAGAGTGATATTTTTTTAGATTGGCTGCATTAAAGGTTCCAATGCGCTCTCCTGTCCTAATGTCTTCTATCACATAACTTCCATTGTTTAAAGGCTGTCGGATACGACTAGGGCCATAATACAAGGATAGAAATTTCCCATATATGCGGTCTATAGGACTAGAAATTCCGGGTCTCCTTATAAGGATAAGGTCTCCTTCTACTAGTGGTTCTCTAAACCTCTGGCGTCTAGTTCTTCTCAAGCGCTTGGCAGCTTGTCTGTCCATAGTCTCTCTCGCAGCTAAAAGTCTGCTGGCATGTGATGGTTGTAAACAAGGTGGATTTACAATCACACGATCCCATATTCTCAGCGGCATCTGGTTCAAATGCAAGACCATTGGTATTTGACCAGTGCTCTCATGTACTGTTGAATTAATACATTTTGCCATAATAACAAGGACTTCAGTCCATCGCCAGTGTTCTTCTTGACAATATAATCGACAGAATTTTGCGATAATAGACATCACGCATTCTGCTGGGTTGCTCTCTGGATGTCGAATAGATGATAAAACATGACCTATTTCAAGCTCATTCACGGCATTGGCAAATTCTGCTGAGGTGTACTGTGATCCGTGATCAGTCAACAAGAATTGTGGCTTTCCTGCCTCCGGTATAACTTGACGTCTAATCCTCTGAATAATCTGATGTGCAGTAGCTTTTTGAATCGGATGAAGCATCGTATATTTCGTGAACACATCCACCGTTACAACGATGTATCGATTCCCACGACGAGCCTTAGGTATTGGGCCATACAGGTCCTGTGCATACAACTCTCTAGGTTGAGTTGGTAGTATTGGTCTAGGTTGTTCCTTCAGCAAGTGTGACGTGTACTTGTTCCGCTGGCATGCGTCGCAAGCACGTAAACACTGTCTAACGGTGGCTCCTAACCCTTTCCATGTGAAAGACTCCTTGATAGTTGCAATGGTTTTGTCTGTTCCACCATGTCCAATGGATAAATGTACCATAAGAATAACATATTCTTGGTATCTCCTAGGAATAACTGCACGCAGTTGAGTGTGGTCCTCGTCTACAAACTTGTATAAGACACGATGATAAATCAAATAATCATCTGCAACAGCAGCAATCCTTGCATAATGATCATCCTGTGGATCCATTCTTCGTTCTAGGAAACGGATAATATGTCTGAGTTCCTCCTCACGTCGCTGTCCTTCAGGTAAATGACGAAGTCGGCGAAGGTGTTCCTCGCATTCTCCCTCGATGTCTATGGCATTAACAGTAGCTTCAGGATTCCGGCTGAGGATGTCGGCCAACACATTCTCTCTGCCTGGTCGATAAACTATTTCCAAATCGAACTGTTGGAGAAACAGCGTCCAACGTGTGATCCTGTCGCTTGCCAGTCTTGTTCTCAAGATGAAGGTCAACGCATGATGATCGGTTCTCACAACAATCCTCTGACCTAACAGAAGTTTCTGCCAGTATTCAAGTGCGTAAACAATTGCAAGTGCTTCTATCTCGGTCGTGAAGTAGTGAGATTCATGTGCTCGTAAACGTCGGCTTAAGAAAGCGATGTAATGACGTTTCTTCTCATCATCTTCCTGCAGTAAAATGGCTCCTATACCAATGGCAGATGCATCAGTTTCTAGAATAAAGTTCCGAGAGTAATCTGGATATTCTAACTGAATTGAGTCCACAAGCATCTGTTTAGCTCTCCTGAAAGCTATCTCGCATTCATCATTCCAGTTCCACCTGCAGTTCTTTTTCAATAATCCTTGCAGTGGTGCAACAGTTTCGGAATACTTCTCACAATGAGCAGCAAAGAATTGGAGAATTCCTAAGAATTGTCTCACGTGTTTCACACGGGTTGGTGTTGGAAATGCAGCAACAGTTCTAATCTTTGCCGGATTCGGTCTATATCCTTCTCCATTGATTAGGTGTCCTACGAATTTCACTTCTTTCTGAAAAAATCGACACTTGTCAAACTTGACCTTAAAATTTGCCTGTCGGAGATTCTCAAAAACAAGGCGCAATGTCTTTAAATGCTCTTCTTCTGTTCCCGAAGCTATGATTATGTCATCCACATAACATATTACTTTCTGCTTCACTTCATGAGTCAACTTGGCATCAAGTGCTCTGATTAATGCGGCTCCGGCATTTTTCAATCCAAATGGTAGTTTTTGGAATACATAAGTAGTCTGATCAAACAAGAATCCAGTATATTTCTGAGTATGCTCAGATAATCTGATATGGTAATAAGACTGAACCAAGTCTAATGATGAAAATATCCTTTTTCCTTTGAACTTCCTGAGAATGTCCCTAATCTTGGGCGGTCTGTCGTGCTCAGGAGCTAGGCGTTCATTCAAGGCTCTGGCATCAAGACAAAGTCTCAAGCTTCCATCTACCTTAACCACAGGTATTATGGGATTCAAGAAAGGAGTCGGTGATTTCTTGATTGTGCCTGCTGCTTCCATCTCATGGATCTTCTTAGCAGCTTCTTCGAGATGTTTCTCGGCAATCGGATAGATCCTTTTCTGGAATGGGGAATCGTCCAGTAATACAAGATCATACTCGTAGTCTAATATCTCACCAGGTGTGGTGTCGAATATATCTCTGTATTCGTTCAGTATTGTCTCAAGATCCTCATGTATGGGTGCTGATAACGATTCTGCCTCTTCGTCGGCATCTAGTGTCGCCTCAATTTCCTTGCCATTTAATGCTTCGACTACGTCTACTTCGGATAGGAATTCCGGTTCTTCTTCAATTAGGCTCATCTGAATGGGTTCGTTCGGCTTGAACTCTATACCGTATTCCGTCCCATGTCAATGATTCCGTCATATTTTCTAATGAAGTCTGCGCCTAAAATGGCATCATGATGCAGGCCCTTCATTACGAGAAATTCGTGCAAGTACACGTGGCTCGAAATCTTCACAGTACACAAAATCTGGATTTTGCACGTTACAACGCGGTCAGGTATGACACCTCTGACTCTTACAGCTGAAATGGGCAACTCCGTCACCTCAGAGTTTGCTCTCAGTCTGGCATGGCAATCGGCGGAAATTACACTAATCATCGCTCCAGTATCGATGAGTATGACTACACTGACTTCATTCAAGGTGGCTACAATCTTGGGTAGACGTGTTAATTCATAATTGTGGTTCGTCGTTCGTCCAACAAGTCTTCTTGGATTGGCTCCCAGAGTAATATAGAGGCAGTTACTCGGTGCTCAACCAAACAAGAATCTATTGATTTTTCGGAGTTTTTTTTTCTGTCATGGCGAGAAGTACTGGGCTGGTTCTGCTCCGTCTCCTGCGCCGAATGTCTATTTTCCCTCGAAGTAGGGTTCCGTTCTCCCTCTTCTTGGATCTGCAATTCTCTCAATTGTTGGAGGTACTCACGGCTCTCCCGTGCTCTTCCTTTCCAATCTCTGTCTGGCTGGTATCTAGGGTCTCGATTTCTGTCGTATCCCCCACTATATCGGTAGTCTCTACGGATACGTCCGTGTTGCTGATTTCTTCCTTCATTCCCTCGGCGGTTGTTTTCATGACGTCGGTTGTCGTCCGTCCTTCGGTCGAATCGCCGGTCCCAATGACTTCGCCGGTCATCATGTTGATTTCGAGTATACGGAGTGTTGTTCCATTCTTTCCTGTTATAACTGTAATTGTTATCACGTCGCCCAGAATCCTCTGTGGTTTGTGTTTGTTGTGGCGTCTGGCTCACTTTATCAACAGTCGTCAGATTCATATGTCTATCCTCGCGCCTATCAGCCTTCTGCTGACGGTGTGTAGGAAACTGTTCTGTGTTAGCATCCAACCTTCGCAGTATCTGGTCACACTGCTGGAAAGTGGATGCCCCTGCAGCGATTAACACACGTTGTACATCCGCAGGGTACTGCCAAACAATTGTGTTCACCAAATCTTGTTCGGACAACGGAGGCTGAAGACAACGGAGCTTCGCGAGCTGTATTGCGAAGTAATTCGCATAACGAGTAGGTGTATTGGAACTGTACCTTCGAGTGTACATCTCAGCTCGGATACTCTGCTGGATGTCGCTCGACCAATATGTTCTTAATAACGCTTCCTTAAAGTCTTGGTAGCCCGTAAATGAGTATCGGAATGCTCTGAACCAGGTACCGGCTTGTCCCTCAAGCAGTCGCTCTATAACTCTTAGTTCCCTCTCTGGAGTTACCATAGTATCACGTAAGTAGCTTTCGACATTTGCTAGGAATTCCACTGGAGTAACACCGCTCCCAGTTCCCGAGAAGCGAGCTGGTTGCTCCTCTCTTGAACGAATTATGGTGACATTTCCCTGCGTATTCGCGGGTCTGAAAGTATTTTGCATGTAACTCGGCGTATGAGTGTTAGTCTCATGACTAATTCGATTAGATGCTGGTTGAAACGGATGAGCGTCAAAGTTCAAGGTCTGACCTTGCGCTAAATTAGTGAATTGTGACGGTTGCGATTCCATAGGCGCGCTGGGTTGGAAATGGGTAGGCATCATTCCTCCTGATTGAGATATAGGCGTTTCCTGAGATTCTCCCATCTGTGGGTGTACGTGTCTCTCTCTTGGAGTCGTCTCGAGTCTGTCCAGGCGTCTTTCTATTACTTCAAGACCTGGGATGGTTCTGGCTGCGACTTTGTTGCCTAAGTCGTTCAATTGCAGCTCGATCCTTTCAACCTTTCCCTTGAGGTTTGTGTCTACCTCGCGTATGGCCGTCCTAAGGTTATAACTGAGGTCTAACCTCTCGGTCACCGCGACTTCCTCAAATCTCTTTTGTAAGGAATCGATATCTCCTTCAACTCTGGACATATTTTCTTGGATTTTACCCACATCGTCTCTAACCTCGGCTACCTTAGCCTCGACTGTGGTCTCGTGTTCGTTGAGGTCACCTCTCAATAACATGAGGTCAATTTTGTGTTCCTCATGATGAACATCAACTGTCTCACGTAGACTGGCTACGGTTTCCGTCAATTCAGAAATGTTTCTCCTGTTGGTGTTAAGTTCCTCTTTAATCTCCATCATGCCATCAACGATAGTCTTCACGTTGTTATTAACGGCATTGGCAGCTCCTCTCATCAAGATTAAACCAACGTTCATGGTTGCCATGTCCTTCTTCACATTTCCGATAAATCCCTCGACGTGATCTAGTCGAGTCCCGAATTCTTCCCTGGTATGTTCCAGATCTGCTCTCATGTCTATCTGGACTTTATTCAAGGTTGTCTGAATTTGAGCTGTGTGCTCCTCCAATCGGTTTTGCACCTCCTCCCTAGCTCTATTCATCTGGTCGGTTAAGCAATCTACGCGCTGGTTAGCCTCCTGATGGTGTCGTATGACATCAACCCTAACAGCCGCTAAACCTGCCGTCAGATCATTTCTCGCTTCGACCCTATATGTGTCCATGTCTGCCCTGACTTGAGTTAAATCAGCCCTAACATTATTTACAGAGTGGGTGTTAATCTCTAAGTCCTGTCTTACATTGTTTATAGACTGAATGTTAATCTCTAAGTCCTGTCTAACCTGGTCCACATGACCACTGACATTGTTGACTTCCTGTCTAACCTGGTCCACATGACCACTGACAGTATTTACAGCCTGAGTATTCTGACCTAAGTCAGCAGTAATCTGTTGAAGATTGGCATTCACACCTGCCATCATCTCTCCAAACACACGACGAATAGTTTCCTCATCCTTAGATAAGAAATATTTGAGAAAGTGAGGGATCAATTTCTACTGGAACTTACAGCTATGATTAGTTACTTGGTGGTATAAAGCTTGCTTCATTTAAATAAATATCACGAGTACAGCTGGAGTATGCAAACTAAGTGCTTCTACATTTACAAAGACAACGGTGAGCAAAGCAAAGTATTACATTTACTTAGGATGAGGCATCATCAAAGAAAATCCTATCCTTCATTTATCCAACACTAAAGCCTCACCCCATGGACTTCTATCAAACCTGAATGCCATGCGGTCAATTGATCTGCAGTACGACTTTCTAAGTTCGTCCCAGTCCTGTCAATTTACCAATAATCAACATTAAGATCCTCAAAAAAAATAACATGGTACTGAGGGTCACCACGTTAACGTCGGCACATGAGTTGGGCGCCATTTTATGTCGTCCAAGTCAAGCCCACAACGTTGTGCGCCATTTTATGAGACCGTTTAGTTGGGTCAACAACCACGATGACTTAACTAACGACACATAAATCGAATAAAAAGGTACCGTGAGGATCAGGTGACCTTCCATAAAGGCTAAAGCGGCACGAGAGTCCGTAGTCCACAGGGATCGTGGTACATGGTGAAGATGGTCATAGACCGCCTAAGGAAAGGTTCACCTTAAAACTAGACTGAGAAAATAAACATCCAGACTTATGTAAAACACCGTGAAAATTTATTAAAATTCACAAGCCCCTAGCCTAGTTCGGAGGGTTATAACCGGCTAGTCCGCAAATTAATAAATAAACAAAGATAAAGAGCAGGTCCCCTACCTGAGAAGTTACTGAAAACCCTCGCGAAAGATCTAACTCACAATGATAAAGCAACAACAGCAACGCTAGGAATATGGTACGACGCAAGTCCCTAGTTCAAGTTACAAGATCAAGCTAATATCTGAATTTACATTTAACAGGGTAGCAAAACAAATCTAGGTTAGGATGGTACCATTTCGACATTTAAATTTAACATTAATTCATCTAGCTAAGTCCTATCAATTAACAAAATTTACGGCGATGACGTCCGTAAAAGAAAACAATTACATCCAAAAGCTAAGTGTACAGCCATGAAAAACAAACAATTTAATTATGTTTAATGACTATGTGCTAACAGCACACAATAAAGTAACATGTAGGGTTTAATACACTTGACATCATAAATTAATAACGAAATAGACACAGTAGTTTTATTAAAAATTCCTGCCTACACCTTGGTTTACTCTTTGTAAACCATAGTCATCTAATGTGTATAGTTACGGTGACGAATGCGCAGTTGAGACCACGTCTGACATCGCATGGCCTGAGCTCCACAAGCTACGAACTCTAGGTTCGCACATGCTTCAGGTCGCTACAAAAATGTCAACTGTCCTAGTCATTTCCTCACAAGGAAATTAACTTCAACTGCACGGCTATGTCAACAGTTCCAGAATGCAAAGAACAAAGTTAGATAGAAAGAATCGTTAGTTAGGCTTGTTTTACAACAATTATGCGTCTTATTATTAGGATGTCGGTTTATAGGTTTATCGTAGGTTTATGGCGAATAACATTGACAATAGCCTGGGCATGGAGTGTCTCCAACTGAGATCATTCTCCACCAAAAAGCCTCGACTCAACAGTCGGAATATAATCAACGAGTATAACAACTCGGACACACAATAACACGGGTTACCAGCGGCGCTAAGCTCGCGTTCAATAACTCTGGGATAGGCCTGTACAACAGTTACCTTCCAATAACATCTGGTCAACGGGATCATCCCCGGACAAAGCATACAATAACATCCTGCTATAACAGGGTAGACTTCACCATCCTATAGAAAACCTTACATAACTGTACCTGTCATACGACAATACACGCAACAGAGCGTTAAACTAACAAAAACCGATCCATAAAACAAGTGATCAAATACAAGAGTGGAAACTGATTTCCATAAGCAAAATAGCAATGAAAGGAAAAGCGAATACAAATTGTACTCTGTCCTCGTCTATAGTAGTTTTGTCTCACAATGAAGCAGGCGTGCTCTAGGTCACTGGGTTACAAAACCAGTTTATTCAAGGCCGGCGATTTAATCAATACAAAACCTGCACCTGGCCGGTTCATAAAAAACTTTACCATAGGTTACGGATCTCTACAGAGTCCGTGTATCAAACGCACGCTATAAATCTGAGTATAGTAATACAATTCCGTCTTTCTACCAAAGACGTCTAAATGAAAGTAAACTTACAATAACTGAAGCTCTATGCTTTAAAAATGCAACTCAGTAGTTGCTAGAACATCAAATAAAAACGTGTCTCACACGACACAAGCAAAAATATGATAAACGTGGCACAGATTCACACACTAGATCTGCTTAATGATACGTTGGGAACCGCGTTCGATGCTAGGCAACGAAACATTCCTTCAAGTTGTTAGGTTCAAACATGACCAAGAATAGCTTCTGAGCTTATTCAAAATGAAATATAATGCATTTACCAAACTGGTAGTTACTGTCGACTACCTAAATGATACGACCGTTCTAACGACAGTCAGGGGTGTAACAAAGGATGGCTGCGAAGAATGCAGTCAATTAATAACCAAGGCATCTGATTGCCATAACTACAGTCAGCAAAGACTTGAAAATTACCCCAAGTAGGGTTGAACAAAATAGCCTCAAAATGACTACGATCAGGTTCAGCAAAAAGGTAGGCATTGACGTTCCACGACGTTCACCAAGCTGCACCAGGGCTGACCAAAATGTCTGACCCCAAGGGTGTCTCACTCTAAACTGAAATAAATGACATCTAACTAATCTAGTTACATCCCTACCTAGAAAAATGGCTGACACAGAGTGTGGTTGATTCACAAACTACATTAAAACTACTATACCACCAGAAACTAGAACAAAGAAGGGGTGTGACAAAAACTCACGAAATGGAAAAGCTCTCACTCAGCTCTCTAGTCCACAACAAGGGTTGTACAAAAACCTCTCTGGCTCTCTGGATCGGTATCCTCCTCATCAGGATTCCCATCTGGTCTCCCCCAAAGACCAGGGTTCGATTTGTCCCTGTCGACATCTTCGTGGATATGCCTGGAAATGGCATTTTGGCTCCTTCCCTCTCGTTCATCGTTCTGGAAGTTCCACCATCATGCTGGTTCCTGTAGAAACGTCACCCCCCCATACCGGGATGGTATTAGCCCATGGTGACTGCTTCAACCATGGTGAAGAAAAGTCCAATCACGTGGGTAGCGAAATAAGTTGCGTGATTATTCATCCTCTCACTTCCAAAATTATAATGTCCGTCGTGACTATTATTGGCTTCAATTATAAAATGCAACACAGCCTTAATCTTGCAGATGTGGATTAGCATGTGAGCTAACACTATTTTATAATGCTGCACGTGCTAGTGACGCTACTTTTGTATCACGCGGCATCCGTGAATTATACGACGTTTCAAAGATAAAATTTCCACTTTGGCAATTTAAATATCCCATACAATTATAATCACACTTATTCAGGATAATTGTAACACTATTACCTGTATATTTCCACTAGGCATCTGCCCTCCACATATGCGTGGGTAATATGTGATGTTACAGCAATGTTGTGCAATACACTATACTTGCCAATAATTATTTCCCAAGCTTCTTATTTAATTCACTGGACTTCAACAACAGTGAATTAGTATTTTCATGCTCGATGGCACCTTATAATCACTTTTAACGCTAAACAGCGGATATTCTTCTACGTCTCGTAGGACAAATGTAATTCCACGCCTACACAAGGCGGATTCTCAAGACGCAGTGCTCCGGTACTGGGTGTCTCTAGAAAGTAGGTCGTCAAAACGAAACGTTGAGCGACTACTTACGTTCCTTTTTGCGTATCTGCAAGGGTATTACCTTACCTAAAGTAAAAATAAACATTCTCCAAAATGTTTTAATAATGCAGCATGACGAAATGGAATATTCTGAGTCTCGTAGGAAAGATAAAAATAATTAATAAGACCTCAGATAATAATTAGCAGTTTACACCAAAGTCAAAAGTGCGATTCACCGCTACTTCAAAGTATCGCGTGATCTCTCAGCTTCACGTGGCTTCCTGGGTGTGTTCAAAAGTACAACATCCCATCATAAATGCTCTGTCATAAAAAAAATATCACATGAACCATAGCTCAGCGGGTTCAGTATAGAGGGCAAGACCAGAAGAGATAGAGTTAGAAATGAAGAGATTAGAAAAAGGACAGGAATCTTGAAGCTGCAAGACAGGATAGAAACAACAAAGTTAAAGTGGTATGGACATATGATGAGAATGGGAGAGGAGAGAGTACCAAAGAAAACTTTCTGTGAAAAGATGACAGGGAAGAGACCACGGGGAAGGCCCGGAAAGAGATGGGCAGATACAGTGTGGGAGTGTGTAGAGAAGAGAGGAGGAAAACCTGAAGAAGTACTAAAAACAGGAGAGGAGTGGTGGAGAGACAGGAAACGTTGGAGGTCCTTAATTCACAACCCGACCCAGGAAGCTGGAAACGGGAAATGAAGATGATGACGGTGGCTGCTGATCGCGTTATCCGCTTTATAAGTGAGAGTGAGTTGGGGCCAGCAATCTAAATTCTCCAGTGAACATTGACTCAATGACTTGTTCGTTATTGAATGATGATGTTTTGTTTTTCCATAATTTTTGTTGATTTTTGAATTTTTTATTTTTATTTAATTTTTTGTTTTTGTTTTATTAATTTTTGGTCTTTTTAAATTTAGGTCTCCACCTCAAAATTTTAAATTCAATTCCAAATTTGTATTCTTTAATCTTTGTTAAGAGGGGCAGATGACCTCGTAGTTCCGCCCCTTAAAACAACAATAACTAACACAGCATAAAATATGCAGGCAAATATGCTCTAAAAACTAACTGAATACTGTATGATCATAAAACAGGACAATATGACAGCAAGTATTGTATTATGAACATAAAAACAATAATACAGCAAAATAGCCTTGGTACACAGTTCTCTTTCTTCTTAGAGGGCAGTGCCATGGCACGGTGGCACTACGCCTAGAACCGCCCCTGGGTGGCACACCATTGCCTTATGAGGAACAAGCATGCAACATGAGAACAGTAACATTGCATGATTAAGGGAGCAAACATTTTATGTCCCCGTAGGCTGCAGGAAAACAAATAATTGAAGTGATCTTATTTATCTTTGACAAATTTCTTGTTTTGTTTCCACAAACACGTACACCAAGTTTTCACAGTTCACTTTGAGGGTAATTTATGTTCAGTAGTGGCAGCTCACTTTATAACTTGTAAGTGTATTGAGTAGAAATTGTAAATGAGACAACAGTTGTCAGTCTACTCCAGATTGCAATACGGTCAGCATATATAACTAGGACTGGGAGCTGTAAGCTTACTTTCAATTTTATTCCCACTCTTCCCAGGCCATGTATTTGAGAATATCCCACTGGGGCTCACGACCACGGGGCCCCAGCTGAGTCCGGCATTGCTTCCACTTACTTGTGCCGGACTCCTCTCCGTCCTCTTTCCTGTCAACTCTTGTTCTCTTCCGACCCCGACGGTATTAGCGTATCCGAGGCTTAGGGAGTCTTTCACTTTCCCGCCTTAATTGGCCCTTGTCTCAACTTTCCTGATACCCTCCTTCTTTGAGGGCTCAGCCTTTTTATGTTATCTCCTGCCTTCTGCACAAGGTCCTCAAGGAGGCAGGGTATATGTAGCCCCACCACTTCTGGTGCACCCTGGATAATACTACATCCTCAAGGGCTCACGGCTAGTGAGTTTGGGAGTTGGCGACCCCGAGGGATTCCTGAGCTGGGTCCATTTTGCTCCCTTTTTCCTCTGACCTTGGGGCGGGCCCTCTCCTCTTTCGCCTTTCCTATCTGCCTTTCATGGCTCTCCTTCCTTCCAAGTCCCTCAATCCTCATTCTTCGAGGGGTGAGGGCATTTCTTTTATTCCTGTCCTTTATTTTCCTTATCCTTTACTTGTTTACCATTTCTTCTTCTAGTATGGAAATTTGCAGTTAGTATTAGTTATAGTTTGGGCGGCTTTGGTGGCGTAGTTGGTAGCATGCTGAGCTTCTATGCCCAAGATAGCGGGTTCAAACCCAGCTGAAGCTGTCAGATTTTTTAAGAGCATTAAAAATCCCTCAGTATGCCTTCCTTCGGAGGGGAAGTAAAGCCGGCGGTCCCATGTCATAGATTTATGGCATGTTAAAGAACCTTCCACTAATTGCACCTGTGTGAAGCTAAATTGGATAGGTTAAGAATGTAAACAACGCACTTAGGTTTCTACGTTCGTTGCCAAGAGCCGACTGCGGTTGTGTCTAGTAGCTAAGTTCTGAACTTGGCCTAGTAGTCGTTGACGGTGGCACTTGGCGGCAAAAGTAGGAACTATTTGAAAAATTCTAAGTTGCAGTACTTAAATTAAATAAAAAAAACTGATAACACACACTATTACAGTCATCACAATTAACACCGGTTACCAGATAGATTCTACACACACCCAAAGTACACGGGGCTACATGACTGCGTTGTCGCAGCCCCTAAACTTAAGAACCAACCAGTTATAGTTTCCATTCTCATCTCATCTTTCATTATCACCCAAACCATTAGGGGCCGATAACCTAGATGTTAGGCCCCTTAAAACAACAATTATCATCATCATATTTGAGAATATTTCATTCGAAAGAAAGGACACAAAGAATAGTGATACTGGTTGTGTCACTGTTACACAATGCTATTCACATACCAGCAGATGTAGATCAACCCTCACAGACAAATCACTGTTTCTACTCTGGAACACTCTTAGAAATCGATAAACAAATGAATAAATATTTGGCATCACTGGTCCAGGATTCAATATTGTAACTTAGTGTAACAACTTCTTTACTGTGTAATCTTCAGCAAATCACGTGCCCGGACCACTGCTGGGAGGAGAAAAGCTGTTTGATACTGTCTGTTGTTGCAGGCCTGTGACTGCCCTTTGTACTGGAAGGTCCCACTCTTCATCGCTGCTGGGGGTGAGAAGCTTGGCTACGTGGAGGCCAACAGCTTTGTCGAGTTCTGGAAAGAGTAAGATAATAATAAGGCTTTAGAAATCTTAAACAGAGTGAGAGCTGGAAATAACTGTGTCTTCAGTCTTGATGCAGCTGTCCATTCCTCCCTGTCTTTAGCTAATTGTTTCATCTCTACATCCAGTTCTTGTCTTCGACCCCTCCTACCATAACTAAGTTTACTATTAGTATGTTCTCTACCAAGTGTGTGAGTTGTGTGGTGATATCTGTGAACATTATCACTAGGGCTCGGATTTTTAGGTAAATAAATATTTTTTAATGTAAATACATATTCTAAGCATTTTTTCTATAAATATATAAATTCCTGCTTTTCACTTATTAGCACATAAAAAGACAATATTTACATTTAAAAAAATCAATAGCCTATGCTCGATCTTACAGTTTATTGCATTTTTGTTCTGTGTTACTTCAACGAGGAAGAACCTGTGAGCTATCTAATCTTCATGCAGAGCGTATGTCAGCTTGCAGCTGTGTTATTCTTAACTTGTCTCCCCGTGCCACTCACTGTGGAAGCCGGGGATTTCCTTTCGCCATATTGCACCACGTGATACACCCCTCCCCCAGCTACTTGGAACCAGTGTCTCTCACATGCAGTTCATTTCTGGCACTGTGAACTGTAAGACAGTTCTTCGATGCCTAAAGTAAAAACGACTACAAATTATCGTCTGTTGCAGAATTTAAAGATAATTTTACTTCTTATGGGGGCGTTCTGTTCTGCCAACCATGTGGGAAAGCAATCAAGGCTGAACAGCGATCTCACGTTACACCACACCTTGAGGGCAAGAAACATATTGTCGCAGTTTCGCGCCTTCAGAATAAGTGTTTTGCGATAATCGTCGGTCATTTGTGATGGACAACCTGAATATGTATCTCGTTGTGTATTGTAATGCTTCAGCAGTCAGTGAGACATAGAATAAATTGCATTCGTGAGTACTGCATATTGTTTATATTCACATTAATAAACTAAATTATAATTAAATATTTTTACTTTTTTGCCACATATTTCAGGTATTTTTAATACATAAAAAATAAATATTTTCCTGATTTTTAGCACCTAAAAATCCGAGCCCTAGTTCACGTACTGCATTGCAAACAGAGGCTAACAGAATTTTGTAGTTAATGATGTATTTATTTTTTCTTTTACTAATGGCCATTGGCCAATATGGAGAGTCTTCTAGTGAAAGAATCCACCAGTTTGGACAGCTATTATAGGAATATCCAAACGAAGACATCATTCGGATACGGTGGGATATCAGGTAGAAGAATTAGGTGAATCGGAGTGTCTAGAGACAGAATGAACAAACATGCAGGTTAGTCAAACTATAAGGTGCGTTCAAAAAGTAACGAGCCGGAGGCTGGGATGCGCAAACCGGTGACGACATCGGCTAATCGTGGCGTGTGTAACGAGGTGTGGTTCCGACCAGAGCATGGAAGGTCACAGCCCGTCGCTAGAGGGCACGCGTGCATGTCACGTGACGATACAAAGCGAGCAGCAGCATGCATCAATCGTCCAACCAAGACCAAGACAGTAGGCCATTCGACATGCTTCCTGGTGTGGTTGAAGACTGTGGGGCACAACGCCTCCATGTCACTGTTTGCAATGTGTCTGGCAGCGTTGGACGATTGATGCATGCTGCTGCTCACTTTGTATTGTCACATGACGTGCACGTGTGCCCTCTAGCGACGGGCTGTGACCTTCCACGCTCTGGTCGGAACCACACCTCGTTACACACGCCACGATTAGCTGATGTCGTCACCGGTTTGAGCCTTACAGCCTCCTGCTTGTTACGCAGGGTGTCGAGCGATACGGGAAATACGGGAAATACGGGAATTATACGGGAATTTTAGTGACCCGGGAAAAATACGGGAATTATACGGGAAATTCGCACTTGATACGGGAAATCTTGAAAAGTCTCATAATGCCCGACTTCTTAGCCCCCGAACGCTCGGTAGAGTCCTCACGCTCAATCTTCTATTTCGCCTGCAGACCGCGCTGCCACCTGTAATTTGCGCCACCGATAGAGCGCTAAGCGGGATGAGAACCCAGCCAACGTCGAATGCATACTTTGCCTGGCCGACCGCCGGCCGTACCCTCTACGCGTGGGGCTACGCGCGCGCTCGTTGCTGACAATGACATACAGGAATCAGTCCGCCTTGTTATTCACAGAGGAGACCTGGGTTTCTCGACAAGAGCAGCCCTTAATGAAGCTAACAGATCAAGATATTAGAAAATTCCAGACGCGGATGTGCTGCAATTTCGCACCAACTGCCGAAAATTGTACATTCGTATCCTATGGCTGAAAAAAATCAAAGAGTGGTCAACTCTTGCTCACGAGAGACCCGTGCTATTTCCTGCCTAGACACTATAGGGGTCGCTGAGACTCCTAAGTTGGAAGAAGTTACGATCGTCATTGCCCTGGAAATTCTTTGTAATCAGAAGAATTTGCTTTCTGGCGCAATGGCTACGCTGACGTATAATCTTGGCGAAGTGTATTTTTTTCACGGAGCAACTTAACACCGTAGTAGACACGTAGCTTTTTGTATTTAGTTTTCTGGCATCTTGTTTTAAATTATTGACTGACATATTTCTAAATGCAGACAATCCATACCTCCATTAGGATTCGAGTTCCATAATTCATGCAAAGTGAGGTCCGTTCGTTTGTGAAATTGGGGTCATAACCCCCCTACCCTTTCAGTGATTACCATATGGTACTTTACGTAGACTAGGGTGAAGATGTAAATGAGCATTAAAAAAATATGTTGCCAGTTGTTTGGTTTATTAACTTGCGGTAATATCATCCATAGGTAATGAAAACTGGGCATGGTTGGATTTTAAGGTAGAGCCGCATGTGCTATCAAATCGCTTTCTTGCAATACCTGGAATATGTATAGAATTATAAAATGATTATTGGTTAAATAAGTGTTAATAGATAGGCTATTATAATTATAATGATTAAATAAATATTAAAGAAGAAACGATGCGTTGTTAGTAAATATTAGGCCTACCGGTACGGCGAATAGCCTACAACTCGTAGCTTACGTCACAATTTAGCATTTAAACAGGTCACGTTAATGCATAATATGCCAATATAACAACTGGATAGCAAATTATAATAATATTCTCACATATAACATATATAATTTGCACCAACTTAATTATTGTAGTCTAAGATATGTTAGACCAATGCCGTTTGAAATGTGCAAATCGCACACTTTGTAGGCAAGCTGTTTGTTATGGTCGTCTCTGATGCGAAGTTCTACTAATTACTCTTTTTGGAGACACTTGTCTTTGGAATATTCATGAAAGATCAACCCTTTAGTTATTATTTCATAAGTTGAACGCCTAAAAACAAAACCACAATCCGAAATAATAACGAAGATAATCACGAACGAAAGTTTCACTGCCAATGAAAATCAAATGGAGATTCGCGGACCGGAAGTTCGTTATGCATAAGCTTCGATGCCATTTTAACTCGTGGAAGCTCTATAAGGTTACGGTACCATACAATTCAATCACTTCCAGTAAATATTTATTACTAGCGGACCCGTGCGAGAAATCTCGCATGTTCATAAACCACACTTTCTCCAATAGGTTTATAATGAGACACTTAAGGAGAAAGGTTATGTTTTTATTTCAACCAAATGATTATAGAACACTATTAACATTTCAGGATAAAGGAAAGACCTCAGAATGTTAATGACATGAAACATGCGTCTCAGTGGCCCGTGGACAGGAAGTATGGAGCGTATTATCCTACATCAACGGTGATTGCAAATCGCACACTTCGTACAATTTTTTTAAGAAATTATAGATATTTATGAAATTATAGTGCAATAAGTCACTGCTAATGTCTATTCTCTTTCATTTGAATGCTCATATGTCACGATCGATCGCTTGTGAGCGCCGCAGGAGGGATGCGTACTACTGAAATAATATATATGAAGATGTGACACTCCTATTCTCTACTCTCTCAACCCTCCTCAGTAGTGATGGGCTGCGAGTGGACTCGCGAAGAATCGAGTCTGGAACCGTACAACTCGAGATACTCGAGTCCGGAATCGAGGCCGAGGACGCTGTCAGCGTTATCCGTGAGCCATATATGGAAACTACACGATATATAGTAATGTCGGTACGCCTTGGCCAAGTATTATTAGTTTCCCATCAATGCACAGTGATACAATAGGATATTCAAAATTGGAAACCGGCAAGAAGTGGACTGATGACAGAAAGAAAGAACGCAATACAGTAAAGAGAAATTTCCTTCAACGTGATAATTTGCTAAGCAGTAGTATATATCGCTGTTGATAACGCCATTAGTCTTATCGATATCTCTGGTTGAGTGGTTAACGGTGCTAACTTTCACGCAGCGTGCTGGGGTTCGATTCCCGGCGACGAGGTTTTTTTAAACTTGATTTTTTAAATTACATTTCTTTCTTTATCATTACCTAGTCGTTATAATATGAAGCATAGTGTGCATTTTGCAAACGATTTCTCTTGTAAATCACTAGTAGAAAAGTCGTTTGCAAGCTTAGCGAGTGTTGGGAATTTGGCCGCATTCTGTCCTATATCGTAAGTACGGATCGTGACGTCACCGTGGAGACTCGAGTCCTTCGCACGGGTTACTCGTTCAGACTCGGAACTGCTAGACTCGATTCTCGCGAGTCCAAGCGTCACTCGCGCACATAATTTCTCCTCAGTAAAACAGTCATTTATATCAGCTCTCCTCAGGTAAACGGTATTTTATTTGTGTTCGTAGCATCCCATCCCATCTGCGAGAGAGTTCACTCGCGCGCGCGGGCGCGCGCTTTGCTCACGCTACGGGTTAGGCCTAAATATCGCCATCACCCGTGAGCTGCGGAAGTGTCTCCAAAAATGCAGTTACACTTACGCCAGACAATTTTGATTCGCGCTTTAAGATTCATTTTTCAGCCATTCGGTATGCGAACTCTAGTCTTAGAGGGTTCTAAAATATACGGGAATTTGGTGGATTTTCGTACGGGAAATACGGGAATTATACGGGAATTTGAAAAAAGGCCATCGCTCGACACCCTGTTACGTTTTGAACGCACCTTATAAAAAGGTACTTAAATTCAACAAATCAGGAAAGTTCTCGTATTTGGCAACATTAAATATCAATTCATTGATGAACGTTGGTACCTTAAAGCATCTCATTGATATCTTGGATCAACACAAAATTGTAATCACAGCTCTTCAAGAATTACGTAATACTGATCAGAACCAGATTGAATCAGGTGGTTATCGTCTTTATAAAGGGCCTCCAGAAGAAAGGGTTTTGAGGAATATTCCTCAATTTGGAGTAGTTTTCTTGGTACACAATGGAATACTAGACTCAATTATAGATATTTTCTCAAATTCCCCAAGAATAGCGTTGTTAATGATTCAAGTGAAAAACAAGGTACAGTATATACATTGATAAATGTTAATGCGCCAACAAATGAAAAAATAAAACTGATATTGAAGAAATGGATCAATTTTGGGATGAACTTGACCAATTGGTAACAAATATACCTAATATTAATATTAAAATTTTACTTGGAGATTGCAATACGAAGATTGGACGTGAGAGGAAATTTTTTCAGTCGTTAGCCAGCACATAAATTGACAAACAGGAATGGAGAACAGTTACTTGAATTTTGTATTAACCATGGACTAGTTTTGGAGACTACCAGGTTTAAGAGAAGACCGCATAAATTAACGATGTGGAAATGTCCGAATGTTAAGTTAGGAGAGTTTCAGATAGATGTGGCCATGAATCGGAATTTTCACAAAGAAGTTTATAATGTCAAAGTCCTTCGTGGTGTCGATGTTGATTCGGATCATTGCATCTCGAAATTTAAAATAAAATTTAAACCACAAAAATTAAATAGCAAAAAGATGTACGACCCTAGGTCAATCATCAATAATCCAGTCTACTTTGAGAGATCCTTACCACCGTTAAGTGACGACTTGGGGACCACTATTAACAAATTAAAAAGTTTTAGCAGAAGAAATCGCTCTCCAGGAATAGCAAAGTTACTGTAGTTATGGAAGGGAGGGTTGAGGACAAGAACGGTAGGGGTAGACCAGTGGTTCTTAACCGGTGGTCCGGTGGTCCACAAGTGCCTCGGGAGTGGTCCGCGGGAGAGAAGAGTTCACCAGGACGTATAAAAAAGTGGCCAATAAATGGGGATTTAGAAAACGATGTGCGTTGATCGACAATCGTATTCGTGGCGATGACTATCAGGTTTTGAATTGAAATATCTTTAAAATAAGTGTTATTGAGGAAGGGTTATAACTGATAAGGTGTATTGGAGAGGGGGTGGGGGGAGGGGGGAGGAGGGGTGGTCTGTACATGATTCAATTTCACGCTGAGTGGTCTGCAGACTTCTACGGGTTCAGAACCACTGGGGTAGACCAAGGTTAGAATATGTTAAACAGATTACTTCGGATGTAAGGTGTGGCAGCTATGTAGAGATGAAACGATTAGCTCAGGTCAGGGAGGCATAGAGATCTGCGTCAAACCAGTCAAGAGGCTGAAGACTCAATACATTAGTGTTGTTAAGATGGTATATTGGCTTTTACGGCCAACGAATTAAAACTCAGCACAAACTTAGAAAAATTGCTGAGTATTAGTGTTGTTATTTAGTACAAATTGTCCTTCAAATTTTAAATTGAATTAAAATGTTTGATTTGTCTCCTCTCTATTGCTGTCAAGTTATCCTAGTATTGTTAAGATTGCATTTTACAACAGAACATAAGTTGTTTGTTTCTCCCAACAGAATGTGTGGTAACTGCCACGACCAAGCGGCAAAGTTCATGTATATCATCTCTAAGGGACAGATGCGAGATCTTACGACCGATGACTTCATCCCGTTGGTGCAGGATGTTGTCGACACTCACCCTGGCCTCACGTTCCTTAAAGAAGCCACGGAATTTCATTCAAGATATGTGCATACCGTAAGTCTAAATCAGACAACACTTTATACCCACACTGGCCAGGCTTTCTGTGGTTTCCAGGCACTCTTCTGATGAGGTTGACATGGAAGTCATCTCTTTCCCGACCCTGTAGAAACCTAGTAGAAATACACAAAAACATTGCAAAAAAAATTAAATCTACTTTGCTCAAGCTGTACAGAGACTTAACTAACAGCCAACAACATTGGTACCTCATGTGAACTGTGAGAGCGATGAAGGAAATTATTTGTGTGCTGGAGAAGAATTGTAAGGTCATTAATGCAAATGGGGAAATTAAAACACTTGATAATTGAGATTGTAGATGTACCGGGTATAGCAGGTATGAATTGGACATAAAATGGAGATTTCAGTAGTGGAAATTATCGGGTCATACATTCTGGTACAGCAAGCAATATGGTGGAGTTGGCATTATCCTACACAAGAAACTAGAAAACAGAGTAAAT
Source organism: Meconema thalassinum (assembly GCA_946902985.2). Taxonomy (NCBI): domain Eukaryota; kingdom Metazoa; phylum Arthropoda; class Insecta; order Orthoptera; family Tettigoniidae; genus Meconema; species Meconema thalassinum. The sequence continues at coordinate 175,153,740 of OX336398.1, read as the reverse complement.
GAACGAATAATTTTAGTATGAATGGCCTCGTGAAGAAAACATTTGGCGTACTACAGAAAACCTCTTGTTGTGCACCAAAGTGTACCAAAAATGAACAACCGTACGATTCCTCTTTTGGCCCGCACAAGCATCTGAGAAAACATAGTTTTTTTAATAGTACTAGCTGCATTATTTTCAATAAAACTCATTAGCAGCGACACAACTTCATTTGGGCTTTTCCTAGCAGTTCTCTCATCATACACATGCATAAAGACTTTATCATCAGAGAACCTATGCATCCCAAAAACAAAATCCCAAGGTTGCCTGTAATAGAACATGTCCCTAACAGGTATATGTGGAACTGGAATGTTCTATGGCAGTGACAAGTCCCCTTTTCCAACTTAACGCAGGAATTTTCCTAAGAATCCAGTGTGCTAAAATTCTCGTTTTTACATTAATAATAATATCGTATGGCCTCGGGTGCCGGGTGAAGCTTTGTAATTTGACACCCAGAGGGTAGCTTGCATGTCGAATTTAGTTGTTCCTTGAATCACTATGAAAGTCAAGAAGGTTAGGTATCTAAGCTCCTTGAACACTATAGCGCTTTCTAGTAGAGAAATGAGGAACTTTGTGTTGGCGGCAACTCCCGAGATTAATTTTGCCATTATGAACACGGCCTACTGAATTCAAATGGGTTCTTTGAGATGCCAACATCGTATGACATGCGTGTCATATTTTTGCCGCCTTTCAAAAATCACTTATCACGGCCAGGAGCGAACCTGCACTAGTGTACAATGCACAACTCTTAACTCAGATACCATAAAATAGTGGACTAGTCCCCTTCTTGAACTCAGTGTTTCAATTCTACCAAAGCTTTGTTCTTTTATTTATTTGATTAAAAAAATATAAAATCTATATATATAAAAATCAATGTAACGTGCTAGTTTGTCTGTGGGTATGTATGTCTCCTATGCGTTCATATACCATTCGTCCGATTGCGATGAAACTTGGGTGAGATGTTGAGTACACTCCAAGGAAGGTTTCTGACTGAGTAAATCCATTTTACAATAGTTAGCGCACGCGTAGATTCAACAAATGAGCGACGATGCGCAAAGCATTTCAACAAAGTCCCGTATGTGTTCATATACCATTCGTCCGATAGCGATGAAACTTGGGTGAGATGTTGTGTACACTTACGTGAAGGTTTCAAAATTAGTGAATACATTTCACAGTAGATAGCGCACAAGTAGATTCAACAAATGAGCGACGACACGCAATGCGTTTCAACAAAGTCCCGTATGCATTCATATACCATTCGTCCGATAGCTATGAAACTTGCGTAAAATGTTGTGTACACTGCAGGGAAATTTTCTGGCTTAGTACATCCGCTTTACAATAGGCAGCGCACGAGTAGATTCAACAAATGAGCTACGACGCGCGAAGCATTTCAACAAAGTCACGTTTGCGTGCATATACCATTCGTCCGATAGCGATGAAACTAGGCTGAGATTTTGTGTGCACTCCAGGGAAGGTTTCTAGCTTAGTAAATCCCTTTAAAAATAGGTAGAGCATGAGTAGAATCAACAAATGAGCAACGGCGCGCGAAGCGTTTCAACAAAGTCACATATAATTTCATATACCATTCATCCGATAGCGATGAAACTTGGGTGAGATGTTGTGTACACTCCAGGGAAGGTTTCTGGCTTAGTACATACATTTTACAATAGGTATCGCACCAGTAGATTCAACAAATGAGCGATGACACGCGAAGCGTTTCAACAAAGTCCCGTATAAAGTCATATACCAGTCGTCTGATAGTGATAAATGTTTGGTGAATTGTTGTGTACATTCCAGGAAAGGTTTCTGGCTAAGTAAATCCATTTTACAATACGAAGCACACGTTTATATTCAACAAATGAGTGACTACGCGCGAAGCGTTTCGACAACGTCCCGTATACGTTCACATACCATTCATCCGATTGCGATGAAACTTGGGTGAGATGTTGTGTACACTCCAGGGAAGGTTTCTGGCTGAGTACATCCATATTACAATATGTAGCGCAAGAGTAGAATCAACAAATGAGCGACGACATGCGAAGCGTTTCAACCAAGTCCCGTATGCATTCATGTACCATTCGTCCGTAGCTATGAAACTTGGGTGAGATGTTGTGTACACGTCATGGAAAATTTCTGGCTTAGTAAATCCACTATACAATATGCAGCGCACAAGTTGATTCAAAAAATGAGGGACGACGCGCGAAGGGTTTCAACAAAGTCCCGTATAAGGTCATATACCATTCTGCCGTTAGCGGTGAAACTTGGGTGAAATATGGTGGACACTCCAAGGAAGGTTTCTGGCTTAGTAAATACATTTCACAGTAGGTAGCACACAAGTAGATTCGACAAATGAACGACGACATGCGGAGCGTTTCCATACAGTCCCCTATGTCTTCATATCCCATTAGTCCGATAGCGATGAAACTTGGGTGAGATGTTGTGGACACTTACGTGACGGTTTCTAACTTAGTAAATACATTTTACAGTAGGTAGCGCACGAGTAGATTCAACAAATGAGTGACGGAGTGCGAATCGTTTAAACAAAATCAGGTATGCGTTCATATACTATTCATCCGATTGCGATGAAACATTGATCAGTTATTGTGTACCCGCCAGGGAAGGGGACTTAGTAGATCCATTTCACAATAAGTAGCGCAAGAGTAGATGCAACAAATGGGTGACGATGCGCGAAGCGTTTCAACAAAATCCCCTATTGCGTTCATATAACATTCTTCGATTGCGATGAAACCTTGATGAGTTATTGTGTACACGCCAGGGAAGGGCTTCGACTTAGTAATACATTTCTCAATAGGTAGCGCACGAGTACATTGAACAAATGAGTGACAGCGATGAAACATTTGAAAGTTGTTGTGCACGCTTCCACGAATGGTTCTAAATTAGAAAATCCATTTTACGATAGCTTAGAGGCAGTTAACATGTTGTGTATCCAAAAGCACTTCAAGAAACAGAATTTCAACGCCAACACTTTCTTTGGTTGGCGTTGCAACGCATGCCGGGTACAGCTTGTAGAATATAAAGAAATCAGTGATGACAGCTAGGAGTGAATAATGCATACCTGCCAACCTTAAAAAGCTAAAAATCAGAAGATTTTGATATGAAAATCAGGAAAATTCAGGAGATGCAAATAGTGCATATCAGCTCAATTACTGTAATTGGCAAACTATGCTTCAAAATGAATGATGAAAATAAGCATTAGGCATTAGCTATACCATCACTTTCACTTACAACACAATTTTTTTTGCTACACTTTACGTTTTCTTGGTGCTTCTTTGCTTCCACGTGTTTCGAAATATCACTTCTTTTCCACCATGTGATAAAAATAATGCCCTGCGTGGTGGTGGATATCCGGGGATAAACCCGCGGATATCTGCAACATTTTTGACCTTGCGGATATAGTTTGCATGGCTGTGCGGATAGCGGATAAACTGTGGACAATGTTTGGAGTAAATTTGCGGGTAGTTTTCAGAATACAATCCAAACTTGTTGAATATCATTAAGTTACTGGGACGTTATGACATATTGTATTTTCCCGTTCTTTTTTTTTTCCATGACAAATGTAAGATGATGATTTGAGGTAATCTCATTCAAATTATGTCATTAAGTATAATTAACACTCCGAATTGAAGAGGGTTGCAATTCTGGCTTTGTAACGTTCATTTTAAACAAAGCACATGACATAGGGGAAAGACTTTCTCCTCAAGTGTCTAAATGTGTTGCTTTAATACTTTATGCTTTACCAAATAAACTAAAATTTGAAATGTCAGCAGATTCAGATAACAAACATGCGGATGTGGATAACATTTATGCGGATAAAAGTGATGCGGGGCAGATGCGGATAACGTTTTGTTTATCCGCGCAGGGCTCTTGATATAAAAAACATTACATCGACAAACATTAAAAAATGCAAAATAATTGACCTTTGCTGGATTCAATTCATCATCATCATTATCATCATCATCATCATCATCATCATCATTTCCCCTTTTCCAGTTGACACTGGGTGGGGGCAAATATGGTTCCTCTCCACTTTGTTCTGTCGTTCCACCATTCCTCTTCCAACACAGTGTTCCAGTTCCGTTTTCTAATACTATTCTCCACCGAGTCCATCCAATGCATTCTTGGTCTTCCTCGTCCTCTCTTCCCTGTCATCCGTCGTTCCAGTGCTCGTCTTGGTAGCCTTACTTCATTCATCCGTTTGACATGTCCTAACCATCTCAATCTGTTTTGCTCCAGTTTGTCATCTAGTTTCTGTACTCCCAGTTCTTTCCATATATCTTCATTTCTCACTCTGTCTCTCCTCGTTTTCTGGACCATACTTCTCAGGAATCTCATCTCAGCTGCTTGTACTCTGCTCTCATCCCTCTTAGTCATTGTCCAAGTTTCTGCTGCATATGTCATTATAGGAACATAATATGCTCTGTGCATAACTTCTTTAGCCTTAATTGGTATATCCTTGTTCCATACTAGTCATACTAGTTCTACTGTTGGTAGAAAGCACTCCCGAGTTGTATTCTTCTGCTAATTTCCAAATCTAGTCTTCCATCTTCAGTCAGTTCACTTCCCAAGTATTTGAAGTGTTTCACCACTTCCAATTCCTTATCTCCTACTTTGATTACTCCTTTTCCTTCTTTCTTATCTCTACTCATCACCACTGTTTTACTCTTCTCCACATTTATCTTCAATCCCCATTGCTCAATCTTTTCATTTATTACTCTAACTGTTCTTGTACCTCCATCTCATCCTCGCCCCAGATCACAACGTCGTCTGCAAAGAACATTACCTTCATCTTTGCCCTACTATATTCTTTCATTGCTGCCTTCATGATGTCATCCATCACCATTACGAACAATAATGCTGACAACACACTTCCTTGCTCTAGTCCAGTGCCAATTTTAAACCATTCCGATGTCCCGACTAGTCTTCACACTACTGTAGCATTCAATGCACATTCCTTTTATCATGTCTCTCAGTTCCTTGCCTATCCCCGTATTTGATAAGCTTTCGCAAACTTTTGTTCTAGGGATGCTATCATAGGCCTTTTCTAGATCAATAAAAGTCATTTCCATATCCTTCCCATATTCCCAACTCTTTTCAATGTTCTGTCTCAGAATGAAAATGGGTTCCACTGTTGACCTGACCCTTCTAAATCCAAACTGCTCCTCCTCTATTTGGCTTTCTACCTTTACTCTAATTCTTTTTTCTAGGATTCATTCCATTACTTTGGCAACATGCGAAATGATGGTGATTCCTCGGTAGTTACCACACACCACCTTCCTGTCTCCTTTCTTGAATATTAGCAATATTATTCCCTTTTTCCAGGCTTCAGGTACTTTCTTCTCTCTCCACACACTTCTGAGAAGTCTGTATGTCCACTGCAGTCCCACTGGTCCTGCCGCCTTGATCATTTCTATTGCCACTTCGTCGATTCCCACAGCTTTCCCCATCTTCATCTTCCTAACTGCCCATTCCACTTCCGCCATAGTAATGTCTGGTTCTTCTTCTGTTTCTTCCTCCACCGTTTTGGCTGTTTGCGTAACTTCTCCGCATGCCTGGCGTCTCACCTTCAACAGCTCGCTGAAATATTCTTTCCATCTGTCCGTTATCTCTTCTGAACTTGTCAATATTTCACCTTCTTTGTTTTTCACGAACCCAGTGTTCACCTTTTCATTCCTTCTGGTTTTTATAATTCCAAACAGCAATTTCTTTCCACAATGTAAATCCTCCCTTATTTCCTGGGTGAATTCTTCCCAGCTTTTCTTCTTTTCCTCTGCAATTACTTTCTTGCAATCTCTGTTTGCTTCTATATATTTTACTCTACTTTCTTCCGTCTTTTTTGTTTTCCATTCCTTCCAAGTTTTCTTCTTCTCTCTTACCTTTTCTTTCACTCTATCATTCCACCATTTTGTCGCCTTATCAGATAGCACACACTAATACAGCCATCACAATTAACACCGGTTATCAAACAGATTGGACACACACCCAAAGTACACGGGGCTACATGACTGCATTGTCGCAGCCCCTAAACTGAGGAACCAACCAACCTCTTGAGCCGAGCTTGCCTTGTTCCAGAGCTGGGAGTGGAGAATGCTCATCAATACGCTACACCACTAATGTTGCAATCACTGAGCATGGCCGGGCACTCCTGCTCTTTCGTTTCCCGACACCCTTGATACTCTCTTCAACATGACTGTGTTGTGGGTTACAGGTGATAACTCGCATCTTCTACTGTGTGAATCGGTCGTGGAGCGGGCACATCTCGCTGCCTGAGCTCAGGCGCTCGGATCTCCTTCGCGTCATCCGTATTCTGGAGGAAGAGGAGGACATCAATCAGGTGACGGCCTACTTCAGCTACGAGCACTTCTACGTCATCTACTGCAAATTCTGGGAGTTGGACCGTGACCACGATCTGTACATCGACCAGCAGGATCTGGCACGGCATAGTGACCATGGTAATCAAGTTATTGTAGCAAACAGGTTTACTAAGTTTAGTAATCTCGCGATCATGAGTCACAAAACCCCTCCAAACCAGCAGACGCCATATTTCACTTTGAAAATATTTTTAAAAGTATCATTTTGAATTTTTAACTGGTAAACAGATGCCTTCCATCAAAAAGATAATTAGCAAAGTTGATCCAGAATATAGACATTTCAGAGGAAATATGTACAGACATCTTTCTCATTTTAACCCTCTGTCAGGCGCAGCTGGCCTGACAGGCGCCGTAAATCTATCCTTGCTCCCCCCCTCCTCCCCAAGGATGCCTATGTGCCTGCCCCTTTTAGTACCTTCCTATCTCTAGGTCCCATTCCAAATACCCCCAGTTAGTTTTTCCACCGCCAGCATTAAGTGCAGTAATAACCCTCCAGGCCCGTGAGGCGCATTGCGCCCGAACTTGTTCGACTTGGGAAGGTTTGTATTTCCTTATTATTCCATCGCAATATTGCTTATTTTACTCATTTCATGAATGAGAAATACATAGATTGTGGTTATTTTGTGGAATAAACGGGTCACAGAAAGATGGATGTCGATTTATGAATGCTATGAATGTCACAAAGCAATCTGCCTGCCCCTTACAGATACAGTATGACTTGCCAACCTTGCACTTTACTGCTGAGCATTCCAACAGTGATTCCAAGTAAGAATGACTCTATTGTGCTGTGTTTTATTTTGTAATTGAAACATTATTTAAGTTTTGTTCATAATTTTAATGTTTGTTTGAATTTTTCGAATGAAAACTGAACGCAATTTGGTGGTGGGTTATAAATGTGAGCTATTTTTTTTAAGTTTGTGAGCAATAAATTATAGTATGTTTTCAAAACTCTGATGTTGAATAAACTCCCTGTGCATATCCTAATGAATACTACTTATCACTTTAAAAATAATTGCGTTAATTGGGTGTTAATGACGTCTTTACAATAGGCACCTGTCTGGCGCACTGTACCCGAACTCGGGAGTCGGAGAGGTGCGCCCGACGAAGGGTTAACAAGAAATCAGTATTACTTTTACAAAAAAGTAATCTTGTGTTTCTTTAGTGCATAAATAATTTTGCATTTTAGGCCAATCATATTAAATAGCTTTTAAGTTCAAGTGACAGGCTACAGTGAAAAGTGAATAATGACTTCCTGACATATTTCATAATCAAATTTGATGATTCACTAAAATTTGGAGGAATTCTTTAAATTCTGAAGATGAACCTCAATCCTCACATTTAATGAATACTTGAAGAGGTTACAACCAAAAATACCACCAATAAATGTATACAGTATACAAGAAATTAAAACCTGTGTTTTTGTTTTATACAGTATATCTGTTTAATCTCGTGGTGGTTCGAATATAACTCTTCCATCATGGGTGTGCTATACTGCCATACTTTTGGAGATATCTTGAAGATCATACCAAACAATTTTTCCCCCCTTGCTATACAAAATGTCCAAGAAATATGTACATAGCCAAAATTCAACAAAACATCCAAATAGAAGCATGTAGAATGTTTGGTGAAACGAGCTTTGTATCACAAATTCAATTTCATGTGACCTCTTATCGCTTGTGTCACTCTAGTTAGCATCCAGGTAACTATGACAAATAATGTCGAGGAACTCCATCACATAGCGGGTTCAAACCCGGCCGAAGCCGTCGGATTTTTTAAGAGCGTTAAAAATCCCTCAGTATGCCTTCCTTCGGAGGGGAAGTAAAGCCGGCGGTCCCATGTCATAGATTTATGGCATGTTAAAGATCTTTCCACTAATTACACCTGTGTGAAACTAAATTGGATAGGTTAAGAATGTAAACAACGCTCTTAGGTTGCTACGTTCGTTGCCAAGAGCCGACTGCGGTGGCGTCTAGTAGCTAGTTCTGAACTAGGCCTAGTAGTCGTTGACGGTGGCGCTTGGCGGCAAAAGTAGGAACTATTTGAAAATTCAAAGTTGCAGTCCCTACTTGAATTAAAAAAAAAAAAAAAAAAAAACCAGATACACACACTAATACAGTCATCACAATTAACACCGGTTATCAGACAGATTCTACACACACCCAAAGTACACGGGGCTACATGACCGCGTTGTCGCAGCCCCTAAACTAAGGAACCAACCAACCAACCGAACTCCATCACAATCTATTATTAACAATTCTACACTTTTGGGTACATGTTTCGGGCTCTGGAAGCCCTTCTTCAGCCCTTGTACAGCACACACTCGTACACAAAGATCACCAAAATTACCAACATGCAGTATATGACATAGAGACTATACATAAATACTATATAAATCTGTTCATTCATTGGAGTCATGTTTTAATTATGTAATTAAAAAGTCCTTTAAAAAATTCATTGCTTGTTGCAGTGAGCTTGAAAACTGTGCACTGTCTCGGAAAAATTCAGATGTGTCAATCTCTATAGAATAAAATGGGCCTGGTGTCATGTGTTGACGGAGATCCTCGGCTCTTGTTGGAATAAAATTGCATCCTTGAAATTCCCTGACATTACATCATCCAAACATAGGTAAAGTAAGAGGGTAATTCCAAAAGTAAGGTCCGATTCGCCGTAAATATTTGAAAGTGGCGCCAAGGGCAAAACACTCATGCGCGCCGACTCCTGGCATGCCTTGCGCGGCAAAAGCCGCCAGTAGCGTTGTTACTGTTGCTGTGTGCTGTTGATAGTGTCAGTTCACAATGTTTAAGACAATCAGCCCGCCGATTGTGAAGTAAGGGCAGTGATACGGTTTCTGTCTGCAAGAAACATTTCTGCGGCAGAAATTCATTGGCAGATTACTGAAGTGTATGGTCCTAACATAATGAGAGACAGTGAAGTGCGCAAGTGGGTGCGATCCTTTAATGAAGGACAGGAAAATGTGCACGATTAACCCCGCTCTGGCAGACCATCAGTGATTTCAGACGAGTTGGTTCATGCGGTTGACAACAAAATTCGTGAAGATCGACGATTCACTATTTCAGGGACAACGATCAATAAAGCCGCCTACTGCGCTACCCTGACTAAACTTCGACGTGCAATCCAGAATAAGCGATGTGGTCTGTTGTCGTCTGGAGTGTTGTTGTTGCATGACAATGCCAGACCCCATACTGCGAATGACACGCAAACTCTAATCAAGAAATTTGTATGGGAACAGATGGACCATCCACCGTACAGTCCGGACTTGGCGCCAAGTGATTTCCACCTGTTCCGCTACCTAAAGGATTTTCTTGGCGGCAAGCGCTTCGACACAGATGATGAAGTGAAAGAAGCTGTTAAAGACTGGTTAGCTTCGCAGGCGGCCGAGTTCTACGACTGAGGCATTCAAAAGCTTGTGGAACGGTGTGACAAATGTGTAAATAAGTATGGAAATTATGTAGAAAAATAGAGAAAGACGAAAGGAATGTCAATAAAACAATTGTTTTGGAAACAATTTTGATTTTGGATGTTTTTTTTAAACCGGACCTTAGTTTTGGAATAGCCCTCGTATATCCAACGGCCGGAGACCAAGTAATGGCGGTAAACTCACTGCCCATGCCCTGGCAATAAAGTGAAATCTTGTTCCCATCTGGCAGTGTATTTTTTAAAAGGGACTTTTTAATAACATAACAGATTCTGAGTCGTAAAACATGACTCCAATAAATGAACAGATTTAGTTTTAATAGTTTTTAAGTGTTTTATTGCGTTTTACAGTTTTTATGTCATGTACTGCATGTTGGTATATTTGGTGATCTTTGTATGAGTGTGTGATATAAAAGGCTGAAGAAGGGCTTCCTGAGCCCGAAACATGTACCCAAAAGTGTAGAATTGTTAGCGAATATATTGTATTGATTGACGGAGTTCCTAGGCATCATTTGTCACAGTTTATGTTGTCAATATGCACCTAACAAACGATTCCAATATGGAGTCAAACAACATTGAGAGCATTCAGATTGGCTGGTATTTTTTGATATTCTATTGTCCTTAACGCAAGTACTTATTGGAGGAGTTATAACATTTGCGTCAATGTTTCCAGCGTTATCTTCTCGTATGATAGACCGAATCTTCTCCGGTGCAGTCACTCGCAATGGACGAATGCAGGAGGACAGGATGAGCTATACCGAGTTTGTATGGTTCCTTCTGTCTGAAGAAGACAAGACACATCCCACAGCCATTGAATATTGGTTTAGGTGAGTACAGTCTCTGGATTGATCCCTTGCCATGTCCTGGGATTTGATGTTTCTGCCTCTGCCTCGGGGACTAACTGTGTTTAAGCCAATAAGGACTCCACATTGGCCTAAATTGCCCAAGTTAATTTTCAACTTTTTACTTACCTTTTTCCTCAGGGATGTTCTTCAAGACTCTCTCCTTACTTTGACACAGGCATTATTAATTGTGGAGTTTACCAGAACCGGAACCAAACGAGAACGTGGTAGATTATTGAACATATCATTCACATAACTTTCTGGGAGTCCTTAACCCTCTTAGTGCCAAGCAATTTCCTGGAATACTTGCCAAGAATGCCAAGCCATTTTCAATGATCATTCCTATTCGAAAAAAAGTCATAAATACCACATTTTCAAAGGATATAGGCCTAATGATTATTTTTGCTTTGTTTTATAACCAATACCTCATTCTTTCATACATTATGTTCGTAAAGGTAAATACTGGATCTAAACCTAAAACCTTTTTAATGGAGGTTATTCTGATAATTGTTCAATTTTTTATTTTAATTTGTAAAAAATAAATTTTAAGTCTAAAGTAAGGACACCTGAGAGTCATATTCGAAGAAATACTACATTTCCAGCTGTATGAAGTTCTTAGATACATCTGTAGGCAGAAAACTTCAACAGGAAGAAAACAACTGCACCGCAATTTTGGCTGGAACGTGCGCGATTGGGGGAGCGCTAGGGGAGGGCATGAATACAAACTCAAACCTATCGCGTAACGGACTTCGAAGGAAAAAAGTCGATAGCGCTCAGGCAAGCTTGGAACCTCACCTTTCCAACAGTATGAAATAATCACGGACATATGCCTACAGAAATCTACAAATATAAGATAAACAGCGCGCCGCTGCAATCGGCTTTGGCACTTTTGGCACAAGCAACGAGAGCTGATCTGATCAGCGCGTGGCACTGAGAGGGTTAAGAATTCAAATTACTGTCAAATATTACTGCTGCACATTGAAAATACTGTCAAATATCACTAATATTACTTAAATGAAGGTTTTTATTTGTAGCTTGTTCAACGACGGCAGATGTTTGTGGTCGACACATTGACGTCACATTGCGTTGCCAACATGTCCGATACAAAATACACCACAAGACACACGTAACTTTGTAATTATGTGAGAAAGCAAAACCATTGGCCTGGATAAAGATTATTGATGCGTGACTACCCCCACTGTGCATGACAAAAACCAGGGGTGTTTATATTAGCCAGCCCGGGCCTCGCTACCTAACAATTATTGGTCTTGGCGAAAACCATTGGTCTGCCGGATGCGATATAGTGCGGAATGCGTGGTGGCAATATTGTACATGATGCTAAAGATGGCGGAGTCAGCTGGAATTTCATCTTTGATCCTATTTGGGATGGCTGGACGGGTTACAGACAGCGGAGGAGTAAACATCTATTACTATATCATCTCCAGATACCATTACTACTGATATTTTGGCTAATTTCAGTACGGTAGTTGAAAAAATATTTACTTGGGTTCAGGAAAACTCCACTCTTCCCCCAGACTTTTAGAAAGAAAATGTATTTTTGAATTTTCATGAATTTTTTTGAAATTGCATAATTTTAACAGCACTTTCATGAACATTTCCATGTGGCAAAATTAAATTAAAGTACATTTTGAAAAACAGATGTGTTTAAGGAGGAATTGCATCTAAAAAATGTCAGCTTTATATGCTGAAAAGTCCCAAAGGAAAATTGTATATCTAAAACATTTTACTGAGAAATTGGAATCAAAGATTACTCCAGTTTATAGAAAATATAGGCTTGTAAATTTCTTCGAGTAAGGCAGCAATTACACAAAGCTTTGGTCGAGCAGAAAATGGACTTTTGTTTCGATTATGCTGCTGATTGCCGAGTTGCCGACCAAAACAATCTGATTCAATAGATCGATTTAAATCCATGATTACTCTAAATCTCCTCCAGCTGTTGTGAACAGTGCGTTGACGCCAGCTGATCGATGAACTTTCAAGTCGGAAGTTATATTTGCCGGACTTGATAGAAATGTACCAATATTTTTTCATAAACAGTTTTCGAATGTTTTAAGGGGTACGCGTACCCCCGCATTTCCTCTGAAAAAAAAAAAAGTGGCCTGGTTATTACTATGAAACAATCAAGTAACAAGCCCCAAAACAATCTATGAATGTGAACACAAATAAGGGGTTCCTCCACCTACATTGTGCTAAATAAATTGAAACGATTACTTATCATAAAGCCTATTATCCTCAAGCTGTTAATACTAGTTTAGTTAGTTATTGTTCTTGTAATGGGCAGGACAGTGAGGTCATCTGCCCCTTTAATACTACTTTCACTGTGTTAATGAAGTAAAATGAACTTGTATGCTGCTTCCAAGTTGCAACTTATTGAATATAACTGATTAACAGACTTATGAGATCTTTGTTTTAAAGGTAGATCGATTTTCTATGAAATTCTGTAATTTGAGGTGCTTTTCGTAAAAGCAGATTGTGTAATAATATAAGGAAACCAAGGTTACATTTATACAATTGTTTACTAGTGTCTTGTGGAGCTATTTTTCCTTTCAGATTTGATATTATGGTGTTTGAAGCCAATTTTCAGTTTTGCCTTAGTAAACAAAAGTTTGATGCTTTTCGGTCGGTCAACACGATTGTACCCAAATGAGATGGGTTATTCCCTAATCCTGAAAAAACAAAAAAACAAAAACAAAAAAAAAACACATGAGATTAATAAATACACTTGGATGACCAGTTTCGATCACATGTAATGGATATGATGATGATCGCTTGCCGATTGAAACTGGTCATCCAAATGTATTTATTAATCTCGTGTAATTTTTTTTCTTTTTTAGGATTAGGGAATAACCCATCTCATTTGGGTACAATTGTGTTGACCGACTGAAAAGCATCAAATTTTTGTTTCAGATTTGAACTTGGGGATCTGAAGATGCTCACTTGATGAGCGAAACATACCATCCTGTACTTTTCTGGTAATCCATAGCAAATACTTTTTTAATCACATGTATATTTTTTAGGTTGTTTTTGCATTTCCCAGCAATTGTAATTATTTTGTGTCGACCGACTGAAAAGTTGCAATATCAACACTGAAATTTGGCTTCAAAGCTCTCTTGCCTTATTACATTTCATGGCAAATGCTGGGATATTACATTGTAAATAAGCCATCTCTGATGAGGTTGAACATTCCAGGTGTATGGACTTGGATGGGGATGGATTCTTGTCTATGTACGAGTTGGAGTACTTCTATGAAGAGCAGCTGCAGCGCATGGAGGCGATCGGTATCGAGACCTTGCCGTTTGAGGACTGCTTGTGTCAGGTACGCTTCTTATTCATAAAATTGATTGTGGTACCACAAGATGCTTTGCTATCAAAACTACTGCATAAAATATGGCTTCGTATTTTGGTTCGAAGGTCTATCATTTAGACACTTGAGTATACATGAGTTGTTACACCGATTCTCTCAGCTTCCCCCTCCTTTTCTCCTTCTGGGAGATGTTAATGCCCACAATACCATCTGGGGCTCTGCTACTACAAGCAGTACAGGGAGAGATTTTGAGACTGATGAGGCGGCGGACCTGTGTTGAACACAGGGGAACCTACGCTCTTTTCTGTTGCACACGGCACTTATTCACTTATTCACCTTGTGCAGTCGTTCTCTGGTTCCCCTGCTACAGTGGGGTGTACACGACGACCTTTGTAATAGTGACCCTTTCCCGATTATCGTTACTCTTCTGAACCAGAGAGCCATCGAGTTACCAAGTCGATGGCTTCTCCGTCGGGCCAATTGGCCAAAATTCACAGCACATGCGTTTTTTGCCGATGATACCGAAGATTTTGGAAATATGGCTGAAAAATAAGGCAAGGGATAAGAACACAAGAAGTTTTTAGAAAACAATAAAAGCACTCACAGGAAAATATGGGAAGCAGATCAAGACAATTAAGGATGGAGATAAGCTGGTTTCAGAGAAGACAGCTGTACTGCTAGAGTCCAAGCTCGAGAGGAATGTAGATCGCGGACGAAGATGAGAGACATGGGGGTTTCCCGGGCCGTGCGTATTAACAGAACCAAATACATTGGTCAGTGACTCACTCACTCACTCACTCACTCATTCAAAACACCACAGTGGTTTAGGCAACGACCCTATGTTAGCAGTATTGGAATAGACAGGAATTCCAGATATCACGTCGGGCTGTTGACAGGCCTTTCTCTTCCCGCTTTCAGCGTCACCTCACCCCTCAAGTTCGCAGAGCTTGAACTCGAGCAGTAGTAGGGGTGTGGAGAAGGCACTATAAAAAAAGTTTCAAAAACGTGAGTCATTACAAGAAGAAGGAATTGCCTATGGGCCATATGATGAAGAGGAGGTAAGAATGGCAGTTGAACGAGTTAAGACAGGGAAAGCAGTAGGAATTGATGAGATAGCCCCAGAATTAATTAAATATGGAGGAATGGAGGTGGTAGAGTATTTAACTAAAATGTTCCAGAGAATATGCGAAGAGAACAGAATCCCTGAGGAATGGAGGAAGAACTTAATTATACCATTCCACAAGAAGGGGAACAGCTATCACTGTAATAACTACAGGGCCATATGCCTGTTATCTACAACCTACAAAGTCTATACTCGTGTGCTGGAGAGGAGATTGAGGAGAGCGGTAGAAGAAGATATGGACGAGGAGCAAGCTGCTTCTAGGCCGGGGATGCAGACACAGGATCATATCTATACCATAAAAACAATAATGGAAAAGAGCATAGCCAAAAATCGGGACCTGTATTTAGCATTTCTCGATCTCAAAGCTGCATTTGACTAGGTACCAAGACAATATGTGTGGAAAGCACTGGCAGCGAAGAGTGCCAATGAAGGTGAGAAATGCTGTGAAGAATAGTGGGAATAGTACGTGTAGATGGAGAAACATCTGAGGAATTTCCAATGGAGAAAGGAATTAAACAACATCTTGCTAGATGAAATATGCTAACTAAAATATGTAAGAGAAGAACATACAGAACAAAGCTTGGAATGTGGAGATGACGACCGGTTTATATGCAAGGACTGCTCTATGCAGATATTGTATTGGTAGCTGACACACCAGAAAGAGTTCGCAAGCAGTGGTGGAATGGTATGAACAATTGAAAAGGAAGCGAATGATAGTGAATGAAAAGTAAAGTAATGAGGGTCTCAAAACAGAATAAACAGGAAGAAGAGCTAAATATCCTCTGTAATGGAAAGCCTCTTGAGAAAGTAGAAACTTTTGAATATCTAGGAACCGTATTAAGTAATGATGGAAAAATTGAACCCGAGGTACTAAATAGAACTAGGAAAGCAGTTGTTGTTGTTGTTTGGCCTCCTGAGAGGCCGAATGCAGGTCTTTCTAGTCGACGCCCATGGGCAACCTGCTCGTCGGGATGAGAGATGGAATGGATGAAGATGATTGAAACTGGGCAAGGATGTGGAAGGAAACGGCTGTGGCCTGTCAGAAGGTACCGTCCCAGTATTTGCCTGGTGTTGAAAATGGGAAACTATGGAAAACCATTTCAAGGACGGCCGACGGTGGGGCTCGAACCCACGCGTCTACCAAGTCAGCAGAGAGATTGGCTTCATGATCTTACGCTGCGCTTTAGCCAGCGTAGCCTACTGTCGGTAATAAAGCAGTATCAGCTTATTATCAGATGAATACCACGATGTAGGAAAGAAGGAGTTAAGTCTTAAAACCAAAAAGCAGATCTATAATGCAATCATGGCACCGATTACGCTGTATGGTATGGAGAGTTTGGCATTACAAGATAAACATCTAAGTAGGATTACTGCCACAGAAATGAAGTTTCTAAGGAGAGCAGTAGGAGACAAAAGATCGAGTTCGAAATGAGACAAATAGAGAGGAATTAGGACAAAAAGCAAATGGGTGAAGTGGTTGAAGAACGTCAATTGAAATGGTACGGACCTGTTACGAGAATGGAAGAAGAAAGAAAGAAAGAAAAATACATGAAATGCGATTTGAAGGAGGAGCTGGATGAGGTAGACCCCACATTACATGGGAGAATAGAATTGAGAGATTGGGACCAAAAATGGGGCAAAACTGTTGTGGAAATGAAGAGACTGTGCAGAAATAGAGCGGAATGGCGGAAATGGCTCAAACGAGGCTACCCCGACGCTTGAAGACATAAGGGAATTGAAGAAGAAGAAGAAGTCCTAAAGAGTTGTATTGTAGTCTTCACTCCAACTTTACTTCACTTTATTTCCTTATCTGGGGGAATGTGTGTCTTGTCGTTGTATGGATCAGTTGTGCGCGTTTTGCTTCATGTGACTGCTCATTGTGCATCGTATGGTTCCTCTCTACGGTGTTGCAAAAGTGAGCCCTTTCTTGTCATCCGTGTGTGTTGTCTGCCGGCTTTTTGTTTTTGAAGAGCTGCTTCTCTTCTATATTTCCATGCATCTCCATTCTTGTCTGTCCCTTGCTATCCTCGTCCTCTTCCTTACAATCGAGTCCTTCCAGCGCTTTTTCTGTCTACCCACATTCCTGTTTCCTGTTCTGGGGTCCCATACTGTAAGTTTGTAAGTTAGTGCATCCATGAGACTCACAAATCATGACTGTTCCACTAAAATATGCATGATTTGTGTGGTTTCATGACATGTGCTCAAAGCTTTTGGAATCTGTGCCAAATCATGAAAGGCAACAGACAGGAGGACATACTGGCTATTAGCAATTAGGTGAATAAGTGCAAAAATATATAAAATTGAGTTGATGTAATATTCTAATCAGTGAAATATGAAATATGAATTCTCTTGCCATTCACTCCAGTAGCTTTGAATACAACCCATAACGAACTGATCAACATTGAACTGAGGGTTTATTTTGCCATTATATATCTCATCTTACAAACTAAACTGAGGGAATATTTAGTATTATATAATTATCTCATCTTACAAACTAAACCGCGGGTATATTTAGTCATTATATATCTCATCTTACAAACTAAACCGAGGGTATATTTAGTTATTATATATCTCATCTTACAAACTAAACTGAGGGTATATTTAGTATTATATATCTCATCTTACAAACTAAACTGAGGGTATATTTAGTATTATATATCTCCTCTTACAAACTAAACGGAGGGTATATTTAGCCATTATATATCTCATCTTACAAACTAAACCGAGGGTATATTTAGTTATTATATATCTCATCTTACAAACTAAACCGAGGTTATATTTAGTTATTATATATCTCATCTTACAAACTAAACCGAGGTTACATTTAGTCATATATCTCATCTTACAAACTAAACCGAGGGTATATTTAGTCATAATATATCTCATCTTACAAACTAAACCGAGGGTATATTTAGTCATTATATATCTCATCTTACAAACTAAACCGAGGGTATATTTAGTATTATATATCTCATCTTACAAACTAAACTGAGGGTATATTTAGTATTATATATCTCCTCTTACAAACTAAACCGAGGGTATATTTAGTCATATATCTCATCTTAGAAACTAAACCGAGGGTATATTTAGTTATTATATATCTCATCTTACAAACTAAACCGAGGTTATATTTAGTCATTATATATCTCATCTTACAGACTAAACCGAGGGTATATTTAGTCATTATATATCTCATCTTACAAACTAAACCGAGGGTATATTTAGTCATTATATATCTCATCTTACAAACTAAACCAAGGGTATATTTAGTCATTATATATCTCATCTTACAAACTAAACCGAGGGTATATTTAGTTATTATATATTTCATCTTACAAACTAAACCGAGGGTATATTTAGTCATTATATATCTCATCTTACAAACTAAACTGAGGGTATATTTAGTATTATATATCTCATCTTACAAACTAAACCGAGGGTATATTTAGTCATTATATATCTCATCTTACAAACTAAACTGAGGGTATATTTAGCATTATATATCTCATCTCACTAACTATACCGAGGGTATATTTAGTCATTATATATCTCATCTTACAAACTAAACCGAGGGTATATTTAGTCATTATATATCTCATCTTACAAACTAAACTGAGGGTATATTTAATAAAATATATCTCATCTTACAAACTAAACCGAGGGTATATTTAGTCATTATATATCTCATCTTACAAACTAAACTGAGGGTATATTTAGTATTATATATCTCATCTTACAAACTAAACCGAGGGTATATTTAGTCATTATATATCTCATCTTACAAACTAAACCGAGGGTATATTTAGTTATTATATATCTCATCTTACAAACTAAACTGAGGGTATATTTAGTCATATATCTCATCTTACAAACTAAACTGAGGGTATATTTAGTCATTATATATCTCATCTTACAAACTAAACCGAGGGTATATTTAGTCGTTATATATCTCATCTTACAAACTAAACTGAGGGTATATTTAGTCATTATATATCTCATCTTACAAACTAAACTGAGGGTATATTTAGTTATTATATATCTCATCTTACAAACTAAACCGAGGGTATATTTAGTCATTATATATCTCATCTTACAAACTGAACTGAAAGTACAGGGTCTTTAATTTTTCTTGGCAAGGCGATTCCGCTCGACCTTGGCCGCTGGTCCCCAGCCAATAGCCGGCTGTTACAGGTTGGCATGCACGGTAGCCGGCCGTATTCCCACGTTCTTACTGCAGTAGACGTGTGAGTTCTGAGCTAATTGAGTGTTTTATAAAGCTACTGTGTACTGTATATCGTATTGTATAGTGCTTTATTGTGATTGTGTATGGTGCTGTATTGTCTTATGTGAAATATTCGTTACGTGAATGCGTATGTCTGCACAATACATACATAAAGTGCAGGAAATCACGCGCTAAAACAAGACAAAAGTTCCGAGTGAAATGTCCAGGGAGACCCATTCCTATAAATTGGACAATGTAACAAATGGCTAAGAGATTCAAACGTACAGGTTCAGTAAACAATAAAAATAGACGTAATGGTCATTATTTCCTTACTGAAGCTAAATTAACCGGAGTAACCGGAAACTTCATAAGGAGATGCCGATTATGTTTGGCAGCAGGTGGGGAACATTTTCAGCATATACTGTAAACATGGTGAGTAAAAATGCATGATACTGATTTTAAGCACCATATTGTTCAAACCCTTTGTGTAGGGGTGGCTGAACTGGGGGGGATGAAGGTGTGTGGAGAGGGTGGTATTCAACTGGGGGAAGTTTGATGGATGTGTCAGACCGTTGGACGGGTGCCGAAAGGTGCTGAATGCAAAGGGGTAGCGGGCGAAGCTTTGTGAATAAGGGTGAGCAATTAAGGGATGTGACCTCAAGACAAAGAATAATGCCGAGCGGGCTGTAAGCCGTGGTGAGCAACCCAAAGTATTGCTGACGCGCGCTACTACAATAAGCTACACTGGCTTTTTAGAGACGCCGGGGTGCCAGAATTTTGCCCCGAAGGGGATCTTTAACGTGCCAGTAAATCTACTGACACGGCTCCCTCGCATTTGCGCACCCTCAAATGCCAGCTGACTGCGCCAGGTTTCGAACCTGCAACCTTGGGCTCAGCAAGCGAGAACGTTACCCCTGAGCCACGCAGCCAGACAAAGGGACGTAAAACCAATAACATTATTATTATTATACAATAAGCTCTCGACCGTGCTAAGTGAGCAAGGCCACTGTCAAGGCACAGGCTAGTGTTGCTGGCTCAGCGGTAATGAAGTAGAGTGATGACTGGACGAGGTGTGAGTGGGGCAGTAAACAGTTAAAAGGATAATGACAATTAATAAATAACAATCGGGTCTTTTGGATAAAGAGTAATTATTTACTAAGGCTTATCTGGGTGTACTGAGTCCCTTGCAAGTCGGGAGAGTACAACAATGTAACAATTCACAAGTGTAAAGGGTGTGGTAAGGGGTTGGATGTATAAACGTGTATGGGATCTGAGATGCACACTCACCTGAGGCCTGATGTCTGGATGCGGTTGGACAGAGTCTCCGACGGTAACAGATACCTTCCCCTTGGGAGGTGGTCTTCTTAAACATTTCCAAAGTGCCGACTCTGCAGTATTGCTGCATAGCTGTTTTGGTAGCAGCTTCTGTGTACATGTTTATGAAGTTATGTAAGCATTAGCGCAAGAGCTGAGGCTTCAACTCTGCTAGCTTTGTGTAATGAAGTTGTGTTGTTGTTGCTGTTAATTCCATCCTGGAGGTGATTAAGGGGTGAAAACGGTGTTGGGTGTGGGACAGATGGCTTGATAAATGTAGCTGTTGAAGGAATATTTGTAGATGTCTGTGGCATGGTAGTTGTATGTGTATACACTTCCTAAGGGTATTATACACCCTTGGAGGTTTAATAATATTCTGCCGTACATATGCGCATGCGGTAGCCGGCAACTGAGCCATCACTGGCGGAGTGTGTGAACGAGAATGTCCTAGCCAAGGAGATATAAAGACCCTGTATATATAGTCATTATGCAGGGTGGAAAGTTACTCATGCAGGGAAATACAACAGTTGATAGATCTTGGTTAGTGGATTACAATGCCAATGTAGTGTAGTTGCTATGACATGATTCTGTCAGCACAGAGGTCTGTGTTGAAATCTAACCCTTGGGGAAGTTTTATTCTTGGATTGGCACTCTCAAGCCAGACTTGGGCCATGAGCAGATTTGACAACATTGCTCAACAAAGCCATTTGATTTCGCCAGCAAAGCGATACTATTGAATAACTTTAGCAGCTGATAAAATACCACCGTGGCATGAGTTTTTGGAATTATTTATACGTACGACCAATCCTGTTTCTGACCACCCTGTATTAAACTGAGGGTACAGTATATTCATGATATGTGAATCGCAGACAATGGCCGTAAGTAAAGCCTTGCGCGGATATCCACAACATTTTTCGCCATGCGGATATAGTTAGCATGGCTGTGCAGATAGCGAATAAGCTGCGGATAATGTTTGGAGTAAATTTGTGGATAATTTTTAGAATCCAATTCGAACTTGTTGAATATCATTGCTATGACCCAGATATTTATGACATATCATATTCTCTAATAAAACTATCAATTCTCCGTCTTTTCAATACAATATTAATAGTCTATTTATACAATTGGGTACATGTTTCGCACAAACGTTAGTGCTTCCTCAGCCCGTTTGTGCGAAACATGTACCCAATTGTATAAATAGACTATTAATATTGTATTGAAAAGACAGAGAATTGATAGTTTTATTAGTAAACATATTCAATACGGACCTGAAAATGGATAATATTATTCTGATATCATATTCTTCCGTTATATTTTTTTCATGACAAATGTAAGATGATTATTTATGCTAATCTCATTCCAATTACAGTGCACTCCCGATAATTCGCGTGCGGATAATTCGCTTTGCGGTTAATTCGCGGGTCTCCAAATATATTTTTAAATAGAAATTCTCACGGCAACTAATTATCATGCTAAGTAAAGCAATCTCCCCGTCTTTTAAAAGAATTTTCGTGCGACGCAATGCATAAAGACGAAATCATTGACATTCGAGAAGACTGAACTGCGTTTCTCTGTGCTGGAACAGTAGTCCTACTTGCGCAAGTTCGAAACATACGAGCAGGTTGCCGCGAGTGGTATAGCATAGATTTCCTTTATCTTCGGAGCCCAAACATTACATGAGGAATGCGCTTTCACTGGGAACCTACCCTCCCTTTCCCAACAGCCACACTCAAAGGTCGCTGACCTGTGAGTTGTGAAGGGTTGATGCGTGGACAGCGTATTGTAAACAGGGATTATTGCGTAATGACGTAAACTTTCGCGAGACCGAGAGCGTGTTTGTTGGATGCTCTTCATGCAGTCAACCAGTCGTGAGAGAAAAATACCACTACAAAAGAAAGCGCTTGCCGACATCTGTAACGACGATATTTCGAACGGGCATGTTAGACGCTGATAAAGACGATTATGATTTAAGACATGAAAGCAAAGATGAAATAGCATGGAATTTGACTGTTGATGAGGAAAACTGAGGTCCAGTTGATATCGAGTGCGGGAGTGATGCAACGGAAATCCCGAAAGTTTCCCACAGTCTCTAGTCACACTTATCTCTTATATAGAAAAAAACGAAATGAATTTTCGTTCTCTTATAATGTTTTCTTCGGAAATGTGCACTTGAAAATTAGAATAAACGATCTAAGAAACAAAATGACATGACTTTTTTTTAAATATTATTGTAGGCATAATCCACATAGGCCTGCCTCTAGCCTAGCATGTCTTATAAGACACTACAATCAAGTGTTTTAATTTTTATTTTGAGTTCCAAGCGGATAATTCGCGGTTTTCAATAATTCGCGGAATTTCGTGCATTAATTACCGCGAATTACCGAGAGTGCACTGTATGTCTTTAAGCATAATTAACACTCCGAACTGAAAACTGTTGCAATTCTGGCTGTATAACATTCATTTTAAACATAGCCGAGCACATGACATTCTTACCCTAAGGGAGCGACTTTCTCCTCATGCCTAAATGTGTTGCTTTAATACTTTATGCTTTATCTAAAAATATAGCTTGCTACGGTGGGTGAGTGGTTATTGTGTCGGTCTACTAACCCCAAGCTTGCAGGTTCGCTCCTGGCCGTGGTAAGTGATTTTTGAAAGCCGGCAAAAATACGACACGCATGTCATACGATGTTGGCATGTCAAAGAACCCATTTGAATTCAGTAGTCCGTGTTCATAATGGCAAAATTAATCTTGGGAGTTTCCACCAACACTAAGTGCTATAGTGTTCAAGGAGCTTAGATATCTAATCTCCTTGACTTTCATAGTGCTTCAAGGAACAATCGACATCCAAGCTGCCCTCTGGGTGTCAAATAACAAAGCTTGCACCCGGCATTCGAGGCCATACGATATTATTATTATTATTATTATCTACAAATATTATAGTAATGGCAGTAGAGCGATCAAGGGAACTATTCGCGTGTGGTGGAGTTCTTTCCGGTCACGGAGGGAGTCCGTCATTTTGTGTAGGCTAAGGATAGGTCATACAAGATCCAC
This sequence comes from Meconema thalassinum, assembly GCA_946902985.2. Lineage (NCBI taxonomy): Eukaryota > Metazoa > Arthropoda > Insecta > Orthoptera > Tettigoniidae > Meconema > Meconema thalassinum. The sequence continues at coordinate 175,130,002 of OX336398.1, read as the reverse complement.
CCATTCGTACCTAATGAGAAGGGAAGACTTTGTACCTGTGGTGCCGTATTCACCGTGACCCACATTTTAACCGAGTGAGTGGATCTTTCTGACTTACGAAGAAACCTTGGTTTGCAGATGACACTCAAACTTAAATTAGCCGATGACGCGGTGGCTGCTGATCGCGTTATCCGCTTTATAAGTGAGAGTGGGTTAGGGCCAGCAATCTAAATTTTCCAGTAAAAATTGACTCAACGACTTGTTCGTTTTTGAATGATAATGTTTTGTTTTTCCGTAATTTTTGTTTATTTTTATTTAATTTTTTGTTTTTGTTTTATTAATTTTTGGTCTTTTAAAATTTAGTTCAACCCCTAGCACTATACAGCCCATAACGGGCTAAGGCCGACCAAGCGACCGCTGCCCAGCCATTTGGCCTGCAGATATTGGGGTGACGCGTGATCAGCGCGTCGGGTCCCCTCGGCCGTTAATCTTGGTATTTGTGATCGGGGCGCTGTTTCACTGTCAGACAGCTACTCAATTGTCCTCACGAGGCTGAGTGCACCCCGTTCCAACCCTCACGTCAGTTTTAAAATCCCTGACGGAGCCGGGGATCGAACCCGGGGCCTCCGGGTGAGAGGCAGGCGCGCTACCCCAACACCACGGGGCCGGCTTAAAATTTAGGTGTCCACCTCAAAATTTTAAATTCAATTCCAAATTTGTATTCTGTAATCTGTGTTAAGAGGGGCAGATGACCTCGTAGTTCCGCCCCTTAAAACAACAATAACGAACTAACTAACTAGATTCGCATAGCAGTTGTGCGGATGCAGGGCGGGTGCGGATAACAGTCGTGTGGATGTGGGGCGGGGGCGGGTGCGGATAGGGATAACGTTTTGTTCATCCGCGTAGGGCTCTAGCCATTAGCTGAACATTTTTGATTGAACGCCCGAGGGCTCCCAAACAAGTTCAATTCCAAGTAGTTCCAACTTTGGCTACCAGATGCTACTGTCGCTAACACTAGCGGCGCAAGTTGGAACTTATAGAGTGTTTCTTACTAGCCAAATATAACCTACAGTATATTTCTACATTATGCAGGTGTTGGATATGACATGTTGTGATAGTTTCTCTGTGTAGATGTTGGATATGATACGTCCTGGTGTACCTGGCAAAGTCTCCCTGGCTGATCTCAAGAGATGCAAGTTGACTGCAATATTCTACGATACCTTCTTCAATCTGGAGAAATATCTGGATCATGAGCAGCGTGATCCGTTCGCATCGCAGAGGGATCATGATAATGATGGTCATGAGGTATGCATTCTTCAGCTACATTTGTAATACAGTGGAACGTGGCTTATTCGAACTTCAATAATTCAAAATCTTCTTTAATTCGAATTTTTCTCTCGGTCCCTAGCATTTTATATACAATCAATGCTAAAATATCGTGGTTAATTTGAATTATATTTTGGATAATTCGAAGTTTTTAGTGTAAAAAGCCGATCGGAAGCCAAACAGTTGGGTCAGCTCCCGAAAAAACTGTTTCCGAGTGTAGCCCAAGCAACAAACCACATCACAGAACTTAAGGCGTTTTTTAAAGTAGAAATTACATAAGTGATTCTGTTTTCCGTTCCTTAAATTTGTTAGATTCTTTTGTGATGGCCGAGAGACTTAATTGTTGGAAACAGGTAAAAATCTCAAACTTTCTTGAAAAACAGTAGATTTCTCTAAGACTTAACTAGATTGCTGGATTACTACTGCCGTTAAATAGGTGAATAGTACATTTTGGTTTTATTTTTCATTTGAAACTTTTCAGGTTATTCACGATACAGTCATTATAAAGTATCGTTGTCTGTTAATCTGCTTTGTTGAACGTAAATCATTATGTAAACATAATACAATATATTTTCTCTACCCTTTTCAAAGAACTTTCTTAATTCAAATATTTGGATAATTCATTTTTTTTTTACTGGTTCCTTGAGGTTCAAATTATCCAAGTTCCACTGTACATCTTAAAATGGAATGGACAGGATAAAAACAGTCAGCAGCCTAACACTTGCCTTTCTGTTGTCAAACTCCTACAAGGCAAGTTATATATTCTTTGAGGGAAATTTGTCAGCCTAGACCAATCTTTCATAACTGTCAAAAACTCTGGCTGCAATAACGTAACAGTAGATCAAATATAGATAGCATAATCTTGTGACCGTTATAAGTAGTGGTTTACATGAAACAGTTCTTCAATAGGCATTGCGTTATAGATTTTATGTTCGACCCTGATTATTATGTGTCAGAAAACTGTATCATAATGAGGCTCATTATAACACTATTTTTCATTATGAAACAGTTTCTCCCACCAATCAGAGCTCAAGAAACAGTTGTGTGACCAATTAGATAAGGATACCTTCGCGCATGCGCTCAAAATCCAACATGTCTATATAAATTACTGAAAGTGCACCGTCCATATGTTCACGTAAATAAACGGGTGAATATGAGACAAGAAATAGCACTGTACCTTAATATCCCCAAATCCAATTTCTACACAGCACGGCTTTTTCAAAAGACTTCGGTGACAGTTTTACTGAATACTGGTGCACAATCTGAACATATGGCATTGAAGCACACAGAGCGCATGCGTCGGTCGGCCAGAGAGCTTGGAAAACAGAGATATACTTCCCAGCGCAGCACCCGATCACAAAATTCTAGTGACTGAACAGATATTTATGAATATTTATTTTAAAACATATAATAAAGTTATAATTATCGTCGAACATAAACAGTCGTATGCAACTCGCCTATAATGGTAATTAAGACACTCGTATGGAAATTATAAAACTCGCATACACTCGTTTTATAAACATACTCGTGTCTTAATTATAGCCATTATGGGCTCGTTGCATAATGTACTACTATCATGTATTGTTATTTGGTTAACAATGTAAGGTTGGTTGGTTCCTCAGTTTAGGGGCTGCGACAACACGGTCACGTAGCCCCGTGTACTTTGGGTGTGTGTAGAATCTGTCTGATAACCGGTGTTAATTGTGATGGCTGTATTAGTGTGTGTATCTGCTTTTAATTCAAGTAAGGACTGCAGACGATAATTTCAAGTAGTTCCTACTTTTGCTACCAAATGCTACCATCAACGACAGATAGCTGTGAACTTTATTACTAGATGCCACCGCAACCGGCACCTGGTGCCGAGCGTTGGAACTTATAGAGTGGTAATCAAATCTAACCTACAAATTTTAGCTTCACACAATTGTAGTCAGTGGAAGGTTGTTTTACATGCCATAAATCTATGACATGGGACCGCGAGCATTACTTTCCCTCCGAAGGAAGGCATACTGAGGGATTTTTAACGCTCTTAAGAAATCCGTCGACTTCGGCTGGGTTTGAACCCAAGATCTTGGGCATTAATGCTCAACATGCTATCAACTACGCCACCAAAGCCGCCTAACAATGTAAGTATAGGTGAAACTTGACAGATATGCACATGCTGCCAAAATTCTGGAAATTTTGTAAATGTTACTTCTGCAAACATGGGTGGCAACAATGATTACGGCGGCTTCGGTGGCGTAGTTGGTAGCATGCTGAGCTTCTATGCCCAAGGTCGCGGGTTCAAACCAGGCCAAAATCGTCGGATTTTCGGGAGCGTTGAAATCTTTCAGTATGCCTTCCTTGGGAGGGGAAGTAAAGCTGGCGGTCCCATGTCAGAGATTTATTGCATGACAAAGAACCTTCCATTAACTAATGTTTGTAGGTTAGAATTGATAATGCTCTATTTGTTCCAACGTTCCCCGCCAGGTGCTGACTGCGATGCCATCTAGTAGCCAAGTCTGCAAGCTAAGTGTCTTGGACGGTAGCATTTGTTAGCAAAAGTAGGAACTACTTGAAATTACTGTCTGCAGTCCTTACCTGAATTAAAAACAGTTAACACACACTGATAGAGTCATCACAATTAACACCAGTTATCAGACAGATTCTACACACACCCAAAGTACACGGGGCTACATGACCGCGTTGTCGCAGCCCCTAAACTGAGTAACCATCCAACAATGATTACAACTCTGATATTAACCAATAGCTTAAAATTATTCTGTAAATTATCATGTCTTTAGTGGTGTAGGACAAGTGGTAAGGTTTTCTTATCAATGATTATTAAGATAGATCCTGTTGTAACCGGGCATGTTGACAGCTGTATTATATTAACCGTGTGGACCCGTCTGGGTGTTGGAATACTTGGAATAAATTTTTATGTTCTCAGCTGTCTGACTGGGATCGGTACGCGGCTGAGGAGTACGAGCTTCTTGTTGCAGAGGAAGGTGGCAATGATCAACAAGATGAACAGTAAGTGCACTTCTTCCTCTCTCTAGTGATGTACTTGAGGCCAGGCCGGCCTTGGAGCAGAAGTGGAGAAACTGAACCTCAGGACACAACAAGGATAGGAAGATTGAAGTTGGGCTGTTGAGCTTCAAAGGCTTTTTTCCCCCCCTAAACGTGTTGAAAATTAAATCAACTATTAAAAAAATAAAAAAAAGACAGATTAGGATATGATTTAAGACTTCCTGTTAACCCCCACTCTGTAAGCCCAAGGTTGCAGGATCAAATCCCAACATGCTTAAATGTGGGAGACCCATGGCGAGTTGAACAATCCCTCTGCGTCTTTAAAAGCCACAGAATATCGTTGATGCTATTACCTTTAGAACCAGAATCTTCTCCTTCTTCTTCTTAGCATCATCCCGTAGGAACGGGGTCCTCTTATTGGATCAATGCACGCCATTTCTTGCAATCTAATGCTTCCCGTGAATTCAAGTTTCTTGATCGTAAATCTGTGTTAATAGTGTCCAGCCACCGCAATTTTGGTCTCCCACGCTGTCTCTGGCCGTCGACCGTTAGATGGTAGGCCGATCTGATGAATGAACTTTGTGGTGCACGGACGTGTCCATACCAACGGAGTCTCCATTCCTGCATTTTCTCATTGATTGGAGCCACGCCAGCTATATGTCGAATCGTTGTGTTGGAAATATGTTTGAGCAGAGAAATGTGTAAAGATCTTCGCAGCATCCACATTTCCATGACATGAAGTGAGTGCTCAGCACTTCTAGGTGCTGACCAACACTCGGTACCATATAATGCAACTGGTCTCACCATTGTGCGGTATATCTTTGATTTTAGGCAGATAGGCATCTTCTTATCACAAAGAACACCGATGACATCTCTGAATCGCATCCAAGTCACATTGATTCGTGCTCATATATCTTCATTCACAGATCTGTCGCTATGCAATCATGAACCTAGGTATCGGAATATATTTACCTCGGTAAGAGGAACTCCATTAATACCTATATTTCCAGGGGATGGAATCGTTTCGAGGTATTCAGTCTTGTGGATGTCCAAACGAAGACCAGACCTATAGAACCAGAATAATAATAGTTAATTTTTACTTTTGCGATGATGACGTGTGGCATCCAGTGAGGACTGGTGCAGGTCATTCCCGTTGATGACTTTCTACCACTGGAGATCAATATCCTGGCCACGAATTGAAAATGGAATCCTTTGGGGCGAAACATTTTTGCAATAAAATTATACTTGAGCGGATCATTGTGGAGCCGCTAAGCACTGTGTTCAGTTGTATCTGTTTACAGGGACGGAGACGAGGTGCCGAGAGTGGACACTAACCTCATGAAAGGTATTAAAGAAGAAAACTGTGGGACAGAAGATGAGAAATAAACATCCAGGTACCTGTTTTTAATGAGACACAGAAACTTTGAAGCTCAACAGCCTTGGTTATGGAAAATGTTGTCAAGGTCAAGCACACGCACAGTGGATCACATTTTGAGTGTATTAGTAGAAGCTTTCAGTGTCAACACGAGCAGTGCTGTATTCTAATGAAAATGTTGGAGGGACTCGCCTAAAGTTGGAGTTAACAAATTCACAATGAAATTTGATAAAATGGTCCGGTCAACTCAAAACAGTTGCCAGCGTTTCGCCTTAGTGTACCATTGGGCTCTTCGGTAGGATATGGTACACCTCTCCAAGACACGTGGCTAGTACATACTGAGAAGGCCGCTGCAAGGCACAAAATGTAGCAAAATGCACACTTTCAAGTCTGTTGGACGCTGCGCTTCCTGCTTCGGACACCCGGTGTTCGTTCCGTTATACTGATCTCTCTAAGGCTCATTTGCCGCTTAGAAGATGGAACTTTTTTGGACTAATCAATATATGTCACCAAGTTTTTAAGGATTTCCCCTCGCTTCTATCCTCAAGAGGCTCTGTCAAACTTGGCCTGTTCGATCCTAGTCATAGGCGAAGTATTGGTCTCTTAACAAGCAGCAATTTCTCCTTCTAACAGGAGTCACAAACTGACAGGTCCAATAGGACCGAGTTTTTAACAATATGGAATGAACTTTTTATTTAACCCTCTTAGTGCCAAGCCATTTCCTGAAATACTTGCCAAGAATGCCAAGCCATTTTCAATGGTCATGCAGATTATTCGAAAAAAAAATCATAAATGCCACATTTCCAACGATAGAATTATAATTTTTGCTTTTCATTATAACGAATACCTCATTCTTTCATACATTATGTTCATAAAAGTAAATACGGCATCTAACCCTTTTTAATTGAGGTTATTCTCATAATTTTTTTTTTTTTTTGTAAGAAATCAGTTTTGAGCCTAAATTAAGGACACCGAAGAGTCATATTCGAAAAAACTACGTTTCCAGCTGTAGAAAGTCCTTAGATACATCTGTAGGCAGAAAACATCAACTAGAAGAAAACAACTGCACCTCAATTTTGACGGGAACGCGCGTGTTTGGGGGAGCGCAAAGGGAGGGCGTGAATACAAGCTCAAACCTATCGCATAACGGACTTCGAACGAAAAAAGTAAACACTGCACAGGCAAGCTTGAAACCTCATCTTTCCAACAGTATGAAATAATCGTTGACATATGCCTACAGGCATCTATAAATATAAGATAAACAGCGGGCCGATTGAATCGGCTTTGGCACTTTTGGCGGGAGCAGCGAGAGCCGATCTGATCGGCGCGTGGCACTAAGGGGGTTAAACACGATATCCTGCTGGTATTGTTGTTCATAAGGACTCATAAAAGACTTGTTTGACAAGCACTTAAAGTGCCCCCCTTTTAAAATGTTATTTTAATGTGTTTTTTCATCTGAGTCGTCTAGTATGAAAACCGGCCAAGTCACTGAAGGCATATTTTTCAGTATGGATGAAAAACCTCTAGAGACAAAGCAATGGTGGTCACAAAAGATTTTATTGCGTAGTTATATCCGTAATGGTGTAATATTTAAGTTCTGCTATTTTGAGAAATCTGATTCATAATGAACCCATCTTTTTTGCTAATATTAATTTTGACTTGGCCGTTTTTGTTGCAATTTGGTATAATTTTAGTCTTTTTTTGTAAAACTTTTCTTTTTAAATTCCAAACTCCAGTGAAAAAAGGCAATTAAATTAAAATAAATTGACATTGTAATTACCTGTCTTTATTGCAATGGAAACGAAAGCATTCTGCTTAAATTGGATAGTAATATATGAAGAAGAACAGCAGAAAGCTGAGGAGAATACACAATAGATATTATATCATTAAAAGTTAGTAGTTCACTTAGATCTTGAACACAGTAAAAGAAAACCAGTCACCTATTAAAATAGGAACAATATACACGTTAAACTACACAATAATGACAAAATACGAGCACACAGGATATACGATTGCTTTCGCGCCAATGCGGTAAGAAGCCCGCGAATACGGAAGTCAGTGTTGCAAACAAACAAAATACAAATTATTATGACTTCGAAAAGTATACAATATAAGGAACAATGTTGCCTACTGATATTATCACATTCTTGCATAATCTAACAACGCAAGATTCCAAACAATAATGCTGCGACATGAAGATTGCTACTTGTTCTTTGACATGGCCGGTTATGAAAGCACTGCCTGCATGACTTGGCCCATTTTGTTGCGCGACCAAGAATTCAGTGCTCTGTAATATGAAGACATGGACGATTTTGAAGCATATTCTTGTTTTGCCTGATAGTGCTATACTTCTACTTCAAATTCATAACCTTAACTCATTTTCGTAAATTTTGTGACTTGGCCGGTTTTGATACTAGACGACTCATCTGTCGCCTGTAACATTTTTAAGTGTCTCTCAAATTCGTCACATGTTTTTATCTTTCATGATTATTATGTTTCATTTTCATCCATTCTTTTTCATGTTAGATCTACATTTGTGATGTATCCTGGGATTATACTGAAGATCTGTATGTTTTTGGCTGATGAAGGGGTCATCATAATAGGCCCCGAAACATGTACCAACTGGGTTTTAATATAGCCCTATATATGTAAATATTGTGTATTGATCAGGCGGATTTCCCAAATTTTATTGTACAAAATGTAGCCACGAGCAGCGCCAATGTACACTGGGGCGAAACGCTGGCAACGGTTTTGAGTTAACCGGACCATTTTGTCAAATTTCATTGTGAATTTGTTAATGAACATAGCTCAAACGGACATTTAACATCCTGTTTCCTTCGGGAACAGATATTTCCAATCAAGTTGGAGTATCGCTCAGTGGGTCGAGGCGATATTCAGTGTTGTTGCTATAAGGAAGCGGGAAATGTTTATTTTATTCATATCTTATCTTACAGCTTACGTTTCAGATAGGAGTCAAATTTGGTTTCATCATTAAATAATGCACCTCCGTGGCTTAGGCGGCAGCACGCCGGCCTCTCACCGCTGGGTCCGTGGTTCAAATCCCGGTCACTCAATGTGAGATCTGTGCTGGACAAAACGGAGGCAGACAGGTTTTTCTCCGGGTACTCCGGTTTTCCCTGTCAAAATTTCATTCCAGCAACACTCTCCACTATCATTTCATTTCATCTGTCATTCATTTAATCATTGCCCCAGAGGAGTGCGTCAGGCCTCGGCATCCGGCACAGTCCATATCCTCGCCGCTAGATGGAGGCTTCATTCATTCCATTCCTGACCCGGTCGGAGACAGGAAGCAGGCTGTGGATTTTCATTTTCATTAAATAATGCAACATCAGCGTGGGGAACAAGGGAGTTGTCCATTTCACTGTTGTGACAAACATGATAGTAATATTATTGCATGTTTAGTCAATCTGTACATCTTACAAAGTACAAACGTTTAAATTAATGACTGTCTCCATAATTTTGTTACAAGTTGAACAGTGATCTTGTGTGCTTGCTTTAGGCCGAGGACATTTCTTGAATTTGTAGCGTTGGTAATGGAACAAGTTACACAAAGCGATAATGTACACTAACTATACCCTGTATTTCGAAAGAACCTGAAGCATTTGGCCGGAACGATATAAAATGGCCGCCGTGGGGTCCTATTGGCTAGATTTTGACTGCTAGAGTAACATGTTGCCAGCACATTGTTCATTCATTCGGTCGCTTGTTTACCGTCTGTGTCAGAGTTCCTTTCATTGACATTGTTTCGTTTAGTTTATTTTTACTTCACCGAGGTTCGGCCAGAGGACTGGACATATCCCGTACAGCATGTACTGAAGGCTACTAAATGAGGAGTTTTGGATATCGCGGTGGATGAAATTTTTATTAACCTTGGTAATTCATCAAACTTGGCCGATGACTAGGAGAGATGAAAGTAGAATACAGGCAGCTGGAATGAAATCAAATTAACTGGATCACTTAGAAATCTTCATTAGCTCACAGTAAATATAGTTTAATGCCAAATCTGCCAGTTTATTTCATAACTGTGTTTATTCAATTCTAAGAAGGGAAGGGAAGGCCACTGCAAGACTCCACGAGTAGTACTAGCCAAGCGTCTTGGTGAGGTAGAGCGAAACGCTGGCAAGACTGAATTGAGCTAACTAGATCAATTTTCCTATGTATTTGAAATTCGATGATTAAGGGCCTTATTTTTTGGTGAAATAAAGCTGTTGATTTCGGTGTTAAAACTGACACTATTTCGGTGGGTATTTCGCAAAATAAATTGTCATAATGATCGATGCTTCTTCTGAAATTTTTCTTGTAGTATGGGGTAAATCTTAACACATTATGTGACTTTTCAACTTCTTTGCGATGTGTCGAGTATCACCGATTGTTATTTACCACTTAGAATTATGTTCATTTGCTTCTTTCCTCTTCCTTTTATGCATTTCTGAATCCTTGCAGTGTTAATCACACGCATCTTTTCGTTTCCACTGAATATGAACATTGCAGTATTTACACATTATAATCTATCTTGCAGCGTCAAACATATAGTACCCCTCACTGTCAGATGACCTCGTAGTTCTGCCCTTTAAAATAACAATAATTGACTAACTAACTATTCCTCGGCCCTCGAAGGAACAGTTGTGACTTTAGTTTTTGGCATTTTTATACTTATACGCTGGATGTTTTATCAGTCACGAACTCGCACTGGTGTATCCACAACCACAACGCCATTTGATGTGATCGATAGCAGATATCGATTTTCATCGATAGCCTTAGAGATCGCGGAACTGAATACACATACTTCCGGCTTTGTGGACATTTGTGTGGAGAGTATGCTGCACTATCAATCAAATGAGAAGAAAACCACGACGATCAATTCCTCAGAAGCATTGAAACATTTATTGGAGAGCTTTTTCGATAATATTTAGTATTTTTTGTACCAAGTGGAGTATATTTCGTGATTAAAATAGATTTCGTGATATTTCAAGAGTTCATTTTGCTAAAATATGGTAATTTAAGTACCTGGAAGGTCATATATAGGCAAGAAAAGTGATATGAAAGTTCGCGCGTATCTCTATTACCAGAAAATACGGACCCTATCGATGATGTCCAATAATACCCAGGAAAGGTCTGATTCTGGTAATTGCTGGTGCTCCATCCTGTTGTAAGACACCAGTGTCTTCGATACAATTTTTCTTGCAATTGTGGCACCAACCACTCATTAAGCATCTCCTGGTAAGAATGTCCATTAACATTGTCTCCAAAGAAGATAGGCCGGCTGGTGGATTAGAAGTTGTTCTGCATCTTTACCAGCTCCCTTTGCCTGGCCTCCAAGAAGTCCTGATCTGACGACACCAGACAATGCTCTCTGGGGTTTCATAAAGCAACAAGTGAGAAACACTCGATATCACACAACCCAGGAATTATGAGCACCTGTGGAACACACCTTCACCCTCGTGACCAGTGGCGGATCCAGGCCTTGTGGGGCCCTGGGCGATATGATAAGGTGGGGCCCCACAACAATAGGAAATAAAAAAAAAAGAAATCAAATGGAAAGTAGTTTTGTAATAATAAAATGAAGAAGAGTTAGAATATTTTGAATACACTACAGTACATTTTTTTTAATAATATGAAAGAAACTGTTAAGTCCCCTTGAAGAAGATTATGTAAACTATGAAATATTAAAATATTACTTTGCACTTTTTTCCGACTGAAGTCTTCTATTTTTTCCCTGAAATCTAAACTTGTTAAACGGTCAAGGGAGGTCATAGTTGCACTAAAAAATAAATAATAAATTAGTTCGAAAAGTTTGAAAAGCATAATTAATTAATTAATTAAATTTAAAAAAATCCATGGCATGGGGCCCCCGGACCGCGGGGCCCTGGGCGGTCGCCCTCCTCGCCCTCCCCTAGATCCGCCCCTGCTCGTGACTGCGGAGTATCTCCACAAAACATCTGCGAGAACATGGCGTTTAATTCAGCTGTGTTACGACGAGGATGGTGCTCATACCAATGTTTATGACTCTTAAGACTTCAAGGTAACTGTGCATAACAAACATTCAACCATAACTCTCATAATGTTGAAAATACAGGGGGAGGAGTAAGCCCACTTTCGGACCACCCTGTACACTCGAACATAGCAATCGCAGCGTGCCAGGCAACTGCTTCCTATCTGACAAGGGGAGGATATGATGCATGGGTCACCGATTCGAACCATCTTTAGTACACTTGTAGGGCATGACTAGGCGTATACCAGGTGCAAGTAGTAAGATGCGCTTTTCAGCCGATTCCGAGAAATTAATTATTAATTATTCGTAATTGCTGTACGGCAATCATGTGCGCTGTACGTTAACATGAAGCCAAGGACCGCGTGGTGCTGCGGCAAGAGCTCTGCTTCGTAAGCGCGGGATCGCTGGATCAAATCCCACTGGTGTATGGGGGTGAACGTTTGTGACATTACATAATGCACAGTCGAGGCATTGCAAATACATTGGTATTATATATGGTCAGGTGTATTCTATTATATGTAAACAATTATACACTGAAGGCCTAGTACCCCGCAAGTAGTGTCTCATTCTATGGGTATTGGTTGGAAAGTGTTCGGACCTGGCGAGGTCACCTGTACACAAACTAACGATAACGGTGGGCAGTTGTACTAACAGCAAATACTGTGAATAAAGGTATTCTTTCATCAATCTCCTGTACGATTTATTCCGACTCCCTTTTCCCGCTCACATAACACGTTATTACAATTGACTGCGAAATGAACATTTTTCACGACACCTACAGATGTACGAATTGCCTATGTTTACAAAAAAAAAAAAAGGCTCACCGGTGGGATTTGATCCAGCGATCCCGCGCTTACGAAGCAGGGCTCTTCCGCTGCACCATGCACTCCTTGGCTTCACGTTAACGTACAGCGCACATGAATGCTGTACAACAATTACGAATAATTAATAATTAATTTCTCGGAATCGGCTGAGAAGCGCACCTTACTACTTGCACCTGGTATACGCCCGGTCATGCCCTACAAGTGTACTAAAGATGGTTCGAATCGGTGACCCATGCATCGTATCCTCCCCTTGTGAGTGCCATCAGAGGTGCGAAATGAGGTTGATTGCAGCAAACAGACCTTCCATGTGTAGGATGGAGATCAGAAAAGTAGAAACACACCAGAAAAAATACTGAAACACTAACACAGACATTGAGACCTCCCCAAACAACTCCATGATTAAATTTATTTATTGGTTGGTCTCTCAGCAAGAGGGGTGTATGATCATGTTATTGATGTTTTCAGGCTCCTGGATGATGAAATGTAGCCATCATCCAAGCCGTGTAAGTAAATGATGTTCAATGACTGCATGGACTGTGATTGTTTGATTATTAGCCACCAGTAGCTCATAACTTCCACTGTTACAATAAATGTTTGTCTGCAAGATGAGCATTAATTTTTTTGTATGACAAAAGGTTTTGAAGGTAGCATAGAGAACTGCTCTGATCTTCGTTATAGCTTTACAGATCATTAGGCCATTTAATCAACAGCTGCGGCTAACATTTTGTTGTGTATGGTTTGAAGTGACGCATGTAGGGTATTGGAATGTTCTCAAAAACCATGAAACTTGAGTTTGTTTCTGGTTAGCAGTTCTGCCACACAAGGCCTATAACAGCTTACCCACACCATTTACACAAGGTCTATCAGAGCTTACCCACACCATTCACACAAGGTCTATCGGATCCCACCCAGACTGTAATCCAGCACTTCGAACTACCTCACCAGACTGTACACAGAAACCCTGTCTAGAACATGGAACTACCTCACCAGACTGTACACAGAAACCCTGTCCAGGACATGGAATTACCCACAGTATACCAATAACATCGCCACCTGGGAACGAAAACCAGAGAACTGACAATCAGAAACCGGAGAACATTCCAATAGTTCAGAAAAGCGCCACTTGATGCTATTCAAAACAAATCTTTTGAGAATGCCAACTGCACCTGTTTGGGAAATGTCAGATGTCACAGCCTAACTGGTCCCCGTAGTTAATTCTATGCAATCAGCATTTCATGCTTGCCATGATGGGTGAGTGGTTATTGTGTCGGACTTCCAACCCCAAGCTAGCAGCTTCGCTCCTGGCCATGGTAAGTGACTTTTGAAAGGCGACAAAAATCACGAGACGTATGTCGTACGTTGTTGGCATGTAAAAGAACCCATTTGAATTCAGTAGGCCGTGTTCATAATGGCAAAATTAATCTCGGGATTTTCCGCCAACTCAAAAAGTTCCTCCTTTTGCTACTAGAAAGCGCTGCCGTGTCAAGGAGCTTGGATATCTAACCACCTTGACTTTCATAGTGCTCCAAGGAACAACAAAACTCGACATGCAAGCTTCCCTATGGGCATCAAATAACAAAGCTTGCACCCGGCACCCGAGGCCATATGATATTATTATTAGCATTTCAAAATCAATCAATTCTATAGAGCAACATTCACTGGACAGAGGTGAAGCACGTGAAATGGTGTGAATTGTTATTCCTCTACCCACACCAACCTGTCCTTGTGTTTGCAGTTTTTACATCCAGTGAATGTGAAATCAAATCTCTCTTAATTTCCAGTAATAATAATAATATCGTATAGCCTCGGGTGCCGGGTGCAAGCTTTGTAATTTGACACCCTGAGGGTAGCTTGCATGTCGAATTTCTTTGTTCCTTGAATCACTATGAAAGTCAAGGTAGTTAGATATCTAAAGCTCCTTGAACACTATTGCGCTTTCTAGTAGAGAAATGAGGAACTTTGTGCTGGCGGAAACTCCCGAGATTAATTTTGCCATTTTGAACCCGGCCTACTGAATTCAAATGGGTTCTTTGACATGCCAACATCGTATGACATGCGTGTCGTATTTTTGCCGCCTTTCAAAAATCACTTACCACGGCCAGGAGCGAACCTGCAATCTTGGGATTAGTAGACCGACAAGCTATCCACTCACCCAGTAAAAGGTAGTTTGAACTCTCAGCCTACTAAATTTGTTGACCATTGCTTATTTCATGAAAACCTGTACCATGAACTCAAGTGGGGAATGTCCGGCAGAGCCATTGCATGTCATGCCTTGGTTTGGTTTGCTTCCTATGTGGACGATGATTAAGGGGCCTAACATCTAGAGAGCCATTTAAAATGTTTGTGCCAGGTAAATGGGTAGGGGGAGGGGGGAAGATCTCCAAAAAGGCTTTTATGCGATATTGTGGCTTAGGACATTTTTAATTTTAGATTTAACATTTTTTAACATTCTATACATTTTCAGATTTGGCTTTTTTGGAAAATAATTGGTTATGAAATATAAGAATTTCCTGAATTTCCACCTAATCAACACTTTTTATTGTTATTTTAGTGAAATGGATGTCAATATGACATTCATATGGGAAAGGTTGTAAGAAGTCATAAAGTGTTTTTATTTTAAAAATTGCTTGTGTTACTTTAAAATTTTTAACAATTTTTATGTGCTTTCGTTGTTGTATAATTATGTGTGTTTTTTTTTTAATTTTGAAAGGGTTTTATAACATTGTCTTTTATAAATGTTTCCTAATATTGTGATGGGCCGGCCCCGTGGTGTTGGGATAGCGCGCCTGCCTCTCACCCAGAGGCCCCGGGTTCGATCCCTGGCTCCGTCAGGGATTTTAAAACTGACGTGAGGGTTGGAACGGGGTGCACTAAGCCTCGTGAGGACAGTTGAGTAGCTGTCTGACAGTGAGACAGCGCCCCAATCACGAAAACCAAGATTAACGGCCGAGGGGACCCGATACGCTGATCACGCGTCACCCCAATATCTGCAGGCCAAATGGCTGGGCAGCGGTCGCTTGGTCGGCCTTAGCCCGTCAAGGGCTGGATAGTGCCAGGGGTTGACTTTTTTTTTTTGGAATATTGTGATGGGCTGAAGAAGGAATTGAGAGAATTCCAAAACATGTACCCACAAGGATACTAAAATAACAATACAAAGTGTTGATTAGTCAGAAATTCAGGAAATCCTTATATTTCATAAAGCTGTCAACATGGAACCTGAAATGAATACTTCTTTGAATATACAAATTGGTTAAATATTTGATTTGCAGTTGAGTAAGACTTGATAATGTATGGCTGGTCGAGCACAACATGACACAATATCTGAAAGCCTCTTTTTTTTTTTTTGGTACAATATATTACCCCCTTTGAAAACCTAATTTTAAAAGAATCATAATAACATAATAAAGCAGAGCATGACAATTGTTTGATCACGTTTGTATTGTTTCTCAATAGCTTGTGTATGGCTGCTGTATGCTCTATGAAGTGTATATTTCCTTGCATTTCAAGGTGCACGGAGTTTGTTCTAATTGAACATTTCTGAGAATTAATGGCAACACTGTGTTCATAATGAAGTAAAGATAGCCCAAATGCTTTTTTCTTTCCACTCATATCACTTGGAGTGAGCTTATATTCGGATTGTTTTTTGCTTTTCGTAGCTACAGTGAGATGGCATGCTGTTTAAGTAGCCTTGCATTGCTCTAATATAAGTTATTCACAAGCACAGCAAGGAATGAAACTGATTACTGTGTCCAGTGAATAGATTCCTCTTAAAATCAATTATTTTACTTATAACTAAGGTTCGGATGTTAAGGAAAAGTCATATTTTTTTCCTGAGCTCATTTTATCCGAAATCTGAAAAATAAGTTTGAATGACGGGTTCCTGACCACGTTTAAGGCAATTTGATGTTGTCATTTCGGCCATTTTTATTGTTTTGGTCATATTTTAGTGAGATAAGGTCATATTTGGTTATAATTTCAGCATTTTTGTTTAAATTGAGGCGTCGGTAACAAGGTACGTGTTATCTACGTCGAGTTTCAAACACAGTATTTCCGAATAGTGTAGTAGATATATTTTTCTTTCTTTTTCCGGAACAGGCAGATAGCAGGTTTAGAAGACCTGATTCCAAGAAGGCGCTCCTCTACGGACGTCTTTTAGCACTTCTTTCTGGACAAGTTAGATTGTAACACTGTACGCATGAGGTCACGGAACATGACGACAGTGTGCTTCCGCCTTTCAATAGGATGTCACTCCAGTAGATATATTTAGCTCAGAAGCAATTAGCAAACAAAGAAATGCCATGTTTTGAGGTCATATTTTATAGTTTTTAGGCCATATTTAGCTAGTTTTTAGGTCATATTTAGCTAGTTTTTAGGGCATATTTAGCTAGTTTTAGGGCATATTTAGCTAGTTTTAGGTCATATTTAGCTAGTTTTTAGGGCATATTTAGCTAGTTTTTAGGGCATATTTAGCTAGTTTTTAGAGCATATTTAGCTAGTTTTTAGGGCATATTTAGCTAGTTTTTAGAGCATATTTAGCTAGTTTTTAGGGCATATTTAGCTAGTTTTTAGAGCATATTTAGCTAGTTTTTAGGGCATATTTAGCTATTTTTAGGGCATATTTAGCTAGTTTTTAGGGCATATTTAGCTAGTTTTTGGGGCATATTTAGCTAGTTTTTAGAGCATATTTAGCTAGTTTTTAGGGCATATTTAGCTATTTTTAGGGCATATTTAGCTAGTTTTTAGGGCATATTTAGCTAGTTTTAGGGCATATTTAGCTAGTTTTTAGGGCATATTTAGCTAGTTTTTAGGGCATGTTTAGCTAGTTTTTTGGTCATATTTAGCTAGTTTTTAGGGCATATTCAGCTAGTTTTTAGGGCATATTCAGCTAGTTTTTAGGGCATATTTGCTTGCATATTTTGTGCTTCTTTAGGTCTTAAACTTCCGAACCCTACTTATAACTTTCTGAAATTTGAGCATTTGAAGTTTCCTTTCAACTGTAAATAGCTGTTCAATTAGCTTTTTGAGACATATCCAATCCCTACAAATCAATCATCACGAAAGTAACAAACCCCTTAGTGTCTTGCACTTGTGGTATCGGAACACTGTCAAATGTTCACTACCGTAGGGAGCATGTTCAGAATCCAAGAGAATCTGGAGAAACATTTCTCTGATCTCATGTTGTGTACGTGAAGAGAGTTAAAATATCTAATGCGAACAGGAATGGAACCTGGAACTTTTCTTTTTTTACGAGGGGAAGTGGAAAATCTTACATAAGACTTTGAGAGGGTTCGCACTCAAGTGTGTGGGATTCTTACCCACTAAAAACCACACCCAGTCCTCTTTGACAAAACCCATCCCGGGGCCACTTTCGTATTACTTCAGGATGGAGCCACTTTCTTTGCTTCACAAGCACCTTCTTACTTCTCAATCCGCTGATCGCAGACTTAAATCATGCAAGTCACCATCCGACTTCTTCTGACGAAGGACCACCTCACCGAAGAAAGCGACCGTATCCCAGCTGAGCTGGTTCCTCAGCATAATTCCAACTATATTGTCTGGCTTATTGGACCAACCTCAGCTTCAAGTCGTTTTTCCGCTGCCCAACAAGCGCGGACGAAATACGTATAATATACGTCATCTTGTTCGTTCTTGCAGTAGATACATACTGGACTCACTTTGTCCATACGATGAAGGAATGTTGATGCAAAGTTTTGAGGAAGCAGATGCTTTACAATTTCATCATTATGTTATGAGTTTCCTGAAATTGTGGCAGGACACTTTCTGCATTATGTCTTCAGTCATGACAGTTGGTCCTTGTCATGGACGTTAGTACAGCCGCCTTCGCTTATAGTCTGTTCTCCATGCAGTTCAGTAATTTGTCAATGAATTTCTATCGCTTTTATGTCTTGTGTATTCAGAAAACGAATCACAGCGCATAGTTCACACGGTGTGCCTTTTCAATATGCACAAATAAACATAAATATGGACGAATGCTTTGGCGTTTGTGGCCAGCCAACGAATGTACATATGCTGAACAACAACCACAGTGCAGGATCAGCCATATTTAAAGCTACTTGCTAAGAAAACACACTGTGTAATAATAGCCACTTTCTTCCCAATCCTCACTTGAATTACAAATTCACTGTTACAGCCATCACACTAACACACCCAAGTCCTAGCCCCCTCACATAATATTCAGTCACACAGTTGCTTGATCTTCGCCCAGTATTGATACATTTTCTGCCAGTGTAACTTCTTTCAGTAGTCCAGGGATAGCTTTCATCCGAGGATTCTCCTGAAACTCATGGACTTCCTTCTAAGCACGCCTCACAGCCTGTCTGTCATGCAGATCTGATATTTCAATTTACCATTCAATAATAATAATTAGGGCTAGCCAGTAGCAATCGTCCCGTAATTAGTACTAGCCGGTAGCAATCGTCCCATAATTAGGTCTAGCTGGTAGCAATCGTACCGTAATTAGGTCTAGCTGGTAGCAATCGTACCAAAATTAGGTCTAGCTGGTAGCAATCATACCGAAATAAGGCTAGCCGGTAGCAATCATACCGTAATTAGGTCTAGCCGGTAGCAATCGTCCCGAAAATCCGGTATCAATCATCCCATAATTAGGTCTAGCTGGTAGCAATCGTACCGTAATAGGTCTAGCCGGTAGCAATCGTCCCAGAATTAGTTCTAGCCGGTAGCAATCGTCCTGGAATTAGGTCTAACTGGTAGCAATAGTCCCATAATTAGGTCTAGCCGGTAGCAATCGTCCCAGAATTAGTTCTAGCCAGTAGCAATCATCCCGGAATTAGTTCTAGCAGGTAGCAATCGTCCCATAATTAGGTCTAGCCGGTAGTAATCGTCCCGGAATTAGTTCTAGCTGGTAGAAATCGTCCCGGAATTAGTTCTAGCCGGTAGCAATCGTTCCATAATTAGGTCTAGCCGGTAGCAATCGTACCGGAATTACTTCTAGCTGGTAGCAATCATCCCGGAATTAGTTATAGCCAGTAGCAATCGTCCCATAATTAGGTCTAGCTGGTAGCAATCATCCCATAATTAGTTCTAGCCGGTAGCAATCGTCCCATAATTAGTTCTAGCCAGTAGCAGTCGTCCCAAGAAATCGTCCCATAATAAGTTCTAGCCAGTAGCAATCGTCCCATAATTAGGTCTAGCCGGTATCAATCATACCATAATAGGTCTAGCCAGTAGCAATCGTCCCATAATTAGGTCTAACCGGTATCAATCATGCCGTAATAGGTCTAGCCAGAAGCAATCATACCGTAATAGGCCTAGCCGGTAGCAATCGTCCCATAATTAGGTCTAGCCAGTAGCAATCATACCGTAATAGGTCTAGCCGGTAGCAATCGTCCTGTAATAGGTCTAGTCGTAGCAATCGTCCCATAATTAGGTCTAGCCGGTAGCAATCGTACCGTAATAGGTCTAGCCAGTAGCAATAGTCCCATAATAAGTTCTAGCCAGTGGCAATCGTCCCATAATTAGGTCTAGCCGGTATCAATCATACCGTAATATGTCTAGCCAGTAGCAATCGTCCCATAATTAGGTCTAGCTGGTATCAATCATACCGTAATAGGTCTAGCCAGTATCAATCATACCGTAATAGGTCTAGCCAGTAGCAATCATACCGTAATAGGTCTAGCCAGTAGCAATCGTCCCATAATTAGGTCTAGCCGGTAGCAATCGTCCCATAATTGGTTCTAGCTGGTAGCAATCGTCCCATAATTAGTTCTAGCAGGTAGCAATCATACCATAATAGGTCTAGCCGGTAGCAATCATCCCATAATTGGTTCTAGCCGGTAGCAATCGTCCCATAATTGGTTCTAGCCGGTAGCAATCGACCCATAATTAGTTCTAGCAGGTAGCAATCATACCGTAATAGGTCTAGCTGGTAGCAATCGTCCCATAATTAGGTCTAGCTGGTAGCAATCATCCCATAATTAGGTCTAGCCGGTAGCAATCATCCCATAATTAGGTCTAGCCGGTAGCAATTGTACCATAATAGGTCTAGCCGGTAGCAATCGTCCCGTAATAGGTCTAGCTGGTAGTAATCGTTCCATAATTAGGTCTAGCCGCTAGCAATCATCCCATAATTAGGTCTAGCCAGTAGCAATCATACCGTAATAGGTCTAGCCGGTAGCAATTGTCCTGTAATTAGGTCTAGCCGGTAGCAATCATCCAATAATTAGGTCTAGCCAGTAGCAATCATACCGTAATAGGTCTAGCCGGTAGCAATTGTAATGTGATTAGGTCTACCCGGTAGCAATTGTCCTGTAATTAGGTCTAGCCAGTAGCAATCATCCCATAATTAGGTCTAGCCAGTAGCAATCGCCCCGTAATTAGATCTAGCCGGTAGCAATTGTAATGTGATTAGGTCTACCCGGTAGCAATCGTCCTGTAATTAGGTCTAACCGGTAGCAATTGTCCCGTAATTAGGTCTAGCCAGTAGCAATCATACCGTACTAAGGTCTAGGCGGTTGCAATCGTACCCGAATTAGGTCTAGGTGGTTGCAATTTTGCTGTACTAAGGTCTAGGCGGTTGCAATCGTATCTGAATTAAGTCTAGGTGGTTGCAATCTTACCATAATTAGGATCAGCCGATAGCAATTGTCCCATAATTACACACTCTAATTTTTGTTTTGTGGTTTTTAGCAGTCGTGAGAGCAGGTACCACCCCTCAAAGTGGCTTGTCACAGTTTCACTGAACATCAACAGTTTCGGTGGCCACGATATGAAGGTGCATGTCACTAGCGCCTGTGTGGTGGACAAATGATGGGAGTAGTTCTTGAACCCCAATTTTATCATTCCACTATTTGACAACCACTGCGGAGCTGCTAGACACAAACCTGATTTCACCTATTCTTGTTGCAGGAGTTTGGAGAACAGTAGCGGAGAAGACCTGTTATCTCCAAATTTGGACAGCCTCATGTCAACGCAAAGCCTCGTGAATGGCGGAGTAGATTTGGAGTTGGACGACATTTGCCCAAATTCTATTGGAGATGGTGATTGGTGCAGACCCACTCTGCGAGTGATGGACTTTGACCAAGACGAGTCGGACACGGATTATGCTGCCGACAGTGATGAGTGCCCTGTGTAAACTTTTATCAGTTGTTTTGTGTATAGTATAATGAATTGAATAAAATGATAAAAATCATTTTAGAAATGTTGGTACTCAACTTATCAAGTGCATTATAGACCAAGTAAGACATTTCATCAATTTTCCTAGCTATGAAGTAGAGACAGAAAAATGTTACTTCCACAAAGAGGCCTTCCTAATGTTTCATTTGGATTAGTTTATTCTAGTTTTTGTGAGTACTGTATTTAGAGCAGGGATAATTCGTGGACCATGGGTTGAAAACATCAAATCACCCCGCTCAGGTGTCCTTTGGAAACCTAGTTTTGAGCATTTCCAGACACGAATCCTTACAGGAAACATAAGTCCTTAGAAAAGAAAACAGTAGATGATGTATCAATAATTTTCAATATAAATTGATACTGATATCAATTTCGATGTTCAGATGTTCATCATTAATGAATAACAAGAAACGTGTAATTTGTACTGCAGCCAAAGAAAAGTGAAAGCTAGGCCAGATTCCTTCTCAATGGTGCCATGTTAATCCCCACTCCCCTTGTGTGAACTGGCTGCTTATCCATGTAAAGTAGGGTATCTCCATTTTTCTATTAATACTTGTCTTTTATGGATATTTATAAATTCCAATTGCTTCTCTGTAAAGTTTGTGTCTTCGAATAGGATGTATATGTTGGAGTCGCAATCATCCAAGCCATTCAGAACAAATGTGGTGCAAAACAACCCGATAAGAGATAGTGGAGAAAACCTACAACAGTATTGCCACTTTTAGTAATCAATAGCCTAGATTACGACATTCATGTTGCACCGCCTAGTTTTACAGAGAAAAAGAGTGTGATACTTACTCTAAATCGGATGATGAACAGCATCGATCTTTTCGCAGTTAAAAACGCAGTGGCAGGTTACGTGCTAGGCCAAGAAGAACGACAAACTGACATCCTCACAGTTGCGGAGGCACGTATTTCGCAAGGGAATAAGTGCTACCGAAACCCCCAAGACAACGCACGCCATCTCTCGGTCTATAATGAAACCGGGAGGGTAGGCTACTTCTACAAATAAATCGAAGTAATATGGAAAACAGGCCGAGAGGATGTATTCAGTTAACCTTTTAAATAAGACAAAGCGGAGAGGAACGTGTACGTACTGAATGAATTACTGCGTCGAAACAACAGACTTATTACTAAATGAAATTTAAGTACCGAAGTACTGCAATTAAATCTGAAAGAGGTGGCTTCGGTGGCGTAGTTGGTAGCATGCTGAGCTTCTATGCCCAAGGTCGTGGGTTCAAACCCAGCCGAAGTCGTTGGATTTTTAAGAGCGTTAAAAATCCCTCAGTATGACTTCCTTCGGAGGGGAAGTAAAGCCGGCGGTCCCATGTCATAGACTTATGACATGTAAAGAACCTTCCACTAATTATACTTGTGTGAACCTAAATTATACGTTAGATTTGACTAACGTTCTTAGGTTCCAACGTTCGTCACCAGGAGCCGACTGCGGTGACATCTAGTAACCAAGTTCAGAACTAGTTGGTTGTTGATGGCATTTGGTAGCAAAAGTAATAGAAAATTCAATGTCTGCAGTCCTTACTTTGATTAATAACGGATAACACACACTAATACAGCCATCACAATTAACACCGGTTATCAGACAAATTCTACACAAACCCAAAGTACATGGGGCTGCATGACCGCATTGTCGCAGCCCATAAACTGAGGTACCAACCAACCAAATCCGAAAGAATGATGACACGGAGCTAAGATAATCACAGGAAAAGCAGAACTCTAGGAATGAGTAGGCTATACGTCCGATGCAAAGTACTCTTAACCCTCTTAGTGCCAAGCCATGTCCTGAAATACTTGCCAAGAATGCCAAGCCATTTTCAATGGTCATGCAGACTATTCGGAAAAAAAAATCATAAATACCACATTTTCAACGATAGAATCATTATTTTTGCTTTGCATTATAACCTATTCCCCAGTCTTTCATACATTATGTTCATAAAAGTAAATACTGCATCTAAACCTTTATAATGGAGGTTATTCTGATCATTGTTCAACTTTTTAAAAATCAGCTTTGAGTCTAAATTAAGGACACCTAAGAGTCATATTCGAAGAAACACTACGTTTCCAGCTGTAGAAAGTTCTTAGATACATCTGTAGGCAGAAAATTTCAACAAGAAGGAAAAAAAAAAAAAAAAAGCACCGCAATTTTGGCGGGAACGCGCCTGATTGAGAGAGCGCTAAGGGAGGGCGTGAATACAAACTCAAACCTATCGCGTAACCGACTTAGAAGGAAAAAAGTAAACACCGCACAGGCAAGCTTCAAACCTCACCTTTCCAACAGTATGAAATAATCACCGACAAATGCCTACAGAAATCTACAAATACTGGATAAACAGCGCGCCGATTGAATCGGCTTTGGCACTTTTGGCGCGAGCAGCGAGAGCCGATCTAATCGGCGCATGGCACTGAGAGGGTTAAGGGACAAACATGATGTTACAGTAATTTACATATCGTTGTGGAGGAAGGGAACATACCGCAGTAAGACATAAATAGCGATACGCAAACAAATAAATACTGAAACTAAAGAAGAAATAGCCCGGAACTATATCGCATTAAATGAACTACAGAAATGGGCAAAAACAACAAAGATTCAGGGGCGTAAATAAAATCGCAATAAAACGGAATACACAAATAAAATCTTGAGGATGTCACATGACGCAACATAGATCTTACAAGGAGAGGTTGCCAAGTGGTTTTCTAGAAAAGTGTTCAAATTTGGAGGGTTGGCTCTTCATAAAAAAATATTTTGCCTCTGTTCGAGCGTTTTTGCCGATCGGCCTTAGTATGCTCAAAATTGAACGTTTAAAATCAATCCTCAAAC
Organism: Meconema thalassinum; assembly: GCA_946902985.2. NCBI lineage: Eukaryota > Metazoa > Arthropoda > Insecta > Orthoptera > Tettigoniidae > Meconema > Meconema thalassinum. The sequence continues at coordinate 175,105,493 of OX336398.1, read as the reverse complement.
TTTTGTAGTCTTATTCCCGCACACATTCCCGGCTGGTCTCCGTGGCTTAGTCGCTAACGTGTTGGCGTTGGGAATGGAAGCTACCGTGATCGGAACCTCCCTTAATGTTTTTTCTTTTTTTTTCTTTCTTTGACATCTTTTCTTTTATTTAAGTTGGCAGATTACATCAAGTACTTTATTATTTGTTGTTGCTTTTTCTACTTACAATATTAATGAATTAATATTTACGTTATTGTTTACTTTATCTACAATATTTGTCACCTTTTCACTGTTCGTCTGACAGTGAATCGCTTGAACTTGACCCATTTTTACACTTATTTGGGTGGTATTTTTCATAAAAACATTGGAAGCAAAGCATTTCGCGACAACAAGCATATTTAATAAATGCAGGTGAGGAGCAATCATTGCAATCAGTAATTTCCATCACTTCACATGGAAAACAGATGATGTTCACATTTCCGAACACCGTTCTTTCGTCTGTCAGATTTGCTGCAAAGAAAGCATATTTTATCATGTCTATGAAAGCATTAGATGAAAGTTGGTGATGAATCAGTGAATGGATTTTGATAGCATCTTCTCTCGTAGACAGATCTTTGTCCCCGTGTACAGCATGGATCAAGTTTTGTAGATTCTTAATGAGACCTTTGACCTGCAAACACAAAAGAGAGTATGCTTACACCTTTATTTCATATGATAAGCAAAGTATTCATTAGACGGTCTTGTTTTTAATTACTTGACGTTAAAAGTAGATATCGCATGGTTGGCAGAACGGGGTGCAATGTGGTGGGATGAATTTCTAAATAGTTCCAAAACCGAAGAGACCACAGCAAATACATTATAGAAAACCCAAAAGACAATAAGGGATGTATCAGTAACAGAAAAAAAAAAAAAAGTGGTGACCAAGGTCTGACTCAAACTTGAAACCTTCAATTTCCCAGCGCCAACGTGCTAGCGACTACGCCACGGAGACGATCCGAGAACTTGTGCGGGAATAGGACAACAAAAGTTTGAGGATTGATTTTAAACGTTCAATTTTGAGCACACTAAAACCCATTGGCAAAAACGCTCGAACACGGGCAAACTATTTTTTTTATGAAGAGTAAACCCTCCAAATTCGAACACTTTTCTAGAAAACCACTTGGCAACCTCTCCTTGTTAGATTGTTTTGCTGGTCCCAAAAGAATGTGGATTGCCGGTTCGATTCCGGCCCAATTCGAACATGCAAAGCACAGAATTAACTGAAATGGCCATAAATGGAACGCGTAAAAACATGGTGAAAATCCAAACATCACAAAATCACATGAGTGTCAGGCAATGCCTGATTGAAAGTGGTATGAAAACACGCTATTCAACCAAGCCCTGAACTCATGTTATAATAAAGAGACCCAGACAAAACGAACAACAGCCACCAGGCAAAGTTACCACACACACAACATACTCAGGAAAAGGGAGGGACGGAATTTAAGATAGAATAAACAAACATAATTGTTTCCGCAACTCACCATGTGATGTGGTTTCCGAAGCACAAAATACTACGATGCACAAACACAATTAAAAACAAGAAGTTCCGTTAAGAACTATACAGCCTACTTTTCATGCCAATGATTATTCTACAGAATATGAACCTATCTAGAATAATGACGAAATTAAGTTGGTAATATCGAAATATCTAATTAGTTCAAAATATACCTGGTATAATGTAGCCTAATAGAGCACTACAGTTGGCAGCCCTGGTGACTGAATATATTCTTAGTTCCATCTCTTAAGGTACAGAATACAAAATTTGGTTGAAGTCCAATGGACGTTACATGCAGTTAGACACTGGATCTATCAGCAGGCGTAAAAGCATGTTGCCAACAATACCATGCGTGTGCTGGTCAGAAATAATCTGAAATATTATGATATCTTGTTGTGCCAATTTTGGATGAAATCCATTTGTTAGTATAGAAGTTACATGTATTTTAAAATTGGACATATCAGCAGGCATAGAATCATGTTGTCAGCACTGCCTTGTATTAATTACTCCAAATTAATCTAGAATGTCAGGTGCTATACGTGTGCAAAGTATAGAGCTGTTGGCTTGCATACTTTCTGATATATTGATATTAGGGTAAAAAATATAGACAGCATTTATTAACAGTTGGCAGCCCTGATTGCACTGAAGAATACTTATAGTCATATCTGATATGTTACACATAGCACATGCGAAATTTGGATGAAATCCTACTGATAGTATAGAAGTTACATGTATTTAAAAATTGGCCCTATCAGCAGGCTTAGAATCATGTTGGTAGAACTGACGTATATAAGTTACTCCAAAATTATCAAACATGTCAGGTACTATACGTGTGCATAGTTTAAAGCTGTCGGCTTGCACACATTCTGATATATTGGTATTTGGATAAAAAAATAGAAAGAGCAATTATTAACAGTTGGCAGCCCTGGTGGCTCCTAAGAATACGCTCAGTCATATCTGTTTATGTACAGATATTACTTACAAAATTTGGTTGAAATCCAGTTGATAGTGTAGAAGTTATATGCATTTAAACATTGGACCTATCAGAAGGCTTAACATTATTTTGGCAACACTGTCATGGTTGGCCTCCTGGAAATTAATCTGAAATAGTATTATCTACATGTGTGCCAATTTTGGAATAGCTCCTATGCATACCTTGCAGGATATCCAACATGGAGCTCAAATTTCTAGTGCGTTTTTTCAGCAGTTGGTAGCACTGACATCATTTTCAAATATGGACGTGAGCTATTCCGGTGCACATCTTTACTCATACTAAATTTGGTTTTGATTGCTGCAGCCGTTTAGGAGTTGATAGGGGGGGACACACACACAGCCAGACAGACAGACAGACAGAAGGACAGACAGACAGACAGACACACATTTGCCCGATCTCATAAGACTACTTTTTCCTCATTTTTGCAAAATGTGAAAAGTAGGCTAATTAAGATAAATTTCAATACGGTATGTGCCTTGCTCCACAAAGAACACAGATCGAAAACAGAAGCTAACATATGTGCATAGGCAAAGTGCCTACCACGTTAAAAGAGGACTTTAAGTATTGAACATCTGGTTGGGTACTCTGTTGCCGAGAAAGTGCAAAGAAGGAAGCTAAGTTTGGCGCCACCTCGACAACCAGGAAAGAAAATGACTAATTAGAAAATTAAAGGCAAGAGTACCAATAGTAATGAAATAAATGAAAGGTCAACCAAACTGAATTTGAGACACGCACCAACTACAAGGTGGGCGGCAAATTTAAATGTCAGATCAAGAAAATTGAAATACAATTAATATAAATATAGGTTACGTTACATGAACCAAGAAAGTGGTTCAATGTCCTCTATATTGCTGATGGAATTGCATTAATCCGATGTAGAAACATTTGCAGATCCTTTGTCAAGAACCATCTGACAAGAGACAGGAGCAATTTTCTCCCTCCCGTTTTTCATATTTTTTGATTACTTCAAAATATCTATGTCCACCCCTTATTAACCTTTTCGCTGCTGAATTGTTACAGTGTTAGCGCACCCTCTGTGCTGGATTCTTTTAGGCAACCACTTTCACACAGAAATTCACCAATTTGAACATAAAATACAAGTGGTAACTGAAAATAATTTAAAGTAATTTACTCACCAGTGTGTTCATAAAGTATTGGCCACGGTTGATGTTTGGGATCCAGGGTTCAATTCCATATGAGTTGGTGAAATTTTGTCCAGTAGAAAAAAAATAATTGTAATTTACACCGTAGACTAGGCTCACTAAATGCACGCACTATATACATCCCATACACACACACTTCCCAACAGAAACATTAAATTAAACACACGATATCACTAAATAAACACCCGAATCCAATATTACCTCAAACAGAAATATCTAAAATAATTCTAACACATACATTATCCTATACCTAAACTTTCGCGAAAAAAAATAAAATAAAAGCCTGCCTTCAACTAAATAGGCTATACAATTTATCTATACTAATAATTGAACACTAAATATGTGCAAAGATAAAGTTTACGCTTCTAAACATTCTAATAATTGGTATCAAGCCATTTCCTGAGCCTGGAATGTTGACTGGGTGGCTTAGCGTCAACAGTCTGTTTATGAAACTTGTTTGTTTCGTCCGCTACCTTTGTCAACACCTCTTCATTGACAAATAACTCGAAATAATCTATTTCCTGGGATTCATGGGTCAAATTAGTATTTGACATACCTGGGTTTGGCACTTGGAATGCATGCACGTTTGGCGCGAACTCGTCCTCGGACCACGTGGGTAGGCCTAGGTCAGGTTCATTTCTTCCCCTCTCTATCGGAATATCTTCAACATTATCGCTATCACTGTCACTTCCAAACAGTTCCCTAATATCCACATCGTCACTTCCGACACTATCTAAATCCACATCAGACTCAATCTCCTCTAAAAGCGTAAGAATTTGCTCCGGACGCATAATGCGCGCGCTAGATGCAGCCATTACTCATACACGATGTTTCTAACTGTGTGACGAAAGAAAAACATTTTTCCCGCAACGTTACAAGTGTGTATTTAAGGAACTAAGTGGTTGAAAATGTAGCTAACAGATGGCGTAAGAATACACGACATTTACAAAGCATATCGAGTAGACTCGATCGCAGCACTGATGGCACTAAGTTCTGATCGAGTATACTCGATCGCAGCACTGACGGACCGCTTGAGGCAGATCGAGTATACTCGACCGCAGCAGTGAAGCGGTTAATCCAGTTTCCAATGGGGTCGGGGATGTGACAAAATGAAACTCCACGTGGGTGATGTTTTTTACGGCCTGATACCCTTCCTGATGCCAACCTCACGAGAGGATTTAATGAGAGATGAAATGAATGAAGAATGAAATTTCAATTTCAGGTAGTTCCAACTTTGGCTACCAGCAACGAACGTTGGAACTTGATAGAGCGTTTATAAACCAAATAACCTACACACTACCAATTGTAGTGGTAGGTTCTTTTTCATGCCATAAATCTATGACATAGGCCAACCAGCTTTACTTCCCCTCCGAAGGAAGGCATACTGAAGTATTTTAACGCTCTTAAGAATCCGACGACTTTGGCCATGTTTGACCCGCTATCTTGGGCATAGCAATTCAGCATGCTACCAACTATGCCACTGAAGCAGACTCCTTCAAAATATAATTTTTATGATTTAGTCTTTCACAAAATTAAAGCACTCATTTAGAGGAAAAGATCCTATTTGTAATAAATACAGAGTTTTAGCCAAGAATTCATAATATACAGAGAGAAAACTTGTTTTCTTCTTTCGCGTTATGTAATGAATATTAATAATGTTTAATAATGTTTTGATACGAAGAGGTATTAAGACGAGTGGGAGAGGAGAGATGTTTCTGGCGACTGCTAAGGAAGAGAAGAGATAGGTTGGTAGGACACATACTAAGACCCCCAGGAATAGCAAGCTTAGTTAAGGAAGGATGGGTCGAGGACAAGAACTGTAGGGGTAGACCAAGGTTAGGATATGTTAAACATATTGCCTCGGACGTAGGGTGTGGTAGCTATATAGAGATGAAACGATTAGCTCAGGACAGGGAAGCACGGAGAGCTACATCAAACCAGTCAAAAGACTGAAGACTCAAACAACAATGTTTTGATTGCTAACCTAATCATGGAAACCATTCCCAAGTGATAAGTTTCTTGTTATTTATTACTGGTGTGTGTATGGACACAGCCATAGCCAGTGGCCTTTAAGTCCAGTAACATTGTCAGTTTTGGATGGGTGTCCTTGAACTTTTGTCGACAGTGACACTTTCAAAACAAGTACAATGGACAAATTATTATAGCTCCATAAGCATGTCGCACCTGATAATGATGGTTGTTTTGAGGGGTGGAACAGTGAGGTCACCTGATTTAAATTTGAGAAAATTAATAATGAATGGATTGTTGATGTTTGGAACCTGATATCAACACAAATCCCTGTGTCATGGGTGGAACATGTGAGCCTCCACAAGTGTTGGGATTTAGGCGACTGGTTGGTCATCAATCTGCCGACTTGGTTTCTTAAGCAACTCCTTGCCATGCACATCTCAGAATGGAACTCAAACACTCATCATCAGTTTGTATCAAGAAGAAAGATGCAAATGAAGAAAACATAGGAACTAAGACACTTGTCCTGCTCACTCCACTGCTGAAACCTTGAAGGTTGTCTATATGCAGCAGACATGAAAAACCCTTCTAGGGCTGAATTTAGGCATCCAAGCACAAAGTATCAAGAATGCCAATCTTGGGGACTGCATAGAACTCTGAGAGTGAAACTCTGACAAAGGTTGAAACACACAAAAAGGACTGCTTCATGCCATCCAGTTGATATCTCCCAACGAGCTTGTTTCCACCTCCCAGCAACCAGTTTGTCTGTCAGAGGGCAGAATGTGCTTCACTTTGTGCTGAAATATAATTACTCTTAGCAGGTAGTTTGTTATGTCGAATGCGTCCTTGTAGTTTATTTGATGTAGACTTTTATAGAAATGTTACTGTATTTTGGTATAAGAGTTGTAGCTGAACTTACCAAGTGCAAATCATTTTCCACTGTTGTGCATTTGTTCTCCATTAAAGGATTGGTTGGTTTTTCAGTTTAGATTGAATTTTCAAGTAGTTCCTACTTTTGATGCCAAACACCACCATCAACGTCTACCAGTTCAGAACTTGGTTACTAGACGCCACCGAAGTCGGCTCCTGGCGCCGAACGTTGGAATCAAAGAGCGTTGTTCAAATTTAACCTATAATTTAGTTTCACAGAGGTGTAATTAGTGGAAGGTTCTTTATCATGCCATAAATCTATGACATGGGACCGCCAGCTTTACTTCCCCTCCAATGGAAGGCATACTGAGGGATTTTTAACGCTCTTAAAAAATTCCTACGACTTCAGTCGGGTTTGAACCTGCGATCTTGGGCATAGAAACTCAGCATGCTTCCAACTACGTAAATAGAGATTACATTAGGTTACATTTTAAACACATGTACTCAAGTTTTCTTCAGGGGCACACCCGCAAAATAATGTTTAGAATGTTCATAATCGCCACTACTCCAAGGTCTGTTGTCAGCCATTACAGCGCACAGGGGTCGTCAAACTTTTCCATCTTACTAATGAATAGTGTAATTCACATCGCCATAGAGATTAGAAATGGTTCTATGGACTATCACCAATGAGCAGGTAAGTCAACTTTCAAATAACATCGCCTCAATCAGCTGGAATGTGGAACTAAAAGGGCGCACGCGTAGTGTGGTCGTACTCTGTCTCCAGCCAGGAGTAGGGGTGTTTATTTCTGTTTCACTCAAACTTTAGAGTCCAATGTTATTCGAACATTGAGTTAGTGTAATTGACAAGGCTATCCTCTAGGACTTCCCTTCCCTTTCTGAACCCATCAACAATGGTTAAGTCAATGATTTGTACAGCTATTTTGTCTGATATGTGATGATGTTCGCTTGAGAAGCGAAACGTCATCCAATTTAATGTGTAATTCAGATAATGGGGTGATAAAATAATTGTCACTGATTGACTGAAGAGCAATTGTGTTGAGGCTTAGGCTGTGTCCCAATACTCAAGTTGTCTGCTATTGACTAGCTGCTAGCTACTATGTGCTATGTGCTATGCACTACGGAGATTTGGGACATGTCTGCTTGATCACAGCCTCCTTCATAGACTTGAGTTCTGAAACGCACTGGACTTACATGCTGGTACCAAACCAACACTCAAGATGGCGGTGATCTGCTACTCCTTGTAAGCTCTTTGCGCTTTCATCAGCTGTTTTAAATAAACAATACCTGAATTATACGAAGAAGATCACTTTTTAGCCGAGCCCTAATTATGGTTTGTGTTTGGCTTAAGTCAAAGATAACCTACAATTTACATAACCTACAATTCCGATAAGCTACAATTTACATAACTTCCTTGACGTAGTCGACAATCTAGCATGCACTTTCGTTCACTAGATGCTACAGACTTGATTGCTATGTGCTAAGCAGTATTGGAACACGACCTCTGACGTCACATCCGGCAAAGTAGTCGACTATCTAGTTCACTACGGCTGAAATTGTACTATTGGGACACAGCCTTAGTTCACAAACCACAACCACTCACAGGTACGAGAGATCTTGTGATCTCTCGCTGCAAGACACTGCTACACTGCTACAGTGTAAATGGTATTCACACATAACGTACTATTTTTATAAAATACTAGCTATACTCGGCATGCATTGCAATGCCAATCAAATACAGATAGATAGGAAGATAATGTTATCGGTTTTACGTCCCGTTTAGCAACTGCGTCTTTTAGAGTCGGAATTTGGCCCGAAGAGGATCTTTTAACATTCCAGTAAATCTACTAACATGGCCTTCCCGCAATTGCACACCCTCAAATGCCAATTGGCTGCGCCAGGATTCGATCCTGCAATATTGGTCACAGCAGGCGAGAACGTTACCGCTGAGCTATGCAGCCAGCCCAAGAATGATAGAAAGAATAAAAAGAAGTGTTTGAATTGTAATTTTGTTTACTGAAGTGCCTTTGGATAAACAATATTCTTTGTTTTTCTGTCTGGTGCCCCGATCCTTATGCATTATTAGGCTGTGCTGAGACATCCATGTCAGGACATGTCACCTCGCGATGAATCAGCAAGCCTTTCTTACACCTGGCATTGCGGTGCCATAAGTATACAGGTTGTGCAATTGGGCTACTGTGGGATTTAAGGGTTCCTGTTAAGTCCCTCACCCTTTTGTGTTACATAGGTAAATAATTTGTAGCCAGAAACCTTTCCTGGAGTGCACACAACAACTCACCCAAATTTCATCGCAATCGGATGAATGGTATATGAACGCATATGAACATACATACAGACAGAAAAGCTATCACGTAACATTGATTTTTATATAGATTTTGGTGGTAAATTTCTTGAGGAATTCAGATATTTTTAGAAGAAATATTTGTTCTAATTACATTAGAGAAACTGCAACTGTAACCAGATGTTGAAGATCGCCCATTTCTCTTTTGAATCGATGTCTATAGTGATGTCACGATGAATGTGCAGCAATGCACGGATAGGAATTTGGGGCTTTTTACGCATCAAAAAAATTTGCCGACGTCCAAACTGCAAGCTTGGTTGGCAATTTAAGCTGTGACTTTCTCCCTTTGTCGGTACCAACTCGACTTGCCGAAACTGTAACATACCTTGATACTTTTCTCGAAGCTCGATGTAAAAGTCGCAAAACACGCCGTTGCAATTTGTACGAATATTTATGGTGCGCTAAACGCATCAAATTTCTATCCATGTAGCTTGCAAAAAAATTGGTCTGGTTTTGTACGTTTGGTTATTTTGTGATTGCGTTGTTAGTGATACCATTTTTCTTAACAATTTCGATTCTATGACCCCCCCAAAGCCAAACTCTAGATCCGCGCCTGGTTTGGGGCTTACTGCTAGAGTGTATCACAGCAATAGTAGCTACCTTCATAGATTCGTTTGGGGAAGGAAGACTGGTTTTGGTTGATGGGATAATCATTTCTAAGTTTTTGCAACATTAAAATAAATAGTTCTTTTTCGGTGCTTAATGCTTTAATATTTATCAATAACTAGCGGACCCGTGCGAGAAATTTCGCATGTTCATAAGCCACACTTTTCCCAATAGGTTTATAGTAAGAGACTTAAGGGGAAAGGTTGTTATGTTTTTATTTGAACAAAATGATTATAGAACTCTATTTATGTTTCAGGCATCCCTACAGCCAAAATGCGAATTGAACAGCAATGATGTCGCGTATTTTCCTACAGCAACAGTATTTGCAAATCGCATACTTCTTACAAAAATTAATATTTATGAAATTAGAATGCAAATCGTCACTGCTAATGTCATTTGTGTGCTGAGTCCATTGATTGACAGCGTAGCCGTAACACTCACCGGTTATTCGATATTTATGAAATTATACGATTTGAGTACCCTACTCATTCCTTTGATTTAGTGTTTCTGAAATCCATGCAAAAAGATAAAGGAAAGACTTCAGAATGTTAAAATGACATGAAACAGGCATCACACCGGCCAAAATGAGAAGTGGACAGCAATTATGGAGCGTATCTTCATGCAGCAACAGTATCTGCAAATTGCACACTTCGTACCTTTTTGCAAAAGTAATTTTTTAAAGAAATTATAGATATTTTTGAAATTAGAGTGCAATTCGTCACTGGTAATGTATATTCTCTTTCATTTTAATGCTCATTTGTCACGATCGGTCGCTTATGAGCGCCGCAGGAGGGATCTATACTACTGAAATAATATATATGATAATTACCACACTTACTAAGTTTCTGACAGGTTTCCTTGTGAAGAGATGGAATATTGGCCAGTGAATCTGTATACCATCTTTTTGGAAGCTTTCATGAGGACGTTAAGGCTGTTTGAGCTTTTAGCTCTTGCAGTAAAGAGGCACAGGTGCGCTTCATAAAAAGGGAGGTAGCGCGCAATTCGCCACTCCTGAGGGGGTCCGGGCACAGACACCAAGAGCCTGCTGATGAGCCAGCTTTGTGTTCCTAGGCGAAACCCCACTCAAGACATGGCATAAACATAGAAAAATTGCTGAGGTTTTCTTGTATTTTCTTTTTTGGAGGACGAGAGAGTGTCTGTGGGTGTCATTGTAGGTTTGGTAGTGTTTTTTAGAGCTAGGACTTATTTGGATCTGATGATGCTCACTTGACGAGCGAAACATGTCATCCCTTAGTTTTCTTCTTCCTCTTTTTCAATAGTTCACAACAATATATATCATCATCATCATCATCATTTCCCCTTATCCAGCTCCTGCCGGGTCGGGGTATTTATGGCACTTCTCCACTTTCCTCTTTCCTTCCACAATTCTTCTTCCACGATATATATACATATATATATACTAAATCTTAATCACATGTACAGTAATTTATTTCAGGTTATTTTTCACATATCCAGCAATTGGAATGATTTTTGTGTCGACCGACTGAAAGCTATTACGACCCATCCACCGTTTTTGTTGGATACAAACGTAGATCCTCACGCAAATTTTACTTTCAACATTGTTCTTCATTTCAGAGCAATGTAAGGTGCCAAAACTTTCTGTTGCAGCGAGCATTGCTTCTTGCTTCCAGGAGTTAGCACAATAACACTTGTTCGACTTTTGGCATCTGGTCAGCATTTCCTATTTGGGAAGGATAATAATTCTTCACTTTCCGCTTCCCAATGATGAAATTTGTTGTTGTTGTTGTTGTTGTTGTAATCATTTGGCATTCAGTAGCATAATGATGCTCTAACACAAACTCCCTTGTGGCGGCTTCGGTGGCGTAGTTGGTAGCATACTGAGCTTCTATGCCCAAGATAGCGGGTTCAAACCCGGCCGAAACCCTCGGATTTTTTAAGAGCGTTAAAAATCCCTCAGTATGCCTTCCTTCGGAGGGGAAGTAAAGCCTGCGGTCCCATGTCATAGATTTATGGCATGTTAAAGAACCTTCCACTAATTACACCTGAGTGAAGCTAAATTGTATAGGTTAGGAATGTAAACAACGCTCTTAGGTTTCTACATTCGTTGCCAAGAGCCGACTGCAGTGGCGTCTAGTAGCTAAGCCCTGAACTAGGCCTAGTAGTCGTTGATGGTGGCGTTTGGTGGCAAAAGTAGGAACTATTTGAAAAATTCAAAGTTGCAGTCCTTACTTGAATTAAAAACAGATACACACACTAATAACACCGGTTATCAGACAGATTCTACACACAGCCCAAGTACACGGGGCTACATGACCGCGTTGTCGCAGCCCCTAAACTGAGGAACCAACCAACCAAACTCCCTTGTGCATTTTGTGATCAACGGCAAGTCCCTGTTGTTTAAAAAATCACATATTTCCACTCTTTATACGGAAGCTTACCTCTTTTTGTGGCGTGAATTGTTTTGCAAGACTTGTCAAACCTGCCCAAGTCTTCATTAAGAAGGATCGGTTTGGCCCCAAAGTGATGATGTGTGTCTGGTGGAATTTTGAGGAGTGATTCACTGGGAGTTTGTTCCAAATGGGCGTGAAGTCAATGCGGATCTTTATTCTCAACAACTGGAACGAGTTCATGAAATTTTGAGACGAAGAAGCGGCTTCGGTGGCGTAGTCGGTAGCATGCTGAGCTTCTATGCCCAAGATTGCGGGTTCAAATCCGTCTGAAGTCGTTGGATTTTTTAAGAGCGTTAAAAATCTCTCAGTATTCCTTCCTTCGGAGGGGAAGTAAAGCCGGCGGTCCCATGTCATAGATTTATGGCATGTTAAAGAACCTTCCACTAATTACACCTGTGTGAAGCTAAATTGTATAGGTTAAGAATGTAAACAACGCTCTTAGGTTCCTAAGTTCGTTGCTAAGAGCCGACTGCGGTGGCGTCTGGTAGCTAAGTTCTGAACTAGTAGTCATTGGCGGTGGCGTTTGGCGGCAAAAGTTGGAACTATTTGAAAAATTCAAAAGTCTGCAGTCCTTACTTGAAGTAAAAAACAGATAACACACACTAATACAGTCATCACAATTAACACCGGTTATCAGACAGATTCTACACACACCCAAAGTACACAGGGCTACATGACCGCGCTGTCGCAGCCCCTAAACTTAAGAACCAACCAAACTCAGCATCCGTGATGAAGAGTGGAGCAATTCTAGTACCTGGTAGTGATGGCGATGACGTCTGTGGCAACGCCACCAGGCTGATAACAGTAGGAAGAATAACAATAATAATATAGGGGCTGTCTCATAAGTAATGTCGTTTATTAAAGAAAATTTTATTTGGAATGTTTTCTGACAAGAAATTAAACTATTCTTCAAAGTAGAGAACATCAGATTCTATGGTCTTGAGCCATCTTTCAACGAGGGTTCTTATCCCGCGACTGGACCAATCTCTGGGTTTTGGTACAAAGAATTCGGCAAGACCCACTTCCACAGCTTCAATGTTTTCAAAATTTCTTTCATGAAAGAAATGGGCCATTGATCGAAAAATATGGTAATCTGAAGGTGCAAAATCAGGACTGTATGCTGGTTGTGGTAGCAATTCAACTCCTCCCATTTCCTGTATTTATGCCATGATTGTTCATGTAGCATGAGGTCTCACATTGTTCTGCTGCAAATAACCTGAAATACATTACTTGTGATAAGTTTTATATATATTGTTGCAGACTTTCTATTTTGTTCCATATTGACTGATTCACAATGAATAAAGCATATGTTTCTTCCTCCCCTGTCAATTCAATGCCTTTTTTTTTGTTTCTATTAAAAACAGTACATGGTTTGAGCTCAAATGGAGCCCTCTACCTTTTACACATACTGTATTAAAAATACTTAATTTAAAACAATCTCATAATATTAAAATATTTCACTTAAAAAAATAAAGATGAAATAAAAGCAGGTTAGTGAAATTTCTTCCCTTATACAAAAAGGAGATGTTCATAGGCAACATTGCAAATAATTGACGAGGTGTCCACAGCATAGCTTGGCAGGTGTATATTAGCTTGCCACGGTGGGTGAGTGGTTATCGTGTTCGACTGCCAACCCCCAAGCTTGCAGGTTCGCTCCTGGCCGTGGTAAGTGATTTTTGAAAGCCAACAAAAATCACGATACATATGTCATACGTTGTTGGCATGTTAAAGAACCCATTTGAATTCAGTAGGTCGTGTTCATAATAGCAAAATTAATCTCAGGAATTTCCGCCAACAGTAAAAGTTCCTCCTTTCTCTACTAGAAAGCGCTATAATGTCAAGGAGCTTAGATATCTAACCTCCTTGACTTCCATAGTGCTCCAAGGAGAAATCAAATTCGACATGCAATTAACAAAGCTTGCACCCGGCACCCGAGGCCATACGATATTATTATTATTATTATTAATAGCTGTTTGCTGAGTAGAAAAGAAATTTAAATGCTTTTTAGTCGGTCAATATGATTGAACCCAATTGTTGTCGGTGTTGTTCCCTAAACCTCAATAAAATTCACTTGGATGACCATAGAGATAGACTGTAGAGATAAAACGATTAGCTCAGGACAGGGAAGCATGGAAGACTGCATCAAACCAGTTTAAAGACTGAAGACTCAAGCTACTACATCCAGTGCTAGATTTGTGACGGTACGCAATGGTACGGCATATCGAAACTTCTGATCGAGGGAAAAGTCAAATATATAACATAATTTTTAGAACTGTGGAACGATAGTTGTAAGTCAAGGTCAACTTGGTCTTTGACTGGACTGTACTTCTAGCAGTACACAAGGTGCTAGCTGACTCGTCCTTCCCCTCCCTTGCCGTGCTCACTAATATCCATCAATGTCAGTGCAGTCAGAACATTCGACTGCCTGTCACCATTTTACATTTTTTTAAATGTTTAATCGTGTAGTGTTTTGGAATCAAAGTGCTTACATTTCGCTAATTATGTGTTGTTGAGCGTGTTAGTGCCTTTACAATGCATAAAATAACTAATTATTTTAGTAAACCGAAGAAACCTAAACTAGACAAAGAAATTGAAAAATGCACAACACTTCCAATAGAATTAGATCACCAGGAGTCAACACAGCCAACATCCTCCAGCGTTACTTCTTCTTCTTCTAATGACGACATCAAAGGAGGTGATAAACAGTGGCCAGACTGTTAGACTTTAGAATAAAGGAACGAGTTTTGTAAAAAAATACAGTTGGCTTATTGTACACAAAGAAACGCTGGGGTGTGAGGTTTGCCGGAATGTTGGATATCTAGGTAGGCCTATAGAAAGAAAATCTGATTAATTTATAAAGGTGTTCAGAAAAAAGTAAAACTATCGTATTTAGAACTCTATATTTCAATATTCCAAAAAACACCCACCCCTCTCCCACCCCAACCCGGTAACCCACAGTACCGGAACCTCTTTTTTTTACGAATCAAGCACTGACTACATCTATAGGTAATTTCACTCAGGCTGGTTTACGAGTGTGTGGGTGAACAATTTTAGTTACAGACGTTAATTGTTAACTTATCAGGATCTGGTAGTTCTATAAGGGGCAGTCAAATGAAAAGGAGACAGACGATATAATGAGCATGGCGCAGACGGTGGTAACGCAGGTAGGTGTGAGTATAGTAGTGCCCTCTATTGGGAATCAGGGAGGTACCGCGCGGTTGTTAGACATGCTCGATGTGAGGTCTGTGAGTCGTGTGTGCGCCCAACATCACTATGGAGGCCGAGAAAGAAGAACAGCGAGGTTTAGTGCTGTTTTTGACTGCGGAAGGAGTCTCAGGAAGTAAAATCCATGTTCGAATGTTTGTTGTGCCCTGAAGAAAGCAATTCGTGCCCGTCGATTTGCTGTAGATGTAGAGGTGCACGCCTGGGTACAATCATGGTTACGGAGGCAACCACAAACATTTTTCCAAGAAAGCACACAGTGAAATAATAGTACATTATGCAACGAGCCTATAATGACAATAATTAAGACACGAGTATGTTTATAAAATGAGCGTAAGTGAGTTTTATAATTTCCATACGAGTGTCTTAATTACCATTACAGGAGAGTTGCATACGACTGTTTATGTTCGACGATACTTATTATAACTATTTTATGTTCGAACATAAATATCCATAAATATCTGTCGAGATTTCGCCAGTTTTATGTACTGAACAGAGCGCATGGGATGCAGAGAATGCCTTGTATTTGACCATGGCCTCCTCGATTACCCTACTATGACACTAGGCCACACAGTGAAATTTAAATTAGAAGGCCTTGGAACTAAGCGCAGGTGCATTGCTATCCTTATCTAATTGGTCAAAGAGCTCTGATTGGCGGGAGAAACTGTTTCATAATGAAAAATAGTGTTATAATGACCATCATTATGATACAGTTTTCTGACATATAATAGTCAGGGTTGAACATAAATATATTAACAGTTATGGCGAGTACTTTTGAAATTACACACACTGTACCGTACTTTCTTTTTTTCCATCTCTCTCATTATTGTTATGATATTGACACAGTACAATAGTTGTGTACCGGTACATTATTAAAATGATATTTCGATTATCATCCATAAAAAGCAATAATTAAATTAACTATTTAATTATAACTCAGCAACTTTTCTACGTTTAAGCCATGTTTTGTGTGGGGATTCGCCTAGGACCACCAAGCTGGCTCATCAGCGGGCTCTTGGTGTCCGTACCCGGAACCTCAAAGGAGTAGCGAACTACGCGCTACCTCCCTTTTTACTGTGAGAGCTAAAAGCTCAAGCAGCCTTCACCTCCCTGTAAAGGCTTCCAAAAATATGGTACATTGGCTTTTTAACGGCCAGTGAATTAAACCTCAGCAATTTTTCTAGTTTTTAGCTCTTTACGTCTTGGCTCTAACGCTGAAGGAGGATTCTATGTGTGCTTTATATTATAACGACTGAGTAATTGTTAAACAATAAATATAATGAAAATCAAGTTTAAAAAAATCCTCCTCGCCAGGTTTCGAACCCCGGCCTGCCGAGTAGGAGTTAACCACTCAACTAAACATGTCGGTAAGTATTCAAGCGTTATCAACAGCTATATATGCTACTGCTTAACAAATGATCACATGGAAGGTACAAAGAAATCTCTCTTCAGTGTATTGCGTTCTTTTTTCTTTCATCAGTCGAGTTCTTGCCGGTTTTCAATTTTGAACAGGGTATTCTATTATATCACTGTGCATTAAAGGAAAATGAATACAATATTGGCCTCGGCCTACCGTCAATATTATACATCCTGTTGTTTTCATACATGGCTCGCAGACAGGGCCGTAGAGAGCCATCACGGGCCCTAGGACAAGATCTTCCGGGCCCCTCCATTTTTATTCAAACTGAATATTTTAACCCCCCCGAAAAAATAAAATAAAAAAGAATAATAAATAAAATGCTTGACCAAATTAATTTACTTTGGTTTTTCCTATTCAGCCACTCTCCACTTCGTCCTCTCTCATCCGTTGTTCATTTACTGAATATCTTGATCACTGTGCACTAATTTTTCAAAAATGCACGTAGTAAAGAGTCAGTTTGTTCTGAGATTGAATTAGAAACATTATGCTCCACAAAGAGCTCTTGAACTTTACCATTTTATAAATTAAATGGACAACCCTGGCAACTTTGCCATTTCCCCGGAAGAAAAACAAAAACGCAATGGTTATTTATAAAATTAATTATTTTTTCTTTGTAATGTTTGGGATACTATTCACTGGCTGTATATACATCGAACAGAATAATGTACAGTAAGAAAATTTCATAATAATTTAGACATAGAACAAATAAAAATGGAGAGCGACTAGTTGACCTGTGTCGAAACCATAACTTAATCTCAAAATCTACATGTTTTAAACGAAAACCTCAAAAACTTAAAACATGGAAACACCCTGATTACACTAAGGGAGAATGGCAACTGGACCACGTGTGCATGGATAAACGCCACCATAAAGAGATCTATAACGTCAAAGTCCACCGCGGAATTGACACAGGTTCTGATCACTACGTAGTCAAAATTAAAATTAAACTCACGCCCCAGAAGAGACAACAAAGGAAAACCCCCAAAACTAAACGAACAATAGATCCTATCCAGTTAATCAACAGTGAACAGTACCAAAAAGCAACTGGAAACATTAAAATAACTGATAAACTCGAAAACTTGGTTCACAACCTACAACGAATAGCAGAAGACCTGGCTCCAATTAAACCGTGGAAAAGACATCAATGGTGGAATAATGAATGTGATGAGATGATTGAAAAACGACACCGAGAGTGGTTATTACACCAATCCCAAAAATCTGAAACATCTTTTCAAAATTTAGTTACACAACGAAAAGAAACAACTAAAACTTTAAGAAGAATAAAACGGCAATATCATACTGACACCCTACAAACAATTGAAGAGGAATTCAAAATTTCACAATCGCGGAATTATTACAAAATCTTTAAACAACATCTGAAAAAATATGAAGCACCTACCTTATTGTTAAAAGATGAAAATGGTAAATTGGCCCACAACAACCAGGATAATGCACAAATTATGGCTAAATATTTTAAGACACTCCTAAACTGTGAAGAACCCATAGAATTTCTCCAATTGGATGTTGACACTCCAATAACAACACCACCGGAGAACATTAACCCGCCCACATTAGAAGACGTTTACATAGCACTGAATGAGATGAAGAATTTCAAAGACCCTGGAGAAGACCAGACTTTTGCAGAGATTTGGAAGTATGCTGGAAATTCGGCAAAAATCGCTCTTCACCAACAACTAGTCAACATCTGGATTACAGGAAAATTCCCTGAACATTGGATATCAGCTATCATCCATCCACTACATAAAAAAGGGGATAAGACAGACTCTAACAATTACCGAGGGATTTCACTCCTGGATGTTACCTTTAAAAATTTTTCTCGAATTCTTCTCAATAGAATTAAAGTACAACTTGAAAATGAATTAGGAGAATATCAAGGAGGTTTCAGGCCCTGGAGAAGTTGCCCAGATCAAATTATGAGCCTAAAATTGATAATGGATTATAATAGAAAAAGGAATAGAGATATGGTGATAACATTTATCGACTTTAAAAAAGCATATGATTGTATTCATAGAGAATCTTTATTAAAAATTCTAAGACACATGGGATTACACCCCAAATTGACAAATCTCATAAAACTAACTCTTACAGGCACCAAATCAAAAGTTAAATTCAGAGGTGAATTCTCTGACCCATTTGAGGTCACAACCGGTTTACGACAGGGCTTATCACCATTACTATTTAATTGTGCATTGGAAATGGTAATGCGAGAATGGTCTAAGAAATGCCCTCCAAATATAAAAATAGGGAGAAAAATTCAAACAAACTGTCTTGGTTTTGCAGACGACATGGCATTATTGGCGAAAGATTTAGAGGAAGCCAAAACACAGATATCAGAGCTTCAGACAATTGCAAATAAAATTGGCCTTAAGATATCATTCGAAAAAACAGAAATCATGCCACAAAAACCAACACCATTAAAGGAAATACAATTTTAATTTTTGTATCATTAATTTGTAACACGATCCAAATATCTAGGAGAGCTAATAACAAACAATTTAAATGAGAAAGCGTCAATTCAAATAAGAACCAACAAGTTATCTAGGGCACAAAAATTAACATGGGAAACTTACAAAAAGAAATGCTTATCAATTAATGCAAAAATTAAACATTACAATACAGTCATAAAACCGGAAGCCACATATGCAGCAGAAACATTATTCCATCTAAATGAACATTCTAAAACCGACAGATTACAGAAGATCGAAAGGCGAATAATGGAAGAACTTGTATCAATAAAGGATATAAAAAAGATGGGCAATGGCGAATAATTCCTAACAATATGGTCTATAACAACCTAGAACCCATTACTGATACCATGCGAAAGAAAAGACTAGGATTCTTTGGGCACATCATGAGAATGCCAGATTCACGTCTTCTAAAACAACTAGTGCAGTACAATCTTGCTTCAAAAAACACAACAACTGGATGCCGATGGTTAAAAGAAATCAGAGAGGACTTAAAAGAAATTGGCCTAACAACAGAAGATGCTGCAAATAAGAAAAGTTTAACTACAGCACTTAAAAATATGACATTTCATTTTCCACTCACAAAGAAGAAAATTCCTACAAGAATATTTTCCGCCGAAGAACGGGTAAGACGATCAATACGCATGAAGAAGTACTGGGAGGACCGCAAGGCTCGTACAGTTCCTACAAGTCGACGAACTAATGGTTGGGTAAAGTGATCCTTTGTGGTCTCAAAAGAAGAAGAAGAAGACATACTGTACATTAAATAAAGTTGTCCACTCTGTCCTTTTACTGCCTTGGGCCCCGGGGCTACAGTCCAGTGTGCCCCTCCATCTCATCGGGCCTGCTCGCAGATAAACGCTGACAGCGTCCTCGGCCTGGATTCCGGACTCTTGTTTTATGGTCCCAGACTCGATTCTTCGCGAGTACACTCGCAGCCCATTTCTTAAGTACTGCGTTATATGATTGGTCAAAATTGAATCTTGGCCGGTGAACACTCATTGATTTTTGTCATGCTAACTCTGGTATCAACTGATTGAAACACAAACCACATGGGCTTAGTCTTCGTATCAGTATTTAAATATTATACTTTAATATTGTAACTAGTCGGCAATACCGGTAGGCCTGTAATGTTTCTGCTCAATGGCTATTCAGATATAATTCCAAATTGAGGTATTGCAGTTAGTTATTGTTAGTTAAAGGGGCGGAACTACGAGATCATCTTCCCCTAAGGTAATGCAGTTAACAACATAATTTATATCAGTGTGTTGATATGGGAAGTGGGCCAGTCTTTCATGAACTGCTGTACACATTTCCTTCAAGTAGGATTTTAAAACTCAATTCCTCGCAGGAACATTAATGAAAAAAGCAAAATATTTAGGATTTTGAAACTCAATTCCTCGCAGGAACATTAATGAAAAAAGCAAAATATTATTGAAGCTTAAAATGTGACTTCCATAATATTACCTTCTTCTTTCCTAGCGTTTATCCCAGTACGGGATCTGCTGTTCTACTACACCTTCTCCACTTCTTCTTGCCGTTGTCATCTGCAGGTTGTAAGCCAACATCGTGCATATCTGCCTTAATGTTGTCGATCCATCGCTTCGCAGTTTGTCCGCGTGTTCACATTCCACCTGGGTCCAGTATGAAAGCTATTTTGGCGACAGAGTCATCCGGCATTCTCATAACATGACCATACCAACGGAGACGAGCTTCCCTCACTTTCTCCATAATTGGTGTGACAGCTGAACATCTGCATTTCTGACATGTTCATATCTAGTCGGTCCAAGTGTCCAACGGAGCATCTTCATCTCCATCGTGTGCAGAGTCTGTTCATGCTTTCTTGTCATTGGGCGGGATTCTGCCCCTAAATTGCTGCCAGACGTTCAACTGTCTTGTAAACTTTTGCTCTTAGGTATTTAGGCATCTTTTGTCGGAGAGGACACCAGTGACCTGTTTCCATTTGAGCCAGGTCGCATTTACTCTCGCCCAAGTATCTAAAGTGGCAACACCATTTGACGTGATAACCGACCCTAGATATTTAAAGTTATTTGTCTTCTGCAGATCTTGATTGCTAATTTGGACAGTGCCATCGGTTTGCGGGCCATATTCAAGATATTCTGTCTTCTGGATGTTAAGGTGCAGTCCATAGGCCTTTCCATCCATATTTGCACTTGATGCCGGAGTTCAAGGCGTGTTTCCTGTATAAGTACAATATCGTCAGCGAAAAGAAGAGTCCAAGGGTGTGTGGTGTTTGTATGTCAGCCGTAACCGTATCCATGCAAAGGATAAACAACAGTGGCGATAGCTTTGATGAACACCGACAGTGATATCGAAAGGCGGGGAGATTCCGGCTGGGAAGTGTATTACACTAGTTACATTGCGATAAAGGAGTTGCACCCATTTTATACAGGTTTCAGGAACCCCATGTGAACCAAGAGCACACCAGATAAGGTCATGTGGGCTCTGTCAAAGGCCTTTTCTAGATCTAGGAAGGCCATATGTAAACTCTTCTGTATCTCTCTGTGCTTTTCCATCAATAGGCGTGTGGCATAGTTTGCATCAGTGGTGCTGCAATCTTGAACAGAACCGCATTGATTTGGTGTGAGTGTGACGATCCTCCTGTCCAGCACTCTTTCAAATATATTCAATGTATGACAAAGGAGTCTAATAGGTCGATAAATCGAGCAATCATTACCATCACCTTTACGCTTCCATAATATTACCGGTACGTGAAAATAAGTTGCCGTATTGTGCTCAGTACTTCCGCGTTGTATTAGCCATGGTAATAGTGTCTTGCTTGGTCTGTGAAACGTGAAGCCTATGGTTGGAACCCCAGCTGGGGCATATATTTTTGCTACCAGATTATCGATTTAAACGATATTTATCATATCAATACGAGTCATTTAAACAGAATCTACATGAAATTACGATTTATCTAATTATTATTACAATGTGTTGCAACAAGCAGGATTTGAGAAATTTGATTGTATTGGGCATCATTTCTAGTAGCCTAGTCTATTGATAGGCCGTAGACTATGGTATCATATAGTATAAAATAATATGTGATTTTTGTTGAAACAAGTGTGACACCAGATACGGTCATGTGGGACTCTGTCAAAGGCCTTTTCTAGATTTAGGAAGGCAAAGTGTAAACTCTTCTGCTTATACATATCTATACATTCACGATAGCACCGGTACCGGTATTTAATAAGATGTAAACGGATCGTAAATACACATTCGTCACAATGTTAAGCATGTCCAAGCTGTGTAGATTACGAGATATTTGAAATTATTGATATTCTATTGCCGTATAATGTATACAAATATCGTCACCTGTGTGTGTACCAAAACTGATAATTCTAGCGCAGCCATCACAGCACTTTTCAATAAAAGAATACAAGCCATGAAATAAAGATTCAATACAATGAATACAAATGCATGATACAAATCATTACATGTTCACAGCTGGTAGGAGAAAAACAACAAGCAACTACGGAGTGTCACTACTCCGAAGGTTCTTCTTCTTCTTTCTGGCGATTTTGTGGGCATAAGTTGCGAAACACTTTCTCGATATAGACGTTGGGAGTATTCAAACGTGAAAAGTACGTTTTAGAACCAAAAGGGAAAGTGTTAAAGAGACATAAACATGAGTAGATCTACAATAAGTGGGGGAATATTATGATTCCGAGACAAGGACAAAGAAGGAACTGCTCTTCACGCCAAAGTGACTCAATTTGCTATTAAAACTACCTTCAAGTTGAACAAACGATGGTGAACAATGATTTGCACTGTTGGCATAGATGAAGGGTACAATGTTTATCTGTATTTAAACCAGGAGCTAGCGGTGTATATATTGTGACGTGAGTTCTTCCTAGGACTAGTTTTTATATCTTTTTGTTATCTAATGATGAGACATTGCTTGATTGTAGTAACTGTAAATATGTGTTTTATTGTTGTTTATTGAGTATTTAGCTCTATTGTGCAACAATGTTGGGGAATGTCTTTCTCTGATCTCCAAGCTTCTAATTTCTGTTTGACAACATAGAATTGTACAAATAAAAGTAATGCCTTTGGTATTGGTTCGTTTTCTGGATCAGTGACAATGTGATTGCAAGATTACAGGAAGTTAGGTTTTCACATTTCATGACTACAGTCATCATCATCTTGCACAGTTTCCAGCCACTGGCCGGGTCTGTTTGGAACACAAGCCTCTCCAACGTCTTCTGTCTTCCCACCATCTCTCAGCCTCCACCCTTGTCCAGTCTTCTCCTCTCTTCTCCACGCTTTCTTCCACCCCCTTCAGCCACCTGTCTCTCAGTCTCTTTCCTTCCCACTTCGTCTCATGTATCCTCCTGGGTATCCTCTTCTCCTCCATTCGTTTTACATGTCCATACCATCTAAGTCTAGATTTCTCTATACCATCCTGTAATGGTTTCTCCTTCAATAATTCTCTGGTCCTCTCATTTCTTATTCTGTCCATCTTTGTAGCTCCAATACTGCTTCTCAAGAACCCCGCCTCTCTGGCCTGTATTTTGTTCTTCTGCCTTCCTTTCATAACCCAGGTCTCCGAGGCATACGTCAGGATAGGGACATAGTACGTCCGATATATGATCTTTTTGCTGTTCTGAGGGACAGCCTTGCTCCATAACATGCTTCTCACACTCCTCCAGAATGCTTCTGCCTTTCTCCCCCGCTCATTTATTTCTCTGTCATTTCTTCCATTATCTTGTATCAGGCTTCCCAGATACTTGAAACTCTCCACTTTCTTCAGCTGTTCCCTGCCAATTGTTTTTCCCGTTGTGGTTCTTTCCTTCTTCCTTGTTGTGATCACCATCTCACTGTTATTTATGCTAAATTTCATCCCATATCCTTGTATTATTGCTTCCCACACATCCAACTGTTCCTGTACCTCCTCCTCTTTGTTTCCCCAAATCATCAAATCATCTGCAAACACCATTGCTTTCACCCTTCAGTACTACAGTACAAGACAAGGCTGCCTATATCTAACGTTTTTCTTTCTAACCTAGCACTAAATGTATCTCTGAAAGCTTGGGAGTCTATAAAACCACCATTACACTTGGTCTTCCTCTTCTGCTCCTTTCTTCCAGTTATCCAATGTCTAGCACCAGCCAGAATGGCAAAACAAAAATCCATGTTACTGTTCTGCTTTCGATCATCGTTGTCATTGATCAGTCGAAGGCCAACACCACTTTTCAAATGCCTTGAACTTTTATTTTTCTGCTTTCCACAGAGTCCAAGCTCCTGAATCGTAAAATTGCTACAACTTTGAAAGAATAATGGATTTTCCGCCTTCAATACTGTTTATTTCTGTTACTTACAGGGACTAGTTTCGAGGGTAAATACTCCCCCTTCCTCAGCCTGTCCAACAAAACTACACAATGGAAAAACTTTCCATGTACAAGTGGACAGGCTGAGGAAGGGGGAGTATTTACCCCCGAAACTAGTCCCTGTAAGTAATAGAACTAAACAGTATTGAAGGCGGAAAATCCATTATTCTTTCAAAGTTATAAGTACGTCAATACGGACCTGAATAATCGACATTATGAAATTGCTACAATCCATACGAAGTATTTTATTACTTGGAGCGACACTTCTTTTCATGAAATCCTTGCTCTGTCTGAGCTAATACATGAGATCAAATATGGAAACTCTTTACTTACAAGGGGAAGATACGATGCATGGATCACCGATTCGAACCATCTTAAGTACACGTGTAGGGCATGACCAGGCGTATACCGGGTGCAAATAGTAAGATGTGCTTCTCAGCCGTTTCCGAGTAATTAATTAATTGCAATTACAGTGCGGTGTCTATGTGCGTTGCACGCTAGTAAGAATTCAACGAGCGCGTGGTGCAGCGGTAAGAGCCCTGCTTCATAAGCACGGGATCGCTGGTTCGAATCCCACCGGTGAGCCTTTGCAGTTTCTTTTTTTTTTACCATTGTCAATTTCTAACCATTACCCATAGCAAGAGTCACTGCTTATGGGGTGGTCTGATGGTTTACAGACGTGCAATGAACGGAACAGACTGGGCCTTAAACATATAAATGTGTATAATACTAATGTATTTGCAATGCCGATACTGTACAGTATGTAATGTCACAAACGTTGACCCCCATAAGATGATTTCAGAATCCCTTTTTCGGCTCACAAAACACTTTATTACAATTGCCTGCAAAATGAACATTATTCACGACACCTACAGCTGTACGAATTGCCTAAGTTTACAAAAAAACAAAAAAAAAAGGCTCACCAGTGGGATTAGATCCAGTGATCCCACGCTTACGAAGCAGGCCTCTCACCACTGCACCACGCGCTCCTTAGCTTGATGTTAACGTACAGCGCACATGAACGCCGTACAGCAATTACGAATAATTTATAAATAATTTCTCGGAATCGGCTGAGAAGCTCACCTTACTACGTACTTGCTCTGACATATGCCTGGTCATGCCCTACAAGTGTACTAAAGATGGTTCGAATCGGTGACCCATGCATCGTATCCTCCCCCTGTTAGTCGAACATCGGCAACCACAGCTTTCTCTCTGCACATCATTGGTATGTTCCTTAATGGTAGTAATAGTGATTGAACATCAAGGTCATCTGCTACAGATGTTTACTGTTATTCCGAGTTTATTTTGACTATGTTATGTGCATTTATAAATTTTTTCAGACAAGCTCCTAAGAGCGCTTATTTTCTTCATGAAAACTGATGGTTAAAAGGAAAATGAATTGAGTTGGATGGCTTAGGGAGTTGTGCACTGCCAGAGGTTAAGATCAAGGGAGTGTCCAGTATTGGTAATCTAGAAGGCGTTGAGAGATCACAAACCTGAGTGAACGAGTTATTATCCAACTTAATTGTGCTGTGTTTTGCTTCACAAGTTTAGTTATTGTTTTTTTAAGGTGCAGAACTACGAGGTCATCTGCCCCTTCACAAGTTTGAAGCGAAAGTTTGTGATTAATGACAACCTACAAAATGTATCTCTTGTGTCTGTAATCATAGAGCCCAGACTACTGTCACCCTGAAATTGTAGCATTGAAGGGATCGTAGAACCAAGTTCACTGTGTTTCATGTGTAACTAAAATAAAAGCGTTGAATTTCGGGAAAACCATAATTAAGTATGCAGAAGTTATGGGACACCGGGTGAGAACAGTTTATCCTATTAAATGACTGGGTTCTAGTAATCAGGGTTATAACTTCCACATTTATGTATCAGCAGTATTCAAAGCAAGAAAGCCACAGTACTTATAAGCAACAATTTCAGAAAAACTAAATTGTTTAAAATTATCGGTTGTACATTGTAACCATAGTAGAATTTAGACAAATGATCTGCAATTGTAACTGGCTCTATTCGATGTAGCTAATTATTGTTCTTTTAAGGGGTGGAACAGCGAGGTCATCTGCCTCTTTTCTATTCAATGTAATGTTAACATGAACGCTGTAGTGTCTCAAGTTGTTTCGTTATCGTTACAATACAACCCGAGACAGTACAGCTATCAGCATTACCTGATACCACAATATTGCCGCTTATGATACTCTGGCATGTCCCCAGCATAGTTGCCAGAATTGTAGTCTTGGGTATTAAAACAATGTTATTTGTGTTTTCTATCCGAGTGACTTACATGTTACTGCTACTACTATATTCCAAATGTTATACATATTATAAATATGAACAGTTTTAATAACACTAGTCATGGACTAACCAAAGTTACTTCCACAAACCATTGTAAAAAAACAAAACAATAAAAATGTATTTACAACATCCATAAATTGAGATATATTTTTAGAAATCCTTTCCTCATGAGCGAAGCAGTGGCATAACGTCAGCTGTCACATTATAAACATGAACACCGGCATTGGGCATTATTTGAGTCGGCGCGGATCTAGAGTTTGGCTTTGGTGGGGGTCAGAGAATCGAAATTGTTAAGAAAATGGTATCACTAAAAATGCAATCTCAAAATAACCAAACGTACAAAACCAGACCAATTTTTTTGCAAGCTACATGGATAGAAATTTGATGCGTTTAGCGCACCAAAAATATTCGTACAAATTGCAATGGCGTGTTTTGCGACTTTTACATCGAGCTTCGAGAAAAGTATCAAGGTACGTTACAGTTTCGGCAAGTCGAGTTGGTATTGACAAAGGGAGAAAGTCACAGCATAAATTGCCAACCGAGCTTGTAGTTTGGACGTCGGCAAAATTTTTTGGTGCGAAAAAAGCCCCAAATTCTTATCCGTGCATTGCTGCACATTCATTGTGACATCACTATAGACATCGATTCGGTAATCACAATGTTTGCTAAACAAAATAGACGAGTTGGTTTTGTTATATAAATAATCGTTTTTACATAAGAGGTATGAAGTTGTAAATATATACAGTTGTAACAGAACATAATAATTCCAAACCTGATTTTCAGTTAAAATTCTTTAAGTTTTATTTGTCTGGTTATTGTGTTTCGTTTTTTGAGTTTGCAAAAAAAAATTGGTCTCCGTTTGGGGGGGGGGGGTTCATGAGCCCCGTGCCCCCCCCCTTGAATCCGCGCCTGATTTGAGTCTGCCATGAGAATAAGAATTTTATTCGTTATTCACCATTGTTCATTTACATGAAATAGGTTTCATCATTCATGGTATAGTATTATTATTAGTATCTTCTATATACAGTAATGTTACGTTCTTTCAGAGTTAAAAATGAACATTTATTTCCAACTTCACTAAATATTCTTCTTGTCAGATATTTTGGGCATAGCATACATAGCACACTAAATTAATTACAATCATCTCAAGAACCAAACAATTTCAATCCTCTCTTTTCACTACGTCGTCAACAATGGCAATAGAGAAAACATAAAAGTCGGAGTTGCTAAGTCCTATCCCAGACGCCATTTTTCACCCACAGCTGCAGACGACTGAACAGACAAGGTAAGTTAGAATTCTTCTGCTTGCCCCCTCCTTAACGATGTTTCGGCCTGGAACAGTTTTCAACCAGTCTCCAATTGCCTTTTAGCCAAGGGGTTTGTTCCTTCGTACGGTGCTTAACTATTAAAATGGACCACTTTTGGCTTTCCATTAGGGATTTTTCGGACACGATAGACGATACCATTTATCTTCTTCAGCACCTCATACGGTCCATCCCATGAACATTGGAGTTTAGGCGATAGAACGCGCTTTCTCTGCAGATTAAAGAGCCACACCAGGTCTTTGGGTTGAAACCCGCCTTTTTCAGCTCGTGCGTCATACGTTTGTTTCATTCTATCAATGGCGGTTCCTATATTTCTTCGTACGAGAGTGTGAATCTGGTCCATCCTTTCGCTCAATCGGCAAATATAGTCGTCCCCGGCAACTCGATGATCGCCGGGTCTACTGCTGAACTTAAGGTCTCAGGGTAGTCGCAGCTCCCTCCCGAAAAGAACACAAGCTGGAGTTTGTCCTGTAGTTTCATGAACTGAAGACCGGTATGCCATTAAGAACATCACTCGACCATCCCATCCGACTGGGTGTGCAATGGGGTCGTTCTAGTTTTTCGTATCCCCATGAGTTCACAAACTTTCTGAAAGACAGCCGATTCAAAGTTCCTTCCTTGGTCGGAGTGTATTTCCAAGCGAGCACAAAACCTCGAGAATAACTCCTTCACTAGGATGCTGGAAAACTACGATTGAATGACATTAAAATTTACAAAGATGGTAAAGAGACGTTAACACGTTTGAACAACGTTAGAACGACTATAACACGTTAAAACGACGAATAAATGACAGTAAAGCGTTAAAACGACGATAACACGCTAAATAACGATTAAACGACGCAAAAGAGACGTTGACAAGTGTAAACAACGTTTGAATGACGTTAACACGTAAAAACGACGAATAAAAACGGCATAACGTAAAAACGACGTTAAGACGTTCAAACGACGATTAAACGCCGGTTAAACTTAAAAACGATGGTCGAGAGACGTACGTTTAAACAACGTTTTAATGACTCGAAAACGTTAAAACGAAAAATGGACGTTAAAAAGTTTAAACGCCGGTTAAAGTTAACATCGATGGTGAAGAGACGTAAACACTTTTAAACAACGTTTGAATGACGCCAACACGTTAAAACGACGAATAAAATGATGGGTAAACATTAAAACGACGATTAAACGCCAGTTAAACTTAACAACTATGGTAAAGAGAGTAAGAGACGTTAATGCGTTTGAACAACGTTTGACGATAACACGTTAAACCGACGATATAATGACGGGAAAACTTTAAAACGAAGTTAAAGTGACGACTAAACGCCGGTGAAACTTAACAACGATGCTTTCGAGTCGATAACACATTTAAACAACGTTTTAACGACGAAACATTAAAACATTAAAAACATTAAAATGATGATTAAACGCCGGTTAAACTTAACAACGATGGTAAAGAGACGTTAACACGTTTAAAGAACGTTTGAATGACTTTAACACATTAAAAAGACGAATAGCTTATATGACGGTAAATCACGTTTAAGAAACTTTTGAATGACGTTAATACGTTTAAACGACGAATAAATAACTTAACAACGATGGTAAGAGACGTTATTACGTTAAAACAATGTTTTAATGACTGTAACACGTTAAAACGACGAATGTTTAAATGACGATTAAACGACGGTTTAACATAACGTTAACACGTTAAAACACCGTTTCAATGACTATAACACGATGAATATATCGTTAACGATGATAAGACGTAACATTTAGTTAAACGACATTTATTAACTTAACAACGATAGTAAAGAGACGCCAACACGTTTAAACAACGTTTGAATGACTACCGTACCTATAAAACGTTAAGAAGACGAATAAATGACGGTAAAACGTTGAAACGACGATAATCCGTTAAAATGAGGATTAAACAACGCAAAAGAGACGTTAACACGTTAAAACAACGTTTCAATGACTATAACTCGTTGAAAAGACGAATTACTTACGGTAAAAGTTTAAAACGAAGTAAAAACGACGATTAAACGCCGGTTAAAGTTAACAAGGACGCAAAAGAGACGTTAACACGATAAATCAACATTTTAACGACTATAACACGTTCAAACAACGAATAAGTGACGGTTAAACGTTAAAACGACGTTGAGACGT
Organism: Meconema thalassinum; assembly: GCA_946902985.2. NCBI lineage: Eukaryota > Metazoa > Arthropoda > Insecta > Orthoptera > Tettigoniidae > Meconema > Meconema thalassinum. Next base: position 175,075,305 of record OX336398.1, on the reverse strand, counting down.
AAATTGACGATTAAATTTAACGACGCGAAAGTGACGAACGAGTTAAAATGACGAATAACTGACGGTAAAAGGTTAAGACGATGTTGAGACGGTAAAATGACGATTAAACGAGGGTTAAACTTAACAACGACGATTAAACGACATTTTACTTAACAACGTTTTTAAGAGACGATAACAAGTCTGAAGAACGTTTCAATGACGATAATATTTTAAAACGACGAATAAAATGATGGGTAAACAATAAACAACGTTAAACGGTCAAAACGACGATTAAACGCCGGTTAAACTTAACAACTATGGTAAAGAGACGTTAACACGTTCAAACGACGAATAACAAACGGTAAGACGTTAAAACTACGATTGAATGACATTTAATTTTACAAAGATGGTAAAGAGACGTTAATACGTTTAAACAACGTTAGAATGACGGTAACATGTTGAATTGACGAATAAATGATGGGAAAACTATAAAAGGACGTTAAACGTCGATTAAAAGCCGGTTAAACTTTAGCCTACAACGATGGTAAAGAGACGTTCACACGTATGAATGATGGTAACACGTTAAAATGACATTAAGACGTTAAGAAGACGATTAAGGGACAGTTAAGTATAACAACAATGGCAAAGAGACACGTTTGTATGACGGTAACGCGTTAAAACGACGAATAACTAACGGTAAAACGTTAAAACGACGTTAAGACGTTAAAACAACGATTGAACACCGATAAAACAATGGTTGAGAGTCGTTAAGAAGTTTAAACGTTTTAATGACTATTACACATGGCAACGACGAATAACAGACGATAAAACACGAAGGAAGTTGAGACGATAAAACTACGACTACACGCCGGATAAACTTAACATCAATGGTAAAGATACGTTAAACAACGTTTGAATGATAAACCCGATAAAACGACGAATAACTGACGGTAAAACGGTTAAAACGACGTTAAGGCGTTAAATTGACGAACTTAAACGTCTTTAAACTTAAGAACAATGGTAAATAGACTTGGCACGTTTTACAAAGTTTTGAATGACGTTAACACGATAAAACGACGGATAAATAACGGCAAAACGTTAAAACGACGATTGAACGCCGGTGAAACTTAACAGCAACAATGGTAAAAAGACTTTAAACAACGTTTGAAAGACGTTAACACGATAAGACGACGAATAACTGACGGTAAAACGACGTTAGAAAAGACGATTAAACGACAGTTAAACTTGACACCGACGGCAAAAGACGTTAAAACAACGTCTTAGTGACTAAAACACGTTACAACGACTAATAAAGGACGATAAAACAGTAAAACGACGATCAAGCGACATTTAACCTAACAATGTTGTTAAGAATGAAGCACGTGTAAACAACGTTTGAATGACGTTAACACGTTAAAACGACGAATAACTAACGGTAAAACGTTAAAACGACGATTAAACGCCGGTTACACTTTAAAACGATGGTTGAAAGACGTTAACACGTTAAAACGATGTTTCAAAGACTAGAACACGACGAATATCAACTATATATTTGCCAAATACCACTCACTTACTCACTCATTCATTCATCACGAAATCTCAGAAACCACCGAACGGATTGGAATGAAATTTGGTATGCAGCTTCCTCAAGGGCCGTAGGTGCTCGCTAAGAAAGGTTCTCAAAAAATTCACTCGGGATCATGGTCAAACCGCGATTATATGAAGCAATGCGGGCTGCATCACGTCGCCCCTACCAGTCTTCTGGTGCTTTGCAGGCAGTGAGCTTACTGTCATAACGTGAACGTCATTGTTGTCTGCGCTCCCGACCTTTACCCACTCTCTCTGTTCAGACAGTACTTCTATGTAATTTCTGTTCGTACTTTATTCTTTCACCATCACTTTATAATCATCATATTGCATTATATATTAGCCTTTAGTTGAAGTAACTGTAGAGTTCCTTTGTTTGTTGGATTAGGTTCGGCGTTTTTCATCATTTCTTGGTAATACATAGTTAGAGAGCAGAGTACAGGCAGCTGAGATGAGATTCCTGAGAAGTATGGTCCAGAAAATGAGGAGAGACAGAGTGAGAAATGAAGATATACGGAAAGAACTGGGAGTACAGAAACTAAATGACAAACTGGAGCAAAACAGATTGAGATGGTTTGGAACTGTCAAACGGATGAATGAAGTAAGGCTACCAAGACGAGCACTGGAACGACGGATGACAGGGAAGAGGGGACGAGGAAGACCAAGAATGTGTTGGATGGACTCGGTGGAGAATAGCAATAGAAAACGGAACCTGGATTAGAACACCGTGTCGGAAGAGGAATGGTGGAACGACAGAACAAAGTGGAAAGGAACCATATTTTCCCCCACCCAGTGCCGTCAACTGGAAAAGGGGAAATGAAGAAGAAGAAGAAGAAGAAGACATAGTTGTAATGAAAAGTAGACTTTGGTAAAAGAAAATTACCTCTACCTACGTTAATTTTGTTAAGTTAGGCTAGGTCTATTCCATTAATTATCAGTTTTTTTAGTAGAGATTTGTTTTATTACGTTAGGAGAATATCCCTCAACCTCACAACAGCACTCAAGCACCTTTGAAGAAGACCGTGTCTGCCGCTAACTTTTACAGCTTCAGAACATTTGAGCTTGAGGGTGTTAATTCTTATCTTTAGTTATTTCGCAATCTTCTCAATCAGTTTCTGGTTGATATGTATGCAAAGATTGAGACAGAGAGACTACTTTGTATTCGCATCAATCAGAAAAAGTTGAGAAGTGAGGAATAAGTGCACCTGAAGGACGCAATGAGTAAAGCTGTCAGCTGTTTGTCAGATATTGGTAAAATAGTCGTGTTGCCGTCGACTTTCACTGGAGGTCCGCGCTGTATGCATGAACGCACTCAGGATGCTATGACTTACGTGCGCCATTTTGGACGTCCTGATCTTTTTATAACATTCACCTGCAATCCAAAACGGTCCGAAGTAGTCGAGCACCTGAAACAAGGTCAACAATCTCAAGATAGGCATGATTTGGTAGCGCGGGTATTCCATTTGAAAGTCAAGCACATGCTAAGACTTCTTAATAAGGGTCGTATCTTTGGTCCTTCAAGGTGTCACATGTATTCCATTGAATGGCAAAAGCGAGGATTACCTCACTTTCAAATACTTCTGTGACTGGAAGAAAAGCAAAGGTTTGAAGACATCGACAAGGTGATCAGTGCTGAAATTCCTGACCCTAATCTTGACCCTGCTCTCCCTGAGATTGTCAAGGCAACCATGATCCACGGTCCATGTGGAGTTCTCAACAGGAGTTCGTCTTGCATGGTGGAAAGAGAAGTACTCCAGACCACTCATTAAGGAAACCCAAACCGGAGACTATGGGTATGCCAAATATCGCAGGCTGCCCACTTCGGAGGATGGGGTTTCTATGATTAAAAAGGGAGTGGAAATTAACAATAGCTGGGTGGTGCCCTATAACCCCGTCCTATCTCGCACCTTCTCAGCTCATATCAATGTAGAATACTGCAACTCTGTAAAGTCAATAAAATACATTTGCAAGTATGTTAACCTTTTCGCTGCTGAATTGTTACAGTGTTAGCGCACCCTCTGTGCTGGATTCTTTTAGGCAACCACTTTCACACAGAAATTCACCAATTTGAACATAAAATACAAGTGGTAACTGAAAATAATTTAAAGTAATTTACTCACCAGTGTGTTCATAAAGTATTGACCACGGTTGATGTTTGGGATCCAGGGTTCGATTCCACATGAGTTGGTGAAATTTTGTCCAGTAGAAAAAAAAATTGTAATTTACACCGTAGACTATGCTCACTAAATGCACGCACTATATACATCCCATACACACACACTTCCCAACAGAAACATTAAATTAAACACACGATATAACTAAATAAACACCCGAATCCAATATTACCTCAAACAGAAATATCTAAAATAATTCTAACACATACATTATCCTATACCTAAACTTTCGCGAAAAAAAAAGCCTGCCTTCAACTAAATAGGCTATACAATTTATCTATACTAATAATTGAACACTAAATATGTGCAAAGATAAAGTTTACGCTTCTAAACATTCTAATAATTGGTATCAAGCCATTTCCTGAGCCTGGAATGTTGACTGGGTGGCTTAGCGTCAACAGTCTGTTTATGAAACTTGTTTGTTTCGTCCGCTACCTTTGTCAACACCTCTTCATTGACAAATAACTCGAAATAATCTATTTCGTGGGATTCAGGGGTCAAATTAGTATTTGACATACCTGGGTTTGGCACTTGGAATGCATGCACGTTTGGCGCGAACTCGTCCTCGGACCACGTGGGTAGGCCTAGGTCAGGTTCATTTCTTCCCCTCTCTATCGGAATATCTTCAACATTATCACTATCACTGTCACTTCCAAACAGTTCCCTAATATCCCCATCGTCACTTCCGACACTATCTAAATCCACATCAGACTCAATCTCCTCTAAAAGCGTAAGAATTTGCTCCGGACGCATAATGCGCGCGCTAGATGCAGCCATTACTCATACACGATGTTTATAACTGTGTGACGAAAGAAAAACATTTTTCCCGCAACGTTACAAGTGTGTATTTAAGGAACTAAGTGGTTGAAAATGTAGCTAACAGATGGCGTAAGAATACACGACATTTACAAAGCATATCGGGTATACTCGATCGCAGCACTGATGGCACAAAGTTCTGATCGAGTATACTCGATCGCAGCACTGACGGACCGCTTGAGGCAGATCGAGTATACTCGACCGCAGCAGTGAAACGGGCAAAGGTTCCGACCAAGCTACTTTTAGAATCGGAGAGTTTGACGAAGTTGCGAGATATGAATCTGGACGTTACATCAGCAGCTCAGAGGCGGCTTGGCGCATATTATGCTTCCTCATAGATGAACGCTATCCTTCGGTCATGCAACTTGCCGTCCACCTCGAGAACGGTCAGCGGGTTTACTTTAATGAAGACGACGTTCGTGACCAGTTTAACAGCCCTCCAAACACAACTCTTCTTGCTTTCTTCGAACTATGCCGATCCGATAAATTTGCTTCAACACTTTTATATTGTGAAGTTCCATCCTATTTCGTTTGGAAAGGTAAGAAGATCTGTAGAAGGAAACGAAAGCCAGTCCCAGGCCATCCTGGTGTGAAAAAAGATCAGACCCTTGGCAGAGTTTACACCGTTCACTCTGGTAATGCCGAGTGCTACTACCTCCGCCTCCTTTACATAAAATTCCTGGCCCTCAGTCTTTTACTGACCTCAAACCCGTGGCAGGGGTTGTTCAACCAACATTTCAAGCGGCATGTAAAGCACTTGGCTTGCTAGAGGATGATGGGCGCTGGGACCGCACACTAGAGGAAGCGTCCTCCACCGACTCTCCCCACAAGATACGCGAGCTGTTTGCCATCTTACTGGTGTTTTGTCAAGTGAGTGATCCCATCATGCTCTGGAAAAAACACAAAGGCAGCCTCGCGGAAGATGTGGTGAGAGAGGTTCAGAGGCAGTGTGCTGATGTCAACCTGGTCATGGGTGTTATCTACAACCGGTGTCTGGTGCTTCTCGAGGATTTAGTACTAAGAATGTCTGGTCAACAACTGGAACGCTTTGGACTTCCGTCGCCTTGTCGAGAACAAGACTCCGTCGTTGTTCACCGAGAATATGTCAGTGAACTATCTTATGACACAATTAAGTTGTCCAAAGTGGTTGCTGATAATGTTCCAAAATTGAACAACGGACAGAGATTGGCGTATGATGAAATAGTTCGAAGTGTTGTTTCAGAATGTGTTCAGCTCTTTCAGGCGCGGATCTAGAGTTTGGTTTTGGAGGGAGTCAGAGAATCGATCTAGAGTTTGTCTTTGTGTGGGGGGGGGGGTCAGAGAATCGAAATTGTGAAGAAAAATGGTATCACTAGAAACGCAATCACAAAATAACCAAACGTACAAAACCAGACCAATTTTTTTTGCAAGCTTCATGGATTGAAATTTGATGCGTTTAGCGCACCAAAAATATTCGTACAAATTGCAACGGCGTGTTTTGCGACTTTTACATCGAGCTTCGAGAAAAGGATCAAGGTACGTTACAGTTTCGGCAAGTCGAGTTGGTACCGACAAAGGGAGAAAGTCACAGCTTAAATTGCCAACCAAGCTTGCAGTTTGGACGTCGGCAAAAATTTTTGGTGCGAAAAAGGCCCCAGTTTCCTATCCGTGCATTGCTGCACATTCATCGTAACATCACTATAAACATCGATTCGGTAATCACAAGGTTTTCTAAACAAAATAGACGAGTTGATTTTGTTATATAAATAATAGTTTTTATACAAGAGGTTTGAAGTTGTAAATATGTACAGTTGTAACAGAACATATTAATTCCAATAAAGATAATTCAGTATTGAATAAAATGAAAAAAAAAACTGTTTTTCAGTTAAAATTCGTTACGTTTTATTTGTCTGGTAATTGTGTTTTCGTTTTTTGAGTTTGCAAAAAAATTTGGTCTCCGTTGGGGGGGGGGGGGTGTCATGACCCCCGTGCCCCCCCCCCTTGAATCCGCGCCTGAGCTCTTTTTCTGGATGCACCAGGCGGATCTGGCAAAACCTTCCGGATTAATTTCCTGCTCAGTACATTTAGAAATCGACAGAACATTGCCATCGCAGTCGCCTCCTCGGGCATTGCAGCAACCCTACTGGATGCTGGAAGAACAGCGTATTCTGCCTTCAAGCTCCCTCTTAACCTCAGTCACGCTGCATCTGCCCTTTGTAACATCTCTGCAGTTCCCTTTGAAAGTCTGCTACGCCATGACAATTAACAAGGCTCATGGGCAGAGTTTAAAAGTAGCTGGCGTGGATCTGAGAAGTGACTGTTTCTCACATGGTTAACTGTACGTGGCATGCTCCAGAGTCAGTTCTTCTGGTGGCTTAGTCATTCTGCAGCCTGAGAGAAAGACCAGAAATGTAGTTTACTGAGAAGTGCTTAGGCGTTAAAAACACTCTCGATAGACATGGCAGTAGGCTAGGGGACCTGCCTTAAATCAAAGCTCCCCGTCGTACATTGCACCCGATTTCCAATTTCAACGCTCCATGTTGCCGTCATTATCTTTCACTACAGGAAAAATTTATGTAACGGGATTCCAAATGTTATTGCGGGCGAAACCGCGGGTAACAGCTAGTAGGTTATAAAGGTAAAACGATTGTAAGACGTACCCATTACAATCAATCGACATTTAACTTAACAACGATGGTAAAAAGACGTTAACACGGTAAAACGTTTCAATGACTATAACACGATGAATACGGTGTATGAAGGAAGGTAAGACGTTAAACGACGCCACCGCATGGAGTGGGAGTTTATAGGAAACTCTAAACATGAAATCTCTAATATCTCTGTTAAAATTAGGTTGCCAGAAATTTTGAACATCATGTTGGTTGGTTCCTTAGTTTGGGGGCTGCAACTACGCGGTCATGTAGCCCCGTGTACTTTGGGTGTGTGTAGAATCTGTCTGATCACCGGTGTTAATTTTGATGACTGTATTAGTGTGTGTTATCTGTTTTCTTTTAAATTCAAGTAAGGACTGCAGACGATAATTTCAAGTAGTTCCTACTTTCGCTACCAAATGCTATCGTCCACGACACCTAACTGTGAACTTCACTACTATTAGATGCCAAGGCAACCAGTGCCGGGTGATGAACGTTGGAACTTAAGAGCATTAATCAAACCGAACCTACGTATTTTGGCTTCACACTAGTGTATTTAGTGGAAGGTTTTTTTACAAGCCATAAATCTATGACATGGCTTTACTTCACCTCCGAAGGAAGGCATACTGAGGGATTTTAACGCTCTTAAAAAATCCGACCACTTCGGCCGGGATTGAACTGACCTTGGACATAGAAGCCCGGAATGCTACCAACTACGCCACCGAAGCCGCCTTGAACATTATGTAAGTAGTAGAATAAAAAAAAGTTTCTATTTTGTCCTTTTCCATTTTACGTACGACATCTTAATATATATATATAAAAATCATCAAATATAACAGACATTGAACCAGTCATAAAAAATTATTTAAATAGCTCAAAAAGATTTTAGGTGCGGGGGGAGGGAAGGTGCATGATAGCACAGCTGAGTGTCTACAGGGCACACTGTGTTCGATTAGGTATCAGTTAATGCATATGAGATTTTCTATGGTGAAATGTCTCGTCTTGTGACAGATTCCAGGTGAAAAGGAGGTCCCGTGGCAAATGACCATGATGATGATGATGATGATGATGATGATGATGATGATTGAGTCTTGAGTCTTTTGACTGGTTTGATGCAGATCTCCATGCCTCCCTGTCCTGAGCTAATCGCTTCATCTCTACATAGCTACCACACCCTACATCCGAGGCAATCTGTTTAACATATTCTAACCTTGGTCTACCCCTACAGTTCTTGTCCTCGACCCTTCCTTCCATAACTAAGCTTGCTATTCCTGGGTGTCTTAATATGTGTCCTACCAACCTATCTCTTCTCTTCATTAGCAGGCGCCAGAAACATCTCTCCTCTCCCACTCGTCTTAATACCTCTTCGTTTGTAACCCTGTCTACCCATCTGATCTTCATCATTCTCCTGTAACACCACATTTCAAAAGTTTCAATTCTCCTCTTTTCTGCTGTACCAATAGTCCAAGTTTCACTTCCATATAGCGCCAAACTATAGACAAAGGCTTTCAAAAATGACTTCCTGATACCTAAATCTATATTCGATGTCAATAGATTCCTTTTTTTTTTGTAGAAATGCTTTCCTTGCCTGAGCCAACCTACTTTTTATATCCTCTTTGCTTCGTCCATCACTGGTTATTCTGCTTCCTAAGTAACAGAAGTCTCCTACTTCCTTCGGATTTTCACTTGCCAATTTGATCATGGCCATGAGGTTAACAGTTAAGTAAAACTGCAAGTTTCCTTATTTTTTATGATTTTAGATCCTGACTTCCGTACTACAAGAAATCAGCTGGAGTTAGTTTTCGTGTTTCTTATAAATAAATGGCTTTCTTTAATTTTATAATATCGTCTCATTGTATAGACAGAAACGTTTTTGTCGTTTTCAGTAGTCTACCGTAAGTTTTTATATGATATTTTCTGCTACTAACAAGTGAGTTTGAATTATTTGGGAGTATCTAACAGTACGGTATCTACTATACGAGCTACCGTATCGAAAACGTTAAAGCTGGATATTTTGAAAAGAACACTTGGGATCTCAAAAACGACGCCTTCAAAACTGGTGTAGCCTATGAACTGGTTTTAGAAACATTCCTATTTGAAGACCTAAGAACCAGAATGCTACTTCCATCCACAATACAGGAGTTTCTTTAGACCAGACGAAAGAAACTATCCGATATCGACAGATGCCATGCTTAACCGCAGTTGGACGGGGTCAAACAATGCTATTGGTGCAAATGTGACTGAAAATGCAACGCTTGCATCCTACGAAGTATCTCAGCTTGTCGCATTGCCGAAGAGCTCATTCTACCTTCAGACATTATTTTGTGCAAGAGAATGCTGAGCGATGCTGCCGCAAAGCTTGGAAGTGCCGTCCCGCTGTCTAACAATACTGTGCAAAGGCGAATTACAGATATGTCAAGCAAAATTGAAGAGACGTTGTTGGCAAAGCTCAACATGTGTGACATGTTCGCTCTGCAGTTGGATGGGAGTACCGACATATCAAAAAGACGATAACGTTGGTTTTTGTACTCTTTTTATGTTATGACGAATCATATGAAGATTTTCTTTTTTCCTGTGAGCTAGTACACACAATAGCAGACGATATTTTCGAAGCTCTGAACGATTATTGTAATAAACATGATATCGCCTGGAAGAAGAAAAAGGTGGAATCGACACCGGGACATAACAATATTCATTCTCAGGCAAGTAATCGAAAAAATGTGGGAATTTGACAAGAAGGTTTACTGCCTGTTTATACACTTCAAGAAAGCTTATGATAGTGTCAACAGAGAGAGCATAATTATGGAGGACAATTGAAGAATCAGGAATACCCTCGAAACTGATTAGATTGACTAGAATATGCACGGAGAAAACTAAGTGTAAAGTGAGGGTTCAGGGCAGGGAATCTGATAGTTTTAATATGGTGACAGGATTAAAGCAGGGAGACAGCATCTCCTCCAGCCTGTTTAACATGGTATTGGAAAAGGCACTAAAGAAGGTGTCATCGATGGGAAGAGGTGTGAACATAGGCGGTGAGGTCAAACTGTTAGCATTTGCCGACGATATTGTTGTCATAACAGAGAATGAAGAGGAACTAAAAAGGACAGCTAAAGTGTTAATTACAGGAGGCACAAAACGTGGGTCTGGGGATCAATCAAGAGAAAACGGAGTGTATGGTAGTTACAAGGGAGAATAAAGAAGAAGTGATGGGGGCACTTGCTTGCTGTTTAAGAAAACTGGATCCTTCAAATATCTCGGAAGCATCGTAAATTCGAATAACAACATGGAGGAAGAGATAATGAACCGTATAAAATCTGCAGAGAGGTACATGTTTGCAATGAATAAGCTATTCAGCAGTAAACTGTTATCAAGGATATCAAAACACCGTGTTTATAAGACAATATTGTACGACCAGTACCGGTATTAATATATGGGGCAGAGCAGGACCGCCGGGAAGGGGAGGCAAATTCATACGGGCCCGTCAGGGGCGTATATACAATTTTTTCAGGGGGGGGGGGGGCTGACTTTCCTGGAAAAATTGTGAGTATTCTTAGGGGAACCACCAACACACATAGTTGGTCTGTAAAAACAGCACGCTATACAGAGAGACCTCTCTACATTATCGTGGGTTTTCAAACCAATTGCAAGTATCAACAAACCAAAGATGTTACACAATTTGATCATCTGCAATTGAGAAATGCACGTCTTTTCCTCAACGGAGCTGTTTTCCCTTTGAAGGACTGGATTTGGATTTTTCAAACAATAAGTTTGGTTCCCCGTACGACTTGTTTAAAAAATTTAGATGGTCATATTATCAAAAAGAAAACTGTCCCATGTTATCACCCCAAGCCTTTAAGACAAGGGCGCCACTGATTGTCTTTGACTGTTCCTACTTGGAAGAGTCTGTCAAGCAATCCAATATTGACATTCGACTAGATTTTGAAACGCATGACAATGTACCAGCCAATACTAGAGCCTACTGTTTGATCATTCATCACAAACAAGTCAACTACTATCCACTGTCCAACCAAGTGACAAGTGTATAAATAACATGCCAACCCATGTCAATCCGCTCAGTCATGCATTGCTTTAAAGCTTCAAAAGGTGTTACACCCATGACTTTAACATCTGAGGAACAACGTTTTAAGACCTTTGCGACGTGGCCTGTGCCTTTTGTAAACCCTCAAGCCTTGGCAGCTGCTGGTTTATATTATTTAAAAACAAGAGATGAAGTGAAATGTGTATTTTGTTCCATCACCATAGACCAATGGGAAGAAAGTGATGAACCTATGCCAGAACATCAGCGCCGGTCACCAACCTGTCCCTACCTGTGTGGAATAGAGGTGGGTAATATACCCTGTCATTCAAGCTCGCCCGCACTAGTACCTCTAAGTGATGAAAAAACAAGTTATGATACGTGTGGACTTTATGGCGTCAACGGTGCTTCGATGAGCAGCTCACAGTCAAAAACACCCAGTTTAGAGACATTGGGACATCATCGGTGTTATGGACGCTATAAACACAAAAGACTGTATTGTTGTATGAGTTGATATCGTCCCTATCCCAAAATGACAAAAGCATGTAAAACTTGTTATACCAATAAAATGATGTAGCCTCATTAAAAAAGGTTGCTGTTAATGTTATTATTTCTCATGTTCCCTGCCATACCCTAACCTCAATTTGTTTACTAGAATAGGAATGTAAGTCCATGTCATGGGTACACCTTAGTCGCGGATAGTCAGTTAGTGGTCAGTTGGATTTGGTTCAGACAAGCATCAACATATTGAAGACACTGATTGTGGATTGCCAAGGGTTTAACATTGGAGATAACAAATTTATATTTAAAGAGGTTGCCATTATTGATTGTTCTACCTTTTGGATATCACAAGCTACCCATTTGGTGTTTAAACCACCCTATGCTTTTGATTTGTTGTGTGAGAAAGACTGTAAAATACTAAATGGATTGAAAAACATTTGCAACTAGACTGGAATCAAGGAACCATTTCATATAAGCACCTGGACATGGTGATGGAAGCCCATTATCCTCGGCGCATGTGGTACTTGTGAAAGGTAATGAAAAACGCCCATGGTTACAACCATTTTTAACACCTTACTGTCAATGTATTGATCGCATGGCCTCGGGATGTCCCTCGATTCAAACACTCATTGACCGCTGTCCCTGTGGCAACATTACCCATAATACCTTAGCCCAAGTGTGGCATCTCTTTCATTGGTTAACCACCAATGCCTGCTGGGAGTTGTTGAATAAAATTAAAACCCGTGGATGACATCAGTGAGATTTCTACAAGCGACGTGTAAACATCAACGTAATACCATGGAGAGAGGAGATACTACTGATACAGCGATTTGGAAATTCTTTGTGTGCAAAAAGAAACTAGAAGTTTTACCAAAGAGGAATTATTGGCGCTTCCCAAGTCATTCATTTATTATGTGGCAGCCAATGCTGTGAAAGAAATCTGGCAAAATGTACCAAAATCATGGACTCAAGATCCTGTGTTGAGTGAATTGCAACCATGTACGGATTACGATCACCATAAGCAAGTGGCCATGGCAAAATACCCTCTATGCGACTGTGTGCTACTTACCAGCTAGTGAAACTGTATCATGGTCATAAAAGTCCGTGTAAAGACTTTGTTTCCTCATTCCACTGGTGTGATGGCGAGAAAAAGCAACAACAACAACAAACATCGCCCACAGAGGAGGAGGAGGAAGATCAAACCTTTTCACCATCAATGGAAAAGGATATATCAAACTTGTACTGTCAATGGCCTCATTAACAAAGCCATTCAATACTTGCCTTTCGAAATTCATCTATCTGATTACCGGTTTTGTGGACCTGGAACTCGCCTTGAAGAACGTTTTCAGCGTGGTGATGTACCCATTAATCTTTTGGATCAAGCATGCAAAGAACATGACTTTTCTTATCGCCATAGTCATCCTGGTTTAAGATATGTGGCGGATAAAGTGTTGTTGAAAAAAGCTAAACAACGTTTGGCATCCTGTGATGCCTCAGTGGGAGAGAGGTTGGCAGCCTTGATTGTGATGTGTGATATGAAAGGAAAGTTAATGATGTGTGGACATGAACATTGAGGATTGAGGAATTGGTATTTCTTTGTATTCTATTTTTGTAAAGCGCTATTGGCTATAAAATAAAAACAAGGTTTCCCAGAGCATGACGTTTAAAAAAATTTAAAACAAAGGTGATAGGTATTTGTTGATGTTTTCATTTTCACATTTTACACACATTTGTTATTTGTCAATTTCCAATTATCACTTTTTAAAAATGTTAGTTTAAAGTTTTTCAATTTCATGATATGGAAACATGGATTTTCTATTTTGTTGTTAACACATTTATCAATTTCCACTTTGCATTTTTTCATAAACCACCAAAAAAGCCACCAACCTAGGCCCCAACTTATACCACTAACATAAGCTACCAAAAATAAGCCATCAACATAAGCAACCCACATAAGCCACCAACATAAGCCATCAACATAAGTCACCAACATATGTCATCAACATAAGCCACCAACATACGCCACCACCATAAACCACCAACATAAGCCACCCACATAAGCCATCAACATAAGTCACCCACATAAGCCATCAACATAAGCAACCCACATAAGTCACCAACATAAGCCACCAACATAAGCCACCACCATAAGCCACCAACATAAGCCATCAACATGAGCCACCAACATAAGCCATCAACCTAAGTCATCCACCTAAGACATTATCCTAAGCCATTAACATAAGCCATCAACATATGCCAACATCATAAACCATCATCATAAGCCACCACCATAAGCCATCAACATAATCCACCCACATAAGCCACCAACATCATCCTGCACGAAACGTCAACACAACATCATTCTTTCACCACAAGTGTTTAGACCTTTGTAGTAGGCGGATCGACTATACAAGTCAGTGGCTACTATGGAATATACTATAACCAATAAAGGTAAACCACGTGCCCTTTATCATGGCTACTCTTATAACTATAAGCGAGAAAATGTAAATGGCATCCTATTTTGGCAGTGCTCAAAACAAAGAACAACAAAATGTCTAGGTCATCTAAAAAGTCAACATGGTAAGGTCATAAGTGTGGGTACTCATCAATATGGTATACCAAATGAAACACCGTTAGTGTTAACAAAACACGATCAAAATGACAAGAAAAAGCAAGCGCAACAAAAACATAGTATTACTCAACATGGTGACTTCTTTGTTGAAAAACATTTATCCTCTCCTCAAAAAGTTGTTTTTAAACCCTCTTCCAAGCCATCTGTAAAGCGAACAACACTATCAAAAGCCACGCAAACTCTACAAGAGGTGTTTATGGAAAAACATCAAAACGGAATACATAGTCATAGTGATCATAGTTATAATAATAATGATTATGATGATATAAAAAAGAGGATCAAGTGTTTACACCTATAAAACCATTGCGGCTTCCCCAGTTTTTAACCACCTCCGTCCATGCCCCCCGTGGAAAACTCATTTACCGCAAATCATGGGTTAAACTAGACGTATAACCACCAAGGGTAAAGAATAAATGGTGTAAGTAGGTAACGATTGTAAAAAGTAATTTAATGAAATAAAAGAAATGTAGTGTGTATGAGTATGCTCTGTTTTTCTTTTTCCCCCTTACTTGTTATTCCCACGCTATAACGATATCCATGTTCCACGTTTCCAATTTCCTATTCACACTCTGTCAATGCCATGTCCTGTGGCTCGGCGGTCATTCTTGCAATTGTTTTTTCAATCATCACAGTCATGCTTTCACCAAGCATAAACGAACCACCGCATAAGCCTCTGCGATTCATGATTAATGAAATATCAATGAATGCATTGTCAAGCATGGCCAACGCATAAGCCTCTACGATCCATGATTCATCAAATAGCGATGAATGCATTGGCAAGCATGGTCACCGCATAAGCCTTTGCGATCCATGATTCATCAAATATCGATGAATGCATTGGCAAGCATGGCCATCGCATAAGCCTCTGCGATCCATGATTTATGAAATAGCGATTCATGCATTGGCAAGCATGGCAACCGTGGCCAGCCACATCAAAAAACGAATGGTCGTATCACGTCCCGCCGTTCCATTGAACATCGGAAAACGAACCGTCGTATTACGACCCATCGTTTCATCGAAATAGCCATGCATTTTTTCGAAGGGGCATGGCCACCGTGTTTGGATGCTATTTTATTTTTATTTTTTTTCAAATATTTTGTCAACACAAGTATAGTTAGGCCCTCTGTCAACATTTTAAAAATATACAGTATTCAAAACGGGGGCGTTAGCCCGAGTCCTTTGACCCCTCGTACACGTCGCTGGAGTTATTGGTTTGCGAGATATTAGCAAAAGTGTAGTTAGGTCCTTTTAACAAAAGTTTCAAAAATACATTCAAAAAGGGGGCGTTAGCCCGAGTCCTATGACCCCTCCTACACGTCTCTAGCGTTATTGGCTTGCGAGATATTAGCAAAAGTGTAGTTAGGCCCTTTTAACAAAAAAAATCAAAAATACATTCAAAAAGGGGGCGTCATTCCAAGTCCAACGACCCCTCATATAAGTCCCTAGCCTTAATGGTTCATGAGATATGAAAAGCGCATGACCCATTAGTTTTCCAACTTTTGGTTAAATTAAAAAAAATAACTCATCCATAAATCATTATTCAAAAAGCCCGCCCTCTTACAAAATCACCAAGTGCGCATACGTAAAAACAAATAACAAAAATGCTAATTCATTATGGCGTCGAATCGTTGGCATGTCGTTTATGTGGAACAACGTTTAATTTCATATTAGCAATCAAACTCCCACATGTCGCAGTTGGAAAGCGAGATTTTCTAAAAAATTACAATTTCACCACGTAGTAGGGGAAGGTTTTACTTTGGGGTGGAAATATGTTGTCCATTGGAAAGAGGGTGTCAGCCCGAGTCCAACGACACCTCATTTGTCAAAATCCGACCATGCGTTCGGGAGATATCGGCTTTGCCCCTGAATGTAATGCGTGTTAGTATGTGACGTCACCAGGAAAGTATGCTGTGCGTTAGAACACCCACTACCCCCCTACTCCTGGGCGCTCAACCTGAGCAAGATACCCGCGGATCAGCATGCACACTTTGCACGTGTTTACATGGGATCTGAACTCAATGATGCCCTGAAGATCCTGGTGAGTCCAAATGATCCGGAAACTCTGTCATACAATGAGATTCAATCTAAGCTGAAAGGCCACTTCGACGCCACAAGCAACAAGTTTGCTGAGAGCATCAAATTTCGGAGCATAATGCAGAAGCAAGGAGAAGCCATCGCTAGCTTCACCTTAAGACTGCGGCAGGCTGCAACGTTTTGTGAGTATGGCACATTCCTTGATCGCATGTTAATTGAACAAATGCTCGCAGGGTTGGAATCACGAGAAATGTGCGACGAGGTTATTACAAAACAACCAGAGAACTTCACCGCGGCATATGAAATCGCGCACGCACTCGGGGCTACGCGCATCACCACCGACGAGGTCAAAACAGCTTCCGCTAAGTCTGAATCAACCAATTGGATTGGATTCGAGAAGCCTCTGTACAGGAAGAACAGCAACCAGCAGTCGCCACGCAGCAAGTCAGCTCAGCGAAGTCAAGGGTCTTACAACCTAACCAGACTGCACCAAGGGCCACATCAGACAAACCGAAGTGCATCCCAGGACAACCAATCAACATGTGCAGGGTGCGGTGAAGCTCACCCTCGCAGTCAGTGCAGGTTCCTGAACGCCGAGTGCCTAAGTGTGGCAACAAAGGTCACATCGGGAAAGGTTGACGATCAAAATCGAGGAAACATCGAACAACAAATCTTGTGACCGAAGAAGAGCTTCCAGCAGAGGACCTCGACCTCGTGGAGTACCTCAGCAAAATCGAGGTCATCGGATCGGTCAACGTAGCACCTAAGCCAATGGTTGATGTCAGCATAGAGGGAACCACCGTCAAAATAGAACTCGACACCGGCGCCCCCTGCTCAACCATGAGCAAATCTAAGCTAAGTACGATCAAACCAGGTTTTGAGTTGCAGAAAAATGATCGTAACTTCGTCAGTTACACCAGTCATCCGATCAAATGTATTGGCAAAACGTCAGTGTTCACCACCATCGGAACCACAACCAGGAACCTGAATCTCTACGTGGTTGACGATGAAGTCAAATCGCTCTTTGGCCGAGAGTGGAATTCGGAGTTTGTACGGGAGATCGACTTTGGTCACCTCTTCAGAAAATCCGACCCAATCCACAAGCTCTCAGACAAGCAGGCTCTGACCTTGGAACAACAGAAGCAGATCGACAACATTTTATCTCGTTACCAGGATGTGTTCAACAGCACCCCTGGGAAGGTATCAGACCCCCCCCCCAGCAAAGATGCACCTGAAGGCTGGAGCCACACCTGTTTTCGCCTGAGCTCGAGATGTACCAGTTGCCCTCCGCGATGCCTACGCAAAGGAAAGCGACAAGAAAATTGCATCTGGCTTCTACAAAAGAGTGGACTACTCTGAGTGGGCATCGATAACGCACGTCGTCGCCAAGAATAACGGCAAATTGAGGATCACAGGCAACTACAAGCCTACTCTCAAACCGCGGATCATCATCGATGAACATCCGATTCCCAAGGTGGAACATCTGTTCAACCGAATGCGCGGCGCCACTCTCTTCTGCCACCTGGATATCACCGATGCGTACACTCACCTCGAGGTCGACGATGAGTTCAGCCATGCTCTCACGCTTAACACGCCAACTCACGGTCTGATCCGCCCAACGCGAGCAGTATATGGAGCAGTTAACATCCCCGCTATCTGGCAGCGGGGAACAGACACAGTCCTGCAAGGTCTCCCAAACGTCGTAAGTTTTTTCGATGACTGTATAGTTTTTTTCTGATAGCTTTGAAAATCTGACGAAGGCCCTCAGCACCACTCTGGAACGGTTTCGGCAACACAACCTCCAGCTCAACTGAGCCAAATGTGTTTTCACTCAAACATCCCTGGAAGCCCTTGGCCACAAAATGGAACCGTCAGGCATCCACAGGTCTGATTAACACATCCGAGCTGTACGTGATGTACCGAAACCGACTACACCAGAAGAACTCCAACTGTTTCTTGGCAAAGCAACCTATTACAGCTCGTTCACAGGCCTGACGAGAAGGAGGGGCAAACGGGGCTGCAGCCCTGGGGCCCGGACTTGCCGAGGGGCCCGTAAAAATAGAAACCCCCAGAGTAAACAAATTTACCCTATTTTACGTATTTGCCAATAAATATGACATTTTATTTATTTATTATTTACATTGTTTAGACCCAAAGGATCACATTAAGCAAATTATGTTCTGGTGCTGTTCTTCTTGTTCTTCCAGAACTCCTTCATCATCTCACTGTGTCGGACTCGACGTTCCTCCGTCCATCCTTTCCCTGGTCTCCTTGGTCGATCTTCATGTGTGACTTCCCAACTGTGGATCTTATGTCGGAATGTCATTCGATCGTCTATGTCTATTGGTATGATGTTGGCACTTTATTATATTCAATGTTTTTTTTAAATTCGAGTTTTCCCTCCAGGGTACTGGCTCTCACGGACTCAGCGAGGGAACTCACCCCTACCGCCATTTTTCAGGCAGTGTCCTAGAGCTGGGAACATCTAATCGGAGTGGATACAACTGGTGAGGTGGGATTAGCACCACGCCCAGGCGGCCTCACATGCAAAGCGAACAGGGGCCTCATGAAGGAAGGGAACGGAAGGTCAGGATGTATAGGCAAGAAAGAGGGAAGGAGGCGGCCGTGGCCTTACAATAGGCACCATCCCGGCATTTTCCCGAAGACGAAGTGGGAAACGACGGAAAACCATTTCGAGGATGGCTGAGGTGGGAATCGAACCCCCTCTACTCATTTGGACCACCCTAGGATGAGTAGATCCCGCACCAGTCCTCATACCACTTTTCAAATTTCGTGGGAGAGCCGGGAATCGAACCCAGGACCTCCGGGGCGGCAGCTAACCATGCTGACCGTTACGCTATGGAGGCGACTATATTCAATGTATCTGAATAAATTGAATATGGTACAAAATATTATAGTGAGAACATGTAAATAACCATTATCTTCATATCTTTGCGGCGGCCAGAGAATAGTCAAGTTTCCACAGTTTATAGGAAGGAAAGTTTCAAAATAATATTTCAACTAATAGCCGCTATGTTAAGCTACATTTATGAACCTTCGCAATGTTTAATACATAAGATTGTGAAAGGCGTTGAACTTCTTCATGTTATGAGAGAAAGTAAAATTTTCGGTCTGATACAACAGAAACGACATTGCAAATTTACAATGAACAAAATTAGTACGTTCCAAAAAATACTAAATTAAAAAATTCAAAGTTTTATAGTGGGCCTTAAAAATGGAATTGCAAATTTGATATTTACATGATGTCACGGGGACGAAACAATATGGAGGGGGCCTGTAAGTCCTAGCCCTAGGGCCCGTATTCGCTCTCCACGGCCCTGCTCGTTCATCCCTGATTTGTCCACCAGAGATCGACTACTCAGAGACATGCAGCTCAAGGACCAGTGCCAGATTTCTGCCTAGGCCTACAAGGCCCCGGTCTAGGGGCCCAGCCAGCCTAGGGGCCTCGGTGGCGGAATCTTTACATAAGCTCAAAAGCCTGGCTTGCCTTATCAAAAAGCTTTATCGAAAATAATATTATAATAAATATTTTTACTACATTTTGCCACACCTTACAGCACTGCGCGCAACAAAGCCAGAATTAGGCCTCTTCGATCCCCCTCCCTCTCGCCTGCAGTATCCACGCTTAGCATTGCCAGGCCACGCGCAGGCAGTCCAATCTATAGGCTCCGTGCGTCACTTCTCTGGAATTACATTTTGGAAAAGTTCAAGAAAAGTAAGCAAATCTCTCCAATCTGTTAACATCGACCTGGTTGCGATTGTTCAACTGTCTCAGTCTTTGGTAACATACCTAAAACATTTAAGGAAACCCAGTACCTTTGATCATTATGAGTCGAAAGTTATTGAAAAATCCGGTGAAAATAGCTTTGCATATGACATGCAGAGGAAACGTAAGCGTAAAGTCCAGTTCGATGAAGTAAGAGGAAACGAGACCGAACTCTCTGCCAGGGACAAATTCAAAGTTACAATTTCTAACGTCATTATTGATAGGCTAATAACAGAACTACGGAGACGCGGATCTGCTTATGAGAAGTTAAGTAAAGAGTTTGACTTTCTTACGAAACTACATCGTTTGGAATCTAAAGACATTCGTGAAGGACCCAGAAACCTTATAACTTTTTATCCGGGGGACTTGGATAGGACTTTGGAAAACGAGTGTCTGCACCTGCAAGCTCATTTGTCGTCGAATGATGCAGTTATGGAGTTATCGTCACTGAAGCTATACAAATACTTATCGGAAAAAGGCTTTTTTGGACATTTATCCAAACGTAGGAATTGCGCTCCGAATGCTGTTGTGTACACCAGCGTCAAACTGCTCAGCAGAATGGTCCTTTTCAGCGCTAAAGAGAGTTTTTTTTGTTGTTTATTTTTTTTTTGCTTTTTTTTAGCGTATGGCCTTTAGTGCCGGGAGTGTCCGAGGACATGTTCGGCTCGCCAGTTTTGTAGCTGCTTCGAGACGGACACCCAATGGGTGAGCTACAAGTACCGTTGGGGAGGAAAGTTGGAATGTAAGGACAAGGAGTTGGAAGGTAGCGGCTGTGGCCTATAGTTAGGGACCAACCCCGGCATTTGCCTGGAAGGAAGATGGGAAACCACAGAAGACCATCTTCAAGGTTGCCGGCGGGGGGATTCGAACCTCTTCGCCTCCCGGATGTGAGCGACTGCCAGCATTCATGCCGTAATGACCACGGCTAACTCACCCGGTGCTAAAGAGAGTAAAGAATTAAGATCTAACATAGGAGAGAACGGACTCAATTCACTCTCAGTAATGTACATAGAGTCAGAAATAATGCAGCCAATTGACTATGATGACGTCATTCATTCTTTTGCACAGAAGAAAGTTCGTCGTATGATTCTAAACATTTTATAGAATAACGTAACTATAGTAACATAGACTGTATTATTCCGATGTTTATAAAAGTCATTAAAGTCGATAAAAAATTATATGTTCTGTACTAGTGCATTTAATTTGCTACATTTCCAAAATAGCTTCGAGATGGTGGGGCCCCAAATGTCATGTGCCTAGGGGCCCTGGATCTCTAAGTCCGGGCCTGTCAAGGACCCTGTCATCTGGACACCAGAAGGCGACAGGGCATACATAGACATCAAGAACGTCCTAACCTCGCCCCAGGTACTCATGCAGTATGACCCAACGTTACCACTCCTGTTGGCCACGGACGCCAGCAAGACTGGCCTAGGCGCAGTACTGTCACACTGGCTCAGCAACAGGCAAGAACGTCCAATCGCTTACGCCAGTTGAACGATGACAGCAACGGAGCAAAGGTACCCTCATCTCCGCACGAGACTCAACTTGACCAGGCCACGTCAAGGTCACCGCGCAACCGAAAGGTCACCACGCAACCGATTCATCACCGTGCAACCGACCAAGCCACCGATCAACCGAGCCTGAGACAAGTTTGCTTCACCGAGACACCAGCAACAGTCCAAACACCACCAGCCACACCAGCTACACCTGTAAACAGGACACCACCTATTTCCCAGACCTCTTTTATTCCCTGCAGGAGTACTCGCCAGCCAAGACCACCATTGAGAATCTCTCCTGATTAAGATGGTATATTGGCTTTCAGGGCCGGTGAATTAAAACTCAGCAATTCTTCTAGGTTTGTGCCGTGTCTTGTGTGGGGTTTCGCCTAGGACACCATGCTGGCTCATCGGTGGGCTCTCGGTGTCCCCGCCCGGACCCCCACAGGAGTGACGAACTGCACGCCATCTCCCTTTATATTAGGTGCAACTGCACCACATGACTGCGAGAACTATAAGCTCAAGCACCCTTAACCTCTCTATGAAGCAGTAGCGGCTTTTCTGGTGCATCAGGTACAGCCCGGCTGTACTAACATTTCTCAAACCAATTGTTTTATCATTTTCTGAATCCCTATAGTTTCTCTTTAAAACCTACCGTATTCGTTAATAAGAACGAAGAGTGCGCTTTATATGTTGTGATTACACAACCGGCGTAGAGCTCATACTTACTAGTAAATTAAGCAAGCCCCGCAGTCGGTGTCCTTACGATTGCGCCTTGCGGGATGAGTGCAGCCCGGCTAATGCTCACAGCAGTATGGGCTGACTTGTGACGTATAACTGAACGGTTGCCATGACAACGCGCCAAACCACCTGCAGTATGTATGCGGAACTATTCCGCTTGGTGTGGCTTGGTACAGCCGTTCGAGCAAGCGGGATATTGGGCTGCTTCACACGAGCTGTAACGATATTATCCGAACGCACCCGAATATAACTCTGGCTCACCGCTGGTAGCCTGTTTGGGAATAGTTGAAACAAGAAGCAACGTGTGGTGTACGAAGTATTCTTTTACAGTAAAAATTGTGCTGTTAAATTGTGATTCGTGGCCGTGTGGCGCATTAATTGTGAGTGAAGTGTAAATAGAACGAGCGCTTTTGAAGAGCATACAGTAGCAGTGGCGTTTTTATAGTTACCGTACTGTGCTAAGCTTAACATAATTATTGGTGTATGTTTGGGGAGGAAATGCGTTTGAAATTCAGTTCTGTTATAAATATAAGTACGAGTACCTATGTAGAGTGAGAGGTCGTATTTAAATCTTTTCTTATAATGGGAAATAATAGTGTTCCCTCCAAGGCGTGTTTTAACATGGAACCGTCCGTAGATTTAGTTTGTATTTTAAGAGAAACTCCGTTTTCTAAATGGAAGGAGGAGGATAAAAAAGAAATTTTATCAAACAATCAACCCCAACCACTTTTGACATATCACAAAAAAAACTGGTTCTGCCTCCGGAAAGGTGCACACGCGAAATTTCCAGGTATCTTGGTATAGTAGTTATCCGTGGTTATGCGGTAGTCAGTATTTGCAGAAACTCTTTTGTTGGCCTTGTCTTATTGTAGGAGTGAAACAGGGAGTCTGGAATCACACAGGATTTGAAAATATGCCCTGTGCTACTAGGTCTTTCCAAAAGCACGAAGGTTCCTCGGAGCATATAAAAAGTACCGTGGGATTTAAAGAACTTACAAAGAATCAGAATCAAATTGCTGACGCTTTAAGAGAAAATGCTCGTCTTTACATCACAAAGTTTAATGTGAATGTGAGGCTTAACAGACTTTTCATGCGATTACCAATCGATGCAGTTTTATTTCTGTCTAAACAGGAAATGGCATTTAGAGGCCATGATGAGAGCGACTCCTCCTTAAATGGAGGGAATTTCAAAGAACTGTTGAATTTTCTAGTCTGCAGCAGCTCATTAGAAATGCAACAGCATTATGCTTCGATGAAGACAGTTTTTAGCGGAGAATCGAAAACCATACAGTGTGAGCTAATAGACTGCGTCTATACCTTCATTAGGGATGCTGTGAAAGAATAAATTTTAGAAACCCCTTTCTTTTCAGTTCAGGTCGACGATACAACTGACATCACAAATAAATCGCAGTGTTCGGTGATACTTCGGTATATTACTTACAGAGGTGCGCTAGTTGAACGGTTTCTTGGCTTTTATGATGTTAGTTCAGACCGTACAGCGATTACTTTGTTCCACTTGCTTCAGACTGTTTTGAGTGAATTTTCATACAAAACTAAATTGATTGCCCAGTGTTATGACGGAGCTAGTGTCATGGCAGGTCATCTAAACGGTCTTCAAACTAAGGTCAAGGAAGATGCCCCTCAAGCATTATTTGTACATTGTTTGGCACACCGATTAAATCTAGTGGTAAAGCAAAGTATTAGCAACATATCAGAGTGCCGAATTTTCTTTGCGAGTCTGGGTGGTATACCCTATTTTTTTCATTCATCAGCCAAAAGATCTTTCGTCGCTGATTCAGTAATTGCGAAACGAATACCATCTGGTGTGGATACACGTTGGTCGTCACATGGAAAACTTTTAAACGTGGTTGTCGAGGAGTGGGAGGGATTGAAAGATATTTTTGAAAGACTTATGCACGACCCTCAGTCAGACGAAAAGACCATTCGTCAATCAGAGGGGTTGTTTAATAACTTTAATAGCTTCCAATTCACATTTTTATCAATAGTATTCAATGCCATTTTTGAGCTTGCTAATATATTATTTAACGTGCTCCAAAAGAAGTCTCTGGACATTTACTTCTGCATCTCAAAAATAAACACTACGCGGCAACTGATACTAGGTAAAAGGAATGAAGAAACGTTTAAAACCTATTTACAAATGGCTGAGAAGAAAACTAAAATTGAACTTAAAATACATTCTGATTTAAAAACAGAAAACGAGGTTTTCCTTAAGTATCGAGTGATGTATTTTGAGATATTGGATATAGTCTCCGTAGAAATTGATACAAGATTTCAAGATATGCAAAAGCTCCAGTTTCTTTGCTTAGGAGATAGCTCTAAGTTTGAAGAATATTCTAAAATCCTCCCTCTTGATGCTCTAGAGAACTTAAAAATCTCTTATCCCACGATATTTGACACACACAAGTTAAAAACCAAACTTCAGTACATCTATTCTGATTCTACCGACAAAAATACCAGTTTGGAGGAATTAATTTTGTCGCTCAATAAGAATGAACTTAACGATTTTTTCAAAGAAGCGTATACATTATTTTGTTTAATACTTACTATACCGTCTACCAGTTCCTCAGCAGAAAAAAAGCTTTTCATGCCTTAAGCGGATTAAAACATACTTAAGGAATTCAACATCCCAGGAGAGGCTGACTGCGCTGGCAACCATATCCCTAGATAAGTCACTGCTCAACGACTTGATGAATACAATGCCCTTCTACGATAACATCATAGACAAGTTCGCTGCTTCAAAGGACCGAAGAATAGATTTAACATACAAGCAATAGACGTGACTGAATGTGAGTAATATTTGCTCTTTTATTTAATTTTATACTTATGTTGTGCTATTTAAAGTAAGTGCATGAAAATAATACAGTGGTTGATTTGTATGCCATTTTCTTCTCAATGCATCACCCCGTTACCAGATTTCCTCCTAGCTAGATGACCCAACACATCTATTCAAAATGTATGCGTTTACAGCACACGAGCGTGAGTTGGGCTGCACCGAACTTTAACCCCACGAGCCGCCGCTGCTATGAAGGCTTCCAAAAAGATGGTATATTGGCTTTCACGGCCGGTGAATTAAAACTCAGCAATTCTTCTAGGTTTGTGCCGTGTCTTGTGTGGGGTTTCGCCAAGCTGGCTCAAATATGGCCGGAGACAGAAAGCAATGGAGGAGGCTTAAGAGTGAGGCAATAATGACCCGCCTTCGGTTCGTGTGGCCATCTAAGTAAAATTGGCTACCGTACTTAACATTTTTGTCTTGCACCTAAAACTCGGTGGGGGTGGGGGCAATTCCCCCCACCACCGTGTTTTACGCCCCTGATGATCATAGTCGAGTCGACGTAGGTAGTTACTTTGTTTGCGAGATTGGTAGCAGTTCTAGCCCAAACAATGCCGCGTGGACCAAAAATTTGACCCAATATAGGAGTCTTGAAAATTGCATTGAATCTCGACTCTCTTATTATATGCTCCTTGATTGGCGGCGTAGTTCAGTGCCACCATACTGATAAAACTTGGGTAATGATAACGTGTCTTACAGCGGAAGAAATTGCTCAGTGCCCAGTGTAAATTAATTATCAGTCACACTGAATTTAGGGCCTAACAATATTTAAATGTCGATGATACAGAGGTGTGGCTGTAGAACTAGCAACAGCCTAATTACGACAATATGCAAGTTTCCCCCCATGTTAGTTTTCGAGGTCTCATTGCTAATGTTTTCAGTTTGAGTTGTGCGTCTTGTAACACAAGGATGAAGTTTGTCTTCTGAATGCCTGTCTGCAAGGTAATGTGTGTGTGTGTGCAACTAGTGCCGATTTATAATTCTCCAAATAATCGTGCAGAAACGTAAGTTCACTTTCACGTAGCCTAATTAAACGTTTAGATAGGTTTGTAAGGTACCGCTACCGTACTTTAATAATGTCTGACAATATTCTATGTACTCCGCCTGACCCAAATCAAGTTTGTGTAAACATAGGAATAGAAAAACCGAAACTAGGATGCTTATATCACTGTTCTTCAAGCAGACACTGTTACGAAATGAAATTTCTTGAAAGCCTAACCGGCGCGGGGTGTAGGTTCTTTTATTAATTAATTAATTAATAGATTTATTACAGCCAATGGCTAATATATACAGTATATAAATACATAAATAGGTTCTTTTATAAGACTTACCGAAGGCATGTTCAGCCATGTTCTTGAACCAAAATACAGAACAAGATACAGAGCCCGCTTGGAATAAACGAACACAAAAGAAAAAAGTCCTCTCGGCACGCCAGAAGGCGGAGGTAGATTTCATCGGGCAAACTTGGGGATAGGCGAAAATAGGCAGAATATGCACGTTTTCGTAGAAGGATCAGACCTCATTTATTGCGAGAAAGTATTTTATAATTGGAGCTTAATTAACTTTGTTTTTCGTTATTTTATGCATATTTTAAACATTGTATTGTCTTATGGGGACGGTAACCTTCTTGTCATTTGGGGTACATTTTTATACTTGTGGTCACACTGTCCTTATGCAAGGTTTCGACACTGATGTGTAACTATGTAACGGTCTGTTACTTCTTCACGCAAAATTATATCTCCCGCAGAGATTTTGGTTGGTTCCTCAGTTTAGGGACTGCGACAACGCCGTCATGTAACCCCGTGTACTTTGGGTGAGTGTAGAATCTGTCTGATAAACAGTGTGAATTGTGATGGCTGTATTAGTCTGTAATTCAGGTAAGGACTACAGACGGTCAATTTCAAGCAGTAGTTGCTAATGTTGCTACCATATACTACCGTCAACGACACCTAGCTCTGAACTTTGCTACGAGATGCCACCGCAACCAGCAACTCGCAACGAACGCTGGATCTTCCCCTCCAAAGGAAAGCATACTGAGGGAATTTTAGCGCTCATAGAAAATCCGACGACTTCGGCCGGCTTTGAACCCGCGAACTTGGGCATAGAAGTTCAGCATACTACCAGTTACGTCACCGAGGCCGCTTCTCACTTAGTCAGATGGAAAGCTGAGTGTGATCGCGTGCAAGTGCGTTGTCATGGCAACGTCTGCTGGCTCATCCCTCATCAATTTAGTAGTTTTGTCATGGCAACCTCTGATAGCTCTTGGCATTTTCTTATAATTCCGAAATCATTTTTCTCATCCCTTGGCGTAATGGTGGGTCATATCAAAAATTCTTTCAGACAAAAGTTTTAGGTAATTATTAGGGGAATATTGTCCATTTTGTACGGTTTTGAAATTGTGCCTATTAAGAGAAATATGATTAATGTTTCCCGAAAAACCCACTTTTTCCCACCCCTTTGGTCAATGGTTGGTGCTATCAAAAAACCTTTCAAACATACATTTTTGGGCCTTATTCAACACATGGTATGAACTTTGAATGGGTTCGATATTTCAAATACTAAGAGAGTTATAGCGATATTTCACTTTTTTGAAAAAAGACCCCCATCTTCATCCCCGTCGACCGATTGTGCCCATTAACGAACTCGACCGAGATTTTATAGGGATACATATTATGTAAAAAATTCAAATTGATTGGTGCAAAATTGCGGTAGTTATCGTGTCCACAAGAAAGTGATATATGTATATATATATATATATACATAAATTATATATAAACTTTTTAACTGACGGTGATTTTGGGGTCTAGGGGATGTGAAACGTGAAGATATGTCGAAATTTTCCGGAAGTCGAAACATGGTACCCATTGCAATAGTTAGCTTTCTAATGAAATCTACTTAACAAAGAGTAGCGTCCAAAGTCGTTCACCTCAAAACGATATACTAATTGTGGAGTTTACCAGAACCGGAACCAAACCAGAACGTTGTAGATTATTGAACATATATCATTCACATACCTTTCTGGGAGTAATTAGGAATTGAAAATACTGTCAAATATCACTGCTGCACATTGGAAATATTGTCAAATATCACTAATATTGCTTAAATGAAGGTTTTTAATTGTAGCTTGTTCAACGACGGCAGATGTTTGTGGCCGACACATTGACGTCATATTGCGTTGCCAACATGTCCGATACAAAATACACCACATGACACACGTAACTTTGTAATTATGTGAAAAAAAAATGGCAAAACCAATGGCCTGGATAAAGATTATTGTTGCGTGACAGAAACCAGGGGTGTTTATATTAGCTAACACGGCCCCTCGCTACCTAACAATTATTGGTCTAGGAGGAGACCATTGGTCTGGATGAAAATATTGGTCTATGCAAAACCATTGGACTGGATAAAGATTATTGATGCGTGACTACCCCCCACTGTGCGTGACAAAAACCAGGGTTATTTATATTTGCTAACGCTGCCCGGCGGCCGCGCTACCTAACAATTATTGGTCTCGGCGAAAGTCGTTGGTCTGCCGAATGCGATATAGTACCGAATGCGTGGGGTTGCCAATACTGTACATAATGCTAAAAATGGCTGAGTCAGTTGGAATTTCATCTATATAAGTCGTGATCCTATTTGGGATGGCTGGATGGGTTATAGACAGCGAAGGAGTAAAAACATCTTTCATTCATTCATTCATTCATTTGCAATTGGGGGTGTGTTCTCAGGTGGCAAATTAGATATACATAACAAATACATAATTACGGTATACATAACAATTCAATAACAATTAAACTGGAGTATTTACACAATTAGTCAGTCATTTCTTAAACACACCTACATGTTTGAGAAAAGGCTCTAAGACTGCGGCAGTTAGAGAGTTCCAGTTATCAATGGCACGGTTTACGAAATAATATTTACCATAATTTGTTCGCTGTGGTCGGGCCTTAACTTTGAAAGGATGATCACTCCTACTCATGTAAGTGGGCTTTCCCAAACGTTTGCTAAGCTCACCCCATGCTGGTTGATTTGTATACGTGTTGTACATAGCGCAGAGTCTAGATTTCATCCTCCTAGCCTCAAGTGATTCCCACCCAAGTTTCTTTAACATACGGCTCACACTGCTCCTGGGATTAAAGTCACTGAGCACAAATCAAGCGGCCTTTCTTCGTACCATTTCCAACTCATTTATGAGCCCTACTTGATATGGATCCCCAACCGCCGAGGCTTATTCCAGAATAGCTCTTACAAGTGACCCATATCCTAATTCTTTAGCAGAGGTACTACTTCCTTTTAATACCCTCATTACAAAGTGCAGGGATTTGTAAACTTTAGAAACTACACATCCTACATGACTACTCCAATTAATATTATTTCTTACCTGAACGCCCAAATATTTGCAAGAATCTTCTTCTACAAGTATTTCCGAGCCAATGTTATATTGAAAATCTTGCCTTCGCACTTTCCCTATTTTTATGAGACTACATTTTCTCGTGTTTATTTTCATTTTATTTTCAATCGCCCACTTACAAACCAGGTTCAGGTCATCTTGAAGTACTGCGTTGTCTTGTGAGTCATGTATCTTTCGATATATTACACAATCGACAGTCATTGCGAATCCCATGTGGTAAGTCATTTATAAACGCCAAAATTAACAAAGTTCCGATTACGCTGCCCTGAGGGATACCCGACGTTACGGTAATTTCATCCGAGAATCGGCCTTCGACTTTCACTTTCTGGTAACAACCCGTCACAAATTCTTAGATCCATAAAATTACTCTTCTGTCAATCTTCGTCTTCTCTATTACTATATCACCTCCATATTTTCCCCCTACAATTACTACAGGTATTTTGGCTAATTTCAGTAGTTTAAGAATTTTTTTCTTTGGTTGAGTGGCTTCCTTTATGAAGCAATTCTAGCAATTCACGAACGTTTGCTACACAATTATCCACATAAAAAGACTTCAGCAGTGTAGTAATAGTCGAGGAATAGGGAGAACTTCCATCTTTTCTTGTCATCGAACAGATGTTTAGATGTCGTTCTATAACAGCACACAACAGAAAGGGA
This sequence comes from Meconema thalassinum, assembly GCA_946902985.2. Taxonomy (NCBI): domain Eukaryota; kingdom Metazoa; phylum Arthropoda; class Insecta; order Orthoptera; family Tettigoniidae; genus Meconema; species Meconema thalassinum. Next base: position 175,044,973 of record OX336398.1, on the reverse strand, counting down.
CTGTAAGTCACACCGAACACTACTGTGGTGTGTCGAAATATTCTCAAGTTACCAGACTTGTCAAACCACAAAAACCTTAGAAAATCTCTGTCCTCTCTAGCAAGACTGATCTATAAGAAAGCCTTTTTTATATCGGCTATCACTCCTATCTCATGAAGTCGGATGTGAAGCAAAAGTGGTGGAAATAACTCGACCAAGTTAATGCCTTTGTCAATGCAATGGTTTAGAGATGGGCACCCTTGCTCTCTTGCTGAAGCATCGAAGACTGGCCCAATGGGGGTTGTACTATTTTCTTAAAAAACAGGCCTATAAAAAGATAATGTCCATTGTCCCACTCTTCTCTTGGTATTTCTTCAATAACATCATCCCTTAACCATCCAGTCAACACAGCATCATAGCGCTCAACTGAATTACTGCCCACAGTCTTCTTCACTGTCGAGTCCAATCTGCGCTTTGCCAGGTTGAAATTCCCCGGAAGGGATGGGTGATCTTCTAACCAGGGCAACTGAACCTCATAACTTCCATCTTCAATTACACAAACAGTTTTCTCAAAATGGTCTTTGGCTAGGCGTTTCATCTCAGCCGTGCTGGTTCTCATTACTCGATCCTCAATTCCTAATACATCTAAGTCCCACATGGTACTTAACAGCTTCTCAGTGGACAACATTGACAAGACCATCATTGAACGGTTAATGTTCTCTGAGCTTTCATTTTTGTTCTTCCCCATGATTGTCCATCCCAAGTGTGTTTCGATAGTCCACAATTAAAATTCTTCTTCTTCTTCTTACTAGTCAACAGCTTACGACAAACATCTGCTCCAAGTAACACATTGATAGGATCCCCATTATCACTAGTAAACTTTATTCCTTCGTCTTCCAGTTCTCTCAACCATGGACCTTCTCGAGCAGAGGGAACATTTGAATAAATAACGTCCTGATACAAAGCATCAAAGTTGCAGGCATATTTCCCATCAATACTACCTAATCTTACTTTTTAATACTGGTGTTCATATGGCTTAGAATGGAAACCACCAAAGAGTGCATGTACCACACTACCACTGTCTATAGACTGGTATTCCATCTGTTTGGCTAAGTCACTCCTAACATTGGATCTCTGAGAACCAACATCATACAAAACACGTATTGGTTTCCCTTAATTACAGCAGTCAAAGTTTTCATAATAACTTGTCCACAATTCACATTTGACAAATTTTTCTCGACTGAAGGAATATCAATTTAAATTTTGTGCTGACTCTCCCGAGGTGAATGAACTCCTCTGCCAAGCACGTAACAGGTCCTCTGACAGGCAAGATTCCACAAGAGGGAAAAGCATTGCAGCATACTTCTCTGATGTCACTCCTAGTGTCTCTAAAGCACGATTCCGTGTGTTTCTATGCGATCATACATGGACGAAAGATCAGGTTTATCGCTACTAGTGGTTAAATTTAGGGTTAGTTTTAGAAGCTCCCTTATATACACTTAACAAGTAATTCATCACGCCCGAGCCTTTTGATAATTTTCGCTAATTGGTGGGAAACTTTCAAATATCTCGCGGGCGCATGAGTTAGGTAATGTTGATTGTAATAATTATGGTACTGAAACGTATCTTCTTGGGCTATATCAGGAACTTCATGTATTTTTTCGGAACTGTCTCCAGAACGCCAACCATTCCCTTACATCCCCTCCAAACTTCTTAAATTCTAACAAAGGTAATTTAAACTTGCATTATGCTTGGGCTTCGTTTGAAGTCGTCAGGTCTGATGAAGCATTTGACATGTCAGCTATCTTACCTTTCATGTAGTTTTCATATTTCACTTCCAATAGTTTGGCCTTACTTGCATATTCGTCCGCAGAATTCATTTCCTTTTCCAGATCTGCAGTTGTGTACTCTTCTGTTAGCATAACCTCTATATAAAAAACAACTCTTTGAGCTGCCAGAATGGGATTTAAGCCTACAGTTCTCGCCTTGCCATGTGGTCTGAGAACAAGGTTGCCAAACTGTACAAGCCCGAGATAAAGCTGACCAGGCGCTGACGCACCTGGGCTGTAATATTGCAACGCAGAGTATTATGACATCAACTATGCGAACATGGATTGGTCAAGAGGCAGAGGGGTGATGACTGACGTGGAACTTCCGGCCAAATGTCAATAACATTCTGGCAGCTCACAGAGTATAATTTCTTCTTCCAGTTTTGCTAGATCTCGGGCTTTGTTCTTGAACACCGCCAGATTTGCCTCCATAAGCATCTCATCACCATTCTTCGTTATATCATTGCCCACGTTGTTGTATTGTAGCTTAAATGAACTCCGAATAACATTTCTTTTCTTCATTAAAGAATCCATTTTCTCTTTTGTCCTGACAAGAGTCGCCACAATGTTACAAAATTACATCTCTTGAAAGCCTAACCGGCGTGTAGGTTCTTTCATAAGACTTATTTATTCCCCCCCAAAAAACCCAACAAGGCATGTTCAGCCATGTCCTTGAATCAGAATACAGAACAAGATACAGAGCCCGCTTGGAATAAACAAACACAAAAGAAAACAAAGAGTAGTGACCGAAGTCGTTCACCTCAAAAAGATATAACTATCATTAACAGGCACCATTAATTCCTCATTTTTCTATTCAATCGCAATAATCAAATACTTAAAACCTAATGACTTACAGTAAATGTTTGCATATTGAGCGTCATGGTCGCAAAGTTTACTATTGTTGTTGACAAACATGTCCTGTGTACCTTGTCGGTTATATTCTAATATTACGAGTGTTAACATACATTTGGAGGTCTGAAATGTATCATCTTTCTCTGTTCTAGTTTCCTGAAAATAATGGAGGATCAACCCTTCATCAAGAGCGAGCCAGATTGGTTGTGTCATACAGATGAATTCCGTAACATTGTAGGTTGCATTTTATAACATTGCTATCCTAGTGGTGTGCATGACAAGCATGGTGTAGTGACTGAAAACTTAATAGTACATGGCAGGCTAACTAGAACCTGTTACCTTTATTAAAGCTTGACAACAGCTATTTTTCGCTTTTCAACTTTTACGCGGCAGATTATTGAAAATTAGTACATTATGCAACGAGCCTATAATGGCTATAATTAAGACACGAGTATTTTTTATAAAACGAGCGTATGCGAGTTTTATAATTTCCATACGAGTGTCTTAATTACCATTATAGGCGAGTTGCATACGACTGTTTATGTTCGACGATAATTTATTACAACTTTATTATATGTTTTAACATAAATATTCATAAATATCTGTTGAGATTGTCACTAGAATTTTGTGATCGGGTGCTGCGCAGCGTAGGATATCTCTGATGTCCAAGCTCACTGACCGACCGACGCATGCGCTCTGTGAGCTTCAATGCCGTATGTGCAGATTGACCATCAGTATTCAGTAAAAATGTCACCGAAATCGTTTGAAAACAACCCGCTGTGTAGAAATTGGATTTAAGGATATTATGGTACAGTGTCTCATATTCACCAGTTTATTTACGAGAACATTATGGACGGTGCACTTTCGGTAATTTATATAGACATGTTGGATTTTGAGCGCACGCGTGAAGGTATCGTTACCTAATTGGTCAATGAACGAGCTCTGATTGGCTGGAGAAACAGTATCATAATGAAAAAGAGTGTTATAATGACCATCATTATGATACAGTTTCCTGACACATAATAGTGGGGGTCGAACATAAATATTATTTATGATTCACATACCTTTCTCGGAATCATTAGAAATTGATTAGAAATTGAATTGTCACTGCTGCACCGGACATATTTGTTTTATTATGTAAATAAATGATTTTACTTGTTCATTCAACGATGGCAGCCATGGCAGATTTACGTCAGCGTGTCCGATACGAAATATTTGGTTAGATGACTGTCTGGAGGAAAATTACTGAATTGCACTATAAGCATGGGGTCTGGGGCGGAAGCTCCAGGTTAGGTTTGTTTTGTATGTAGAACAGTTTTCACCATTTCAATGAAAATTGGTGTACTTTCACATAGTACCGAATGCATGGAGTTGCCAATACTTTACATGTTGCCAAGAATGGCTGAGTCAGCTGGGATTTCATCTATACCTCATCCTCGGAATCTGTGAAGTAGGTTTGCGCATGGCTTCACACGGAGGAAGTGAAAAGAGAATGCGATGGTTGGAGCTTGGCAACCCAGCCAATGCGAGAGTTGGTTGAAGCCAAGGTCGCCCCACCCTCCTGCTCTAATTATTCCGTGACATCGCGCCTCATTGGACCAGTCAGCCAATTCACTCCTCTGCGTAAACTATGTGTTTTCATACTGACACTTCGCAGATTGCTTGGACGGAGTTTATGTAAGTCGTGATCATATTTGGGTTGTCTGGATGGGTTACAGACAGCGGAGGAGTAAACATCCATTACTACATCATCTCCAGATTTTCCCCGACTGTTAATTCAGGTATTTTGGTTAATATCAGTACTTTAAGATTTTCCCCCCCCAAAAAATAGCAGTCGTCAAGTTTTACCTTCAGTTTTGCCTTTTGTGTTTCACGTAACTTTGTAGCCTACTCCTATTGTGTCTATATATTTCACTTTGGGTCATACTTGAATAATACTCATGTATTCTGTGTGCTAACAGAGCTTTTGCCAGCTATTTGAAACATAAGAGTACGATAAAACAGTATATTTCTAATATGAGCGCATGAAATGAGGGTGTAACGTATTAAAGCAACATGCGCACACAATTTAAATGGCTCTGCAAGAAATTTAAAAATGGCTATAGACGAAAAAGGAAAAAACATATTCTCTGAAGTCTGAACTACCTACTCCTGTCAAAAACTCATTCAATTCTTTTGAGCTGTCTTTGGACTAATTAGGGTTCTCCCTTAAAGAATGATGCTTATTTCACATTCCTACAAACCTTGCTATTTATTTCGGTGCATTCTCTGAGCAAGGCAATGCTTTTTTCTCAATTCACTAATTTTATACATACCCAATGACCGTAAAATTAACCCTCTAATTTCCCTTTTCGTTTATCCTTCTGTGTTTATCCCCAAAGGGAGAATTATTTATATACATTGAAGTCCTTCTCTAAATTCACGGAACCCTCAGTGGCCGTGCGTCGGAAAGATCGCGGTGAGTCACCGCCAGATAACTAGCATGAACCGATTACAAAACATCGGGTCGGGAAGCACTGGATGCTGTCAAAGCATTGATTGCATACGCAGCTGGCAAGATACCTTAGTTGAGATAGTTGTGACGTGCAGAGGCGCGTATGTGGACCGACAAACTCTCCTGTTGAACTCACTCGCACATTACGAACTAGATGGAGAATTAACTATGAAATGACAACACGTTTTATATAAAGGTTGAAAACTCAAGGATAAAATTTTATATAAAAGAACAAGACATATCAAATGGAGTATGGAGATGATTATTGGACTGGAATAAAAATATACATAATATCAAATTAGTAAAACATAAATATAAACAAAATCAAAGAAATTAAAAAAGAGAAGAGATGTTGATAGAGATGTACTAAACTGCAGAGGTTTGGAGATCGTTCTAGTATGAACTGAATTTAGAAGGGGGGGGGGGGGGGTGCAGAAAAGAATAATAATACATTAACAATAATTGCCATAATAATTTTGTCCCACCACAGGCTAACTACAAGAACGTAGTCAGAAGAAATATTCTAAGAAGTTTAAGAAATCACATATCCCAAGAACTGTTTAACCGACCACCCTTAATATAACGTATGTCACTTCATAAACACCTCATAAAACGTAAAACAGTACAATAAACTAACAACCACGAAATAAACACAAGACAAAGACGTATCCGAACTTCACGAAACAAAACATGAGGTGACATACCAAACCCTTTAAGAAACATAGATCAGTTCAACTTTAACCACGAAAAGACAAGAGTAAAAGGAACTACATAAAAGGAAAACAACGAACTAAAATTACTTCATGAACTTCTAGAATAAACCTTCTTTCCGAACGAAGGTATGAGATTCGGTTATCTAACCCGAAGCAAGATGAGCATCGATTACAGTTTCCGGACACATGCAAAAACCACACATATCACTACTCGAAAGAAAAACCGATACATCTCATTGAATAACTTAGTGAGTTGACGTGTTGTTTCTTGACCGAAAGCAAAACAAATAAGAAAAGAACTAAAATGACCCTCGGCTTTCAGTCAAGACCCACCTTAATAAAAAAAACATTAACCCACCCTTAAACATAAGTCTAGAACCGCAATTATGAGATGAAACGTGTTTCCAACACAAACATAAGTGATGTCTGCCCAGAATCACGGAAAAGGAAAAAACCGAGAAGGCATTCCTTGAGTGCACAGATGACAGACACAATGAAACAAATCAACCCTTAAACATTAAACAAATTGGTGTGCGTTCCAACCCATAAGGAAAATTAAGACAATAGTCATCTAAAAGCAATGAACGCACACCGTTCCACGTCTGTACACAATCCCACGTAACTTTAATACTAAAATGACCAACCCCTAAAGACCCATACCCATACCCTCGCAAAGAATTAGGAGTTAGTAAGAAACACTCCTCATAACTATAATTACGTTTCATGACAAATACACGTCAATAAAACACGCACAGAAAAGTAAAACCAAAGGAACAAAAACAACAACAGGAAACCCTTAGGACATAAAACCCCTTAAAAAACATGATTCGTCACTATGTATTTCTAATAAAATTGGGAACATAAACAAGACAAGATAACCTCAAAAAGAAGGATCTCCAAACTAGTTATATATCATGACAGGATAAAGGGACACGTTATCACTAAAAGGTTGGAGGACATGTTTTAGGAACCAATACTTCTTCTGTAAGTCATGCATGATGATACTTTTCAAATAAATATAAACTAGATCAGACTTCTCCATTCCAGAGGTGTTCCGAAGTTCACAGACGACAGCTCCAAAATACATATCATGCTGAAAACTGTCCTCCTTCCAAGGATAACGATTACACGGTGATACAATCGGGAACGGTTCAACACAACAAGACAAATTTAAACATTGTTTCAAAACCACATTAGATAAATATCATTTTCATTCTTTCATCATGGTTCTCGGCTCTTTTCAACTCTTCTCGCCATAACAATTCTCCGACAAAACAATTATTTTTGTCGAGTTACTTAGGTTGAGATGACATTCTCCTTAGCGGGCGCTTTTCATTTTACCAGATGTGCCGATAAATACGATCGCTTCGACATTCAGTTGATAACCGCTAGATGGAAATAGCGTCGATGTTACGGACTTAAAATTGTAACGGGTCAATCGTTATATTTCGTATCCCGTGAACTAGGTTCGGTATTGAGCAAAACTAATTTTCCTATTGGGAACTAATCTTCTTAAGGAGAAGTCTTACAGTGTGTTCGTAAGTTTAAGCGCCGTGCGATTTTTACTTGTGGGGGAACCTCATACAAATGGTATACGGAAACAATTCGCGTAATCTACAGACTCTCGAGATCAAAATAACTGCACTGATACAAATATCAATCAGAATGAATAACAGCGAGTGTATCAAAACTTCCTACGCTGGTGCAACGTGTGTTTAGAAAATGAAGGACAGCATTTCCAGCAACAAATATGAAATTCATGCAATTAATGATAGTTATTTAGTACTGTATGTTAAAAGTGTAATTGTGTAGGACTAGTTGGGTGCTATGCTGCTGCTAGCGGCAGTGCCTTGCTGGACACGATGCTACACACAGTTCCGTCTGAGGACTTCACTGTATAAACAGGGTGTAATTGATATACATGAAGTCGGTTACACTGGTGATAGAAGAGTCTATTTATTCTAAGCTTCCTAGGTTAAAAATAAAAAATGTCACCTATCTTTAAATTGAAAATTAAACAATGTTTGTAGGTTTTTCATAAACTGTTCAAGCAGAAGGTGCAAACGATGTCTGGGGAGCTTGGGGCAGGGCGAGATCGTGTGAGGCGGGGCGAGGAGGGGCGAGAAGTTGTTGCGTAATCAGAGCATTGACCTTCCTGTTGAGGAGCGGGGGTATCAGCTGGCATGAGGATAGCGGTACTCGTCTCGTAAAATCCCTAAGTAAGAAAAATTGAATTGCTGTTGTTGTTGAAATCGCACACAATGGTTTGGGATGCTAGGACCGATAGTATTTTGTAGCCTACTTTGATGTTGGTGTAAAGGATAAAATAATATCGATAATTAGCCCTGGTATGTCGTTGGATTCCGGCATGTTAAAGAATTACAGTGGGGCAACATTCCGGCATCTCCTCGTCTGTTCAGAACTAGCATTTAAGACGGACGTAAAATACTTGATGTTGTTTCGTTTGAGAGGCTTGGCGATTGTGGTCATTTAGCCCCAGGTAGTTGTATGTATAGAATTTGTCTGATAACCTGTGTTTTTGTGGTTTCTGTAGTATTGTGGGTATTTGTAATTCAGGTGAGGATTGCGAAGAAGGCGGCTGTGGCCTTAAGTTAGGAAACATCCCGGCATTTGCCTGGGGGTAGAAGTGGAAACTATGGAAAACTACTTCCAAGATTTAATACTAGTACGGTACCACATGTACGTAATGTTAATAACAATAATAATAATTTAATGATAGCGAGGCTGTGTTGCTCAGGTTGTAGAGTGCTATCCTTCTCGAGGGTTCGATATAGGCTCACTCATATAATAAGAAGGTGAGCATATACAACAGCTTTATGCAAATGGAATTAATGGCACGTACAAGAAATTCTGTGAACTCAAAATTCTGGTAATTGACAACCTCGAAAAATATAAAAATAGTGTGTCTAAAAACCTATTCTTATTATTGTACAGTTGTTGCACGGCCTTCGCACAAAGTTTGACCATAATGGTTCCTTTCATTAACTTACCAATTTCCTAATGCAGCATATGTACTATACCGTAGACCAATAAGTTATTTAAGTTGTGTCATCAGCCATAGTACTGGCTGAATCCTAAACAGGCCACTCCCCGTGATGGAATGCATGTTGTTCATAGGCTCGGTTTGAGTATCACATTCCTATTGGTAGTAACAGTGAGGTCAGTCACCTTCAGACTCTCGTATACATGCCACAGTGTTGCGGTGGGGTATTCAGCCTATTTGCTTTTCCAAAACATTGACCGACGATTTTTGTGATTTAATTCCACCTACACTAATTAAGATACGACTAGATTTCATGATAGAAGCTGTTTGCGTAGAATACCATCTTCTATCGCCAGTTAAAAGGGTATATGTACTGTATATCAATATTACACCCTGTGTATGGAGATCAGCTGATGAAGTTCCCACATGGAACACCCATGTCTGGGATGTGAACTCTGAAAACAGAGCTTCCATTCTGTAGTCGGTATCGATGTAGGTCTTGTATGCCGCATTGAGTTTGGAAGGAAGTAAAGGTATTGTAAAGATGATAAACGGTCACTTTCTTCTTTGATTACTTCAGTGCTAGTTTACAATTTATGGGTAAGATATAATTCCATCTATGCAAAGGAACATGTTTGTGAAACAAGTAATTTCTCTGTAGGATGATGCTGACCTCTGTGAGGACATTAAGATTGAAGAAAAATACATACCAGAGAATTTTCCATGCATCAAACTAGAAACACTAGCTCCAGTGAATGATGGAGATTTGGAAGAGGTAAGTACCTCATGGCATTTGTAGACTAAGGTAGGGCTTTTGATAACGTTGATTGTAGTAAGTGGCTTGACACTTTGAAAATGATTGGAATAAAGTACAGGGATAGGAGGGTGCTCTACAATCTATACAGAAACGGGACAGCAGTTATTCGAACCAAAGGACATGAGAGAGAAGCTAGTATTCAAAAAAGGTGCAAGGCAAGGCTTTAACCTATCACCCATACTTTTCAATCTATACATTGAACAAGCAATGAAGTAAATAGGAGAAAATATCAAAGTAGGAGTAAAGATTCAAGGAGAAATAACTTCAACTCTGAGATTTGCTGATGACATCATCATCTTAAGCGACAAACTAGAGAATTTGAATGAGTTTTTAAATCGTATGGATTTTGTTTTTAGGAAAGAATTCATGATAAAAATTAATAAATGTAAAACTAAAATATTGGAATGCAGCTGAAAGAAACCAGAAACCCCTATGGACGTCAAATTGGCAGGGGAAAAACTAAAGGAAGTAGGAGACTTCTGTTACTTAGGAAACAAAATAACCAGTGATGGACAAAACAAAGAGGTTATTAAAAGTAGGTTGGCTCAGGCAAGAAAAGCATTTCTACAGTGAAGGAATTGGATAGGGTTACAAATGCAGAGGTATTAAAACGATTGGGAGAGGAGTGATGTTTGTGGCGACGGGTAATGAAGAGAAGTGATACGTTGGTAGGTCACATACTAAGACACCCAGGAATTGCAAACTTAGTTATGGAGGGAAGGGTCGAGGATAAGAACTGTAGGGGTAGACCAAGGTTAGAATATGTTAAAAAGATTGCCTCGGATGTAGGGTGTGGTAGCTCTGCAGAAATGAAACGATTAGCTCAGGACAGGAACGCATGGAGAGCTGCAACAAACCAGTCAAAAGATCGAACACTCAAACAACACAAGTAACTTATTGGGTTACTGCTTGTTGCATCTGATCGTCATTCTTCTCACCAATGCTAGTCAGGGACTCCAGGATTGTATATACAGACCGTACTGATGACAGTTGGAAGCTTTGTACAAGACGTGTAGGTGTGTGACCACTGCTGAACTCAAACCCATGATCTCCCTGCGTGTATGCCATTGTACTATCCACTGAGCTCTTGTAGAATAGATGATAATTCTCATAGGTGACGCCAGCATATCCTCCTACTGTACAATCACATTATATTAGTTGCCTAGTGTGAACTTCGAATTTTTGTTTCAATAAGTTGAGTATTTTAATGGCATGTTAAAGAACCCATTTGAATTCAGTAGACCGAGTTCATAATGGCAAAATTACTCTCGGGAGTTTCCGCCAACACAAAGTTCCTCATTTCTCTACTAGAAAGCGCTATAGTGTTTAAGGAGCTTAGAGATCTAACATCTAACCTCCTTGACTTTCATAGTCAAGGAACAACGGAATTCGACATGCAAGCTACCCTCTGGGTGTCAAATAACAAAGCTTGCGCCTGGCACCCGAGGCCATACGATATTATTATTTTATGGCATAGGTATACCAAATGATCTTGAATCTCACCAAATTACTGTATCCTAAACAGTGAACTGGGACGAGATCCTGTTAAGAGGGAATTGGATGGGAGATAGTTTTGACTACATCCACAATCGTCTTGGCTTGTCTCTTTAAATCCAGCCAATTGCAGGAATTCTTCTTATTTAAGGCAGTGGTCACCCTCCTCCCTAATCATGTACACTTAGCCATAAGCATATAGTGTTCTATAACTGGGGTTGGCCGAACTGGAGGGGGGGGGGGTGAGAGTGAGTGTAGAGGGTGGTGTTTAATTAGGGGGAGTTTTAACGGAGGTGGAAACTCCGAATGAGTGTTGGGGAGTGTGTTGGATGATCGGGTGGAGCTCTATGCACCAAGGGTTGCAAATCAAAGGGGCGCACTTTTAGAGTGGGAGCTATTAGTCTGCAGAGTAAGTACTGCGGTGGATAACCCAAGTATCTGATGACCGTGCAACGTTACGCTCTGCGGGCGCGTGACCAAGCAATCAAGGCTACTGGCAATGAAAATGATTCTCGTGCTGTCACAGTGGTTTTGGGAAACAATGCACTGGCAGGTCAAGGTGTAAGGTGGGGAGGTAAGCGGTAAAAACAGTGATGATAAACAAAGGCTACAATTGATCTGTAATAATGGTGGTCACTTATTTATTGGACCCAAAGTGTACTGAATGATTCCCTGTATTCAGGGATAGTTTAACAATGTGTAAATGGTACAATCAGGGTGGCTAAAGGAAGGATGTACAACTTGTGAGTGTCTGGAATCTGAGAATCACACTTACCGATGGTATGCTGTCGGCAGACAGTCGGGCAGGGTCTTCGACGTAAACGGATCCCCTCCCTCAGATGGGGTTGCTGAATTCTTGTTTCTGTAGCAGCCTCTGTGTACATGTGGATGTATGCCAAGCTTGGGCAAGAACCATTACATAACTCTGCCGGCTTGGTGTAGTTAGAAGTGTGTTGTTGCTGTTGTTGCTATCAGCTTGAGGGTGAAAAAGGGGTGAAGTCAGTGTAGTGGGTTGGACAGATGTAGATAACGGGGGTGTGTCTATGGATGATTATAGATGTGTACATGGTACTGTTACTCGTAGACCATCTGTAGATAAGTGTCCAGCGTGTAGTATCCATATGTGGATATCTCTCTCAATAGGGCGCTAGGCGTCCTTGGGCCCTAACAATAGGTAACAAGATACTTGCAGATATGTAATAAAACTAAGAGATTATTGAAGAAACTAATCGGTAATACGTAAATCCATATGGACGATGGGCAAGCAATATATCGTAAGCCACAATGCTGTGCCTTTCTTTAGAGCTAGTTGCGGACGCCTAAATGTCCATGGATAATATTTCTCGCCGAATGCTGTATTTGAAGTTGAGTTAACTATTGCCAGGCAGGGTACCATTGAACTTCAAATTTAAGGTTCAGACAGCGTTTATCCACTTAAAGCTGGAAGTTGTGTGCCAGACGTAAGACAGAGAATGGATATGAGCAGAATGGTGGCATTCGAAGTCTTTCATGCTCGCATGTATGTACACACAACACACTATATTTCTCAAGGTTTTTACAGCCAAATGCCCTTCGCGCCCAGCACTAGAATGCGTTTTTGAGAAAATATATATGCATAGAAGTGAGGCTCACAACAAGCGTTATTATATTTAGATTTTGTTCAGGTCTATTATTTGATATTTTTATTGTTTGCCTTTAGTCAGTCATCATGAGTGAAGATTCTCAGTATGATTATTTATGTTTTTAGTATAAACCCCTCATTTACTTCTATGTACTGTTTCATCTGAATGAATTATGGTGAGTTGTTGGAAGTGTATTAAGAAATAGCTTCCCAGCATATGTCTGGAATTTAAAATGAGAAAGCATGGTAAACCACGGGGTTCAACCCACTTGTCTTTAGAGGGCGGAAGTATCCAGACGACATGGCCTGGAGCTTTAAGTTTTGTAATATTTAATACGGGCTCAGCTTTTAGTCTGTCCTAAGGTAGAAAGTATAATGTCCTAGTTGCAAGCTTGGGTATTGAAATTATTGAAAGAGAAAAAGGCATTGAAGGCATTCTTTTATGATTCCGTAGTTGAATATATTCATGAAAGCTTTTGAAATAGACTCGAGAGGTATATCTTGCAATGAGCAGGGCAAAGCTATTAAAATTATAATCAATGTCGCCGCAGTCAGAACTGCTTCTGTCAGTTGTTTGGATAGTAATCTCTACCGGCAATGCTTAATGGAGAAAGAAACACTAGTTGGGGCGTAGTGGTGCTTCTGACCCAGTCTAGAACCCCCTTTGCCACACTACTAAGCCTCAGCCATGTTCTGACTTAGTCTAGCACCAACTTTACCCCACTACTAAGCCTCAGCCATATAATATTTTTCGATATTTCTCGAACCCATGATCAAATTTTGACAAATGAGGTGTCGTAGGATTCTGTCTAACGTTCCCACTCGTTATATTTTTCAAATTTTTTTAGAAAATTTTTGTTTTTGAAAGTAGGTGATATTTTGAAAACCAAACATGATAGAACGTTGTGCAATGGCTTAAACGTATGGCCTCTATGTCCTTTATCGTTAGAACTAAAGTTTATATATATATATTTTTTTTTGAAAAAAGTTCAATTTTGGAATTTTTATAGTTTGGAAACTAGGAATTCCACAAAAAAAATTGTTTGACATAATTTCATGGTCCTTACCCCCTCTAACCCAAAAAATAAATTTCAAGTCTCTAGGACTAAAAATAAAACAAGGGGGCTGTGCCGGTTCTAACCCACTTGTAGCCATGAGCGTTAAAGAACGCACTGCGACTGCATGTTGTAACTTGGCAAGCCGATATCTCGCGAACCCATGGATCTATTTTGGATATATGAGGTATCAAATTACTTGGGCTGACGCCTTCTTTCCAATGGACAACCCATTTCCACCCTAAAATAAAACCTACCCCTACCAGGGGGTAAAATTTTAATTTTTAAGGTAAATGTCGCTTTACAAGTGTAACATGCATGTGGTCCGATACCAGTATGATATTAGACGTTGTTCCGCATAAACGACATGCCAACGGGTCGGCGCCACTATGATTTAACATTTTGTTTTTTTTTGTTTTTACGCATGCCCACGTGTTTTTTTTGTACGAGGGGGCTTTTTGAATAATGATGTATAAACGAGTTATTTGAAAAAATAACCAAAAGATCCAAAACTAATAGGTCATCGGCTTTTTAATATATCATGAACCAATAAGGCTAGGGGTCGTTGAATTCGGGCTGACACCCCCCTTTCCAATGGATAACCTATTCCCACCCCAAAATTAAACCTACCCTTACTAGGGGGTGAAATTAATATTTTTTTCGAAAATCTCGCTTTCCAAGTGCGACATGTGAGAGTGTGAATGCTAGTATGAAATTAAACGTTGTTCCACATAAATGACATGCCAACGAGTCGATGCCATAATGAATTAGCATTTTTCGTTTTTGCCTTTTATGCATGTGCACTTGGTGATTTTGTAAGAGGGTGGGCTTTTTGAAAAATGATTTATAAGAAGGAGTTTTAGTGGTGAGGAGAGAGCTAGATAGTCGCCTACTTTCCTACGAAGTTTGTCGATATCTCACGAACGCATGGTTGGATTTGAACGTGTGACGTGTCAAATCGCTTGTCTTGAAGCCCTTTTGATGTTGTTAATAGGTTAAAGTTTTGAGAATGAGGGCAACAGACTTTTTTGAGATAAAACCATGATTTTAGAATTCTTGTTATATTTCGCAAACCAATAAAGCTAGTGATCTGTACGAGGTGTCCAAAGACTTGGGGTATCGCACCGCCCTTTCGAATATCGTATGTTCATGATGAGTGGTTGTAGAAAGAGAGAGAGAGACGATACCGCTGGGCGTGTGTTTTAACAAGGCTATTACTGGTTATAATGACCGTGCTTAATAGAACAATCGATATTTCGATGGGTCGGTTTAGGACAGGCCGAGGGTTTGTTTTCCGATATTTTGACGGGCCGGTTTATGACAGAGCGAGGGTTCGTTTTTGTGATATTTTACTCACGAAGGGGATCTTTAATGTGTAAACGATAATGGGTTACATGCCAAAGGATAATTCTATGATCAGATGGTATTTCGACGGGTCGGTTTAGGACAGGCTGAGGGTTTGTTTTCAGATATTGTACAGGCCCCCAGGGGGCTGCACCCTCTGAAGCCACCCTCCATCATCTATTAAAACCACCCCTAACTGGCAAACCTCATAAGTCCAGAACAGCACCTTTTACTCAGCAAGGGCGGCTGACCAGCTTGGGAAGCCTGCCAACCACTTGCATCACACTCACAAACACCTACACAATAGCTAACTAGGGCACCTACATCGGTGGAATGTCGACGAAGCAGCGCCAGAACCTATAAGAAGGAAGACCTTAATGAGGACAGTCCCTCTCTATTATCTGTCATACAGTGTGTGTCGCCGGCGGCTATGCTGCAAGCTGCTATCACCAGGTGAGCATCAGTGAAGTGTTCAGAGATCCTATATTTTGTAACACCCATCCATAAACTTGTACACTTATACTTATAACATTTATTACATTCCCCTAAAAAGGGACTTACAGTTTCATACTCACTGACCAATAAATACTTGGTCAGTACACTACACTTGTCTTACTAATTACACGCCTCTTTACATCCTAACGCCCTTCCTGATTCCCGTCACGATTGACCGTGACAATAGTAGCCAAATAGTTGCTAGCTCAAGCTTCATTGTACTTCCCGCAGCGACCCGACTGCATAAGCAGCGAGTCGCCAACATAGCTGACATAAGCACGTCGGTTATATAACTCTCTCCAACCAGCTGAGAGGCTAGTACATTAACCCGCACACAGAGGTTCATCCCTTAAGCTACTCTTACGTCTCTATAGGAGCACCCCCTAGCATCTATACACCAAACAACACTCTACACTGGTAAGCTTACCCAGCTACGGGAAGCTACCTCCTCCTAGGCATCACCTTATAAATTAGTACATTAACACATACGTTTTAGATCTAACTACCCCCAACTAAGGGATCAAAAACAGATTGGTGGCGGCGCCTCTATTACGCACAGTAAGGGTGGGACTCATACAACGAGCCCTCGTAGTAGAAACGACCCCTACCGCATACAGCCAAGCGAGGCTGGGAAGATTTTTTTTAAAATCCCATATTACGTCCCACACTTTTTCTCTATTACATAGGAGTTTGTATTATTACACCCACCCCCATCCGCCCCATAGTGCAAAGTCAGTGGAAATTAAATGTCCACATTTAGAACCACACTAAGAGACTTTGCGCACCATTTGTCGGCTAGTACAACTCCACTCCTGACGAAGTTAAAAATTAAGAACAGTGACTTGATAACTGACCAGACTGCAGTACAACTTCTTAGGGACCTCGAATTCAAGACATCAGAGATCCGCGCTCAACACCCTGCAGCGGCAGCACAAGTTATACATTTTACACGATCCCAGGCCAGTGAACACAGACAGGAGTCACCAATATCCAGCGCTAGTGAAGTAGATTGCTTGCCAACACTCCACCCCCTATTGTTGCAGCAACTGCAAATCACAGAGCAGAAGACTGATAATCTGCTCGGGCGCATTACACAGTTACTAGAGACAGACACTGTTAAGTCAGATAATCACACGACAGAGGCAGTTCTAGACATCCACACTATTCTGGAAACTGTGAAACAGGATTTAGACAGGACTGTACACGTAGTCAAATCCACACAGTACGACAACACACCATCAGTCAGCACCGATATATCAGGTGACGAGCCACCTGGTAACATAACACAAGTTTCGTACACGGGGAGTGAGGCTAATTCCCCTCTGAAGGTGGCAAGGTTAAGTTAGGTTATACCTATCACCAATTTTTTTAAATGAGAAAAAAACATCATGCTCTGTGAAACCTTGTTTTTATTTTATACCCAATAGCACTTTACAAAAAAAATTAGAATACAATTAAATATCAATTCCTCTTTTTATCAATTTTATGTCATCATTAACTTTTCTTTCATAACACACATCACAATCAAGGCTGCCAACCTCTCAACAACTGAGGCATCATAGGATGCCAAACGTTGTTTAGCTTTTTTCAACGACACTTTATCCGCCACATGTCTTAAACCAGGATGACTATGACGATAAGAAAGGTCATGTTCTTTGCATGCTTGATCCACAGTTGTGTAACCAACTAGGTATTGGTACTTGATAGTTTCACACATGAACATAAAATCCAACATGTCTGACATGAATTACATGTTTTGAAAGTTTGCAAAGAATATTCAATCAACCAGTGTTCAGCCCTGTTTATCACAGCATAATGCTTACCACTATGTTTATAATAAGGCCATGGCCGCCTCCTTCTCAATCCTCATCTGCATTACTAATACATACACTAATACAGCCATCGCAGTAACACCGGTTATCAGACAAATTCTTCACACACCCAAGTGCACTGGACTACATGACCACGATTTCGCAAAGCCCCTAAATTAATTAATCGACAACAAAAGGGAAACTTGTAGTTTAACGTGACCGTTAATCTCGCGATCATGAGCCACATGACCCCCTTTTTACGTGGAATCCGAACCACAGGACATGGGATTTCACTTTGAAAATCTCATATTCATTGACCGGGAATCGAACCCAGTCTGCCTTGGCGAGAGACAGACAGCCTCGCCGAGTCTTTCAGTCCTATCATTATAATTTCGTTACCCCGTCTCTTCTTTCCTGTAGCAGGATGTGACGTTCTCACGATTTGACAAGTGAATTCATGGTTTCGCTGACGTAATTACCAATGTTTCCATACACGCACTATGTCGCGAGTAAATTGAGAGCGAAGGGATAGAAAAGTGATGGCAAAGTGGTAGAAAAATGGTAGAAAAGTGGTAGAAAATGCTAGCAAAAAGTGTTAGAGGTAGAAAAAATGTAGAAAAGTGGTAGAAAAGTGGTGGAAAAGTCACTGACATGTTCTACAAGTTTAGACGCGCTTTAAGACTGGCTATGACGTTACACATAGCTCACATAACCTAATGTAACATATCATAACCCAACCTAACCTAACCCCATATGTTGGCTTTTGTATTGGATTTTGTGATGGCTTTTGTGTTGGCTTTTGTATTGGCTTATGTATTGGCTTTTGTGTTGGCTTATATATCGGCTTTTGTATTGGCTTATTTGACAAGTTATTTTTGTCAATGTATTTAGTGGATTTTTTAAATTTGTCTTGGATAGTATCTCAAAGACTGGGAATATTTAAAGACTTAACCTCAACTCACCTAACATAACCTAACTTAACCTTGTCACGTAACATGTTCTACAAGTTTAGACTTGCTTTGAGACGGGCTATGACGTCACACATAGCTCTCCTAACCTAATGTAACATATCATAACCCAACCTAACCCAACCCCATGTGTTGGCTTTTGTATTGGCTTATGTATTGGCTTTTGTATTGGCTTTTGTGTTGGCTTTTGTATTGGCTTATGTAATGGTTGTTGTTTTGGCTTATATATCGGCTTTTGTATTGGCTTATCCGTTTACTGTGACTCGGCGGTCATTCTCGCAATTGTTTTTTCAATCATTATGGTCATGCTTTCACCAAGCATAAGCAAACCACCCGTATAAGCCTCTGCGATTCATGATTCATGAAATATCAATGAATGCATTGTCAAGCATGGCCACCGCATAAGCCTCTACAATCCATGATTCATCAAATAGCGCATTCCTACACGTGCAAGATACGTTTTACTGACTCAGCGATTTACAATCTTGCACCTGTTGTCAAGTCAAGTCAGGTCAGCACATTCCAATAAGCTCAAATAATATCCACATCCTGTCAGTTTGCTCTCCAGCAAGTTTGTTTTTTCTACTCGCTTCAATCAACATATAACCAATTTCTGTTTGCCCTTCATCTGATCATTGAATTATCATTTGTCATGTAACCCATCATCGTTTACACGTTAAAGATCCCCTTTGGGAGTAAAATATCGGAAAACGAACCCTCGCTCTGCTTTAAACTGACCCGTCGAAATATCGGAAAAACGAACCCTAAGCCTATCCTAAACCGACCCGTCGAAATATCATCTGATTATAGAATTTTCATTTGTCATGTAACCCATCATCGTTTACAGGTTATAGATCCACTTCGTGAGTAAACTATCGGAAAAACGAACCCTCGTTCTGTCATAAACCGACCCGTCGAAATATCGGAAAACGAACCCTCGGCCTATCCTAAACCGACCCGTCGAAATATCATCTGATCATAGAATTATCATTTGTCATGTAACCCATCATCGTTTACACGTTAAAGATCCCCTTCGTGAGTAAAATATCGGAAAAACAAACCTTCGCTCTGTCATAAACCGACCCGTCAAAATATCGGAACACAAACCCTCAGCCTGTCCTAAACCGACCGGTCGAAATATCATCTGATCATAGAATTATCATTTATCATGTAACCCATCATCGTTTACAGGTTAAAGATCCCCTTGGTGATTAAACTATTGAAAAACAAACCCTTGCTCTGTCATAAACCAACCCGTGAAAATATCGGTAAACAAACCCTCAGCGTGTCCTAAACCGACCCGTCGAAATATCATCTGATCATAGAGTTATCATTTATCATGTAACCCAGTATCGTTTACACATTAAAGATCCCCTTCGTGAGTAAACGATCGGAAAAACGAACCCTCGCTCTGTCATAAACCGACCCGGCGAAATATCGGAAATCGAACCATCGGCCTGTCCTAACCCGATCCGTCGAAATATCATCTGATCATAGAATTATCATTTGTCATCTACCCCGTCATCGTTTACACGTTAAAGATCCCCTTCGTGAGTAAACTATCGGAAAAACAAACTCTCGCTCTGTCATAAACCGAACCGTCAAAATATCGGAAAAAGAACCCTCGGCCTGTGCTAAACCGACCCGTCGAAATATCATCTGATCATAGAATATCATTTGTCATGTAACCCATTATCGTTTACACATTAAAGATCCCCTTCGTGAGTAAAATATCGGAAAAACGAACCCTCGCTCTGTCATAAACCGAACCGTCGAAATATCGGTAAACGAACCCTCGGCCAATCCTAAACCGACCCGTCGAAATATCATATCATCTGATCATAGAATTATCATTTGTCATGTAACCTATCTTCGTTTACACATTAAAGATCCCCTTCGTGCGTAAAATATTGGAAAAACAAACCCTCGCTCTGTCATAAACCGACCCGTCAAAATATCGGAAAACAAACCCTCATCCTGTCATAAACCGACCCGTCGAAATATCATCTGATCATTGAATTATCATTTGTCATGTAACCCATTATTGTTTACACATTAAAGATCCCCTTCGTGAGTAAAATATCGGAAAAACGAACCCCCGCTCTGTCATAAACCGACTCGTCAAAATATCGGAAAACAAACCCTCGGCCTGTCCTAAACCGACCCATTGAAATATCGATTGTTCTATTAAGCACGGTCATTATAACCAGTAATAGCCTTGTTAAAACATACGCCCAGCGGTATCGTCTCTCTCTCTACAACCACTCATTATGAACATACGAAATTTGAAAGGGGGTTGCGTTACCCCAAGTCTTTGATACCTCGTACAGATCTCTAGCATTATTGGTTTGCGAAATATAACAAGAAGTGTAAGATCATGGTTTTACCTAAAAAAAGTCTGTTTCCCCTCATTCTCAAAACTTTAACCTATTAACAACATCAAAAGGGCTTCAAGACAAGCGATTTGACACGTCACACGTTCAAATCCGACCATGCGTTCGTGAGATATCGACAAACTTCGTAGGAAAGTAGGCGACTATCTAGCTCTCTCCTCACCACTAAAACTCCTTCTTATAAATTATTTTTCAAAAAGCTCACCCTCTTGAAAAATCAACAAGTGCACATGCATAAAAAACAAAAACGAAAAATGCTAATTCATTATGGCATCTGCTCGTTGGCATGTCATTTATGTGGAACAACGTTTAATTTCATACTGGCATTCACACTCTGACATGTCGCACTTGGAAAGCGAGATTTTCAAAAAGAATATATAATTTCACCCCCTAGTAGGGGTAGGTTTTATTTTGGGGTGGGAATAGGTTATAATTGGAAAGGGGGGGGGGGGGGTGTCATCCCGAATTCAACGACCCCTCATACAAGTCCCTAGCCTTATTGGTTCATGAGATATTAAAAAGCCGATTACCTATTACTTTTGGATCTTTTGGTTATTTTTTAAAAAATAACTCATCTATAAATCATTATTCAAAAAGCCTGCCCTTTTACATAAATCCCAAGTGCGCATGCGTAAGAACAAAAAAACAAAAATGTTAAATCATAGTGGCGCCGACTCGTTGGCATGTCGTTTATGCGGAACAACGTTTAATATCATACTGGTATCGGACCACATGCATGTTACACTTGTAAAGCGACATTTACCTAAAAATCACAATTTAACCCCCTATTAGGGGTAGGTTTTATTTTAGGTTGGAAATAGGTTGTCCATTTGAAAGAGGGCGTCAGCCCACGTAATTTGATACCTCATACATCCAAAATCGATCCATGGGTTCGCGAGATAACGGCTTGCCAAGTTGCAACATGCAGTCGCAGTTAGTGCTTTAACGCTCATGGCTACGAGTTGGTTAGAACCGGCACAGCCCCCTTGTTTTATTTTTAGTCGCAGAGACATGAAATTTATTTTGTGGGTAGAGGGGGTAAGGACCATGAATTTATGTCAACAAACTTTTTTGTGGAATTCCTTATTTCCATACTATAAAAATTCCAAAATTGAACTTCTTTCAAAAAAATCAAAAACAAAATATAAACATTCGTTCAAACGATAAAGGGCATAGTGGCCATACGTTTAAGCCATTGCACAACGTTCTACCATGTTTTGTTTTCATAATATCGCCTACTTTCAAAAACAAATATTTTCTAGTTTATTTTTAGTCCTAGAGACTTGAAATATATTTTTTGGTTAGAGGGGCCAAGTACCATGAATTTATGTCAAACAAACGTTTTTGTGGAATTCCTAGTTTCCAAACTATAAACATTCCAAAATTGAACTTTTTTCAGAAAAATAAAAAAACACCTTCTGTTCTATCGATAAAGGACATAGAGGCCATACGTTTAATCCATTGCACAACGTTCTATTATGTTTGATTTTCAAAATATCACCTACTTTCAAAAACAAAAATTTTCTAAATTTTTTAAACACATATAACGAGTGGGAATGTTAGACAGAGTCCTACGACACCTCATTTGTCAAAATTCGATCATGGGTTTGAGAAATATCGAAAAATATTATATGGCTGAGGCTTAGTAGTGGGGTAAAGTAGGATCTAGTCTAAGTCAGAACATGGCTGAGGCTTAGTAGTGTGGCAAAGGGGGTTCTAGACTGGGTCAGAAGCACCACTACCCCCCTACTAACACTGACTCATATCCTTGGATATTTTTCAGTTTAGTAACTAGGAACTCCCGCCACCATAAAATCAAGCCTTTCATTGTTTTCAGATGAAAGGTTTAAACGTGCTTCAATAAGTGTGTAGGGTGTGATGTATAGCAACTCCTCGTAGCTGGACGTGATTGCCTACAAGAACCAGAACGTCTCCCTAATAAATCCAACCAGGAGGTTGGAACTCCATCTAGGCCAGAACACCTCATGAAGATTCATTTTAGCCCAGGCATTTTAGGATTTAAGGTTGAAAAAAAAATCATGTAAAGCTAATTTTCTGAGAAATTGACAATTTGACCCTGGGGAACAACATACTAAAATTCTCCAAGCTTCCGATGCCGGCTTCCTCGTTTTCCAGGCCTAGAAACCTGGAATTTCAGGATATTCCTGGAGCGCCTGTAAAAACCGAATCGTTTATCCAAAATTGACAAAGTATGGTATGAAATGAAAGAGGAGATCATGCATATTCTAAAAACGTAAGAAAAGCAACATTCGATCACTTCCGGCCGATAAAAAACAAAAATCGCGCGAAATACAATTTTTTAAATTTTGTTTTCAATCAACGTGGTTTTAAGTGACCAAAACATGGGGTTAAAGGTATATAAGCTAAACAGAACGAAAGAGCATGTTTTTAGCTTTCCAGAAGTGTCTTTTGTTTGTTCGTACGTCCAAGAATGCACGAGCTACAGCCAGAATCAGTTAAACGCACGTTGAGTTGGTTACGCGACGCCCATGTAAAAATCATAAAACGACGCAAGATTTGCTAAATGAATAACAAAGACCGACAAAAAACACACTCACATGTACAGTTGATAACATGCGTTTTAATGAACATTTGGTTTGTGGTTTTAACAGCGACAATTATAAAAAAAAACAAACAACATATATACATGTAGGATCGACTAATGTCCTACGTCGGTGTCTATGGCTGGCACGGCCTCCTTCTGGAAAGTAAATAGAAAATTAATAGCTCTTTTTCGTGAAATCGTTCGAATGATTATTATGACAGAAATATGTATAATATAAAAAAATATAATTAAGTCCTAGGCTTATAGACACATAAAAGCATGTTGAAACATGAAATCTATAAACTAAATGTTACAGCAGCAGCTGATATATTTCGTTGCCGTGGTACTGCTTTCCGAGGTAAAGTAGGGAGGAGCTGGTGTTGACATCATAACACCACCCATGTTGTGAAACGTCCCGTGTCCGGTCTGCGTGCGCCCATTAGCGTCAGTGTTATCAAAGGAATATTGAACAAATTCTTTGTTCGGCTCTGCTTCGCCAAGCTGTTCTTCGCATGTGTCATTTTCACTGGTCGTGAAGGCTATTATTACGTTATTCTCGTAACAAAGAACCTCGTTGTAGGACACGGAGAAACCCATGTTATGAAGAAGATCTTGCCACTACGGGTCGCGGCAGCTGCCAACTCCCAACAAGATAAAAGGACTTCGGACGACAAGCTGAAATAATTGCCTGCCCAATGGCTTTTTTCTTGGCGGATTTGCCGGTTGCGCCCTCTAACTTGGTCGTGATGATCCGATCAAGAAACAGAGCTAGAGTATTCGGTAGAACGTCGACATCTAACGACTGCTCTTCTGCGGACGGATATTCCTCCAGATTATATGCACGCGTCCGAATATCTTCTTTTATAATTTGAGCGGACTTTTCTACGATTCGCCGACGTTCATCGGCCTCGGAATTCCCACGTTCCTCGTACCATTTGTCGTGCAAGATGCTTTCACCCGTTTCTTTCATATTTACAATGCAGTTTCGACCTGGCAGCTCGGTGATGAAGATTCGCTGTCCATAGTGGCTAAGTAGTTTTTCTTTGAGATACTTTTGCGCGTATGGGCCACATTCCATTTCTTTACATACGTTCTCAAGGTAGTCATGGAGATCATCAACCGCTAATTGGCAATCTTCATTGGTCTCCAAGAACGTACAGAGCTTTTCAAAGGCGTCGTGCTTTTCGGGGTCCGCAGGACGGCCACGGCCAGTCTTGACGCTTTAACCATCACCCTCCAAAATGTCTCCAGATACAAATCGGAGATGACATTCTCAATGATATTTGGCCTCGGCACCAACAAGGTCCATTATGCTGTCCACACGAGCACATACAGTACGTCCCCATTCATCGCCACGTTCGATTGCTCTGAGTCGGATGCCTGTAATAACCGGAATCGTTCGGATCTCGTGGATAATACGTCTGTACTTAACTTCCTTTTTCGTCTCCTTCCGAGACCTCTTTGCCTCTTTGAAAGGGTCGACAGAAGAACGAAGAGTAGGTTTTAAGAGCGTTTCCTCATTGGATAATTCTCCTTCGGGCCTTTTATCTATAGATGCCTTTATCGAACCAGGCCGCGTGTAAGCGATCCTAAAAATAAAATAAGTAAAATTAGTTAAATATTTATCTGGTTCTACTACGAGAAAGTGGGCCTCAGTTAGATCTAAATAACCAACTTTGAAGCAGAGTTTTTAAGATCAAGACAAACTCCTGGTCAGTTTTCCTAAATTAAACTTCATTAATCCCTACTTCGACTAAAAACGTTACTAACATGCACAAAAAACTGTAAGAAGTAAGCTGTAAAAGAGCTTTGGACGGTATCCCAATTTCTAACGTAAAAAATAGCTAACGGATTTACCTTTTTCAAAAACCCTTACCATTGCATAGGTCTCGTTAAGGCAAACACGGTGGTATATGCTAAAAATCCAAACGCTCAAATTTAACGGATTTAGAGCTGATTAAAAACATGAAATTTACGTTTGCTTTGTCGCATAAGCGAAGTTATCCCGGCAAGCATCGCTTACTGGTGTCGGCCTGGCGGCCGCGGGTGCTAAGCCGCCTTTTGCTTACAAAGCTTGAGTGCGTCTTGAGTTCAAATCTCACTCCAACCCAGCATTTTTTTCTCTCCTTAGCACTTTCAGCCGCTAGGCCGACAGCTGTGCACATAGCTTGCTGGCATACCTTCCCTTGCGCGACAAAGCAAATGTGAATTGTGCAATTTCAGTTGGCTCGAAATCCGTTAAATTTCAACATTTAAGACTTTATCAATAAGTGTAAAGATCGTATTAAACCCCAAATCCGCACATATACAACTGCCTCAATACCTTAAGCGACTGGCAATAAGTCCTAGGCTTATACACACATAAAAGCATGTTGAAACATGAAATCTATAAACTAAATTCAACGGTAGTAATTTCTATTTGTGTTGTTAAGGTACGTCCGTTGTATTTTATAGTATATAGAATACAAAACACATCCTTACCTGCAATGAAGGTGAACTTTCAGAAATTACGGTGAGGCAAAAGTATCCACCAAGCCATCATTTCGCTTCACACTTGCGATTCTTAAACTTTCGAGGCCTTACTTTTTCACTAAAATCACAACACCAACATTTAAAGGTTCTTTACATAAAACGCAATTCCACATTTTCACACAACCTTCTTCACTGTACATTTATAGTAGGCCTATATCGCAACGTACCACCAATAAACGTTAAACTCAACAACAACACAATAGCAACAACAAGCCTTCCCTTGCACAGCATAAGCCGCAGCCCAGGAGCAGCAACGAGCATTCGACCCTACAATGTACACGACGCGACGGCGCGGCGCTACCAACTTAATTTGGTGTTCAATTTATTCTGGCTGTAGCTCGTACACTATTAGACATACAAACAAACAAACAAAAGACACTTCTGGAAGTCTTTCGTTCTATTTAGCTTATTTTCCTTTAACCCCATGTTTTGGTCACTTAAAAGCGCGTTGATTGAAAAAAAAAAAAAAAAAAAAAATTAAAAATTGAATTTTGCCCGTTTTGTTTTGTTTTTTATTCGACCTAAAGTGACCGAATGTTGTTTTTCTTGCATTTTTTAGAACCTGCATATTTTCCTCTTTCATTTGATACCATACTTTGTCAATTTTGGATAAACGATTCGGTTTTTGTGGGCGCTCCAGGAATATCCTGAAATTCCAGGTTTCCAGGCCTGGAAAACAAGGAAGCCGGCATCGGAAGCTTGGAGAATTTTAATATGTTGTTCCACCGGGTCAAATTATCAAAATCTGAGAAAATTAGCTTTACATGATTTTTTTCTAGGTTTTGACGATTTTTAGACTAAAATGCCTGGGCTATTTCAGCTTTGTTGGGAGCCCGGATAAACGGGAAGGTGCAAATTTTTTGGGAAAAGAAATATGATTTCCGTGATTTCCAATCGCTTCAATAACTGCTGTTGATACATAATGTGAATACAGTAGGCCTCTGGTTTCTGTTAGCAGCAATGTTTGTTACATAGTCTACATCACACACTCTCCGTAGGCACCACCTAATTTCCTTTCTCTAAATGTTTTGAAAATTTCATAGCCTTAATCAAAAATTGTGCACTGTTTTGTGTAATATTTCTTGTAGAATATTGTTTAATGATTTATACGTTCATTCTCAAAAGCTGTTCTGGTACAACTATTTCTACGTGTGA
This sequence comes from Meconema thalassinum, assembly GCA_946902985.2. Lineage (NCBI taxonomy): Eukaryota > Metazoa > Arthropoda > Insecta > Orthoptera > Tettigoniidae > Meconema > Meconema thalassinum. The sequence continues at coordinate 175,017,851 of OX336398.1, read as the reverse complement.
GGTTTGAAGCCATTCTTCAGTGTTGCCTAAGTAAACAAAAGTTTGGTGCTTTTCAGTCGGTCAACACGAATGTACCCAAATGAGATGGGTTATGCCCTAATCCTGAAATAAATTACATGCGATTAATAAATACACTAGGATGACGAGTTTCGATCGTCAAGCGATCATCATCAGATCCATTATACTTAGGCTATAACATCTATGTTTGAGAATACAGGTGAAAAATATATACGATATGTACAATTATTTAGTTGCAGTGTGGTAATGCAACAGTCGGTGTATGTTAAATGTGGTATATCTAACGTTAGGTAAACTTCTAAAATAGTGATGAAAATCCGGAATTTGTCTGTTAGGGGTGATTACATGGTTTTACAAAATCAACTATGGTTGTACTGAAATAATGCAAGCTTATACTTATCGAGTTGTCTCTTGAACTGGAACTTGAAGCAGTTGCGTGTTTCCTTAGACACCAGTTACTGTCGACTAACCCCGAGTGTTCCACCCAGCTAACATTAGATATACCACATTTAACATACACCGACTGTTGCATTACCAACACTGCAACTAAATAATTGTACATATTGTATATATTTTTCACCTGAATTCTCAAACATAGATGTTATAGCCTAAGTGTAATGGATCTGATGATGATCGCTTGACGATCGAAACTAGTCATCCTAGTGTATTTATTAATCTCATGTAATTTATTTCAGGATTAGGGCATAACCCATCTCATTTGGGTACATTCGTGTTGACCGACTGAAAAGCACCAAACTTTTTTTATTTTTATTTCTACGTGTTTGTGATATGTGCAGGTATTAGGTCATTTGACTGAAACAAAACAACATTTAGCATCAGTAAGGTAAAATCCCCTTTAAGTTTTACTGAGTGGCTTCGGTGGCGTAGTTGGTAGCATGCTGAGCTTCTGTGCCCAAGATCGCGGGTTCAAACCCGGCCGAAGTCGTCGGATTTTTAAGAGCATTAAAATCCCTCAGTATGCCTTCCTTCGGAGGGGAAGTAAAGCCGGCGGTCCCATGTCATAGATGTATGGCATGTTAAAGAACCTTCCACTAATTACACCTGTGCGAAACTAAATTAGGTTAAAAATATAAACAACGCTTCGGTTCCTACGATCGTCGTCAGGAGCCGACTGCGATGTCGTCTAGTAGCCAAGTTCTGAACTACAGTAGTAGTTGTTGACGTTAGCGTTTGGCGGCAAAAGTAGGAACTACTTGAATATTCAATGTCTGCAGTCCTTACTTGAATTAAAACAGATAACACACATCAATACAGCCATCAATATTAACACCGGTTATCAGACTGATTCTACACACACCCAAGTACACGGGGCTACAAGACCGCGTTGTCGCAGCCCCTAAACTGAGGAGCCAACCAAAGGAATGATGGCTTTGATAACTTTCTGAACTAGGGAAAACTTGTATAATGCAGAAAGATATGATGGAGGATAAGAAAGTAATCTCAGTCAGTTGTACAGTTTACTTTCAGTTGAGCTCTGTTGTAAAGTTACATTATGTCTTGTTTATTGTTTAGAAGCATAAGATAATAGCAAAGAAATCAATGATTCATTCTTTTCTCTAGGAATTTAAAGAAGAAACCCAGGATGAAGAGAGCGATGCAATTGGAAATGAGTAAGTGCACACCATAATAAGGAAAAGCATTATTTTTGTTTCATGTAAGCAAAGTAAAAATATTGGATTTGAGTAAAGTTTTTTTTGCAATATCCCCTCATTAAGTCTGTCATTGAACATATCTGTTTTTGTTATCTCCTCTCTTAAGTTGATACAGATATTTTTTTTGATGTGTAACATCTTTCCGCTCGGTTGCTGGATAGTTTTGTGGGAGTGATTTTGAAAATTGGGGACGGAAGTGGATCGGAACGATCGAGCTGGCAGTGGTGGATCAAACGGAAGTATGCACTGCCCGCTCGATCGATCAAATGGAAGTGTACTAGCTGGCAGTGGTGGACAACGGAAGTATGCACTGCCTGCTCGATTGATCGAATGGAAGTGTGACCTAGCTGGCAGTGGTGGATCGAACGGAAGTATAAGACGCACTGCCAACTCGATCGATCGATCCAGCTAGCACTGGTAAGAGAAACAATCAGCGCGCGGTGTCTAAAATTGATACCAAGACGCACTCTCGGCCATGTGGAATGTATATGACATACTGAACGGAAAACGCTCATGCGAACTCTGGTGTCAAGTGATTTAAACAAATGACATGGTACATGTTCGAAGTCTTCGTATCAGTATTTTTAAATGGTAAAATGCCTTAATATCAAACATTGTAAGTAGTCGGCATTGCATTGGCATAAGGCATTATAAACTCAATGTCACTCAGGAACATTATCGAAACAAGCAAAATATAAATGAAACTTAATTCCGTAATGCAGTATTATTGGAACGTGGAAATAAGTCACCATCTTGTGCACAATATTTGCGTAGTCGAAATAGCCGTGGGGTTATTGCGTATGATTGTGAATCTAGAGTCTTGGGTTCGAATCCTGGGCGGGGTAGATATTTTTGCTACCAGATTATAATTTTAAACGATATTTATCATATCAAGATGACTCATTTTTACAGAATCCATATGAAATTACGTGTAGGTCTGTGAATCACGAGGACCTGTTTATAAGGAATTTAAGGCTATGAGCGGTGTCGCGTCTATTAATCTATTTGATCCATATCGTATTCTTTAGTTAGGCTAGTGCTGGTGGAAGCTACAAATCATCTAATAAGACGAGTTCCGTATTATAAACTACAATATCTGTAAAACACTCCCTTTTACAAGAGATTAATATTTGTGCCAATAATATTATAACATACCGGTGTATCAACAATTTCACGTGAGGTTTCTTCTATGTCAGATGTTATACATCATATGCGACTAGGCTCGTATTTTATTTTATTTCGCAGCTATTTGAAAAGCTATTCAATCTCATTCAGAGTTGTCACTGATGGAATTACAGTATATAAGAACAGTGTGTTACCGGTACTCTCTTAATGGTATGAATGCTAACGAGAAGATGGCCTTTGCACTTATAACCTATTTGTGATCCAAACTGTTTCTGATATGTGAAAAACCCCTCTTACTTGTAGCAGAGAACAGAACATATATGTGATATGAGTTGTTGTTGAGGCAAGAATAAAACCGTAATTTTAAAATTTCGCACAACCGCCATCTTGAGGTTATGTAGTAAACAATGAAACTAAATTAGATGTCTGTGCAATTTCACTGGCATTGTATATCACCGCAACAATAACAGATATGAAAATGAAATTTTGTACGGTGATAAAGGGTACTACTGGAAGTTTATCTATGTGACTTTCATAAACCTGTTAAGTACAAAACGAACATGGCGGCCAAGCGAAGTTACAACTTTTATATACACTTTTCTCGTGATTTAACCATCCGAGCGTAGTGAAACTTGGTAGAGCAAATGTTTATACACATTGGAAATGTAAATGGATTTAATAAGTCAGAAATACTCACGGGAGTATACACAATAACTCACCAAAGTTTCATCGCAATCGGATGAATGGTTTATGAGCGCATATTTGTTTCTTGTGTCCTAATCATGCGATCGAAGTAAAGGTTTTAAAAATGAACCTAAGCAATAATTTTCATCTAATGGCACATAACTCTATGGCCTACATATATAACAATCCAACATGGTGACCATCCGAAATATTTAGACGGCATCTAGAATCTATTACAGCAACAAAACTGAAATGTGGTATGTTGATCAAGGTTATTAACGTAAGTTCACCTATGGATAGTTGCCACGATGAGTGAGTGGTTATCGTGTCCTGGCCATGGTAAGTGATTTTTGAAAGATGAAAAAAATCTCGCCACGCATGTCATACGTTGTTGGCATGTTAAAGAACCCATTTGAATTCAGTAGGCCGTGTTCATAATGGTGATATTAATCTCAGGATTTTCTGCCAACACAAAGTTCCTCCTTTCTCTACTAGAAAGCGCTATAGTGTGAAGGAGCTTAGATATCTAACCTCCTTGACTTTCATAGCTGCCCTCTAGGCTTGCACACGGTACCCGAGGCTATATGATATTATTATTATTATTATTACCTACGGATCATTCAATAATCTGGTGAGCACAAAAACCAACATGGCGGAGACGCAAAATTGAATATTTGAATGGATTTCTCTCGTGACGTTACATCCGAGTGCTGTGAATCTTGGCACGGTATTACTTAGTTGATAGTTTGTATGTGCCCTTTATTTGTTCATACACCATTCAGATAACATTCTCATACAGCAGGCACAATCATTCGCTGCTTGTTACAGTACATAGCTTGTTGCTCGCTCCATCGACAACAAATACACATACAAGTTTTCCAAGTATCTTCAACTCATTCATCTTATCACAGAATTATAATTTTCATTTACACTCATGTCTTGCAATCATTCACATCGCTTCGTGGACCTAACGTTATAGGTTCATATTCTAGAAACAGTTCGCTGGTCTATAAGCATATGTCAATGTCACAGAGCCGTGTCACTACATTTTACTAACACGTTAAAAATCCCCTTCAGGGGTTAAAATATCTTAGCACTCTTCATGCGTCACCTTAAAACATTCTAAAATATAACTCATCCGCAGAAAAGACAATCATTCGCTCGTTTAAAAATGATCAATAGCACACCTTTTTGACATAACAAGTTTGCGAAACATTGAGGAACCCAAGTCGATGATCTAGCAGTTTTGGGTTATTTCAGTCAATAAGTCCACCATAGGAAAGATCAGAAAACATATCCTTAAAACGAACCATCGCATGACCCTCTGCGATCAATGGTTGGCGAAATATCGATTGGTCTATTGGGACATGCCCGTTTAAACACACCGCCGGTACTGTCTCTCTCCCTCTACTATCACTCTTTAAAAACATGTTTTAAAAAAGTAAAAAATCAACATGTCTAGTTAGGCCCTTTGTCAAATTTGTTTGGAAAGGAGATGTCACCTAGACTCCTTTGACACCTCGTACACGTCTCTAGTCTTATTGGTTCGCAATATATAACAAAAAGTCTAAAAATCATGCTTTTGACCAAAAAATCCATTTCCTTCATTCTTTAATATTCAATCTATTAAAAAATAACTGCACCATAAGATAGATCGGAAAAATAGCCTTAAAACGACACCAAGCACGCCCTCCTCTCACTATTCCTTCCTAAACTTAACCCTTTTCCAACATAGCCATCCGTATTCATGCACGCACGCGACTTACGGTAGACCCCCTGTTGCTCAACTACTGCTACTTTTTATCCTAGAGAACTGAAACGTATTTTGGGGTAAAGGTGGTAAAGTCGAACACACTTCTTTGTAAAATTCCTAATTTCTGAAATATAGCCAATTTTAAAAATTGAACTTTTTTGGAAGAAATGTAAAAAAATATTAAGTTTTGTTCTAACGATAAAGGACATAATGACCTTTCGTTTGACCCATTGTGCAACGTTCTACGAAAATTAGTTTTAAAAATATAGCCTACTTTCAAAAACATTTTTTTTTAAATATAACGAGTTCTCCTTAGGAAAGGGGACATCACCCCGAGTAATTTTACACCTCATATGTCCAAATCCGACCATGGGTTCGCGAGATATTTTAAATCTTACTTGGCTGAGGATGTACAGTCAGGTACAAAAAAATGGGTGAAGCAGAACGCCACTGGCCCTCTACTCTGGGGCTCGACTCATTCGAGAACTGGGGGGCGTGGTGGCTCAGCGGTCTAGCTGTATGCCTCTCACCAAGGCGGTCCGGGTTCGATTCCCGGTCAATGCATGTGAGATTTTCGATGTGAAATGCCATGTCCTGTGGTTCGGATTCCACGTAAAAAGGAGGTCCCGTGGCTCATGATCTCAAGATTAACGGTCACGTTAAACTACAAGCTTTTTCATTCGAGAACTTTAATAGAATAAATAAAGGTGTCAACAGTAAGCTAGGTAGCTATTTCATAGACGACATTTACGATCAATATTAGTAGAGAGTTTAGAGGAACACACACATTTGAACCGTTTGCAAACAGTGCAACTCATTGCTGTAAAATCGTATTTACGTTTAAAATTGATTTTAAATCTCAGACTGATTCGATTTTTCCGTTGCTGGGGTTCTACCAATCTGACCAGTCGAGGAAATTCTTGAAAAACCATTACGTATTCATAAATTATATTAAAACTGTAAGTTTCAGCTTGCCACACAAACCTACAATATTAATTATTAATAAGGCAACAATGTAAACCTCCGTGGCTTAGGCGGCAGCACGCCGCCCTCTCACCGCTGGGTCCGTGGTTCAAATCCCGGTCACTACATGTGAGATTTGTGCTGGATAAAGCGGAGGCGAGAGGTCTTTCTCCGGGTACTCCGGTTTTCCCTGTCAATATTTCATTCCAGCAACACTCTCCACTTTCATTTAATTTCATCTGTCATTTATTTCATCATTGCCCCAGATGAGTGCGACAGGTTTCGGCAGCCGGCACAGTTCACATCCTCGCCGCTCATTCCTCATTCCATTCCATTCCATTTCTGATCCGGTCAGTCGACAGGAAGCAGGCTGTGGATTTTCATTCAATAAGGCAACAGTGAAAAATGGCTTCAAAGCTCTCTTTACTTTTTAAATTACAGTATAATATTATCACCGGCGTTCACAACAATCACCAAATTTCGCACTTGCCTCACGATTTTATTATTCCTTTGCTCAATGAGGTTAGTATACGTGAAACACCATCTGTGATACTCATATCATCCAGTGCGTGAACCACATTCGAGTGATAAGCCTAAGTCTGGTAAATAAGAACAATCAGCTCATCAACTTAGCCCCACATACACTCATACCGTACAAACTACACTTGAATTCAGACACATGCAAGTGTATAAAATTAAGAACCCTATATAAAAAGTGAAATCAATTTTAAGCGTACGAGCGTGCGGACATATGCTAACTTGTTCCAATAAACACTCTGCAACTTCTGGAGGTAACAACTACCGTCGAGACTCAAGAATCTGGAATAATTACCTCAATTTTATCGGTCCGTATTGACGTTATCAAATGTAAAATATGTTATTACACAAATGTAATTGAATTGATTTGACGGACATTTGTGTAATAACATATTTTACATGAGAATCAAGAACCCGTCGTGAAAATTGGACAATATTCTGACAAATTTTCAGCTCAAAACATCAATAACAATGATGAAATTTGCAGCGTTATCAATCAACACATCGAGGGGCAATTCACGTAATGCATCCCGACCACATCGACTCTGGCTAACAATGCACTTGTTGTTTGAGTCTACAGTCTTTTGAATGGTTTGATGCAGCCCCCCATGCCTCATTGTCCTGAGCTAATCGTTTCATCTCTACATAGCTACCACACCCTACATCCGAGGCAATCTCTTCAACATATTCTAACCTTTGTCTATCCCCACAGTTCTTGTCCTCGACCCTTCCTTCCATAACTAAGTATGGCATTCCTGTGTGTCTTTAAATAGTATGTGTCCTACCAACCTATCTCTTCTCTTCATTATCAGTCGCTAGAAACATCTCTCCTCTCCCACTCGTCTTAATACCTCTTTGTTTGTTGCTCCAGCTACCCATCTGATCTTTATCATTCTCCTGTAACACCACATTTCAAATGCTTCTATTCTCCTTTCTGCTGCGCCAACAGTCCAAGTTTCACTTCCATAGAGCGCTACGCTCCATACTAAGGCTTTCAAAATATAATTCCTAACACATAAATCTATATTCGATGTCAACAGATTCCTTTTCTGTATGAATGCTTTCCTTACCTGAGCCAACCTACGTTTTATATCCTCTTTGCTTGAGGGGCAGATGACTTTGCTGTTCCGCCCCTTAATACTCCAATAACTAACTAACTAACTGACTAACTAACTAACTAACTAACTTCTTTGCATCGTCAATCACTGGTTATTTTGCTTCCTAAGCAACAGAAGTCTCCTACTTCCTTTAGCTTTTCACCTGCCAATTTAAAGTCCGTTAGGGATTTCTGATTTCTTTCGGCTGCATTCCTTTATTTTTGTTTTACATTTATTGATTTTCATCATGAATTCTTTCCTCAAGACGGAGTCCACACCATTCAAAAACGCATTCAAATCTTCTGGTGAATCAGATAAGATGACATCAGCAACTCTTATAGCTGAAAATATTTCGCCGTAAGTTTTTCTCTAATTTGCTTCATTGCATGTTCAATGTAAAGATTGAAGAGTATGAGTGATATGCTGCAGCCTTGCCTTACATCTTTCTGAATACCATCTTCTCTCGGATGTCTTTAGGCTCTAATAACTGCTCTACAAATTGTAGATCACCCTCCTATCCTTGTGCTTTATCCCAATATATATATATATACAGCTCAATGTTTGTCTGTCTGTCTGTTATTTATAAAAATCTACACCGTTTCACCGATCGTAACCAAAATGTGTATACTTACCCTTTGGAACCCTGCGGGTAACACTGTCCATTTTGAATTTCGGACTGACCACTCCATTCCCGGCATTTAGGCCCTTTAGCACAAATCTACACCGTTTCAGCTAATTGCACTGAATTTTACATACTTACCCTTTGAAATCCTGCTGGTAACACTGTCCACTTGATATTTTGAACAACCCTCTCCATTCCCTACATTTAGAATAACAGACAAAAGGAACTTAAAAACCACGTTTTAAGACCCAAGAACCTTTCGTGTCCATAGTAGTGTAACTGTATGAATATTTTAATAAGTCTATTGTTGTCTGGCAATGCGGGCTGTATCACGTCACCCCTACCAGTGTTCTGGTGCAAAATTGCAAAAATAGTTACATCGTGCACTGCTTATAAATTACAGTCACGGGGAGTAATTTGTGCACAAATATTTCTTAGGCCCCTTTAAACAGTTATCATCTTGAAAATATTATGCCTCTCTATGAGTGCGTCGGTGTTGGTGCAGTACATTGAGGTTATCAGCTGCAATATGCGTTGGTGCTTTCAAATTTACTTTCATTGATTTCGATACTTATCCTTGAGTGGTAAATGACACCATTGCTACCTCAGGAGCTCGGGACAGCCGACATTTTCCATAAAGCTCTTACGGCGCTATGCGACACTAGACGACACTATTGGTCTCTACTTTTCTAACAGCCAATGAGTAAGCAGCGAGGAGAAGATGAAGAGGAAGCAGAAAGTGACCCGGACATCAGCCTTGACTCCCCAACTCGGGGCGAAATACGGACAGCTTTGAAGCAGATGAAGTGCGGGAAGGCACCAGGTCTGGATAATATCCCAGCGGAAGTATTGAAAGCAGACCTGGATATCACGATCAATCTGCTGCACCCGCTGTTGGAGAAGATCTGGAAGGAGGAGAAAATACCAACCGACTGGAAGAAGGGGTTGATCGTCAAGTTACCGAAGAAAGGGGACACCACAAACTGTAACAACTGGAGGGGAATCACCTTGCTGTCCATTCCAAGCAAAGTACTGGCGAGAGTCATCCTGAATCGTATAAACGACTGCGTAGAAAAAAGGCTTCGGAAGGAACAGGCTGGATTTCGACAACATCGCAGCTGTGTGGATCTCATCAACACCCTCCGAATCATCCTGGAGCAGAGTGTGGAGTGGCGGAATACCCTTTACCTCACATTTGTCGACTTGGGAGAAAGCTTTCGACTCCGTAAATCAAAGAATCATGTGGAAGACCCTCGAGGAATATAAAATTCCAACAAAGATCATCAGAATCATGGAAGAGATGTACGAAGGGTATGAGTGCCAGGTTCTACACGAAGGCAAATTAACAGAAAAGATAAAGGTCAGTTCCGGAGTGAGACAGGGGTGTGTCCTTTCCCCCACTCTGTTCCTTTTGGTCCTGGATAGTGTGATGAAGAAGGTAATGGGAGGACGGAAGAGGGGTATTCAATGGAGTATAAATGACAGGCTTGAAGATCTGGATTTCGCGGACGACATTTGTCTTATGGCACAACGGTACCGAGACATAGAAAATAAGCTGGGGAGGTTGCAGAGAGAAGCAGAACATGCAGGACTGATGATCAACACCAACAAGACCAAAGAGATGAGGATAAATTCTGACGTCACGACTAGCTTGACAGTCAACGGAAAGGAAATTGAGCGAGTTGAGTCCTTCCTCTACGTTGGGAGTATAGTCACAAATTATGGGGGAGCAGAGGAAGATGTTCGAAGCCGTATCAGGAAGGCAAATGGTGCCTTTGTCCAGCTCTACCCCATCTGGAGAAATAGAAACATTTCCAGGAAGACCAAGCTCCGCCTTTTCAATAGCAACGTAAAGTCGATTATTCTCTATGGCTGTGAAACATGGAAAGTCACAAAACCGATCAACAACCAGCTACAGGTGTTCATTAACAGATGTCTGCGTCGCATCATGAATGTGAGGTGGCCGGACATAATCTCAAATGAAGATCTTTGGACCATCACCAATCAACAACCGATTAGCATCCAGACCAAGGAGAGGAAATGGCGCTGGATCGGTCACACACTAAGGAAGCCGGACGGAGCTGTTGAGAGGGCGGCGCTAGACTGGAATCCTCAAGGTGCCAGGAAGCGAGGTCGACCTAAGAAGACCTGGAAGAGGACGATCGAAAATGAAATTGCAGAGGTGGACAAGAACTGGAGTCAAGTGAAGAGAATGGCCAGGAACCGTACTGCGTGGAGAAATTTCGCCAAGGCCCTATGCTCCGGAAGGAGCGGCAAGAATTAAGTAAGTAATGAGATATAGGTCCTCGGCAGTGTCCTTTATTTCACTTACTCCTCTTTCTTATCATATTTTTCAATTCGTTTGTAAATTACATGTGTCAGTACTGTAGTTAGTAAAGAGCCGTTTCCCTATTCATTATTATCGTTATCATTACGGGTAAATGACCTGAATGTTACGTCCATTATATTGTACTCCTTATCACCCCCACTACAACCAAACCACAAAAAGTTATATTTTTATATTTGTTTATGTTAGTTTAAGTATCATGTGCCAGTTCTGTAGTAATATTCATTATCATCCATAAAACAAATACATCTACCGGGCGAAGCCGGGCGCTACTGCTAATCCTTCATAAAATGTCAAACAACTTACTCCAATCAACGTTATCAAAAGTCTTTTCTAAGTCTACAAATGCCATGAACGTTCTCTTACCTTTCCATATTCTATCTTCCAAGATCAGCCTAAGACTTAGTACCTCTTCCCTTGTTCCTACGTTTCTCCTAAAACAAAACTGGTCTCCACACAACTCTGATTTTATCTGTAAATTATTCTAGTAAGGATATTTGAAGCATGAATTATTAAGCTGATTGTACGGTGATCTTCACATCTGTCAGCTTCTGATTTCTTCGGTATAGGGATGATGAGATGTGTCATAAATCCTACTTACCAAGTGAAATAACCTCATGGGACCTTCATCACATATACTGCGCAACAACTCAGTCAGTATATGTTCTATGCCTGGTGCTTTATTCCTGCTTCAGTCTGCCAGTGCCCTTTCAAATTCTGATCTCAATAATAAATCTCCTATCTCATCCTCATCAATTTCCTCTTCCCTGTCCATTACATGATTCTCAATCTCCTTATCCTACAGTAATACAAATGCTCTATGTAAACTTTTCATTTCTCACCCTTTTCTTCCCTGTTAGCGATTTTCCATTTGAGTCCTATTAAAATATAAATATTACAACACTTAGTCTTCTTTTCCAAAAGTATCCTTAATCCTTCGATAAGATGTATCTACTTATACTTTGGGTGAAGACCAGTTTGGTTTCAGGAGAAATGTAGGAACAAGGGAATCGACTAAGTCTTAGGCTGATTTTGGAAGGTAGAATAAGGAAAGATAAGAGATCGTTCATGGCATTTGTAGACTTAGAAAAGGCTTTTGATAACGTTGATTGGACTAAATTGTTTGACATTTTGAAATCTATTGGAATAAAGTACACGGATAGGAGGGTGATATACAATCTATACAGAAACCAGACAGCAGTCATTCGAGCTGAAGGACATGGGAGAGAAGCTGGTATTCAGAAAGGTGTAAGGCAAGGCTGCAACTTATCACCCATACTTTTCAATCTTTGCATTGAACAAGCAATGAAGGAAATTGGAGAAACATTTAAAGTGGGAGTGAAGATTCAAGAAGAAATAATTTCAACTCTGAGATTTGCTGATGACATCGTCATCTTGGCAGACACACCTGAGGATTTGAATGAGTTTTTGAATGGTATGGACTCCGTCTTACGGAAAGAATACATGATGAAAATTAATAAATGTAAAACAAAAATACTGGAATGCAACCGAAATAAATCAGAAACCTCTATGGACATCAAATTGGCAGGTGAAAAGCTGAAGGAAGTAGGAGACTTCTGTTACTTAGGAAGCAAAATAACCAGTGATGGACAGAAGCAAAGAGGATATAAAAAGTAGGTTGGCTCAGGCAAGGAAAGCATTTCCACAAAAAAGGAATCTGTTGACATCGAATTTAGATTTAGGTATTAGGAAGTCATTTATGAAAGCCTTTGTCTGGAGCGTGGTGCTCTATGGAAGTGAAACTTGGACTATTGGTGCAGCAGGGAAGAGGAGAATTGAAGCATTTGAAATGTGGTGTTACAGGAGAATGATGAAGATCAGATGGGTAGATAGGGTTACAAACGAAGAGGTATTAAGACGAGTGGGAGAGGAGAGATGTTTCTGGCGACTGCTTATGAAGAGGTTAGTAGGACACATACTAAGACACCCAGGAATAGCAAGCTTAGTGATGGAAGGAAGGGTTGAGGACAAGAACTGTAGGGGTAGACCAAGGTTAGAATATGTTAAACAGATTGCCTCGGATGTAGGGTGTGGTAGCAATGTAGAGATGAAACGATTAGCACAGGACAGGGTGGCATGGAGAGCTGCATCAAACCAGTCAAGAGACTGAAGACTCAAACAACACAACTTATACTTTTCCTTCTTGTTTACCTCATTTTTCAATCTGCATTCCGCTTTCCCCCCTTTCATTGTTTGCATTATTAAGCTTCCGCCTTCCGTCCAATAATTCTTGTGATCCACGGTTGTCTACCTACTCTTTCTTTCCTACCAATGTTTACTTCTGCAGATTTCATTATTTCATTCTTCAAAAGTGCCTATTCCCCTGCAATTGAAGTTTGCGTAGGGTTTTTCATTAGCCCTTCCTTTATAGTCTATTGAATCTTTCATTCAAATCCTTCTCTTTCAGTCTGCCTATTGCCCACGTTTTTGGATTTTGACTTTTCTTCAGTTTCTTCAACTTTAGTCTGCATTTCATAACAATCGGGTTGTGGTCAGAGCTTATGTCAGCTCCGGGATATATTTTGAAATCCTTAAATATGGTTTCGCAATCTCTGCTTGACCATAATGAAGTCTATTTGGTAACGCCCTGTATCTCCTGGTCTCATCCATGTGTATATTTTTTATTGCGGTTATTAAATAAGGTGTTAGCTGTGACCAACTCGTGCTTAGTATAGAATTTCATGACCTTGCTTCCTCGATCGTTCCTATATGCACTAGCTATATTTTTATCAATAGTGTTGAAGTTGTCGACGCTCACAGCTGTTTCCATGGTATGGGAGTAATGAAAGTAAGGCTCTCTGATGGGTTGCTGGAGGCAGCAGTCTCCTAACGAATGGATGCTTTATACAGCTGGCACATCAACAGGCCTTCTGCCGCTAAACATATACTAGGTTTTGCTGAAGACCACAAATTCATCATGGTAAATGTCAAACAATGCTCTAAAGAAGCAGCCACCGTAATCAATTTGAAGATTCTACTGCACAGAATACTATGGAATTACTCCTCGACTCTTTCCGACCAGGAAAAATCTAAGTAAATTTGATAACTCACAGGTTGGTACTCTGGACATTGAGTCTCCATGAAAACCCTCATTATGTTTATTTTTTAAAATTCTGTGGCCAAAATTTCAAGTTTCAATAAATCTCATCACTATTTGTTTGTTTTAAACATGTTATTCATGTTCAGCAACAAATACTAAAACAAGTTTCCAATTTTCTGAATGATCTCTCTCATTTTTCTTGGTTTGACATGTGTCTTAGTGGTATGTCATAGGATGTCGTGAAACAAGTTTCAATTTGTTTGATGGTGAGCGAGATATCGGTAACGATTTGTCGCAAAGCCCCTAAATGAATCAACGACAACTTTGTTATTGCGTGATAAGTTTGAGGAGATATGCATGTAAATACATTATGTTTATTCTATGAATCACTAAAAACAAACGTTTAATTCTTTCAGCAAAACTCAAAAATCTATGGGATTTAGGGATGTTTTCCACCCTTAGCTTCTTCTAACTTAAAGGGAATTCTCTTCGTGACGTCAGAAGCTACGATAGCCACTCGTTGTTTGCGTCAATTATCAAATCTGGGGGGAAATCTAGGGTATATATAGATTTTTCACACCTTTACGTTTGTCACCCCTGATGGGTGACGTCACATGATTTTTAAGTTTACACTGGCCAACAACTTGGTGAGGTGACAGGGATTCCCAGGCCGTATTTTGATTATTTAAATAAATCGATGAATTAATCAGCTACCATATTGAACGCGCTGTGAGTTAGGTTAGGTGAGGTGCGCATGGTGGCCATCTAGCACTAGAAGCCGCATGTTTTATTTTTTCAATAGATCGATACTCAATAAAATAATCAATTTATTAAGCAAATGTGTACGCTCAGGAGGCAAGTGGGGTAGCAGAACTCTAGCGATTCTAATATTAACTAAGTTGACAAATATGTTTTATGTGCAACTTTCAATGAAGATTATAAACTCATATGGACCCTTTTCTCTTATCCGAAAGCAATAGCATTGAATTAAGAGTATCTCAATAATTAAAGCACTCAATAATTTACCAGTCACATCTAAATCATACAATCAACATGTGCATTTGTAAATACTCATAAAATGGTAAGTCCATAGATATGGATACATAGGCAATACAAAAATAGCTGATTCTCAAGAGACAAGTTAACGTCAGAACAATACCATTCCTTTGCAACTCCGATGCAAATATAACTTTCTTGACACAAGAGCGCATAGCATTGCTTCGAGTGAAACTTATAATACAAGGAATCATTCATGTGTCAACGCGATATGATTGGGTCCTTGTGAATTGTATAGACGTTTTTGAGGCTGTTTGAGCAAATACAACGAGAATAAGCAAGCAAATAAGGTTTGTGACTTTGGCAGCTGTCGAAGGTAGAAATCTGACGTCCCTGTCGCAATGTTAACAATTTCACCACAATACATCGTAATTCCAGTTTGGAAACAACTTCTAATGTTTGAAAATTGTATTTATGTATTGTTCAGACCCTTTGTGTGGGGGTGGCTGAACTGGGGGATGAGGTTGTGTGGAGAGGGTGGTATTTAACTGGGGGAAGTTTAATGGATGTGTTAGACCGTTGGACGGGTGTCCGAAGGTGCTGAATGCAAAGGGGTAGTTGGCGAAGCTCTGTGAATAAGGGTGCGCAATTAATGGAAGTGACCTGAAGAATAAGAATAATGCCGTGCGAGCTGTAAGCCGCGGTGAGCAACTCAAAGTATTGCTGACGCGCGCTACTACAATAAGCTCTCGACCGTGCTAAGTGAGCAAGGCCACTGTCAAGGCACAGGCTAGTGTTGCTGGCTCAGCGGTTATGAAGTAGAGTGATGACTGGACGAGGTGTGAGTGGGGCAGTAAACAGTAAAAAGGATAATGACAATTAATAAATAACAATCGGGTCTTTTGGGTAAAGTGTAATTATTTACTAAGGCTTATCTGGGTGTACCGAGTCCCTTGCAAGTCGGGAGGGTACAACAATGTAACAATTCACAAGTGTAAAGGGTGTGGTAAGGGGTTGGATGTATAAACGTGTATGGGATCTCAGATGCACACTCACCTGAGGCCTGATGTCTGGATGCGGTTGGACAGAGTCTCCGACGGTAACAGATCCCTTCCCCTTGGGAGGTGGTCTTCTTAAACGTTTCCGAAGTGCCGACCTTGCAGTATTGCTGCATAACTGTTTTGGTAGCAGCTTCTGTGTACATGTTTATGAAGTTATGTAAGCATTAGCGCAAGAGCTGAGGCTTCAACTCTGCTAGCTTTGTGTAATGAAGGTGTGTTGTTGTTGCTGTTAATTCCATCCTGGAGGTGATTAAGGGGTGAAAACAGTGTTGGGTGTGGGACAGATGGCTTGATAAATGTAGCTGTTGAAGGAATATTTGTAGATGTCTGTGGCATGTAGTTGTATGTGTATACACTTCCTAAGGGTGTTATACACCCTTGGGGGTGTAACAGTATTAACATTTATTTTAGTGGAAGGACAACCATTTTTTATTTCATTTAAGTTAAACGCTATTAATGTTTGAGCGCTGAAGAAATATCATTATATATCGAAACATGTTCTTTTAAATAATAATAAACTACATATTTTAGTATTGGAACGCTGCCTTAAATAATGCTAACAATTAATCTACGATGTATTCAAAAGTGAAGCATGAAAACCCATCTAGTTTCGAAATCAAACGGCTTGCATACCTGTATACACACACCACACCCCGTAAAGCCAGAATGGCCATTCTGTAGTAACTAAATGGTCTGGCTGCGTGGCTCAGCAGTAACGTTCTTGCATGATGTGGCCAAGGTTGTAGGATCGAGTTCTAGCGCAGCCAGTTTGGCACTTCAGGTTGCTCAAATGAGACGGGGGCCGTGTCAGTAGATTTACTGGCACGTTAAACATCCCCTTTGGGGCTAAATTGTGGCACCCCGGCGTCTCTAAAAGCCCCAGTAGTTAAAAGGGACGTAAAACGAATTACATTATTATTTACAGTAATTAAATGACGATTAATTTGTGTCACCTGTACCAGCGTGCACATAGGTATTTGCCTGTTGTTCAGATGCCTGTATTGCATTAATTGATCGTTATATCCTCGTTCAGCCATGTTATGGAAACGTCACTAGTCGGTGGAAAACTAGGATGTATGGCAATATTCCTGTGGAATAGGTAAGAGAAAAAAAAGTTCATTACTCGCACTGGAGGTATGAGTCAGCATCCATTTTCCGCATCTCTTCAATTGAACCCATGAAAGACCTCTGGAAAACAACATGTACACAAGCTTCTTTTAATCTTGAGATGGATTAACACATTCATCCAGGAGAGCTGCGACTCTAAAATCCGTGACAGGTCATACCATTCTCTTTTTATAATGTACATGCAATTGCAAGACATTTATACGTACCATTGAAGATTAGTAACGAGAGTAGATCACTTTACTAATATTAATGAAAGTTGTCCAAATATCACTACTGATAAATCAAAATGCATAATGCCAATTCTTTCAGGCAAATATATCCAGAAACGTCACATGAAGTCGTGACGAAGAATTGCGAATTAGCTAATACTGAAAGACAATATACTAGCTCTGTAATTGAACAACAATATGTTCAGAAGAAACCTGAATGCTGGAAAATGAAGAACATCATTACGTGCGCAGGTTCGTTCATTCAAGATGCTAATTTGAAGAGAAATTTGCTAACGCACAGTGGCATCGAGAACCATGATCTTACTCATACGGGTCATATCTACTCGTGTAGTATATGTAGAAAAACGTTTCATACAAATGCGGATGTGGATACACACATGGTAATCCATAGCGGTATGAACCCGTACTCCTGTAGTATATGCGAGAAGCAATTTTCCAAGAAACAGTATTTGAATAGACACATGCTAAACCATAGCGGTAACAAATCATATTCATGCACCATATGCGAAGCCAAATTTACTTTAAAACAGACGTTGAAAACACACCTAATAGTTCATAGCGGCGACAAGCCCTATTCCTGTAGAATATGTGAACTTCAATTTGCCCGCAGAGTATATTTAAAGAAACACATGCTTATGCATAGCGATGAGAAGCCATACTCTTGCAAAGTATGTGAGGTAAAATTTAAAGTCGAACAGCAATTAAAGACCCATATGCTAAAACATAGCGGTGTGAAGCCATATTCATGTAGCATATGCGAAGCTAAATTTAGTTCGAAAGTAAGTTTAAAGGCTCACGTGCTAGTCCATACCGGTAAAACGCCATATACATGCAACGTATGTGATGCCGAATTTCTATATAAAGGAACATTGAACAGACACACCTTTACTCACAGTGGCGATAAGCCATACTCATGTAGTACGTGCCAAGCTAAATTTACGGCTAAACATTCTTTAAAGAGGCACGTATTAATCCATAGCGGCGATAAGCCACATTCATGCATCATATGTGAAGATAAGTTCATGCTTGAAGACCAATTGAAGGCACACATACTTAACCACACCGGTGAAAAACCATATTCATGTGAGATATGCAAATCCAAATTTCCCCTGAAGCAAGCATTAAAGAAACATTTAATCGTCCATAGTGGCAAAAAGCCATTTTCTTGTAATATATGCGAAAAGAAGTTTTCCCGCTTGGTGCATTTAAAAAGGCATATGCTAATCCATAGTGATGATAAGCCATATTCATGTATGATATGTGAAGCCAAATTTCGTTTAAAACAATCACTGGATAGACACTTAATAATCCATAGTGGTAAAAAGCCGTATTTCTGTAGTATATGCGATACGAACTTTGCCCGAGGAGTTTATTTAAAAAGGCACATGCTACTCCATAGCGGTCAAAAGCCATATTCATGTATTATATGCGCAGCTAAATTCGCTGAGAAAGTACTTCTAAAATCACACATGTGCATCCATAATTGTGAAAAACCTTACTAATGTAACATATTCAAAGCCAAATTTGCTCTTAAGCAAAAATTGAAGACACATTTCAGCGCAAAGCCATAACCAAGTTGCATATGCGAAGCTATTTTCTCCCAAACATAATCTTTGAATGCACCCATGCCAATCCACAGCGGCAAAACAATACAATCATGTGGTCAAATTTGCCTGTACAAGAAATTTGAAGTAATGTACTCGTAGTGGGTAGAAAGCATATACATGTAGTATATACCAAGCCACAGTGACTGCAAGGCCACCTCGACTCAAATTTTAATCCATAGGTGCAAGAAGCCATATTTATGTAGTATATGTGGAGGTAGATTTGAGTGGATTTTTTTTGTGGTTGCACATGTTTATGACTATATGAAGCTAAAAGTGTTTCAGAAAGAAATTCCTAAAGATGCATGTTAGCCCATTGTGGCCAAATGCCATACCCGTATAACTCTTGAGAGAAGGAGTTCGGGCAGTTTAAACATTGATTCACCCAGTCATTGGAAGCGCTATTAAAAAAAACGAGCTGAATTAATTACATGGGGATTGTAGAATACGCACATTGCAAATTATAGTAGTCATGTACCATTTTCTGTAGTATATTAAATAAACGTTAAATACACAGCAACTATGTCTATCGTAACAGCAACAAGTCATGCTAATTTACAGCAGTTGTAAAAACAAATCCTAGGAAACGAGGTTTGAGGTGCTTCATGTGAATTCATTTTGTCCATATTAACTGCAAGCTATTTTTCTGTTGACTTAATTGAATTCATAACTTATGTAATAAGTGCAGTATGTTCTCAAACTATTGGTCCGATAACACATTTTTATCTGTAGTGTTCACAAGCAACATTCAAAACAGTCGTCACTCTCTTAAAAATAAAAAAAAAATAAAAAAGAAAGTGAAGGCATAGGATGCTAAAGTCTTAATGTTGTCAAACATTTGGTGGGTCATTCGGTTTGCGAGGCACTTAAATATATAATATTTTTCCCCCACGCCCATTGCCCAGAGGGCCTCGCAGGATTCGCTGTAAATTTGACTATTAGCTGGTGGCTGCATTTAAGTGATAGATCTCACCAGGTTTTACAATATGCAAGCTAATTGGATATTAATGGCCAATAGGCACATTTATGTCGAGCATAATTTAAGTTGTAACAACGCTGCAAATTAAATTAGTTTATGTATTATTCCTTTGTATTTATTGAATAATTGGTGACTTATTAAGTATTACCTAAAATTCACTTTCTCATAGTGGCCAGTAGATATAGTCATGCCACAGTCCCTTGAACCTGAGCCCCTATCCCTAATTCTTACTTTCACTGAAACAGAAGCCTTTAAAGTTAAAAACTTAATGTTAAATGGGTGGAAGCCATCTTCATATAATATTTGAAGCATTGTATTTTTCATATGACGATGCATTGGAAGAGGGATTTGTTCGGTACTCCGTAGCGGTGTGAGGAGAGCAACACCAGGTTAGCTTTCTTTCTAGTGCATGCTGGAATTTGTTAATTGATTTATTGTTATTCTAGATTGTGTACGCGTGCATATACACCGTTACTCAAGTGATTCACAGGACCTTGAACACAAAGCAGACCTAACGTGGAGCGAGATTCAAATTGCGAATCATGTAATGATCATCTAACGACGTGCTATTGAATTACGGTAGTGAATTTGCATTTGTGAAAATTTTCCTTTAATACAGTGATCAGGATCTGATGATGGCCCCTTGAGAGTCGAAGAGCGTGATTTTTTCCCAGGAGTGTATTTACATATTTATATCCTGTACCCCTTCCATTCATTGGGCACAATCGTGTTGACCGACTGAAAAGCTATAAAAGACAATGTTGTAAATAAAGGCACGGCATATTGTAATATGAAGCAGAAATATTGTTACTTCGGTTATATGTCATATTGTGAAATCAGCTGTTATTCTGAATAAATCTTCAATTATACATATTGATATTGTTGATACAATGGTTGCTATAAAAATATTGTGCTATAATGAAGGTCTGCGAGGAAATACTAGGTAAATATTGTGATTTTGTGAAGGTATGCGACGAAATACAAAGTAAATATTGTTTTTAAGAATGTCTTCGTGGAAACAAAAATACGATTTAGGCGTAGGTAAGATTTTTATGAAGTTAGAAAATGTTTGTAAAATATTACAATGTTTGTAAACAATAGAACAGCTGACTAGAATATACTAGGAGTATAAGAAAGGTTAAATAGCTGATAGTAATGAAAGTGACTGTTACGGAAAAGGTTATGTAGAAAAATAGGAAAGTAATATTATTTGGTGAAAATCGCTTAATCAATGTAGCGAGAAGTTATTTACTATTAAATTAAACATATAACAATTATGTTTCTTAGTTGAATGCATTACTAAGCCAAATTGAAGCACAGCAATTTTTCTAGGTTTGTGCCGTGTCTTGTGTGGGGTTTTGCTTAGGACACCAAGCTGGCTCATCAGTGGGCTCAAAGTGTCCATGCCCAGACCAACTATTAAGCCAAATGTTGACATATTAGAGGAAGAAGATAATAATGATGATATGGAAAAGGAATTGTGAAAATATTTAAGAAAATATGGACTCGAACAATTGTAAAAGGAAGATAGGTTGTCGATAGTTGTGATGTAAATATTAGGATAGCTTTGTCAACATAATTAAAATTTGAATAATTAAAAATAATGGAAATAACAATCATAATAATTATTGAAGGAAATGTCAACATTATTAAAATAGTGTTCAGATAATTAGATAGCTGATGAAAATACATTTGTATATATTAAATACAGACTAAACTTATGTTTTGAAAGTTAGGAATGTTACCAAAAGAATGTGATAATGCTTTCATTTTACAAAAGAAATTGAAGATTTAAATAATAATTAAAATGATAAATTACAATGGGTGACAAATGAACTTTATTTTAAAATCTCCTTGACAGCAGAGTAGATGTCAGGATAGATGAAACGTATAAACAATTCTTCATACTCTCAGGATTATAAGTTGCAATTAGGGAAGTGATTTAAATTCCTACAGTTGTCATAATTAATAGAGGGAGAACAAAATTTTTGACTGCTCTTATTGGAACTAGTTAGTTGAAATTTGTGCTTTGGAAGTAGTAATAGGAACCCCCACTGTCAACGTATTATCCCGTTACGCCCTGAAAGAATAAGATTATCATTATCCAGAATTTAATGAACGCAGCCATGAAATAAAGTAGTCCATAGCGTGAATTAGGTTTGAATGGATGCGTGTTCGAGTTGTTAGCCGGGTATCATTGTGTATGTCCGATCCATTCCATCCTAGGGTATGACGACGAATACGGGTACAATACTCATCACCATCATCCTTCCCACTTATCCAGTTTAAGGCCAGGTCGGGGCGTTTATAGTACTCCTTCACTATTCATCTTCCAGAAGTCTGTTCCAGTCCATATTCCGTCTACTCATGCTGGACTTAATCAATCGATCCATCGTGCTCGAGTTCTTCCCCTTGCTCTCTTTCCTTCCTATGTATCCTTCCAACATTTGTTTCAGTATTCGTACACCTTCCATTCGTTTGACATGTCCAAACCAATTTAACCTGCTCCTCTCAATTCCGTCTTTCAAGTTTTCTACTCCACTAATCGTCCTGACTTCGTCATTTCTCACTTTAACTCTTCTTGTCTTTCCTATCATACTTCGCAACAACTTAATTTCACTGGCCTGAAGTTTACTCTCCTCTCTTCTTGTCACTGTCCAGGTCTCCGCTACATAGGTTGATATAGGAGTATAGTACATCTTGTACAACACTTCTTTACATTTAATTGGGATGTCCTTCTTCCAAACTAGGTCTCTCACACTCTGATAAAATGCATTACTAAGTTCGCTTCCTAGATATTTGAAACTGTCCACAATTTCAACAAAGGTAACATGTCCTTTCCCTCCTATCTCCTCTTGTTATTGTATTTAGAAAAGTGTTTTGATATGCAGATTTACCATTGTACATTTATTATAAAATCGAAGTAGCTATTTTATTTTGTATGCCCTTGTGAGGCATGTTAGTTGATGGGGTTTGATATGAAAGAAAGCTACTGTTATTGTAATTATTTCTGGTGTTGTCATACTTTAGAGGTTACGGGTTGTCTTAAGTTTGGTATTAGTTCAGCGGTTTGGTATTCAACAATTGACGAAAAGGCTCTTCGTCCCACACTCAGATGGGGTTGAAATGAAATTTGAGTAAGACACAGCCGTTGTCTGTCTGTTTGTTAGGTAGTCAGCCCGAAGACTGGTTGGATCCTCAAAAAGTACCACCGTTAGGTTATGTGGGTAGATACCCACAAAAGCCCAAGGCAGACCCAAGGCGTACTAGTCAATATGAGGAGTGAGGTAGTTTGCCATTGCTTTCCTTACTGAGTCAGAACAGCAGTACTAACTCTATGAATAGAACCCTTCACAGCATCCACAGTCACTGACTGTGCCCCGAATGTCATTATTAAACACCAGCCATACCTCAGTATCTTCCATATAATCACAGCCATGAGTGAGACTGAGACATCGGTGAAGAGCCACATTTCACTGTAGCCTGTGCCAACAGACAAATGCAAATGTACTGCATTCATCAAGAGATGGCAAACAGGCCAACCGTTATGACTTATAAATCTTGTTTATGTTGCCTTCTAAATTTAACTGAATCATCTCTTTCCATAACATATTCCGGCTATCCTCCCCCATTTATTGATAGAGCTAACGTTTAAAGCAGAGATGCAGATTTAACATTGTAAATTTGATATTAAATCCGAGAAGGTACTGTATATTTTTTGTAAGCATTTGTGTGGCGAGATATTCACAGTACATTATTAAATGGCTGTGAACAAAACCTTGTCTTCCTGTAACATTCCAGGAACATATTACTTATCAAAGGGATATAACATGACTGTGGATAGTGGCATCCATGTGGAAAAATGTATTTTAAAGCAAGAATTTAATTGCCTTGTGTCTACGATGGAAATAATAGTTTATTTATTTCCACTTTTTTCATATTAAACTTATCAAGGTAATTTAAAAAAACGCGAAATAGCGTATTTACGGACATTGGTTTTTTCATCGTTGTATGATTCGCCACTTTAATCTACCAGATACACACTTTTAAGCCTCTCATGGAGCGGGTTAGGCTATTCTGGATTATGAACCCAGATGGGACTAATAGTGCATATCTGTAGGAAAGTCATATCAGTATCATATATGAATGTTGTAGAACGCACTTAGTGACTGATAGCGAGATTTATCTGAAGCTGAGAGCTGTCTGGGCATTGTACAACCGGCTCTCAATGAGCAAATAAAACCGCGACTGATCAATCTAAATGAGCAATCTCGCCAACATTGTGGAACAAAACTAGTGAACAGATCTTAACTTCCACAGGCGCATTGTCTCACAACAATAGAGATTCTATAATGTTTCGTTGTTAAATACACAAATCCGCCGTTTAATACAATCAATAATGATCTATGTTCGTGATAACTCACGTCTATGAGTTCACTTTCATTGCATATTTTGGCACATGCAGTCGGCAAAACTCTCCTGAATCTTTCGGTCACTTATGAATTTATTAATTGAGACCATGTTTGGTACGAATGCCGCGCACATGGCGAATTCTAACGCCACCCAGATGGAAAGGCCAGTTCAACCATCTCCTGGCAAAGGACCAGGAAACTTGCCAGCGGCATAACTGTTGTTTATCGGGAGAGGGGGCGGGGTTGAACTGTCGGCCGCTCCGAGAGGCCGATGAAGCTTTGCCAGTCGGGTAACATTCCAAAATGGCCGATGAACATTTTGTTAGAATGTCTTATTATCATACAGATAATCAATTGTTCTGTACAACTTCAGTTTTTAATTTCAGTTAGTAAGTATGTTGGTAATGCTTGTTTTGCACTATGTATTCTTTGGTCAACATGTATGTATGTACTCAGTTGAAATGTGCCATAATACGTCTAGTATTCAAGTATCAATCCGTGTGCATTTTAATTAACTAACAGGTTATGAGCTCAGACCGGACTAATAGTGCGTGTTTGAAACTACTATTCAACATCGCTCAGTGAATACTTAGAAACGGTGTAGCCTATTTACACATTATGGCAACAACGAGGGAATCAAATGCCTCAACCACGTTTTCCGCATCGACTTCTGTTATCTCTGGGATTACTGTTTCATCATCAGTGCCTAATATAGAGAAACTAGAAGGACAGCCAAATTATGGAAGCTGGAAGTTCGCAATGAGAATGTGTCTTATGCTGGAGGGATTGTTTGGTTATGTCGATGGAACAATTCCCGTTACTTCACATGTGGACACAATTCGTGACCAGTGTGGACTGGCAAAAATATGCCTGGCTGTTAAACCTTCTTGCTATATTTACGTGCATAAAGCTACCAACTCGAAGGATGCATGGAATAACCTCAAAAAAGGCCTTCGAGGGATGTAGTATGGCCACAAAGTTCGAGCTGACCCGGGAATTTTTCAACATGAGGCGAGAAAGCAGCACAATGGAAGAGTTCGTCAACAACATCATGATGACCGTGCAGAAACTCGCCGATATAGGTGAAACTATTGAAGATAAATGGGCCTCATTCGTTATGAGGAATGGTGTCTCAAACGAATATGAAAATTTCGTGGCGTTGCTGAACCAGCAGTTGAAGGAAGATTTCACTTCAGAAGATGTAAAGGTTGCTCTTCTGGGTGAAAGCAAGAGGAGAAGAGTGAAAGGAGAATGTGAATCATCATCTGCCACTGCTTTGTTCTCCAATCAATGCAAGAAGAAAAATTATAACAAGAGAAAGCCAGGCAATCCAGGATTTAAATGTTACGAGTGTGGCAGCCCTGAACATGGTCGACCCAAATCAGGCGGGCAGAAGACTCTCCTAACAAAGGCGTTGACTACCAAGGTGGCTTCCTCAGCATGGGTCATGGACTCAGGTGCAACGTCCCACATGACCAAGGAAATAGCATCACTGCAAGATGTTGACTCATGTGTTCGTACGTCAATCAGCGTTGCAGACGATTGTCTGAAGGTGTCGGTAAGGTTGTGCTAAATCTTGGTAATGATAATATTAAAACAGTGACTGATGTATTTTATGTTCCAAATTTATCTACAAACTTGCTCTCAGAACATACAATGACAGAAAAAGGGTACAATCTTGTCTTTGACAATGAGTCCTGTAAAGTCTTTAATGGATCACATTTTTCTGTTGATGGAAATTTAGAGTTTAAGTGTGTAAAACAAGATGGTTTATACTCAATAGCTGATTGTTCACAGGAACCAGTGAGGGCATTGTCCGCTGAAGGTATCTCTGATGGGGAACTGTGGCACAAAAGGCTGAGTCATTTAAATCGTAAAGGTTTGAAAGAACTACTACATATGGTCGCTGGCATGAAGTTTAATCAAATCAATCAAAATGTTTGTGTTACCTGCCTGGAAGGTAAGCAAACAGTAAAGTCATTTCCCAAAAAGGGGAGCAAAGCTAAATCTGTTCTAGATGTTATTCATAGTGATGTACAAGGTCCCATGGAGGTGCAATCGTGGGGCGGAGCCAGATACTGTTTGAGTTTTGTCGATGACTTTACTAGGAAAGTTTTTGGATATATTATTGCTTCTAAATCTGAAGTTTTTTCTAAATTCCGCCTCTTCAGGGAGATGGTAGAGAACCAGCTCAATAAACGCATTAAGTGTCCAAGAACCAACAATGGAGGAGAATATACTAGTAAGGAATTTGAGTTGTATTTACAGGAGAACGGAATTATTCATCAAACCAGTATTCCATATAGTCCTCAGCAAAATGGTATTGCTGAAAGGACTAACAGGACCTTGGCAGAGAAAGCTCGCTGCATGCTCGTTTGAGTCAGGTCTAGAAAAGAGATTCTGGGCAGAGGCTATGAACACTGCCATCTATCTCACGAACCGATCACCCACAGGGATCTCGTACCAGAGGAGGCATGGTCTGGAGTAAAAGTTGATATTTCCCACCTTAAAATTTTTGGCTGTAAAGCACAGGTTCATGTCCCTGATGTTAAAAGGCAGAAGTTTGACAAGAAATCTGATGAGATGATATTTGTAGGTTATTGTGAAACACAAAAAGGATACCGCCTTGTACGAAAAAGAGACCCAAAGCGTATTGTTGTAGCTAGGAGTGTTGTTTTTCTTGAAGCTCCATCATTCCAGGTGAATGGAAATAATCCAGTAACTAATGCTTTAAATGACATGTCAGTATTGTCTGTGCCTGTATTTAATACTTTTGTTGATCACCACAATGTTGATGTAGTAGATGTTGATCTTATGAGTGATGAAACTGAAAGGGTTGTGACTGTGTCCAATGACACTACATCAGCTGAATAATCTGATAGTGATAGTAGTTTTGACATTTCTAGCCTCTATATTGGTAGTGATGATAGCTCAATTGAGGATATAGTTAGTCGTGAGCCTGGTCCCCAGCATGACCGTCCTGATACAACCGGGGGCAGATATCCCAAGCGTACCAGAACGGCCAAGAGGGATGAGGATTATGAAAACGCTTTTCTGGCTGTTGGACCACAAGATCCTAAAAATTATTCAGAAGTATGTTCGAGGTCAGATCAGAAGCTGTGGAGAAATGCCATGCGAGAGGAAATGATGTCGTTAACTAACAATCAGACTTGGAGATAGGTCGATAGACCATCAAATCACAATGTTATTCAGTGTAAGTGGGTCTACAAACTTAAGAAAGGACTGGATTGGTCCAAGCGCTACAAAGCAAGACTTGTGGCGAAAGGAGTCACTCAGGTTCCAGGTAGAGACTATGGTCAGACTTTTGCACCCGTTGTCAGGCTCTCATCGCTAATAGTCCTATTTGCCCTCGCTGCCGAGTCAGACAGGGAAATAAACCATGTGGACGAAACAACTGCTTTTTAAATGGTGATTTGTCTGAAACAATTTACATGGAGCAGCCGGAAGGTTTTCTGGAAAAGGGCAATGAAGGTAAAGTGTGCAAGCAAGCTACCAAATCCTGGAATGATAAATTTTATGATTCTCTTATTCAACATAAGTTCCAGAATTCAGAGTATGATGCATGTGTCTACACTAAGAACGAAGGTAAAACATGTGTAGCGATTGGCTTGCATGTTGATGACTTCTATATTTTCTTAAACTGTAAGCAGGAAACTAAGAAACTTAAGGAAACTATGTCTAAATGTTTTAAAATAAGAGACTTGGGTCCTGTAAGTGAATGTCTAAGTATGAGAGTGATAAGAGACCGGAAATCTTATTCAGTTAAGTTGGATCAAGAGAGCTATGCTCTCGACATTGTCAAAAACTATGGTATGGAGGAGTGAAAACCAGTGAACACGCCCCAAGCACTAGGTGTAAAACTTGTCAGGCCAATGAATTCTACAAATCATCCACTGTATCAAAAATTGATAGGTACCCTTATGTATCTGGCGGTAGGGACCAGACCTGACATATGTTTTGCTGTTAGTTATTTAAGCCAGTTCAACAGTTGCAATGATGATGAACATTTCAATGCTTCCCTGAGAGTGATTAGATACCTGAAGGGTACAATGGGCTTAGGGCTAAAATATTGTAAAGGAGGTTGTAGTTTGACTGGTTATGCAGATGCTGATTTTGCTGCTTGTGCTGTTGATAGAAAATCTGTTACTGGCTATGTGTTCAAGCTAGTAGGTGGAGCCATTAGTTGGCAGGCAAGAAAACAAAGATCTGTAACTATTGCAGATAGCTCAACTTTTGCAGAGTATGTTTCTTCTAGTGAATGTGGTCAGGATGGTGTGAATTTAAGAGGTCTTCTTGGGGATCATCAGTCCCAATGAAATGTATTAAAATATTTAATGAGCTATTAATATGTGTTTAAACAAGTCATCTGGCAGCAAAAGTAAACACATTGATGTCAGGTTCCATCAAATAAAGCATTGGGTGAAATGTGGTGTAGTCAGTGTACAATACTTGTCAACTGAACAGTTGATTGCTGCTGTGCTAACCAAAGCACTTTCAAGAGCAAAACATGATTTTTGCATTGCATCTACGGGGATGGCAGATTAATTCATGTGTTGTGTGCAAAAACAATCGCTTAAGTGAGGGTGTTAGAATGTCTTA
This sequence comes from Meconema thalassinum, assembly GCA_946902985.2. Taxonomy (NCBI): domain Eukaryota; kingdom Metazoa; phylum Arthropoda; class Insecta; order Orthoptera; family Tettigoniidae; genus Meconema; species Meconema thalassinum. Next base: position 174,988,941 of record OX336398.1, on the reverse strand, counting down.
TTATCATAAAGATAATCAATTATTCTATACAACTTTAGTTTTTAATTTTAGTTAGTAAGTATGTTGGTAATGCTTGTTTTGCACTGTGTTTTATTTACGGTGACTTTGAGATAAGCAGGCTGTGACTTCCTGTTCCTGTATGTATTCTTTGGTCAACATGTATGTATGTATGTATGTACGGTATGTACTGAACCGTTATATTAGGTCATATTAATGATTCCTTAGTTTTATTCTATTCTACATGGAAATGCTACTGATAGTCGAGCACCGAGACCAGACAGTATGTCGAAACTTCAGTTAAGCCTGGCGACATTTGGGACAGGAAAGGAATGTTATATTTCTATAAAACAGAGGCAACAAATATTTATGACTTGGCCTGCGAAAGGTGCAGCCCCGTTAGAAGTAGTGTGAACGGCCTAAGTGCGCGTCTCTGTACTTCTGAGTCATGGTTGAGCTATGTCTTTGTCTAGCGAGTGAAAGACTAAGAAGGAATATGAAATATAAAGGGTGGAGGTATGATTTGGCCACTCCTAGGGACGTGTATAAGCTCCAGGATATTTCTGTGTTCAGAAGAACCAATGAGAAGATGCTATTTTTTGCGGGGAAGCGGCGTTACCTAGCATGACCTGGCGAATACGCGGGAATCAAGTTGCTATCAAATCCTACGATCGATCTTTGATCGGACCAACATCATTGTAACCTCCAGATTGATACGACCTCAATGAGTGTCAGTGGACCTATTATGTCGGAATCTAGCTTCAGATCTACTCCCACTCCTTCGATATTTGCCAATTTTGTATAAATACTGTTCGGAGTGCTGATGACAATACTCTCTTTTACGAAGTATCAAGGGATACGGTTGATATCATACTCTATTTCGAAGTGTCAGACGACACTGACGTTAACTCTGTTTCTAGATGTCCGAGGGACATAGACGACATTCTATTTGAAGTGTTAGGCGACACATTGTACTTTAATATTTTTGAGTGTCCAGATGACACATCTTAGTACTGTGATTTTGAGAAACAGTTTGTAAATGTATTATGTTGTGTGCGTACAACTCAGTTTGTTTTACCGTAGAATCAGTGAATTTGGTAGTTACCAGTACTACACTACAAGTTAGGGCAGTCTTCGTTATAATATTTGCTTTAGGACAATTTCTGCGAATTCAGTAACCGAAGGAAGCAAATTAGCTAGGAATTAATACGTGTGATTATAAACATTTTACTTTCATACAGCAAGATGAACACCTCGGCATCTGAAGGAAGACTGGAATCCAGGATCATCATCCAGATGACTATGACGTGCTAAGCATAGCAGAGGGGACGATGGCAGGGGATGTTATCTGACAACCTGGTTGGCGGAGGAATGAGTATTAAAAATTTTTTATTTAATTTTTGACAAACGGATTATGTTTTTTTAATGAGAATATATTTTATGTAAATATTTGTTTGTGTTTTTGGCAACGTAGGGTCTTGTTTGTTTGTTTGTTTGTTACTGCCACACGATTTTAGTGCATGGTGCATTGTGACATATTTTGTAGTTATTTTATTTGTGATTTTTGATGTTGGTTCAAGTTCACGTGGCATCGCTTGCTCCCGGAGCACGTTGTTGGGCGTAGCAATGTTGATCAGTATGGCTTAAAAATTAACGTTAGGACAAGAAGTGAATCAGAATTAAATTAGCATAAATGCAGTATTCAGGTGGAAATCTTATTATGATAGATGGTTTATAATCATTCAGGATGTTGATTTTATAATTCGCCACATTGCGAAGATTTATACAGGATAAGCCGTCCGCTTTCTCATATTAATTGTTTTTCTGCTTTTATTAATGCTAGCGTGTCTTGATCACGTAGTTAGGGAATCTCTGATCTAGCGTCGGCATGTGGATTCTGCGTGTGTCAGTCGGTCAAAGCGATGATGTGTCATTATGAATTTATGGGTCTGCTTGTGGAGGATCAGTGTATGATGTACACCCCTCGACTTGCCGCGACTCAGGTTTCCACAATCACGATCCCGAGGGACGGTTGTATGAAATTAATGGTGAATCTTGCAATTCCAGGAGAATTGGTGAGATATTGTGTCTGCGATAAATGTACCCTACGCGATTTCAGGTCTGCAGAAGTATCAGGGCCCGTGTAGTTAGGGGTTACCTGTTCTTGTTGTGACACCTGCTTTGACTGAGACTGAAATAGATTGAGTAAGAGAGGGTGTTCCACGGTCGTGCGCAGGTCAGAGACAGCTGTGAGGCTCATTAAGGCTGGGACGTTGCTCCGTCAGTATTAGAATGTTTATCTTTTCTGTTAAAAGAACCTGAATGTTATACATTAATTGAAACAGTAATGGGAGTTATTCACGTCTTAGTCGTTATTTTTCGGAGCTGTATACTGATCACACTGTGCATTGTATTCATGTTGTACATTAGCCTGTTTGGGCATTTGAGTTAGTTTGTTATGTTAGAGTACGGTGACCCCGTGTCGGTCAGGTTTGTTGTTATCATATGTCCCGCGTGGTCATTAGCCTTGGGAACCTTTGGTGCCTGTTTCGGCGGCTCATTTGAATTTGTCATATGCCTTCTCGCATATTTGTGTGATTTCCACGGAAGTCTTGTAAATTAATATTTTTGTAAGGTTAGCGTGTGTCAGGTTAGTTATTAAGTGTACAGCCATTTTATTTGTGTGTTCCCATGAGCCATAATTGCAGTTTGCAGAACGGTAATTCGGGACCTATCCGATTGATTCGTTTGGAAGCGAAATGCCGTCAAACAATACTAATTTTCTCCAATAAATAAGTAACGCACACTCATAATTTTAATCAGATAGTGGAATGGTATCTCCACATAATTTTATGCCATTAAATACGGTTATTCTGGGGTAAGCTCAGGGTGGATTGGTTTTCCTTGTCTTTGTTTAATTTGTTTTACGACGATTGAGTTATTAAATATTGATTCTTTTACTCCTGAGTTTTTCACTTCTTTTCTAATTTTAAGTTTGCCGTATTATCCTTGATATTATGGAAGCGAGATATTTTGATTATTCTCAACATGAACAAGCATGGACTGAACGCGACCCGGAGACAGAATCTTGCTTCTTTCAAGGGTACAGTACTCAGTTGTGTAAAAATGTGCCATAATACATCTAGTATTCAAGTATAAATCCGTGCGCCTTTTAATTAACTAACACATTTCGTACCATCTTAGAAATAGTATCTTACGTCTTCAAATAACTTATTAATATTTGAAACATTCATCTCGTTATCATTCGGTTGTATACCTTGTAATTAGTGCAGTGGACGCATATCAGCGTGGTCTAGCTGTTTGTGGATATTATCGTAACAGGTTTGATTCCAACCTTCTGCATTCATTTTTACCTATCACTCCCTTTTTATTAATATTGATACAGGATGTACCAAATAACGCTACTTTGAATAGGTACAGTACCGGTATAGTGGATACATTGTTCACAAGCATATTTATATTATAATTCAACATTAAAAAAATGAAAGTTCGTCTTATTATGGATGGTTTTGTGGGCATTTTAGATCTTTCCCTGTAGACGAAGATGAATATTTGATCGTCAGTATCATTGTATCGAGAAGGATTAAGAAGCCTCTGCCGTGACTCAGGCCAACAAAGAGGTGATGAAATATCTGGCTACATGAATTCACATATTTATATCTTGACTTACATTTCCAATATCCTTTTCTATTTCGCACAACATAATAACCCTATTAACATAAAGTACATTTATGTGCCAATGACATTAACCAAATGTGAAACGGAAGGGTTTCGTTCCGTATGCAATAAAATAAAGGTTTGGAAATGTTAACTTACCGTACCGAATTATAACTTGGTGACTTATATAGGTATATATATCTCAGTCCTACTAAAACATTCACTATGAACGATTTAACTGACTATATTTTAATAATAATGCACCGCTAACAAAAAAATTACGAGCCTTACAGAAGTCGCATATGATGTGTAACATCTGGCATATAAGAAACCTCACGTGAAATTGTTGATACACCGGTATTTTGTACTATTATTGGCACAAATATTAATCTATTGTAAAAGGGAGTGTTTTACAGATATTGTAGTTTATAATACGGAACTCATTTTGTTAGATGATTTGTAGCTTTAACCAGCACAAGGCTAAATAAAGAATACGATATGGATCAACTAGATTAATAGACGCGAACAGTGGCGTACCAAAGGGGGTGCGAACGGGGCGGCCGCCCCGGGCGCCGTAACGGAAGGGGGCGCCAAAATACAAAATCAAAAAACATATTCTTTTATTTTCAGAAAAAATATTTTTATTTCAGGAAAAATATACGGTTTTAATGGTCAACTTTTCTGTATTACTTTCTTAAATACTGCAGTGATATTATTTAGAAATGAAATAAACGTTTCGTTTTAAACAATTTATAGACAATACGAAATAGTTCGTTGGCGCCAAGCACACAGGGAAAGTTTACAATATACGGGCGAACAGAGCGCCTGAGCCGGAATCAGAGCGGTGATGGAGAGGGAATGCGTGGTTGATGACGGTGCTGGCCGGCGCGGGGTGGGGGCATCAAGTCACAACAGAATTGAGGATTGCTAGTTTGCTAGTCATTGACAAAAATATTAGGTTAAATTCTCTAAAACAATTTGAAACTGAAAAAAAAATACAGTGTTCCCTCTCTATTTCATTTGCTATTGGCTGAAACAATTTTAACCTAGAATGATTATTGATCGACACCAAGAATCATAATTGACAATAGTAAAAGGTAATTTGTTTCAATGTATTTCAGTTTCCATTATGAAACAACACAAGGCAAGTGGGGCTCAAAATAGACAACTGAAACAGCAACGTATCAAAGCACTTGATAGTTCGAACTCGTTTATGACAGCTTTTATGAAAGGTTCACTGAAGTCTGAAAACAATGAAACTAGGAAATAATGTGAATTTGACAGTATCAAATTAAGCCTTGATATTAATGAATCAAATATTACAGTAGTTAACAAATTGGTTCAACACGATGATCTTGATGGTAAGATTCAAATCTCACAATCCAACTCTTGGATTCAAGTGCAACTTTTTGGAACAGTTCAGCAAGTATATGCATTTTTTCCTAGTTCGACTCACAGGTGGAGTGTCCTCAAGGAACATGTCAGCCACTCAGATACAAGATGGAGTTCTAAAGCAGAGGCCGTGAATGCTTTATTTCAGATGGAGTGCTTCATGCTCTAGAAAAAATGAGAGACACTACAACTGAAACCGTCGATACCAGACAGAGTGCAGCGCTATTAATTAATGCAATAGAACGATTTGACTTTGTAACTCTGTTATTTTTCTGGGCTGAGGTACTTCCAAAAATTGACCGATCACAGAAACTTTGCAAATCGAAGGCATTTCGTTCACTTATGTAATAACTTGTCTACAAGCTTTCCAAGATCAGCTTAATATGTGGAGAGAAACCCTTCCAGTTGATGTTATATCAAAAGCTACTAAGAAGTAAAACCCACGGAACGAAGACAAAGAGTGAAGCGGAAAATGCCAGGGGAATCCACTGATGATTTTGGACTTTCCTGGAAAGAAGAAGTAAAACGGAGCACACAAGAGATCTTAGATAAACTTATTCGAGGGTAAGTGGACGATTCGCCAATATCAAGGAACTGGATGAACGTTTTGGCTTCCTCTGTAATTTTGATTGATACATTCATAACGAAACCCCAAATGAAGACGTTTTGAACATTCTAACGAGGAAATGTTTTGAACTTGCAGAGAAGTACCCTGAAGATTTGAACGGAGAAGAACTCTTTGAAGATATTAAAGATGTCATAGTTTTATTACGAAGATCAAAGAAAAATAATGAAACGATCGACTTGAAACCCAAAGATATTTTGTTATATTTAGGTCTTGTTTGGGGTTAGAGGCATACAGTAACTTGATCATCGCCTTCAAACTACTTTTAACGATTCCAGTGTCTGTGGCATCTTGTGAACGATCTTTTAGTAAGCTGAAGTTTATTAAAAATTACTTAAGATCCACAATGACGCAAGAAAGACTACCGTAAGTAATTTAGCAGTGGCTGCTACTATAGACCTCAACTCTATTATAAATAACTTTTTCATCTATCAAGGCTAGGAAGGCACATTTTTAAATTTTTGTTATGACTATGAAACTTCTTTTCTCTTTATTTTTTTATTATTATTTTTCGAACAAACTAACCTTTTAATACTTACAGTTTTTTTTCATATTTTTCTCTTTATAATGTGTTAAAGTAACATACTACTTATTAAAATCTACATATTTATGAACATTAAACTGTGTTTAAATTAAACTTATTGATCCTTGAACCTTTTAGTGTTAGGGGGCGACTACCATTTAGTTGGCCTCGGACGCCAAGTAGCCTTGGTACGCCACTGGACGTGACACCGCTCATAACCTTAAATTCCTTATGAACAGGTCCTCTTCATTCACAGACCAACACGTAATTTCATATGGATTCTGTTAAAATGAGTAATATATTGTTATGTTAAATATCGTTTAAAATGATAATCTGGTAATCTGGGATTCGAACCCGGGATCTCTAAATTCACAGTCATAGGCGCTAGCCCCACGGCTATTTCGACTACGCAAATATTGTGCACAAGATGGTGACTTATTTCCACGTTCCAATAATACTGCATTACGGAATTTTCATTTCATTTATATTTTGCTTGTTTCGATTATGTTCCTGCGTGAAATTGAGTTTAACATGCCTTATGAATAGGCCCTCTTGTGAGTAAAGAGAATGTATTTAGCAATAGTTCATGAAGGCTTGCTTAATTCTCGTATAACTACAACGATTATATTATATTGATGACTCCATTACCATTATGTGGGCTAATATTTGAATAGCCATTGTGTAGAAACATAATACTGGCAATGCTCACTACTTACAATGTTTGATATTAAGGCATTTTACCATTTAAATACTGATACGAAGACTTCGAACATGTACCATGTGCTTTGTTTCAATCACTTGACACCAGAGTTCGCATGAACGTTTACCGTTCAGTATGTCATATACATTCCACATGGCCGAGAGTACGTCATGGTATCAATTTCCGACACCACGTGCTCATTGTTCTCTTACCACTGCCAGCTGGATCGATCGATCGAGTTGGCAGTGCGTCTTACACTTCCGTTCGATCCACCACTGCCAGCTAGCACACTGCCGTTCGAGCACACTTCCGTTCCATCGAACGGAAGTGTGCCAGCTGGTGCCACCTCGATCGTTCTGATCCACTTCCGTCCCATTTTTCAAAATCACTCCCACAAAAATGTCCAGCAACCGAGTGGAAAGATGTTACACATCAATAAATAAGAACGGAGGGTTGATAAATACTTTTTATAAGAGGAATTGAATCTCAAATATCATGCACCGAAGCAATCTACACGAACAGCGTAGCCACTCTTATCATTACGTCCGTGCCTTATTATTAAGCTCTATGAACAATATGAATGCTTTTTTATTTTACTTTAGTTCGTTAATATTATAATACTGTTATGTGACAAATCCATCACATTACGTTACGACAAAGATCCTTGTTATGCCAGTAATAGAATTTTTCTCAACTCGGAATAAAGAGAGAAATGGTCTTACTGTTGATGAGATTTCATGTCCGATACATTTGAAATATATTTAGCGGTCTTAATGCAATCGAAAATAGAGGACATGCCATTGGCTCCGCGACTCCGCTGCACAAAAGCAGGCCTGCCATTTTTAGTATTTCATTGTATACTTCCAGGTTCCTGGTAGCTGCCCGCCGCTCATACGGACGTAGTAGCACGCAAGCAAAGTGGCCAGGGATTTTATGCTGGCGGATAGTTTATCTCCCGTGTAGCTACCAGCAGGTGTACCCGGAGATGGTAGAACCATTGAACTGTAGGTACCGGTATTACTGGAACAACTCCTCCCATTGTAGCTCTCGCTGAAATCTGCTTCCTTGATCATCGCCTAGTCATGTCTGGTATTGCACGTCATCTGTAATATGTTACGCAGGTTGCCAGTCAGCTCATGTGCCGTGGTTCTTTTCATTTCTTTCAGTCGACCGCACAGTGAGTTCCAGTGAGCACGAAAACTGCGAGTAGCTGTAGTACGGAAGACAATCAGATAAGTAGTTAGCCTAAAATTTTATAGTTTAACCATAGTTTACAACCATATAATCTCTCTAAAGTACAATCTACGGATAGCTATCACCATTTAGCATTTCACCTAACATATATACTGCATTTAGCATACACTGACAGTTGCAGTACCAATACTGCAACTAAATAATTGTACATATTGTAAATATTTTCACCTGTATTTCAAACATAGATTTTGTAGCCTAAGTGTAATGGATCTGATGATGATCGCTTGACGATCGAAACTAGTCATCCTAGTGTTTTATTAATCTCATGTAATTTATTTCAGGATTAGGGCATAACCCATCTCTTTTGGGTACATTCGTGTTGACCGACTGAAAAGCACTAAACTCTTGTTTACTAAGGCAACACTGAAAATATGGCTTCAAACACCACAATGTTTCTTTCATATATTTGATCGCACGTCGATTATGTTTAAAAAAAAAAAGAGATGCCCATTTCGTGTGTAGCATTAGCATGCTCTAATAGGCAAGAGAAAAACACACAAAAGCTTCATTTCCACAAATAAGCACTGTCTCTGTGCAACGTTATAAATATGGTATTTTCCAATCATACGGTAGGTTTACGGTGTACTTTATTTTCGAATAAAGATTTGTAATTAAGTATTCTGCATTTGTGGATACTTCTCACATCAATTTTTCACATAATAGGCCAAAATAGTATTTGACGAACACACGTAGGCCCCATTATTAATTTACCTGAGAATGATATTGCCAAACAGTATTCCTTTCCGTTCTCTAGGAAGGACGCCGTCCGGGAGTCCTTATGATGAGCCGATCGTTGCTGGTTGTTTTACACTTTGGTTGGTTACTCAGTTTGGGGACTGCGACAACGCGATCATGAGGCCCCTTGTACTTTGGGTGTGTGTAGAATCTGTCTGATAACCGGTCTCAATTGTGATGGCTGTATTAGTGTGTGTTATCTGTTTTTAATTCAAGTAAGGACTGCAGACATTCAATTTTCAAGTAGTAGGAACTTTTGCTACCAAACGCCATCAACGTCAACTAGTTGTGAACTTGGTTACTAGAAGCCACCGCAGTCGGCTCCTGGCGACAAACGTTGGAACCTAAGAGCGTTAGTCAAATCTAACCTATAATTTAGCATTACACAAGTGTAATTAGTGGAAGGTTCGTTTACATGGCATAAATGGGACCGCCGGCTTTACTTCCTCTCCGAAGGAAGGCATACTGAGGGATTTTAACGCTCTTAAAAATCCGATGACTTCGGCCAGGTTTGAACCCGCGACCTTGGGCATAGAAGCTCAGCATGCTATCAACTACGCCACCGAATTCGCTTGTTTTACACTTTAAGCATAATTGTTTTAGACTACAAGTTAAGAGTTCATGTTCTTCCCCCTGCTCTTGCACTTACCTCCACCACCACCACTGTCCGAAACAGGTCTGCATATTCATATTTACCTTTCTGCTGATGACTGGTTTAAAGGTTTGCTACATGTTGAACTAAAGAATGCCACTTTTTCTTTGTTCACCTCCTGTATACTGTAATGTAGTATCGTCCCCCTTCTGTTAATACATGCTCCTTGGAGGTCAAGTAAGAGCCCAAAGATCGACGTAAAGAAATAAGAGGCAGAAGAAGAAACTCCGAAATTTGACGTATGAATTGTCGCAGTTGGGGTACAAGATCGTTTATTCATGGATACCAGGTCATACGAATATTTCGGGGAATGAATATGTCGATAAAGCCGCCAAAATGTTGCGAGTGACCACGGTACTCCGGTAAACAATGCTACACCTGCCTCCGATTTTATTCCTTTTCTTAAAGATCATCTGGTAGCCGAATGGTCACGACAATGGCAGGAATATACCAGAGATAAAGCAAAGTTTTATTATAATATACAACTATAGCACATTGATTGAGAATAATGACATTGTGTGTGGCAATGCGTTTTGATTATTTTTTATCGTCGCGGCCGTCTCGATCGACTTACTAGTCATCAACAAAACTACAACATAAAACAAAACACACATCCAGTTGTGCTACCTACTGTTGCCACAAGTACTCCCCCTTCTAGACACAAACACATAAATGCTTGGACACAGACAAAAAGAAATAATGTCGGCATCTTAAATAGAGGAACATGGTTGGAGGAATCACGCAGGGAATCCTTCACTTCTCCCACTCCGGGCAGTAGTCCGTGCAGATTCATCCTGCAACTTGTGTGAAACCGGTACTGGTTGTAGACGTAGGGGTTGATCAGTAGAATGTGATGTACATACAGGAGAGGCAGGAAGGTAGACCGGCTTGAGGCGATCAACGGAGATAGTATCCTCTTTGCCATCCTTATTGATCACAAATAATTTATCTGTTCTTCTGATAACTGGGAAAGGACCCTGATATGGATCTTGGAGACCCTTCTTCACACCATCTTTGCGCACAAAGACATGAGCAGATGTCTTCATTTCTGAGTGTACGACAACCCTTCTTTAATCTGATATTAGTTGCTGGGAAGGTCGTAGCTGTGTAAATATATCTCGCAATTGGGACACAAAAGAAAAATCGTCGCAGATGCTATATGTCTTAGATGACGTGAAAGATTCACCGGGAATATGCAAAGCTTGTCCAAAAATCATTTGAGATGATGAGAAACCACCTTCAAGTAGGGTATTTCGGTGACCTAACAGTACAGTTGGTAACAGGTTGTACCAGTCAGAGGTGATTATTAGGCGACTTCTGAGCGCGGCCTTGAGAGTCCGGTGAAACCGTTCGACTTTACCATTTGCTTGTGGGTGGTACGCTGTAGTCCGGAAATGTTTAACTCCTAATTAGTTAAGGTGTAGAACAGATTAGATTCGAATTGCCTTCCTCTATCAGTAACGATATTACATGAGACTTCGTACCTAGATATCCATTCACAGTAAAACGCTCGAGCAACTGTGTTGTGTATTAACTTGAGTTAACATGAACATTCTAGAAAGTGTTGTGTATTTACTTGAGATAACATGAACATTCTAGTTGCTATGTCCAGTACATTATAATCTGGAACCTTTCATATACTATGTATATATGCACCCGCAGACTGTAGACGACAGTTCCGCGCATATTCTTTAGTTCCGCGCTAGTTCCGCTCTGGACCGCTCAAGTTAGTCCACCTTGTGTATCGTTGTGTATCAACTAGTGTTAAATAAACCGTTGTTTTACATTAACAAGTGTGTGTTATTTATCTTGTATCTCCCACGATAATATAACAGTGGTGTCAGAAGTGGGATAAGATATGTAACGTTGTGAAACCGAGTGACTTTCTAACCTCGACGCAAGTGTTGCACCGAACAACGTTCATCGCAGTGCGTGTTGGAAATACTAAACCGAGTGAACTTTCTAACCTCAACGCAAGTGTGTGCACCGAACTAAGTTCATCGCAAGTGCGTGTTAGATATACTGTTCTCCACTCATCTTCACCATGCCAGACTTAACCTCTGAGCAACTCCAACAATTCTCGGCAATGATCGCCGACGCTATCTGACAGACAATAGGGTCAACAACGTCATCAGAGCCTCAATCGCCAAAGTTCACAATGCAACCGTATCGTGCTACCGACGGAACGACTCGCTTTACCTGGGTGCTCAACCTGAGCAAGGTACCCGCGGATCAGCATGTACACTTTGCACGTGTTTACATGGGATCTGAACTCAATGATGCCCTGAAGATCCAGGTGAGTCCTAATGATCCGTAAACTCTGTCATACAATGAGATCCAATCTAAGCTGAAAGGCCACTTCGACGCCACACGAAACAAGTTTGCTGAGAGCCTCAAATTTCGGAACGTAATGCAGAAGTAAGGAGAAACCATCGCTAGCTTCACCTTAAGACTGCGGCAGGCTGCAACGATTTGTGAGTATGGCACATTCCGTGATCGCATGTTAATTGATCAAATGCTCGCTGGTTTGGAATCACGAGAAATGTGCGACGAGATTATTGCACACAAAAAAAAAACAGAGGACTTCACCGCGGCATATGAAATCACGCACGCACTTGAAGCTACTCGCATCACCACCGACGAGGTCAAAACAGCTTACGCTAAGTCTGAATCAACCAATCGGATTGGATACAGGAAGCCTCTGTCCAGGAAGAACAGCAACCAGCAGCCGCCACGCAGCAAGTCAGCTCATCAAAATCAGGGATCTTACAACCTAACCAGGCAGCACCAAGGGCCAAATCAGGCAAACCGAAGTGCATCCCAGGACAACCAATCAACACGTGCAGGGTGCGGTGAAGCTCACCCTCGAAGTCAGTGCAGGTTCCTGAACGCCGAGTGCCTGTAGTGTGGCAAGAAAGGTCACATCAGAAAAGTTTGCCGATCAAAATCGAAGAAACATCGAACAACAAATCATGTGACCGAAGAAGAGTTTCCAGCAGAGAAACTCGACGTTGTGAACTACCTCAGCAAAATCTAGGTCATCGGATCGGTCAACGCAGCACCTAAGCCACTGGTTGATGACAGCATAGAGGAAACCACCGTCAAAATGGAACTCGACACCGGCGCCCCCTGCTCAACGATGAGCAAATCAAAGTTAAGTACGATCCAACCAGGTTTTGTGTTGCAGAAAAATGATTGTAACTTCGTCAGTTACACCGGTCATCCGATCAAATGCATTGGCAAAACGTCAGTGTGTACCACCATCGGAACCACAACCAGGAACCTGAATCTCTACGAGGTTGACGATGAAGTCAAATTGCTCTTTGGCCGAGAGTGGATTTCGGAGTTTGTACGGGACATAGACTTTGGTTACCTCTTCAGAAAATCCGACCCAATCCACAAACTCTCAGACAAGCAGGCTCTGACCTTGGATCAACAGAAGCAGCTCGATAACATTCTATCTCGCTACCTGGATGTGTTCAGCGACACCCCCGGGAAGGTCTCAGGTCCCCCGGCGAAGATGCACCTGAAGGCTGGAGCCACACCTGTTTTCGCCCGAGCTCGAGACGTACCAGTAGCCCTCCGATATGCCTACGCCAAGGAAATCGACAAGAAAATTGCATCTGGCTTCTACAAGAGAGTGGACTACTCTTAGTGGGCATTGACAACGCACGTCGTCACCAAGAAGAACGGCAAACTGAGGATCATAGGCAACTACAAGCCTACTCTCAACCCACAGATCATCACAGATGAACATCCGATTCCCAGCGTGAAACATCTGTTCAACCGAATGCGTGGCGCCACGCTCTTCTGCCACCTGGATATCACCGATGCGTACATTCATCTCGAGGTCGACGATGAGTTCAGCCATGCTCTCACGCTTAACACGCCAACTCATGGTCTGATCCGCCCAACGCAAGCAGTATATGGAGGAGATAACATCCGCGCTATCTGGCAGCGGTGAATGAACACAGTCCTGCAAGGTCTCCCAAACGTCGTAAGTTTTTTCGATGACAGTATAGTTTTTTGCTGATAGCTTTGGAAATCGGATGAAGGCCCTCAGCACCACTCTGGAACGGTTTCAGCAACACAAACTCAAGCTCAACCGAGCCAAATGTGTTTTCGCTCAAACATCATTGGAAGCCCTTGGCCACAAAATCGATGCGTCAGGCATCCACAGGTCTGATGCACACATCCGAGCTGTACGTGATGCACCGAAACCAACTACACCAGAAGAACTCCAACTGTTTCTTGGTAAAGCAACCTACTACAGCTCGTTCATCCCTGATTTGTCCACCAGAGACCGACCACTTAGGGACATGCTGCTCAAGGACCTTCTCATCTGGACACCAGAAGGCGACATGGCATACAAAGACATCAATAACACCCTAACCTCGCCCCAGGTACTCATGCAGTATGACCCAACGTTACCACTCCTGTTGACCACGGACGCCAGCAAGACCGGCCTAGGCACAGTACTGTCACACCGGTTCAGCAACGGGCAAGAACGTCCAATCGCTTACGCCAATCGAACGATGACAGCAACGGAGCAAAGGTACCCTCATCTCCGCACGAGACTCAACTTGACCAGGCCACGTCGAAGTCACCGCGCAACCGACCGGGTCACCGCGCCGCCGACCAAGCCACCACGCAATCAACCAGATCACCGTGCAACCGACGAGGTCACAGCGCAACCGACCAGGTCACCGCGCAACCGACCAAGTCACAGCGCAACCAACCAAGCCACTGCGCAACCAACGAGTTCACCGCGCAACCGACCAAGCCACCGCGCAACCGACAAAGCCACCGATCACCAAGCCTGAGACGAGTTCGCTTCACCGAGACACCAGCAACAGTCCAAACACCACCAGCCACACCAGCTACACCTGTAAAGAGGACACCACCTATTTCCCAGACCACCTTTATTCCACGCACGAGTACTCACCGTCGAAGACCACCATTGAGATTCTCTCCTGATTAAGTTTCCTAAATCATCCATTTAAGATATGGAGGAAATGTGTATTTACTTGAGTTAACATGCACATTCTAGAAAGTGTTGTGTATTTACTTGAGATAACATGACCATTCTAGTTGCTATGCCCAGAACATTCCAATCTGGAACATTCCAATCTGGAACCTTCCATATACTATGTATACCTATATGCACCCCCAAACAGTAGACGACAGTTCCGCGCATATTCTTTAGTTCCGCACTTGTTCCGCTCTGGACGCTGAAGTTAAGCCAATTTGTGTATCGTTGTGTATCAACTAGTGTTAAATAAACCGTTGTATTATATTAACAAGTGTGTGTTATTTATCTTGTATCTCCCACGATATAAGAAACTGTTTCTCCTGTAATATCTGGAATTGGTATAGCTTCAACCAAGGAGGAGAATCGATCAATCATGGTTAGACAGTATCTCTGGTTGTTGGAAACTGGAAATGGGCCGATAATATCCAGATGGACAAACTCAAAACGACCAGCTCGAGGTGATGCTATAACAGGGCTTCGAGTATGCCTCTGTATTTTAGATCGTTGGCATGCAAGGCATTCCTTCGCCCATTTGATGCAGTCACGGCCTATAAAAGGCTACACGTAACGTTCCTGAATTAACTGTGATGTCTTCCTGTCCGATGGGTGTCAAAGACCGTTCTACCAGTTTGGTCACAGAAGATCGACACATCCGTACCTGGAATCTGGGTCGGACGCAGCTGTAGAGAGTAGGTACCTTGGGAGTTTAGGATACCTTGTAGCTCAACATCTCTGCTTTGTTCATGAGTCAGAGTGGAGAAATCTAGATAAGGTTCATGGGTGATAGCATCAACTTTCGAAAAAAAATCGGCAACTTTATTGTCTTCTCCTGCTACGTGCTTGATATCTATAGTAAATTGATATACGTAGTCCAGATGACGAAGTTTACGTGGTGTTGCTTTGTCAGGATTTTGCTGGAACGCATAGCACAAAGGTTTATGATCCGTGTAAATGGTAAGTGATTTTCCTTCGACCATGTAGCGAAAATGCTTCAGCGCTGAGTTCCCGGTCGTAAGTGCTGTAGCGCGTTTCTGTGTCACTCAGTTTTCTGGAATAGAAGAAAAATGGTTCATGTTTGCCATTATGAACTTGTTCCAGAGCACCTCCAAGAGCAGTATCTGAAGCGTCGACGTATAGCAGGAGAGGAGCGTCTGACAGGGGATGAGCCAACAGGGTGGCGCTTGCTAAGTCTGATTTACATTGACTGAACGCCTGTTCCACTTCGAGGGTCCAAATAATGTGTTGATTTTCGTTTCCGCGACAGGTAGTCATTACTGATGTAAGTAATGTTTGGGGCCAAGCTGCCTTACGGACAAATCTCCTGTAGTAGTTAATGGCTCCTAAG
The DNA here is from genome assembly GCA_946902985.2 of Meconema thalassinum. Classification (NCBI taxonomy): domain Eukaryota; kingdom Metazoa; phylum Arthropoda; class Insecta; order Orthoptera; family Tettigoniidae; genus Meconema; species Meconema thalassinum. Next base: position 174,973,008 of record OX336398.1, on the reverse strand, counting down.
AATCTCCGCAGTGATTTGAATGTTCTGGGACGCTCGACATCCAGTAGTGCTTGAACTCTCTCAAGCGAGGGCAAGACACCAGATTCGGATACCTCAAAACCTAGGAAAGCAACAGATGGCACATTAAATACACATTTGCTAGGGTTGATACAAATTCCATAGACGTTGAATCGTTTACATAATGTTACCAGATGGCTCATATGTTCTTCGGAGGAGGAAGAAGCTACAAGGACATCGTCTATGTAGCAGTAAACAAAAGGCAAATCACGAGTTATTTCATTCATGAATCGCTGAAGTCTGTGCAGCATTTCGCATCCCAAATGTCTTTACTGGAAATTCGAACAGACCAAATGGTGTGATTATGGCTGTTTTCTCAATGTCTTCCTCCGCTACAGGTATCTGATTGTAGGCCCTGATTAAATCGAGCTTTGAAAAATCCTTTTTACCTGCCAATGCATATGAAAAATCATGCAGGTGTGGAATGGGGTAACGGTCGGGTTTAGTCACCTCGTTCAGTCACCTATAGCCCCCACAGGGCTGCCATCCACAATATTTTTCCTTAACAAGGTTTAGAGGGCTAGCCCAACTTGATTTTGATGGCCTACAAATACCTAGATCCAACATTGTTTGAAATTACTTTTGGCGGCCAATAGTTTCTCGGGTGGGAGCCTCCGTGGCCGTTTATGAATCGTAGGACCAGTGGTGGTGATAACATGTGTTATTCCATGAGATTTACACAGAGAAGGGAAGGTTGGTGGACGCATGATATCAGAAAACTGCGTTAGGAATGACATTATTGAAGAGGCGTCTTTCATGCAAGACACCGTTGTACTGGCAATAGCTGTAGTTTCTGACGCATTCGTAGCTAAGAGAGTATTCCCATCAATTAATGCCTTCCTTTGCAGATGTACTAAAAGGTTCAAATATCTTAAGAAATCAGCTCCAATAATCGGCTTTTTAACTGTAGTGAGTACAAAGGGCCATCGAAACTTTCTGCGCAGCCCAATATCCAGATCTAATAATCGTTCACCATACGTCGGGCGTGGAGAGCCATCAGTCGAGAAGAGTGTACATTTATTTGCTCCGCCTCTCTTGTCGCTTAAAGATGCTGGTATTACTGAAACGTCAGTGCCTGTATCAATTAAGAATTGTACTTTGGAATGATTATCAGTAACAAAGAGGCGGTATGAATCAACCCCGGCACATACTGACGACTATGTACGGTAGTTTACCAGTGCTGAAGCAGAAAATGAGCAGGGGGATTTACATTTAGTAGCCCTGCGGACGAACTGTTCATGGTACCAGCAGATAGAGGTTCACTCATTGCCAACACTGCGTGAGTTGCTATGGGACCTAGTCCGAATTGAAGAGCGACTATGAATTGGACAACGGAGTTGTTCAACCTCCAGTCTGTGTTCAGTCACTTGGTTGGTAAGGGAACTGATTAAATGCCTTACGTCAGGAACAATTGGAGGATCATCAAGTGTAACTTGATTACGAATAATCTCAGGGTTGCTGACAGCACCAATAACACTACGACTAGGAGATTGTTGTACTTCCATTATGCGATCTGCCATGGCAGCGAGTTGATGGAGATCTTCCTTGCTTATAGCTAGAATTGTGCGCACAAATTGAGGCAACCGTTTTAACCAAAGCGATAAGTCACTGCCTACTTTATTGCCTGCACGATACCTCATTGGCACAAAAGTTGAGAAGGCTTACGGTCATCTAGTTCAATTTCAGTTAGAAGCTAACGGAGATTCTGCTCTTCGCTAACAGCGAACACTCTGATTAAGGCTTCCTTAATAGCTGCATATTTATCTCGTGCCGGTGGTGAGGTTACGATTGTACTCACATGTTCTAAGACGTCGCACTCAAGAGCCGCTACTACGTAGTGGTATTTTGTACTGTCCTTGGTGATGTTGGAGAGTAGAAAGTTGGATAGTCGTTGAAACCATAAATCTGGCTTGGTTCTCCAGAACGGTGGCGGCTTCACGGCGACTCGCGATATGGACAACGTTTCCGTTTCGCTGATTCCAGATGCTGATGTACCACTATCCTGTTCATTCAACATTTTAGATCACGTCAGGGTCACCAAATTATAGCACATTGATTGAGAATAATGACTTTGTGTGTGTCAATAGGTTTTGATAATTTTTTATCGTCGCGGCCGTCTCGATCGATTTACTAGTCATCAACAAAGCTACAACATAAACAAAACCCACATCCAGTTGTTCTACCAACTGTTGCCACACAACTTAAGATCCCCCGTAAGTTATTTATTGTTGTTTTAAGAGGCGGAACTACGAGGTCTTCTGCCCCAAACGATCCCCCGTCTTCCTTGATTTTACAATGGCATTTACACTCGTCGTCATATTATTACCTTATTTCAAATCCTGGGGCACCTATTCCATCCTTTTCCCTAATACATTTACACATAAAGTAGGCCTACTACTACAATCATGCACATTGATTTTTTGAACTGAGCAGATTAGTTTTTGAGCTGCGCAGATTAGTTTTTTGAGCTGCGCATTGATTTTTTGAGCAGGAACACTATGTCCCAAGCTATTGAAATTAGAATATCAAGTTGGTATGATCTAACTATGGAGAGGTAACAGATGTGATGCTTACATATTGAGGCCTATTGTTTACAAGGCCTACTTGGATGTATTTTTATTTTATTACCGAAATATTTCTTTTCAGCCGTTACATATTCATGCTGATATGTTATGTAATACAATAGTTGTAACTTACCATGGATCAATATATCTCGACATTTATGTCATCGATTCCTCGGCTTGTAACTTCATAACCAATTTGCCACCCGGATGAGAAACTAGGATGGCTGGCATATTCCTGTCAAGGTTGTCAAGAACAACATAAATAGGCTGCCTAATATTGGGAGCATTGAAATATCTGTTTCAGAACAAATTATCGCTGTGAGCTGTTTTCACATGGATGGATATTGGTGTCTGCTGCAAAACCATGTTATCAAGGATTATTGTTGTTGTTGCTGCTGCTTGAATGTTGTGGCCATTAGCCATATCAATAATTCTGGAGTTTACCAGAACCGGAACCAAACCAGAACGTTGTAGATTATTGAACATATATCATTCACATACCTTTCTGGGAGTCGTTAGGAATTGAAAATACTGTTAAATACCACTGCTGCATATTAAAAATACTGTTAAATATCACTAATATTGCTTAAATGAAGGTTGTTATTTGTAGATTGTTCAACGACGGCAGATGTTTGTGGTTGATACGTAGACGTTATATTGCGTTGCCAACATGTCCGATACAAAAATACACCACACGGGACATGTAACTTTGTAATTATTTGAAAACAGGAATAATTGGCAAAACCATTGGCATGGATAGGGATAAATTATGCGTGACTACCCTCACTGTAATAGCCGTTTGGAATGAAATCGTTTCTGGTGGTGGAACATTCACCTTGGAAGAACTGGAAGATGTGTTGCAGTCCACGAAGAACAACAAAGCTGCAGGTTTGGATGATTTGAGAACAGAGCAAATTAAAAAGTTTGGGCCAGCGACAAAGCATTGGGGTTTGAACTTAATGAACACCTGCATCTCAAAATTGCAGATCCCCAAGATCTGGCGCAAAACCAAAATTGTAGCAATGCTGAAGCCTGGAAAAGAACCAACAGAACCAAAAACATTCGTCTAGTCTCACTTCTCTGCCATTTATACAAAGTATTTGAGAGACTAATTCTCAACTCTATTTCACTATATGTTGAGAAAGCTCTCATTAAGGAGCAATTTGGTTTCCGTCCAGGAAGATCATGTTGTGGACAAATCCTTAATCTGACACAGTATATAGAGGACGGATTTGAAGGAGGGCAGGTTACAGGTGTGGCATTCATTGATCTCTCAGCATCATATGATACGGTCAACCATAAGAAGTTGATCAGAAAGGTATATTCCACTACAAAAGACTGCTGCCTAACACAATTCGTCCAGTGTTTGCTGCAAAACAGGAGATTTTATGTCACTGTAAACAAGAAGAAGAAGACGAAGAGGACTCAGAAGAACGGCCTTCCTCAGGGTAGCGTATTAGCTCCACTGTTGTACAATATATACACACATGATTAACCACTTATTCCTGGAACCAGATCATTCATTTATGCAGACGATACAGCGATTGCTGCTCAAGAGGGGGTTCAGATGAAGTTGACAACTGCTGTTGAAGATCTAGCCAAATATTATGACAATCACTTGAAGCCCACTCCTGGAAAGACGCAGGTTTGTGCATTCCGTCTGAAAAAATAGGGAAGCCAGTAGGAAGTTAAACATTAACTGGAAGGGACAACAACTACCTCACTGTGACACTCCGAAATATCTGGGAGTAAAGCTTGATCGTTCTTTCACATTCAAAGTCCATTGCGAAGATACGAAGCTTAAAGTATCTTCCCGGGTTGGCAATACTGTACATGATGCTCAAAATGGCGGAGTAAGCTGGAATTTCATCTATATAAGTCTTGATACTATTTGGAATGGCTGGGTGGGTTACAGACAGCGGAGGAGTAACCATCTATTACTATATCATCTCCAGATACCATTACCACTGGTATTCTGGCTAATTTCAGTAGTTTAAGAATTTTTTACTTCGGTTCAGGTAAATTCCACTCTTACTGCCATACCAACTTGTGTACGGATACTGGCGTTCAGTTGTGTACTTGAACTTGAGAGCTCAGCGGTAGGAGGGGGGTGTAGATCGGTGCTGGGAGCAAACCAAATAGTTCCCTATCTGAGAACATTGATGCGTGTGACAGTTGGTCCTCACAATCGGAAACAGACACACTCTGTCTGGCAAATGTTTTGCGGTAGTATCCTGGCGGAGTGGGATGAGGAAGTTCAGAGCTACCTTCCCGGTAACTGTATGTATAGGTTGTCTGTAGAGGAACAGGTCTGACGTTTGTTTTTGGCCGGTGGCCGTAAAATCCGCACATCCACTGTGCTAACCGTTCAACCTCCTTCCTTCTCTCCTTCTGATCGTGCTTGCATGCAGTTGTTACTGCACATGCTCACAATAAGAAAGGCATCCTGGCTGGTCGGAGACCTCTAGGCAACAAGCAAGCACCGACCAAATACAAACGTCAGACCTATAGGTGAGACTAGGATTGGGAAGGAGGCAGCCATGTCCTTAATTTAGGAACCATCATTTGAGTGGATCGCTGTGGTGCGAACTAAGCCAAACTCTTCTCAGTTTGCATGTTCCGAACAGACTAGAATGAATTTTTTGTTTGCAATCAAACCTTCAGGACATGGGTCTCAATATGATGGCTACTCTTGAGATCACTAAAGGTGACTCATGCCAAACAATGTTTACTCATGTAAATCCATGCACAAGGGACTAATCACTTTCCTTTCAATATACTCTACCAATCTGTGCCATACTAGTACTGTTTTAAGGTGTAGCACGTTTTGTGTTCCTTAGTATTTGCAGGAATGTATTGCTGTTTATACTGTTGCACTGAGGGTTGTTGAAGTCTTGTTTTGTGCATTAGAAATTTCTGTTATGTTTTGTTTAGTTTATTTCTCTGATTTTATGTGATAAAGGCCCAAATACTATCATATCTGGTATTTTGTGAAAGCCAGCCCCATTGACAAGTTAGGAGATTCAACTATTAAGTTGTTTGTTGAACAAAGAGTGGGCCTACAAGCCACATATATGGAAGATAATGTGAAATTGTACAAGGAATGTGGGACACTAACCTTTGACATCCAACTCTGACTGCCATTGCCCAGCCACTGAGCCAATACGTTGACATGCTAATGCATAAACCAATGACACAGATGCACCCTCGATATAAGAGAAGAGTAACGGAAGCCTAAGCGTGAGGTTGCAAGTTCGTGTCGTGTATGCATCTGACATTATAATTTTCTACTCTCCATCAATATGGTTTGTACACTTTGTGGAATCCACAACCTAATATCCGAAATCCTCTTTGCCCATTTACAGGATATTTCCTTGAGAAGATTGGCCTGCATTCTTCCATGTTTAGTGTCTTATAAATTACATTCCACATTTATTGTATTTATAGCTTAATGTTTGCATTCTTACAGATCTGTCCACTGGATCCAGTTTAACAGCAAGTTCACGAAGCAGACCAGGACGAGAATGCAGTTACAATAATGTGGTTCTTTTTATACTAAAAGCCTATATGTACAATAAATTTCTACATTGTGTAATGCAAATTAAAAATAAAAACTTTTTCAATTGCCTATGGTTTTCATTTACCTTTCTCCTTCCTTATCAATCACATTTGCAAGAGAGTCATGGGATTCAAACAAGAATTTTCAACCTGTGTAGAATAGCGGGAGGTGGAGGGGGTGATAATAGAAGAGAGTTACAGTACATGATTCTATAGTCAGATTTGGAGGTTATGTAGGTTAGGACGAAAAAGGGGGCGGGGAAGGAGGTTATGTCTTGAAACCCGACTCGATATTTCATTTTATAGCATTCAACTAATAAAACTTGTCAGAGAATAGATTTTTAAGTTGTTTTATTTCATGAATTAACGTCAATACAAAAGGAACTATACGGCTACATAATTATGTATGTTTGCTGCCAACATTGTACAATGGACAACAAATCTCAAAATATCTCGAATATATTGTTGATTGCCTGTGATACATTTTTCAGAGCTAATGCTGTCAAACGTAAAATATATTAATGCCAATTAATCCACAAAGGGACAAGCTCGGCGGAATATTAATAAAAATTAGCTGATATCGTAGAAATTTAGTTCCTTATGTTTCCCCTACCGAAGAGAAATGATTGATTTTTGAAGCCGGATTTGGGCGGATATAAGGAAAATTATTTAACACGTGAGCTGAGACTCTGGTACTCTCATGGAACAAGAATACTAGGAAGTGAAGCTTCGACCTTTTCGCGTTCCTATATAGACAGCAGCACATGTGTTGGACTAGAGCGATATCTACAGTATTGTGAGTAGTGCACGATTGTGTTTTGACAGGAGTTGATCACACCATTGTTGCCAACAGATGTAGATAAGTTTTGGTGATTGGTTCAAAGTAATATTATAATTATAACCAAGATTGCCACCTCAGGGTAACAGGGCGATGTATCGGCACTCGCTAAATGAATCACACACTGTAATATTATAATTATAACCAAGATTGCCACCTCAGGGTAACAGGGCGATGTATCGGCACTCGCTAAATGAATCACACAAAGTACAGTAGTTAGTTAGTTATTGTTGTTTTAAGGGGCGGAACTACGAGGTCATCACAAAGTACAGTACAGTAACTTCACTAACATATACACTTATTTATTAATACGTTATACTAGATACATTATTCAATGACAGTCCAAATCAAATTCCCTGGAGAAAAGATGAAGTCACGAGCTATACAATAATAATAGTTCTTCTCCACTTACAGATTCTTTATTTCTGGTTGTTATGTTACAATGAACGTCTTCTTTTTCGATCCTTATCGCTTCTGTGTTTAGGATGCCTCTTTTCATCTTGTCCCTGCCTTTATTTCTGGCAACTCAATTCCCATCTCTCCATGCACATCAATTTCCTCCGACTGTGGTGACAAGCAAAATTTAAAATTCCTTCTCAGATAATCGTCCTCAATATTCGATGATCCACTCTGGCAATTGCAAACACAACTCGAAGCCTTCCTCTTGACTTGTTGACACTTCCAAATGAAAAGTCTCTTTCCTTATTCTTATTACTCCACCTTTTTCTGGGCAACACAACCCTTAATACTTATCTGTTTCAAGAAGCCTCTTCATACATCACCTTACATCAAAACATAACCTAACCAATTATCAAAACATAACATTACCATACTTCAAAACATAACATAACCATAGTAACATAGTAAAATGGGCAAAGCCCCCTGTCACCTATTGCTGGGCCACCACAAAGAATCTAGTTGGCACAAACCACTAGACTCTCTGTAGTGCCCCATCAACAGGTGGCCATGTTTGGTAACCACATTTACTCACATCACACGCCACGACGCTAATACATACTTACAGAATTACTAAATAAATAAAGTTGATACCCTTATCCAAAATAAAATAGTGACTTTATCAGGTAATAATTATTCAATAATTATTCCTGTCCTAAATATAATAATATTAACCGCACAAAGCACAAAATCCGAGGGTGGGCGATGTAACTGAATAATTTCGGTTACAACACTAATGGTCCACTATTGTAAAAACAGCAAAAATATGATGATGATGAGAATACATGCATTAGTACATGTATGCTTATAAATAAAAAAAAACAAATGTTGTTAAACGTGTACAGCTCTTCCTAGTGCATCGTCAACTAATTGCCATTTACGTACTATCCCGTGTCATAGTTGGCTATCATTTATGCATGGATAATCCAACGACTTGATGAAAAAGCGCGGCCAATTTATAAACAATGGGAGAGAAAATATCTAACATGACATCATTTACACAATTATTATTATTCATCCAGGTATTTCAGCTAATTTAAGTAGTTTTGTACTACCGAAGCGTTACCAAATATAATTGGTTAAAAAATATTTACAGTCAAAAATGTTGTAACGGGAGTTTGAAACATTAGCAAGTCGCTTGTCTTGTCTTGGCCTGCTGAATGCCATTTCAGATACACAAGAAGGAACCTCCCAACAACGCCTCGAGAAGAAGAAGGAAGAACAGGAAGATGAGGGAGGGATATCACCAATCTGATGATTAGCATAGTATGCACTTGCATAGAAGACTGTATACTGTGTAAATTATATGTAGTTGCCTAAAATAGAAATGTATTGATATATCTTCATTTTATTTGTTTATTTCCTTCAAAACTAACTCGTTCATCCTATTTAATATGCCTTAAAGATGTACATAAGTTAATTATGATACAGGTGCTATTATTTGTATTACCTAATGTGTGAAAACAGTTTGGTTGGATCGCTGATTATTGTCCCAGATTATGAGTGTGCTGGTCGTGTGTGGAGGAAAATAAGTTGATCTATTGAAGCTTCGTATATTAGGACTTCGAAAACACTCGCGGGAGAAATAAAATAATTATAGGAATGTGATTTACATATCCACGTGACGTAGGCAATTCTAAAACTAAAATAAGGAAACTGATATTTAAAATACTTGCTAAGGCAACTACCTAACCTCAAAATTTAGCATACATTAGACATCCAAATGCCACGCCATTTTGCAGTGCGTTGCCCTACTCTCACCAGAGGGCAGTAAGGTGTAACAGCTGAAGATCGAAATTAGACAGTGCTAATCAGTAGAGGTTTAACAAGAATCCTCACGAGTGGCATCAGTCGCCGTCGGCCGATGCACAGGCCCCTGACGGTAGGCAACCTGATATCTCGCTAACCAAAGATTGTATTTGGACACTTGAGGTGTCCTAGGACTTGGGTCGACTGGCCCCTTTCGACTGACCCCTTTTGACTGGCCCATAAATATATATGAAAAATACCCGAAATTAAAAGGTAATATATTTCTTCTTTTAATATCTTTGGAACCCTTAAGTTTAGAAAAACGTGTTAGGAATTGTTTTGATCTCCATGATGCCCTCTTTTATTATGGACCATGGATTGTTTTGATTTTTGCCCTAGGGCCACCGTACATATTTTGAAAATTTTAAAAGGTAATTTACTTTTTAATATCTCGCTAACAAATGATCGGATTTGGACATATGAGGTGTCGTAGTACTCAGGGTGATGCCCCCTCTATTCCCATAGCCCCTCTACTTTCACCAAATAACCCAAAACTATAAGGTCATCGGCTTTTTAATATCTCGCTAACCAATGATCGGATTTGGACATGAGGTGTCCTAGGACTCGAGGCAATGCTCTCTCTTATCCTATAGCCCCCCTAATTTAACCGAAGAACCCAAAACTAAAAGGACATCGGCTTTTTAATATCTCGCTGACCAATAATCGCCTATGGTTATATGAGGTGTCAAATTACACGGATGACCCCCTCTCTTTTCCTATAGCTCCCCTTAAATTAACCAAAGAAACCAAAACTAATAGGTCATCGGCTTTTTAATGTCTTCCTAACCAATGGCTCGGATTTGGGCACATGAGGTGTCCTAGTACTATGGATAAGCCCTCTCTTTTCCTATAGCCCCCAAATTAATTAAAGAACCCAAAACTAAAAGGTCATCGGCTTTTTTAATATCTCGCTAACCAATGATCGGATGTGGACATATGAGGTGTCAAATTACTTGCCATGACCCCCTCTCTCTCCCTATAGCCCCCTTATTTAACCAAATAACTCAAAACTAAAAGGTCACCAGTTTTTTAATATCTGGAAACCAATGACAGGATGTGAACATATGAGGTTACAAATTATTTGTCATGACCCCCTTTCTTTTTCCTATAACCTCCCTAAGTTAACCAAAGAACTCCAAAACTAAAAGGTCAACGACGTTTTAATATCTCGCTAATCAGTGATCGGATTTGGACATGCGAGGTGACAAATTACTTGGCATGACCCCCTTTCTTTTTCTATGGTTCATTCATTTACCATAAATATCCAAAACTAAAAGGTCATCGACTTTTTAATATCTCGTTATCCAATGATCAGATTTGGACACACAAGGTGTCAAATGACTCGGCGCAAAATTCCATTTCCCATGGCCCATGGATTTAGACAAAATCCTGAAACTGCAAGGTTATCGACCTGAGATTTTATAAACCAATCATCAGATTTGGACACTTGAGGTATCATATGGCTTTGCGAACCCAATATTTGTTGAATTTATAACTGTAAAAACCTGATTTAGGATTTAAATTAATGCATGTAAGATTTTTAGATTTTCAATTTTAGATTTTTGATTGTTGTTTTTAGATTTTAGATTTAGATTTTTGATATTATATTTTATATTTTGCGAAAAGACCAAATCAAGGATGTTGCAAAATGACCAAACCACGATGTCATGACTTGAAATTTTAGGTAACTATTTATTAAAGAAAGACATATAAGGATTTATATTACTTGGAATAACATTCCTTTTACTTTGAATATATAATTTCAGATTTTAGATTTTAGAATTTAGATTTTAGATTTTGGATTTTAGATTTTAGAATTCAGATTTACATTTTTATTTTAGATTTCTAATTTTTGATTTTGGATAAGATTTTAGATTTTTGATATTATATTTTAGATTTTAGATTTTGAGAAAGATCAATCCAAGATTTTGCAAAGAGACCAAACCATAATGTCGTGACTTGAAATTTTGGATAACTAAATATTAAAGAATGACATATTAGGATTTGTATTACTCGGATTACATTCCCTTTACTATGAATTTTTAAATTTTAGATTTTAGAATTTAGATTTTATAATTTAGTTTTCATATTTAGCCGACAGGCAAACTGTAAAATCAATGACTTGAAATTTTAGATAACTAATTATTAAAGAAAAACAAATAAAGAATTATATTACTAGGAAATATATTCCCTTTAGTATGAATTATTTATTTTTAGATTTTTAGAGTTTAGAATTTAGATTTCAGATTTTAGATTTTTATTTTAGATTTTAGATTTTGGAAAAAGACCAAACTAATATTGATTATTTATTACAGACGGCTATGTAGGTACAAATATGATTGCACTATACATTAAGACTAATGTTTTAGGCCCTGAGTGGCCTTGCGATAATAATTTTATGACCAGACACGAGCTCACAGCTAACACTTTGGAACTATGCTTGTTCTGACCAGTAGATAGGTTTCTAGAGAGCAGCCCGCCATTTTGGTTTATATACAACAGATGCTTAGGCATATATATAGAAACTCAGTGACCATGTTGGCTTTTTACAAAAGAAACGAGACATTATACTAGAGACGATTAGGATAGTCATGTAGAGCTTACCAAAAACGCCGTTGTGTAACGGTAAATGCTAGTCAACAGACGCTGACTAATTACTACACGTTTAACATAAATTAGCGAATATTCAATTAAATTTCCCAAAATTATTTTAAGATGCCCTTTATTAAACACATAGTTCACAGGACGGCCATGATAGTAACGCACCCAAGTACACAGTGCTAATAGCCTTGATATTGAAATACCCTAACTAGCCGATTATAACAACTTTGATATTGCAAACCCTATATTATGATTTATGTGCATCCAAGTACACGAAATGTATTTACTTACCATTTGCTTTTTACGAGCTAGCCATTGGGAAAGGGTATCCGGACGTAAAACTCACACAACACATAGACTTTTATCGCACCTTATTTGCAAACGTTAATAATAAACAATGAAAGCGGTTCAGTAACATGCAGTTCTGTTGGCGGTGGGGACAGTTTGTACAAGCTGATCTGGCAGAAAGACATCTCAAGTTACCTTGATGCATGAATATGCTTGGATTACGTCACAGTCGCAGTTCTGAAATTCTCGCTTTTATCTTAACGAAGCGCACTCAAAAGTGATAGGCTATTTTTACTTTTCAGGTCACCTCGACACTATTTTGAACGTTGTTTTGAACAACGCCAATTAACAGTTCCATTTTTATTGGTTCGTTTTATGTAGTTTCTATCCTTTATAGTATTGTAGCGTTTTTAGGGTTCGTAAAAATAGGTCAGGCTATAATGCACTAAATCTTTATTTACAATAATATTATTTACACTAATTAACACTAAATCAAATTAGGCCTACTTACTTGCACACACACACACACACACACAGAGTTTCACTTTACACAGCTATTAGTCACTATTTATGTACACTGATCTCTGCCAGTCAGTATCTCTGGCGGTCGCTATTTATGTTCTTTATTTCCACTGCACTGTCCACATTTATATCCACTGGTCACTCGGCACACTCCTTCAGCGCAGACTCATCCAGGACTGACTGCTCGTCGCACATCACTGGTATATAACCAATCCAGCTCCTGGTCTCGAATGTTCTCGGTGTTGCCCCTTCCAGTAGCGTCGAGTATGTCCTCGTGGTTGGGTTCCAGAGCTCTTTAGCTCCTCCCAGTACTTTGTTCGGAACCTTCCTGTCTCATCCAGTAGTTTCCAGAAACAGCACAGTCAGGTAGCCTTGCGCCAATAGTTTACCTGACTCGTAGCGCTATTGTATTGGTGGTGGCCTTGGGGAGAGGCTACCCTAATTAGCCTTGGCCTAATTGGCTGCCCAGCGCCCTCCGTACACCCCGCCCACTTGACATGAGGAGAAAGGGGTGACAGCCGACGGCAACTGCACGATTCGTTACACTGCCCCCTCCTTAACAATGTTCCGTCTCGGAGCAGACACTTCCAACAGGGTGACGGTAGGAACAGCTCGATCCTTCACGGCATCGTGAGTTGACGAGGAAGTAACAGTCCACCGTTTTCCGAGGCACCACGTCTATTCGGGGCCAGCAGCACACCAGAATCTCAATCCCTGTGCGTCGAAAGACTTCCTCTAGCATGCTTCTTACAATCCTCCAGTCCAACCCATCTAGTCCACAGCCCAACTTGGGTACAGCTAATTTGGATATGCTTCGCTCCAGTAGGTGCTCCCGCATAGCAAGTAGACTATCCCAGATGGCACGATAGGAGGGCTTCAGATGGGAAAGTTCTTTCGTCACCAGATAGAACAGCGATCGCTCGTTCCTGGTTAAGCACAACACGTCCCCGACACGAGGCTCTTGGCGCTGTAGCTCTTAAATCCCACCGTATATCCGCCGGAACACCTGGGCGATTCCCTGGCTCATCCTCAGGTCCTTAGCCACACAGTGAGCCAAGGCATACTCACTGGCGGTTTGGAATAAATCCTGTCGAATCTTGGCAGTGACGCCATAACGAACTTTTCGGCTAATACCACATAGAGCCATGAACTCTTCGAAGGATCGTTCTGCTTCTGGCAATCGAAAGATACCGGCGTGTTCTACGTGCCCCTCGTCATGGTTGTACCCCAGGAACGGTGCCAGCCGATTGGAATGGACCACTCGGGGTTTGCCATTAGGTCTCCTCCTGATACGATAGAGGACGTCGTTGATCCTCTTCAGTTCCTCATATGGTACGTCCCAGGAGCGTTGTAGCTTCGGAGAGAACCCTCGCCGCCTTTTTGGGTCGAAAAGCCAGACTAGATCTCCTGCTTGGTATCCCCCTGATTCGGCTCTTAGGTCGTAACGCTCCTTCATCCAGTCGCTGGCATTCTGGTGTTTGCGCGAACTCGGTCGTGAATGTCATCCATCCTTCGGCGAAGGTCGGAGATGTAGTCTTCGCCAACAACGTCATCCTTAGGTTTGCAGCCGAAAGTCAGGTCACACGGCAACCGCAGCTCTCGGCCAAACAGCACATTAGCTGGCGTTTGGCCAGTGGTCTCATGTATAGAAGAGCGGTATGCCAGTAGAAACAAGTGGAGAAACCTGTCCCAGTCCCGCTGGTGGTCGGATACAATCTTGGACAGGTACTTCTCCACTGTTCTGTTCATGCGCTCCACCATGCCGTCGGACTGTGGATGCAGGGCAGTTGTTCTCGTTTTCCGGATCCCGAGAATCTGGCACATTTCCTGAAACACCGACGACTCGAAATTTCGCCCCTGGTCGGAATGCAATTCCAAAGGTACACCAAATCGGCTCACCAGCTCCCTTACTAGCGTCTCGGCAACCACCACCGCCTCTTGATTGGGCAATGCATATGCCTCTACCCACTTGCTGAAGTAATCTATTGCTACCAAGATGTATTTATTTCCACTCTTAGTCGTAGGGAAGGGGCCCGCTACATCGATGGCGATCCATTCGAACGGTGCACCAACGTTGTACTGTCTCATCGCTGCTCTTTTTCTGTGGCCCGTTCGCAGTGGCAAAAACCACGCACTTTCTACACCGTTCACGAACGTCGTCGGAGCAATTGAACCAGTAAAACCGGTCTTGGATTTTCTCTATGGTTTTCCGAACTCCAAGGTGCTCTCCGGACGTTCCATCATGCAGCAACTGCACTATCTCGGATACTCTGTTTCGTGGAACAATAAGCTGTAGCCTCTCCTGAGTCCCATTCTCATTCTCCAGTACCCTCTTTAGCACCCAGTTTTCCAAAATCACGGAATTCCACTGAGCCCAGTAGGCTTTTACAGAGCGCGAGAAGGGAGCTACCTCCTCCCAGGTCGGCCGTTCCTCAGACTTCTTCCAACGCAGTATGTGTTTTAAGTCCGGGTCGTTTTCTTGGTCCTTACGGATTTCCTCATTATGCGAGTGGTCGTCAGTCACAGTACTTCTTCTTAACCACTGCAATTTTGTCTTCTATCCGATTGCAGTGCTTGCAGTCTTGCGCGCACGGTCTCCTAGACAGAGCATCAGCATTTCGGTGGTTAAGACCATTCCTGTGTTCAGAGTCGAAGCCGTACTCCTCGAGCCTTTCTATCCACCTGGCTACCTGGCCCTCCGGGTTCTTGCAATTCAGAAGCCACGTAAGTGCTGCATGATCAGTCCGTAGAACGAACTTCCTCCCGTAGATGTACTTGTGGAAATGCTCCACCGACTTCACTACAGCAAGCAATTTCCTTCTAGTCACGCAGTAGTTCCTCTCCGGTTTAGAAAGAACCTTGCTGAAGTAAGCTATCACTCTTTCCTGCCCACCTTGCAGTTGGGAGAGCACGCTACTGATGCCCACATTGCTAGCATCGGTGTCCAAAACGAACAGTCCTTCCGGTTGTGGGTAACTCAGGATAGGAGCATTGGTCAATACCTCCTTCAGTTGTTCGAAAGCCTGTTGACAGGTCGTGTCCCACACAAGACTCCGACCTTCTTCGGTAAGTCAAGTCAGAGGCTTCGCGATGTTAGCAAATCCTGGCACGAATCGACGGTAATAGGTGCATAGTCCGAAGAAACTCCTAACTTCACGCTTATCCTTCGGTATTGGCCATTCCTTCACCGCGTTTATCTTCTCCGGATCTGCAGCGACCCCCTCTCCGGAAACAACGTGGCCCAAGTAATTAACTTCTTTCCGAAAGGGGAAGCACTTCTTGGGGTTGAGCTTCAGATTGGCTTGATTTAGACGTAAGAACACCTGCTCCAAATTCTTTAGGTGGTCTTCAAACGTCCTTCCGAGAACGATGATGTCATCCAAGTAGACCAAGCAGGTTTCCCAAGACAGCCCTTTTAAGACTCGCTCCATCAAACGTTCAAACGTAGCAGGGGCGTTACAGAGTCCGAACGGCATAACTGTGAAGTTCCACAGCCCCGAACGAATCGTAAAGTCGGTCTTCTCCTTGTCTTTGGGGTCCAACCCGACCTGCCAGTAGCCACTCTTGAGGTTCAATGCGGAGAAGATCGTGCTCCCACCCAAGGTGTCTAGGGTATCATCGATGCGTGATAGAGGATAACTGTCCTTTTTCGTCACATTGTTCAGCTGGCGGTAGTCTACGCAAAACCGCGTAGATCCATCTTTCTTCTTCACCAGAACCACTGGCGAGGCCCAAGGGCTGCTTGAAGGTTCAATCACCCCATCGCGAGCCATACCACTTATTATTTGCTCGGCTTCCTCTCGCTTGGGTAGTGGCAATATTCTGGGCGTCTGGCGAATAGGTCTTGAGTCAACCGAATCGATGCGATGTTGCACCACGTTCGTTCTTCCATTACCAGTCCCATTCTGGAAGGAATCCTTATGACGTTTGAGAAGTTCCCTTACCTCGTGGCTCTGCTCAGGATTTAGCTCTTGACACGCTGCCTTGATAAGACTGTCAAGCCACACTGAAGGTATACCGGATGAGGAGGCAGCTGTTCGCACTTGGCGTACGACGGAGGACACAGATGAACAAATTCCCAGGGTGGTTCCTTCTCGAACGGTTATTGCGCGATCACGAAGGTTCATTACCCGTACAGGGATTTTCGCCCCTGCACGGACCAAAAATTTGGCTACCAGCATTCCATGTCCAGTTTCGTCTTCGCCAAACGTAGGCCCTACCGCGACGACACAACCTTCGGGGATTTTACCGTCCAGCTTCCCTTCTATCATTACTTCACTACGTCCTGGCAGTACCATGTCTTCCGCTGCTATCACCCGTACCGACGTGGCGTTCCTCTTCTGCAGCACTACATCCTCGTTTCCGACTCTCAAAATTCCACTTCCCAAGTCTAGTCCGAATTTGTACTTAGTCATGATGTCCATCCCGAGAATAACGTCCTCTTCCACCTCAGCGACCAAGACACGATGGCGAAACTGGGTATCACCGATGATGAAGTCGACGACTGCCTCCCCTCGAACGTTGGCTGTTTCCCCCGCTGCTGTTCGCAGTGTCCATCTTGTGGGTGTTATTGCTCTTTTCACGATGCCTGGTCGGTTGATGGTCATTGTGGCCCCTGTGTCCAGCAGTAGGTCTCTGGGTTCTCCATCCACATGGCCACTGACAAAAATTGAGTTGGCTTGATGACCCAGAGACTCGACGATAGCAGAAGTGGGGGATTTCCTGGTGTTGGCGCGGGTTGACAGTCACCCCTTTCCATCAACCCTCTTTAGTTTCCCTCGCTGGTACTTGTTATTCGTAAGTTCAGGGCATCGATCTCTAAGGTGCCCAACCTCCCCGCAGCCCCAGCACCTCGTCCGTTTCTTCTTGGACTGCAAGGCTTGAAGAACTTTCTCCACGATTTCTTCTATGGAAGGCACATGTTGGACCTCCTTGTCCCCCTCCAGAGCTCGAATGTGTGCCTGGTTGCGCACGGATTGTTGAACAGCCTCGAACTCAAGGGCTAGAGTCAAAGTATCATTCAACGTTGGTGGGCGCGCCAGCTTCACAGCCCGCTGTGTCTTGGTCTCGCGGAGCCCGTCGAGAAACTTCTCGGTAGCAAGACTCTCGTAAACGTCGCTGGGCACTGTTGGGTAGGCGCTCCTAACGAGACGGACTATGTCTGCTTCTTACTCCTGTAGGCTCTCGTTAGGTCTTTGGCAGCGATTTCTTAACTGGGAGCGATATAGCTGCTCCATGTGTCGATGTCCGAACCGCATTTCCTGTTTTTGAACAAGAACGTCTAGTTCTGTCTCTCCGATAAGGGAACAGCTTGTAGGACTCGTAGGGCCTCTCCGCGCAGCGACAAGCCCATCATTGCAGCTTTCGTGGCCTCTGACCACCCATTAATCATGGCGGCGGTCTCAAACAATGGGAAGTATTCTTCCCATGCAGACTTCCCATCGAATGTTGGCAGGTCAGGACGCCCAACTGCGAGAACGGGTGCACGATCCATTGGCAGGTCAGTCCGACCAGCGGCGGGAACAGGTAAACTCTCCTTACCTTCCGATGGTCCAGCAGCGGCAATGGTTTCGTTTCGTTGCTTGTCCTTATTTTGAAGCAGGGCGCTCGCAAGCTCGTCCTCCAACTTCCGCAGCGACTCTTGAAATTCCTCCCTCAGCTTCGTTTCCGTAGTGAGTGTTACTTCTCGAAGTTTCCTCTCAAGATTGGCATTATTTTCCATTATATTACTTTCCAGAATTTTGGAGTTTTCTACTATTTTCTTTTCTAAATTGTCCACATTGTCCGCCATTTTCTTTTGCAAAATTTTCACCATCTGACCTATACCGTCAATCCCGCAGGGAAGCTCAAACAGGAATACAGCAGGGTTCTCGCCAGCGTCCAGCAGTAACTGACGTAATCGCACTTGTAGCGTAGACTTAGTTCCCGTGGCATCAGCTTCCCTTTCTTCCAATTCCTGTCGTAATTCCGAAACCTTCAGTGCTGAATGTTTTACTTTCCTTGTCGCCATTTTATAGTCCAAAATTCAAGACACACGGACAGTCCACACGATTAACCAGGCTTCTAGATGGTACACACAAGACAGTCACTACGAATTCACTGTGGTACACACTTCCTTAAGGTAGGCCTTTTCAAAATACACAGTTTCACACAGAAGCACTCACGTATAACCTGACCCCACATCTGACACCAATTGTAACGTTTTTAGGGTTCGTAAAAATAGGTCAGGCTATAATGCACTAAATCTTTATTTACAATAATATTATTTACACTAATTAACACTAAATCAAATTAGGCCTACTTACTTGCACACACACACACAGAGTTTCACTTTACACAGCTATTAGTCACTATTTATGTACACTGATCTCTGCCAGTCAGTATCTCTGGCGGTCGCTATTTATGTTCTTTATTTCCACTGCACTGTCCACATTTATATCCACAGGTCGCTCGGCACACTCCTTCACTGCAGACTCATCCAGGACTGACTGCTCGTCGCACTCACTGGTATATAACCAATCCAGCCCCTGGTCTCGAATGTTCTCGGTGTTGCCCCTTCCAGTAGCGTCGAGTATGTCCTCGTGGTTGGGTTCCAGAGCTCTTTAGCTCCTCCCAGTACTTTGTTCGGGATCTTCCTGTCGCATCCAGTTGTTTCCAGAAACAGCACAGTCAGGTAGCCTTGCGCCAATAGTTTACCTGACTCGTAGCGCTATTGTATTGGTGGTGGCCTTGGGGAGGGGCTACCCTAATTAGCCTTGGCCTAATTGGCTGCCCAGCGCCCTCCGTACACCCCGCCCACTTGACATGAGGAGAAAGGGGTGGCGGCCGACGGCAACTGCACGAATCGTTACAGTATGCATATGGTACCATAGCTAGTTGTTGATACTTCCAAGCATGAACTAATCTCTAGTAGAGTTAACTCGATAATAAAAATAACAGTTTAAAGTGAGGGCAAAAGTGGGTGCAAAAGTGGGTACAGTTTATAGTAGGCATGATTTTTACTGGAATGTGATTTGAAGTAGCATTTAATTGCTTTCGACAAATGAAGTAAGATAGTAAGTCAGTTGTTAGTTTTTGGAGGCATTCAAGTGTTATTTTCCCTGCTACAAAATGTGTAAATAAATATACAAAATATAGTTGTTAAGTGAAAATATAAGTATACACAAATATTACAATTGGTGACCCTGACGTGATCAAATGCAGGGAGAGGATTCAATTGAAACAAGGTTAGAAGCTAATACATTAAGTATTAAGATTCCACTATTTTGGAGTGAAAAGCCAGAAATATGGTTTCACCAAGTCGAAGCTCATTTCACAATAAATAAGATCTCGACAGAAGAAACTAAATTCAATTATCTTGTTGCTCAACTTAAGTCGAAATATGTCGAAAATATTTCTGATATTGTTAAATCTGGTGATAAAAATAAATACTCATTGGCCAAGGAGTGCATGTTAGCTATATTCAAGGAGAGTGAAGATAAGCGCATACAGCGGTTGGTAACAGGCCTACGTTCCAAGGAGATGACAGATGTTGCTGTCACCAGCAAATCTCTCCAATCTTCGAGCTTGTTAGAGAATAAATAAAGGCACACAATAAATTGAGTCTCGATTTGTCGCGACAGAGTCGAATGGAGCGGGTAAGTCACGTGACGTGAGTTGTTGTTGATTCATTAATTTAGAGCCTTTGCAACATCATAGTTATCTAGGAAAGCTTTTAATTTTACGTGGCCGTTAATCGTGCGATCATGAGCCACGGGACCTCCTTTTGACGTGGAATCCGAACCACAGGACATGGCATTTCACTTCGAAAATCTCACATGCATTGAACGGGAATCGAGACAAAGGCTTGACCGCTGCGCCACCACGCCCGAATATGGTTATTTATCCCCGTGTATTTGGGTGTGTGTAATTTGTTTGTTAACGTGTGTTATTGTGTGGCTGTACTAGTAGAATAACTTTCATTTTCATTTGTTACCTTGGCAACATCTAGATCAATGTTCAGTAGAGACATCTACAGCATATGTTGCTATATGAACATCTTAGTGTGGTTACTATAGCAACATCTAGGTCTATGCTCAGTAGAGACATCTATATGTTGCAATAAGATCATCTTAGTGTGGTTAACTTGGCAACATCTAAGTCTATGTTCAGTAGAGACATCTATATGTTGTCATATGAACATCTTAGTGTGGTTACCATGGCAACATCTGGGTCCATGTTCAGTAGAGACATCTATATGTTGTTATAAGAACATCTTACTGTGGTTACCATGGTGACATCTAGGTCTATGTTCAGTAGAGATATCTATATGTTGCTATAAGAACATCTCAGTGTGCTTACCATAGCAACATCTAGGTCTATGTTCAGTAGAGATATCTATATGTTGCTATAAGAACATCTCAGTGTGCTTACCATGGCAACATCTAGGTCTATGTTCAGTAGAGATATCTATATGTTGCTATAAGAACATCTGAGTGTGGTAACTGATACCCCCCTTTACTACTTAAAGGAAAATAATAATGTGTGTGTGTGGAGCCACTGAGCTTTTGCAAACCATACCCGAAGGAATATCTTTGGAAATGTCATCGAGAACTAGTACTCAGAAATGATACACTTATACCAATTGCGACATCATCTATTCTGACAAACATATTTACAATAATAAAAAACACATGCACATAACCTAATTAACATGCACTTTTAAAACTTAAGGTGTGAAACTCAAACTTACATGCATTACTGAAGTACCATTCTGCATCGTCAAAATCCCAACATACATCCTTTAAATAAATCAAAGCCTGATTCATGCTCCATTGCTCGACAAATCCAACATGCAATAGTTAAAATATTCATAACGTACGTCTTCATGCAATTCGGCAGAACTACTTCAAACGTCCAACTAATATTCTTAAAAACGTCGTACAATCATATATATATCATTATTTAAGGAGATCAGCATTCCATTTTACCGATTGAAGACAAGTATCTCGTAGCATACATAAGAGTTTCGATCCGCACATATTTATAGAAAATATTAAGAAGTCAACTTATTATAAATTCCCAAACAACGTCCCACGACTTCGACATCATCATATAGGCTTCATAATTAAACATCAATCGTCGACTATCATTAAATACGGACCACTCCAGAAAATACGTCTATCACGTCTTAATGGTTCCCAAAATCTCTCTTAATTAAAAAAACATCTGATCTCCAACCATAGTTGGACAATAATCATCTCTGCCCATCACATCAGACAAAACAGAAATGAAAAACATCAAAGAATAACAAGGAGCATAGCTGACCCGAGATGCTCGTAACTAGTACCAGATATATCATAATCTCCCCAAATAAACAAACAGAAAAATACAAACTAACAGAAAAATACAAACTTACCTCGTACGGCAACAACAAACAAACGACAACTTACAGAAACGACAAATATAAGAAAATAATAAGTAGGATATACTCGGCCAGTTCAACATCGGGGAAACCATGTTTAATCTGCAACCAATCAGAACATCTCGTGTCTGCCAATCGCACTGATGCCATACACTAATAATTTAAATACTATCAAGTGAATCCCAGACTAAATATTGACGTTACTAGGAAATCTTACTTAAGTGCAGACATAAGGAAGTAGAACGCAAAAGAAACCAAATACGTACTAACATTTGCTACATCTCAGTGCAATACAAACTAAAGTCCGCACAAATGTTTCTTTTCAGTTGGCAAACACGATTCGTAGACAACTCTACACAAAGACAGTTGAGGAACGCAGCGCGCTAATTACAGGACGACGACAAATATCTTCTGTCTCTCTCAGAACTATGCTACCCTCTAGTGATCATTTTGTACAAATACATCTTTTCACGCTGAAAGGAGCTGCCACCTAGTGAGAATCGACGTAACTTCAACTCACTGTCATCGCTCGAGACGGAATGCGTACTTTAGAAGAATACTGGGTACAGCGTGCCTAAAAGAAACGGCACAAATCACCCCCTCCTGAAATTCGTCGATGGTTGAAGACCAAGACGACGTGACATGTGGAAAGAAAGTTCATGCACTCCATACAAATACTTCAGTATAAAGTTTCTCTTAAGCATGCATCAATTAGTTTTTTTTTGTTGAACAGACCCACTTCTTAAAGTTCATCTCCGATTCCAAAAACCATTGTACACATGCTAGTCACTCCACCTTTTCCAAACAATAGGAGTCCATGTCACAACAGCGGAAGATACACATGCTTATACAAGTTCAACACATACTTCAGTATACAATACAATCAGGTAGCAATACAGAGTTTTCCACAATTATTTTTCAACGTCATCTTGATGTGCGCAGCAGAGTTCCAATCCAACAAGGGTCAAGTAGATCGTTTCAAATTCCATTCCAAGAAATCTTCACTCCCAGCCAGTAACCTCAATGTAGACAACACCACGTAGAAAATCGAGCTGTGAACAATCACATCTCCGAAAGCATTTTGTTTTGGATTCACTTAATATCTAATAAGATAATAACAAGAAACATGACCCAAATTCACTAAATATGGCATCAGCTACGTTTTTCATTAAATATTACCCCATGTTCAAGTTTCACACCTTTACAAAGCAAAAATATAATTATTTAAACCATAATGTTACAGCATTACAATTTAATCTCGATTATTCGACAGAAAGATCATAAATTTACAAAATCAATCCCATACTTCATATTTAAATTAGAAAATAACTAACTGAACAGAAAACTATCTCTCTTATTAACTCAATGAAGAAAAATAAAATAAAAAATATTCTCAGTGAATGCAGGCATTTGTTCAACACTGTACCTCTGTTCCACATTACTAAGAAGACTAACGAGAAAACCAGAAAATCCTAAGAAATACAAGAAAAATATCATCCCAGAAACAACTCAACTACTAAAAATAACAGCCAAGAAATAAAACAAAGAACATACCGAAACCAAGTCCAACAATACCAGATTAAATGAGCCAACCACCCCAAAAAACACAAACATTCATAACCTCCATTCATAACCACAAAATCCCACATAAAAATAGTCACACGTACCACCCACAAATTCCCAAAATTGCCAGAACATAATTAGAGCTCGTTAAAACATCGACATACACAAACACATATATATACCCTTAAAATAAACCCTTCGACAACGACGACGACAACAATAACACCTGAAATCCATGTCATACTCGTTTGGCAATTCAACACGAGCATGATCTCCATCACCAAAAATAACTTAATACTACCTGAAATCCATGTCATACTCGTTTGGCAATTCAACACGAGCATGATCTCCATCACCAAAAATATATAAGTACTTACTTTCCAGTCATCATCCACCACAGGGAGAAACAAGGAACTTGTTTGTAAATACTTACCACAAAATACATAATCAACTTCTGTCACCTAGAACGCAAGTCCCATACCTTGATATAATAGGATCGTAAGTCGAAGATAGACATTCTAACGAAAACCCCAATTATATACTCGGCTACTCGTTTTAAATAATATTACAAATTAATAACAATAAAACCTAACCTTATTTCAAAACAAGAAAACAACTAACTCCCACCCAATAACAAAACAAAGCTAAATACTCACAATCACTCCAAAATACACAATTACACCAAAATCACAAACACAAACTCCCAGAGTCACTACACAACCAAGAAGATTGAGTATCACTCGTGCAGACAAAACACACCCACAGCATGCACACAATATGCACACTAGAAGTACTGCAATTATCATACACAATTTTGAAGATATGCACATCACGACAGAAAATGCATCACACGTGCAGACAAAAAACGTACCAACAGCATACACCTAATATGCACACTAAAGTACAGTAAATTATCATACACAATTTTGAAGATATGCACATCACGACAGAAAATGCATCACACGTGCAGACGAATACACACTCACAGCACGCACACAATATGCACACTAGAAGTAATGCAATTATCATACACAATTTTGAAGATTATGCACATCACGACAGAAAATGCATCACACGTGCAGACAAAAAAACGCACCAACAGCATACACACAATATGCACACTAAAGTACAGTAAATTATCATACACAATTTTGAAGATATGCACCTCAGGACAGAAAATGCATCACACGTGCAGACAAATAACGTACCAACAGCATACACACAATATGCACACTAAAGTACAGTAATTTATCAAACACAATTTTGAAGATTATTACCAACCAAACGAGCAACTAATATTTCCTATACAGATCAGCATCACACCAACGACGTATATGATCATATGATCCACACAAGTCACACCTCTTACCTTTCTTAGTGATACCTCCTGTGTATCGTTGAATCTCACGCCCCTGACAAGCATCAGCTGGCACATAATCAGGAACAAAAGCAGCCCTACCCTGTAATACATTTCCTAATAAAACATTTCCATCATTCATAGGACCTTGATGCTGATTCCTCAACTGATCTGCTGCTCCCCACTGTAAAACGTTAGGCAAAGAAACATAACCTAGAGGATATTGAGTAGTACTACGAGTTGGAGCAGAATCATAAATTCGGACTGAATCGGCTTTCTTAACCTTTTCTGCTGTCAGAATCAGATCATTAAATTCAATGTAACTTTTCGGTTTGGCTTGCATAGTTAATAATGAACGGTAAATGGGATTAATTCCTCCCACCAACGAAGCTACAATTTGTTCCTCAGACAGATGCACCGCGAAGACCTTAACATACAGTTTGATGTCAAGAAAATATTCATTCAACGTTTCATTCATACGCTGCGGTCGATATACATACATACGATGCATGTCTGACAGAGCATAAGGAGTGAAAAAGAAATTCAATATGTCTTTATGAAACCATTCCAGAGAATTATGCTCATTCAAACAAACTAACAGTCTCTCCCGTAACATGCCCTCAGTACACGGAAACACAATCCTACAAATTTGCAATTCAGATAGACCGAACACAGTAGCACAATCCCTTATTTCTATCAATTTCCTTAAAAACTTGACCAAAAGATCATTATCCAAACCGTTACACCGATTAAAATCCTTAAGTATCAAATTTAGAGGATTCTGTACTGTAGAAAACTTGATATTACAGTCTGACATGATATCAGTAGGCCAAACAACATTAGACGAGGCATCATTATTCAATCTAACACTCACATCATTGCTGCCAACCTCATTAAATGGTTGAAATGAACACCTATCTGTCTGTACAGACCTAGAACATTGTGAAGTAACTGACACTAAGTTATTCGAGACGTGACCCACACTTACATTAACATTGGACGCAGGTATCACGGTACATCTTTCATTAGCATTACCTGCTTGGTCATTAATACCTAAATTATCTGAGATCGAAATACCCCCTAGTGACATTACTGACGACACTGCTCGACTGACTACATCAGAATCATGCACAACTTGAGAACTATTCATGATCGATCCAATACTCTTCAACGATACAGATTCTAAATCATTAATAAGGCTATCCTCTACACCCAATTCACACGAATTACAAGATTCAGCACTAACACTATCACAACACACGACAGCCTCCACAGGATTATCATTAGTCACACGAGGGAATAGCCTAGAGTATTGTTCGGCCAACTTACAACGCAGGTTAAATAATCTCTCAGAAAATTCAGCATCACTATTTGACCAGACCTTTACCAAATCATCCAAACGATTGATCCAATGTAACGAACGGTACCTGATTCTGTTCAACTTGGACGCAGAAGTACTACCAACATCACTCGAAGAACAAATATTTAATAAATCGGAGACAGTAGGTACAATGGTGAACTTACCTAGCATCCAATAAGAATTGTCCTCAGTAGGTAAAATTATAGGGGCAGCTCTCAAGTCTTTCAATACATTCAAATCCAAATCTCGGTGAAAAAATGGTACTTTTCCACGTATAATGACCTCATAGGAAACTTCATCTTTCTTTAAATAAGAGATAGCCTTCAAAGATCTCTCCTCCATTCAAATAAAACAGGAACATGAAACAAACAAGTACAATTTCATTAGAACATATATATAAGTGCACAGTCACCTCTTTATAAGTTAAGTTTGGTACCATTCCCAAATACAGCTTCAATGACACTTCCAAAATCAATTAATTGTGGTTTAAACACAAAACCACGCTCTCGTTACAATTTGTCACCCCCCCCCCTACTACTTAAAGGAAAATAATAATGTGTGTGTGTGGAGCCACTGAGCTTTTGCAAACCATACCCGAAGGAATATCTTTGGAAATGTCATCGAGAACTAGTACTCAGAAATGATACACTTATACCAATTGCGACATCATCTATTCTGACAAACATATTTACAATAATAAAAAAGACATGCACGTAACCTAATTAACATGCACTTTTAAAACTTAAGGTGTGAAACTCAAACTTACATGCATTACTGAAGTACCATTCTGCATCGTCAAAATCCCAACATACATCCTTTAAATAAATCAAAGCCTGATTCATGCTCCATTGCTCGACAAATCCAACATGCAATAGTTAAAATATTCATAACGTACGTCTTCATGCAATTCGGCAGAACTACTTCAAACGTCCAACTAATATTCTTAAAAACGTCGTACAATCATATATATATCATTATTTAAGGAGATCAGCATTCCATTTTACCTATTGAAGACAAGTATCTCGTAGCATACATAAGAGTTTCGATCCGCACATATTTATAGAAAATATTAAGAAGTCAACTTATTATAAATTCCCAAACAACGTCCCACGAATTCGACATCATCATATAGGCTTCATAATAAAACATCAATCGTCGACTATCATTAAATACGGACCACTCCAGAAAATACGTCTATCACGTCTTAATGGTTCCCAAAATCTCTCTTAATTAAAAAAACATCTGATCTCCAACCATAGTTGGACAATAATCATCTCTGCCCATCACATCAGACAAAACAGAAATGAAAAACATCAAAGAATAACAAGGAGCATAGCTGACCCAAGATGCTCGTAACTAGTACCAGATATATCATAATCTCCCCAAATAAACAAACAGAAAAATACAAACTAACAGAAAAATACAAACTTACCTCGTACGGCAACAACAAACAAACGACAACTTACAGAAACGACAAATATAAGAAAATAATAAGTAGGATATACTCGGCCAGTTCAACATCGGGGAAACCATGTTTAATCTGCAACCAATCAGAACATCTCGTGTCTGCCAATCGCACTGATGCTATACACTATAGTAAAGCCATCATAACTTCCGACTTGACGTTTCAGTGCTAGGCTACAGTTTCGTTCGCTAAATCACGACATCGCGAACGAAACTCAATTTGCCGTGATATATCGATTTGAATGGGTGCCTCTGATTAACTATTTAAAGTGATTTTCCTTCTGACCGCTACATAACTCTAGGGTAACACTGAAATGTCAAGTCGGAAGTTATGATGGCTTTACTATAATAATTTAAATACTATCAAGTGAATCCCAGACTAAATATTGACGTTACTAGGAAATCTTACTTAAGTGCAGACATAAGGAAGTAGAACGCAAAAGAAACCAAATACGTACTAACATTTGCTACATCTCAGTGCAATACAAACTAAAGTCCGCACAAATGTTTCTTTTCAGTTGGCAAACACGATTCGTAGACAACTCTACACAAAGACAGTTGAGGAACGCAGCGCGCTAATTACAGGACGACGACAAATATCTTCTGTCTCTCTCAGAACTATGCTACCCTCTAGTGATCATTTTGTACAAATACATCTTTTCACGCTGAAAGGAGCTGCCACCTAGTGAGAATCGACGTAACTTCAACTCACTGTCATCGCTCGAGACGGAATGCGTACTTTAGAAGAATACTGGGTACAGCGTGCCTAAAAGAAACGGCACAGTTACCATGGCAACATCTAGGTCTATGTTCAGTAGAGATATCTATATGTTGCTATAAGAACATCTGAGTGTGGTTACCATGGCAACAACTAGGTCTATGTTGAGTAGAGACATCTATATGTTGCTATAAGAACATCTTAGTGTGGTTAGGCCTACCATGGCAAGATCTAGGTCTATGTTCATTAGAGACATCTATATGTTCGGTTTCGTAGTTGGTAGCATGCTGAACTGCTGTGCCCATGATGGCGGGTTAAAACCCGGCCGAAGTCATCGGATTTTTTAAGAGCGTTAATAAGCCGTATGTATGCTTTCCTTCGGAGGGGAAGTAAAGCCGGTGGTTCCTTGTCATAGTTTTATGGCATGTTAAATCCTTCCACAGACTAAACTTGTGTGAAGTTAAATTGTTTGGTTAGATTTCATCGGAACGCTCTATCAAAGTTCCAACGTTCACCCCTAGGTATCATTGATATCTGGTAGCGAATGTTGGAACTACTTGAAATTGAACGGAACTTGTAGCTTACCCTAAGGGTGTCCGCTGGAAACAGCTACTGACTCAGGCGAGCCGAACATGTCCCCGGACACTCCAAGCACTAAAAGCCATACGATGAATGAATGAATAAATAAATAAATACATAAATAATCTACGTGTTGCTATAAGAACATCTGCGTGTGGTTACCATGGCAACATCTAGGTCTAGGTTGGGTAGATATGTTGCTATAAGAACATCTGCATGTGGTTACCATGGCAACAGTTAGGTCCATGTTCAGAAGATACAGCTATATGTTGCTATAAGAACATCTTAGTGTGGTTACCATGGCAACATCTAGGTCTATGTTCTGTAGAGACATCTATATGTTGCTATAAGAACATCTTAGTGTGGTTACCATGGCAACATCTAGGTCTATGTTCTGTAGAGACATCTATATGTTGCTATAAGAACATCTTAGTATGGTTACCATGGCAACATGTTCAGTAGATACATCTATATGTTGCTGTAAGAACATCTCAGTGTGGTTACCATTGCAACATCTAGGTCTATATTCTTTCGAGACATCTATATGTTGCTATAAGGACTTCTTAGTGTGGTTACCATGGCAAATTCTAGGTCCATGCTCAGTAGAGACATCTATATGTTGCTATAAGAACATCTTAGTGTGGTTACCATGGCAACATCTAGGTATATGTCAGTAGAGACATCTATATGTTGCTATAAGAACATCTAAGTGTGTTTACCATGGCAACATCTAGGTCTATGTTCGGAAGGGACATCTGTATGCTGCTATAAGAACATCTTGGTGTGGTTATCATGCCAACATCTAGGTCTATGTTCAGAAGGGACATTGTATGCTGCTATAAGAACATCTTCGTGTGGTTACCATGGTAACATCTAGGTCTATGTCAGTAGGGACATCTATATGTTGTTATAAGAACATCTGAGTGTGGTTACCATGGCAGCATCTAACCAAGACCAACTTCAATACTCAGACCCTAATGCAGGTCTCAAAAATGTGAAATGGCGTATGCTGAAGCCCCGGCATATTGTTTGTTTACATTCGTTGCTAGGATACACTATTTAGCTTTGATTAGCTTCGTTTGATGAAAGTTGGTATAAACTGTCGCTCATCTGTAATTTTTAGTGCCTTCTGTATGTCTGTAAATTCCAGTTCGCGTTAATGTACTGCAATCGTATGTAAATATGTGATAATGCGCTTAATACGGACTGGTTCGTTTGTGTGATGAATGTCCAGTCAACCGATGGCATTGTGTCATTTACTTCGGATGTTGAAGTACCTAAGACTAAAGCATAATAGAAGTGTCTCAAGAATATACACCGCAATGATTTGCTAGTTAGTGACAATATAATAATAGCTTAGTACACGTCAGTAGTGTCGAACTTAAGTACGTAAAGCGAAAACGCAATGAGCATCTACGGCTAGACCAAACCGTTGACGTAGCAATATGTGCCTCCGTAAATCATTACCAGTCTCGCAGATGTTCTACACAGCCTTGTATACACGCCAAATAATACAGTGAACTTCTGTTTAATTGGTTAAGGAAGATGTTCCCCCCTGTGCCAAACGGTGAACTGATTGTGTTCCGTCATTATTCATACTTTTGTGATTCTTACAGCTTGCAAGTTATTTTTTATTATGATGTGTGTAATAAAGTGTTGTGAGTACTGTACCCGATACCTAGTTTAGGCTATCGGCTACGCCAGCAGACATTAAGCCGTAGTTGAGGTTTTGAGAAGAGTTAGGAAAAGATAGCGCACCGATCGAGTCAAGAAGAATGTCAAGATGACGTAGGAGGTCTAGGATCAAGGAGGCACTGACATCTGTAAGAAGATGGAATTATGGATAGAGATGTGAAGCTTTATTGAAATATGTATGGAATATGGTAATTAAACATCTTAGAAGAGGATATATAACATGCATTATATGTGGAAATAATTGTAAGGAAGTTAGATAACCCTTAAGTTATTTTATAACGGAATAGCCGAGATGATGTGGGTCCGAGACTATAATCGTGACGCGAGAGCACAGTGGTGGGGGACTACACCACGTGTCTGCGCCAGGCAGATAAGCGAGAAGACAGTGCCAGCACATTCAGTGGAGCTCTGTCAGTCGAGCAAGTAAGGTCGAGCTCTATAGCGCAAGCGAGACGCACGGTGAAGGTCGCGCAGCATACCGAAACTGTCACGGCAGAAGTGTAGGCGACAGTTTTAGCATCGCCGAGCAGCGAACGCCAAGCAGGTCGTTGATCCAGGGGGACTTACCGAGCAAGCAATCACAGACGGCCGGGATATGTTAGAACAGCACTGCAAGTAGTTGGAGACTTTATTACAAGCTACATTTCAACGCAGTTTGAACATAGTTTTTATGAATAACTTTATGGCTATGCTTTTCCATAACGCATTCAAAGTTACTTTAACAATTTCAAGCAAACGGAATGTTGTTAGCATAGGCACTGATGAACATTAGATCGTGCATTAATGAGATTTATTTCTTATGCAGTTTCATGAATTACCAAATACAGACAACTACAGGGTGTTTAATAAACTTGGACACTCTTATGTAAAATTTTATTTTACGAAAGTGAGTAATTACAGTTATTGGAGATTGATCTTTCAATACTCAAACTGAACATTTAATGGAACAGTGGCGTAACTTCGAGGAGGAATAGGGGGTCCGCTGTTTCCATGAACATTTTCGAGAGGAGTTGGACAATATCCGCTATGGGTAATCCGAAGTTCAACATGTCAGAGTAGACGCAGATAGAGACAAGATGGCACCGCAGAGCGATGGATTCGATTCCTGACGAGAGGAGGTCCACTAGCTGATTCACTTGGGATTTCGAATGCAATCGTCATTTCATGGATGGAATGATATTCACGCCGATCTTTCGAGAAATTCATTATGTAGGGAAAATCGACGATCTTGGAAATTTAATTACAGCTGATTATGAAAGGTACTGTAAGTGTTATAACTACCTGATACGATTATTTTCATGAATACTGGGCACACATGTATATTTTTCTAATAGGAGTGATACGATTATAAAGACATGGTTTGACTTTATATAATTCGAATTTGCTAGAATATGGAGTGACCATATGATATGGCAGGCATCATTATATGAAATTCTCACCATTGGTTGGCTTTATTAAGCAGATGTTTGGTCTTTTAGACATTTTTCCAGCTAGGATATTTTTCATGAATAGTTTTTTTGTGCAACGAGTATTTCGAACTCGTGATCTGCAATTGATTATCTAAAATTACTTCGTCAGTTCATTGCATACTAGCGAGTGTGTATTATTCATCAGTAGGGATTTTTTCCATTGGATTGTTTGGAGATATTAAGAAGTTATTCACTTTAGTGAATGAACATCGCTTTTATATGACAACTAGAAACTTTTTGATTCCTATCTGGTACATTCACTCATATAGTCTACGAGATGGGGTCTTTCGTATTTATACGATTGTATGGTGGTACTCATCTTACCCATCGTTCAGGGCAATATCATCCAAGTCGACGGGGCGAGGTCTTTCGTATTTATACGACTGTACGGTGGTTACACATCTTACTTGCCATTGAGGGACTCATTTTTATCATCCGAATGTACACGAGATTTTAAGTGAATCAAACAAGGAACTACTAGTCACATATCAGTCGAAATTTTGTTAAATAAAGTAACGATAAATGTCAACAGGATTGCATTTAGTAATTCTTGTTTGCCAATCCAATATTTTGTTGCTATACTCTTTTGAGAGTAATTTCAGTTTAACAGCTGTTACAGCTGATGTTTTTGATGAGTTTTATAATTGTGTTTGATACCTTTGAGAAGGATTTAAAGTAATTGAATCTTGTAAGATTAATCATTAATGGTCAGATTTATTTTAAGGCAGATCAGTATTGCAGATTTTGATATGAGAGATTATAGCACATTGGTGTTTTTCTGCGATGTGAGTTATGAAAATTGTAAGAGAATTTATGCTATTTGAAAGCAGATCTTAAATTACTGAGGTAATATATTTTTTCCAATTGTTTAAGAAGTTGTCTAGATGTGATCAGAGTAATTACAGTTATTGGAGATTGTGTGCGTTGATAATTTGAAGCCAGTTATATATTTTTTGTAGATCATGCAACATGGTTAAGTGGAGTTTGTGGTAGGCATTTTGTGGAAGTTGCCACGTGATAGTTGCAACGTTGATAATGTATTTTGAAGCAGACATGAGGTCGTCGTACCCAGTCTAGCGTAATTGTTGAGATTCATGCTGTATGTGCTGAATATTTATGGAGTTTTGTGGAGTAATTGTTGTATTCAAATGTGATATTTGAAGTATTGAGGAAATGTAATGTCGTTGTGGATAGTTAGATCCAACGTGATGTCGTGGAGGCAATAATATTTTTTGGCATGATAAATTAAATACGAGATATAACTTGGAAGTAATAAAACTGTAAGACAACGTTCTATAAACCATATTAAACAATTTGTTAGGAAATTAAACAAATAAATAAAGTTGATAATACAAGATTTTCTGAAAATAATGATTAACGAAATAATAATCTGAGATTTAAGCATATTAACGATCTGACCTAATGAAATAAAAATCAGAATGACTAGATGAAATAATGAAAAATTAAATAACCAGATGATTGAAATTTAAATAAGTTGATAAATTAAATTTTGAAATAAATCGATGAATTAAATAGATGGATGAATTAAAGATTGGATAATTAAACTGATTGAAATAAATTAATAGACGATTGTAATGACGATGAATAACTGAATTAGAAGGTGATAATTAACTAAAGAAGCTGATGATTAATGAATTTACATGGAATTAAATAAATTTAATTGAGAAATAATTTGAAGGAATTGCAACTTGAATTGAAGATTTAAATGATGTAATGGTGATGAATTAATGATTCTGACAGGAATATGTAGAATTTTGAAGTGAGAATTAATGTGAGAAATATTTAATTTTGATGATGACGATAACGATGACCAATGAGCCATGAATTTTCTGTAATTCACAGATAAGTGATTGTGAATGACGATGTAAATAGTGTAAATTAATTATTCGATGTTTAGGAGCATTTGACTAACATGTTCAACATTTAAATTATGCCATGCAAACCATAAAATACTTGATATTTAATATATGTGATTATAATATGTGTATGTTTAGACAGATTAATAACTTTTTCCAATCCACATTGATGATGTTAAATTAAAGAGAAATTAGGTCTCAGGTTTCACAAATGTCAGTGACGAAAGACATAGTGCTACAGTGATCCTGAGAACCCAAGAGAACTTTAGAGATTTTTCTTGTTATGTGGATGAAATAATTTTGGATTAGAAAAGAGATGGTTCGATTTTTGGACAATGACAATTTAACGTTGGCATTCGACCATACTCTCAGGTAGGAGTTATATTTAAAATGTCTGTCTGACTATCAAAGTAAAATAAATTTGTTTTTATCTTAGTTGTGATCTGATGATGGTGTGATGTTCCTTTTTCTTTCCTTGTCTTGAGTAAGGCTTATCCGGAAAGGAAGTGGTTTGCTAGGAATTCAGTTGATGGCGCCCATTTATATTTGCATTATTTTTATTAAACTTAAGCCCGTAACGACCCTAGAGATACTTTGTCTCGTGATACCCACTGCTTTTTCGATAACTCAGCTGAATTTCCAACACATTCCTTATTTGACTAGAGGTTCATTTAACTCCGCTCTCTCTCGGAACTCCAGGAATGCGATGTTATAGCAGATGGGTCATCGCATCCCCAGGACGAACGGGTACAGTACCTTGCCAATTATGTACTTATATTGCGAGATGGTGTGCCGCGATAATTCCGTAAGAGGGAGATGGTGCTTTCCAACCTATAGTACTGTACTAAATGAACTGTTTCCAGCGTACAACTATTCCAAACGATAACAGCGAATTTTTAATAGGTTAGATTGTAACATATTTTCGTGTCCCTTGTGTGTAGTATTCTCCATAATTTTGTTCTGATATCCACACGACGACTTCTTTGCATACTTCAATCAACTAATTCGGTGAGATATTTTACCCGAGATTTTAGGCAATTCCACGAGAGGTCTTAATTGAATTGTATCTCTATGGCGTTGGTTCGATTATTTCAGGCAACTATTCTCATTCCGATTTTGTACACAAATACTCTGCATGTGCTGGGACAGCACTTCAGTAAACGGGGTACCGTACTTTCTTCTCTCCTACTTCAGAATCTGTTTGATTTTTTGCTAATAATATTATTCTATAATTACTGAACTTAAATACAAATCGTGATAAGTCGCCAAAAAGCTTCTTATTCAACCACAGAAACAGTGAGACTATTGTAGCTGACCTTTGGGTGAAGACGAAGAAACCTATAATTCGAGGCCAGCACTATGTAGATAAATTAATTCAGGTAAGTCTAAATTATTGATGCATATTTCTTCGGAACCTAGTCTCGTCTTGTGATGTATTTTATGGTCTTAGGTGAGTAAAAATAATAATATACACGAACTGTGACAAGGCCGATGACATGATCTTAGCTATTGGTAGGGCAACCATCACCGCCATGTTTTTTCTACATTAAGGTCTGAGAATTGTAGTTGGTCTTGATCTAATCCAGTGTTCAATAGAGACATCTAGGCCTAAATGTTGCTATAAGAACATCTTAGTGTGATTACCATGGCAACAACTAGGTCTATGTTGAGTAGAGACATCTATTTGTTGCTATAAGAACATCTTAGTGTGGTTACCATGGCAACATCTAGGTCTATGTTCAGTAGAGACATCTATATGTTGCTATAAGAACATCTTAGTGTGGTTACCATGGCAACATCCACAGATTACCTACTACTACAGATAGCCAACAGCCATGCTAATTCTTGGCACCTAAGACTTAAGCGCTGTCTGGTGTTTGACCGCGGTACTAGTTGACGTGTAGCATGGCCGTGCGGATAGCCTACCCTACCCCTTCCCCTCGTTCCGCTAAATATTGTCGTCCTAAATACTCTGCCCACTTCAATGTTCCGAAAATCACAATCTTCCCAATACTTATAGCACGTTTTTAAGTGTGGAGATAATCATATGATCTACAGAAATAAATCACATTCAAAATACCAATAACAGATTTCTTTTTTTTAAACAATACCAAAGTGGGAAATTGTGAATTCCAGAACTCTGAAATGAACAATCACAGCATTTAGGACATGTTAGTTAGTTATTGTTTTAAGGGGCGGAACTACGAGCTCATCTGCCCCTATTTTAGGGCAAGACCTCATCAATAATTTACATGTTTACATTTCTTTCAGTTGCAATTGGAGCATATTGCATTGGTGACAAGAATTAGGCTACTAAAAGGCCTGCAGCATATTATTACTCACCTTAAAAATATGGTCCCTTCCAATTAACCACAGTAGGCCCAATTAGGCCTATAACCAATTAGTTATTAGAATAAACTGCAAAGGAAAAGTACTGGGAAGGGAGAATATTCATATCTTAAAATGCTTGACGCTGTTAGCAATAACAGTAAAATATTAGGAGAGAATGCTAAGGAAACAGGTGGTGTAACCAGATCACACTAAAATTGCTAGTGCAATTAGTGCCAAATTCATTAGGAGACTGAAATTTCAGAAAAATAATTGGATATTACAAAATTTCTATACAGTAGTTCATTTCATATTCCCTCTAAAATATATCCAGTTCACTAATTTTTGCAAGGTGAAATACAGTAAGTACATCAAAAATATCATCGCACACTAATACAGTAAATTCTATGACATGCTGTGAAGGGGAAAGGAGAAATAGGACTTTCAATGAAAAACAAGAAAAACACTCAATACTGCTAGAAATCATCATGTTTTATTTAAAAAGTTGTCAACGAAGAAAAATAACAGCGAGAGTCAAGATCACACTTAGGAAAAATACAGTAATCAAATCTGGTCCTCCTAAAAGTACGTGTTGAGGCATGTCCCTTTCTTCTTTCTTGCCAATGCATAACAGTAGGCTATAGCACAGGATAATGAACCTCTTCCCTCCTTTATGCCATGGCTAACACTGATGAACAGCAAATTTCTACAACACATGCAAGTTTGTATGTTGAAACAGTAAACTTAATTAAACATGTAATGCTTCAAATGGAGAACTTCAATTTGCTGTTATGTGTATGGTTGCATCTACTATAACTACATTTTAAAATAGTCTCTAATTGTAGAATCATTGTGTTGTTGATATTAATTCATTTAGGACTTTTGATATCATTCATTTAGCCCCGTGTATTTGGAAGTGTGTAGGATTTGTATGATAATCTGTGTTATTGTAGTATCTGTAGTAGTGTGTACTGCTCGGGTCTAAGCTGCGTGAACCTGAGGGGAATGTGCATCGCAGACTATGAGAAGTGGTGTTGACGAGTGATGAGGTTCCTCGGTCCGTGCATAGTACAGAACCAAATATATTGGTCGGTGACTCACTCACTCATTCGTAACACCACAGTGGTTTGAGCAACGGCCCTATGTAAGCATTATTGGAATATAAAGGAATAACAGATATCACGGCGGGCTGTTGACAGACCCTTCTCTTCTCGCCTGACCCTTCCCTGCTCTTTCCCCTCACCCCGCAAGTTCACAGAGCTTGGACCCGAGCAGTATAGCCTATTTTTGTAATTCAGGTGACGACTGGACAGGAGGCAGCCATAGTCTTAAGTTAGGATCAATCCCAGCATTAGCCTGGAGTGGAAGTGGGGAAACCACCGAAAACCACTTCTTGGATGGCCGAGGTGAGAATTGAACCTACCTCTTCTCATTTCTGGCTCACGAAGCTGATTGTGAGTCGTTCCAATCCTCAGATCAGAATTAAATTACTTGGAAACTAGCCCAGGACCTCAGGAGTGGCAGCTACCACACCACAAGGTGGTATTATAGTAGCACTTAATGAAAGTAGAACGAGTGATAACATTCTCTATAAGGGGCAGATGACCTTGTAGTTCCGCCCCTTGAAACAACAATAACTCACTACCTATAGGCGTATTTTCCAGAGTTGGAATCTGACAGTTCATCGCCACTGGGCAAAAACAGTTGACGACTAGATCGCACGCATGGCTTGTTGGCATGGAAACTATACAGCGCTGCCAATTTGAGTGATGCTATTTGACCACGTGCTTGTCGCCGATCAGTCTCTTGTTTGGTTGCCTCCAGTGCACACTCACCTTGCTGCGTTTCATAATCTGTTGTTTTTATGAGTTATAATTGTTTGATTTAATTGGTTAATTACTTTTTCGTGTAGGATTTATAACTTATTTATACTTTATACTTATAATTCATTAGAGATAAATTTCATACTGTTAGTTACCATGCCAATAAGAGTTTGTTATCTAGACCTCCTATATGGTTACCTAGGCAACAAATATTCATCATCTAGGCCTAAAAACATCATGTTTCTCAGTGAAGCGAACGAACTTCATCTGTATTTTGTCTATTATTTGGAATGTTATTCGAAGAGAAAATTCTGTTTATTAAAACTGATTGAGACGAGAACCTTAATTTGACCCTCAGAACTTGGTTAATACGGATGCGTGACTATCCCCACTTTGCGTGACAAAATTCAGGGTTGCATAAA
Organism: Meconema thalassinum; assembly: GCA_946902985.2. NCBI lineage: Eukaryota > Metazoa > Arthropoda > Insecta > Orthoptera > Tettigoniidae > Meconema > Meconema thalassinum. The sequence goes on along the minus strand of OX336398.1, from coordinate 174,934,257 downwards.
TGGCTATCACGCTACCTATTAATTAATTATTGTTCCAGGCCAAACCCATTGGTCTAGAGATAGATTTATTGATGTGTGACTATTCGCACTGTGTGTAACAAGAACTTGGGTTGCATAGGCTGCACTATCTAAGTTAGTAATATTTGGTCGAGGCAAATACTTAAAAGTTGTTGCATCTAGACTGTCATTATAGCCCAGGAAAATAAGGTTTTTAGGTCCAAAAAATGTTATAAAGCTAATTTTTTCAGAACACATTAATTCGACCCCAGGGAACAACATATCAAAATACTCGGGCGTACATGTGCCGGCTTCCTTGATTTCCAGGCCTGGAAACCTGGAATTCCAGGAATTCTTCTTCGCCGTCCTGGAATGCCCGTAAAAACCGAACGACTCGGCCTAGGTAGACAAAAGTAGTATCAAATGAAAGAAAAAAGCATGCAGATTCCATATATAAGACTTTAGGCAATGTTTTTCTCCTTTCGGGGGTAGATTGTAGAAAAAAAACGCGCGAAATTCAAAATTTTTGAGGTTGATTTTTGCTGCAGGTACAGCAACGACTGAAAATGAAGTATATACCAAAATATCATGCGTTATATAACACAGACCAGATTTTTAGCTTTTCAGACCATCTGTCATGTTTGCTTTACGTTTATTATTGAAAAGTTATAGCGAAAATTAAACGTGTAGTAGCTGTCAGTTGACAGTGCAGGATTGCGTTGTGTCGTCGGGGGTTTAGTCGTTAAATTTGTTTCGTCTGTAACTTTTGAACTATAAGACGCAGAACAAAAACAAGAGCACCTCTGTAAAGCTTAAAAGAAGCTATTTCTTATGTGAGGTATATTGCTTTGCGTAAGTAGCCGTCTTAGTCTGCTAAACGTGCAAACAAATTCTAAACTAAAAAATAAAATTTCCTTTTGTTTTTTGTAACAATGTACCCCGAAAGCAGAGAAAACAATGCTTATAGTACTATTTATGGAATATGCATGCTTTTATCATTCATTTGATACCACATTTGTTTACCTATGCAGAGTCGTTCGCTGTTTACTCCCGTTCGGTAATACCAATTTACCTTCGGGTTAAATTTGATTCGTCTATAACTGTTGAATTATTAGACGTAAAACAAAAAATACCACATATGTAAAACTAAAATAATGCTTTTTCTTATTTTCAGGTGCATTTTTGCATGAGCTGCCATCTTAGTCTCTAATAAACGTGCAAATGAATTCAAACTTACAGCAATTTTGAATTTCGCGCATTTGTTTTGTTACAATCTACCCCGAAATGAGAAAAACATGGCCTAAAGCCTTATATATGGAGTCTGCATGCTTTTCTCCTTCATTTGACACCACTTTTGTCTACCTAGGCCGAGTCGTTCGGTTTTTACGGGTGTTCCAGGACAGCGATGAAAAATTCCTGGAATTCCAGGTTTCCAGGCTTGAAAATCAAGGAAGCCGGCACATGTACGGCCGAGTATTTTGATATGTTGTTCCCTAGGGTCAAATTAATGGATTCTGAAAAAATTAGCTTTATAAGATTTTTTTTTGAGGTTAAGACGATATTTTGACTTAAATGCCTGGGCTATTGGAGTTGCGATGGACTTTGGTGAAATCGTTAACATGACAGAAGGAATGGGATTTCTACATTCAATATCTGCCATTGCTAAACTATTATTTGCTGGTTTATTCTCGTTGTAGTTGTTCGAATAGCTTCAAAAGAAATATTTATATTCTGCACAAAGTCTTGACATGTTTATCATTTCGTGTAGTTTTGGAATATTTCCTTGCATAAAGTTTCAATCGAATTAATGCTCTCGTGTCCGGCAGGTTTCATCTGCATCGGAGTTGAAAAATGAAATTGTTCCAACGTTAATTGTATCTTGAGAATCACTTGTTGCTTGTTGTATTACTATGTATAACGTGGTTGTGACCATTAGGTTATCTAGTAACTTATCATGTTATGTGTACTACTTGCAAATGCACTTGTTGGTTGTAGCATATGGACATTGTACTGTGATCAGATCGTTGTGAAATTGAATACGAGTATCTCAAAAATAAAGCACACAAAAGTTTTCTAGTTATTTCTTAATGCTACAACCAATATGTGCATTTGTAAGTGCACATATCGTAAGTTCATAGATACTGGTCTCGCAACCATGTTATACATTGTAATACCACCAGCAATAGGTGATGCAGATAATTATCGTTGACACAATTTCATTTTTCAACTCCGATGCAGATGAAACCTTCTGGACACAAGAGAGCATAGCATTAATACGATTAAAACTTTTATGCAAGGAATCGTTCATTAAACTACACAAAATTATATAGGCCTACATATTAATTTAAGAGCTTTGTGGAGTAAATAAATATTTCTTTTGGAGCTATTTGAACAACTACAAAGAGAATAAGCCAGCAAATAATGGTTTGGCAATGGCAGATATCGAACATAGAAATCTCAATTCCTCTATCGATGTTAACAAAACCACTACCGTCCACCGCAACTCCAATGGCACAGTCTAAATGCAACAACTTCTAAGTATTTTACACTCAAATACTATGGTATATCGCTGATCCAGTTTTGAAGAATTTGCTAACACCCAAAATACGAACCAATAAGGAACTTCTAATTAAATTATTTTAAGGATATCAATTTCTCTTAACACTTGTTAACCTAGTTCATAATCCATTTACGCTGATGCTGAAGAAGGTACAGTACCGGTATCAATGTAATGCCAAAACATGTAGCCTACATCAGTCGGTAATATAAGCCGAAGCTGGTGCAGGGGCTAATGGGCAAGATGGCCGCCGCGCGCAACCACTCTATGTTATTCTTATGGAGGGAACAGTCATATCTGGGTCAGGGGCTAATGGGCAAGATGGCCGCCACGCGCATCCACACTCTTTAATGGCGGGCTTTTCAAGTCATTATTTATTTGTTATTAACCTTTAAATTTTTATTTATTTTATATTTAATTTTATATTTTGCACAGGGATAATACACAAAAGGGTCACTGCACACAACCACTTACACATATCGCAAGTAAGTGCACATATCGTAAGTTCATAGATACTGGTCTCGCAACCATGTTATACATTGTAATGCCACCAGCAATAGGTGATGCAGATAATTATCGTTGACACAATTCCATTTTTCAACTCCGATGCAGATGAAACCTTCTGGACATAAGAGAGCTTCAAAGTTAGAGCAAATCTGAGAGCAAATGTGAGAGCACACATAATAAACTAAGTTATATCCTAACCACTCCAAACCTAACCTAACTTCACCTAACCTAACCTAACATAACCTAACTTCACCTAACCTAACCTAACATAACCTAACTTCAAAGTGAGAGCAAATATGAGAGCAAAAAAGTAAGAGCAAAAAGTGGGAGCAAAAAAAAGAGAGCAAAAAAGTGGGAGCAAAAAGTGGGAGCAAAAAAGTGGGAGCAAAAAGTGCGAGCAAAAAGTGAGAGCAAAAAAGTGGGAGCAAAAAAGTAAGAGGAAATGGCAGAGCACAAATAATAAACTTAGTTATAACCTAACCTAACCTAACCCACAGAAACCTTATTTAATGATTTTATATTTTATATTTTAACATTTTATATTTTAACATTTTAGATTTTTGATTTTTTCATTTTACTTTTTTTAGATTTTACATTTCACATTTTTATTTTTTTGTATTTTAGATTTTAGATTTTTTAGATTTTACATTTTAAATTTAAGATTTTTTGATTTTAGATTTTACATGTTAAATTTAAGATTTTTTGATTTTAGATTTTACAAATTACATTTTCCGAAAAGAGTAAACTTAAAGGTCACATACCTAACCTCACCAAACCTAACTTTACCAAACTTAACTTAAGCTAATCCAAAGGCTAATGCACATACACAAAATATAAGGGCACACGCAACTATCTTTAGGCCAGTCTTATAGGCTACTGTACAACATGATCACTACCCCAACCGGGTATTTTTTTTTTCATTTTGTTGTTTACACATTTGTCATTTTTCCAATTTCCCATTTTCATTTTTTAAAATGTCAGTTTTAAGCTTTTCAATTTCATAATATGGAAACATTGATTTTGCATTTTGTTGTTTAAACATTTGTCAATTTTCCAATTTCCCATTTTCAGTTTTTTTAAGTAAGTTTTAAGTTTTTCAATTTCATAATATGGAAACATGGATTTTGCATTTTGTTGTTTACACATTTATCAATTTCACAATTTCCCATTTACAGTTTTTAAAATGTCAGTTTAAAGTTTTTCAATTTCATGATATAGAAACATTAAAAAGAACAAAAATAAAAAATGGTATTCATAATCAAAAAATAAATAAAATAGAAAACAAAATAAAAACAACTGTGCAATTTATAACAAAAACAATATATATATAAACATGTATTATGTGTAAATAGTGTACATGTATTTAAAATAAAAAATATTATATGGACACTGCTTGTACATTTGTAATTACTACCCACCTCTCTCCACTCCTAATGCAAAATGAACATGTAAAACACAAATTGGAAAATCCATGTTTCCATATTGACAAAATAGAAAAAAATCATTAAACTGAAATTTTAAAAACTGAAAATGGGAATTTGGTAATTTGACAAATGTGTAAACAACAAATTGGAAAATCCATGTTTCTATATCATGAAATTGAAAAACTTTAAACTGACATTTTAAAAACTGTAAATGGGAAATTGTGAAATTGATAAATGTGTAAACAACAAAATGCAAAATCCATGTTTCCATATTATGAAATTGAAAAACTTAAAACTGACATTAAAAAAAAAACTGAAAATGGGAAATTGGAAAATTGACAAATGTTTAAACAACAAAATGCAAAATCCATGTTTCCATATTATGAAATTGAAAAACTGAAAACTGACATTAAAAAAACTGAAAATGGGAAATTGGAAAATTGACAAATGTGTAAACAACAAAATGAAAAAAAAAAATACCCGGTTGGGGTAGTGATCATGTTGTACAGTAGGCTTTAAGACTGGCATAAGGATAGTTGCGTGTGCCCTTATATACTTTGTATATGTGAATTAGCTTTTGGATTAGGTTAAGTTTGGTAAAGTTAGGTTTGGTGAGGTTAGGTATGTGACCTTGTAGTTTACTCCTTTTCGGAAAATGTAAAATGTAAAATCTAAAATCAAAAAATCTTAAATTTAAAATGTAAAATCTAAAAATCTAAAATCTAAAATACAAAAAATCAAAAATGTAAAATATAAAATCTAAAAAAAAGTAAAATGAAAAAAATCAGAAAATCTAAAATGTTAAAATAAATAATGTTAAAATATAAAATCTAAAATCTTTAAATGAGGTTTCTGTGGGTTAGGTTAGGTTAGGTTAGGTTATAACTAAGTTTATTATTTGTGCTCTCCCATTTATTCTTACTTTTTTGCTCCCTCTTTTTGCTCCCTACCTTTTTGCTCTCACTTTTTTCTCCCACTTTTTTGCTCTCACATTTTGCTCGCACTTTTTGCTCCCACGTTTTTGCTCCCACTTTTTGCTCCCACTTTTTTGCTCTCACTTTTTTGCACCCACTTTTTGCTCGCACCTTTTTGCCCCCAGTTTTTGCTCTTACTTTTTTGCTCTCATATTTGCTCTCACTTTGAAGTTAGGTTATGTTAGGTTAGGTTAGGTGAAGTTAGGTTAGGTTAGGTTAGGTGTGGCTAGGTTATAACTTAGTTTATTATGTGTGCTCTCACAATTGCTCTCATATTTGCTCTAACTTTGAAGTTAGGTTAGGTTAGGTTTGGTTAGGTTAGGTAAGCATGCGATATGTGTAAGTGGTTAAGTGCAGTGACCATTTTGTGTATTAGCCCTGTGCTAAAAATAAAATTAAATATAAAATAAATAAATAAATAAATAAATAAATAAAAATTTAAAGGTTAATAACAAATAAATAATGACTTGAAAAGCCCGCCATTAAAGAGTGTGGATGCGCGTGGCGTCCAACTTGCCCATTAGCCCCTGCACCAGCTTCGGCTTATATTACCTACTTACATCGTTTAATAAATATTATATCATAGTATTGACAAGGCGGTGGTTCATCAAATGTATCACCAGCCAATATGGTTAACTATTATCACAATAAAATGGTAAATATATACGCATTTTAATACTGTATTTCCATAATTCACGCGTAGGCTATAATGGTCGACACAGCTGGAATTTTACTATATAAGTCGTGATCTAATAAAGGGTACGGTGGGTTATAGTTAGCGGAGGAGTAAACTAAGTTACCGTACATAATTTCCAGATTCAATTTGTAGCATTACAGAAGGTATTTATTTTGGCTAATATCCTCCGCAGTCTATAACCCACCCACCTTTCTCTTTTTAGATCACAACTTATATATATTCCATCTGTATCAGCCATTATCCGCGTGGATTATGCACAAGTAGAGTATTGCCAACCCCACGTATATGGTACCAATAATTACTAGATAGCACGGACTGCATTAGCCATATATGCACCCCTCGCTTTTGTCACACACAGTGAAATTAGTCAATCATATGACCGACCTCATGACAGGTGTATTTTGTAGGCCTATCTTACAAGTTGGCAACACGAACGTGACGTCAATGTATGCACCTAGGTAACAGTTGAAGAGACCTCATGCGCTTGAGGAACATGGCTGCCATCGTTCAATGTGCAAGAAACAAAGGCACACATTTCCAGCGCACTAGTGATAATGGACAGCACTTTCAATTGGTATTGTCCCCTAGATTATGAATATAAGGTATGAAAATCATGTATTATCCGTATTAACGAAGTTGTGAGTTTCATAGAGGCAGGTTCTCATCTCATTCACTATTAATATAATTACTAGGTAGGACCGCGTTGGCCATATATGCTCCCCTGGTTTTTGTCACGCACAGTAGGAGAGTCACAGAGGCAAAGAAAATTTGCAAATGAAGAGTTAAAAAAATATGTTAGTGTTATACCGGTATATTTCCACATGATACTGCAATTTTTGTAGCAAGAGTATCGTTATTTCACTTTTAATATTGCCTGCAGGACGACCTATGTTATCGGTAAGGTTTACATTTCTGGACGGGTGTCTCTGTGTCCAGTAGCTGGCTTTAACAGTAGGTCTATTTGGGTGGTGGATTCATCTTTTGACAGGAACTGTAGAATTCGAAACAATTTGGAAAGCCACAATGAAGGATGCATGCAGGTACACGTGGAAAGTAGCAACCACGTAAGCATAAAATGCTTGTCGATAATATATTCAATGGAACACTGGCATCCATAGGTCCATGGCTTTTGCCAACTTGTGCTAAATTTCGCCATTCCACAGAGCATACGTACAGCTATTGTGAATCACCAGTTAGTCATGTTTCTCAACTTTGTTATACATCCATTTATAAACATGCACTTTTTTTAAATAAATATAGGCCTACTGTATATATTTTCTGCACTCCTTGTTAAACGTTTTTGCCTGGAAATAAAATGCAAGCAGTTTACTTGTTTCATGTCACTGTGTTCAGAAGAGGAAGACATTTGGTTTTGAAATCAATAACATCAAGAGAAGCAAGGCATGCAACACTGTTTAAACTTAAGTTATTGGGGTAAAATGGTACAGGCTAGCTCAAATTATCTTGTTTTTCCATTTTCCATACCGTACTCAACAGCAGTGAGTTCCTAAGTTCTTAGCGTCATGTAAAATCTACATTATGTTGCAGATTGCCATCTGCAGTAGGAGTTATTGCACTTGATGAATTGATTGATGAAACCCAAGCATAGACTTCTTACCTGGTCATTTGTCAGGAGAGTAATTGCCACATTTCTCTGCTATTTCGAGAACAGCAATTTAGGATTTGTTCACAGAATTGGTAGGCCTACCTATGAGATAAATAATAGTGAAAGTTAATTGATATGTCAAGTTGAATGTCACCTGTACAATGCTTCAAATATCAATTCAAAACTATATTTTTCGCACGCAATACAGAAACACGCTTTAACTTAAATTCTTAAAATATGCGTAGGCCTACTTACTTGTCGTAGCAGAAGAAGAACTGTTCACTTCTCATTACCACGAAGAAGATTTGATGTAAGAATGATGACAAAGAACACAACATTAGCTTATTTAGCATATTTATATACGGCCTATATTATTTTACATGCAACAAATAAACAGAGCCGCCATGGCATGGTCAGTGCCGCCAACCCAGTAGAAATAAAGTTTATTTGATGATAAGTGCCGTAATTATCGTCTGTGAGCAAGATAATTGCAAGGAAATGTCAATTGGGAATTATGTGTATATTTATTGACTAAATATAGAGAGATGTTTGCAATTTAATTACAACGTGTATCATGCATATGTTGGCAAGACGATATACAGCGCTCCATACGACTGGCCGCGCTACTACACAGATAGTGCCAAATGATCCCTATCTGGTTGACACCCCCTGACAACATCTAGGTCTATGTTCAGTAGAGACATCTATTTGTTACTATAAGAACATCTTAGTGTGGTTACCATGGCAACATCTAGGTCTATGTTCAGAAGGGACATTGTATGCTGCTATAAGAACATCTTAGTGTGATTACCATGGCAACATCTAGGTCTATGTCAGTAGAGACATCTATATGTTGCTATAAGAACATCTGAGTGTGGTTACCATGGCAACATCTAGGCCAATGTTCAGTAGAGACAACTGTATGTTGCTATAAGAACATCTTAGTGAGGTTACCATGGCAACATCTAGGTCTGGGTAGAGTAGAGACATCTATATGTAGCTATAAGAACATCTCAGTGTGGTTACCATGCCAACATGTAGGCCAATGTTCAGTAGAGATATCTATAATATGTTGCTATAAGAACATCTTAGTGTGGTTACCATGGCAATATCTAGGTCTATGTTGAGTAGACATATCTATATGTTGCTATAAGAACATCTCAGTGTGGTTACCATGGCAACATCTAGGTCTATGTTCAGTAGAGACATCTATATGTTGCTATAAGAAAATATTAGCGTGGTTACCATGGCAACATCAAGGCCAATGTTCAGTAGAGTCATCTATATGTTGCTATAAGAACATCTGAGTGTGGTTACCATGGCAACATCTTGGCCAATGTTCAGTAGAGACATCTATATGTTGCTATAAGAACATCTTAGTGTGGTTACCATGGCAATATCTAGGTCTATGTTGAGTAGACATATCTATATGTTGCTATAAGAACATCTCAGTGTGGTTTCCATGGCAACATCTAGGTCTATGTTCAGTAGAGATATCTATATGTTGCTATAAGAACATATTCGCGTGGTTACCATTGCAATATCTAGGTATATGTTCAGTAGAGACATCTATATTGTGCCCGTCAGACGGGAAGATCGGGAGACTGCTGACCACAACAGCCTTCTGTCAACCCCGTCTTTCGAACCCATACCCTTGAGAGGGTAGGATGTGTTATCAGACTAGGGACTAGTATCTCGGAGCGTAGCGGTGTTAGTTGAGAGCAGGAATGTTATGAACTAGCCCAAGAAACACCTCCCCCCTCCCCCACCCAAAAGAACAACAAAACTAGAATAATAAATGCCATGTCCAAAATATATTTCGTAAAATTTATTATAAGAAGCATGAAGCCCTAGCCTGCTTCCGAGACTAAAATATCGGCTAGTGCGCAAAGCTAAATAAAAGAATAATTATATTCCTAATCTGAATTGAGGTCCTCATACAAAATATTTAAGTAACAAGCAAGCTAAGAATGTGACACGAAATACGTCCCTAAGCAATGCAATAATTAATGATAAATAGTAATATTCACATCTTGAATATACGGCAAAACAAATCAGGTTAAATGTTGACAATCGAGAAATGTGTCATTGACTTTTAAAAGCACCAATAAGCATAGGTAAGATATGATGGTGTCACTTCCAACATTTATCTTTACGTTAATGATTTTCTAGCTAGTCCTATCTGACGTTTAATATAGGCGAGAAGCGCCTATCGCAATAAAAATATAACTTATACGCATCTGGGTGCTAACATACACAAACACATGTATTACAAGGGAAAACAATCAATAAATAGACAAGAAAACTCCTTCTGGTTACGCACTTTGCGTCCTTCCTGCACAAATTAACTGCTGTTTGCAGCTAATTGTCATCTAAGTGTTGTAGAAAATTTATGTTGGTAACTGCGTAATTAAAATTACGACTTAAGTAACTTAATTGCCAATTATCTGGGTTTCCTAGGTTACCCTGGAATTGCACTTCGTCGTCTCGATAATCGTATCAGCTCGTCCGAGGCTTGTTTAATCATCATCCATTATAAATTAAAGTCGAAGAATCGCTCATTTAATTATTTAAATTTAAATTTCCATGTATTATTTAGGTACGAGATTATTAAATTGAATGTTTACTTGAGAAAACATCTATCACATTATTATTATTATTTAATTTAGTTATTCCTATATCCCTCAAGGTGTTTTCAATACTTTCTTTATGGCCATAAGAACGCACGACATCGAGTAGCAAAAACCACTATCTCAATTTATGTTACCAAAATACGTGAGAAAAAGCACACTTTCATAACACTTGCCCTATTGGCAGAAAAGCAATCGTGGATCTTACAGCTCACGATAATACCTGGTCAACAGTGACAAAAATCACCAATAACCTTACACCCTTAATATGAGCGACCCTAGTCTGCTCCAATATCAACTGTCACCTGTAGACACAACAATAACGTTGCCCTGGATTTATACATCTCGTTTGGTTTTTATAAAAGATAAATAGCAAAGGGATCGGCTGCTTCCCGCTCTAGAAATATCATGAAGAAACCTCAAGTTAATCTATCATTATTATCGTAGTTGGAAATCCTACATCAATATTGTCACTGTTAACGTACAGTTCTGACTGCGGGAAACATTACATTCCATTTCCTCGAACCTATATCCTCTGACATTAACTAAGCCACCTTCAAATTGTCGTTTTATGTCGTCCTAATGCAGTCGAATACTTCAGCAGCTGTGCTTGTTCCCAGCGCAGGGTCCCAAAGCCTCGCCTTACATTCGCAGCCTTGTTGTGTGGGGAGACAAACGCTCATAAAATTACAGATTACTAATTTAATATCTTATGGCCTCGGGTGCTGTGTGCAAGCTTTGTTAATTGACACCCAGAGGGCAGCTTGAATGTCGAATTTCGTCGTTCCTTTGAACGCTATGAAAGTCAAGGAGGTTAGATATCTAAGCTCATTGACACTACAGCGCTTTCTAGTAGAGAATGGAGGAACTTTGCGTTGGCGGAAAATCCCGAGATTAATTTTGCCATTGAACACGGCCTACTGAATTCAAATGGGTTCTTTAACATGCCAACATCGTATGACATGAGTGCCGTGATTTTTATCGCCTTTCAAAAATCACTTACCATGGCCAGGGGCGAACCTGCAATCTTGGGATTGGTAATCCGACACGTTAACCACTCACCCACCGTGGCAAGCAATTACAGATTATTCCAAGTAGTAGTAAGACGAAGATATGGCACTGGCTCCCTCTAACAGTGAGCGGCTTCGGTGGCGTAGTTGGTAGTATGCTGAGCTTCTATGCGTCCAAGGTCGCAGGTTCAAACCCGGCTGAAGTCGTAGGATTTTTTTAAGTGCGTTAAAAATCCCTCAGTATGCCTTCCTTCGGAGGGGAGGTAAAGCAGATGGTCCCATGTCATAGATTTATGTTATGTAAAAGAACCTTCCACGAATTACATTTGTGTGAAGCTAAATTATAAGTTAGATTTGACTAACGCACTTAGGCTCCAACGTTCGTCGCCACGAGCTGACTGCGGTGACATCTAGTTACCAAGTTCAGAACTAATTGTCGTTGACGGTGGCGTTTGGTAGCAAAAGTAGGAACTACTTGAAAATTGAATGTCTGCAGTCCTTACTTGAATTAAAAACAGATAACACACACTAATACAGCCATCACAATTGGTTGGTTTCTCAGTTTAGGGGCTGCGACAACGCGGTCATGTAGCCCCGTGTACTTTGGGTGTGTGTAGACTCTGTCTGATAACCGGTGTTAATTGTGATGACTGTATTAGTGTGTGTTATCAGTTTTTAATTCAAGTAAGGACTGCAGACATTCAATTTTTAAGTATTTCCTACTTTTGCTACCAAAGGCCACCGTCAACAACAACTAGTAAGTTCTGAACTTGGTTACTAGATACCACCGCAGTCGGTGCTCAGGGACTGTGTGTATGTGACGTCGTCATCATCACTTCATCCTCATTATGAGGCGCAGGTCACCCGCGGGCGTCGACTAGAAAGACCTGCACTCGACCTCTCCGTAGGCCACACGAACAGCATCACTGCTCTATCCCGAGAAAATACGTAATGTTTGTTTATTTATCATTTACTCAGCCTTGTGGACCCCACTGAGTTCCGAACCGACGACCTCTCAAGGTCAACATTTGTTCTCTTTTATCACCAACAGTGAAACATGAAAATCCACAGCTTGTTTCCAGTCTCCGACCGGGTCAGGAATGGAATGAATGAAGCCCCCATCTAGCGGCGAGGATATGAACAGTGCCGGCTGCCGAGGCCTGACGCACTCCCCTCGGGCAATGATGAAATGAATGACAGATGAAATGAAATGAAATGATAGTGGAGAGTATTGCTGGAATGAAATTTTGACAGGGAAAACCGGAGTACCCGGAGGAAAACCTGTCTGCCTCCGTTTTGTCCAGCACAGATCTCACATGGAGTGACCGGGATTTGAACCACGAACCCAGCGGTGAGAGGCCGGCGTGCTGCCGCCTAAGCCACGGAGGCTACAACCCCAACAGTATTAGAAGGTATTTCGTGGACCTTGGCGTTTCTTTTGCTAACCCCTCTTCCATTTCCCTCCTTCAAGTCACGAGGAGAGACAACATCAATGTTCCAACCCTTAAAACAACATCAATCAGATCCAGATAAAACTGAATGGGCTCATGGTCGCACACAGGTGATTATCAAGCTGTTTGTGATTCAAAACAGAGAGGGATCGATGACAGTTTGCTTGTTTGTTTGTAGTCAGAGTGGCACGAACGTTTAGCAGAACACGCAGTCCCATGGAACCCACCAGTGCCGTAAGTACATTGCCTCCTCAGTAGAGGGTATTCTCGAAGATAATTTCAAAAGAAAGAGGAAGATTCTTGGGGGATAAACAATCAATAAGCACAGAAGAACATGGAAGTAAATAATTAATCCCAGGAGCCAAAACTGGGTTATTCTTTTACTTGTTTACATCTTAGTCTATTTACTCATTAACATTTCTTCATACCGACAGCGGTAGCTACGCACGCTAAAGCCCAGCGCAGGGCCAAGCTCACTACGGACTCGGTAAACGTGGGTTCGAGTCCCACTGTCGGTCGGCCTTGAAATGTTCTTTCCATGGTTTCCCCATTTTCAACTCCAGGCAAATGCTGGGACGGTACCTTCTGACAGGCCATGGCCGCTTCCTTCCACATCCTTGCCCAGTTTCATTCATCTTCATTCATTTAATCTCGCATTTACTCCTCTCATGAGGTTTGCGTTAGGGAGGTCATCTGGCCGTAAAAAAATCCCCCACATAAAATTTCATCGCATCTCATATCCGACCCTGTTGAAAACGGGAATAATAAGGGGTGGACAAACATTTATTTACTGATTCTCATGTTTATGCATTCTTTTTTTAAATTGAATACATCATTCCTTTGTTTGACTGAATATTCCATTCGGTTATTAATACATTGAATCCTTCCTCGTTTATTAATTCGTTGAATCGATCCTTAGTTTTTAAATTCATTGAATCACTCCTTAGTTTATTAATTCATTGAATCCTTCCTTAGTTTATTAATTCATTGAATCATTCCTTAGTTTATCAATTCATTGAATCCTTCCTTATTTTATTAATTCATTGAATCGTTCCTTAGTTTATTCATTCATTGAATCCTTCCTTAGTTTATTAATTCATTGAATCGTTCTTTAGTTTATTAATTCATTCAATCAATCCTTAGTTTATCAATTTATTGAATCCTTCCTTAGTTTATTAAATCATTGAATCGTTCCTTAGTTTATTAATTCATTGAATCATTCCTTAGTTTATTGATTCATTGAATCGTTCCTTAGTGTATTAATTCATTGAATCATTCCTTAGTTTATCAATTTATTGAATCCTTCCTTATTTTATTAATTCATTGAATCGTTCCTTAGTTTATTAATTCATTGAATCCTTCCTTAGTTTATTAATTCATTGAATCGTTCCTTAGTTTATTAATTCATTGAATCCATCCTTAGTTTATTAATTCATTGAATCATTCCTTAGTTTAATAATTCATTGAACCTTAGTTTATTAATTCATTGAATCCTTCCTCGGTTTATCAATTCATTGAATCCTTCTGTAGATAATTAATTAATTAATTGAATCCTTGAATCCAAAACATAGAAATGACGATCCCATGAACAACAAGTAGTTCCATGAAGAACTAAAGCCTATTTTCATATAACCTACTGTTAATTGCCACTATCAACATACAAAATTTCAGTTTGATTGCTGTATTAGATTCGTAGATATTGAGAACCGACTAAATATTGCGGATGGTTACCATGTTGGATTTTGATATACCTATGTAGGTCTTAGGGTTATGTACTGTTACACGAAGATTATTGTGTACGTGTAGTATTCAAATTTCAATCGCATGATTAGGATACGAGGAGTAAAAACGAGATTTTAAAATTTCGCACAGCTGCCATCTTGTGGTTATGGAAACAATTGAAATAAATTAGATGCTAGTGGATTAACATTTGTATAAGGATTTACTGTACCAAGTATCACTGCACTCGGATGGTTAAATTGTGAGAAACGTTCATGTGAATATTTATACTTCGCGTCGCCGCCATGTTGGATTTGTGATCATCAGGCTATTAGAAGTCCTATAGGTGAACTTATGTTCATAGCCCCTATGACCATAAAAAAAACAGTTTTATTGCTGTAATAGATTCGTAGATATTGAGATCCGTCTAGATATTTCGGATGGTCGGCATGTTGGATTGTTATATGTATAGGCCATAGAGTCATGTACCATTAAAGGAAAATTATTGCGTAGGTTCTTTATTCAAACTTTCACTTTGATCGCATGATTACGACACAAGAAATAAAAACGTAATTTTAAAATTCGCACAGCCGCCATATTGAGGTTATGTAAACAATTGAACTAAATTAAATACCAGTGCATTACAATGTGTGTAAACATTTGCTGTACTAAATTTCATTGCGTTTGGATTATTAAATCGCGAGAAAAGTCTATTTTAAGCTTTCAACTTCGCTTGGCCGCCATGTTCGTTTTGTAGTTAACCGGTTTTCGAAAGTCGCATAGATGAACATCCAGTCGTACCCTTTATCTCCGTACAAAATTTCAGGGTGATACCAGTAATAGTTTCAGAGATATAGAATGCTGGTGAAATATTTCTCACAGTCGCCATCTTGAGGTTATGTAAACAATTGAACGAAGTTAGATGTCGGTGCATTACAATGTGTATAAGCATATACTGTACCGAGTTTCATTGCGTTTGATTGGTTAAATCACGAGAAACGTATATTTACAAGTAGCAACTTTGCTTGGCCGCCATGTTGGTTTTGTAGTTACCAGTTTTTCAAAAGTCACATAGGTGAACTTCTAGTGGTTCCCTTTATCACTGTACAAAATTTCAGGGTGATATCGGTAATAGTTTCGGAGATATTGAATGCTGGTGAAATATTTCGCACAGCCGCCACGTTGGATTGGTGAGAAGCAACAAAATTTGAAGGGCTCGGTCTTGGATTCCGGGATAGCGCTATGAACTTACTGAGTTTCGTTGAAATCGCTCCAGCCGTTTAGAAGTTATTAGGGACACACACACACACACACGAATCGCACACACACAGACACACGGACAAAAGGTGATCTCATAAGCCTATTTTTTAGCCTATTTTCATTTTTGAAAAAATAGGCTAATGAGATCACCTTTTGTCCGTGTGTCTGTGTGTGCGTGTGTGATGATTTTTGTGTGTCCCCCTGTAATAACTTCTAAACGGCTGGAGCGATTTCAATGAAACTCGGTAAGTTCATAGTACTATTCCGCGCGACCCCGACTGTGCCCTTCAAATTTTGTTACGTGTCTCCAATCCAACATGGCGGCTGTGCGAAATATTTCACCAGCATTCAATATCTCCGAAACTATTACAGATATCACCCTGGAATTCTGTACGGTCGTAAAGGAAACTACTAGAAGTTCATCAATGTGACTTTTGAAAAACTGGTAACTACAAAACCAACATGGCGGCCAAGCAAATTTGCGACTATTAAATAGACGTTTCTCGCCATTCAACCAACCAAACGCAATAAAACTTGGTACAGTATATGTTTATACACATTGTAATGCACCGACATCTAACTTTGTTCAATTGTTTACATAACCTCAAGATGGCGGTTGTGCGAAATATTTCACCGGCATTTTATATCTCTTAAACTAATACCGGTATCACCATGAAATTTTGTACGGAGATAAAGGGCACTACTGGAAGTTCATCTATGGGTATTTCAAAAACCGGTTAACTACAAAACGAACATGGCGGCCAAGCGAATTTGTAAGTTTTAAATAGACTGTTCTCGCGATTTAATATTCCAAACGCAATGAAATTTCGTACAGCAAATGTTTGTACACATTGTAATGCAATTTAGTTCAATTGTTTATATAACCTCAATATGGCGGCTGTGCGAATTTCGAAAATTAAGTTTTTATTTCTTGTGTTCTAATCATGCGATCGAAATCAACATTTGCATAATGAACGTACACAATAATCATCACCTAATAGTACATAACCCTATGGCCTACATATATTAGAATCCAACATGGCGACCATCCGAAATATTTAGACGGTTCTCAATATCTATTAATCTACTACAGCAATCAAACTGAAATTTTGTAAGTGTATAGATGCTATAAGCATAAGTTCACCAATGGTACGTTCAATAACCTGGCGTGCACAAATCCAACATGGCAGCGACAGGAAATTTAAATATTCAAATGGACGTTTCTTGCGTTTTAACCATCCGAGCGCAGTAAAACTTGATACGGTATATCCTTATACAATTTTTTATCGACCGGCATCTAATTCATTAAATTATTTTCATAACCACAAGATGGCGGCTGAGCGAAATTTTAAAATCCCGCTTTTATTTCTTGTGTCCTAATCATGCGATTAAAGTTTGAATAAAACACCTACACAATAATCTTCATGTAATAGTAGATAAATCTAAGGCCTATAATATAAAAATCCAACATGGTGACCATCCAGAATATTTAGACGGTTCTCAATATCTACGAATCCATTACAGCAATCAATCTGACAATTTGTATGTTGATAGAGGCAATTAATATTAGTAGGATATATGAAAATAGGCTGTATAGTTCTTCACGGAACTACTTGTTCATAAATGAAAATAGGCTAAAAACAGTCTTCCTCCGCCAAACTAATCTCTGAAGATGTAGTTACTATTGCTGTGATAAGCCTATAGAATTTCCCTGAGATATTTTTCTCTCCTAGTTTTTAATTTGAGATTATGTTGGTGTTCCAGCAGGATGCAGTGTTCCTACGCAGACACCAGTACGTGGCCAAGGGGCACATCTTCTCAGTACGTAAGATGCTGGCGACTCCATCAGCCCGACTCTTCTCCAAGAGCAACCGCGTGGCTGATGACGACGTCCCCTCCCAACCGGTGAGTCTCCATGGTTACTACCTTTGAGCTGAGGTCGCTTGGCTGTACCATGGACTTCGTCAAAATGTCACCAAAACATTAAATGCCATTAACGGACGATTACCGAAATGTCGTCGTTCACCAAACTACAACAATCCATTAGCATCCCTAACGAGCTGTGTATACATACAATTAAAGGATGACGGTTGATTTACGTGTATTAAACTTCGGTTGGTTGGTTCTTTAGTTTAGGGGCTGCGACAACGCGGTCATGTAGCCCCGTGTACTTTGGGTGTGTGTAGAATCTGTCTGATAACCGGTGTTAAATGTGATGGCTGTAATAGTGTGTGTATCTGTTGTTTTTTAAATTCAAGTAAGAACTGCAACTTTGAATTTTTCAAATAGTTCCTACTTTTGCCGCCAAACGCCACCGTCAATGACTACTAGGCCTAGTTCAGAACTAGACTACTAGACGCCACCGCAGTCGGCTCTTGGCAACGAACGTAGAAACCTGAGAGCGTTGTTTACATTCCTAACCTATACAATTTTGCTTCACACAGGTGTAATTAGTGGAAGGTTTTTTAACATGCCATAAATCTATGACATGGGACCGACGGCTTTACTTCCCCTCCGAAGGAAGGCATACTCAGGGATTTTTAACGCTCTTAAAAAATCCGACGGCTTCGGCCGGGTTTGAACCCGCTATCTTGGGCATAGAAGCTCAGCATGCTACCGACTACGCCACCGAAGCCGCTTATTAAACTTCATTCTCAACGATACGATATTCGTCGACCTCGAATTTATAAAGAACGGAGGAATTACTTTGATGATTGCGGCCACACAGAACTTATTACGAGATATCGGTTGTCAATAGTACTGCAGTGCTAGTGTCCTCAGATAATCAAAGATGAAAGTTAATATTGTTTCGTTCTTTTGTTATTTTGTCAATAAGAATCGCTCCCGTACTCCCTGGAAAACATTCGTTTTTTTATTTTCTTTAGCGTATGGCTTTTAGTGCCGGGAGTGTCTGAGGACATGTTCGGCTCGCCAGTTTTGTAGCTGCTTCGAGACGGACACCCAATGGGTGAGCTACAAGTACCGTTGGGGAGGAAAGTTGGAATGGAAGGACGGGGAGTTGGAAGGTAGCGGCTGTGGCCTATAGTTAGGGACCAACCCCGGCATTTGCCTGGAAGGAAGATGGGAAACCACAGAAGACCATCTTCAAGGTTGCCGGCGGGGGGATTCGAACCTCCTCGCCTCCCGGATGTGAACGACTGCCATCAGTCCTGCCGTAACGACCACGGCTAACTCACCCGGTAAACATTCGGTACAGTCGCTGCACAAAAGGATTCCCAATCTAGGCCTGTTTCTCCCTCTAGCCAATGACTTTGGGGAGCCATCTTTACTATCTGCCTTTCCTAGCCCTTCTTCCTTCTCCCCCAGGGGCTCACATCCAGCGGGGCGGTTGGCGACCACGGGACCCCAGCTGAGTCCGCCATTGCTTCCACTTACTTGTGCCTGGCTCCTCTTCGTCTTCTTTCCTGTCGACCTCTCTTGTTCTCTTCCGACCTCGACGATATTAAGGTATCCGAGGTCTAGGGAATCTACCTTCCCCGCCTTAATTGGCCCTTCTCTCATCTTCCCTGATCCCTCATTCTTCTTTCTCTTTTCATTATATTTCCTTTTCTCTTTAAGATTCCCGCACTGTTTTTGTGAACTGGCTCCCCGTGTCTCTAATATTCCATTTTGTGAGTTCTTTTTCTTTTAATCTCAACTACATTTTGTAACCATTTTCAATTTCACTTGCATTTTGTAAGTATTTTGAATTTCAAATTCATTTTGTAATCCCCCAGGGGCTCACATTTAGTGGGACGTGGGTTGGCGACCACGGGACCCCAGCTGAGTCCGGCATTGCATCCACTTACTTGTGCCGGGCTCCTCTCCGTCTTCTTTCCTGTCGACCTCACTTGGTCAACTCTTGTTCTCGACCCCGACGGTATTAGTGTACCCGAGGCCTAGGGAGTCTCTTTCTTTCCCGCCTTAATTGGCCCTTGTCTCATCTTTCCTCAGCTTTCCTTTTCTCTTCCTGTTATCTCCTGCCTTCTGCTCAAGGCCCTCAAGGAGGCCGGGTGTATGTAGCCCCACCATTTCTGGTGCACCCTGGATATTGCTACACCCTCAGGAGCTCACGGCTGGTGGGTTCGGGAGTTGGCGACCCCGAGGAATTCCTGAGCTGGGTCCGGTTTCCCCCTTTTTCTCTTACCTGTGGGGCAGACCCTCTCCTCTTTCCCCTTCCTATGTGCCTTTCATGGCTCTCCTTCCTTACAAGTCCCTCAATCCGCATTCTTCGAGGGTTGAGGGCATTTCTCTTCATCCTGTCTTTTATTTGCCTTATTCTCCTTTTGTTTGTTCGTTTCTTCTTCTAGTATATAAGTTAGTAGTTAGTTTTAGTTATAGTTTACATTTCATTATCATCTTCACGACCACCCAAACCATTAGGGGCCGATAACCTAGATGTTAGGCCCCTTAAAACAACAATTATCATCATCATCATCAACCTCATTCTTCCAGAGTTTAGAGCAGTTTGAGAATCGTTGTTCCCAGGTGCTGATCGAGTCGATCCAGCAAGCGCTGTCTCCAATGCTGACGGGTGCGCAACTCGTGGGTCTGATGCCCGTGTGTGGAGTGCTGTCCCCTGGACCACACGGGCTGCTCTTCCAGTGGCGAACAGCGCGCGCCATCTACTCGGGAAGTGTGTTGGTAGCACTGCTGGTCGTCACCCTGATCTCCTGCAACCACGTGACAACCACGCTCAAGAACGACACAGATGGCTTCATGAGTGAGTCGAAACTCAAATATAAACTTATTTCTAGTTCATTAAAACGGCGATTATTATACACGCTACTTGAAAATATCCCCCGTCAGAAACGGGAAACAATAGGACGGTTTAGCCAGTGGGCAATATGTTTTTGGAATAGAGTGTACAGTACTATGTAGTCTACCTTATCTTCAATAAACCAAGGCCGATACACGTCATTATCAAAGAGTTCAGGACGTTCCCAATAAAACGGTTTGCGGATAGATTCAGGATGTTGTTTGAGGTTGGTTGGTTCCTTAGTTTAGGGGCTGCGACAACGCGGTCATGTAGCCCCGTGTACTTTGGGTGTGTGTAGAATCTGTCTGATAACCGGTGTTAATTGTGATGACTGTATTAGTGTGTGTATCTGTTTTTTAATTCAAGTAGGGACTGCAACTTTGAATTTTCAAATAGTTCCTACTTTTGCCGCCAAACGCCACCGTCAACGACTACTAGGCCTAGTTCAGAACTAGCTACTAGACGCCACCGCAGTCGGCTCTTGGCAACGAACGTAGCAACCTAAGAGCGTTGTTTACATTCTTAACCTATCCAATTTAGTTTCACACAGGTGTAATTAGTGGAAAGATCTTTAACATGCCATAAATCTATGACATGGGACCGCCGGCTTTACTTCCCCTCCGAAGGAAGGCATACTGAGGGATTTTTAACGCTCTTAAAAAATCCGACGGCTTCGGCCGGGTTTGAACCCGCTATCTTGGGCATAGAAGCTCAGCATGCTACCAACTACGCCACCGAAGCCGCCGATATGATGTTGTTTGAGTCTTCAGTCTTTCGACTGGTTTGATGCAACTCTCCATGCTTCCCTGTCCTGAGCTAATTGTTTCATCTCTACATAGCTACCAGACCCTATATCCGAGGCAAGCTGATTAACATATTCTAACCTTGGTCTATTCTTACAGTTCTTATCCTCGACCCTTCCTCCCATAACTTAGTTTGCTGTTGCTGGATGTCTTAGTATGTGTCCTACCAACCTATCTCTTCTCTTCATTAGCAGTCGCCAGAAACATCGCTCCTCTCCTACTCTTCATTTGTAACTTTATCCACCCATCATTGCCCTGTAACACCACATTTCAAACATTGAATTCTCCACTTTTCTCCTGCTCCAGCAGTCCAAGTTTCACTTCCATAGAGTGGCACGACAAAAGCTTTCAACAATTAGTTCCAAATACCTAAATCTATATTCGAGTTCTATGGATTCCTTTTCTGTAGGAATGCTTTCCTTGCCTGTGCTAATCTACTTTTTATATCCTCTTTGCTTCGTCTATCACTGGTTATTTTGCTTCCTAAGTCTCCTACTTCCTTTATCTTTTCATGTGCTAATTCGACATCTATAGAGGTCTCTGGTTTCTTTCGATGCATTCCAATATGTTTGTTTTACTTTTATTCATTTTCATCAAGTATTCTTTCCTCAAGACAGAATCTGTACCATTTAAAAACTCATTCAAATCCTCTGGTATGTCGACTAAGATGACAATGGCATCAGCAAATCTCAGAGTTGAAATTATTTCAGGATATCTGATACACAAGCCAGAGCAGTAGAGTCCCGCTCAACCGATCTCCGCTTGTCCGACATTCCGTGTTATCTGACACTGGTAGACTTAATTTGAAGATTTGGTGTACACTGAATTCTGGGAGGTTGCTTGGGAAGATGTTAAAACAACTACATTGTTGAGTGAGGCTGAACAAGAAGACATGGAGGACATTGTTCCATTCCTGGCTTTGAGGATGCAGCGACTCAAGACGTGTTGTGCACAAGATCAGATGTTTGAACTGACTCTGATATTATTGATTTCGTGAATGCTAACGAAAATTCGGATGAAGAACGAGGTATTGCAGAACAAAAGGATAAAACGATGGTTGGTTCCTCAGTTTGGGGGCTGCGACAACGCAGTCATGTAGCCCCGTGTACTTTGGGTGTGTGTAGAATCTGTCTGATAACCGGTGATAATTGTGATGGCTGTATTAGTGTGTGTTATGTGTAATTCAGGTGAGGACTGAAGACGATCAATTCAGGGGCTAAATAACCACATTGGGGCGTGGTGGCGCAGCGGTCAAGCTGTTGGTCTCTCACCAAGGTGGACCGGGTTTGATTCCCGGTCAATGCATGTGAGATTTTCGAAGTGAAATGCCATGTCCTGTGGTTCGGTTTCCACGTAAAAAAGGAGGTCTCCTGATCGCATGATTAACGGTCACGTAAAATAAAAAAGCTTTCCTAAATAACCACGATGTCTCAAAGCCTATAAAGTAGTGAATCAACAACAACAACAACTCACGTCACGTGACTTACCCGCTCCATTCGACTCTGTCGCGACAAATCGAGACTCAATTTATTGTGTGCCTTTGTTTGTTCTCTAACAAGCTAGAAGATTGGAGCGATTTGCTGGCGACAGCAACATCTTTCATCGCCTTGGAACGTGGGACCACTTCAATAATAATATTAATAATGCCTAGAGTGCCTCGCGTGTGTTAGGGGCTGATGACCTCGTAGTTCTGCCCCTTAAAACAACAATAACTATGGGCAGACCAGTTATTACCCATACCAGCAAACCGGCCAGATATCGTTATTGTGGACAAAGTGCGGAAGAGAACCATTCTCATTGATATCGCCGTGCCTAATTCCCATAATCTGCAACAAACCTGCGGTGAGAAAATCACCAAGATTTTATCTGCCCTTGGCTGAGGAATTGTGACCTCTTCTACCGGCATCATCCCTCAACCATAGGCTAGCAACCTGGGAACATTGCCTGAATGCACCCCGCTATGTCTCTCAAATCCCGGGATTTGAACTCCGCCACTACGACAGCACAAAGGAGAGGACATAGGAAAGATGAAGGAGCAGGAAGCAATGAAGTTAACATATTAAAATGCAGTATTGTTGGAATTATAATTCAAGTACATTTCAGTGCTACCACAATGGCGCCATCACAGATACAAATCTATGAGCTGACAATGAAGGGATTGTTAGCGTGAACCAATGATCATATCAAGGCCCGGACTCGAACGTAATTGGTGGGTTCACGACTTTCTATACTACCATACCTGACACTGCAATCCAAGATGGCCGCCGTATTTGGTGGTCGGACATGTGTCAGAATCCAACACAACACAAAATAACATCATGACGTGATCTTGTCTGCTGTTAATTCATTTTATGGACTTGGGACATCTTGATCATCAGCCCCATGCAGTTGGGTGTGGGTAGAATTCCTCCGATTACATGGTGACTGTAGTAGTGTGTGTAGCTGTATAAGGGACAGGCATGGGGAGGTGCACCAGGAGTAGAAATAAGGTACTGTCGGAGATCCATCAGGAAAATAATAAAATAAAATAATTTTGTGGCCCACGGGAGAGATCGGAAGAATATCTTGGCTGAATGGACAGGGCAAGTTGTAACTGTTCCTGTAGGAATTTCAATTTCTTTTTAGTACATATTATTCATAACAAGAAGTTCCGTGAAGAACTATACAGCCTACTTTTCATGCCAATGATTATTCTACAGAATATGAACCTATCTAGAATAATGACGAAATTAAGTTGGTAATATCGAAATATCTAATTAGTTCAAAATATACCTGGTATAATGTAGCCTAATAGAGCACTACAGTTGGCAGCCCTGGTGACTGAATATATTCTTAGTTCCATCTCTTAAGGTACAGAATACAAAATTTGGCTGAAGTCCAATGGACGTTACATGCAGTTAGACATTGGATCTATCAGCACGCGTAAAAGCATGTTGCCAACAATGTCATGCGTGTGCTGGTCAGAAATAATCTGAAATATTATGATATCTTGTTGTGCCAATTTTGGATGAAATACATTTGTTAGTATAGAAGTTACATGCATTTTAAAATTGGACATATCAGCAGGCATAGAATCATGTTGGCAGCACTGACTTATATTAATTACTACAAATTAATCTAGAATGTCAGGTGCTATACGTCTGCAAAGTATAGAGCTGTTGCCTTGCATACTTTCAGATATATTGATATTAGGGTAAAAATATATAGACAGCATTTATTAACAGTTGGCAGCCCTGATTGCTCTTAACAATACTTATAGTCATATATGTTATGTTACACATTGCACATACGAAATTTGATTGAAATCCAACTGATAGTATAGAAGTTACATGTATCTAAATTTGGTTCTATCAGCAAGCTTATAATCATGTTGTTAGGACTGACGAATATAAGTTACTCCAAATTAATCTAAAATGTCAGAATATACGTGTGCATAGTTTAAAGCTGTTGGCTTGCATACTTTCTGATTTATAGGTATTTGGATGAAAAAAATAGAGAGAGCAATTATTAACATTTGGCAGCCCTGGTGGCCTTAAGAATACGCTCAGTCATATCTGTTTATGTACAGATATTACATACAAAATTTGGTTGAAATCCAATTGATAGTGTAGAAGTTATATGCATTTAAACATTGGACCTATCAGAAGGCTTAACATTATTTTGGCATCACTGTCATGGTTGGCCTCCTGGAAATTAAACTGAAATAGTCTTATCTACATGTGTGCCAATTTTGGAATAGGTCCCATGCATACCTTGCAAGATATCCAACATGGAGCTCAAATTTCTAGTGCGTTTTTTCAGCAGTTGGTAGCACTGACATCATTTTCAAATATGGACGTGAGATATTCCGATGCACATCTTTACTCATACTAAATTTGGTTTTGATTGCTGCAGCCGTTTAGGAGTTGATAGGGGGGAACACACACACAGCCAGACAGACAGACAGAAGGACAGACAGACAGACAGACAGACAGACAGACACACATTTTCCCGGATCGATCTCATAAGTCTACTTTTTCCTCATTTTTGCAAAATGTGAAAAGTAGGCTAAAAATAAATGTCACCAACCAGGTGGTGTAGTTCTTGGTTGTCACTTCTGGGGTCCATGTTTGATTCCTGACTGTCGAGAAATCTAATACTAGTATGAGGGTAAGAACGGGGTACACACAGCCTAGTGAGGTAAACCGGGAAATATTGGGTTCGATTCTCCGCTTAGCCACCCAGCAAGTGGTTTACCATGGGTTCCCACACATACTGAAGATAAATGCCTAGGTAATTCCTATCATAAGTTCATGACTGCCTCCTGTAAATCCATAAACAAGTAGGGTAGTCCTTTTCATTCATTCCAATTCATGAGAGTAAATAGCACTCTGTCAAATACAAAATATACCACTAGACAATGAAGGGCTATTTGATGAACCTCTGAGAATATAAATTAACTGTACATACCAAAATTCACCTCCATGTAAATACTTAAACATGTAAGCTATGGTAGTCATATTCAAACAATTAAATAGCACACTGCCGAATGGATCGATACAAAATATACTGGTACTAGTAGACAACGAAGACTTATTCGATGTGTAGTTTTGTTCTTTTTCTAGGTACAGTTACAACTGAGCCATCTGCACAATAATAACTACAATAACAAATTCAGGGACAAAATGATTGACACAAACTGATGACTAAGCTGATTTTGTCTGCTGTTAATTTATTCTTGGTCATCAGCCCCGTGAAGTTGGACGTGGGTTGAATTGCCCCGATGGGAATTTGGAAATTAGGCACCAATGGCTTATCTTTATAATAATTGGATTTGCATCCAGTCACACAATAGTTTCAAAGCATATCACCACAATTTTAGCATATGTATAAGTAAGCCTACTGGTAGTTTATTAAAACGGGATCCACACCTAGTTCGTGATAAGATTGATATCTTTGAACTAGCAGGCGTATAACTGGATGAATGGACACTGCAGACAATTTAAAAAGTAGGTTAAGTTCCTACGTACGGTAATCGATTTTAAGATCTTCTTAGACCTTAAATTGGAATACGTTCATTATTACTATGCTTGCTCATAATGAGTTACCATTACTAATAATTTATAAACCCTAAACAGAATAATAAAAATACCAACTAACTCACTGATTGGCAATAGAATTGATGGTATCGCAATGGTAAGAGAAGGCACCGGTATCTCGTATTTATGAAGCAATAATGCAGACATTTACTTACACGAACGTGTATTATCATTAAGCGATAATCAATAAGCACAGATAATCAAGGGAGACGATTGCTAAGCGAAATTCACACCAGTATCACATCGTATACAAAACCACACAACTTATAAACAAGGCATGTAACCGCCAAGATCGTCAGCCATCTTTCCTCTGCCCTACCGCCAGTGTCAGGTCCGGCAGTTATGGAAGGTCCTGATCTATTTCAAGTAGTTCGTACTTTTGCTACCAAACGACAACCAGTAAGTTATGAACTTGGTTACTAGATGCCACTACAGTCGGCTCCTGGCGACAAACGTTGGAACTTAAGGGCGTTAGTCGAATCTAACCTATAATTTAGCTTCACACAAGTGTATTAGGGGAAGGTTCTTTTACATTCCATACATCTATGGCATGGGCTCGCCGGCTTTACTTCCTTCCCAAGGAAAGCATACTGAAGGATTTTTAACGCTCTTAAAAAAACGACGACTTCGGCCGGTTTGAACCTGCGATCTTTGGCATAGAGGCTCAGCATGCTATCAACTACGCCACCGAGGCCGCTCAACTTGCGAGTGTGATTATTTTGTGTGACGCCGTTACGTGATTCGCATAGGCAACCCTTCTGACACATGAGTTTGCGGGTTATATAACTTACCCCGCTCCCACAGAGTGGCGTTCCATTACAAATAACTACGTCACTGAGCGAACGAGAACCGCAAGTTGTGAACCGTTGGCTGAGTGCGTGATATCTCACTCAGATCTGTGCTTGGACGGGGAAACGTAGCAAGGACATGAGAGAGAAGGTGTAAGGCAAGGCTGCTACTTATCACCCATACTTTACAATCTATACATTGGACAAGCAAAGAAGGACATTGGAGAAAAATTAAAGAGGGAGTAAAGATTTGCTGATGACCTTAGCCGACACACCAGATGATTTGATTGGGTTTAAAAATTCCGTCTTGAGGAAAGAATTCATGATGAAAATTAATAAATGTAAAACAAAAATATTGGAATGCAGCCGAAAGAAATCAGAAACCTCTATGGACGTCAAATTGGCAGGAGAAAAGCTAAAGGAAGTAGGAGACTTAGGAAGGAAAATAACCAGGGATGGACGAAGCAAAGAGGATATACAAAGTAGGTTGGCTCAGGCAAGGAAAGTATTACTACAGAAATGGAATCTGATGACATCGAATATAGATTTAGGTACTAGAAAGTAATATTTGAAAGCCTTTGTCTGGAGCGTGGCGCTCTATGGAAGTGAAAAGAGGAGAATAGAATCATTTGAAATGTGCCGTAAAATGGGGTGAATAGGGACAGAGAAAAGGAAAAATAGTCAATATTCTTCAACATGACATCTAAAAATATGTATTTCATTTAAGTGACATTTTAGTTTATTTTATACCTTTACGTTTGTACTAAGTCAAAGAGTTTATATTTAAAGTGACATTTGTGGGGTTGGCCAGCCTGTAAGATAGACTATGTTTTGGCGCCATTTTCACTGTTGAGATAAACTTAGTGTGGTGAGCAAATTGTACTGGCTGAAAATGTGTGTTACGTATATACTTTCTATTATTTATGTCCATTGAACTATTTCTCAAGTTTATAGAAACATATGTGACTAAACTGCGGAGTATTTAATTCTAATTTAGGGACTTGCACCACATATTCTAACAGTGAGGTGAATAGGGACAATGGGAAGAACATATAAAAGTGATCCTCATTCAAAGACTCATCTACCAGTGGATGCTGAGATAGTGAAAAAGGCAGTGTTAACAGTTAGATACGATCAGCAGCAGAGAAATTCAAAATCAGCATTGCAATGGTATGTAGTCAACACAGATGGAGATATGGTATCGATGAAGAAGAAAGGTGGCCGAACAAGTTTGTCACACGAATTTGAGGAGGAACTGAGAGAGTATATATTGACATGTTGTGATTGGGATTACCCAATGAGTACTTTTGATATCCGATGTTTTGTAAAATATCAGTTAGACAGACAAGGTTCAAGAATGAATCAATTCAGAGACAATATGCCAGGGATCGATTGGGCCTTTTCGTTTATGTCTCGACATAAAACTCGCATTTCCCAGAGATTGTGTCAGAATGTGAAACGTAGCAGAGCAAAGGTATCCCCAGCAGACATCAGGAAGTATTTTGACGAACTGGAAAGGACTCTAGAAGGTGTACCTCCTGAGGCAATTATCAATTATGACGAGACCAGTCTTGCTGATGATCCAGGTCGGCGCAAACTGATCTTCAAGAGAGGCTGCAAATATCCTGAACGAGTGATGAACGAAAGCAAGCCAAATACATCCGTGATGTTTGCAGCAACTGCCGACGGGACCCTTTTACCACCTTATGTTATCTATAAGGCTCAGCACCTATATGACTTATGGACAGAAGGAGGGCCACATGGAGCTCGACGAAACTACTTAGGAACATTCCTCAGACAGTCTGCGAAGGTGTCCAGTATTTATCTGTTCCCAAATGATGCTGATGAGTTTGAGTTCGAGCAAACACAGGTGCTAACTATCCTGCAGCCACCGGTTGTGAGAAGGGGAAGACATCAATTCAATGAACTGTGAGATTTCTGGTTTGTTTCTGTGTCGAACATGTAAATATGATCCAAAAATGAATAAATTTCATATTAAAAGCTGTTAAGAAACATAAATTGTGTCCAAATTGACCTACGCACCAGTTAGAATGGGGATATCCACTTAAAATATCGAGTGTCCCTATTGACCCCTTCACTGGGGTGAATAGGGACAGGGATTTAGAACGTTATATTAAAATTTTCAATTGCAGGAAAGTATTCTGTGTGTATAAAATATAAAGATATCAGTTCCCTTTCAACAATAAAATTTACTCCACTAAAATATAAGAAATCCTTCAAATGTTATTAAATAAAAACTGAAAAAACTGTCCCTATTCACCCCATTTTACGGTGGTGTTACAGGAGAATGATGGGTAGATAGAGTAACAAATGAAGAGGTGTTAAGACGAGTGGGCGAGGAGAGATGTTTCTGTTGACTGCTAATGAAGAGAAACGAGATTATGATGATGATGATGATGATAAATGTTGTTTTAAGGGGCCTAACATCCAAGTTATCGGCCCCTAATGGTTTGGGTGAAAGTGAAAGATGAGATGAGAATGTAAACTATAACTAATACTAACTACAGACTTACATACTAGAAGAACAAATGGTAAGCAAATAAAGGATAAGGCAAATAAAGGATAGGAAGAAAGACATGCCCTCAACCCTCGAAGAATGAGGATTGAGGGACTTGGAAGGAAGGAGATCATGAATTGCAGAGAAACTGTGAGCCCTTGAGGGAGCACGAGAAGTGGTGCTTGCCACGGTGGGAGAGTGGTTATAGTGTCGGACTACCAACCCCAAGCTTGCAGGTTCGCTCCTGACCATGGTAAGTGATTTTTGAAAGGCGACAAAAATCACGCCACTCATGTCATAAGTTGTTGGCATGTTAAAGAACCCATTTGAATTCAGTAGGCCGTGTTCAATGGCAAAATTAATCTCGGGATTTTCCGCCAACACAAAGTTCCTCCATTCTGTACTTGAAAGCGCTGTAGTGTTAAGGAGTTAAGATATCTAACATCCTTGACTTTCATAGCGTTCAAAGGAACGACGAAATTCGACATGCAAGCTACCCTCTGGGTGTCAATTAACTAAGCTTGCACCAGGCACCCGAGGCCATACGATATTATTATTATTATACCAGAAGTGGTGGGGCAGCACAAACCCTGCCTCCTTGAGGGCCTTGAGCAGAAGGCAGGAGATACTGGTAGCCCCTAAGGGTGTAGCACTATCCAGGGTGCACCAGAAGTGGTGGGGCTAAACACACCCTGCCTCCTTGAGGGCCTTGAGCAGAAGGCGGGAGATACTGTGAGCCCCTTGAATAGGTTTTTGCTAGGAATTAACCTTACCCACAAGGGAAGATGAAGAGAGAAGTAAAGGGAAGTGGGTTTCGGACTGAAGAACAAGTGTGGATAATAGGACGAAAGTCCAACATCAAATACAAACAATTTTTAGAGAAAAGTGTCACCGCAAAGCCCGTGAAATCACTAAAGTGAGTGAGGACCCGAACACAGCTAACAGGAAACGCAGCTAGAGCTTGGGCTATTTGTGGGCGAAAGGAGGTGGTACCTTCCCTTCCAAGCCAAGATTCGGCTACTATGGGGAAGGGTGGTGGTCTGGCAAAGAAAGAAATTATGAGTTTACTATGTATGTTTTCAAAGGAGTTTGTTTTAAACAGATATTTTGAAGAATACACATAGTTTGAATTGGCCGTGATGTTTTAATTCTTGAAATTGTAGAATTTTCTAAAAAGCGACCGAATGTTTCCAAGAAGGGTAGGGATGAAGCAATTATACCCTTGGGAATAATTTTGGTAAGAGCACCAATAGTTGCATTCAGGAATGGCTAAGCTTTTACCCAGCAAAGCGCCGACTAAAAGTTTAGACAATAAGAAAAACTTAAATTTGGAAAACCAACCATAAGTTGTAGAGAAAATCTCAACAAGCAGGAAGCTGGCGGAGCGAGCTATGCTTGCCTTACTAGCTAGTTAGAATTAGCTATCAAAGCTAAGAGAGGCTTTAATAAGTTTGTGACTTAGAGTTCTTGCTCAAATGCAACAAATAGTGGAACAGTTATTAATTTGATTTGTGAGTTTTTTAAATTTAAGCCCATAGGAAGAGTAGGGGAAGACAGGATCTTGCCTAATCGTTATTTAATAGAAAATGATAAAGCAAAACGGTATAGTTGTATTTATTTAACAATGCAAAAAGTGTGATCAATTTGACACATATGTAATTAGATTTTATAAACCGTTGGGGTCGCAGACCTCCTAAAATCATTTAAAGCTTGCACTAGGCAATTGACAATTTTTTGGTTTGGAACCTTTTATAAGCACTAAAATCCTCATAAGATTTTGAAATGGTGCTAAGATTAACAAATTGAAAATTTAAAGATAATTAACGTAATTAAAGTTAAATAATAAATCAAGTACAAGGTGTGTACTTTAAGAATTTCTAGATGGGCATCATAAAAATATGAACAAATAATAGCTTCGAAAGTAACAACAACAACAACAAAAAACAGGGAGAAATGAAATAGAAGTTTCTATAACTTCTTATATTGATGCAGAATTACTTTAATAGTTTATACAAATAGGGCAGGTGACTTATTGTGAAACCTGAAGAGAAAAATTAAAAGGAAGTTTCTAGAACATCTATATTTAAACAGGATCACGAGAAAAAAATGGGGCCAGTTACCCTTTCGTGTTACCTGGATTAAAGAGATTAATGAAAGGTTTAGTACTTAGAACATAACCCATTCTTGTACTAGCAAGAAAAGAAAATAGATTAATAAGCAGTTTCTAACTGCTGGTATTTAAACAGAGTGAATAAATTGTAAATGGAGAAAAGTTGGGAGGGCGCCTATGGTTTGGCGAGGCCTCGTTCCAAATTCATAAATTTAAAGATTAACCTAATTTGTTAGTAAAGAGTGGTGAGGAAGAGGAAATAGGAACTTTGTGAAGAAAGTTCTTGGCCTATTTTATTTATTTCGGACGAGCGCGACGCGGCTGAGAAGTCGAACGAGCACTGTTTCACTATAGTCTATTGACGTGGTTGAAAAGTTCACTATTGTAGCACAGAAAGTTTATAGAAAGAAAGTAAGTTATTGCGATGGTGAACAATAACTAGTTGCATTTGATTTGTGAGAGTCTATTGCGTTGAAAAAAATGTAGGTTATAGTTGAATGCAGCAGCCAAATTCACACGAAGGAAGAAAAATTAGGTGTTGATTAGCTGTTCATAAGGAAAATTCCTTGGTTAGAAAAAGTATTCCCATATGTGAGCGGAAAATACTAGAAGGTTTAACTTGTAGATGAATTGTTTGGCGTGGAACATTCCAGAACCATCATAACTGTTGAAATGGGCAAAAAAAAAGTCAAGCGGTGGAACGAGTTAAGTTTTCTACAGACAGTGGGTAATTTAACTATGTCCCACTTTGTGAGAAATTATCTCAGTTAATATGCATAAGAAATACTGCTTCATTTTAAGATTAGCTTAGATAGACAAAGCCCAACATCGAAAATCCCGCGAAGATGGTTATTGCCCCATATTTCGCAATTTCACACTGTCTGTAAAATGATGGTTAAAAAGCATGTAGCCATTTAAAAGCAATTAAAATGAGTTGAAGAACGTTGAAGTAGTACTTAGCTCATTTCTGACGAACAGCGATTCTCTTGTAGACCGTTAGTTAAGATCTGGACATGGCGTCCGATTTAAAAGTTTGTCTCTCGAGGAGAGGAGACGAGCTCTAGGTAAGCTCCAACTGGAAGTCTTGACGACTGTAGCACAAGTGAGGCCAACTCAACGAAGCTCGGATGGACCAGGTAAGGAAAAAGAGTGGGGGTAGGAGACAAAGGAATATACATAAGAATAACCGACATTATAAAAATTAAGAATCTTGATGAAATGGTCTTCAAAGAGTTGATAGCAGGCGTCACTAGCGAAGCCTGGTGGATGAGAAAGTAGACGAAGTCCTCTTGATCACGGAGATGATAGCGGGCGATAGCGACGAGATCTGGTGGCTAGATTGGTAAGGAAGTCCTCTTGTACATGGAAAAATTAAGGAACTTCAGAGATTCGCTGCTAGATGACGCTAGGTGGGTCATGGAAGATATATATCTAGAACAGACTCACAGGTAATATAAGCAAAGTACACCAACAAAGAGAAACCAGGAGATCACTGTTGGTGTTTGCGAAAAAGGAAGGAATGAAATCAAGCAAAGAGAAGCAAAAGCTTACTCTGTCCTACCGTGTATTCCAAAGAATACACCACCCCTGAGGGTGTAGCACTATCCAGGGTGCACCAGATGTGGTGGGGATACACACACCCTGCCTCCTTGAGGGCCTTGAGCAGAAGGCAGGAGATAACATGAAAAGAAAAAGAAGGCTGACAGTAGTGGTTTTGTGAGAGTTCTAATGCCACCGCCACCGCTCCACCGCTGGAATACTAAAATGACAATATCTCGCGAACCAATCAGGCTAGAGACTTGTACGAGGTGTCATTGAACTCAGGCTGACACCTCCTTTCCAATGGGCAACATATTTCAACCCCAAAATAAAACCTACCCCTACTAGGGGGTGAAATTGTAATTTTTTAGAGAATCTCTCTTTCCAACTGCAACATGTGAGAGTTTGAATATCAATATGGAATGAAACGTTGTTCTACACAAGAGACATGTGTTCGGTGGAAAGCCACTATGAATTAACATGCTTGTTTTTCCGTTTTTTACACACATGTCCACTCATGGCTTTTGTAAGAGGGCGGGCTTTTTAAAGATGGTGGCTGTAGTGTAACCTAACCTAACCCAACCCACGACGGGTGATCAAAACGTTTTCCAAGTGGTGCTTGTCGATAGGCAAACTGATAAACAAAGAGGGTCTTGTCAGGCCTTGAGGCGAGAGCCCCTGTTATTGTTGACGAGCCCCTGTGGTCGGGTCCCTGTGAACGGGTCAATGTTGACGGGTCATTGTTGACGGGTCCTTGTTGACGGGTCCTTGTTGATGAGTCCCTGTGGACGGTTCATTGTTGACGGGTCATTGTTGACGATTCCTTGTTGACAGGTCTTTGTGGACGGGTTATTAATGACAGGTCATTGTTGACGGGTCCTTGTTGACGAGTCCCTGTGGACTGGTCATTGTTGACGAGTCCTTGTGGGCAGGTCCTTGTGGATGAGCCCCTTTGGACTGATCCCTATGGACTAGCCCATGAATTTATTTAAATTATGTCAAAGGGCCTAACTACATTTGCGTGTAAAGCAATTTGTTGAACTGACGTTGTTCACCAACCCCCACTAGTATAATGTGATAACTATATGAAAGTAAAGTGACGAAATACATGTGAACATACAAGGGATCTAACTTGGTGGATGGATGTGTTCCAACGAGTCATTTGTAGTTGAAAGAGAATAATACATGTTCTTAAGATGTTAAAACTGAGGAGATGGTATGTGCAGTAAGACGTCTTGTTATATTTCCTGTGTCATATTACAGACATGGCAGAGAGTGCACAGATCTGTTGCTATTACTAACGCTGCAGTAATTTGAAACTGCAAGTGTTCATTAAGACAATGGGTGATGATCATGCAAAGTTAGCAGTTATTGGATATTACACAGGTGTTCCTTCCGGTGTCATGTTGCTGACATGGCAGAGAGCGCACACTGCTGTTGCTATGACTGACGCTGCAGTAATTTGAACCTCAGGTGTTGATCAAGACAATGGGTGATGATTATGCAAAGTCAGCAGTCATTGGATACCACACAGGTGTTCCTAGTGTGCTTTGGACTCTCAGCTGTATTGGGAAAGGAATTGCAATGATCTGCAAAAAAATGCTGACACGAGCGATGAGAGTTTATATAAGAGGGTGTCATATATCTCCCTACTGTCAGTCTTTATTACTCGCTTTGAGTGAACTGTGCTCTATTACTGCTCAAGAGTTGTAAAAAAAGCCGTTTTGGTAGAAAATCATTAAATTATTTGCAAGGTAAGTACTTATTATTAATGGATTGTAGTCTTTTATTACTAATTGATGTTGAAGTTATTGATTGGAATGTATTTATTTATTGATTGATTGATTAATTTGTTTACAGATAATTGGGTAGGCCTTCCTGAAGGTTACCAGATTCCTACAATCTGTTCATTCAGTGGCAGCAGTTGATCAATTATAAAAAGGTAAGTGCCCCTCTAATAACTTTTAAACAGCTAGAGTATTATTTTCCAACGTTCACCACTACATGTCAGTGAAAATGGTATATTTAGCTGTCAAAAGTTGGAACTACTTGACCATAATGTGTAAAGCTAAATTTGTAGGTTAGATTTTGATTACCACTCTATTAAGTTCGAATGTTCATTGCTAGGTGTCAGTGACAGAGGGAATATTTAAAGTCTTAACCTCAGGTCACTTAACTTTACCTAACTTAACCTTGTCATGTGACATGTTTTACAAGCTTAAACTTGTTTTAAGACTGACTATGACGTCACACTTAGGTCACTTAACTGGCGATCGCTGGTTTCCAATATGTGACATGTTCTACAAGTTTAGACTTGTTTTAAGACTGGCTATGACGTCACACTTAGCTCACTTAACTGACGATCACTAGTTTCTATCACGTGACATGTTCTACAAGTTAAGACTTGCTTTAAGACTAGCTATAACGTCACACTTAGCTCACTTAACTGGTGACCGCTGGTTTCTACCACTCTATCAAGTTCGAATGTTCACCGCTAGGTGTCAGTGACAGTTAGAACTACATGAAGTTAGAATTGCTAGGAGTTCACAGATGATCGATTTAAATACCCTGCTATAACCATTGACTGGAATGTAATTAAACTATTTATATTGTACTTTTGTTTATCATTTATTAACATTTATGATTTCTTCTTTTATAGGTAATTTCGAAAGTGATCATCATATTCAAGTGTGGTGACTGTAAGAAACAGTTCTCAAGACCCGACAGCCTTCAACGTCATGCAAGTACAAAACATAATCAGAAAATGTTTGTATGCAGTCATTGTGCTACAACATTTAACAGACAGGATAGTCTTGGACGGCATGTAAATCTAAAGCATGTCAGTACTGCACCATTTTCGTGTTCAGTTTGTGAACTTGGTTTTTCTGCTGTAAAGCGATATCAATTCCACATGGTTGAAGTGCATGGTGAACAACAGGAATTCAAATCTGTAAAACCATCAACTAGCACGGAACCTTTAAATGATTGTGATGCTCAAAAGCGTAAACGTTCTCAAGATTGTGAAAATAGTCATGCAACAAAAAGAAATAAGAATGGTGAACCTTCGATAACCCATTGTGATGTATGTAATATTGATATACCTTTATCAATCATTCATGGACATTTACGCAGTATTAATCATAAAAACAACGCTTGCCATGAAAGAAATTCTGGAAATATTCAACAAATTGGTAGTGCATTTAAAAGTCGAATTGCTAGTTACAGACTTTATAGTGAAGAAAAAACTCAAAGTATTGAAACATTTTTACAGAATGTTCAACCTACTGTGTTTGACTTAGTAGAAAAAGTTTTAGTAGAGCATAAAACAATTAAAATGAATTTTGAACTTTTTGGACTCTATGTAGAAACTGGGAGTGACGGTGGAATTATGGATATCAAATCCTTTAATACAAAAAACATAATTGTTAGCGAATCAACTAATATTAGTGATATGTATCGAAGTATTTCAAGTGCTATCATTGTGAGGAGTGAAGAGTTCCAGGAAAGGGAGTCAGGCTGGGCGTTGGTTGAAGTACTTTATTTAGAAACCAACATGAATAAATATAACCCCCTTCGAGCATCATCATACATTGATTTGCCAGGATGGATTAAACGAAAGAGAGCTGTTGTGAATGTTTTGAATAGTGATCAAGCATGTTTTGCGTGGGCTGTAACCTCAGCTCTCCATCCAGCAGTGAGGGACACGATGAGAACATCATCATATCCTCACTATTCTTCAGTGTTAGATTTAAAAGAAATAGAATTTCCTATGGCGATAAAAGACATTCAACGTTTTGAAGAGCTGAACAATGTAAGTATTAATGTTTATGAAATTGAAAATAAGAGTATAGTTGGTCCTTTATATTATACTCAGGAAAAAATGGATGCTCATGTAAATTTACTATACATAACCGAAGGTGATAATGCTCACTATTGTTGGATAAAACATTTAAGTAGACTTGTCAGTAGTCAGGTTTCAAAACACAATGGTAAAAAGTGGTTGTGTGATGGCTGTTTGCTATATTTCCAGAAAGAGGATCAACTATCACAACATCAAGAATGGGGATGTAATCATGTTCGTACGGTATTACCGACTCCTAAAAATAACATTCTAAAATTTAAGGATTATGAGAAACAGTTTCGAGTACCATTTGTTATATATGCTGACTTCGAGGCTTTGCTAAAACCATTTAATACATGTTCATCGAATCCAGCCCAACCTTTTACCAACACTACTCACATTCATGAACCTTTTAGCTTTGCATATTATATTAAATGTATTTATGATGACTCTTTAAATAAGTTTGAGCTCTATAGAGGACCTGATGCACCTAAAGTTTTTATGGAAAGGCTTGAGAAAGATGCCTTCCGTATATCCTCTATTTTATATACGATCATTCCAATGGAACCACTAACTTTATTAGAGCAAATTAATTTTGAAACTGAAACTAATTGTTTTATATGTGGTGAATGTTTATATACAGACAGGGTTCGCGATCATGACCATTTAACAGGACAATATCGTGGTGCTGCTCACCAAGAATGTAATTTAAATGATAGAGTAAGTAAATTCATTCCGGTCATTCTACATAACGGTAGCAAATACGATAACCACTTTATCGTTAAAGAATTTGGAGCTTCAGATGTGAAAATTGATGTGATTGCAAATAATAAGGAACAATACATATCGTTCACAAAATACATCAAAACAGACAATAAGAAAACCATTAAACTGCGATTTTTAGATTCATTCCGCTTTATGCCGAGTAGTCTTGATAAGCTGGCTAGTAATTTAAAATCAGATCAGTTTCATGAAATTCAACGTGTCTTTCCTAAAGAAGATGATTTTAATTTGATTTGTCAAAAGGGTATATTCCATTACGAATATATTAACTGTGTGGAACGTCTTGAGGAGTGTTCTTTACCACCGAAAGATGCATTTTACAGTTCCTTAAACACAAGTCATATCAGTGATCAGGAATATTTACATGCACAACGTGTATGGGCACAGTATAACATTCAAACTTGAGGAGAATTTTCAGACATATATTTGAAGACAGATGTGTTGTTATTAGCAGATGTTTTTGAAAATTTTCGGAATGTTTGTATGAAAACTTATGACCTTGATCCTTGTCAGTATTTCACAGCTCCTGGGTTAAGTTTCAGTTCAATGTTGAAAAAAAAAAACGAAAGTAAATTTAGAATTAATGACTGATATCAATCAATGATCAATTTTATAAAATCATCAATTCGAGGTGGATTAAGTCAATGTAGTGGACGGTGCTCTAAAGCGAATAATAAATACATGCCTAGCTACAACCCTTGTGAAGAGTCAACGTATATTGTCTACCTCGATGCAAATAACCAATATGGTTGGGCTATGAGTCAATATCTACCACTGAAAGATTTTCGCTGGCTGACACAACCTGAAATTGATGTCTTGCATGTTGACACTCTTAATGATAACGATGATAAAGGATATATTTTAGAGGTAAATCTTGAGTACCCTAAAGAGTTACATGATGATCATAATGATTTACCATTTTGTCCTGAGAATATGAAATCTCCATACATCACATCACGAACAAAAATGTTAATTGCTAATGTAAATGAAAAATGAAAATCCACAGCCTGCTTCCAGTCTCCGACCGGGTCAGGAATGGAATGAATGAAGCCTCTATCTAGTGGCGAGGATATGAAATGTGCCGGCTGCCGAAGCCTGTCGCACTCCTCTGGGGCAATGATTAAATGAATGATAGATGGAATGAAATGTTAGTGGAGAGTGTTGCTGGAATGAAATTTTGACAGGGAAAACCGGAGTACCCGGAGAGTAACCTGTCTGCCTCCGTTTTGTCCAGCACAAATCTCACATGGAGTGACCGGGATTTGAACCACGGACCCAGCGGTGAGAGGCCGGCGTGCTGCCGCCTAAGCCACGGAGGCTCTGCTAATGTAAATAATAAATGTAAATATGTAATACATTATCGAAACTTGAAACAGTGTCTACAGCATGGATTGAAATTAACTAAAATTCATCGCGTATTGCAATTTCATCAGTCAGCATGGCTCAAACCGTATATTGATCTAAACAATAATTTAAGAACACAGTCAACAAACGCGTTTGAAAAAGACATTTATAAACTCATGAATAATAGTGTTTTTGGAAAGACTATGGGGAATGTTGATAAACGAGTTGATGTAAAGCTGATAACAAAGTGGGAGAATGATGGTAAAAGGTATGGTGGGAGCAACTTAATAAGCAAGCCTAACTTTCATAGCTGTTCAATTATTCATGAGGATTTAGTTGTAATACAAATGAATCGTCTTAAAGTAACTTACAACAAACCCATATATGTGGGTTACACCATTCTGGAATTATCAAAAACACTTATGTATGAATTTCACTATGATTATGTAAAGAAAAACTATCTTGATAATGCTAAATTACTCTACACAGACACAGATTCTTTTATTTATGAGTTTAAAACTGATGATTTTTATGAGGATATCAAAACTGAGCTAAATAGGTTTGATACAAGTGACTATCCCGAGGATAATATTTACCATTTACCTCTAGTAAACAAAAAGGTTCTTGGGAAATTTAAGGATGAAAGTGCTGGTGTTATTATAGACACCTTTGTAGGCACAAAATCTAAATCATACAGCTATATAACAATTGATGATGTAGTAGTAAAAAAAATTAAAAGGAGTGAAAAAGAATGTTGTTAGTACAGAGTTAGATATAAGTGATTATAAAAACTGTATAGTTAGTAACCCACCTGTATTATATAAGAAAATGAGTGTATTTAGAAGTAAAAATCATCAGCTACATACCAATTTGCTGAACAAAGTTGCTTTAAGTAATGAAGACAACAAACGATTCATTATACCCAACACATTTGATACTTTTGCTTGGGGAAACAGTCGCATTGACGACTATTACTTTACTTAAGTCTAATGATCACTATATTGTAATATTTGTAGTGTGTTTTATATTGTAATATTTTTTGTAAAAAACTGTTAGTAGAATGTATAATGTTAGGCTACTGTAGTTTAGTAAAAATAAGATAAGTAATACATTTTAGTGTAAAATGTTTGCTTTTGTATATTACGAAAAAGATTTTAAAAAATGTACAGAATGTGTGAACTAAACAAGGGAAATGTAAAAATGTAAAGTGGAAAATTGTAAATATCCATGTGTGAAAAAGTGAAATAGTTATCACCATTCTAAAATTAAAAGACATTGTGATCTGGTAAACCTTTTTTTATTTCACAACAACAAAAATGTACAGAATGTGTAAACTAAACAAGAAGAATGTAAAAAAATGAAAAGTGGAAATTGTAAATATTCATGTGTGAAAAAATGAAAATAAAGAAATGGCTATCACCATTTTAAAATTAAAAGACATTGTGATATTGTAAACCTTGTTTTTATTTCACAACATATATGGCTTTACAAAATAGAATACAAAGAAATACCATTTCCTCAATCCTTTTCAATGTTCATGTCCACTCATCATTAACTTCCCTTTTATAGCAGTAATCACAATGAGGGCTGCCAACCTCTCCCCCACTGAGCCATTATAGGATGTCAAACGTTGCTTAGCTTTTCAACGATACT
Organism: Meconema thalassinum; assembly: GCA_946902985.2. Lineage (NCBI taxonomy): Eukaryota > Metazoa > Arthropoda > Insecta > Orthoptera > Tettigoniidae > Meconema > Meconema thalassinum. Next base: position 174,893,209 of record OX336398.1, on the reverse strand, counting down.
TTATCCACCACACGTATTAAAGCATAATGACTATGACGATAAGAAAGGTCGTGTTCTTTACATGCTTAATCCAAAGAAATAATAGGTATTTACTTAACACAGGGTCTTGAGTCCATGAGTTTGGTACATGTTGCAAGATTTCTTTCACGGCATTGACTGTCACAAAATAAATGAAAACTTGGAGAGCACCAATAATTCATCTTTGGTAAGACTATCCAGGATCTTGAGTCCATGATTTTGGTATAAGTTGCCAGATTTCTTTCACGGCATTGACTGTCACATAATAAATGAACAACTTGGCGAGCACCAATAATTCTTCTTTGGTAAAACTATCTGCATATCGATGACAGATAACCTTTTAGTTCCACCCTTAAAACAACAACACTACCTCTTGCATAATCTGCGATGTTGATGGCTCTTGAGACGTGAAAGATGGATTAAACATAACTTTTACATCAAGAGGAGTTAGACTTTGCTCAGTAAACAATGCACTGTCATGAGCCACAGTATTTTTTTTCTTGGACTTGCTTTTTTCTTTTCTTTATAAGTGTTTGAAACGGTGTATTAAAAGAGAATGATACATATCCAAAGGGTAAATAGAGTAACAAATAAAGAGAAATGAAAATGATACTTCCATATCAATTGTCAAGCATGAACTAATCTCTAGCAAAGTTCACTCAATACTATAAATAATAGTTTAAAGTGGGTGCAAAAGTGGGTGCAAAAGTGGGTGCATAAGTGGGTGCAAATGTGGGTGCATAAGTGGGTGAAAAAGTGGGTGCATAAGTGAATGCAATAGTGGGTGCAAAGGTAGGTACAAAAGTGGGTGCATAAGTGGGTGCAAATGTGGGTGCATAAGTGGGTGAAAAAGTGGGTGCATAAGTGAATGCAATAGTGGGTGCAAAGGTAGGTACAAAAGTGGGTGAAAAAATGCCCCCCCGTTTTGAATCTCGCTAACCCCCCTTTTTAATCTATTTTTTGAAATTTTGACAAAGGGTCTAATTGGACGGGTCCTTTTTGAAGGGAGTCATTTTTTTACGGGTCCCGGAGGACGGGTCCTTGTTGACGGGTCCCTGTGGGCGGGTCCTTTGGACTGATCCCTATGGACTGGCCCTTGCATTTTATCCAAATTATGTCAAAGTGAACTTTGCTAGAGATTAGTTCATGCTTGACAATTGATATGGAAGTATCATTTTCATTTCTCTTTATTTGTTACTCTATTTACCCTTTGGATGTTTATCATTCTCTTTTAATACACCGTTTCAAACACTTATAAAGAAAAGAAAAAAGCAAGTCCAAGAAAAAAAATACTGTGGCTCATGACAGTGCATTGTTTACTGAGCAAAGTCTAACTCCTCTTGATGTAAAAGTTATGTTTAATCCATCTTTCACGTCTCAAGAGCCATCAACATCGCAGATTATGCAAGAGGTAGTGTTGTTGTTTTAAGGGTGGAACTAAAAGGTTATCTGTCATCGATATGCAGATAGTTTTACCAAAGAAGAATTATTGGTGCTCGCCAAGTTGTTCATTTATTATGTGTCAGTCAATGCCGTGAAAGAAATCTGGCAACTTATACCAAAATCATGGACTCAAGATCCTGGATAGTCTTACCAAAGATGAATTATTGGTGCTCTCCAAGTTTTCATTTATTTTGTGACAGTCAATGCCGTGAAAGAAATCTTGCAACATGTACCAAACTCATGGACTCAAGACCCTGTGTTAAGTAAATACCTATTATTTCTTTGGATTAAGCATGTAAAGAACACGACCTTTCTTATCGTCATAGTCATTATGCTTTAATACGTGTGGTGGATAAAGTATCGTTGAAAAGCTAAGCAACGTTTGACATCCTATAATGGCTCAGTGGGGGAGAGGTTGGCAGCCCTCATTGTGATTACTGCTATAAAAGGGAAGTTAATGATGAGTGGACATGAACATTGAAAAGGATTGAGGAAATGGTATTTCTTTGTATTCTATTTTGTAAAGCCATATATGTTGTGAAATAAAAACAAGGTTTACAAGATCACAATGTCTTTTAATTTTAAAATGGTGATAGCCATTTCTTTATTTTCATTTTTTCACACATGAATATTTACAATTTCCACTTTTCATTTTTTTACATTCTTCTTGTTTAGTTTACACATTCTGTACATTTTTGTTGTTGTGAAATAAAAACAAGGTTTACCAGATCACAATGAAGCCTCCGTGGCTTAGGCGGCAGCACGCCAGCCTCTCACCGCTGGGTCCGTGGTTCAAATCCCGGTCACTCCATGTGAGATCTGTGCTGGACGAAACGGAGGCAGACAGCTTTTTCTCCGGGTACTCCGGTTTTCCCTGTCACAATTTCATTCCAGCAACACTCTCCACTATCATTTCATTTCATCTGTCATTCATTTAATCATTGTCCCAGAGGAGTGCGTCAGGCCTCGGCAGCCGGCACAGTTCATATCCTCGCCGCTAGATGGGGGCTTCATTCATTCCATTCCTGACCCGGTCGGAGACTGGAAGCAGGCTGTGGATTTTCATTTTCACCAGATCACTATGTCTTTTAATTTTAAAATGGTGATAACTATTTCACTTTTTCACACATGGATATTTACAATTTTCCACTTTACATTTTTACATTTCCCTTGTTTAGTTCACACATTCTGTACATTTTTTAAAAATCTTTTTCGTAATATACAAAAGCAAACATTTTACACTAAAATGTATTACTTATCTTATTTTTACTAAACTACAGTAGCCTAACATTATACATTCTACTTACAGTTTTTTACAAAAAAATATTACAATATAAAACACACTACAAATATTACAATATAGTGATCATTAGACTTAAGTAAAGTAATAGTCGTCAATGCGACTGTTTCCCCTAGCAAAAGTATCAAATGTGTTGGGTATAATGAATCGTTTGTTGTCTTCATTACTTAAAGCAACTTTGTTCAGCAAATTGGTATGTAGCTGATGATTTTTACTTCTAAATACACTCATTTTCTTATATAATACAGGTGGGTTACTAACTATACAGTTTTTATAATCACTTATATCTAACTCATTACTAACAACATTCTTTTTCACTCCTTTTAATTTTTTTACTACTACATCATCAATTGTTATATAGCTGAATGATTTAGATTTTGTGCCTACAAAGGTGTCTATAATAACACCAGCACATTCATCCTTAAATTTCCCAAGAACCTTTTTGTTTACTAGAGGTAAATGGTAAATATTATCCTCGGGATAGTCACTTGTATCAAACCTATTTAGCTCAGTTTTGATATCCTCATAAAAATCATCAGTTTTAAACTCATAAATAAAAGAATCTGTGTCTGTGTAGAGTAATTTAGCATTATCAAGATAGTTTTTCTTTACATAATCATAGTGAAATTCATACATAAGTGTTTTTGATAATTCCAGAATGGTGTAACCCACATATATGGGTTTGTTGTAAGTTACTTTAAGACGATTCATTTGTATTACAACTAAATCCTCATGAATAATTGAACAGCTATGAAAGTTAGGCTTGCTTATTAAGTTGCTCGCACCATACCTTTTACCATCATTCTCCCACTTTGTTATCAGCTTTACATCAACTCGTTTATCAACATTCTCCATAGTCTTTCCAAAAACACTATTATTCATGAGTTTATAAATGTCTTTTTCAAACGCGTTTGTTGACTGTGTTCTTAAATTATTGTTTAGATCAATATACGGTTTGAGCCATGCTGACTGATGAAATTGCAATACGCGATGAATTTTAGTTAATTTCAATCCATGCTGTAGACACTGTTTCAAGTTTCGATAATGTATTACATATTTACATTTATTATTTACATTAGCAATTAACATTTTTGTTCGTGATGTGATGTATGGAGATTTCATATTCTCAGGACAAAATGGTAAATCATTATGATCATCATGTAACTCTTTAGGGTACTCAAGATTTACCTCTAAAATATATCCTTTATCATCGTTATCATTAAGATTGTCAACATGTAAGACATCAATTTCAGGTTGTATCAGCCAGCGAAAATCTTTCAGTGGTAGATATTGACTCATAGCCCAACCATATTGGTTATTTGCATCGAGGTAGACGATATACTTTGACTCTTCACAAGGGTTGTAGCTAGGCATGTATTTATTATTCGCTTTAGAGTACCGTCCACTACATTGACTTAATCCACCTCGAATTGATGATTTTATAAAATTGATCATGTCTATATCAGTCATTAATTCTAAATTTACTTTCGTTTTTTTCAACATTGAACTGAAACTTAACCCAGGAGCTGTGAAATACTGACAAGGATCAAGGTCATAACTTTTCATACAAACATTCCGAAAATTTTCAAAAACATCTGCTAATAACAACACATCTGTCTTCAAATATATGTCTGAAAATTCTCCTAAAGTTTGAATGTTAAACTGTGCCCATACACGTTGTGCATGTAAATATTCCTGAACACTGATATGACTTGTGTTTAAGGAACTGTAAAATGCATCTTTCGGTGGTAAAGAACACTCCTCAAGACGTTCCACACAGTTAATATATTCGTAAGGGAATATACCCTTTTGACAAATCAAATTAAAATCTTCTTCTTTAGGAAAGACATGTTGAATTTCATGAAACTGATCTGATTTTAAATTACTAGCCAGCTTATCAAGACTACTCGGCATAAAGCGGAATGAATCTAAAAATCGCAGTTTAATGGTTTTCTTATTGTCTGTTTTGATGTATTTTGTGAACGATATGTATTGTTCCTTATTATTTGCAATCACATCAATTTTCACATCTGAAGCTCCAAATTCTTTAACGATAAAGTGGTTATTGTATTTGCTACCGTTATGTAGAATGACCGGAATGAATTTACTTACTCTATCATTTAAATTACATTCTTGGTGAGCAGCACCACGATATTGTCCTGTTAAATGGTCATGATCGCGAACCCTGTCTGTATATAAACATTCACCACATATAAAACAATTAGTTTCAGTTTCAAAATTAATTTGCTCTAATAAAGTTAGTGGTTCCATTGGAATGATCGTATTTAAAACAGAGGATATACGGATGGCATCTTTCTCAAGCCTTTCCATAAAAACTTTAGGTGCATCAGGTCCTCTATAGAGCTCAAACTTATTTAAAGAGTCATCATAACTACATTTAATATAATATGCAAAGCTAAAAGGTTCATGAATGTGAGTAGTGTTGGCAAAAGTTGGGCTGGATTCGATGAACATGTATTAAATGGTTTTAGCAAAGCCTCGAAGTCAGCATATATAACAAATTGTACTCGAAGCTGTTTCTCATAATCCTTAAATTTTAGAATGTTATTTTTAGGAGTCGGTAATACCGTACGTACATGATTATATCCCCATTCTTGATGTTGTGATAGTTGATCCTATTTCTGGAAATATAGCAAACAGCCATCACACAACCACTTTTTACCATTGTGTTTTGAAACCTGACTACTGACAAGTCTACTTAAATGTTTTATCCAACAATAGTGAGCATTTTCACCTTCGGTTATGTGTAGTAAATTTACATGAGCATCCTTTTTTTCCTGAGTGTAATATAAAGGACCAACTATACTCTTATTTTCAATTTCATAAACATTAATACTTACATTGTTCAGCTCTTCAAAACGTTGAATGTCTTTTATCGCCATAGGAAATTCTATTTCTTTTAAATCTAACACTGAAGAATAGTGAGGATATGATGATGTTCTCATCGTGTCCCTCACTGCTGGATGGAGAGCTGAGGTTACAGCCCACGCAAAACATGCTTGAACACTATTCAAAACATTCACAACAGCTCTCTTTCGTTTAATCCATCCTGGCAAATCAATGTATGATGATGCTCGAAGGGGGTTATATTTTTTCATGTTGGTTTCTAAATAAAGTACTTGAACCAACGCCCAGCCTGACTCCCTTTCCTGGAAATCTTCACTCTTCGCAATGATAGCACTTGAAATATTTCGATACATATCACTAATATTAGTTGATTCGCTAACAATTATGTTTTTTGTATTAAAGGATTTGATATCCATAATTTCACCGTCACTCCCAGTTTTTACATAGAGTCCAAAAAGTTCAAAATTCATTTTAATTATTTTATGCTCTACTAAAACATTTTCTACTAAGCCAAACACAGTAGGTTGAACATCTGTAAAAATGTTTCAATACTTTGAGTTTTTTCTTCACTATAAAGTCTGTAACTAGCAATTCGACTTTTAAATGCACTACCAATTTGTTGAATATTTCCAGAATTTCTTTCATGGCAAGCGTTGTTTTTATGATTAATACTGCGTAAATGTCCATGAATGATTGATAAAGGTATATCAATATTACATACATCACAATGGGTTATCGAAGGTTCACCATTCTTATTTCTTTTTGTTGCATGACTATTTTCACAATCTTGAGAACGTTTACGCTTTTGAGCATCACAATCATTTAAAGGTTCCGTGCTAGTTGATGGTTTTACAGATTTCAATTCCTGTTGTTCTCCATGCACTTCAACCATGTGGAATTGATATCGCTTTACAGCAGAAAAACCAAGTTCACAAACTGAACACGAAAATGGTGCAGTACTGACATGCTTTAGATTTACATGCCGTCCAAGACTATCCTGTCTGTTAAATGTTGTAGCACAATGACTGCATACAAACATTTTCTGATTATGTTTTGTACTTGCATGACGTTGAAGGCTGTCGGGTCTTGAGAACTGTTTCTTACAGTCACCACACTTGAACATGATGATCACTTTCGAAATTACCTATAAAAGAAAGAAATCATAAATGTTAATAAATGATAAACAAAAGTACAATATAAATAGTTTAATTACATTCCAGTCAATGGTTATAGCAGGGTATTTAAATTGATCATCTGTGAACTCCTAGCAATTCTAACTTCATGTAGTTCTAACTGTCACTGACACCTAGCGGTGAACATTGGAACTTGATAGAGTGGTAGAAACCAGCGGTCACCAGTTAAGTGAGCTAAGTGTGACGTTATAGCTAGTCTTAAAGCAAGTCTTAACTTGTAGAATATGTCACGTGATAGAAACTAGTGATCGTCAGTTAAGTGAGCTAAGTGTGACGTCATAGCCAGTCTTAAAACAAGTCTAAACTTGTAGAACATGTCACATATTGGAAACCAGCGATCGCCAGTTAAGTGACCTAAGTGTGACGTCATAGTCAGTCTTAAAACAAGTTTAAACTTGTAAAACATGTCACATGACAAGGTTAAGTTAGGTAAAGTTAAGTGAACTGAGGTTAAGACTTTAAATATTCCCTCTGTCACTGACACCTAGCAATGAACATTCGAACTTAATAGAGTGGTAATCAAAATCTAACCTACAAATTTAGCTTTACACATTATGGTCAAGTAGTTCCAACTTTTGACAGCTAAATATACCATTTTCACTGACATGTAGTGGTGAACGTTGGAAAATAATACTCTAGCTGTTTAAAAGTTATTAGAGGGGCACTTACCTTTTTTATAATTGATCAACTGCTGCCACTGAATAAACAGATTGTAGGAATCTGGTAACCTTCAGGTAGGCCTACCCAATTATCTGTAAACAAATTAATCAATCAATCAATAAATAAATACATTCCAATCAATAACTTCAACATCAATTAGTAATAAAAGACTACAATCCATTAATAATAAGTACTTACCTTGCAAATAAGTTAATGATTTTCTACCAAAACGGCTTTTTTTACAACTCTTGAGCAGTAATAGAGCACAGTTCACTCAAAGCGAGTAATAAAGACTGACAGTAGGGAGATATATGACACCCTCTTATATAAACTCTCATCGCTCGTGTCAGCATTTTTTTGCAGATCATTGCAATTCCTTTCCCAATACAGCTGAGAGTCCAAAGCACACTAGGAACACCTGTGTGGTATCCAATGACTGCTGACTTTGCATAATCATCACCCATTGTCTTGATCAACACCTGAGGTTTCAAATTACTGCAGCGTCAGTCATAGCAACAGCAGTGTGCGCTCTCTGCCATGTCAGCAACATGACACCGGAAGGAACACCTGTGTAATATCCAATAACTGCTAACTTTGCATGATCATCACCCATTGTCTTAATGAACACTTGCAGTTTCAAATTACTGCAGCGTTAGTAATAGCAACAGATCTGTGCGCTCTCTGCCATGTCTGTAATATGACACAGGAAATATAACAAGACGTCTTACTGCACATACCATCTCCTCAGTTTTAACATCTTAAGAACATGTATTATTCTCTTTCAACTACAAATGACTCGTTGGAACACATCCATCCACCAAGTTAGATCCCTTGTATGTTCACATGTATTTCGTCACTTTACTTTCATATAGTTATCACATTATACTAGTGGGGGTTGGTGAACAACGTCAGTTCAACAAATTGCTTTACACGCAAATGTAGTTAGGCCCTTTGACATAATTTAAATAAATTCATGGGCTAGTCCATAGGGATCAGTCCAAAGGGGCTCATCCACAAGGACCTGCCCACAAGGACTCGTCAACAATGACCAGTCCACAGGGACTCATCAACAAGGACCCGTCAACAAGGACCCGTCAACAATGACCCGTTCACAGGGACCCGACCACAGGGGCTTGTCAACAATAACAGGGGCTCTCGCCTCAAGGCCTGACAAGACCCTCTTTGTTTATCAGTTTGCCTATCGACAAGCACCACTTGGAAAACGTTTTGATCACCCCTCGTGGGTTGGGTTAGGTTAGGTTACACTACAGCCACCATCTTTAAAAAGCCCGCCCTCTTACAAAAGCCATGAGTGGACATGTGTGTAAAAAACGGAAAAACAAGCATGTTAATTCATAGTGGCTTTCCACCGAACACATGTCTCTTGTGTAGAACAACGCTTCATTCCATATTGACATTCAAACTCTCACATGTTGCAGTTGGAAAGAGAGATTCTCTAAAAAATTACAATTTCACCCCCTAGTAGGGGTAGGTTTTATTTTGGGGTTGATATATGTTGTCCATTGGAAAGGGGGTGTCAGCCCGAGATCAATGACACCTCGTACAAGTCTCTAGCCTGATTGGTTCGCGAGATATTGTCATTTTAGTATTCCAGCGGTGGAGCGGTGGCGGTGGCATTAGAACTCTCACAAAACCACTACTGCTGACCTCTCGAAGAATGAGGGTATCAGGAAAGATGAGAGAAGGGCCAATTAAGGCGGGAATGGAATAGACTCCCTAGGCCTCGGATACTCTAATACCGTCGGGATCGGAAGAGAGCAATAGTTGACCAAGAGAGGTCGACAGGAAAGAAGACGGAGAGGAGTCCGGCACAAGTAAGTGAAAGCAATGCCGGACTCAGCTGGGGTCCCGTGGGTGCCAAACCACGTCCCACTAGATGTGTGACCCTGGAAGGGAAGAGAAAAGATAGGTTGGTAGGACACATACTAAGACACCCAGGAATAGTAAAGTTAGTTATGGATGGACAAGGGGTAGACCAGGGTTAGAATATGTTAAATAAATTGCAATGGACGTAGGGTGTGGAGGCTATGGAGAGCTGCATCAAACCAGTCGAAAGACTAGAGACTCAAACAACAACAATTTAAATGTTGAAACGTACATTATAATACATTTGGAATCCTAAGTAGAGTAGAGTGAACAATTAAAAGTTTGGTTAACTCTAAATAATAGTCTCCTCTTTATTTACTCTATTATATGAATCAAAAACATTAACCATGAGGTGAAATGTTACTAACAAACGTAATACTAATTGTGACGGTTGCTAGCGCTTGTCACATTCTGGTTACTAATACCCTACCCCACATGTCCTATTTTGGTACCCAGATAGCTTCTAAAACCCTGTTGGACCATGTCAGAATAGACATGTCTCCTAAAATACATTTTCCATCCATCAACTTCACTGATAATCAAAACCTATGATTTGAACTGGGGTATCCAGATAGCTTCTAAAACCCTGTTGGACCATGTCAGGATAGACATGTCTCCTACAACACATTTTCCATCCATCAACTTCACTGATAATCATAACCTATGATTTGAACTGCTTCTAAAACTCATTTGGAACGTGTCAGTATTGGCACGTCTCCTAATTTCTGATTTCCTTGGTGAATGTTATCTGTCGGCGGGCGAGAAGAGAAAATTGGATCTTCAAGTTGGCAGACGGCAGAGGGCGATGTTCGAGGGCATGTTGGTACCACGGCGGAGTTAAGAATATATATAAAAAAGGAAGGGAGAACGTCGGACTCTTGTCAAGAATGAGAGACTTGGTCATTAGAATCTTTGACGGGCGTAATCGTAAAACTACTAGTGCCGATGAGAAGTTGATTCTGTGAACTTAAATGAATTGTGATTTGCGTCGACTTTAATATTTTATCGCCACCTTACTTCACATTATCTTATCTGTGAACCTATGTAAATTTGAACAGTGGCGTATGCGTTTATGAGAAATATTCTCGGTGTTTGATTTAGGAAGGGTTGTTTTGTTTCTGTTTTTTTATCTTGGTAGTGCGTTTTCTTGCCAATGAGGTCCTATGATCTTTTATTGTTTTCCTTGATTTTGGTTATCTCCGTCGGCATGACGGGTTTCTTTGCAATATGGATTTAGATTGTTAATGAAAAAGAGAGTTGAACGTAGAGATGGGACTATCGACTACTTTTAACTATCGACTGACTAGTCATTCGTTGGAAGAAACTATCGACTAGATATTCGACTACTTTCAGTCGAATGGTTACCTGAATACGCATAGCTCTTAAAAGCGTGTCGTTTCATGTATTCGACTGAAAGTAGTCACTTCTAGGCGGCGTACAAAGCACTGTAAGCCGTTACCCGCGGAGTTCTGTTGTACCAACAGATGAAAAACAAACTTCTCCCTAACCTACCTATTTTTGCAGACGTTAGTTTGGACTATGCGACACTCGGCAACATGCAATTGATCCAAGTTATTTATTTTTACTGTGCTTCGAATGGAGGTTGCGGCGTTGTGTATAGTGCAGCCATTATATCCAATGTTGCAATGAGAATTACATACATACATACATACATACATACATACATATTTATTGACGGCTTCCACCATTTTCTTTTATACAACATAAAATACATTAAGAGTAATACAAAGTACGGTACCCTACTATTACAATCAACTATATTCATACAGATTGTCTAATGAATAGGAAAACAGATATTTTCTCAGTGGTCTTTCATCGGTATTGAACAAGTCTATGTTGACCCCATTAGAGATTCGCATCATTCTGTCAATGGGACTATTTAGACCATAATTAGTTGGGTGCCAGTTTGTTTCAAAGACATGATGCTTGCGCATCGAACGGGGTGGCACATATATATTAATTTCATTTAGTAATTCTGGGCAGTTTATGTGAGAGTTTAAAATTTTGTACATATTAAGAATATAAAAATTTTCACGACGGGATTTAAGAGTTGGCAGCTTCAATTGCATCATTACTTCAGTGTAGTTATGATTCGTTATTGGGTGTAGGAAACGATATGCAAAAATTCGTAGGAATTTGTGTTGTACTTTCTCTAAACTCTCAATTTGTGTTTTATTGAAAGGGCTCCAAATCGGTGTACAATATTCAATTAAGGGTCTGACAAGGGTCAAGTACAGTAGGAAATATATATTTGAGTCACAAAATTCCTTGGAATAACGAGTTATGCAACCTAATCTCTGCAAAGCCTTTTTTAATATTTACCATATGCTCATTAAAATTAAGCGTGTCTGAGAATTTGACTCCCAGGTCACATATACTTCTAACAGCATGAAGTGGAGTAGACGATAGAAAGTGATAAGAGAATTCAATATTCTGTTTCTTCTTTGAGAATCTAACTAGTTTACATTTAGTTTCATTGAGCAGTAACCCATTTAAAGAACAATACTCCTCTAGACGCCAAAGTTCTTCCTGAAGAAGTATACAGTCCTGTAGAGATTGAACTTTCATAAATAACTTTGTATCATCGGCTAACAGGAGGATTTTGGCATGTTTGAAAACTGTATTGATATCATTAATAAAGATTAGAAATAACAATGGAGAAAGATGGGCACCTTGCGGAACACCAGAAGAGACAACTATTGGTTGAGATAAGAAATTAAGTATTTTGACAATCTGAGTTCTGCCTTCTAAATATGAGGACAGCCATGATAATAGAGGGTTTTGTATACCATAAGATTGTAATTTTGAAAGAAGAATTTTATGGTCGAGAGAGTCGAAGGCTTTGGCTAGATCAGTGTAGATGCAGTCCACTTGATTGTGCTCTTCTACTGCTTTCAGTAAGTACTCCAAATAAACTAGGAGATTTGTACACGTTGAACGACCTGGCATAAAGCCATGCTGTTGTTCAATTATGTAGGAGGAAAATTGGGGTGTAATTTTGTCAGTAATTATAGATTCAAATAATTTGGGTATAAAGGACAATTTACAAACAGCTCTATAATTTTTAACATTGGATTTGTCACCACATTTGAAGACAGGAGTTACATAGCTACTCTTCCATCTATCAGGAAATTTACCAGTTCCAAGAGAGAGGTTAAATAAGATGAATAATGGTTCTGTTATAATGAATCGACAAGATTTTAATAGAATTGGTGGGAGACCATCAGGACCAAATGATTTGTTATTTGAGAGTTTCTCTAATTTGTTATAAATATCACTCTTTTCAACCTGGCAGGTGGAGACGTTAATAGAGTAAGGAGTTTCAAATTTTTGGGTGTTAACGATTGGTGCCTTATAGACTGAGGAGAAATGTTTAGCAAAAAGATTGACAATACCTGGTCCTTCACTTTCATTCACATTGTCAAGATAAACTGTACCAGGAATACCTTTATCATTCTTTTTTGTCTTGATAAAAGCCCAAAAGCTTTTTGGGTCGCTGTATAGATTAGATCTAATTTTGTTTAAATATTCAGTATAACATAGTTTAGACAAGTGTTTACATTTGGCTCTAAGCTCCGAGAAAGCATAATAATCATGAGTGCTGCCCGACTTTTTGTATAAGGCATGGGTCGCTTTCTTCTGTAAGACACTGGCTCTTAGTTCACTGTTAAACCACTGTGGAAAACATGGGTCCTTATAATAAGCAAGAGGAATAAATCTATCAATGCCTTCATATAGAATACAGTAAAAAATGCTTACAGCAGAATTTATATCTTGTTCCTTCAATGCAGAGCTCCAGTCTATTGTAGCTAAGTAATTATTGAGACCGATATAATTACCTTTATCAAAATTGTGATAACTATAATTACTTGAAAGAGGTTGATGATCAACCGCCATCTTAAAATCAATATCTAGAGGAGGGTGGTACTTATCCTCAGGAATTAGAACATCTATGCTAGGGTTAACAGTTAAGGAAAAATTGGAGAATATTAAATCTAGATTACGGTTAAGAATATTTGGAATGTTATTAAACTGATATAAGTTTAGATAGCAAAAGGAGTCAATAATTTGTTCTGATTTGTCAGTATTTATTCCACATGGGAGGAACCCCATACAGTCTTCATTTGATTGAAACCATGTTATATTCGGGAGATTGTAATCGCCCATTAACAGAAAATGGCAATTTTCATTTTGAGAGTCCAATATGTCTTCAACTGTAATGGTATGCTCTATGTACTTTTGCAATTCTAAGCTTGGTGATAGATATACCGAGCCTAGAATGAATGTTTGGTCATGAATTTGGACTTCAACAAAGACTTGTTCAACAGATTTAATTTTTAGGGATATTAGTTTAGATTTGTGAGTTTTCCTGATTGCAATTAAGACACCACCTCCTGATTCTAATTCACTAGCATCTATGGAACGATCACAACGATAAACATCATATTGATCTAGAGCTAACTCACCGTTACCTATGATTTCACAAAGGTTAGATTCAGTAAGGATTATGAAATCGTAATTCGCCATATTAATTGATTGAGAAAGAACAGTAAATGTTCCCCGATATTGGTATAGGACACATTACCTGTATGTACTCTGAATAAGTGAAGCAATAGAGCAATACTTAATTTAATTACTAGAACTGAAAGGGAGTTCGTAAGTACCGGTAACAATTCCATAGCCAAAATTGTGACGTACCTTTTATTTCTTAGTTCTTTTGCAGATAATACTAAGAATGTAGAGTTGAAATACAACTTGAACAAGAACACGACAGCCTAGAATAAATACACACGAGAGACGACAATAGAGCACTTTTGAACAGTAACGAGAGCGAAATTTCAGTGGAGATGTTGGCAACCATGTGAATACAAACAATTTATGACCAGAACGTAAAACTATGCCAGCGCTCAGAACATGTTAAAACAATTGGGATCAGTTCAGTCGTTTGCAAACGACTTGTTTATGTTACGGTAAGTAGTCGTTGAATTCATTCGACTGTTTTCTAAAAGCAGTCAAACAAGTCGATGGTTTTAACTTTTGTCAGTCGACTGCTGATGCCCATCTCTACAAAACAATTGACGACCAGAATCAATTTGAGCGTACACGCCCTCCGACTTGCTAAAATGCTATTAATATTGGATCCCAATATAAAATATTTTCTGATTTAATTTTCCTGGAATATCGATTCTATTATCAATTATCATTTATCATTTATTGATAATTCATCCGCTCAAATGGAAACTACATCATATTCCCTTTGGGAATATTCAAAACCTTAAATCTATTCCATGTTAGCATCGATCATTACCATCACGCTATGGGGAGAATTTCATAATAGTTTTCTTGTAATTCATTCATCACTCGGTAGAATAAATGAATGAAATTCAATCATAAAATAAATAGAACTCTAAGCCATAATTGGTAAGCCCATGTTCAAGTTGTGTAATAATTTAAGAATGCACCCAATTCTCATTAAAAGTGTTTAGACTGTGTTAAGGAGTTCAAACCAAACCTAAATATTAAATGCTTAACATTTCCAATGAAATGACATACATATATATTTGGACAACTGGACCTAGGCTATTTCATTGAAAGAATCTACGAACAAGAAACTGTATAAAACTATAGGCACCTACAGCCGTCAAGCTGTCCTCACAGTACCCGCTGGAGATTCACATCACCACTTTATCTATACGGTACCTCGAGATAAGCCTAAGTGCGCCAACTGTGAGGGAACACATAAACTCTTCCATCCCTGCCCTCATGTCTTTGCCACTAATCCCCCATCCCACACAGCACGCCACTGCTCTGACACAGTTGTTAGGCCTGCTACAACAACTCTCAGCCATAACCCTGTAAACTACAGCTAAACCAAACCCAGAACCCCCTAATAGGTACACTTCATTTGCAGAGCAATAAAATCCATAAAACAACTCCGCAACAAGCTTCACAAAACCTAAATTATAAACGAAAAGACTACTCCACAAACACCAAAATCAGTAAACCTCCCTCATTTCAGCCACACTACACCTTAAACAGGCATAGAAAGCATAGTCATGACCCCTTCATGGAGTAGGCTATTGTCTAAACACGATCATGTCTCCTTCAACTTTACCGAAGACTTCATTAAATTCTATTAAAAATTCATAAACTCATTCCACAAACCTTAAAATCAGTATGCATCCCTCATTTCAGTTACTCTATTCATTAAACAAACATAGAAGGCGTAGCCATGACCTCTTCATGGAGTAGGCTATTGTCTAAATCTGACCACGCATACTACAACCTTACTCTAATTCAAAATTACGGCCAAATGATCCATCTGACTGGGTTTCAATTCTTTTTTAAAACGCTACACATATCTGATTTTGCGCTGACTTGTGGAGTTGTTTGACGGATCTTACTCATGTTATCGTAAAGCTTTGGCCTGTGAATACTAGCAAGGGGTTTGAAGATATTATACGCGCTTTAACCTGAAGTATGTTTTAACGTGCTTGCGTCTTCGAAGTGTATTGAAGGTGAAGATTGATATGTTAATTGCGAGACCTGATAACAGGTTATACTTCGATGCTCCGTGGGGAGACCTCCAAGCACCGGCCAGGTTGCTGAAAATATTTATTCCTTCCTGCTCAAACTGATTCTATTACCAAATAAATAAATATATGCCACTACCCATGATATGGGGGTAAGTACTGAATCTAAATGTTGTAAAAGGAGAGGATGAACTGAAAACCAGTAAGTACATAGTACATCTGATTTTGAGCATGCATTAGTGTAGTGCATGAAGGAGGAAGGTATTTGTTGTTATTGAAAGGTGTTCTTGCATGTATATTGTAGTGTAATTAATGTGGATCGAGGTTATTTTCTTCTGGTGATATTAAACTATAGTTAATTATACAGTATTGTACGTATTTATTTACCAGGCTAATTAAAGGTTGTTGCCGGCTTTTAGGACGAGAGGCCCGCTTTCACACAACGGGCTTGGACCCGGTTTCCCTCCTCCTCTTTCTAATGGTAGCAGCAGTAATATATTAGGAATGGGGGGAGAGTGCAAACAAAGTAACTTATCCTTTAAGGGGGGTTACACTGATGTTTATTGTGACATATTTTCTACCCTTCTTCGGGTCTTCATCAACATTTCTAGAATATACTTAAATGGCTATTTTTTATTTAAAAAAAAAGTAACGAGCCGGAGGCATAATTACAGAAACCAGTAACTGTATGTTAGAAGTATTGACTCTGGCTGTTGAGGCACTTGTCCCACTGTTACACGAGGCGGTGAATAGCTGTCACATAAAATTCCCTGGGCTGTGATGTGAACCAGTTCCACACGTACAGCTGGACGTCGACATCCGAGGTGAATCGTTGGCCCCGCAGAGCCCTTTCTAGGGGACCAAACATGGCGTAATCACGGGGAGAGAGGTCTGGACTGAATGGAGGACGGCCGAGAACCTCCCATTTGAATTTCTGTAGGAGTGCCGCGACTGTGTTGGCCGTATGAGCTCGTGCATTGTCGTGGAGCGACCACGGCGGCTATGGCGTTCACTGTCACTCCGCGGTCCTGGGTAATGAGTGCATCAACCAGCTGGACATTGTCATCGGTAATGCAGGGGGTGCCCCAGACCGGGCATCATCGGCTAACGACACCCGTCCTTCCCTGAAGCGCTTATGCCACGCCTTGACCCTTGCAAGGGACATGCAATGTTCGCCGTACACTTGTGATATTCGGCGATGAATGTCCGTTCCCCTCCCCCTACTCCTTTCGCTGTCAGAAACCGAACAACACCTCTTTGCTCTTCGGTTGACGCCTCCATGTCACTGTTTGCAATGCGACTGGCAGCTGTTGCTCGCTTTGCATCGTCACGTGACGTGCACGCGTGCCCTCTAGCGACGGGCTGTGACCTTCCACGCTCTGGTCGGAACCACACCTCGTTACACACGCCACGATTAGCCGATGTCATCACCGGTTTGCGCATTCCAGCCTCCGGCTCGTTACTTTTTGAACGCACCTTATATAATAACCTGAAAATCAAATTTTGATTATTTCAAGTCTAATGGGAAGTAATGGGCGTCCTTAAAGAATTATTTATGAAAATAGTTAAACATGTAATAAATTGAGCTTGCATATTCTGTGCTAAACATTGTGTATTATTTAATTATTGGATCCTGACATTTCCATGTAAAGCAATGCCAACTGGTCCTTTAGGACGTAAAACAATCTTGGTTTTATTGTCTGTACTTTATACTAGCAGCAGCATAGCGCTCAACTAGATCAACACATTTACACTGTAATAATCATCATTACTCAAGTTAATGTCAGAGTATGAAAATCCACAGCATGCTTCCAGTCGAACGACCGTATCAAGGAATGAAATGATTCAAGCCCCTATCTAGCGGCGAGGATATGAACTGTGCAGGCTTCCGAAGCCTGTCGCACTCCACTGCGGCAGGGATTAAGTGAATGACAGATGAAATGAAATGATAGTGGAGAGTGTTGCTGGAAGGAAATTCGCAACAGGGAAAACCGGTGAAAAACCTGTCTACCTCCGCTTTGTCCAGCACAAATCTCACATGAAGTGACCGGGATTTTAGCCACGGACCCAGCGGTGAGAGGCCGGCGTGCTACCGCCTAAGCCACGGAGGCTTAAAGACAGAGTAGTTGCTGTCCTTCACACGTTTCACCAACGTACACTCGCAGTAATTCATCCTCACTGATATTTAGTTCTCGAGAGACTGCAGAGTACGCGGGTTGTTTCTGTATACGTTTTGTTTCAGATTCCCCCACTAGTAAAAATCACACGGCGCTGAAACTTACGAACACATTCATTTACTGAGAACTTCATCATCCGGTTATTTATTCATTAGTTCCTTCATTCGGTTATTTATTCATTGGTTCCTTCATTCGGTTATTTATTCATTAGTTCCTTCATTCAGTTATTTATTCATTAGTTCCTTCATTCGGTTATTTATTCATTGGTTCCTTCATTCGGTTATTTATTCATTAGTTCCTTCATTCGGTTATTTGTTCATTAGTTCCTTCATTCGGTTATTTATTCATTAGTTCCTTCATTCGGTTATTTATTCATTAGTTCCTTCATTCGGTTATTTGTTCATTAGTTCCTTCATTCGGTTATTTGTTCATTAGTTCCTCCATTCGGTTATTTATTCATTAGTTCCTTCATTCGGTTATTTATTCATTAGTTCCTTCATTCGGTTATTTGTTCATTAGTTCCTCCATTCGGTTATTTATTCATTAGTTCCTTCATTCGGTTATTTGTTCATTAGTTCCTTCATTCGGTTATTTATTCATTAGTTCCTTCATTCGGTTATTTATTCATTAGTTCCTTCATTCGGTTATTTATTCATTAGTTCCTTCATTCGGTTATTTATTCATTAGTTCCTTCATTCGGTTATTTGTTCATTAGTTCCTCCATTCGGTTATTTATTCATTAGTTCCTTCATTCGGTTATTTATTCATTAGTTCCTTCATTCGGTTATTTATTCATTAGTTCCTTCATTCGGTTATTTGTTCATTGGTTCCTTCATTCGGTTATTTGTTCATTAGTTCCTCCATTCGGTTATTTATTCATTGGTTCCTTCATTCGGTTATTTATTCATTAGTTCCTCCATTCGGTTATTTATTCATTAGTTCCTCCATTCGGTTATTTATTCATTAGTTCCTTCATTCGGTTATTTATTCATTAGTTCCTTCATTCGGTTATTTATTCATTAGTTCCTTCATTCGGTTATTTATTCATTAGTTCCTTCATTCGGTTATTTATTCATTGGTTCCTTCATTCGGTTATTTATTCATTAGTTCCTCCATTCGGTTATTTATTCATTAGTTCCTTCATTCGGTTATTTATTCATTAGTTCCTTCATTCGGTTATTTATTCATTAGTTCCTTCATTCGGTTATTTGTTCATTAGTTCCTTCATTCGGTTATTTATTCATTAGTTCCTTCATTCGGTTATTTGTTCATTGGTTCCTTCATTCGGTTATTTGTTCATTAGTTCCTCCATTCGGTTATTTATTCATTAGTTCCTTCATTCGGTTATTTATTCATTGGTTCCTTCATTCGGTTATTTATTCATTAGTTCCTCCATTCGGTTATTTATTCATTAGTTCCTCCATTCGGTTATTTATTCATTAGTTCCTCCATTCGGTTATTTATTCATTAGTTCCTCCATTCGGTTATTTGTTCATTAGTTCCTTCATTCGGTTATTTGTTCATTAGTTCCTTCATTCGGTTATTTATTCATTAGTTCCTTCATTCGGTTATTTGTTCATTAGTTCCTCCATTCGGTTATTTATTCATTAGTTCCTTCATTCGGTTATTTGTTCATTAGTTCCTCCATTCGGTTATTTGTTCATTAGTTCCTCCATTCGGTTATTTGTTCATTAGTTCCTTCATTCGGTTATTTGTTCATTAGTTCCTTCATTCGGTTATTTATTCATTAGTTCCTTCATTCGGTTATTTGTTCATTAGTTCCTCCATTCGGTTATTTGTTCATTAGTTCCTCCATTCGGTTATTTGTTCATTAGTTCCTTCATTCGGTTATTTGTTCATTAGTTCCTTCATTCGGTTATTTATTCATTAGTTCCTCCATTCGGTTATTTATTCATTAGTTCCTTCATTCGGTTATTTATTCATTAGTTCCTTCATTCGGTTATTTATTCATTAGTTCCTTCATTCGGTTATTTATTCATTAGTTCCTCCATTCGGTTATTTGTTCATTAGTTCCTTCATTCGGTTATTTATTCATTAGTTCCTTCATTCGGTTATTTATTCATTAGTTCCTTCATTCGGTTATTTATTCATTAGTTCCTTCATTCGGTTATTTGTTCATTGGTTCCTTCATTCGGTTATTTGTTCATTAGTTCCTTCATTCGGTTATTTGTTCATTAGTTCCTTCATTCGGTTATTTATTCATTAGTTCCTCCATTCGGTTATTTATTCATTAGTTCCTCCATTCGGTTATTTATTCATTAGTTCCTTCATTCGGTTATTTGTTCATTAGTTCCTTCATTCGGTTATTTATTCATTAGTTCCTTCATTCGGTTATTTATTCATTAGTTCCTTCATTCGGTTATTTGTTCATTAGTTCCTCCATTCGGTTATTTGTTCATTAGTTCCTTCATTCGGTTATTTGTTCATTGGTTCCTTCATTCGGTTATTTATTCATTAGTTCCTTCATTCGGTTATTTATTCATTAGTTCCTTCATTC
This sequence comes from Meconema thalassinum, assembly GCA_946902985.2. Classification (NCBI taxonomy): domain Eukaryota; kingdom Metazoa; phylum Arthropoda; class Insecta; order Orthoptera; family Tettigoniidae; genus Meconema; species Meconema thalassinum. The sequence continues at coordinate 174,872,591 of OX336398.1, read as the reverse complement.
GGTTATTTGTTCATTGGTTCCATCATTCGGTTATTTGTTCATTAGTTCCTTCATTCGGTTATTTGTTCATTGGTTCCTTCATTCGGTTATTTATTCATTAGTTCCTTCATTCGGTTATTTGTTCATTAGTTCCTCCATTCGGTTATTTATTCATTAGTTCCTCCATTCGGTTATTTGTTCATTAGTTCCTTCATTCGGTTATTTGTTCATTGGCTCCTTCATTCGGTTATTTATTCATTAGTTCCTTCATTCGGTTATTTGTTCATTAGTTCCTTCATTCGGTTATTTATTCATTAGTTCCTTCATTCGGTTATTTGTTCATTAGTTCCTCCATTCGGTTATTTGTTCATTAGTTCCTTCATTCGGTTATTTGTTCATTAGTTCCTTCATTCGGTTATTTATTCATTGGTTCCTTCATTCGGTTATTTATTCATTAGTTCCTTCATTCGGTTATTTATTCATTAGTTCCTTCATTCGGTTATTTATTCATTAGTTCCTTCATTCGGTTATTTATTCATTAGTTCCTCCATTCGGTTATTTGTTCATTAGTTCCTTCATTCGGTTATTTGTTCATTGGTTCCTTCATTCGGTTATTTATTCATTAGTTCCTTCATTCGGTTATTTATTCATTAGTTCCTTCATTCGGTTATTTATTCATTAGTTCCTCCATTCGGTTATTTATTCATTAGTTCCTTCATTCGGTTATTTATTCATTAGTTCCTCCATTCGGTTATTTGTTCATTGGTTCCTTCATTCGGTTATTTATTCATTAGTTCCTCCATTCGGTTATTTGTTCATTAGTTCCTTCATTCGGTTATTTATTCATTAGTTCCTCCATTCGGTTATTTATTCATTAGTTCCTCCATTCGGTTATTTATTCATTAGTTCCTTCATTCGGTTATTTATTCATTAGTTCCTTCATTCGGTTATTTATTCATTAGTTCCTTCATTCGGTTATTTATTCATTAGTTCCTCCATTCGGTTATTTGTTCATTGGTTCCTTCATTCGGTTATTTATTCATTAGTTCCTCCATTCGGTTATTTGTTCATTGGTTCCTTCATTCGGTTATTTATTCATTAGTTCCTTCATTCGGTTATTTATTCATTAGTTCCTTCATTCGGTTATTTATTCATTAGTTCCTTCATTCGGTTATTTATTCATTAGTTCCTTCATTCGGTTATTTGTTCATTGGTTCCTTCATTCGGTTATTTGTTCATTAGTTCCTTCATTCGGTTATTTGTTCATTGGTTCCTTCATTCGGTTATTTATTCATTAGTTCCTTCATTCGGTTATTTGTTCATTAGTTCCTCCATTCGGTTATTTGTTCATTGGTTCCTTCATTCGGTTATTTGTTCATTAGTTCCTTCATTCGGTTATTTATTCATTAGTTCCTTCATTCGGTTATTTATTCATTAGTTCCTCCATTCGGTTATTTATTCATTAGTTCCTTCATTCGGTTATTTATTCATTAGTTCCTTCATTCGGTTATTTATTCATTAGTTCCTTCATTCGGTTATTTATTCATTAGTTCCTTCATTCGGTTATTTGTTCATTAGTTCCTTCATTCGGTTATTTGTTCATTGGTTCCTTCATTCGGTTATTTATTCATTGGTTCCTTCATTCGGTTATTTATTCATTAGTTCCTCCATTCGGTTATTTGTTCATTAGTTCCTCCATTCGGTTATTTATTCATTAGTTCCTCCATTCGGTTATTTGTTCATTAGTTCCTTCATTCGGTTATTTGTTCATTAGTTCCTTCATTCGGTTATTTATTCATTAGTTCCTTCATTCGGTTATTTGTTCATTAGTTCCTTCATTCGGTTATTTATTCATTAGTTCCTTCATTCGGTTATTTGTTCATTAGTTCCTTCATTCGGTTATTTATTCATTAGTTCCTTCATTCGGTTATTTATTCATTAGTTCCTTCATTCGGTTATTTATTCATTAGTTCCTCCATTCGGTTATTTGTTCATTAGTTCCTTCATTCGGTTATTTGTTCATTAGTTCCTTCATTCGGTTATTTATTCATTGGTTCCTTCATTCGGTTATTTATTCATTAGTTCCTTCATTCGGTTATTTGTTCATTAGTTCCTCCATTCGGTTATTTGTTCATTAGTTCCTCCATTCGGTTATTTGTTCATTAGTTCCTTCATTCGGTTATTTATTCATTAGTTCCTTCATTCGGTTATTTATTCATTGGTTCCTTCATTCGGTTATTTATTCATTAGTTCCTCCATTCGGTTATTTGTTCATTAGTTCCTCCATTCGGTTATTTATTCATTAGTTCCTTCATTCGGTTATTTATTCATTAGTTCCTTCATTCGGTTATTTGTTCATTAGTTCCTTCATTCGGTTATTTATTCATTAGTTCCTTCATTCGGTTATTTATTCATTAGTTCCTTCATTCGGTTATTTGTTCATTAGTTCCTTCATTCGGTTATTTGTTCATTAGTTCCTCCATTCGGTTATTTGTTCATTAGTTCCTCCATTCGGTTATTTGTTCATTAGTTCCTTCATTCGGTTATTTATTCATTAGTTCCTTCATTCGGTTATTTATTCATTGGTTCCTTCATTCGGTTATTTATTCATTAGTTCCTTCATTCGGTTATTTGTTCATTAGTTCCTCCATTCGGTTATTTGTTCATTAGTTCCTCCATTCGGTTATTTGTTCATTAGTTCCTTCATTCGGTTATTTATTCATTAGTTCCTTCATTCGGTTATTTATTCATTGGTTCCTTCATTCGGTTATTTATTCATTAGTTCCTTCATTCGGTTATTTATTCATTAGTTCCTTCATTCGGTTATTTATTCATTGGCTCCTTCATTCGGTTATTTATTCATTAGTTCCTTCATTCGGTTATTTGTTCATTAGTTCCTTCATTCGGTTATTTATTCATTAGTTCCTTCATTCGGTTATTTATCCATTGGTTCCTTCATTCGGTTATTTATTCATTGGCTCCTTCATTCGGTTATTTATTCATTAGTTCCTTCATTCGGTTATTTATTCATTAGTTCCTCCATTCGGTTATTTATTCATTAGTTCCTTCATTCGGTTATTTGTTCATTAGTTCCTCCATTCGGTTATTTGTTCATTAGTTCCTTCATTCGGTTATTTATTCATTAGTTCCTCCATTCGGTTATTTATTCATTAGTTCCTTCATTCGGTTATTTGTTCATTAGTTCCTCCATTCGGTTATTTGTTCATTAGTTCCTTCATTCGGTTATTTATTCATTAGTTCCTCCATTCGGTTATTTATTCATTAGTTCCTTCATTCGGTTATTTGTTCATTAGTTCCTTCATTCGGTTATTTGTTCATTAGTTCCTTCATTCGGTTATTTATTCATTAGTTCCTCCATTCGGTTATTTATTCATTAGTTCCTTCATTCGGTTATTTGTTCATTAGTTCCTCCATTCGGTTATTTGTTCATTGGTTCCTTCATCCGGTTATTTGTTCATTAGTTCCTTCATTCGGTTATTTATTCATTAGTTCCTCCATTCGGTTATTTATTCATTAGTTCCTTCATTCGGTTATTTATTCATTGGTTCCTTCATTCGGTTATTTATTCATTAGTTCCTCCATTCGGTTATTTATTCATTAGTTCCTCCATTCGGTTATTTATTCATTAGTTCCTTCATTCGGTTATTTGTTCATTAGTTCCTTCATTCGGTTATTTATTCATTAGTTCCTTCATTCGGTTATTTATTCATTGGTTCCTTCATTCGGTTATTTATTCATTAGTTCCTCCATTCGGTTATTTGTTCATTAGTTCCTTCATTCGGTTATTTATTCATTAGTTCCTTCATTCGGTTATTTATTCATTAGTTCCTTCATTCGGTTATTTATTCATTAGTTCCTTCATTCGGTTATTTATTCATTAGTTCCTTCATTCGGTTATTTGTTCATTAGTTCCTTCATTCGGTTATTTGTTCATTAGTTCCTCCATTCGGTTATTTATTCATTAGTTCCTTCATTCGGTTATTTGTTCATTAGTTCCTTCATTCGGTTATTTATTCATTAGTTCCTTCATTCGGTTATTTGTTCATTAGTTCCTTCATTCGGTTATTTGTTCATTAGTTCCTTCATTCGGTTATTTATTCATTAGTTCCTTCATTCGGTTATTTGTTCATTAGTTCCTTCATTCGGTTATTTGTTCATTAGTTCCTTCATTCGGTTATTTATTCATTAGTTCCTTCATTCGGTTATTTGTTCATTAGTTCCTTCATTCGGTTATTTGTTCATTAGTTCCTCCATTCGGTTATTTATTCATTAGTTCCTTCATTCGGTTATTTGTTCATTAGTTCCTTCATTCGGTTATTTATTCATTAGTTCCTTCATTCGGTTATTTATTCATTAGTTCCTTCATTCGGTTATTTATTCATTAGTTCCTTCATTCGGTTATTTATTCATTAGTTCCTTCATTCGGTTATTTATTCATTAGTTCCTCCATTCGGTTATTTATTCATTAGTTCCTTCATTCGGTTATTTGTTCATTAGTTCCTTCATTCGGTTATTTGTTCATTAGTTCCTTCATTCGGTTATTTGTTCATTGGTTCCTTCATTCGGTTATTTATTCATTAGTTCCTCCATTCGGTTATTTGTTCATTAGTTCCTTCATTCGGTTATTTATTCATTAGTTCCTCCATTCGGTTATTTATTCATTGGCTCCTTCATTCGGTTATTTATTCATTAGTTCCTTCATTTGGTTATTTATTCATTGGTTCCTTCATTCGGTTATTTATTCATTGGTTCCTTCATTTGGTTATTTATTCATTGGTTCCTTCATTCGGTTATTTATTCATTGGTTCCTTCATTCGGTTATTTATTCATTAGTTCCTTCATCCGGTTATTTATTCATTGGTTCCTTCATTCGGTTATTTATTCATTGGTTCCTTCATTTGGTTATTTATTCATTGGTTCCTTCATTCGGTTATTTATTCATTGGTTCCTTCATTTGGTTATTTATTCATTGGTTCCTTCATTCGGTTATTTATTCATTAGTTCCTTCATTCGGTTATTTATTCATTAGTTCCTTCATTCGGTTATTTGTTCATTAGTTCCTCCATTCGGTTATTTATTCATTAGTTCCTCCATTCGGTTATTTGTTCATTAGTTCCTTCATTCGGTTATTTATTCATTAGTTCCTTCATTCGGTTATTTATTCATTAGTTCCTTCATTCGGTTATTTGTTCATTAGTTCCTCCATTCGGTTATTTATTCATTAGTTCCTCCATTCGGTTATTTGTTCATTAGTTCCTTCATTCGGTTATTTATTCATTAGTTCCTCCATTCGGTTATTTATTCATTAGTTCCTCCATTCGGTTATTTATTCATTAGTTCCTCCATTCGGTTATTTGTTCATTGGTTCCTTCATTCGGTTATTTATTCATTAGTTCCTTCATTCGGTTATTTATTCATTAGTTCCTTCATTCAGTTATTTGTTCATTAGTTCCTCCATTCGGTTATTTGTTCATTAGTTCCTTCATTCGGTTATTTATTCATTAGTTCCTCCATTCGGTTATTTATTCATTAGTTCCTTCATTCGGTTATTTGTTCATTAGTTCCTTCATTCGGTTATTTATTCATTGGTTCCTTCATTCGGTTATTTATTCATTAGTTCCTCCATTCGGTTATTTATTCATTAGTTCCTCCATTCGGTTATTTATTCATTAGTTCCTTCATTCGGTTATTTGTTCATTAGTTCCTTCATTCGGTTATTTGTTCATTAGTTCCTTCATTCGGTTATTTATTCATTAGTTCCTCCATTCGGTTATTTATTCATTAGTTCCTTCATTCGGTTATTTGTTCATTAGTTCCTTCATTCGGTTATTTATTCATTAGTTCCTCCATTCGGTCATTTGTTCATTAGTTCCTCCATTCGGTTATTTGTTCATTAGTTCCTCCATTCGGTTATTTATTCATTAGTTCCTCCATTCGGTTATTTATTCATTAGTTCCTCCATTCGGTTATTTATTCATTAGTTCCTCCATTCGGTTATTTGTTCATTAGTTCCTTCATTCGGTTATTTATTCATTAGTTCCTCCATTCGGTTATTTATTCATTAGTTCCTCCATTCGGTTATTTATTCATTAGTTCCTTCATTCGGTTATTTGTTCATTAGTTCCTCCATTCGGTTATTTGTTCATTGGTTCCTTCATCCGGTTATTTGTTCATTAGTTCCTTCATTCGGTTATTTATTCATTAGTTCCTTCATTCGGTTATTTATTCATTAGTTCCTTCATTCGGTTATTTGTTCATTAGTTCCTCCATTCGGTTATTTATTCATTAGTTCCTCCATTCGGTTATTTATTCATTGGTTCCTTCATTCGGTTATTTATTCATTGGTTCCTTCATTCGGTTATTTATTCATTAGTTCCTTCATTCGGTTATTTGTTCATTAGTTCCTTCATTCGGTTATTTATTCATTAGTTCCTCCATTCGGTTATTTATTCATTGGTTCCTTCATTCGGTTATTTATTCATTAGTTCCTCCATTCGGTTATTTATTCATTAGTTCCTCCATTCGGTTATTTATTCATTAGTTCCTTCATTCGGTTATTTGTTCATTAGTTCCTTCATTCGGTTATTTGTTCATTAGTTCCTTCATTCGGTTATTTATTCATTAGTTCCTCCATTCGGTTATTTATTCATTAGTTCCTTCATTCGGTTATTTGTTCATTAGTTCCTTCATTCGGTTATTTATTCATTAGTTCCTCCATTCGGTTATTTATTCATTAGTTCCTTCATTCGGTTATTTATTCATTGGTTCCTTCATTCGGTTATTTATTCATTAGTTCCTCCATTCGGTTATTTGTTCATTAGTTCCTTCATTCGGTTATTTGTTCATTAGTTCCTTCATTCGGTTATTTATTCATTAGTTCCTTCATTCGGTTATTTGTTCATTAGTTCCTTCATTCGGTTATTTGTTCATTAGTTCCTTCATTCGGTTATTTATTCATTAGTTCCTTCATTCGGTTATTTATTCATTGGTTCCTTCATTCGGTTATTTATTCATTAGTTCCTCCATTCGGTTATTTGTTCATTAGTTCCTTCATTCGGTTATTTATTCATTAGTTCCTTCATTCGGTTATTTATTCATTAGTTCCTTCATTCGGTTATTTATTCATTAGTTCCTTCATTCGGTTATTTATTCATTAGTTCCTTCATTCGGTTATTTGTTCATTAGTTCCTTCATTCGGTTATTTATTCATTAGTTCCTCCATTCGGTTATTTATTCATTAGTTCCTTCATTCGGTTATTTATTCATTAGTTCCTCCATTCGGTTATTTGTTCATTAGTTCCTTCATTCGGTTATTTATTCATTAGTTCCTTCATTCGGTTATTTATTCATTAGTTCCTTCATTCGGTTATTTATTCATTAGTTCCTTCATTCGGTTATTTGTTCATTAGTTCCTTCATTCGGTTATTTGTTCATTAGTTCCTTCATTCGGTTATTTGTTCATTAGTTCCTTCATTCGGTTATTTATTCATTGGTTCCTTCATTCGGTTATTTATTCATTAGTTCCTTCATTCGGTTATTTGTTCATTGGTTCCTCCATTCGGTTATTTATTCATTAGTTCCTTCATTCGGTTATTTATTCATTAGTTCCTTCATCCGGTTATTTATTCATTAGTTCCTCCATTCGGTTATTTATTCATTGGTTCCTTCATTCGGTTATTTATTCATTAGTTCCTTCATTCGGTTATTTATTCATTAGTTCCTTCATTCGGTTATTTGTTCATTAGTTCCTTCATTCGGTTATTTGTTCATTAGTTCCTTCATTCGGTTATTTGTTCATTAGTTCCTCCATTCGGTTATTTATTCATTAGTTCCTCCATTCGGTTATTTATTCATTAGTTCCTTCATTCGGTTATTTATTCATTAGTTCCTTCATTCGGTTATTTATTCATTAGTTCCTTCATTCGGTTATTTGTTCATTGGTTCCTTCATTCGGTTATTTGTTCATTAGTTCCTTCATTCGGTTATTTGTTCATTAGTTCCTTCATTCGGTTATTTATTCATTAGTTCCTTCATTCGGTTATTTGTTCATTAGTTCCTTCATTCGGTTATTTATTCATTAGTTCCTTCATCCGGTTATTTGTTCATTAGTTCCTTCATTCGGTTATTTGTTCATTAGTTCCTTCATTCGGTTATTTATTCATTAGTTCCTTCATTCGGTTATTTGTTCATTAGTTCCTTCATTCGGTTATTTGTTCATTAGTTCCTTCATTCGGTTATTTGTTCATTAGTTCCTCCATTCGGTTATTTATTCATTAGTTCCTCCATTCGGTTATTTATTCATTAGTTCCTTCATTCGGTTATTTATTCATTAGTTCCTTCATTCGGTTATTTATTCATTAGTTCCTTCATTCGGTTATTTGTTCATTGGTTCCTTCATTCGGTTATTTGTTCATTAGTTCCTTCATTCGGTTATTTGTTCATTAGTTCCTTCATTCGGTTATTTATTCATTAGTTCCTTCATTCGGTTATTTGTTCATTAGTTCCTTCATTCGGTTATTTATTCATTAGTTCCTTCATCCGGTTATTTGTTCATTAGTTCCTTCATTCGGTTATTTATTCATTAGTTCCTCCATTCGGTTATTTATTCATTAGTTCCTTCATTCGGTTATTTGTTCATTAGTTCCTTCATTCGGTTATTTGTTCATTAGTTCCTTCATTCGGTTATTTGTTCATTAGTTCCTCCATTCGGTTATTTATTCATTAGTTCCTTCATTCGGTTATTTGTTCATTAGTTCCTCCATTCGGTTATTTGTTCATTAGTTCCTTCATTCGGTTATTTGTTCATTAGTTCCTTCATTCGGTTATTTATTCATTAGTTCCTTCATTCGGTTATTTGTTCATTAGTTCCTTCATTCGGTTATTTGTTCATTAGTTCCTTCATTCGGTTATTTATTCATTAGTTCCTCCATTCGGTTATTTATTCATTAGTTCCTTCATTCGGTTATTTGTTCATTAGTTCCTCCATTCGGTTATTTGTTCATTGGTTCCTTCATTCGGTTATTTGTTCATTAGTTCCTTCATTCGGTTATTTGTTCATTGGTTCCTTCATTCGGTTATTTATTCATTAGTTCCTTCATTCGGTTATTTGTTCATTAGTTCCTTCATTCGGTTATTTGTTCATTAGTTCCTCCATTCGGTTATTTATTCATTGGTTCCTTCATTCGGTTATTTATTCATTAGTTCCTTCATTCGGTTATTTGTTCATTAGTTCCTCCATTCGGTTATTTATTCATTAGTTCCTCCATTCGGTTATTTATTCATCAGTTCCTTCATTCGGTTATTTTTTCCACTAGGAAAATTCGATGTTTATTTCTATACCGAACCAAGTTCACGGGATACGAGTTAGGCTACAGTACTTTACGACAAGTTTTGATTATCTGGACTAGGGTACCTTGCCAGCTGCGTGTGTAATAAATGCAATAGTGATTTATATACAACATAAAATGTATAAGACATCGTTATAATCAGCAATAATAATGGATTTGATTGACGACCTAAAAGCACCAGTTGGCAGTAGACTACATGAAAATGTCACTTGTATTGTTAGTCTGCTGTTTTGCCCACAGAGACGATTGGCTCGGCCACGGCCGGCTCAGTCTTCTACGGCTGTTCTACGCTCAGTGTATTCTTGTTCCTACGCCTGGCTTCTCGCTGGCCCGCGCTCATTGGCTACTGGCACCGCGTGGAGTGCGAACACAGCTCTCTCATTGGCTGGCCACCAATCCGCTGCAAGACGCGTTGTATCGCGGCTATCCTCATGACCTTGGGCTTCGGTGAGTACCATCATGGCCTAATGAACTTGCAACTCTTGTCAGATGAAAGTACGACGAAAGTTAGGGGTTTCTTCCAAATAGACCAGCCCAACACGTCGTCATTATCGGCTATTCCAATACCCTACTGTTCATATTATGTTCGATCAAACGAATATAATTAAAAATCAATGATAAAAAAGTATTAATGAACGAAAAAATAAATAAATTTAAATAAACAAACAATTAAATATCATTAATTAATTGAAATGCATGAATAGAAGGAGAATTAAACAACTAGCCTAGGTGTTTTCATTTAGGTGCTTTGATATGATGTTGTGGTGGTGTCTGGTGGTTTGGTTGGTTCTTAAGTTTAGGGGCTGCAACAACGCGGTCCTGTATCCCGTATACTTTGGGAGTGTGTAGAATCTGTCTGATAACCGGTGTTAATTGTGATGACTGTATTAGTGTGTGTTATCTGTTTTTCAATTTAAGTACAGACTGCAACTTAGAATTTTTCAAATAGTTCCTACGTTTGCCGCCAAGCGCCACCGTCAATGACTACTAGGCCAAGTTCAGAACTTAGCTACTAGACGTCACCGCAGTCGGCTCTTGGCAACGAACGTAGAAACCTAAGAGCGTTGTTTAAATTCTTAACCTATCCAATTTAGCTTCACACAGGTGTAATGTGGTGGTGTCTGTAGTAATTGAGGCGATGATTAGGATGGAGGTGACCGTGGCCTAAGTTAGGAAACATTCCAGCAATTGCATTGAGTAGAAGTGGGGGTAGACCGCGGGAAACCACTTCTAGGTTGACTGTGGCGGGAATCGAACCCACTTCTTCTCAGTTTTGTGTCACAAGGCTGTGTGTACCCTGTTGTATTCCTCAAACCACAATTACATTTCTTGGTACAGCCGTAAATCTATCCCGGATATTACGGGTGACACGACGAAGTGAGACCGTGATAATAATCTGAGAGATCAATATCTGAGACAAATATTGTTTTCAAGTTGGAGTTCACGTCGTGACAAAACATATTTGAGGACTGTTTGTAAATACTAGGGACCGAGTTCTGGTCATACGTTATGCAAATTGTACGGCATTAGAACAAATAAACCAACCCAGCCCAGAAGAAACAATCGATAAACAATAACAGCCAACATGAAGACTGTTCAGGCGCGCATGCGGCCCAAATCTGGGCGATCCATTCGTTGTCGGCTCTCCCAAAGGCAATAAAGAGATTGCTGCTAAAAGGGATAGTTGTGTTGACGTAACCATGACAACAAGCAACGGCTGAGCCGCTGATCACGTCAAGTCATTGCCCACTAGATCGCGTCACGCTCTGCCTAGTTCCAAATCCACCGTAGATGGCGGCCGTTTCTCGGCAACTAGCCATAGAGCAAATAAAACTTGCTATCACATATTTTATGTAAATAGCAGGATAATTCAGTCTCTTGTTAGCGTAGACAGATCATGGGCGCCCGCAGGATCTTTTCCAGAGGGGGGCCAAGTTATAATTTTCATTTCATTACAACCCCTCCCCAATTTTCGTTTCATTTCTTACTTGCTCCGTGAAATTATTTGACTGGTCTGAAACCGTTGGCTGCTTTATGGCAAGATTGGAGGAATGTTTTGTTTTTAGTTCACAGTTTTTGTCCATGGAAGTTAGCGTTTCTTCTTTAGTGATTCATTGTCATAATGTTCAGTTCTTAAAACAGGTAAAAAGTAGTGGTATCACCATGTATTGACAATAATATAAAAATCAAGCAGTTCATTAAAATGCTAATGTAAATCCAGTTCACCTATTTTCTAAATACGGTGACTGGAGGACATATTTTCAGATACAATTTCCAAATTAATGAGTTAAATTAAACTGTGGAAATATCCCTACACATGAATCTGCCTAATAATTCAAATAGCACTGTTTCTAAATATGTAGTTTGTACTGGCCGTTATAGCGGATCCATCACGTTTTTCCTCTTATTAACAAGCTATCAGGAATACTTCGCATTGATCTTCTTAATATATTGAATTTTGTGCGAAGTGATAAATTCGTATTGTACGTTACTCGTACTTGTGACGCCCATGGTTTCGCAAATTTTCGTTTCAGAAAGAAAATATTTCATTTGGTTATTGCTGACCATTGAGTAAAATATATAAAACTCACTAAATCATGTACTGTAGCCTACTTCTTACTTAGTCGCTTTGATAACTACAAACATCGCAGGATCATTTAACTATTATACATTCGTACTTAATAATGTCACATAAATGTTCCTTGAGTTAAGGGCCTGCCAATGTCTGTTCTGTAAATTTCTTCTTCCAGAAGCACATCATTTATCAATCCCCCCTTGAACTTTGGCTTTATCACCTGATTGATCCATATTGAATTGTAACTTTCAGTCGGTCAATACGACTATGAGCCTAATTAAATTAGGATTAAATTAGCTTTTCCGCTCATATAAGTAGGTTAACTTACATGTTGCACATCGAAAATTGCCTGGCTAGAATATTCCATTGGAATCATGTAGGCTACAACATTACGAAGTCTCTTAGTATTGAATTCAGCATTTTGTCTCAACTGATCTGATGATGATGATGATAATTGTTTTAAGGGGCCTAACATCGAGGTTATCGGCCCCAATCTCAACTGATCTACCGTCTACATTCGAATGAGAGTGCGAATCTCAGTCGCTTTGATAACGGCACAAATCACCGCAGAACTATTTAACTATTAGCCTGTAAATTGCTTCGATCGTAGAAGGTTAAGAATCTACATCAATGGTAGATTGATGTTCATTTGTAGCAATAATTGTTCTGTTCTCAAGAAATGGACCACAGTACTATGGCACACCTTGAATAAAAATATACGGCATTTCGCAGCATGAATAACGATCGCAGTAAGGCCGAACGTTGCAAAATTAGACGAGTGTACAACACTGTCAGGCTCGTATCTAGGGCTCCTGGAGCCCCTGGACAACAAAAAATAAAAATAAAAAAAATCTTTGCTACCCCCGACCTAAAATATATAGATTTATTACAGTTTCCTTAATATATGGGGCTGTTTCTTCACTCAGCGTGTATTTAACTATGAGTGGAAAACACTATAAATATGTGTTTACTAAAATTACAAATTAAAAAGAAACTTATTCTAATAAAAAGAATTTACATTTAAATCTTAAAGAATATCATACACAACCAATGGCAAAAAAAACCCGGGTGAGTTAGCCGTGGTTGTTACGGCGTGGCTGCAGATAGTCGCTCACATCCGGGATGCGAGGAGGTTCGAAGCCCCCCCTCCCCGCCGGCAACCATAAAGATGGTCTTCTGAGTTTCCCATCTTCCTTCCAGGCAAATGCCGGGGTTGGTCCCTAACTATAGGTGACAGCCGCTACCTTCCAATTCCTCGTCCTTACATTTACACTTTCTTTCCTCCCCAGACAACACTCCACACGTGACGGTACTTGTAGCTCACCCCATGGGTGTCCGCATAGAAGCAGCTACAAACTCTCACGAACCAAACATGTCCTCGGACACTTCCGGCACTAAAAGTCATACGAAAAAAAAAAGACACTAATTATTTAAATAACAAGGGGATTCCCTCCTGCCTTGTCATTTGCAAACAAGATTAGGATTTCATTAGTCCAATTTCACTTTCAAGTCACCGACAGTAGTGGCTGCGCGGGCTAAAGCGCTGCGTTAGGTCAAGGGGCCAAGCTCTCTGCTGACTCGGTAGACGCGTGGGTTCGAGCCCCACCGTCGGCTGTCCTTGAAATGGTTTTCCGTGGTTTCCCATTTTCAACACCAGGCAAATGCTGGGACAGTACCTTCTGACAGGCCACGGCCGCTTCCTTCCACATCCTTGCCCAGTTTCATTCATCTTCATCAATTCCATCTCTCATCCCGACGCGCAGGTCGCCCACGGGCGTCGACTAGAAAGACCTGCACTCGGCCTCTCAGGAGGCTACACGACAAAAAAAAAACTTTCAAGTCAGATTCAAAAGCAAGAACACCAAGATGATTAACACAATCCTGTTTTGTGTGTCCTTAAATAATCAACATTGCAAATGTGCGACAATGATAATTCTCTTGTGTGTGTGTGTGCGCGGTGGGGGTTAAACGTTAATAACTTGGCGTTTAATACCCAAGCGGTTTTGTACAGCTTTCCAGATTTTTTCCGCCCCTTAAACTTGCCACCCTGGGCAGCTGTCCTGTTTGTTGCCCCGTAATTACGGGCCTGAATACTGTAAATGACCTAATATTGTAAGCACGACCTTAAGCAGTGTTTTACTAGTCAGCAAAGGAAACCTCGTTTTAGGGGCTCAAATCTGCTATCGGTGTTTCAATGTATAAACATATCTCCAGAACGTGCTTTCATATCGTCGCTGCCAAAGTGAGGTGGCTAAAGTAGTAGCCAGCCAAACACATTTGATAGTGTTGGGTAAGCATACGGTATTTACACTAGGCATAAGCATATTGAAAAAAAAGTCCTCTCGGCACGCCGGAAGGCGGAGGTAGATTTCACCGGACAAACTTGGGGATAGGCGAAAATAGGCAGAATATGCAGATTTTCGTAGGATCAGACCTCATTTATTGCAAGAAGGTATTTTATAATTGGAGCTTAATTAACTTTGTTTTTCGTCATTTTATGCTTATTTTAAACATTTTATTGTCTTATGGGAACGGTAACCTTCTTGTCATTTGGGGTCCATTTTTATACTTGTGGTCACACTATCCTTATGCAAGGTTTCGACACTGATGTGTAACTATGTAACGGTCTGTTACTTCTTCACGCAAAATTATATCTCCCGCAGAGATTTTGGTTGGTTCCTCAGTTTAGGGGCTGCGACAACGCGGTCATGTAACCCCGTGTGCTTTGGGATGGCTGTATTAGTCTGTAATTCAGGTAAGGACTGCAGACGGTCAATTTCAAGCAGTAGTTCCTAATGTTGCTACCAGGTACTACCGTCAACGACACCTAGCTGTGAACTTGGCTACTAGATGCCACCGCAACCAGCAACTCGCAACGAACGTTGGAACTTCCCCTCCAAAGGAAAGCATACTGAGGGATTTTTAGCGCTCTTAGAAAATCCGACGACTTCGGCCGGCTTTGAACTCGCGACCTTAGGCATAGACATTCAGCATGCTACCAGTTACGTCACCCAAGCCGCTTCACACTTAGATGGAAATCTGAATCTGATCTCGTGCAAGTGCGTTATCTTAGCAACGTCTGATGGCTCATCCCTCATCAATTTAGTAGTGTTGCCATGGCAACCACTGATAGGTCTTGGCATTTTCTTATAATTCCGAAATTATTTTTCTCATCCCTTGGCATAATGGTGGGTTATATCAAAAATTCTTTCAGACAAACGTTTTAGGTAATTATTAGGGGAATATTGTCCATTTTGTACGGTTTTGATATTGTGCCTATTAAGAGAGATATGATTAATGTTTCCCGAAAAACCCACTTTTTCCCACCCCTTTGGTCAATGGTTGGTGCTATAAAAAAACTCTTCAAACTTAAATTTTTGGGCTTTATCCGACACATAGTATGAACGTTGAACGGATTCGATATTTCACATATTAAGAGAGTTATAGCAATATTTCACTTTTTCGAAAAAAAGCCTCCCATTTTCATCCCCTTCGACCGATTTAGCCCAGTAACGAACTCGACCGAGATTTTATAGGTATACATATTCGGTAAAAAATTCAAAGTGATTGATGCAAAATTACGGCAGTTATCGTGTCCACAATAAACTGATATACATATACAGTGTGGTCCGCCAGCCCCTTATTTTTTTTGGAGGAAGGCAACCCAACTAACGCGTATATCACAGTCATCCTAAAAACATTAGTACCTGTTCCTTTACGTCCATTGTACAACATTACCGTTGAGTACATCCTCGCGAATATAGTAGAAATTAATAGTGGCAGTTGTCATTCAATGACCTCAAATATAATGCATGATTGAAACGATTAGAGCTCCGAATAACACATGCTTACGTTTTGACAGGAAGTGTCTACGAATAGATTCAATGCGTGCCAGCAATATACCATGGTTCTCGGTAGCTATGGTGGCTAAATCAAGAGTAGCGTCAACGAAGTCGCAATGTAGTAGTTTCGAATCTTGAACTAGTACTTTTTTTTTGTTGCTTAATGTCGTTTATTGTGGATGTATTATGGACGCATATCTATCTGTTCCAACGAGTGATTTTTTATTTGGTCCTCAAAAGGACCTTACTTATCCGAGCGGGCGTGGTGGCTCAGCGTTCTAGCTGTATGCCTCTCACCAAGGCGGTCCGGTTTCGATTCCCGGTCAATGCATGTGAGATTTTCGAAGTGAAATGCCATGTCCTGTGGTTCGGATTCCACGTAAAAAGGAGGTCCCGTGGCTCATGATCTCGCGATTAACCGTCACGTTAAACTACAAGCTTCCTTTTTTTTAACTTATCCGATGGTACGCAGCCAGATAGGACGACGACATAATGATCTGTAGAACGAAAGCAAGGTATCCTGTATATTCAAGGTAGCAAGTGTTCGAAATTTTGACCACCTTTGTTTAAAGGAAAACTCCGACTCACTCAGACGACCCACATAACAAATAAATAAATACATCAGACCGAAACTATAATTCCTTTTAACGGCGTCTGTGCGAAAAGCGCTTGCTATACACTTACAGTAATAGTTAGTTAGTGAGGTTTTAAGGGGCGGAACTACGAGGTTATCTGCCCCAAACCTACAGTAAATACAGATAATTATGACATTATTGGTTTTACGTCCCTTTTAACTGCTCTGGCTTTTAGATACGCCGGGGTGCTGGAATTTTGCTCGGAAGGGGATCTTCAACGTGCCAGTAAATCTACTGACACGGCTCCCTCGCATTTGCGCACCCTCAAATGCCAGCTGACTGCACCAGGATACGAACCTGCAACCTTAGGCACAGCAAGCGAGAACGTTACCGCTGAGCCTCGCAGCAAGCCAGTAATTACAGAAAGTGTCATATTATTATAAATATTGAACTATTAAAATTCTAATTATCACGAATAGAGTCGCCTCCGTCGCGTAGTAGTCAGCGTGATTAGCTGCCACCCCGGACGTCCTGGGTTCGATTCCCGGCTTTGCCATGAAATTTGAAAAGTGGTATGAGGACTGGGACGGGGTCTACTCAGTCTCGGGTGGTCCAAATAAATAGAGGGGGTTCGATTTCCACCTCATCCATCCTCAAAGTGGTTTTCCGTGGTTTCCCACTTCGCCTTCGGGCAAATGCCGGGATGTTACCTACCGTACGGCCACGGCCACCTCATTACCTCTTCCTTGCCTATCCCTCCCTATCCTCCCCACCTTTCCCATCCCTCAAGATGTCCCTGTTCGCTTTGCAGGTGAGGCCGCCTGGGCGAGGTGCTGATCCCACCTCCCCAGTTGTATCCCCAGTCGAGATGTTTCAAGCTCCAGGTCACTGCCCGTAGAGGCGGTAATGATGGGATCCCTCGCTGAGTCCGTGGGAAAACCTTACCTGGAGGGTAAAATCGACTAAAAAAATATTAATTATAACGAATAGTATCCATCCATGGTTTAGAACAGCTTTTATTAAATTTTATTTAGTCAATTTACCCTCTAGGTTGGTGGTTCCCACGGACTCAGCGAGGGAACTCACCACTACCGCCTCGATGGGCAGTGTCCTGGAGCTTGGAACATCTGGACGGGAGGGATACAACTGGGGAGGTGTGATCAGCACTTCGCCCAGGCGGCCTCACCTGCAAAGCGAACAGGGGCCTCATGAGGGATGTGAAGGGATGGAAGATTGGGATGGATAGGCTAGGAAGAGGGAAGGAGGTGGCCGTGGCCTTACAGTAGGTACCATCCAGGCGATTGCCCGAAGACGAAGTGGGAAACCACGGAAAACCACTTCGAGGATGGCTGAGGTGGGAATCGAACCCCTTCTACTCATTTGGGCCACCCGAGGCTGAGTAGACCCCGTTCCAGTCCTCATACCACTTTTCAAATTTCGTGGCAGAGCCGGGAATCGAACCCAGGACCTCCGGGGCGGCAGCTAACAATGCTGACCGCTACGCTACGGAGGCGACATGGTTTAGAACATTTTTTATTTTATTTAGTCAATTTACCCTCTAGGTTGGTGGTTCCCACGGACTCAGCGAGGGAACTCACCCCTACCGCCTCTATGGGCAGTGTCCTGGAGCTTGGAACATCTGGTCGGGAGGGATACAACTGGGGAGGTGTGATCAGCACTTCGCCCAGGCGGCCTCATCTGCAAAGCGAACAGGGGCCTCAAGAGGGATTGGAAGGGATGGAAGATTGGTATGGATAGGCTAGGAAGAGGGAAGGAGGCAGCCGTGGCCTTACAGTAGGTACCATCCCGGCATTTGCCCGAAGACGAAGTGGGAAACCACGGAAAAACACTTCGAGGATGGCTGAGGTGGGAATCGAACCCCCTCTACTCATTTGGGCCACCCGAGGCTGCGTAGACCCCGTTCCAGTCCTCATACCACTTTTCAAATTTCGTGGCAGAGCCGGGAATCGAACCCAGGACCTCCGGGGCGGCAGCTAACCATGCTGACCGCTACGCTACGGAGGCTACATGATTTAGAACAGTATTTAGGGAAAATAACCATTTAAATGAGACAAGAAAATAACTTTCCCTATCGTCTTCGCAGATAATGTGAACAAAACCAAGTTGAAATCTTGCTGTACGAGGTAAGGAGGGTATAATAAAATAGTTAAAAAGAATTTAAAAAATCTACCGTTGGATGGTCTTGAACCCGGGATCTTCGAAAGAGCGAGCGGGCGCAATAACACTTGCACACATTTCCAACACACTCTGGAGGTTTTTGTTGCGCTTCTTATTAACGCGTGTGGTAAAATATTCAATTATTACAGTTAGATCTTAAATATTGATTGGAATGCATTCGTTCAGTACCTGGCAGGTTTTCTAATTTACTTAAAGCAATTTTCGCTACCGCTTTGCGTTAATAAGGCGAGAGAACAGCAACTAATGCCCTCAAACGACAGCCCTTCGGTTTTATTTCATACAACTTAGCGTCCAAAATGCTAGCGTGTGATACACTTCGGTCATACAAGCAGGTGTACTGACGAAGAGAACAGAATTATACAGGATTTTGTACCAGCGATCACACCAGCTTCCTTGCCAGCGAGTGTCGTGTGATACGGGCCTAAAGATATGCTAAGACTTTTTGTTAAAATTTAATAACAAAACAAGATGTTCGGTAAAGAACGTATAGCCTACTTTCTCCTAAATACATGGGTATGGTTATAACCCTTTGTCCTTTTCAAGGAGCATAATTGAGTGTTGGTTGTAGTAGCTTCTTGAAATACAACGTGCTTTACGGATATTATACATGAATATAATGTGCCCTTTGCTAGTGCTACCTCTGTAAAAAAAAA
The DNA here is from genome assembly GCA_946902985.2 of Meconema thalassinum. Taxonomy (NCBI): domain Eukaryota; kingdom Metazoa; phylum Arthropoda; class Insecta; order Orthoptera; family Tettigoniidae; genus Meconema; species Meconema thalassinum. Next base: position 174,853,400 of record OX336398.1, on the reverse strand, counting down.
TCATTCAATTCGGTTTCACCGTGTTTGAATTGATAGGGGGAATCGATTTGCACACAAACATGGCCGCTATCTGCACATTATTGGTCTGATGACCTTGTAGTGTGGTCAACAGATTCTCTATACATAAAGGTATGTCGTTGCAAAATTTGGTAGGGATCAGATTATTAGGTTGGTCATAACTTGATTCAAGCTCCTAACATTAGGATGGCCGCCATTACGTTTTCGTCAATATGGCGGCGATATAAAACATGACACTGGAGTGCCCTTTGCTAGTGCTACCTCTGTACCAAATTTCGTTCAATTCGGTTACACCGTGTTTAATTGATAGCGGGAAACAATTTGCACACATACATGACCGCCATCTGCAAACTGATGGGCTGATGACCTTGTAGTTCCGTCAAACGATGCTCGCCATACAAGTATACGTTGTTGCAAAATTTGGTAGAGATAGGATGATTAAGTTAGTCGTAATTTGATTTAAGCTTTGAACATTTGGGTGGCCACTATTACGTTTCCGTCAAGATGGTGGCGATATAAAACATGACACTGAGGTGTTCTGCGCTAGTGCTACCTCTGTACCAAATTTCGTTCAATTCGGTTTCACCGTGTTTGAATTGATAGGGGGAATCGATTTGCATACTTACTTGGCCGCCATATGCAAACTGTTGGGCTGATGATCTTGTAGTTTGGTCAAAATATGCTTCCCGCATAAAGGTATGTTGTTGCAAGATTTGGTAGAGATCATATTATTAGGTTGGTCGTAATTTGATTCAAGCTCTTAACAATAGGATGGCCGCCATTACGTTTTCGTCAAGATGGCGGCGATATAAAACATTACACTGAGGTGTCCTTTACTAGTGCTACCTCTATACCAAATATCGTTCAATTCGGTATCACCATGTTTGAATTGATAGGGGGAATCGATTTGCACACATACATGGCCGCCATCTGCAAACTATTGGTCTGATTACCTTGTAGTATAGTCAAAAGACGCTCGCCTTATAAATATATGGTGTTGCAAAATTTGGTAGAGATCCGATGATTAGGTTATTCGTAATTTGATTTAAGCTTTGAACATTTGGGTGGCCGCCATTACGTTTCCGTCAAGATGGCTGCGATATAAAACATGACACTGAGGTGCCCTTTGCTTGTTCTACCTCTGTACCAAATTTCGTTCAATTCGGTTTCACCGTGTTCGAATTGATAGGGGGGGGGGGGGGGGGGGGAGGGAGGGGCAGACATTCAGAGTACACACACTCACACACACACACAGACAGGCACGCGATTTTTTGCTAATAATACAATGGGAATTTCTACGGAATACGTATACTTCTATGCAAGCACTGGCGATCAGAATATCCTTCGATATGTTGTTGTTTTGTTTCATTTGAGGGCCTAGAACATTTAGCCATGTTTACTTGGGTGTGTGTGTGTGTAGAATTTGTCTGATAACCTGAGTTATTGCGGGCTTGTAATGATGTGTGTATTTGCAATTATGGATTGGGAAGGAGGCGGCCGTGGCCTTAAGATAGAATCCGTCCCGGAATTTGGCAACCACGGAAAACCATTTCCAGGGTGGCTGAGGTGGGAATCGAACCCACTTCTTCTCATATTTGCTCCACGAGGCTATGTGTACCCAATTTCAGCCCTCAGACAAGTATTACATTTCTTGGCAGTGCTGGGAATCGAACCCGGACTTCCGGAGCAACACTTCGAGATGTTATGTTAATATTCATGCCAGCTGCTATAACAGGTCACGTGGCATAACGTACCAATTCGATCGTGTTCTATTTATAAATCATCAAAATTCAACGAACTCTACACAAAAATTCGTCGTAAGGCAATACATGTGGCAATGTAGTTACATCCCGACTAAAATGGAATGCGGGCTTTCGTTCAAAAAAAGTATGCCTACTACTGGATTCGAAGCAGCATTCTACCCGCTCGCGCCAACCAAGTAGGGTCAAGCTTTAAACCTCGCAGCCACCAACACATGGTAAATGCAACACGCTAAACGTGCTTTAGTTACTGTAGCCGTCCCACCTCAAACGTTTAAAGTCCATCTCAAAGTCTTCAATCACGGTTTGTGGTGTTAATTTAACTTTCTACTATTACAGATCACGTGGCGTAAGCTATTAATTCGATCGTATTACGTGTATGTGTGTTATTTCAAGGAGCAGAAAGTCATATGTTAGTAGAATGGGCCGTAGTATTTGGCGGGGAAAAGTTTAAGGTCGGTTTTCCTTTGCTAGACCCATGATCCAATTACATTGCTGTCACACAGTCAGAGCGCAGAGCAATATCGACCATCGGGAGAAATGCTATGTTAGTTGGGTTTCATAAAACTAAATAATAAGGGGCGGGTGGACCAAGCTGTAACTTTTGAACTGACGGTGGTTTTGGGGTCTGGGGGATGTGAAACGCGAAGATATGTCGAAATTTTCCGGAAGTCGAAACATGGTACCCATTGCAATAGTTAGCTTTCTAATGAAATCTACCTCTGGTTGGTTCCTCAGTTTAGGGGCTGCGACAACGCGGTCATCTAACCCCGTGTACTTTGGGTGAGTGTAGAATCTGTCTGATACACGGTGTGAATTGTAATGGCTGTATTAGTCTTAATTCAGGTAAGGACTGCAGACGGTCAATTTCAAGCAGTAGTTCCTAATGTTGCTACCAGGTACTACCGTCAACGACACCTAACTGTGAACTTGGCTACTAGATGCCACCCCAACCAGCAACTCGCAACGAACGTTGGAACTTCCCCTCCAAAGGAAAGCATACTGAGGGATTCTAGCGCTCTTAGAAAATCCGACGACTTTGGCCGGCTTTGAAACCGCGACATTGGGCATAGAAGTACAGCATGCTACCAGTACGTCACCGAAGCCGCTTCACACTTTGTCAGGCGGCTTCGGTGGCGTAGTCGGTAGCATGCTGAGCTTCTATGCCCAAGATAACGGGTTCAAACCCGGCCGAAGCCGTCGGATTTTTTAAGAGCGTTAAAAATCCCTCAGTATGCCTTCCTTCGGAGGGGAAGTAAAGCCGGCGGTCCCATGTCATAGATTTATGGCATGTTAAAGATCATTCCACTAATTGCACCTGTGTGAAGCTAAATTGGATAGGTTAAGAATGTATACAACGCTCTTAGGTTTCTATGTTCGTTGCCAAGAGCCGACTGCGGCGGCGTCTAGTAGCTCAGTTCTGAACTTGGCCTCGTAGTCGTTGACAGTGGCGCTTGGCGGCAAAAGTAGGAACTATCTGAAAAATTGTTAGTTGCAGTACTTAAATTAACAAACAGATAACACATACTAATACAGTCATCACAATTAACACCGGTTATCAGACAGATTCTACACACACCCAAAGTACACGGGGCTACATGACCGCGTTGTCGCAGCCCCTAAACTTAAGAACCAACCAACCAACCACTTAGTCAGATGGAAATACTGAATCTGATCTCGTGCAAGTGCATTGTCATGGCAACGTCTGATGGCTCATGCCTCATCAATTTAGTAGTGTTGCCATGGCAACCACTGATAGCTCTTGGCATTTTCTTATAATTCCGAAATCATTTTTCTCGTCCCTTGGCGTAATGGTGGGTCATACCAAAAATTCTTTCAGACAAAGGTTTTAGGTAATTATTAGGGGAATATTGTCCATTTTGTACGGTTTTGATATTGTGCCTATTTTGGGGTCTGGGGGATGTGAAACGCGAAGATATGTCGAAATTTTCCGGAAGTCGAAACATGGGACCCATTGCAATAGTTAGCTTTCTAATGAAATCTACCTAAATGGAGCTATGTTTCCATTGGTGGACTAGTGCATGACATCATTAGAACCATATATTTTTGAATATAAATACATACTGTATTATGTCAGCAACATTAAAGAAGTTTTCTATTGTAACATTTGCCAGTTGATTATCAGAAACTTCAATTTATGAAATAAACTGGTGACAATGACTATTTGAATATCAACATTCTCGGAATTCCAGGGGGGGGGGGGGCACGGCCGCACCTTGCCCCTCCCTGCGGCGCCCATGCTACAGACCTTCTAAAATTAACACAGTACTCATATGATATTAATGATATTAAGGAGGTTTCCTTATTGCCGTTATAATCATAGGTAAAACACCATGAGTATTTATACCACGTATACATGTATTATACCACATCGTGACCCACTTCAGTAACTGTCTTATAAAATTAACTAGCAACCCGGGGCGGGTTACGTGATAAGCGCTTTTTTTTTCGATGTCAATGTAATACGACCTATATTCGTTTTCCGTCTCGGCATGATGGGATAAAGTCACTGACTGGACTATTAATTAAATTATCATGGAGATGTATGTGCATCGAATTCTTGTCAGACGTAATTTAAGAATAGCGAGGTGCATGAAACACAAATCCCCGTTCCATCCAATGTACTGAAGAGAGAGATATGCTCTCATGGACTTTTTTTGTAGAACTTTTCATGCTGAACAATTCTTACACTCATAGTATGTTGATATTTTTAACGGTTTGCTCAGCGTAAGCTTAAAAGCGCACGGACGCCAGGTTTTTATTTCGACTTTTTCATTTAAATCGTTACTGCTTGCCTTCCTTTGATCATAAATAAATTATTTTCTACAGGAACCTTCCTGGATAAATCCTTTACAGAATGGTGAAAACCGCATCAAAATCCATCCAGTGGCTCTCGAGATTACCCGTAACATCCAAGAATCGGGGACTTCGTATTATACTAATTAGAGATTAAAACTAATTGAATTACGAGCAAAGTTTATTAATATTTACCTTGGGGGTTCCCTTGCCTTGATTAAAAAGCAGATCTGTAACAATGTGTGCTTTAACATTTTGTGATACAGTACTATAAAATAATTTTCTGAAAAATATGTAGAAAAAAATATCTGGTGACGGTTTTTTTTTTTATAAATAGATAAAAATTTAAAACAATATCTTGCGATGGTTTTTCGATAGGGTGTCGTTCACGCTTGCTGATCCCAAGGTTGCAGGTTCGAAACCTGGCGCAGTCAGCTGGCATTTGAGGGTGCGCAAATGCGAGGGAGCCGTGTCAGTACATTTACTGGAACGTTAAAGATCCCCTTCGGGGCAAAATTCCGGCACCCCGGCGTCTCTAAAAGCCTGGGTAGTTAAAAGGGACGTAAAACCAATAACATTATTTTCGATAGGGTGAAATAAGGCTCTTTGCTGAGGGTAGCATGGTTTGGAAATTTGTTGTATTTATTCCTTGCTTATTTGGAAATGTTATATGTGGTATGATGAAGCTGTTGGTATTTGACTGAGAAAATATTGCGTAGATATAGGGTGTCCCGAAAAAAGGTTCCAATATTTATGGAGGTTGTAGTATGCAACAAGGGAAGAGCAAAAGATCCTATCAACATTGGTCATAAACTTCACATATTTTGAGATACAATCCTCTATCGCTACTGTCAATGATCACCAACCATGTACTCGATGTGCAAGCCTTCCACTCTACGCCGCAGGGAATCACGCGTTCTTTGGAACACCCCTGGTCGTTGCCGGATTGCATCACATGCATCGAACACTCGTTGTCGTAGTGTCTGCACATCATTGATGGGGACTGCATACACCAGGGTCTTTACATGTCCTCACAACCAAAAATCGAGAGGATTTAGGTCAGGAGAATGGGCAGGCCAAGGTATTGGTCCTCCCCGACCAATCCATCGCCCAGAAAAGACGCGATTTAGGTGTCGCCTAACCCGGAGATGAAAATGGGCAGGTGCCCCATCATGCATGTCCCACATTTGCATTTGTTCCTGTATTGGCACATTCTCTAGCAACACAGGTAATAGGGAACATGCGTGATTCGGGGATTTTATTAAAATGTGTTAATCCGATTCAAAATTTCATGCAGAATTCATTAATGTGGTCAGAATGTACGAATAATAACTCCAAACATGATAAAAAGCTGAATTAAAATACGCAAATGTCTCGTGACGCAAGTACACGATCTTATTGGACTGACGTCATCGTCTAGGTTGATGGTATTTGTAGGCGAAATAAACACATGGTATGCGTGGAGAGACAGGGATATAGTACTCGCATTTCTCTTATATTTTAGTGACGAGTTAACTTCAGTTCAATCTGTATTGCGTTGAGTAATATTCGAAGTGTGAAGTTTTGGACTTAACATGAATTCTGCGCAGTTAGTGAGGCACAAAGGTTATACATGGTTTATAGTTCCAATCTGCACTAATACATCGCATTCTACTCCTGATAAGTTATTTATCAATATTCCAAAGGACCCTAAAACTAGGAAGAAATGGATTTTGGCGTACCAGAGAAATGTCAGTGATATATCGGAGAAGTCTACAGTTTATTGCTGTGAGGATCATTTTAATGTAAGATGAATTAGTTTGAACTTGAACTCTTAATCCCTTAACCACGTCTGCTTTTCTGGTGATTTTGTATTTGAATCTATGATAGGCCTACTTGAATTATATTTTGAAATATGAAAGTAATGCACAGTGCATAAGTTAATGGAGATTATTAAAATATTCTCCAACCTAACCTAACTTTTAGAGTTTTCCATGTCATAATAATAAAGCAAGGTTTCATGATCCAAATTGAGTTCTTAAGTTATACCAATTTATCTTGGCATGTGATGACAGTTAGGTAGGTAGTTATTGAAGAGCTTACTTTTGTAAACAAATTTAGGCTACAACAAAATACCAGTACTAAGGGCCTATAGGCCTAATGTAACAAAAAGCAAAGGATGTACTGCATGAAAAATAATTTATAAAGAATAAGTGTAGGCAACATCTGTAAAAAGCCAATGCTTGTCAGTTCGGGTGGTCTCAATTCTTAGTGAAATATGCTGATTAATAATAATAATAACAGTAATGAATTAAAATATTTTTGTTGATTACACATTAGCCTACAGTAATTTTAACAAAATACATACATTACCATATTACAAATAGGCCAATGGCGATGTTGGAGTTAAAAATAGTGTCCTAACTTAGTTCCAGTTATAAGAAAAAGAAGGTAAATAAATAAAAGTTTAAAAATCACAGCACCCAAAGACATTCCTTGTCTCTATTCTGTGACTTAGTCACCAAGACACTGTTCTAACTGTGTGAAAAACTAGATGAAGTCAAATTCATCTTCAGAAAAGTAGCACATGATCAGCAAAGCTTGTATCATTTATGCATGAAAACTTTGTTAGGATTTTTACATTGTGCTTAATCCTGTTTTTTTATCTGGAAAATTATATGGAAAACTGGGTTAAATTCAGAATCATGGATGTCCAATTAAGTCTGGAGTTATCCCGCATATATTTCAATGCCAGTCAGACAGGGGGAGAACAATGATTCATGCACCATGCTGCTGCCAAACGTTTCATTAATGGTTTCATTAATTTCATTTCTGAAGGGCATAATGGTCGTATAAGTGATTCCCTCTTATTTGAAAGATGTGACTTTCTCAAACATTATGGCTGACAGGGGTTTTTAACATGAGGTGGAACCAATTCTGATACAAAATAGATGCACGCTGGTTCGACAACCTAGTGTAGGTAGTGGTGCAAAAATATCAAAGGAAGTTGTAATGCAGACTGAGAGAATAGCCATCTTAATAATTCATATAAAACTAAGAGAATTCAATATGTTGAAACCTCATGCATGGGTTGACCATAATTTAATACCTGTGATTGAAGTTAAAGTGCACTGATTAATTTTCAAGCACCACTGGCAAGGTATTAGCCTAAGACTCATTGAATCAATGAAATCATTTGTATATAGTTAGTCTGTTCACACTGTATAGACCCACATGTAGACTTATATATGTGTATGTAATTGTATTTATATTTACATTTTGAAATAAGTCAGGCCTATCTACTTTATTTTACATATTGGTGTTAATCGATGTTGGGGAATGCTAAAAGAGCACCACCATGGACACATTATGTACTAATTTGTCTTGCCCCTTCTTTCATGATGTTCTTTGTATTGTTGTTAATAAAGTATCTTTGCCTAGAATGGTGTAGCTAAACTTACTGCGAACCAACTCCTCACATATGGTGCCGAAACTCAATTAATTACTGTAAGTAACTACTTCTGATAACTAAGTGATTAGACTAAGAGCACGTTCTTTCTACACTATGGAAAGGAAAGAAGAGAAAAACCGCTTAAATAGAATAAAGCAAGCATAGCCATGTCTGACTCGGCGCAGTAAGCATTGCATGAATACTGATCCACTTTGAAAGCGGTAAGCGTCGTCATATTACTAGCACATGTTATTAGTTTGGTGCTACTTTAATTATAGCAGTGACTCAGTTTATAATTTGGGTTATAATATTTGCTGAAATTGTGCGCATATTGTTACTACGCGATTTGCACGAGAGCGCGGGAGCCACTGCCAGCTGGATCGCATCCCTTCTGGCTGTTCTAAAGCCACTGCCAGCTGGATCGCATCCCTTATGGCTGTTTTAGACTGCCTGCCCATTCAACGATTACAGCATTGGTTTACGCGTACAACTTCGTTTCCAAATATAGACGCTAAAAGCAGCACCAACCCGCTGTGACCGCCACTTTTTTAAGTCACTGTTGCACAAGGCTAGTAAACTACAGAGGTTGCCTCAATATGGAGCTCTTAGGCGAGGGGATCGCGGAGGGAAGGGAAAGGACGTGACGTCACACGATTCCTCGTAGCGCGCGAGGCGCGAGATATGCAAGGAAAGTCAACTTTCCCACACATTATATTGTATGGATTGCAGTGGTTTAAACACGTGTTTTAAGCCCTTTTGTTTATAATCATGTCAGGCCAAAGATGTGCTGTGGCAGTTTGTCACAGTTATTATAAAGTTGGAAATGACGTGTCGTTTTTCACGATGCCTAAAGACGCATGTCTTCGCAATCAGTGGATTGCTGCATGTAAGCGAAAAGATCATTGCAACCCTCAAAAAAGTAGGATATGTTCCCTCCACTTTAAGAGTGAAGACTTCGAATTAGACTACAGGGCCGAATTGCTTAATATAAAGCCAAGATTTCCAAGGAATCTAAAACCAAATGGTAAGTGAGCCTAGCTGGCCTACTTTTTAAGTTTTGATGACCTACTAGGGTGATTTTAAAGCTGTTAATATTTTTGACATATTTCGTACATGGTATCAGGGGCGTATATACAATTTTTTTCGAGGGGGGGGGGGGAGGGGGGTGACTATCGTGGAAAATTGTGAGTACTTAATGAATTTTCTATTATAGCCTATGGAGTATGAATGGAAAATATCTAAATGGGCTACTTTTTAATTTATTAAGCAGAAAGGTAAACTCTCATTTTCTTTTCCAAATTGATAATTATTTCTTAAAAGTAGACTACTGTGAAATACATTGTATGTTGTACCCAAGTTGGCTTTTTTCGGGGGGATCTGGAGCCCCCTCAGCCCCCCACCCCTTATATACGCCCATGCATGGTATTTTGATTTTGGCCAAAATGGAAAATTTCGTGAGTAATCCTCTTTGCATTGGTAAAAATCTTTGCAAATATTCCAGAAAGCAGTCATCATTTCAATAAAATCCCTTCGACTTCTGTACCAAGATATGGCCCGTAGGCATAATACAAAGTACATTCTCACATAGGCTAAATCAAGATGTACTGGAAAACCTCTTTTCACAATTGCGAACCCGTGGTGGCTTACACGATCATCAGTCTCCCCTTGACTGTATTTACAGACTGAGGATGATTATTTTAGGAAAAAAATCCAGGAGTTGTTCAAAAGCAAACAAACACTGCTGATCCATATTCAGATGAATATGTAGTTGCTAAAGCTCTAAACAAAGCTCGCATAGTGTCGGAATCAAGTAACGTGCTTCCAGAACCAACCTTAGGGAGCAATGTGCAACCTGAGTCCTTCATTGCCAGTATCATGGAACAAAGTGAGGAAGATGGCAAGGCTTATGTTGCTGGTTATGTAGCCCACAAGTTCCAAGATAAATTTCCACAACTTGGGAACTTAATCTATGGAATGCCAACTCAACACGATTAAGCATTACCAATCTGGATTAAACACTTGTCATACGGTGGTATGACCGATCCCTCAGAAACATGGCTAAACCAGTTCCGGCACATTTCAGCAAAATTCGTCACATTTCACGGAAAATACGGATTTCAACGAGGCAAGAACGTTCTAAGAACGACAAATTTTGTGTCGAGAGAAGTTCCTGACGTACCGTCTGGTGGGGGTGAGGCAGCTGTGATAACAATTTTCTTCATCAGATTGATACATTCCAATTCTATCTTGCATAAGAAGTGGTTATTGGAAGTCACTAACACCCACGATACTACTACCTAGTCTAGGCGAATTTCCAAGAAATTCAAGAAGATCACAACATAGGTAAGTAGGCTACATTCAGTTATTTTATCACCCATTTACCAATAATTTCATGAGAATAAACTCTTCTTTGCGTCCTCAACAGCTGATGTTGACAGTTTCGTTACGTTCCCCATATGGCGCGTTTGGTATCTTGTGACGTCATCCGCCTTGTGAGCGCTGATTGGTGAGTGAAAATTGAGGCAACCTCTGTAGTTTATAAGCCTTGACTGTTGCAGACATTTATTTTGTATTGATGTTAATGGCTTCAATAATAATAGCCTGTTCTTTATTCGGTGTTAACTGTATTGCAGAAGCATAACTTTTCTGGGATTACTTGGGCACATTGTGGGTAGAACTGTCGGTAAGGTTAGGTACGGTCTGACTTCCTTGGTAAGAAGCCATGGCTTTGAGTGTGAAAGGCTTTGGAGCCTCGCTGAATTACGATGTTCAACCGTTTGTTGTTTGTTTTCCGCGAAGTTGTGTTTTTGATTTTAGAATGCCGTACTGCTGCGAGCTCTTTTGTAAATCAGAAATGAAATCTGCAATTAATATATATCTTGTACGCCTCCAAGTGTTGAATGGGCAGGCAGTTTAAAGCAGCCAGGAGGGACGCGATGAAGCTGGCAGTGAAAAAGCCGCGGTGATCACAGTGGGTTGGTGCTACAACCTATCTTGTACGCCTCTGAGCGTTGAATGGGCAGGCAGTCTAAATCAGCCAGGAGGGATGCGATCCAGCTGGCAGTGGCGGGAGCACACCAGCATTGAGTATTCTAAGCAAAGAGGATATAATAGATTCTTAGTTCCTTGCACACTAGTCGGCGAGCCCAGTCCGTGATATGTCAATCCTCCACTAGAGCACTCGACTCACACACTCTCAGTTCCTGTGATTATCAACTAGAGCGTTCTACTTACATTACTAAGATGACAGATGACGAGCAGAACACGGCCCTCCGCAACTTGAAACGTGAACGTACACGGGAAAGAAAAAATATAACACTAGTCACCACACTTTTTCTAGTCAGCCAGCTATGCCCCATGATGTCAAGAAGCTTGCATATACTCGCTAACTAAAACTAGCAGACCCAAAATATAATAATGAAGAGCCACTGCCGGTTGAACTTCTTATAGGAGGTGACTATTATTGGGAGATCGTGAAGAACACATCACCAATACCAGAGTTGGGCAAAATACTCCCAAAATGTATTTTCGATACAAAATACAAAATACTCACAAAAAAGTATTTTAGATACAAAATACAAAATACACTTATAAAATTCCTGAAAATACAAAACACAAAATAGTATTTTAAAATACAATTCAAAATACAAAATACTTCAGTTAAAATATGCTTCTCTTCCATTCAAACTTTTCAAAATATTATTATTATTATTATTATTATTATTATTATTTTATATTATTATTATTATTATCAGTGATCTCGTCGGGTGCGTGCATTAACGTGAAGGCCAAAGGGTTCAAATCCCACCGTCAGCCTCCATGAATTTTTTTTCGCGACAGTACTTCCTGATAGGCCTTGGTCGCTTCCCTTGCCCTATTGTCATTTCGTTTCCCATCCAGCTCTGTGTTGAGGATGGTGTCAGGAGCGTCATCCAGCCGTGAAAACCACTGCCACATAGAAGCCTACCTCACCTCGACCCCGAACCAACAAAATGGGAAATATATACGGGATAGAAATTGTTATTATTATTATTATTATCATCGTATGACCTAAGCTACCTCGTGGAGATCTTTTAAGCTAGTACCTTCATCTGCCGTGAATCAAACTACCATTAATACACCAGAGTGGTACAATACTATTTTGTATAAATTTGTGGCTTTCTTTTTATATACGGTATGTTGATTAAATAAGAGGCTTTGCGACATCGTGGTCACGTAGCCCGTGTGCTTGGATGTGTGTGTGTGTGTGTGTGTGTGTGTGTGTGAGGAATTTTTCTGATAACCTGTGTTACTGCAATGGCTATATTAGTGTGTGTATTTGTAATTCAGATGCCATCCCAGCATTCGCCTGGAGTATTATTGGGAAACCACGGCAAACCACTTCCAGGATGGGTGAAATGGGATTCGAACCCGCCTCTTCTCGGTTTTGCCTCACGAGGCCTCATACCAGAATTACATTTCTTGCCAGAGTCGGAAATCGAACCCGGGCTTCCGCGGTGACTGCCAAGAGAGCTAGCCACTACGCAACACAACAAGGCGGACTTATATATACAGTATATATATCGTATATATAGAGTAAACTACCGGGTGAGTTAGCCGTGGTCGTTACGGCATGACTGCTGGCAGTCGCTCACATCCGGGAGGCGAGGAAGTTCGAATCCCCCCGCCGGCAACCTTGAAGATGGTCTTCTGTTGGTTCCCATCTTCCTTCCAGGCAAATGCCGGGGTTGCTCCCTAACTATAGTTCACAGCCGCTACCTTCCAACTCCTTGTCCTTACATTCAAACTTTCCTCCCCAGACAACACTCCACACGTGACGATACTTGTAGCTCACCAATTGGGTGTCCGCCTCGAAGCAGCTACAAAACTGGCGAGCCGAACATGTCCTCGGACACTCCCAGCACAAAAGCCATACGCTTAAAAAAAAAAACACTGGATGACACTCTTGAGAGAACGCTATCTTTCAAAGGTTATCCAACAAAGACTGCTGACAACCGCAAGACGCGGAATGACATTTTGTGGAAGCTCTCTGTTGTTCAGCTATTGACTTCGTATAATCTGTCACTGAATACTATGCACCAGTGTGGATAAAGAGTTAGTTGACGTTGCAGTATTGTGTTCATGTAACCCCGTGTACTTGGGCGTGTGTGGAATTTGTCTGATGAATTGTGTTACTGTGATTAGTGTGTGTAGCCTATTTGTATTTCAGATGAGGATTGGGAAGGAGGCGACCATGCCCTTAATTTAGGTACCATCCCGGCATTTGCCTGACGTAGAAGTGGGAAACCACTTGCAGGATGATTGAGTTGCCTCAGACCAGAATTATATTTCTTGACAGATTCGGGAATCGAAACTGGACCTCAGGAGTGACAGCCAAGAATACTAGCCACTGCGCCATGAGGTGGTTGGATAAATAGCTCTCATGTCAAGATAATAGATCTTCATAATTAATGCACGGAAGATCATGCAAAATCATATTTTTGCATATTTATGCATATTTTGGTTATTTTCGCACAATGCATTATGTTTTTCTCCTTTGCCTGTTTAAGTGCATATCTCTGCTTGAGAATGGCGTATATTCTAATTTCCTATTGTTTTGAAGCGCTGTTTGTTACGTCATGTTCAGTCGTATTCGGACTCCGAGAGTCTCGTGACTGGTTAGTCAAAACCTGAACATTTCCTTGTTAATGATAAAGTTGCTTTCACCACCCTTAAATCACCCAGAGTATTTGTATCATCTGCTAATTAGTAGTTTGCACTGCCTGTTAGGAAAAAACAGATTCTCCAACGACTGAAATACCTTTGTTCCTTTCACTTTACTACCAGTTCACAATAGGGGTTCACCATATGAATAACCAGGAATTTCCACAAATAATACCTGGACCTATTATCTCAAATTCCAACCTTCAGTGAAATACCAAGCTGCTTACCATTAACCACAGAAAGATAGGAGTTATGACTCCATTGTTAAGTTGCAAAATTTTGTGAAAACATTTGGAAGTGAATTTTTTTCTACCAATGATAGTGTCCTTTAGTGTAAAATTTGTGAAAGAAATGTAGGGAGTTTCTAGAAAGTTTTCAGTGGCTCAACATTGGAAAATGCCAAACATAAGTGAAATGTCGTTAAAAAAGATAAGGAAACCCACATCAATTCAGCCCTTGTTAGCAAGCAGAAAATTCAGGAGACTATCACAGAATAATGCTGAAATTATTTTAATACCTAGTACGTTTCAGTCCCTTTTGCAAGTTAATATTAATTATTTTTATTCAGCATTCACTATGTAAATATTGTAAAATTAGTTTCATTTTTAGCCTATTTTCAATTTTGAAAAAATAGACTTATGAGATCACCTTTTGTCCTTGTGTGTGTGTGTGTGTGTGTGTGTGTGTGTGTGTGTGAGGTGTGTTTCCCCCCCCCCCCCCCAATAAAATCTAAACGGCTGGAGCGATTTCAGTGAAACTCGGTAAGTTCATAGCACTATTCTCGGCGACCTCGACCGTACCCTTCAAATTTTGTTACGTCTCACCAATCCAACATGGCGGCTGTGCGAAATATTTCACTAGCATTCAATATCTCCGAAACTATTACCGATATCGCCCTGAAATTGTGTACTGTGATAAAGGGCACTACTAGCAGTTCACCTATTAGACGTTCTAAAATCTGGTGACTACAAATCCAACATGGCGGCCAAGCGAAGTTGTGACTTATAAATAGACTTTTCTCGCGATTTAACTATCCAAACGTAATGAAACTTGGTACAGCAAATGTTTATACACATTGCAATGCACTGGAGTCTAATTTAGTTCAATTGTTTACATAACCTCAAAATGGCGGCTGTGCGAAATATTTCACTGACATTGTATATCTCCGAAACTATTACAGATATCACCCTGCAATTTTGTACGGTGATAAAGGGTACTGATACAAGTTTACCTATGTATAATTCATAAACCTGTAAAGTACAAAACGAACATGGCGACCAAGCGAATTTGAAATATATTAATAGACTTTTCTCGTGAGTTAACTCTCTGAGCGCAGTGAAATGTGGTACAGTAAATGATTTTGCAGATTGTAATGTACTGCCATCTAATTTAATTCAATTGTTTACATAACCTCAAGATGGCGGGTGTGCGAAATTTTTAAATTAAGTTTTTATTTCTTGTGTCAAAATCATGCGATCGAAGTGAAAGTTTGAATAATGAACCTAGGCAATACGTGTCCTTGAATGGTACATAACTCTATGGCCTATACATATAACAATCCTAAATGGCGAGCTTCCGAAATATTTAGACGGTTCTCAATATCTATGAATCTTTTACAGCAACCAAAGTGAAATTTTTATGTTCATAGAGACTATGAACATATGTTCACCTAAAGGACTTTCAGTAACCTGGTGAGCACGAATCCAACATGGCGGTGACGCGAAGTATAAATATTTAGATGGACGTTTCTCGCTAATTAACTATCTGAGTGCCGTAAAACGTTGCACGTTAAATGCTTACACAAATGTTGATCCACTGGCATCTAATTTATTTCAATTGTTTGCATTATCACAAGATGGCTGCTGTGCGTAATTTTAAAATCTCGTTTTTACTTATTGTGTTCTAATCATGCGATTGAAGTTTGAATACCACACGTACACAATAATCTTAATATAATAGTACAAAAATAAAAATCCATCCTGGCGACCATATGGAATATTTAGACGGTTCTCAATATCTACGAATCTGTTACAGCAATTAAACTGAAATTTTGTATGTTGATAGTGGCAATTAACGTGAGCAGGATATATGAAAATAGGCTGTATAGTTCTTCACGGAACTACTTGTTTAAAATCAATAGCTATTACAATTGTATACCAGTTATACTTAAAAATTAACATAATAAAATAAGTATCGATGGTCAACACTGCTTGAAGCTCCATAAAATAATATTTCCTACTAAGCTTCATTAGAACTGTTTCTTAGTTGAGATATTTTAAAAATAGGTGTAGTTATATGTCCGTCTGTTCATATTTTCTTTATATTCAAAATAGAAACGCTAAAGATTGTAGCGCTGTCAGTCAAACAGTGAGGCATATCATTCAGACTACTCTCTGAAATCCCAAAATGGTTATGTAAGGGACACTACAGTCAATTGACTCCACATGTTTAAATGTACATTCGGTTATAAATTCTCCTTTGTAAGTAATACCGTATGCTACTAAAAATAATAAATTATTTATAATTATTACCTCCAACCAACAACGGTAGCTGGGACCCAGTTATCTGTGGTGTCGGTAGACGTGGGTTCGAACCTCACCGCCAGCCGTCCATGAAATAGCATTCCGTGGTTTCCCATTTTCAACTACAGACAAATGCTGGGACGGCACCTTCGAAGGTGCCACGGCCGCTTCCTTCCAAGTCCGTGCATAGTTTCATTCACCTTCATTCATATAATCTCTCATTAACTCCTCTCACGAGGTTGGCGACAGGAAGGGCATCCGGCTGTATAAACTAACCACCATAAGGACGTGAAAAAATATATCATCTCTTTTCTGTCCCTGTTGAAATGGGAATAATACGCATTATAGTTATTATTACCGTATTATTATTATCATCTTATCATTACCAACAGTGGTAGCTACGCTTGCTAACTCGCAGCGCTAGGCCATGGGGCCAATCTCCATGCGGACTTGGTAGACGTGGGTTTGAACCCCACCGTCGGCCGTCCTTGAAATGGTTTTCCGTGGTTTCCCCACTTTCATCTCGAGGCAAATGCTGGGACGGTACCTTCTGACAGGCCACGGCCGCTTCCTTCCACATCCTTGCCCAGCTTCATTCATCTAGATCTCTCATTAACAACTCTCATGTTGGTGTCAGAAAGGGCATCCGATCGTAAAAACATCCGCCACATAGCGTTTCATCGCATCTCATCCCCGATCCCGTTGAATCGGTAAAAGTAAGGGGTAGACATACATACATACATCGTCATCCATCCTTATCGTAGAGGGCGTGGTGAAGCAGCGGTCAAGCTGTTGGCCTCTCACCGTGGCGGAGTGGGTTTAATTCCCGGTCAATGCATGTGAAATGCCATGTTCAGTGATTCGGATTCCACGTAAACAGAGGTCCCGTGGCTCATGATATCGAGACATCCTTAACGTATGCAACTACTGTATCCAAGACAAATACAGAGATCCAAGTTTCTTTTTCTGGCACTGACAGGGCATCTGCTCAATCCTAGACCATAATAAATACACCCATGCATACTACTACAAAAATCACACAAACACACGTTATCAGACATATTTAACACACACCAAAATACATCGGGTTGATGACCAAGATTTACTAACAACAACCACCATATATATTTTCGTCTGCCTCGTGGTGCAGTGGCTAGCAAACCTGCGATGAGCGGAAGTGGTTTTCCTCTTTTACCGTATTTCAGGGTAATGCCGGGATGGTTCCTAACTTAAGGCCATGGCCGTCTCCTTCCCCAAATTAAATATAAATACACTACGGTACTACTATGATATTGACCCACAATAACACGGTATTATTTATTTATTCGAGTCAAAAGCATTACAACATACACAAGAGGGATGATACACAATATTAAAAAGAAATAATACATACAACAATGTCTCGAATGAGATTGTCTTTGCCCAGAAACCGGCCACTGTCACACCCTTTTCATGACCTTCCATTAACTCCTGCGTTGTGCAAGAGCACGGGCACAGTTCACAGGAACACAGGTGTACCATGGTCTGTCTCTCCCCACACTCACAGAGTTCTGATTCCTGTAGGTATCCCCATTTGTGGAGATTAACTTTGCATCTCCCAACACCAGTCCGAAGTCTGTTGAATGACCGCCAAGTTTCCCAGTTGTTGTTGTGGCCTGCTGGAAGCCTTTCCATGTCCTTCATCCAATCTGGTGGTATGGTGGATTGCCATAGCTGTATCCTGGCTACTTCGGGTTTTGTAGTAGGCATCGATGTAGTTTTCAGGAAGCTTTCCCTTGATTTTAGCCGCCTTCTTGGAGGCTGGTGACCAAAAAGAGGGTGAGCATGGTCCTCTGCGGACTTTTTTCGTTCCGTTTGTGCTATGACCTCACGGCGTACCTCAGGAGGGGCTATTCCTGCCAAGGAATGTAGTTTGTGGACAGGTGTAGGTTTCAGGCAACCAGTAATTATTCTGCAGGACTCGTTGAGGGCAACATCAACCTGTTTTACATGAGCAGAGTGATACCATACAGGGCTAGCATACTCAGCAGCTGAATAACACAGAGCTAATGCAGACATACGTAGTGTTTCAGCATGGGCGCCCCAGTCGGCCCCTATCAACTTACGAAGTATGTTATTTCGTGTAGATACTTTTTGTTTAACATTCATACAATGTTTCTTGTAAGATAGGGTGCGATCTAAAGTTACCCCTAGGTATTTTGGGGTAAAACAATGTTCCAGGTGAGCTCCTCCCCAGCTAATATTGAGTTTCCTTGCTGCTTCCCTGTTTCTGAGGTGGAAAGCACAAACCTGTGTCTTGGATGGATTAGGTTTGAGTTGATTTCTCTTGTAGTAAAGTGAAAGGTCCTCCAGTGCATCAGAGAGAATCTGCTCCACTTCTTCAAACTTTTCACTTTGTGCTGTCAGACAGAGGTCATCTGCATAGATAAATCTCTTGGTATGCAGAGATGTAGGCTGATCATTAGTGTACACATTAAACAGAAAAGGTGATAGAACACTGCCCTGTGGTAGAGCATTTCGTTGGGTTTTCCAGCGACTGCGGGTTCCTTGGAACTCGACAAAAAAACCTTCTGTTTTGTAGAAGACAAGCAACAATTTCTGTGAGTCCAAAATCTTTGGTAATCTGGTACAGTTTACCAAGCAGGATTTGATGTTGAATAGTATCGTAGGCGGCCGTTAGATCCACCAAAACTGCACCAGTTATCTTCCTGTTCTCCAAACCATCTTCGATGTGCTGTGTTAGGCACAATATCTGTGAAGTACAGCTCTTTCCTGGTCTGAAGCCTGCTTGTTCTGGGATCAGAAGTGAATCAAGTTTTGGAGATAGTCTGTTAAGGAGCATTCTCTCAAACACTTTGTATAAATGGCATAACAGCGAAACTGGTCTGTAGTTCTTAGGATCAGATGGATCTTTGCCAGGCTTCAGGATGGCTATGATTTTTGCTTTCCGCCATATTTTTGGAATTTGTTTGCGGCAAATGATGTTGTTGAAAAGTTGTAGAAGCCACTCCTTTGCTTTTACCAAAATTTTTTATTTGCTCTATGCGGATGTCATCAAGACCAGCAGCTTTACCATTCTTGCACATTTGTATGGCCATCTCCAGTTCTTTTAAGCTGAAGACACACGAAAAGTCACTTGTTTCATTGTCGTAGTCTCTTTGGATTTTGGTTTTCTTCATGTGCTCCTCGACTTTGCCGTTCAACACTAGCTGATGGGCTATTTGGTTGGGAGATATGTTAGAATGCAATTTTCTGTTGGATGGTTCATTATTTAATCTCTTCATTAGGCTCCAAGCTGATTCCTGCAAGTGGTGTCCCTGCATAGGTACTGGAATAGAATTTCTAGTACTGAACTGAACGTCAGCATTCCAAAAGCATTTCAATTAATTTCAATTCATTTCAATAACACGGTTATGAATGATATATACATATACACACCCAAGTACACGGGACTAAATGATCACGATGTACAAACCCGTCAAATGAAAGAACAGCAACTTATTTCTCAATTCAAAGTTTTATACAAATGTTACAATACTCTTACGGGAGACAATTGCCGCATTTTGTACAGCCCTTGTGTGAGTACTTCCAGAAATTTTCGAACAATACTAGTTAAAAGGTTCAGACAACCTCTTGCGTTTGGGAATTTCATACTAGCTAGCTTGAGGCTAAAAGGTTTCAAAGATTAACCACACTGATAACAGAACATCTGAGAGACATCCTTCGGAGATTTTGTTCTATATGCATCCTAAATAAATAGCATTGCACAGGGTCTTGCCAGGTTGCTTTATTGCTGGCAAAGTTGTATTGTTCTCAAACTTAATGTCTATCAATTGACTTAAATTATGAAAAGGGAAGTTAATGGAAGATAAAACTGAAAATTACCTAATGCAGTGATGTATTTTGATTCTATTTTATGTATTTTGAAAATACAAAATACCCATGAAAATTATTTTTGATACAGATACAAAATACATGTCCCAAAATGTATTTTCGATACAAAATACAAGATACAAATGTATCGAAAATACGTATTTTAAATACATGTATTTTCGATACTGCCCAACTCTGACCAATACGCGTTTCGCCATCATTGGCACTCATCCCCTCTAAACTCGGGTGGATACTCAGTGGAAGTATGCCCGGAGAATCCGTAAATCGTACAACTGTGAATTTCATCAACATGCAACATACCCAACCCATGGACGATGATAATCTTCGAAGCTTCTGGGACTTAGAAGCCATTGGAATCACCCCAGAACAAGAACGATCTGCGACTGCTAAAGACTCTGCCTTCCTTGAAGAATTTCAAGCCTCATACTCCATTGAAAACCAGCGAAGAGTTGTTCGACTTCCTAAAAGGTCAAGTGTCCCTATACCAAACAACAAACGCAACGCTGAAAGGCTCTTGAGAGGAGATTGGAGAAAGACGAGTCCTTTAAACTAGCATATGAGCATCAAATGCTGGATTACATAAAGAAATGTCTCGTAGAATTGGCCCCACAAGAAGAAGCAGAAAACACCTTTTACTTACCACATCATCTGGTGAAGAAGGACAGACGGGGTTGCATCAAATGGCGTATTGTGTTCGATGGGTCTTCTCATGAAACGAATGCTTAAATGATACTCTGGAAATGGGACCCAACTTACTACCCGAAACTATTGCTATATTGATGCGTTTCCGTTCCCACCCATTTGCCGTAATTGCCGACATCACGCAAGCCTTCTTGCAATTAGCCCTTCACCGTGATGACAGAGACTTAACTCGTTTCTTCTGGTACCGCATCATTGATAATGGAACGGAAAGTCCTACCACCTCTAGAGAGAGAGCCGTCTTCAGGTTCACAAAGCTCCCATTTGGTCTGACGTGGAGTAGCTATCTCCTCACTTCGACGATGCCCCTATATCAGAAATGCTATTGCATGTTTACAACCACCTGTATGGAAAGAAATCAAAATAACAACACCTATGGATTTACATATAAATGGGAAAAGGGAGAGAAAACCATAGTCTGTATATTACAAATAATAACAATGAAAATAATAATGTACAGAATGATTAAATAATAAAATAATACAAATAATAGTATGACAGAATTTTATATTTTCCTCTTAGGTGGTTTTATGTAGGCCTAAATACTGTATCTTCTTTTTTTTCTGTTTATATTATAATTTTTCAAACTTAAGATTTCTTGCAATTATTATTGTTATCATTTCATTTTCCTCCTAGGGGTCTACTTTTTAGCATAAGAGTTAAAAATGTTTTGACCTAAATATGCTGTTTACCAAGTTTATATACTCACCAGAAGAGGCAGTGCAGTCATGACATTCTACACTGTCTATGCAGTAGGCCTATTGTTCCTCATCCACAATTAGTGTGACTGTAAAATTGGACCTGACCCTGTGCTCAGACATATTTTGCATTTTATTATGCATTTCCCACTTTGTCGCTTCACTTGAACATACCCTACTGAAGTTATTTAATGTTTCCTCTTCATTGACCATTGTAGGGGGAGGGCAGTTGCCCGAACTAAAAATCTACCTATTTTCAGGATTGATAGATTATAGAACTATTAATTTTATTTCTGAAATTGTACAATATTTGTACTCCTAAGGATAAGAGTTATGTTTAAAACGCTTTTAGACCTAAATATGCTGTTTGTTATGTTAGTGTCGGCCGGCCCCGTATTGTTGGGATAGCGCACCTGCCTCTCACCTGGAGGCCCCGGGTTCAATTATCGGCTCCGTCAGGGATTTTTAAAACTGACGTGAGGGTTGGAACGGGGTGCACTCAGCCTCGTGGGGACAATTGAGTAGCTGTCTGATAGTGAGGCAGCGCCCTGATCACGAAAACCAAGAATAACGGCCGAGGGGACCCGATGCGCTGATCACGCGTCACCCCCAATATCTGCAGGCCAAATGGCTGGGCAGCGGTCGCTTGGTCGGCCTAGGCCCTTCATGGGCTGTATAGTGCCAGGGGTTGTATTTTAGTGTTAGGTCCGACTTGATTCGTACCGTACCTTGGTAATAATGAAGATTGATTGTATTTTCAAACATGTTGTGAACCAATCTAGAAATAAATATTGCAAAGGTGATTTAAGTGATTTGTTTCTTTTCACGTTCCTTGTTTCAGAACATTACATGTATATACAAGATGCCACTTACCTATGCTTTTGATCCGCGAATTTCTGCAGCCACAAAACAGTCATTAGTTTTCAATCAATCAATCAATCAATCAACCAATCTTTATTTTGTCATTAAGCATAGAGAATGCAATAGACATTGTCACATACATGTTGTAAGCAAATAAATACATATACACATATACATATTATAGTTTTAGTACATAATAGTTCCAGAAATCTTAATTAAATACCGATTACTTCCATTTCAAAGAACTCCTTAGTTGAATAAAAAGGATGTTGTAAGAGCCATTGCTTTAGGTTTGTCCTAAATATATTATTAGGAAGAACCTGTACACTAGGTGGTAATCTGTTGAAGAGCTTCAACGGATAAATTACCGGGTGAGTTAGCCGTGGTGGTTACGGCATGACTGATGGCAGTCGCTCACATCCGGGAGGCGAGGAGATTCGAATCCCCCCGCCGGCAACCTTGAAGATGGTCTTCTGTGGTTTCCCATCTTCCTTCCAGGCAAATGCCGGGGTTGGTCCCTAACTATAGGCCACAGCCGCTACCTTCCAACTCCTCGTCCTTACAATCCAACTTCCCTCCTTCCCTCCCCAACGGTACTTGTAGCTCACCCATTGGGTGTCCGTCTCGAAGCAGCTACAAAACTGGCGAGCCGAACATGTCCTCGGACACTCCCGGCACTAAAAGCCATACGCTAAAAAAAAAACGGATAAATTGAATGACCTGCCTTTGTTTTCTGCAACCTACAATAGGGTACATCCACCTGATTTCTACTCCTAGTGTTGTGATTATGGAAGTCATTTCGGTATTTAACATCTGTGATTTTAACTTTATATAGTGGATTAAAAAAGTACAAATTAATAACTGTCAATAGAATTATCAATAAACAAGTGTTTACAGTGTGTGGAGACTTAGATATAAGACGTAGAGCTTTCTTTGGGATTACAAGAACCTCTGAGATTCTACTGCAATTTCTCTATAGTAAAATTCCATATTGCACGATGCTTTGAAAAAATGCAAAGTATGCATTTAGCAGGAACTTTCTGAATGAGGGCTCTTAATAATTTCCTGGTAATAAAATCAATATGTGCATCTCAAGACAGTTTAGCATCCAAATAAATTCCTAACAGCTTAACAGGGTCATTTTCTTCATGATATTACGTATGGAGGCATAGCGAATATTGGGTGAGCCTCACCCGTGAAACAATTCCGAAATTGGTATCAAATTCCCAATTATAAGGTTAGTTAGTTATTGTTGATTTAAGGGGAGGAACTACGAGGTCATCTGCCCCTCAATTATAAGCTACCGGTATTACTAATTTATTAATATTACGTCACGACGGACTGGCTCGGCGTGTCAACGCACATGACCATCGGATTAGCTTAGCTTAGCCTATATCCAGACGTGTCGACCGTCCTTGAATTTATTTCTTTTATCGTATGGCCTCAGGTGCCGGGTAAAAGCTTTGTTATTTGACGCCCAGAGGCTTGCATGTCGAATTTTGTCGTACCCTGGAGCACTATGAAAGTCAAGGAGGTTAGATATCTAAGCTCCTTGACACTATAGCGCTTTCTAGTAGAGAAAGGAGGAACTTTGTGTTGGCGAAAAATCCCGAGAGTAATTTTGCCATTATGAACACGGCTTACTGAATTCAAATGGGTTCTTTAACATGCCAACATCGTATGAAATGCGTGTGGTGATTTTTGTCGCCTTTCAAAAATCACTTACCACGGCCAGGTTGGTAGTCCGACACGATAACCACTCACCCACGGTGGCAAGCTCTTGAAATGGCAATTGCCTTATTGTTCGCCCCGCAAAGTACTGTTTAAATTGGGCCCAATTCAATTGTTAATAAGGCAAATAGCTTCAAAGCTTTCTATGACAGTAGGTCTAGTAAGGTGGAAGCCGGATAATTTCATTCCCAGTTCATCAACGTGGTAGTTTATCTCGGAGTCCTTGTTAATAGTGTTAAACAGTGCTAACATGGACGCTAAATAACGCTGATACTAACGACTGCTACATAAATGATGATACCGTAATGAAGGTTTTAACTACTGCGGCTTTTAGAGACGCAGGGGTGCCGGAATTTTGCCCCGAAGGAGATTTTTAACGTGCCGGATCCCTCACGTTTAAACATCCTCAAATGCCAACTGACTGTGAGATTCGATCCTGCTATCTTGTGATCAGCAGGCGAGAACGTTACGGCTGAGCCACGCTGCAATTCGCTACATAAATGAATCATGGACACTAAGTAGGCCAAGGGAACGCAGCATCTGGTCGTCGATAAGCACGTGCTATCATTCAACTTGGCAGCGCTGTACGGTTTTCATGGCAACAAGCTCGGCGCGCGATCTAAGAGGGCTGTTTTTTTAAGTAAGGGCTGTTTTTTAAGTAAAGGCCGTTTTTTTAAATTAACCGATCATTTTATTTTGAAACCACATTTATTTTTAAGTTTTACATACCTTCCTCTATTTTTCTACATAGTTGCCTTGTTTATTTAGGCTGTTGCCATACCTTAAAACTAAGTTCTGAAATCCCTATGCAAAAAATTTTGCTGCCTGCTCTGACAACCAAGAATTCACGGCTGTTTTCACTTCTTCACGTCGGCGAAGCGCTTCCCACCAAGATGACGTTTCAGCTGCGAAAAGAGGTGGAAATCGCTCGGAGCAAGAAGCGGATGACATGTTGAGTCGAATCCTCACAGGAGATGAAACATGGGTATCCCATTCCACCCCTGAAATCAAGCAACAGTCAATGGAATGGCGACACTCAAGCTCTCCTGTCAAGGTCAAACCCAAACAAACACCGAAGAAGTGAAAACAGCCGTCAATTCTAGGTTGTCAGAGCAGGCAGCAAACTTTTATGCAGATCTATTTCAGAACTTAGTTTTAAGGTATGACAAGTGCCTAAATAAACAAGGCAACTATGTAGAAAAATATAAGAAGGTATGTAAAACCTAAAAATAAATGTGGTTTCAAAATAAAATGTTCGGTTAATTAAAAAAACGGCCCTTACTTAAAAAAACAGCCCTTGTAGTCCTCAAGTATTTTTGAGCAGTGGCGCCGGAACGTCATATTTCTTCACTCAATGACTCCTCCAATGAGATTGCATCAAGAAGGGCATCTAGCCATAAGAAAAAAAAAAGAAAAAAAAACTCGTCTTATCCTCCCTTAAACTTCCGCAGGAGCTCACAACTTGGTTTGGCAATTGTTTCCACTCAGCTGTCGACCTCCCTTGGCGAACTCTATTAGGCCTAGGATGTAGGGCCTACTTCCATTTTCCCTTCTTCATCATGAATGCCTTAACCATTTATTGGGGCAAAACTATCGTATTTTTAATTTTTACTGTATGTGTTTTTACATTTTAATTTATCTTTATTATTATTATTATTATTATTATTATTATTAACTTTATTGGCCACATTGGACCACTTGAGTCTTCCATGTACACTTTTTCTTTGAAGGTTGTATTGTTTGATTCTTCTTATCTGCCCAGTACTTCTTCATTCCTTCTGATCGCAGTGTTCCTAATTCGTCTGAAATCTCTAGAGGCCGTCTGTGCATCATTTCTGCTGAAAATTTATGGTTCTTAAGAAGGGTGGTAATTTTATTCTTGTTCTCTGCATTTGAAATTTCGAGTCCAACTGTTTTGAGATCGTCTTGAATTTCTTTGATCCAATGCCCTCCAGCCTTCTTTCCCAGATTTCTCATCACTAGTTGTCGAAAAATCCTGTTTTCTGGTAATCGTAGGATGTGAAAGAAATAAGAGATTCTTTTCTTCTTCATCGTGCTGGTAACTGGGTCAATCTCTCGATAGACTGTTTCATTGGAGAGGATTCTCCAGTCTCCTTCAATCTAGTACTTTTTATTTATGCAGGTTCTGATAATTCTTCTTTCAGTTTTGAGGAGCTGATCAGTTCTTCTTTCATTTTTAATTTGGAACAAGGTTTCGCAAGCATAAGTGGCTTCGGGCAAAGTTACAGTTTTGTAGTGTTGGATCTTAGTGCCTATTGAGAAGCATTTTTAGCCTACTTTTCACATTTTGTAAAAATGAGGAAAAAGTAGACTTATGAGATCGGGCAAATGTGTGTCTGTCTGTCTGTCTGTCTGTCTGGTTGTGTGTCCCCCCCCCCCCTATCAACTCCTAAACGGCTGCAGAAATCGAAACAAAATTTGGTAGAAGTAAAGATCTATACCTGAATACCTCATGGCCATATTTGAAAATGATGTCAGTGCTACCAGCTGCTGAAAAATCGCAATTGAAATTTGAGCTCCATGTTGGATATCTTGGAAGGTATGAATGGGAGCTATTTCAAAATTGGCACACGTATAGATAATAATATTGCAGTTTAATTTCCAGGAGGCCATACATGGCAGTGTTGCCTAAATGATTATAAGCCTGCTGATAGGTCCAAATTTTAAATGCATATAACTTCTACACTATCAATTGGATTTCAACCAAATTTCGTATGTGCTATGTGTACATAAACAGATATGACTCAGCGTATTCTTAAGAGCCACCAGGGCTGCCAACTGTTAATAAATGCTCTCAATTTTTTATCCAAATACCCATATATCAGAAAGCATGCAAGCCGACAGCTTTATACTTTGCACACGTATAGTACCTGACATTCTATATTAATTTGGAGTAACTTATATACGTCAGTGCTACCAACATGATTCTAAGCCTGCTGAGAGGTCCAACTTTAAATACATGTAACTTCTATATTATCATTTGGATTTCTACCAAATTTCATGTGTGCTATGTGTACCAAAACAGATATGACTATGCCGATTCTTAAGAGTAACCAGGGCTGCCAACTGTTAATAAATACTGTCTCTATTTTTGTTAACCTAATATCAATATATCAGAAAGTATGCAAGCCAATAGCTCTAAACTTTGCACACGTATAGTACCTGGCATTCTAGATTAATTTGGAGTAACTAATATAGGCCTACGCCAGTGCTGCTAACATGATTCTTAGCCTGCTGATAGGCCCAATTTTAAAATGCATGTAACTTCTACACTAACTAATGGATTTCATTCAAAATTGACACAACAATAGACCATATTATTTTAGATTATTTCTGACCAATACATGTATGTCATTGTTGTCAACATGATTTTACGCGCGCTGTTAGATCCAATGTTTAACTGCATGTAACGTCCATGCTATCCATTGGACTTCAACCAAATTTTGTATTCTGTACCTTAAGTGATGGAACTAAGAATATATTCAGTCACCAGGGCTGCCAACTGTAGTTCTCTATAAGGCTACATTATTCCTGGTATACAGTATTTCGAACTAATTAGAAATTTCGATATTACCAACTTAATTTCGTAATCATTCTAGATAGATCCATATAGATTAATCATTGGCATGAATCTTAAATTTGAAGAAAAGTAGGCTCTTTAGTTCGTCACGGAACTTCTTGTTTGTTATAAGTTGACCAGGTTAGAAATTGTGCTATTTTCATTTTGTTGGTTCTATTTATCCATGTTGTTTCTTCGCTTAAGTTATGCATAATGATTTCTCCAAGGTATTTCAATTGTTGAACTATGTTAATTTTTTGATAATTTATGATGACTTCCTTTATGTCTAGAGGTTTCATTGGCATGATCTCAGTTTTCTCAGAGGATACTTGCAATCCTATTTTTAATGCAATTTTCTGGAGACTGGTGATCTGAGCACCAACTTTTTCCATGTGAATGGCTAAGAGCTAAATCATCTGCAAACCCTAGGCAGTTTGTTCTTATTGAGGATTTTGCTCCAATTTTGATTTTAGGTGGGTTTTCTTTTTGCCAAATTTTCACGATGCCACATTGAAAATAATGTTATTTTTTGTTTCTCGAATGTTAATGTTTATATATTTATTTTTAATTTTCAATTTATGTTCTTATAGATTGAATTTTTACATTTTTCCATTGAATTAATTAATTAAACAATTTCCAATTGATTTTACAGTTATTTTTATTTTTTATAGTTATGTTTATTATTCTTATTCTTTCTTCGATTCGGCCAACTAGGGACCGCGTCAATTCAACTGTCTCTTCTTCCGAGCTCTAACTACCGCCCAGTGTTCCCGCATTCGTCTCCGGTGTTGTTCTTTTCTCTCTTGGGACCACGCCTTCCCTGTCTTCAGCTTCGGCTTTTCCTGGAAACCTTTCTGCGTACGTAGTTTTTCCTGAAGAGGAATACGCTCCTGGATATCTTTAGGGGATATTTCCATTTCACGTAGATCTTTCTCAACTTCCGTGAACCATGCCCCTTTGGTTTTCTTATCCTGAAAGTATGTCAATATCCGTTTTGATATCCTGCCTGGGCTCATTCATGTCACGTGGCTATAAAAGGCAATCCTCCTTTTTCGAATCGTGGCAGTGATCTTCTCCACGTGCTTGTATAATTCGTGGTTGTGACGCCATCTGTACTCGCTGTTTTCTTTGATAGGACCCAGGATTTCCCTCTAAATCTTCCTTTCTTAGTTATGTTTATTATTTTATTTTTTATATTTTATTATTGTAATTTTATTTTTATATTTTATTATTACATTTTAATTGTTAATGTTTATTTTAAATTTTATCCAACACATTACGTCAAGCAGATACGTATATAACACAGGGTGACACATAAGAACCGGGTGTTTTTGAAATGAACAGTACTCGGTTGATTTGCAAGGAAAATTGATTTTATTGTTACCATAGTGAAGAATACCATCGTTAGGTGTGAAAGAGTATGTCAATCAGGTGGCGGCCATCCGTTTTGAATACAGGTTTCAACTCGTCGTGAGAAAGCATTCATAACTCTGCCGAACACCGCTTTGTCAATCGCACCATCTTTCAGCGCCATTATTGTACAGGGTTTGTGGGCATGGACATGTTCCTTTAGGTACCCCCACAGGAAAATATCAAAACCAGGGAATCTTGGCGACCGTGGAACGTTTCCGAACGCGAAATAAGGCAACCAGGGAACATGTTCCTCACAACTGTCATCGATGCATTGGCGGTATGCGCTGTAGCACCATCCTGTTGGAAGTAAACATTGCGAATGTCTATTCGGCGTCTCCGCAGTTCCTGTCGCAAAAATGTTTCCAGCATGTGGACGTATCAGCGTGAGGTCACTGTGGCTGTTCTGTCGTTCTCTTCAAAAATAATATATTCAGCAGAGTTATGAATGCTTTCTCGCGTCAACTTGAAATATATGTTTATAGAAACCTGTATTCAAACGGATGGCCGCCACCTGAGTGATATTATCTTTCACACCTAACGATGGTAAATAGTAAATAAAATGTTGGAACTGTGGTAACAATAAAATCAGTTTTGCTTACAAATCAGCCGAGTTCTGGTCATTTCAAGAACATCCGGTTCCTATGTGTCGCCCTGAATTTGATTTTTAGAAATACTAGGGCATGAAAATTCTCCGAAATTTGGCTTAAAGATTCAACTATCAGCATGTTTGAAAGCATAACTGTCCTTATGACAGGTGGTTAACCACTATCCCATCAAGGACAGATGATTATTGACAACGATCATCCCCAATCCTGTTTTAGCTGGAATAATGTGACCTGTATACTTCTCTACCCCACCTCATCCACAATTGGGAGTTGCAGCTAATCCCTCCAGGCAAATGCTGGGATAGTCCCTACAGTACATGGTGTCTCTCTGTTTCCACAGTGGAGCACCTGCTGAGCATTCTGGTCCACGTGAAGGAATGTCTGCGAGGCCAGTTCGACGTGTGCTCCTCTGCTGGAGACTTCCTGAAGCTGTACATGTCGCGATCGCACGGCTTCCTGTTCAGCACCGTGCCGTACAGCGTGCCGCTCGGCCTGGCGATCGTGCTGGCCAGTGAGCTCGCCACCTTCGGCTGGAACTACTGCGATCTGTTCGTCATTCTCATGGGCTGGATGCTGGCCACCAGACTCAGAGCACTCAACCAACATCTGCTGCACCAAGACTTGCACGTGAGCAATAACAGTACACACATAATGTTGCATTCATCAGTAAAGTCTTCTGGTGACTCGCTTGCCAATGATACAGTTCCATTCTTGTCAGAATGGAGCATCGAACCCAGGCTTCTGGGTTGGCAGTCAATTACAATAATGACCACACGATGAGGTGCATATCGCATCCAGTAACGAAAACAGTTGCTGTCTATAGTTACTTGTAACTGACCGATTTAATGTTTCCAGTGTAGCCAACTACAATGCCAAATTAATAGAATAGCGGCTTCGGTGGCGTAGTTGGTAGCAAGCTGAGCTTCTATGCCCAAGATCGCGGGTTCAAACCTGGCCGAAGTCTTCGGATTTGTTAAGAGTGTTAAAAATCCCTCAGTATGCCTTCCTTCGGAGGGGAAGTAAGGCCGGCGGAACCATGTCATAGATTTATGGCATGCAAAAGAACCTTCGGCTAACTACAATTGTGTGAAGCCAAAATGTGTAGGTTAGTTTGATTAACGCTCTATTAGTTCCAATAGCTTGCCACGGTGGGTGAGTGGATAGCGTGTCGGTCTACTAACCCCAAGATTGCAGGTTCGCTCCTGGCCGTGGTAAGTAATTTTTGAAAGGCGTCAAAAATACGACACGCATGTCATACGATGTTGGCATGTCAAAGAACCCATTTGAATTCAGTAGGCCGTGCTCATAATGGCAAAATTTATCTCGGGATTTTCCGCCAACACAAAATTCCTCATTTCTCTACTAGAAAGCGCTATAGTGTTCAAGGAGCTTAGATATCTAGCCTCCTTGACTTTCATGGTGATTCAAGGAACAACGAAATTCGACATGCAATATACCCTCTGGGTGTCAAATTACAAACTTGCACCTGGCACCCGAGGCCATACGATATTATTATTATTATTATTATTATTAGTTCCAATGTTCGTCGCCAGGTGCTGGATGCGATGGGTGTACTAGCCATGTCCACAGCTAGGTGTCGTGGACGGTAGCATTTGGTAGAAAAAGTAGAAACTACTTGAAGAAATTGGTCGTCTGCAGTCCTTGTACCTGAATCAACAGATAACACACACTAATACTGCCATCACAATTAACACAGGTTATCAGACAAATTTTATACACACCCAAAGTACACGAGGCTACATGACCGCATTGTCGCAGCTCCTAAACTAAGGAGCCAACCAACCAAATTATTAGAATAATTGTGGCATTGGCTTAAAGACATTCCAGGTATGACAACACTCTTAAAGTAGTCGTCTGTGAGTAATTCTTCCATAAAAGAAGGGCGTAGTATATTGTTTTATACTTAATTTTTTCTACCCAAATGAAGTGCGTAGAAAAAGTCCAGCTGTGTCCAGTTCTGCAAAACAGCAACCATGCAATGGAAGCACAGGGGCAGTCCACCGCCAAAGAAATGTCGAACAGTGCCATCAGTTGGCATTGTTCTGGGACAACAAGGGCATCATCCTCATTGACTGGCTGGAATTGGGGGCCACGATTAACAGTTCAGCATATGTGGCAACCCTTAAGCGCTTACATCGTGCCATTCAAACTAAGCGGCCAGGAAAATGGGCTGAAGGTGTGCTTCTGCAACATGACAATGCCCGCCCCCCACACACCACCATACTCTCCCGACTTGGCACCAAGTGATTATTACCTGTTTGGGAACATGAAGAAACCTCTGGACACAGCTGTCAAAGCATGGGTAAGCAGCACCCCGAAAAAATGGTTTCAGGAAGGTCTGGAGAGACTGACACATCGATGGCAAAAGTGCATAAAATTACAAGGAATTTGTGTTGAGAGGGTGGACGTAACAACTGATGTGTAATGTACTTCATTTGGGTAAAAAATAAAGTGTAAAACAATAGAGTACCGGTACAACCCTCGTATATTCACACATTTCTGTCTCCTTCATCATGGGGGTGTTGTAACTTTAGTTAGTTAGTTATTGAGGTTTAAAGGGGCGGAACTACGAGGTCATCTGCCCCTTGTTGTAACTTTGGTGACATTGATGACTCCACAGTTTTCGCTCCTGCACACAACCAAACTCTCCACAGGGGAGGATCCTTCTGCTAGTGCACCTTGCATTGTCATACATCGATAACAAGAGAAATTATGGCCAACACCAAACAGGATGTACTTTGTTTGTTCAGCTGACAAGCCGGACACAGTGGGGCGTGCTCCGGTCCCACTACGCAGCCATGTCGAGACTCGTCAAGATGGTGGACGACAACGTGTCCCCGATCATCCTGCTGTCCTTCACGAGCAACCTCTACTTCATCTGCCTGCAGCTGCTCAACGGACTCAGGTCAGTACAGTTGGCATCTCCCCTCATTCCCAATGTGAGTAATAAGGGGTAGACAAAGCAAACAGTCAATAAATCGACATGGAATGTGCTCAGCTGATGGATATATGCAGTGCCGTACCGACGGGGGGGTTAGAGTTTAAACCCCTCCCCCCTCCCATGGATATTTCTTTACTTGGATATTTATATTGTCCCATCTATCATCTCCCTCGGGGGAACCTGTAACCTCAAGAGGGCGCGTCCCCAGGTGGCGGATAGGGGGACCACAGTAATGTGGTCAGGTTCTGACAACCCGGAAAAGGAACCCGCGGGCCAACAGGTAGGCCAATTCCTGGGGACTTCACAATGTTAGGACACCCTTTCTCCAATGCTCATATAATATGGAGGGCCCAGCTCTGGGTTAAGAGTGAAGATCTCAACGGAACCTGCAGTGGAGAAGGAGTCCTTCGAAACAGTGTGGCTCGCCGAAGAGGAAACCCAGTGCTCGGGTTGTATGAGTAAAAGGTATCTGTCCTTTAGATGGGGACAGATATCAGTCTTAGCGTCTGTACCTGAGAGAGGCGGCTACAAACAGCGTCTGTTTCCTATGTTAAGGGCTGCTGATAAATAGCCATAATTGGCATTGATGCTGGCAGCAGCTTTAAAATGCTCGGTGACAGGCTCTGTGACAACCCGGCCGTAAAAACCCTCAGTTACAATCTCATGGAATGATGTCTATTGGATTTAGTACCACGGCTAGGGCGTCGCCCGTAGGCGACCCGCGTTGGCATGGCCCGATCAATGTGAGAAATATGAGAGGGTTACCGTCGCACGGGCAGCTATGGTTAAACATGCTAGCCCATACAACCCGTCTTGCTTCACTTAACGTCGGCACTATGTCTGGGCGGCACAGCGAACTGTCTAAGGCTCTTCAAAGGAGACGGGTCGATGCCTGTGCGATGCAGGAAACGCGATGGAGTGGACAAAAATCATATGACATCGGATGCGGGTACAAACTGACATACAATGGTACACGTGGAACAACGAGTGGCGTAGGTATTATTGTATCAGCAAAGTTCGACAGCTGTATCTCTGATGTGCAGCGTTACGATGACCGTCTGATGAAAATTATCTACATCGCAGATGGACGAAGAGTCCACTTTTTAAGCACATACGCCCCACAGACATGTTTGCCTGGAACAATAAAGGATGCCTTTTGGGAGATGCTTGACGAGAAGACGGCAGCAGTACCCCTGGATGACTACCTCATTATCGCCAGCGTGGCCTACGTTATATACAAGGCCTGGAAATGAGGCGCCAGACAAAATTGCGAGCGATGGTTCAAACTTGTTCCGCATTTTGCCACTAGGTTCGCTGTCTGGCGCCCTTAATTGTACCGTTTGCATTACGTACAATGTGATTAGTGCGTCTGTATTTGGTGGTAAATAAGGTGTCCTAATGAGTGAGAAAGCTAAGGTGAGTTTAAAATTGACTGGCGAAGCGTGTCGTATTATAGTTGTGTTTTCGTTAAGAGCAGTAGACTGCTGTTTGACTGATATCGAGGTGGGTGGCTAAGTGGTCTTTATGAACAAGACGTAGTGAAAAGCATCCAGTGTACTAGCGTAAATGTGACATGTATGTGTGATAAATACTTGAGATATAAATCACTGAAGGATTTTAATAGAGTAACTTATGTGTAAATATTAGTGTTATTATTGTGTTCGTCAAAAATGGTGTACTGTGGCGTGCCGTATTGTAAATCTCGTCAAGTTAAAGGCAATGGACTTTTGTTTCATAAATTTCCATTGAACAATGACATACTGAAACAATGGATTTTAGCTGTATCACGTGAGGGGATAAAGCCTGGGTCTTTGTGGACACCAAGGCGGTCTTCTACAATTTGTAGCAAGCATTTCAAGGATTCTGATTTTAGTATACGTACTACAAAGAGAACGCTTTTACCGAACGCATTTCCGACAGTTTTTGAGGACTATTCCGAACATAAACAAGCACAAATAAATAGAAATACGCGCAAAAGAGCACGTGTCGATAGAGACATACATATCAACAATAAAAGGACATGTTCAGGTAATTTTAATTTTACGGAAGACTATTGTGATGAACGAATTGAAGAAAACCATGATCAACCACGTGTTAGTGTAGGAACGCAATGATCTACAATCAAGCAAACTCATTGCAAGTCAACAAAATTGAAATTAAGGAGGGCACTAAGAAAAAATACAGTGTACAGAACTACAATTAAGTCATTGAATCAGAAGATAATTTCATTGAAACAATTATTACACTCAGTGCAACGTCAGGACAAACTCGATGTTCAAATATCGAAGCTCAAGAGTGAAGCGGATTGTGAGGGCTTGAAGGTTAATTTCTTACTTGAACAAATTCGAGCTTTCACGAAACGAAAGTTTAAATACAATGAAACAACAATAAAATATGTGTATTACTCTCTAATAAATCACCGTCGGCTTACCGCTTACTGAGAGATATAAATATTTTACAACTTCCTCGTCCACGTACACTGAAAACGTACATTGGGTATACGAACGGAGAGACAGGTGTCACGTCACTTGCAATAGCTAGGTTGGCAGCTGAAGAAAAGTCACTGACGCACGATAATGAGAAGGTTGGTTCATTAACCATTGATGAAATGGCCATAATGTCTAGACTATTGTATGACAAAAATTTAGACATGTTTCTCGGCATTAGTGATATTGAGAAAGATGCAATTGGAATCGAACATAAATTAGCTAATAAATTATTATGCATACTGTTCAAGGGCCTGTCATCCTCCTACAGGATACCTGTTTCGTTCTACTTTACATGTGGACTCACAGGACAACATTTATCTAGGATAACACTGGACGCACTGACTGCGGTTGAGGAATGCGGCTTCAAGGCCATCAGAATAGCGACGGACAACTGTCAGGTGATTGTGTCGATGTTTGAGGCGCTGTGTGGCGGATGTGTCACTCATGAAATTCGTCACCCGAAAGACGAGCAGAGGCCACTTTTTCTTAGTTTCGATCCGAGCCACATCATTAAGAATGTACGATCACAATATCTGAGTAGGAACTTCTATGTAGATGACAATTTAATAACTAGTGATCATCTCAAGAATCTGTACCACTTACAGAAAAAGCTAGTAGTAAAGCCAGTTAGAAAATTAAGCAGGAAGGTTGTATATCCAAGCAATTTAGAAAAAATGAATGTGGCAAGAGCCAAATTGGTGTTTACTCCAGAGACAATAGCTGGGCTTAAGAGCATGGAAGTCATGTGCCAAGAAAGTTGAAGATAAGGACAGCCTGCACGAAACAACAAAATTCTTGAATTTTTTTAGAAAATGGTTTGATATTCATGATATCTGCAATACCACACACGGACTTCATTCCAGAAACACGGACAAGCTTATTTTCAGTGAAGTTAATGATGAGAGACTTTCATGGCTGACCAATGAATTTCTGCCCTACCTGTCACAGATTCAAAGTTATCCCGATAAAAAGATGAGACTTACAAAGGACACTTATTAAGCTTTGGTGCTAACAACTTCATCAACCGTGTCCTGCATACGATTTCTAATCAGTATCGGCTTTCATTATGTGCTTACGCGGAATCTCTCAAGTGACGATGTAGAACTGCTCTTCAGTCACCTGAGAAATAAGGGAGGTAACAACGACATGATGGACGTGAGATCATGCCTGCATGCCATCGAGTCAACACTTAGCACAGGAATTATCGCATCTTCTAGAAGTGGGAATGTGGAGCTGAGGGAAGATGCAGTCGTAACAGGCGCCTTGACCAAGTTTCTGAAGCCAAAAAATCGCGGAAGGTGCAAAACCCAGCCAATGCTAAAGAAACACCCCAGCTTCCGGCACATGTCTGGGAGATTCTTGAAAGCCCTGTTAAAGGTAAGAATATGGGGCATATAGCCTATATTAAGTTCATTGAAATAAAACATTATGGTTGACATTTTATTATTAAAATCTCTATTTTTGTTTTCAGAAAAGTCAGCGTCTTTATCTTCCATTTCAATTGCAATGGTAGCGGGATTTCTTGTAAGAGTGGCAGAGGAGAGAACAGACTGTGAAGGTTGCTTAGAGAAAATATCAGCTCCAGCAAATTCAAGCCTGCCATTTAGTTTAATACATTTTCAAGACAGAGGGGGATTAAGATATCCCAAATCTTCTTTTATTTATCTGTTGGAAACAATTTCTCACTTTGTCACAACAGCCGTAAATTTCATGTCTCAAAAATATTTAATGTCAAATTTCACAAATATTTTAACTGACACGTTTTCCGAGCACACAAAATGCGAAGTGTGTATTGACAATTCTCTCTCCGTAGTTCTTCTGAAAAAGTTCTTAAGGCCACTTTTAAAGAATATTGGTGTGAACCACACGGGCAGTAGTGCAACGTTCCTGAATTTAAGAAGTAAACCACTTGACAGAAAAATTCTTAAAGCGGAGTGAAATGCAGTCAAGAGTGAGCTGTATTCATCATTTGGGGGAAACTGGAGGAAAACAGGTAAGTGCTAAAAAACATGTATTAACTGTACTTGAGTTGCATGTAGCGCATAGTCAAAAGCAGACAAGTAGGGCGGCGAGCCGCGATCCTAGTGGCGTAAAGTGGAACTACCAGTTTGGCGCACCAAGTCTCCGCTCTATTTCCAGGCCTTGAGTATAACGTAGGCCACGATCGCTAGTGATCAAAATGGGCACGTCGGTTGCAGAAAGGAGGATCATGCAGCCCACGGTGGTCATGGCCTCATGGGTTTGGGGGAAGAACGACGATGGCCAACGAATCCTCGATTATACTGAAGCCCATGATCTGGTCATCATGAACACATGGTTCAAAAAGCGTGATTGGCATTTAATAACATATTACAGCGGTGCACAGGCAACGCAGATCGATTGCATCCTCGTCAGGCGTCGGGACCTTAAAGACGTGTTGGACACAAAGGCTGTACCATATGAAACTGTCGCAACGCAACATCGACCAGTCTTCTGCAAGTTGCGTATCAAATCGTCAAATTCCGAACCCACCTTTCGTACGGGACCTTCAAGAATCAGATGATGGAGCCTCAAGGAACAGGAGGCCGAGGTTGTCACAAGAATATCACTGCCACCAATTACTACAGTGGAAGAGAGCTGGATTAAACTAAAGGAGGCTGCCCATGATACTGCATGTATTATTCTTGGAACAACCAAACCAGGACGGCGGAAAATTGACAAGGAAACATGGCTCTGGAGTGATGAGGTCAGAGATGCAGTAAGAAAGAAGAAGCGGCTTTACCATGAGTTTCTTGCCGACAAAACACCATTTCCCTGGGCTGCCCACAAGATATCCCGTAGTGATGCAAAGATCATTGTCACAACAACAAAATACGCATTATGCAGATCTTTACGCAAAACTTGACACGCGCGGGGGTGAGCGGGAATTATATCGACTCACCAAAGCGAGGCATCGCAAAACACAGGACATTCATCGCTTCTATGGTATTAATGATGAAATGGGAAACTTATTGGTCGATTATACGAAGGCAAGAGAGCGCTGGCAGAACTACTACGAGTAGATCTCAAATGAGGAATTTCCCCATCCACCAATCCCAGTCCGTGCTGTTGTGGAAGAACCTGTCAGAGACCTTGATGTCGAAGTAGTCAAGGCTGCTTTGAAAGAAATGAAGCCGGGGTATGCTACTGGCCCAGACGATCTCCCAGCAGAACTCTGGAATTCTCAACAGTGGGATGCGGCAGGATGGTTAACACGCCTATCTCAGCAGAACATTAAAGAGGGTCGAACACCGAGGGATTGGCAGCGGAGTATCACTGCACCCATTTTCAAGAAGAAGGGGAATCCAGCTGAATGTGCTGATTACCGGCCGATCCGACTTTTGTGTCATGCGATGAAGATGTTCGAACGTGTTCTTGATAACAGGATACCAAACTGGATTTGTGAAGAATTGCGGCACAACCGATGCAATCCACGCTGTACGGCTCTTGATTGAAAAGCATCGTGAGAAGAACAAGCCGATTCATCTACCTTTCCTGGACTTTGAGAAGGCCTTTGATCGTGTACCTCATGACCTCATATGGCTAGCACTGCGAGAGCATGGCATACTGGGTTCAGCTGCTTTACGTGGATACACGGAGCTATGTTCAGGCCGCCGCAGGAGCCTCCCGTGACTTTCCCATCACCGTCGGTGTTCACCAGGGTTCAGCGCTGTCACCGCTTTTGTTAATTCTAGTAATGGACACTGTAATAGCAGACCTGCACCGTCCTTTGCCATGGACGCCCCTATATTCAGACGATGTCATGTTGGCCTCTGAGACCCAGGTTGATCTGCAACGTCAAACCCAGCAATGGAACAATCGGCTGGCACAATACGACCTGTGACTCAATAAGAAGAAAACCGAATAGGCTATATGACATCTGACACACAAGCAATAGGAACCATTCAGGTAGACGGCGAGGATCTACCGCGAGTAACGAGATTCAAGTATCTTGGCACCACGATCGCTGCTGATGGCCGACTTGTCGAAGATGTCAGTGCAAGGATATCTGCAGCTTGGATGAAATGGCGAATAACAACTGGCTTCACTTGCGACAGGAGGATGAAAGATCGCCTAAAATCTAAAATCGATCGTAGCCTACTGTCATCCGACCTATCGCACTGGATGGTTGCGAATGTTGGCCTACTACGATTGAGACGGAGCGTCAACTGGGAGTCATGGAGACCAGGATGCTGCGGTGGACAGCTGGTGTTACTAAACTGGATCGCATCCACAATGAATGCTTCAGGGAGAGATTTGGCATTGCACCCATTCCCGAAAAGATGCGTGAGAATCGTTTAAGATGGTTTGGATATGTGCTGACACTATAGCAAAGACGGGTTACATGTTGAAAGTCGCCGGTAATAGACCAAAAGGACGACCTAAACAGCGATGGGCCGATACCCTTCACAAAGAACTGAAGAGGGTCAATCTCCACCCTGACATCGCCTAGGACAGAATTAAATGGAGACATCGAATCCATGTAGCGGACCCTGCCACCAAGCGGGACAAACGCTGAAGAAATCGTGTATATATTTTAAATGTGATCGCGTTCCTCATTTGGTAAATGTCCTGCACTCTACAGTAGGCTACTCATAGCGAGACTCCTCCTTCAGCTTTGAAGCAAGCCATGGATCAGTTTTACTGCTGAAGTGTGCGATCGGTAAGCATCGGGTTGCTTTAATTGTGTGTCCGTTTTGATAAAGATAATTCAGTACATGAGGAGTTTCTGCAATTTATTCCAATTAATGATACAGATAAAGTCATCAAGGTGGCAGATATTGAGTCAATAGCAATGGCAGTAGGAACACGGAGATTCTCTCACATAATATCAATATTATATGCAAGTACGTAACTATGGTCATGTTGGTGCCACCAGGGGCGTACATAAGGGGGCTCCAGCCACCCCCCCCCCCAAAAAAAAAGCCAATAAAAATTAAGAAAGTGCTGCTTTGGTAAGAGCATTAAATAATTGTAAATTTGGTTGTACCCCAATCTTAACTTATCGGCTAAGTTATAAACAATATTATAATTGAAATTATACTAACTCGTGGTGTAGGCTAGTGGGTAGCATTCTTCGCTGCCGCCCCGGAGATCCGAATTCGATTCCTGGCTCTGCCAAGAAATTTTAATTCTAGTCTGAGGGCTGGAACGGGGTGCACTCAGACTTGTGAGGTAGGCCTAAAGCTGTGAATTCCACAGTAGGCTACGTTTTTTGAGAAATACATGTAAAAAAGACTATTTACCTTTCTGCTTAGTAAATTGACAAGTATTTAGATATTTGCCATTTATACTCCATGGATCATAATAGAAAGTTCATTAAGTATAAAATTTTATGTGTGTGTTGTGTTGTATTTAACAACTTTTTTTTGTATTGCCAGTAATAATTGTAGGCTATATAAACTTTGAATCTTATCTAAAATAATTACACAAAGTTATATGCTTTAAGATATTGGTTGATATTTCTGGGTATTTTGCGCTGACAATCCCCTGAGAATACCCAAAATTTTCCAGGATAGTCAGCCCCCACACCGATTTTTTTTCTATATACGCCCCTGGGTGCCACTGCATCGTTTCAGTTTTAATATTTAGTTACTGTTTCCCATATTTTTTTCATTTTTTTATTGTGTCTAAAAATAATGTGCCCTAAAGTACTTTTGATGCAAAGAGAACGGTAATTTAAATATTGTTTATTATGAATATTAATCAAGGTCATCTGCCCCTTTAATAATGTAAGTTACACAATTACCGTACCCTATTCTATTAATGACCCCCCGAAGGAAATCCTGCGTACGCCATTGGATATAGGTGGACGTTTAAATGATTATGAAGCAGTTTGATGTTCTGTTTCTGCAGATTCATATCAACACGAAATATTATTCCATGGATTTGTGTCGCATTAGCTTAAATGGTGGGTGATTAAAACCAAATTAAGACTTGTCTGAAGGAAAGAAAGCCTTTATTCAGGTTAATAATGGAGGTTGTGGGAAACATGAAGCAATTGGCTGTAACATGACTCGGAACACTCACAGGTATCTTCAGGGGATCACAAGATCTTTAGCGACTCACAAGAAACCAGGGTGTGTGGTTAAGCCGCTTTAAGGCCGACTGGGTTCCGATTCCAGATACAAGCTTGTCTGCACAACATACCGTACTTTCTTTTGCTTGTTGCACGATACCAAAAGTTGTTGGTAGTTGTTGAAATGAAACCCCAGGAATACTCCACAGCCCCAGTTCGACAAATCCCCTGGACTACATCTACTTCTTCGGCTCGTTTACCTTTCTGCTGGGAAGGACCGTAATGGTGACCTTGTTTGCGGCCAGGGTGAACGACGAGAGCAAGGTTGCACTGCCCGTCCTCTACAACTGTCCACCAGCCAGTTATTGCGTCGAGGTGAGCTAAGAATTCATTACTGCCCGTAGCGTACTCTACAACTGTCCACCAGCCAGCTACTGCGTCGAGGTGAGCTGAGTATTTATCACTGCCCGCACTCTACAACTGTCCACCAGCCAGCTACTGCGTCAAGCCAGGCTAAGTATTTATCACTGGCCGTCTTCTACAACTGTCCACCAGCTAGCTACTGCGTCGAGGTGAGCTAAGTATTCATCACTGCCCGTCCTCTACAACTGTCCACCAGCCAGCTACTGCGTCGAGGTGAGCTAAGTATTCATCACTGCCCTTCCTCTACAACTGTCCACCAGCCAGCTACTGCGTCGAGGTGAGCTAAGTATTCATCACTGCCCTTCCTCTACAACTGTCCATCAGCCAGCTACTGCGTCGAGGTGAGCTAAGTATTCATCACTGCCCATCCTCTACAACTGTCCACCAGCCAGTTACTGTGTCGAGGTGAGCTGAGTATTTATCACTGCCCGTCCTCTACAACTGTCCACCAGCCAGCTACTGCGTCGAGGTGAGCTAAGTATTCATCACTGCCCTTCCTCTACAACTGTCCACCAGCCAGCTACTGCGTCGAGGTGAGCTAAGTATTTATCACTGCCCGTCCTCTACAACTGTCCACCAGCCAGCTACTGCGTCGAGGTGAGCTAAGTATTTATCACTGCCCGTCCTCTACAACTGTCCACCAGCCAGCTACTGCGTCGAGGTGAGCTAAGTATTTATCACTGCCCGTCCTCTACAACTGTCCACCAGCCAGTTACTGCGTCGAGGTGAGCTGAGTATTTATCACTGCCCGTCCTCTACAGCTGTCCACCATCCAGCTACTGCGTCGAGGTGAGCTAAGTATTCATCACTGCCCGTCCTCTACAACTGTCCACCAGCCAGTTACTGCGTCGAGATGAGCTGAGTATTTATCACTGCCCGTCCTCTACAACTGTCCACCAGCCAGTTACTGCGTCGAGGTGAGCTAAGTATTTATCACTGCCCGTCCTCTACAACTGTCCACCAGCCAGTTACTGCGTCGAGGTGAGCTGAGTATTCATCACTGCCCTTCCTCTACAACTGTCCACCAGCCAGCTACTGCGTCGAGGTGAGCTAAGTATTCATCACTGACCATCCTCTACAACTGTCCACCAGCCAGTTACTGTGTCGAGGTGAGCTAAGTATTCATCACTGCCCTTCCTCTACAACTGTCCACCAGCCAGTTACTGCGTCGAGGTGAGCTAAGTATTCATCACTGCCCTTCCTCTACAACTGTCCACCAGCCAGTTACTGCGTCGAGGTGAGCTAAGTATTCATCACTGCCCGTACTCTACAACTGTCCACCAGCCAGCTACTGCGTCGAGGTGAGCTAAGTGTTTATCACTGCCCGTCCTCTACAACTGTCCACCAGCTAGCTACTGCGTCGAGGTGAGCTAAGTATTTATCACTGCCCGTCCTCTACAACTGTCCACCAGCCAGCTACTGCGTCGAGGTGACCTAAGTATTTATCAC
This sequence comes from Meconema thalassinum, assembly GCA_946902985.2. Lineage (NCBI taxonomy): Eukaryota > Metazoa > Arthropoda > Insecta > Orthoptera > Tettigoniidae > Meconema > Meconema thalassinum. Next base: position 174,810,309 of record OX336398.1, on the reverse strand, counting down.
TGCCCGTCCTCTACAACTGTCCACCAGCCAGCTACTGCGTCGAGGTGAGCTAAGAATTTATCACTGCCCGTCCTCTACAACTGTCCACCAGCCAGTTACTGCGTCGAGGTGAGCTGAGTATTTATCACTGCCCGTCCTCTACAACTGTCCACCAGCCAGTTACTGCGTCGAGTTGAGCTAAGTATTTATCACTGCCTGCGTAGATAATTAGCTTGGGAATAACCTAACCCGCAAGGGAAGATGATAATGAAAAGGAAGTGGGTTTCGGACTGGAGAAAAAGGATGGACAAATAGGACGAGAGTCCTTCAGAAGTTACAAGTTTTACTTTGAATATACTCAAAGGCAGCTGCCACTGCAAATCCGCTCTCCGATACCTAAAGTGGGTAGGGACCTGGGCCAAGCTAACGGGAAACGCAGCTGGAACTTAGGCGGTTTGCGAGAAAGTTGCTGTAGCGTATTCCCTCTCAAGCATACATACGCCTACTATGGGGAAGGGTGGTGGTCTGGCAAGACAAAAAGTAACGGATTTATTGTGTATCTGTTCAAAGGAGTTTGTTTCTAAACAGGTAATTTGAAGAATGCCAATAATTTGAATCAGCTTCGAGATTTTTAGTTTTTGAAATTGTAGAATTTCTGAAGAGCGACCAAATGCTTCCAAGAAGGATAGGGATAAAGCAATTATACCTTTGGGAATAATTTTGGTAAGTATACCAATAGTTGCATATAGAAATGTCCAAGCTTTTACCCAGCAAGGCGCCGACTAAATGTTTAGACAATGAGAAACATTTATATTTTGAAAAACCAACCATAAGTGTTAGAGAGAATCTCCAGAAGCAGGAAGCTGGCGTAGCGAGCTATGCTTGCCTTACTGGCCAGTTAGAATTAGCTATTAAAGGTAAGAGAGACTTTTTCTAAGTTACCAACTAAGAGTTCTTGCTCAAATGCAACAAGTGGTGAAAACCCTATCAATAGATTTATTTTTATTGAATAGGAAGAGTCAAGGAAGACAGGATCTTGCCTAACCGTTATGTTAGAAAAATGATAAAGCGAAAAACAAATATTTATTTTATTTAACAATGTAAAAGGAAGTAGTTTTGTAACAAATATATAATTTTGATTTCTATAAACAATTGGGGTAGCAGACCTCCGAAAACATCTAAAGCTTGCGCCAGGCAATTAATAATTCTTTTGGTTTCAAACCTTTTATATGCTTTAAAATCTTCGTAAGATTTTGAAATGACGAAGATAAATAAATGAAAAATTTAAAGATAACTGACGTAATTAAAGTTAAACAATAAATCAAGTTCAAGGTGTGTACTTTAAGGATTTCTAGATAAGTATCTTAGAAATAATAACAACTTCGAAAGTAACAACAACAAAAAGCAGGAAGAATAAAATAGAAGTTTCTATAACTTCTTGTATTGATACAGAAATACTTGGTTGGATTATACAAATAGGGCAGGTCACTTATTGTGAAACCTGAAGAGAAAAATCGAAAGGAAGTTTCTAGAACTCCTATGCTAAAGTAGGGATCACGAGAAAAATGGGGCAAGTTTCCCTTTCGTGAAACCTAGAGATAACTCATTTATGAGTTGAACGAATTGTATTCCCTCATTAGAAGGGAGAAACAATATAATTTGAGGCGTGTACTAGACACGAAGTTTTACAGAAATTAATTCGTTGTACGTGGAACAAGTAAGGGAGGGCACTTATTGAGAGTGACACCTCATTGAAAAAAGACCTAAAGTAACAATTTTATTATTTTGATTTGTTAGTAAAGTGTTTGGGAAAGATCAAATGGGATTGTGGAAAAGTGTTCATGGCCGTATTTATTGTACACGAACGAGCGCGACGCGGATGAAAGGTTGAACAAGCACTGTTTTCACTATAGTCTGTTGATATAGTTGAAAAGTTCACTGTAGTAGCATAAAAAGTTGATGGCAAAGAAAGTCATTGCAATGGTGGAAAATAACTAGTTACACTAGATTTTCGAGAATCAATTGCTTGAGAAAGTTGTAGGTTATAGTTGAATGCACCAGAAAAAATCCCAACGGAGGAAGAAAAATTAGATATTGATTAGCAGTTCATAAGGAAGATTCCTTAGTTTGAAAAAGCATTCCCACATGTGAGTGGAAAGTACTAGAAGGTTTAACTCGTAGATAAATTGTTCGGCATGGAAAATCCCAGAAAAATCATGACTGAAGAATAGGGCAAAAGTTAGTCCAGCGGTGGGTAATTTAATGGTATCCCACGTTGTGAGAAAATCTCTCATTTAATAAGCATAAGAAATGCTGCTTCATGTTAAGATTGGCTTAGATAGAAAAAAGCCCAACATAGAAAATCCCGCGAAGGATGATTATTGCCCCAAATATAGAAATCTCACACTGCCTACAAAATGATCATTAAAAAGCATGTAGCTATTTAAAATCAGTTAAAATAAGTTGAAGAACGTAGAAGTAGTACTTAGCTCATTTCTGATGAACGGCGAATCCTTAGGTGACCGTTAGTCAGGAATTCACAACATGGCGAAGATTTGAAAATTTGTCTCTCGGGGCGAGGAGACGAGCTTTAGTAAAGCTCCGACTGACTAGGTTGACTTCCGACGTACAAGTGAGACACGCTCAACGGAGCTCGGAGGGATCAGGGAAGGGAAAAGAGTGGGGGTAGGAGACAAAAGGAATACATATAAGAATAGCCAACTTTGAAATATTAATTTCTCTTGATGAAATGATCTTCAAAGAGTTGATAGTAGGAGTCACTAGCGCAGCCTGGAGGGTGAAAAAGTAGACGAAGTTCTCTTGATCACGGAGATGATAGCTGACGATGGCGACGAGATCTAGTGGCTAGATTGATAAAGAAGTCCTCTTTTACAGGGAAGAATTGAGGAACTTCAGAGATTCGCTGCTAGATGACGCTAGGTAGGTCATGGGAGATATATATCTAGAAAGGACTTACAGGTAATATGAGAGGCATAACCAACAAGGAGAAATCTGAAGATCACTGTTGGTGTTTGAGAAAAAAGGAAGGGATGAACTAAAGCAAAGAGAAGCAAAAGCTTACTCTATCTTACCAAGTATTCCAAAGAATGCACCAATGCCCTTCCTCTAGAACTGTCCACCAGCCAGCTACTGCGTCGAGGTGAGCTAAGTATTCATCACTGCCCGACCTCTACAACTGTCCACCAGCCAGCTACTGCGTCGAGGTGAGCTAAGTATTTATCACTGTCCGTCCTCTACAACTGTCCACCAGCCAGCTACTGCGTCGAGGGGAGCTAAGTATTTATCACTGCCCGTCCTCTACAACTGTCCACCAGCCAGCTACTGCGTCGAGGTGAGCTAAGTATTTATCACTGCCCGCACTCTACAACTGTCCACCAGGCAGCTACTGCGTCGAGGTGACCTAGGTATTCATCACTGCCCGTCCTCTACAACTGTCCACCATCCAGCTACTGCGTCGAGGTGAGCTAAGTATTTATCACTGCCCGTCTTCTACAACTGTCCACCAGCCAGCTACTGCGTCGAGGTGAGCTAAGTATTTATCAATACCCGTCCTATACAACTGTCCACCAGCCAGCTACTGCGTCGAGGTGAGCTAAGTATTTATCACTGCCCGCACTCTACAACTGTCCACCAGCTAGCTACTGCGTCGAGGTGAGCTAAGTATTGATCACTGCCCGTCCTCTACAACTGTCCACCAGGCATCTACTGCGTCGAGGTGAGCTGAGTATTGATCACTGCCCGCACTCTACAACTGTCCATCAGCCAGCTACTCCGCCGAGGTGAGCTAAGTATTCATCACTGCCCGTAGCGTACTCTACAACTCTCCACCAGCCAGATACTGCGTCGAGGTGAGCTATGTATTCATCACTGCCCGTCCTCTACAACTATCCACCAGGCAGTTACTGCGTCGAGGTGAGCCAAGTATTCATCACTGCCCGTCCTCTAAAACTGTCCACCAGGCAGTTACTGCGTCGAGGTGAGCTAAGTATTCATCACTGCCCGTCCTCTACAACTGTCCACCAGCCAGCTACTGCGCCGAGGTCAGCTAAGTATTCATCACTGCCCGTAGCGTACTCTACAACTGTCCACCAGCCAGCTACTGCGTCGAGGTGAGCTTAGTATTTATCACTGCCCGTCCTCTACAACTGTCCACCAGGCAGTGCTGCGTCGAGGTGAGCTAAGTATTCATCACTGCCCGTCCACTACAACTGTCCACCAGCCAGCTACTGCGTCGAGGTGAGCTAAGTATTCATCACTGCCTTTCCTCTACAACTGTCCACCAGCAAGCTACTGAGTCGAGGTGAGCTAAGTATTCATCACTGCCCGTCCTCTACAACTGTCAACCAGCCAGCTACTGCGCCGAGTTGAGCTTAGTATTTATCACTGCCCGTCCTGAACAACTGTCCACCAGGCAGTTACTGCGTCAAGGTGAGCTAAGTATTCATCACTGCCCGTCCTCTACAACTGTCCACCAGGCAGTTACTGCGTCGAGGTGAGCTAAGTATTCATCACTGCCTGTCCTCTACAACTGCCCACCAGGCATCTACTGCGTCGAGGTGAGCTAAGTATTCATCACTGCCCGTAGCATACTCTACAACTGTCCACCAGCTAGTTACTGCGCCGAGGTGAGCTAAGTATTCATCACTGCCCGTCCTCTACAACTGTCCACCAGAAAGCTACTGCGTCGAGGTGAGCTAAGTATTCATCATTGCCCGTCCTCTACAACTGTCCACCAGCTAGCTACTGCGTCGAGGTGAGCTAAGTATTCATCACTGCCCGTCCTCTACAAGTGTCCACCAGCCAGCTACTGCTTCGAGATGAGCTAAGTATTCATCACCGCCCGTCCCCTACAACTGTCCACCAGCCAGCTACTGCGTCGAGGTGAGCTAAGTATTCATCACTGCCCGTACTCTACAACTGTCCACCAGCTAGCTAATGCGCCGAGGTGAGCTAAGTATTCATCACTGCCCGTACTCTACAACTGTCCACCAGCTAGCTAATGCTCCGAGGTGAGCTAAGTATTCATCACTGCCCGTACTCTACAACTGTCCACCAGCTAGCTAATGCTCCGAGGTGAGCTAAGTATTCATCACTGCCCGTACTCTACAACTGTCCGCCGGCCAGCTACTGCGTCGAGGTGAGCTAAGTATTCATCACTGCCCGTCCTCTACAACTGTCCACCAGGCAGCTACTGCGTCGAGGTGAGCTAAGTATTCATCACTGCCCGTAGCGTACTCTACAACTGTCCACCAGCTAGTTACTGCGTCGAGGTGAGCTAAGTATTCATCACTGCCCGTCCTCTACAACTGTCCACCATCCAGCTACTGCATCGAGGTGAGCTAAGTATTCATCACTGCCCGTCCTCTACAACTGTCCACCATCCAGCTACTGCATCGAGGTGAGCTAAGTATTCATCACTGCCCGTCCTCTACACTGTCCACCAGAAATCTACTGCGTCGAGGTGAGCTAAGTATTCATCACTGCCCGTCCTCTACAGCTGTCCACCATCCAGCTACTGCGTCGAGGTGAGGTAAGTATTCATCACTGCCCGTCCTCAACAACTGTCCACCAGGCAGCTACTGCGTCGAGATGGGCTAAGTATTCATCAGTGCCCGTCCTCTACAACTGTCCACCAGCTAGCTAATGCGCCGAGGTGAGCTAAGTATTCATCACTGCCCGTACTCTACAACTGTCCACCAGCTAGCTAATGCTCCGAGGTGAGCTAAGTATTCATCACTGCCCGTACTCTACAACTGTCCACCGGCCAGCTACTGCGTCGAGGTGAGCTAAGTATTCATCACTGCCCGTCCTCTACAACTGTCCACCAGGCAGCTACTGCGTCGAGGTGAGCTAAGTATTCATCACTGCCCCCAGCGTACTCTACAACTGTCCACCAGCTAGTTACTGCGTCGAGGTGAGCTAAGTATTCATCACTGCCCGTCCTCTACAACTGTCCACCATCCAGCTACTGCATCGCGGTGAGCTAAGTATTCATCACTGCCCGTCCTCTACAACTGTCCACCAGAAATCTACTGCGTCGAGGTGAGCTAAGTATTCATCACTGCCCGTCCTCTACAACTGTCCACCAGCTAGTTACTGCGTCGAGGTGAGCTAAGTATTCATCACTGCCCGTCCTCTACAGCTGTCCACCATCCAGCTACTGCGTCGAGGTTAGCTAAGTATTCATCACTGCCCGTCCTCAACAACTGTCCACCAGGCAGCTACTGCGTCGAGATGGGCTAAGTATTCATCACTGCCCGTCCTCTACAACTGCCCACCAGCTAGCTACTGCGTCGAGTTGAGCTAAGTATTCATCACTGCCCGTCCTCTACAACTGTCCACCATCCAGCTACTGCGTCGAGGTGAGCTAGGTATTCATCACTACCCGTCCTCTACAACTGTCCACCAGCCAGCTACTGCGTCGAGGTGAGCTAAGTATTGATCACTGCCCGTACTCTACAACTGTCCACCATCCAGCTACTGCGTCGAGGTGAGCTAAAGTATTCATCACTACCCGTACTCTACATTTGTCCACCAGCTAGCTAATGCTCCGAGGTGAGCTAAGTATTCATCACTACCCGTACTCTACATTTGTCCACCATCCAGCTACTGCGTCGAGGTGAGCTAAGTATTCATCACTGCCCGTACTCTACAACTGTCCACCATCCAGCTACTGCGTCGAAGTGAGCTAAGTATTCATCACTGCCCGTCCTCTAAAACTGTCCACCAGGCAGTTACTGCGTCGAGGTGAGCTAAGTATTCATCACTGCCCGTCCTCTACAACTGTCCACCAGCCAGCTACTGCGCCGAGGTGAGCTCAGTATTCATCACTGCCCGTAGCGTACTCTACAAATGTCCACCAGCCAGCTACTGCGTCGAGGTGAGCTTAGTATTTATCACTGCCCGTCCTCTACAACTGTCCACCAGGCAGTTACTGCGTCGAGGTGAGCTAAGTATTCATCACTGCCCGTCCTCTACAACTGTCCACCAGCCAGCTACTGCGTCGAGGTGAGCTAAGTATTCATCACTGCCCTTCCTCTACAACTGTCCACCAGCCAGCTACTGCGCCGAGTTGAGCTTAGTATTTATCACTGCCCGTCCTCTACAACTGTCCACCTGGCAGTTACTGCGTCGAGGTGAGCTAAGTATTCATCACTGCCCGTCCTCTACAACTGTCCACCAGGCAGTTACTGCGTCGAGGTGAGCTAAGTATTCATTACTGCCCGTCCTCTACAACTGTCCACCAGGCAGCTACTGCGTCGAGGTGAGCTAAGTATTCATCACTGCCCGTAGCGTACTCTACAACTGTCCACCAGCTTGTTACTGCGTCGAGGTGAGCTAAGTATTCATCACTGCCTGTCCTCTACAACTGTCCACCAGAAAGCTACTGCGTCGAGGTGAGCTAAGTATTCATCACTGCCCGTCCTCTACAACTGTCCACCAGCTAGCTACTGCGTCGAGGTGAGCTAAGTATTCATCACCGCCCGTCCTCTACAACTGTCCACCAGCCAGCTACTGCTTCGAGATGAGCTAAGTATTCATCACTGCCCGTCCTCTACAACTGTCCACCAGCCAGCTACTGCGTCGAGGTGAGCTAAGTATTCATCACTGCCCGTACTCTACATTTGTCCACCAGCTAGCTAATGCTCCGAGGTGAGCTAAGTATTCATCACTGCCCGTACTCTACAACTGTCCACCGGCCAGCTACTGCGTCGAGGTGAGCTAAGTATTCATCACTGCCCGTCCTCTACAACTGTCCACCAGCTAGCTAATGCGCCGAGGTGAGCTAAGTATTCATCACTGCCCGTCCTCTACAACTGTCCACCAGCCAGTTACTGCGTCGAGGTGAGCTAAGTATTTATCACTGCCCGTACTCTACAACTGTCCACCAGCTAGCTAATGCGCCGAGGTGAGCTAAGTATTCATCACTGCCCGTACTCTACTACTGTCCTCCGGCCAGCTACTGCGTCGAGGTGAGCCAAGTATTCATCACTGCCCGTACTCTACAACTGTCCACCAGCCAGCTACTGCGTCGAAGTGAGCTAAGTATTTATCACTGCCCGTACTCTACAACTGTCCACCAGCTAGCTAATGCGCCGAGGTGAGCTAAGTATTCATCACTGCCCGTACTCTACTACTGTCCTCCGGCCAGCTACTGCGTCGAGGTGAGCCAAGTATTCATCACTGCCCGTACTCTACAACTGTCCACCAGCCAGCTACTGCGTCGAAGTGAGCTAAGTATTCATCACTGCCCGTACTCTACAACTGTCCACCAGCCAGTTACTGCGTCGAAGTGAGCTAAGTATTCATCACTGCCCGTACTCTACAACTGTCCACCAGCTAGCTACTGCGTCGAGTTGAGCTAAGTATTCATCACTGCCCGTCCTCTACAACTGTCCACCATCCAGCTACTGCGTCGAGGTGAGCTAGGTATTCATCACTACCCGTCCTCTACAACTGTCCACCAGCCAGCTACTGCGTCGAGGTGAGCTAAGTATTGATCACTGCCCGTACTCTACAACTGTCCACCATCCAGCTACTGCGTCGAGGTGAGCTAAGTATTCATCACTGCCCGTCCTCTACAACTGTCCACCAGGCAGCTACTGCGTCGAGGTGAGCTAAGTATTCATCACTGCCCCCAGCGTACTCTACAACTGTCCACCAGCTAGTTACTGCGTCGAGGTGAGCTAAGTATTCATCACTGCCCGTCCTCTACAACTGTCCACCATCCAGCTACTGCATCGCGGTGAGCTAAGTATTCATCACTGCCCGTCCTCTACAACTGTCCACCAGAAATCTACTGCGTCGAGGTGAGCTAAGTATTCATCACTGCCCGTCCTCTACAACTGTCCACCAGCTAGTTACTGCGTCGAGGTGAGCTAAGTATTCATCACTGCCCGTCCTCTACAGCTGTCCACCATCCAGCTACTGCGTCGAGGTTAGCTAAGTATTCATCACTGCCCGTCCTCAACAACTGTCCACCAGGCAGCTACTGCGTCGAGATGGGCTAAGTATTCATCACTGCCCGTCCTCTACAACTGCCCACCAGCTAGCTACTGCGTCGAGTTGAGCTAAGTATTCATCACTGCCCGTCCTCTACAACTGTCCACCATCCAGCTACTGCGTCGAGGTGAGCTAGGTATTCATCACTACCCGTCCTCTACAACTGTCCACCAGCCAGCTACTGCGTCGAGGTGAGCTAAGTATTGATCACTGCCCGTACTCTACAACTGTCCACCATCCAGCTACTGCGTCGAGGTGAGCTAAAGTATTCATCACTACCCGTACTCTACATTTGTCCACCAGCTAGCTAATGCTCCGAGGTGAGCTAAGTATTCATCACTACCCGTACTCTACATTTGTCCACCATCCAGCTACTGCGTCGAGGTGAGCTAAGTATTCATCACTGCCCGTACTCTACAACTGTCCACCATCCAGCTACTGCGTCGAAGTGAGCTAAGTATTCATCACTGCCCGTCCTCTAAAACTGTCCACCAGGCAGTTACTGCGTCGAGGTGAGCTAAGTATTCATCACTGCCCGTCCTCTACAACTGTCCACCAGCCAGCTACTGCGTCGAGGTGAGCTAAGTATTCATCACTGCCCTTCCTCTACAACTGTCCACCAGCCAGCTACTGCGCCGAGTTGAGCTTAGTATTTATCACTGCCCGTCCTCTACAACTGTCCACCTGGCAGTTACTGCGTCGAGGTGAGCTAAGTATTCATCACTGCCCGTCCTCTACAACTGTCCACCAGGCAGTTACTGCGTCGAGGTGAGCTAAGTATTCATTACTGCCCGTCCTCTACAACTGTCCACCAGGCAGCTACTGCGTCGAGGTGAGCTAAGTATTCATCACTGCCCGTAGCGTACTCTACAACTGTCCACCAGCTTGTTACTGCGTCGAGGTGAGCTAAGTATTCATCACTGCCTGTCCTCTACAACTGTCCACCAGAAAGCTACTGCGTCGAGGTGAGCTAAGTATTCATCACTGCCCGTCCTCTACAACTGTCCACCAGCTAGCTACTGCGTCGAGGTGAGCTAAGTATTCATCACCGCCCGTCCTCTACAACTGTCCACCAGCCAGCTACTGCTTCGAGATGAGCTAAGTATTCATCACTGCCCGTCCTCTACAACTGTCCACCAGCCAGCTACTGCGTCGAGGTGAGCTAAGTATTCATCACTGCCCGTACTCTACATTTGTCCACCAGCTAGCTAATGCTCCGAGGTGAGCTAAGTATTCATCACTGCCCGTACTCTACAACTGTCCACCGGCCAGCTACTGCGTCGAGGTGAGCTAAGTATTCATCACTGCCCGTCCTCTACAACTGTCCACCAGCTAGCTAATGCGCCGAGGTGAGCTAAGTATTCATCACTGCCCGTCCTCTACAACTGTCCACCAGCCAGTTACTGCGTCGAGGTGAGCTAAGTATTTATCACTGCCCGTACTCTACAACTGTCCACCAGCTAGCTAATGCGCCGAGGTGAGCTAAGTATTCATCACTGCCCGTACTCTACTACTGTCCTCCGGCCAGCTACTGCGTCGAGGTGAGCCAAGTATTCATCACTGCCCGTACTCTACAACTGTCCACCAGCCAGCTACTGCGTCGAAGTGAGCTAAGTATTTATCACTGCCCGTACTCTACAACTGTCCACCAGCTAGCTAATGCGCCGAGGTGAGCTAAGTATTCATCACTGCCCGTACTCTACTACTGTCCTCCGGCCAGCTACTGCGTCGAGGTGAGCCAAGTATTCATCACTGCCCGTACTCTACAACTGTCCACCAGCCAGCTACTGCGTCGAAGTGAGCTAAGTATTCATCACTGCCCGTACTCTACAACTGTCCACCAGCCAGTTACTGCGTCGAAGTGAGCTAAGTATTCATCACTGCCCGTACTCTACAACTGTCCACCAGCTAGCTACTGCGTCGAGTTGAGCTAAGTATTCATCACTGCCCGTCCTCTACAACTGTCCACCATCCAGCTACTGCGTCGAGGTGAGCTAGGTATTCATCACTACCCGTCCTCTACAACTGTCCACCAGCCAGCTACTGCGTCGAGGTGAGCTAAGTATTGATCACTGCCCGTACTCTACAACTGTCCACCATCCAGCTACTGCGTCGAGGTGAGCTAAGTATTCATCACTACCCGTACTCTACATTTGTCCACCAGCTAGCTAATGCTCCGAGGTGAGCTAAGTATTCATCACTACCCGTACTCTTCATTTGTCCACCATCCAGCTACTGCGTCGAGGTGAGCTAAGTATTCATCACTGCCCGTACTCTACAACTGTCCACCATCCAGCTACTGCGTCGAAGTGAGCTAAGTATTCATCACTGCCCGTCCTCTAAAACTGTCCACCAGGCAGTTACTGCGTCGAGGTGAGCTAAGTATTCATCACTGCCCGTCCTCTACAACTGTCCACCAGCCAGCTACTGCGCCGAGGTGAGCTAAGTATTCATCACTGCCCGTAGCGTACTCTACAAATGTCCACCAGCCAGCTACTGCGTCGAGGTGAGCTTAGTATTGTACCCGATACCTATTTTAGGCTATCGGCTACGCCAGCTGACATTAAGCTATAGTTGAGGTTTTGGGAAGCATTCAGATAAGATAGCGCATCGATCGCGTCAAGAAGAAAGCCAAGATGACGTAGGAGGTCGAGAATCAAGGAGGCATTGAAATCTGTAAGAAGATAGAATTATTAATAAAGATGTGAAACTTTATTGAAATATATATGGGATTATAATAAGTTAAAACAACTTAGAAGAGTATATATGACATGCATTATATGTGGAAATAATTTTATGGAAATAAGTTATTGTATAACAGAACAGCCGAGAGGAGTCGGGTTCGAGACTATCTTCGTGACGTAGGAGCACCGTGGTGGGGAGAATTAGCCACGTGCCGCACGGAGCTCATAAGCTGGAACACAGGGCTGAGCAGTTCAGTCGAGCTCAATGAGAGGAGCAGTACAGAGCAGCTCTATAGCACAGCGAGACGGGCATTGAAGGTCACGCAACACACGTAAACCGTCACGGCAAGTGTAGGCGACATTTCTCGCATCACCGAGCAACAGAGGCCGAGCGGGTCGTTGATACAGGCGACCTAGCCGAGAAGACAATTGTAGATAGCCGGGGTATTTCAAAACCACACTGATCGCATATGAAGACTTTGTTTCAAGCTTCATTTCGACGTTGTTCGAACACAGGCTTTCACATACAACCTTATAACCATGCTGTTATATAATACATTCAAAGCGACTTTACTATTCCAAGTAAACTGAATGTTTAGCATAGGCTCTGATGAACATTACAGCGTGCATTTATAAGATTTTTATCTTATGCCATTTTCATGGATTACAAATTATAGACAGATACAGGGTGTATCGTAATCATGAACACTATCTAGTAAAATTTTTATTTTACTCAAGTAGAACTTTGCAGTAAGTTGAGAGTGGACTTACAATTCTCAAACTGAACATTTATCGGAACAGTGGCGTATATTAGAAGAAGAGTAGGGGGTCCGCTGTTTCCATGAACTTTTCGAGAAGGAGTTGGACGATATCCGCTATGGGTAATTCGAGGTTCAACATGATCGAGTAAACGTGAATAGAGACAAGATGGCACCACAGAGCGATGGATTCGGTTCCTGACGAGAGGAGTCCAACAGCTGATTCGCTTGGGAATTCGAAGGAAATCGTCATTTCATGGATGAAATGATATTCACGCCGATCTTACGAGAAATCTTTAGGTAGGGAAAATCGACGATCTTGGAAATTATATTACAACTGATAATGAAAGGTATTGTAAGAGTTCTATCTACCTGATACGATTATTTTCATGAATACTGGGCACACATGTATATTTTTCTAATAGGAGTGATTTGATTATTAAGACATGGTTTGAATTTATATACTTCGAATTTGCTAGAATATGGAGTGACCATATGATATGGCAGGCATCATTATTCGATATTCTCACCGTTGTTTGGCTTTATTAAGAAGATGTTTGGTCTTATAGACATTTTTCCAGCTAGGATATTTTTCATGGATAGTTTTTTTTTTGTGTAACGAGTATTTCGAACTCGTGATCTGCAATTGATTATCAGAAACTACTTCGTCAGTTCATTGCATACTAGCGAGTGTGTATTATTCATCAGTAGGGATTTTTTTCCATTGGATTGTTTGGAGATATTAAGAAGTTATTCACTTTAGTGAATGAACGTCGCTTTTATATGACAACTAGAAACTTGTTGATTCCTTTCTAGTACATTCACTCATATAGCCTACGAGGTGGGGTCCTTCGTATTTATACGATTGTATGGTGGCTACTCACCTTACCCACCGTTTAGGGAACTATCATCCAAGTCGACGGGGCGAGGTCCTTCGTATTTATACGATTGCACGGTGGTTACACATCTTACTCGCCATTGAGGAACTCATTTTATCATCCGAATGTACGCGAGATGTAAGTGAATTAAACAAGGAACTACTAGTCACATATCAGTCGAAATTTTGTTAAATAAAGTAACGATAAATGTCAACAGGATTGCATTTAGTAATTCTTGTTTGCCAATCCAATATTTTGTTGCTATACTCTTTTGAGAGTAATTTCAGTTTAACAGCTATTACAGCTGATGCTTTGATGATTTTTATAATTGTGTTTGATACCTTTGAGAAGGATTTAAAGTAATTTAATCTTGTAAGATTAATCATTAATGGTCATAATTATTTTAAGGCAGATCAGTATTGCAGATTTTGATGTGAGAGATTATAGCACATTGGTGTTTTTCTACGATGTGAATTATGAAACTTGTAAAAGAGAATTTATGCTATTTGAAAGAAAATATTAAATTACTGAAGTAATGTTTTTCCAATTGTTTAAGAAGTTGTCTAGATGTGATCAGAGTAATTACAGTCATTGGAGATTATGTGCGTTAATAATTTGAAGCCATTTATATATTTTTGTAGATCATGCAACGTGGTTAAATGAAGTTTGTGATAGGCATTTTGTGGAATTTGCCATTTGATAGTTGCAACGTTGATAATGTATTTTGAAGCGGACATGAGGTTGTCGTACCCAGTCTAGCGTTATTGTTGAAATTCATGCTGTATGTGCTGAATATTTATGGAGTTTTTGTAGCAATTCTTATATTCAAATGTGATATTTGGAATATTGAAGAAATATAATGTCGTTGTGGATAGTTAGATCCAACGTGATGTCGTGGAGACAATAATATTTTTGGCATGATAAATTAAATACGAGATATAACTTGGAAGTAATAAAACTGTAAGACAACGTTCTATAAACCTTATTAAACAATTTGTTAGGAAATTAAACAAATAAATGAAGTTGATAATACAAGATTTTCTGAAAATAATAATTAATGAAATAATAATCTGAGATTTAAGCATATTAACGATCTGACCTAATGAAATAAAAATCAGAATGACTAGATGAAATAATAATCTAAATAACCAGATGATTGAAATTTAAATAAGTTGATAAATTAAATTTTGAAATAAATCGATGAATTAAATAAGTGGATGAATTAAAGATTGAATTAATTAAACTGATTGAAATGAATTATTAGACGATTGTAATGATGATGAATAACTGAATTAGAAGGTGATGATTAATTAAAGAAGCTGATGATTAATGAATTTTTATGAAATTAAATAAATTTGATTGAGAGATAATTCGAAGGAATTGCAACTTGAAATGTGAATTTAAATGATGTAATGGTGAGGAATTAACGATTCTGACAGGAATATTTGGAATTTTGAAGTGAGAATTAATGTGAGAAATATTTAATTTTGATAATAATGATGAGGATGACCAATGAGAATTTGAATTTTCTGTAATTCACAGATAAGAGATTAATGACGATGTAAATAATGTAAATTAATTATTCAATGTTTAGGAACATTTGATTAACATGTTCTACGTTCAAATTATACCATGCAAACCATAATTTATGTGATATTTAACATGAGTGATTATTATATGTGTATGTTTAGACAGCTTAATAACTTAATTAAATCCACATTGATGTTAAATTAAAGAGAATTAGGTCTCAGGTTTCACAAATGTCAGTGACGAAAGACATAGTGCGACAGTGATCCTGAGAACCCAAGAGAACTTTATACATTTTTCTTGTTATGTGGATTGAAATAATTTTGCATTAGAAAGGAGATGGTTCGATTTTTGGACAATTTAACTTTGCATTCGACCATACTCTTAGGTAGGATTTATATTTAAAATGTCTGTCTGACTATCAAAGTAAAATAAATTTGTTTTTATCTTAGTGGTGATCTGATGATGGTGTGATGTTCCTTTTTCTTTCCTTGTCTTGAGTAAGGCTTATCCGGAAAGGAAGTGGTTTTGCTAGGAATTCAGTTGATGGCGCCCATTTATATTTGAATTATTTTTATTAACTTAAGCCCGTAACGACCCTAGAGATACTTTGTCTCGTGAAACCCACTGCTTTTTCACGAACTCAGCTGAATTTCCGACACATTCCTTATTTGACTAGAGGTTCATTTAACTCCGCTCTGTCCTGGAACTCCAGGGATGTGATGTTATAGCAGATGGGTCATCGCATCCCCAGGACGAACGGGCACAGAGAGAGAGAGGGAGAATTGGCTTTATCCAACTAGTGGGGCTTTTCGATTTTGTTAATTCTATGGAATCACATCAGATTTAGATTACTGAGAGATTAATCTCAAGTTCATTTAAGTGTGTTACAAAATTTATTATACTTAGTCAGACAATGTACTTGTGTGCCCAATCCAGTGTTCATGTTAATCGTATTAGTAATATCATGTTAGTTATAAGATATTTTTCCCTATACCCAAGTGAATGCAGGAATTGAGACATTGTGATGTGTTGTTGTCTAACGTCTCTATATAATTCTATATTGAAATATAATTATGTTGCCAGAGGATTTAGCGAAGGTGTTAGGAGAGTTGCAGACGGGTATGTCTGGAATTGCAGAAACCATTTCTAAGATGGAAACTGAAGTTAAAGAACAAATTAATAAGTCAGAAGCTAGATTAGAAGCTAAATGTAAAGAGAATGTACAAGCATCACAATCTAGTACTGAAGAAAATTTGAAATTATTGCAGTCAACTAGTGAAGATAATTTAAAATCGTTAGAGACTAGGTTACAGTCAAATAGCAAAGATGAGTTGATGTTATTAGAGACTAGGCTACAGTCAAATAGTGAAGACAATTTTAAATCATTAGAAAAGAAACTACAGTCAAATAGTGAGGACAATTTCAAATCGTTGGAAGAGAAATTACAGTCTCGTAGTGAAGAAACTAATACTGAATTAGAAAATAAGTTAACCAGATTAGAGAATAGTTTAACTTTAAAGAATAATGAGATGTTGAAAACTTTACAATTAGACATCATTAAAGTAAACATGAAAGGAGAGGAAAATGTTCAGATATTAAGGAAAAATATTATCGAGTTGAAAAATAGAGGGGAAGAAAATATTTTTACTTTAAGAACAGACGTTATGACCATACAGAAAGACATTAAGTCAGATGTATCGAAGTTGAGATTCGACATCGATGGTTTAGTGGCAGATGTAGGAAAAATTCAAGATTGGTCTACCGAAGTATCTTTCGAGACTAAGATTAAGAGTCTAGAAACGAATCTAGGTAACGAAATAAAAGATTTGAAGACAGTAATTGGGACCATTAAAGATGACGTCTTGGGAGAGGTCAATTCTAATATAAAGTCGTTAGAAAATCAATTGCAGAAGGATATTAGAAAGATAGACGACGATATAGAGCAAAAGGTTAACGAAAACTTAACTTTATTTAAAAATAGAGTCGGAGCAATTGTTGAAGAACGATATAATGAGGTCGATGCCGAAGCAAAAGAGAAACGTGACGGGTTAGATGAAAAATTAATCGCAGGTATGGCAAACTTAGAAGTTAGGTTTACGGAAAGCAAGGAAGCGATGAAATTAGATTCAACACTATTTAGAACAGATGTTGATCTGTTGAAAGAACAAGTCGCGTTAGTGAAGAACACGTGCGAAGGAAAGATTGACAAGTTGAGGAACGATCTAGACGAAAGTAACAAGACGCAGGACGTTACATCGTTAGATGAGTTGAAGACTCAGGTCAAGAGATTAGCAGAAGACAGGATGACGAAACTAGAATCCATAGTTAACAGTTTTACCAGTCATAATGTGACATCAGGGGAAACATTGATAAATCAAACAGCGATAGACCACAGTATGACGAATCAAGACACGAGCATGGTAGAAGACCGTCAAATGCAACCGAATGTGACATTCGAAAGGGTCAGTTCAACCCCTCAGGAGAATCCAAGTTCGAGTAGGAGTACGTCGAGTCCAAGTGAACGATACTCAGGTCCAGTCACAATTATAAGGAACCTAGATGACAAACCGAGAAAGTTTTCGGGAAATACAGGAGTTACACCAGTAGAATTTCTGCGAGATATTCGAGACTACATGGCGGAACACAGGGTAGCCAAAGAAAGAGAGCTAAGGATAGTAGAACGCGCCTTAGATGGATCTGCACTTACGTGGTTTAGAGCGTTCAGAAGCAACTTTGCGAACATGGAGCAATTCGCCATGGCTTTCTTGAGGAGATTCTGGAGTGCCGAGGATCAACTCAACGTAAGAGCGGAGATGTGCTCTAAACGCTATTCTACGTCACATCCGACGCATTACGCCAACTACTTCACGTCACAGCTGGCTAAATTACAGTTCCTTATTCCTCCATTGCCAGAAGAAGAGCTTTTGCAAGCTATAGCGCGACAGTTACCGATAGAGGTACAGCGATCTTTGATAGCATCGGGAGCCAATACGCTGGAACATTATGATGACATATTGAGGCGATTGGATTATACGAGCGCACAGGTTACACCGAGAAGTAATAGGAACGACAACAGAAACACGCAAGAAGTAAACGCGGTAGTCGTGGACAATGCAGCTCAAACGGACAGAAGGGATTCCTGGGAAAACCGACGGAACGATGGGAATCGAGGAAATATCCGTAACGCAAGAGGAAATGATCGATATAGAGGACCATATGAAAGGCCA
Source organism: Meconema thalassinum (assembly GCA_946902985.2). Lineage (NCBI taxonomy): Eukaryota > Metazoa > Arthropoda > Insecta > Orthoptera > Tettigoniidae > Meconema > Meconema thalassinum. The sequence goes on along the minus strand of OX336398.1, from coordinate 174,792,229 downwards.
TACGATCAAGAAGCGAGAGATAGCCGGTATAGGAATTATAACCAAAATTCCAGGTATCAGGACAGGAATCGGTATAATAACAGATATCGGGGAAGGAATAACTGGAACCAAGGTCAACAGTTTAATGGAAACGACCGACAGGATGGCCGAAGAAACGATCCTAATGACAGAAGGGATAATCGTGGACATGAAAGGTCAAGACAGGAGGATAGACAGCCTAGTGCACCACTCGAGGAGACAATGAGAGATGTCAATCGAGCCAGCACGAGTGGCGAAGAAAAAAAAAAAACGTCAAATTAACTCCAGAGGAAAATGAAAATCATTGGGAATCAATCGTCATCGTAGAAACATATCAGGTCAAGGACGAGGATTTAATCGAGGAAGAAGACATAGTACAACGGGAAAATAGACATGAATTGCCAGTTATTAGTGTGGAAGTCATGGGAAAAGAAATAAAGACACTTGTAGACACAGGAGCTATGGTGAGCTTGATATCCATAGGTTGCCTGGATGAATTAAAATTATTAGGAAGAATTACAATGTTGCCAACTGTTGTTAGCAAAATTCAAGGGGTGATTCCAGACAAGAGTATGAAATGTAAAAGTCAGGTACTTTTAGATGTCGGGATTGGAACCAGAAGTTTTGAACAGATGTTCCTAGTAGTGGGTCAACTACATTTTGACATGATCCTAGGAGTGGATTTCCTAAGTGAGAGTGGCCTGATCATAGATATGCAGAGTAGGCGCATGTACTTTCAAGAAGGGGTTATGGAAAATCAAGAATCGGAGATGACATTCTTTAGAGAGGATATATTGGATGAAATTGTTTGCAGCGTTGAAAGGTCTATAGAAGATAAAATTGGCATAACTAGTAAAATAAATCCAGAAATTAAGGGGCGGTTTGATCAAGTAATTTCAGAATATGAGGATATATTCAATGACAAACCAGGTCTCATAGAAAATTTTACATACAGCATCAAGTTGATGGATGACAAACCATACCATAAAAATTTATATCCCATTCCGGATAAATGGAAGGAGGAAGTTAGCATAATGATAAGCGACATGGAAACAGATGGAATAATTAAGAAAATGCCAACTGCTTATTTGAATCCTTTAGCTGTTGTCAAGAAACCTAACGGTAAGCTGAGGATATGTCTAGATGCCAGATCCCTTAACGAAAGAGTTCTTCCTGAACACGATAGACCACCTGTTATTCGTGAATTGTTACGCCGATTTAGAGGAAAGAGTGTCTTCTCGACAATCGATCTGACTAGTTCATATTATCATGTTGAGCTAGCAGAAGAGTGCAAACAGTACACAGGGTTCTTGTTTGACCATAAAACATATGTATTCAATAGGTTACCTTTTGGTGTGAAAAATAGTGGTCCGGTGATGATCCGAGCACTAGATCAAAATTTGTCAGATGCAGTTAAAGAGCATGTTGTAAGCTATATTGATGACCTGATTATAGCGTCTGAGACAGCGGAAGAACATATCAGACACCTTCAAATGCTTTTTGAAGATCTTAGAAGAACGAACTTCAAGGTGAACTTCAATAAATGTCAATTCTTTCATGAAGAAATTGAATTTCTTGGACATAGAATCGATGGAGATGGTTATAGGCCCAATCCAAAGAAGATAATGGCAATTTCAGAGTTTCCAACACCACGAAAGATTAAAGAGGTACGGCAGTTTTTAGGCATGTGTCAGTTCTTTTCAACACATTGTCCTGGATATACGGAGACAATGGCACCTCTGCAGGATTTATTAAGGAAGGGAAATCGATGGAAATGGGACGATAAATGCAATCAAGCATTTTTAGCGGCCAAGAAAATGCTAATCCAAAATATCAAGCTTGAGTATCCTGATTTTACAAGACGATTCTTTGTAGAGACAGACGCATCCAAAATAGGTATTAGTGGAATCCTATATCAGCTGGATGATGACAAGAAACACAGATATTTAGCTTTCACCAGTCGCAAGCTTAGGAATTGTGAGAAGAATTACTATGCAACTGAGTTAGAGGCATTAGCAGTGGTTCATGCTCTCAAAACGTGGAAGAAGGTGTTGTTTGGACATGACATAACAGTGATCACAGATCATAAAGCTCTCCAATTTATTATGAAGACAGACTTAGCGAGTGACCGCATCACCAGATGGGCTCTGTTCTTACAGCAATTTAACCCAACTGTTGTACATAGACCGGGGAAGTTAAATCTGTTAGCAGATGTGCTGAGCAGAAACCCTTGTGAAGAAGTAATAGTCAACCATATAAATTTGATTCAAGAGGATAGTGGTACTCTAGAAAAGTTGAAGTTGTTATCGCAAACTCAGAAGAGATATGCACCTTTACGAAGAATTTACCGTTTTCTGACACGTAGGATGGATAACACTGATCCAGATTTTCAAAGAACTGAGATAGAGGCTAGAAGACATCATATTATGGGAGGTGTTATATGCCAATATATTGACCAGGATCATACTAGACTTAGAGTAGTGATCCCACCCAAGCTTGTCAAACCAGTTATTTGGATGATACACCGAACTGCAGCTCATGTAGGTGTAGACAAGACTTTGGCTCTCGCTCAAGAAACTTTTGTTTGGAAACAAATGGGACAAACGATTCGCGACGTCATAAAGACCTGTGACAGTTGTCAGCGAAGTAAATACTCATCTAAGTTAATGAAAGAAATTCCCAGATCAATATTACCCAGCAAGCCAAGAGAACTTTTCGCGACGGACATTTTTGGTCCGATTCCTCGTTCGACGAAAGGCAATCAATTCGTTTTAGTAACAGTCGATGTATTTTCGAAGTACGTATCTCTATGCCCTATACAGAAAGCTACATCCAAGTACGTAATAAATCGACTTGAGAAAACAGTCATTCCGAGCATGGGGAAACCTGAAGTTTTGTTGAGTGACCATGGATCGCAATTTACTAGCATGGAATTTTCTACTGCTATGGAACGTTTAGGAATCAGGCATGTGTTTAATTCTGTACGGTATCCAGAGGGAAATCCCGCCGAAAGAATTATGCCGGAGATAAGTAAGCTGTGTCGCTTATATGTGTCAAGGCAACACCATAGATGGATGGAAGTGATACCCATCATTAGCCAATGCTTGAATTCCACAGTACATGAAAGCACAGGACAGATTCCGTCCATGCTTCATCATGGATTGAAACCAGATAGACCATGGGATAGAGTCGTGAGGGCACCAGTAGATCCTCAACCCACACAAGAAAGAAGAGTCGAGATGGCAGGAGAGAGGCTCAGAAGACAGGCGGAGAAGAGAGCCAGGAGACAGGCAGGAAGGAGGTTCCACGAGCCATTTCAAGAAAATGATGAGGTGCTGATTAGGAAGCCAGTCACTTCGAACCTACAGCTGAAGATCTACCATAAATTCGCTCCATTGTACGCTGGACCGTTCCGTATTGAACAAACATACCAGAATAATAGCTATAAGATTGTCAGAATGGATACTGATGAAGTTGTAGGAACTTTTAATGCAGCTAGCATCAGGAAATACCATCATGCTGAGTAAAGGAAATTGTAGAGCTATCGTGTACATGTATAATATATTGAATGCATGAGAGTGTATTTTTTTTCTCAATCCTGATAAAAAAAAAGGAGATGTACGGGAGAGATGTACCCGATACCTATTTTAGGCTATCGGCTACGCCAGCTGACATTAAGCTATAGTTGAGGTTTTGGGAAGCATTCAGATAAGATAGCGCATCGATCGCGTCAAGAAGAAAGCCAAGATGACGTAGGAGGTCGAGAATCAAGGAGGCATTGAAATCTGTAAGAAGATAGAATTATTAATAAAGATGTGAAACTTTATTGAAATATATATGGGATTATAATAAGTTAAAACAACTTAGAAGAGTATATATGACATGCATTATATGTGGAAATAATTTTATGGAAATAAGTTATTGTATAACAGAACAGCCGAGAGGAGTCGGGTTCGAGACTATCTTCGTGACGTAGGAGCACCGTGGTGGGGAGAATTAGCCACGTGCCGCACGGAGCTCATAAGCTGGAACACAGGGCTGAGCAGTTCAGTCGAGCTCAATGAGAGGAGCAGTACAGAGCAGCTCTATAGCACAGCGAGACGGGCATTGAAGGTCACGCAACACACGTAAACCGTCACGGCAAGTGTAGGCGACATTTCTCGCATCACCGAGCAACAGAGGCCGAGCGGGTCGTTGATACAGGCGACCTAGCCGAGAAGACAATTGTAGATAGCCGGGGTATTTCAAAACCACACTGATCGCATATGAAGACTTTGTTTCAAGCTTCATTTCGACGTTGTTCGAACACAGGCTTTCACATACAACCTTATAACCATGCTGTTATATAATACATTCAAAGCGACTTTACTATTCCAAGTAAACTGAATGTTTAGCATAGGCTCTGATGAACATTACAGCGTGCATTTATAAGATTTTTATCTTATGCCATTTTCATGGATTACAAATTATAGACAGATACAGGGTGTATCGTAATCATGAACACTATCTAGTAAAATTTTTATTTTACTCAAGTAGAACTTTGCAGTAAGTTGAGAGTGGACTTACAATTCTCAAACTGAACATTTATCGGAACAGTGGCGTATATTAGAAGAAGAGTAGGGGGTCCGCTGTTTCCATGAACTTTTCGAGAAGGAGTTGGACGATATCCGCTATGGGTAATTCGAGGTTCAACATGATCGAGTAAACGTGAATAGAGACAAGATGGCACCACAGAGCGATGGATTCGGTTCCTGACGAGAGGAGTCCAACAGCTGATTCGCTTGGGAATTCGAAGGAAATCGTCATTTCATGGATGAAATGATATTCACGCCGATCTTACGAGAAATCTTTAGGTAGGGAAAATCGACGATCTTGGAAATTATATTACAACTGATAATGAAAGGTATTGTAAGAGTTCTATCTACCTGATACGATTATTTTCATGAATACTGGGCACACATGTATATTTTTCTAATAGGAGTGATTTGATTATTAAGACATGGTTTGAATTTATATACTTCGAATTTGCTAGAATATGGAGTGACCATATGATATGGCAGGCATCATTATTCGATATTCTCACCGTTGTTTGGCTTTATTAAGAAGATGTTTGGTCTTATAGACATTTTTCCAGCTAGGATATTTTTCATGGATAGTTTTTTTTTGTGTAACGAGTATTTCGAACTCGTGATCTGCAATTGATTATCAGAAACTACTTCGTCAGTTCATTGCATACTAGCGAGTGTGTATTATTCATCAGTAGGGATTTTTTTCCATTGGATTGTTTGGAGATATTAAGAAGTTATTCACTTTAGTGAATGAACGTCGCTTTTATATGACAACTAGAAACTTGTTGATTCCTTTCTAGTACATTCACTCATATAGCCTACGAGGTGGGGTCCTTCGTATTTATACGATTGTATGGTGGCTACTCACCTTACCCACCGTTTAGGGAACTATCATCCAAGTCGACGGGGCGAGGTCCTTCGTATTTATACGATTGCACGGTGGTTACACATCTTACTCGCCATTGAGGAACTCATTTTATCATCCGAATGTACGCGAGATGTAAGTGAATTAAACAAGGAACTACTAGTCACATATCAGTCGAAATTTTGTTAAATAAAGTAACGATAAATGTCAACAGGATTGCATTTAGTAATTCTTGTTTGCCAATCCAATATTTTGTTGCTATACTCTTTTGAGAGTAATTTCAGTTTAACAGCTATTACAGCTGATGCTTTGATGATTTTTATAATTGTGTTTGATACCTTTGAGAAGGATTTAAAGTAATTTAATCTTGTAAGATTAATCATTAATGGTCATAATTATTTTAAGGCAGATCAGTATTGCAGATTTTGATGTGAGAGATTATAGCACATTGGTGTTTTTCTACGATGTGAATTATGAAACTTGTAAAAGAGAATTTATGCTATTTGAAAGAAAATATTAAATTACTGAAGTAATGTTTTTCCAATTGTTTAAGAAGTTGTCTAGATGTGATCAGAGTAATTACAGTCATTGGAGATTATGTGCGTTAATAATTTGAAGCCATTTATATATTTTTGTAGATCATGCAACGTGGTTAAATGAAGTTTGTGATAGGCATTTTGTGGAATTTGCCATTTGATAGTTGCAACGTTGATAATGTATTTTGAAGCGGACATGAGGTTGTCGTACCCAGTCTAGCGTTATTGTTGAAATTCATGCTGTATGTGCTGAATATTTATGGAGTTTTTGTAGCAATTCTTATATTCAAATGTGATATTTGGAATATTGAAGAAATATAATGTCGTTGTGGATAGTTAGATCCAACGTGATGTCGTGGAGACAATAATATTTTTGGCATGATAAATTAAATACGAGATATAACTTGGAAGTAATAAAACTGTAAGACAACGTTCTATAAACCTTATTAAACAATTTGTTAGGAAATTAAACAAATAAATGAAGTTGATAATACAAGATTTTCTGAAAATAATAATTAATGAAATAATAATCTGAGATTTAAGCATATTAACGATCTGACCTAATGAAATAAAAATCAGAATGACTAGATGAAATAATAATCTAAATAACCAGATGATTGAAATTTAAATAAGTTGATAAATTAAATTTTGAAATAAATCGATGAATTAAATAAGTGGATGAATTAAAGATTGAATTAATTAAACTGATTGAAATGAATTATTAGACGATTGTAATGATGATGAATAACTGAATTAGAAGGTGATGATTAATTAAAGAAGCTGATGATTAATGAATTTTTATGAAATTAAATAAATTTGATTGAGAGATAATTCGAAGGAATTGCAACTTGAAATGTGAATTTAAATGATGTAATGGTGAGGAATTAACGATTCTGACAGGAATATTTGGAATTTTGAAGTGAGAATTAATGTGAGAAATATTTAATTTTGATAATAATGATGAGGATGACCAATGAGAATTTGAATTTTCTGTAATTCACAGATAAGAGATTAATGACGATGTAAATAATGTAAATTAATTATTCAATGTTTAGGAACATTTGATTAACATGTTCTACGTTCAAATTATACCATGCAAACCATAATTTATGTGATATTTAACATGAGTGATTATTATATGTGTATGTTTAGACAGCTTAATAACTTAATTAAATCCACATTGATGTTAAATTAAAGAGAATTAGGTCTCAGGTTTCACAAATGTCAGTGACGAAAGACATAGTGCGACAGTGATCCTGAGAACCCAAGAGAACTTTATACATTTTTCTTGTTATGTGGATTGAAATAATTTTGCATTAGAAAGGAGATGGTTCGATTTTTGGACAATTTAACTTTGCATTCGACCATACTCTTAGGTAGGATTTATATTTAAAATGTCTGTCTGACTATCAAAGTAAAATAAATTTGTTTTTATCTTAGTGGTGATCTGATGATGGTGTGATGTTCCTTTTTCTTTCCTTGTCTTGAGTAAGGCTTATCCGGAAAGGAAGTGGTTTTGCTAGGAATTCAGTTGATGGCGCCCATTTATATTTGAATTATTTTTATTAACTTAAGCCCGTAACGACCCTAGAGATACTTTGTCTCGTGAAACCCACTGCTTTTTCACGAACTCAGCTGAATTTCCGACACATTCCTTATTTGACTAGAGGTTCATTTAACTCCGCTCTGTCCTGGAACTCCAGGGATGTGATGTTATAGCAGATGGGTCATCGCATCCCCAGGACGAACGGGCACAGTATTTATCACTGCCCGTCCTCTACAACTGTCCACCAGGCAGTTACTGCGTCGAGGTGAGCTAAGTATTCATCACTGCCCGTCCTCTACAACTGTCCACCAGCCAGCTACTGCGTCGAGGTGAGCTAAGTATTCATCACTGCCCTTCCTCTACAACTGTCCACCAGCAAGCTACTGCGTCGAGGTGAGCTAAGTATTCATCACTGCCTGTCCTCTACAACTGTCCACCAGCCAGCTACTGCGCCGAGTTGAGCTTAGTATTTATCACTGCCCGTCCTCTACAACTGTCCACCTGGCAGTTACTGCGTCGAGGTGAGCTAAGTATTCATCACTGCCCGTCCTCTACATCTGTCCACCAGGCAGTTACTGCGTCGAGGTGAGCTAAGTATTCATTACTGCCCGTCCTCTACAACTGTCCACCAGGCAGCTACTGCGTCGAGGTGAGCTAAGTATTCATCACTGCCCGTAGCGTACTCTACAACTGTCCACCAGCTAGTTACTGCGTCGAGGTGAGCTAAGTATTCATAACTGCCTGTCCTCTACAACTGTCCACCAGAAAGCTACTGCGTCGAGGTGAGCTAAGTATTCATCACTGCCCGTCCTCTACAACTGTCCACCAGCTAGCTACTGCGTCGAGGTGAGCTAAGTATTCATCACTGCCCGTCCTCTACAACTGTCCACCAGCCAGCTACTGCTTCGAGATGAGCTAAGTATTCATCACTGCCCGTCCTCTACAACTGTCCACCAGCCAGCTACTGCGTCGAGGTGAGCTAAGTATTCATCACTGCCCGTACTCTACATTTGTCCACCAGCTAGCTAATGCTCCGAGGTGAGCTAAGTATTCATCACTGCCCGTACTCTACAACTGTCCACCTGCCAGCTACTGCGTCGAGGTGAGCTAAGTATTCATCACTGCCCGTCCTCTACAACTGTCCACCAGCTAGCTAATGCGCCGAGGTGAGCTAAGTATTCATCACTGCCCGTCCTCTACAACTGTCCACCAGCCAGTTACTGCGTCGAGGTGAGCTAAGTATTTATCACTGCCCGTACTCTACAACTGTCCACCAGCTAGCTAATGCGCCGAGGTGAGCTAAGTATTCATCACTGCCCGTACTCTACTACTGTCCTCCGGCCAGCTACTGCGTCGAGGTGAGCCAAGTATTCATCACTGCCCGTACTCTACAACTGTCCACCAGCCAGCTACTGCGTCGAAGTGAGCTAAGTATTCATCACTACCCTTACTCTACAACTGTCCACCAGCCAGTTACTGCGTCGAAGTGAGCTAAGTATTCATCACTGCCCGTACTCTACAACTGTCCACCAACCAGCTACTGCGTCGAGGTGAGCTAAGTATTCATCACTGCCCGTCCTCTACAACTGTCCACCAGCCAGCTACAGCGTCGAGGTGAGGTAAGTATTCATCACTGCCCGTCCTCTACAACTGTCCACCATCCAGCTACTGCGTCGAGGTGAGCTAAGTATTCATCACTGCTCTGCAGGACAAACAACTCCACTTTGCGAGTTCATTGCCTCCTGTTCCCATGGTGCAACACTGCCACCTTCTCAGTTAGTGGCGGTGAACTGCCTCCCAATTGAATGTGCTAACACTGTAGTATTTTAGTGCCATTTGAAAGGACTAGGAAGTCCGCAGTTACGTTCATCAGGGATTTTAGAACTGCTCAGCCTCATGAAGACAATGGAGTAGCTGACTCCCACTGACATTTAGTTCGTTTGCATGGCGAACTCAAATCTATTTGAATACACTTAGCGTATCGAATACTCTCATGTAAAACAGCTTGAGGTCGTGTTGCCGAAACCGTTCCAGGGTGGTGCTGAGGGACTGCATCAGATTTTCAAAGCTATCAGCAAAAACTATACTGTCATCTAAAAAACTTACGACGTTTGGGAGACCATGCAGGACTGTGTCCATTCGCCGCTGCCAGATAGCGGGGATGTTAGCTGCTCCATATACTGCTCGCGTTGGGCGGATCAGACCGTGAGTTGGCGTGTTAAGCGTGAGAGCATGGCTGAACTCATCGTCGACCTCAAGATGAGTGTACGCGTCGGTGATATCCAGATGGCAGAATAGAGTGGCGCCGCGCCTTCGGTTGAACAGATGTTCCACCTTGGGAATCGGATGTTCATCGATGATGATCCGCGGGTTGAGAGTAGGCTTGTAGTTGCCTGTGATCCTCAGTTTGCCGTTCTTCTTGGCAACGACGTGCATTGTAGATGCCCACTCAGAGTAGTCCACTCTTTTGTAGAAGCCAGATGCAATTTTCTTGTCGATTTCCTTGGCGTAGGCATCGCGGATGGCAACTGGTACGTCTCGAGCTCGGGCGAAAACAGGTGTGGCTCCAGCCTTCAGGTGCATCTTCGCTGGGGGACCTGAGACCTTCACGGGGGTGTCGCTGAACACATCCTGGTAGCGAGATAGAATAATGTCGAGTTGCTTCTGTTGTTCCAAAGTCAGAGCCTGCTTGTCTGAGAGCTTGTGGATTGGGTCGGATTTTCTGAAGAGGTGACCAAAGTTGATCTCCCGTACAAACTCCGAAATCCACTCTCGGCCAAAGAGCGATTCGACTTCATCGTCAACCACATAGAGATTCAGGTTCCTGGTTGTGGTTCCGATGGTGGTGCACACTGACGTTTTGCCAATACATTTGATCGGATAACCGGTGTCACTGACGAAGTTACGATCATTTTTCTGCAACACAAAACCTGGTTTGATCGTACTTAGCTTAGATTTGCTCATCGTTGAGCAGGGGTGCTGGTGTCGAGTTCCATTTTGACGGTGGTTCCCTCTATGCTGACATCAACCAGTGGCTTAGGTGCTGCGTTGACCGATCCGATGACCCCGATTTTGCTGAGGTACTCCACGACGTCGAGGTTCTCTGCTGGAAGCTCTTCTTCGGTCACATGATTTATTGTTCGATGTTTCCTCGATTTTGATCTGCAAACTTTTCTGATGTGACCTTTCTTGCCACACTTCAGGCACTCGGCGTTCAGGAACCTGCACTGACTGCGAGGGTGAGCTTCACTGCACCCTGCACATGTTGATTGGTTGTCCTGGGATGCACTTCGGTTTGCGTGGTGTGGCCCTTGGTGCTGCCTGGTTAGGTTGTAAGACCCTTGACTTCGATGAGCTGACTTGCTGCGTGGCGGCTGCTGGTTCTTCCTGGACAGAGGCTTCTCGTATCCAATCCGATTGGTTGATTCAGACTTAGCGGAAGCTCTTTTGACCTTGTCGGTGGTGATGCGAGTAGCTTCGAGTGCGTGCGCGATTTCATATGCCGCGGTGAAGTTCTCTGGTTGTTTTGCAATAATCTCGTCGCACATTTCTCGTGATTCGAACCCTGCGAGCATTTGTTCAACTAACATGCGATCAAGGAATGTGCCATACTCACAAAACGTTGCTGCCTGCTGCAGTCTTTAAGTGAAGCTAGCGATGGTTTCTCCTTGCTTCTGCATTACACTCCGAAATTTGATGCTCTCGGCAAACTTGTTGCGTGCGGCGTCGAAGTGGCCTTTCAGCATAGATTGAATCTCGTTGTATGACAGAGTTTCCGGTTCATTAGGACTCACCAGGATCTTCAGGGCATCATTGAGTTCAGATCCCATGTAAACTCGTGCAAAATATGCGTGTTGATCCGCGGGTACCTTGCTCAGTTTGAGCGCCCAGGTAAAGCGAGTGCAATAGTCGGCTACAGTCGTCCCGTCGGTAGCACGATAAGGTTGCATTCTGAACTTTAGCGGTCGAGGCTCTGATGACGTTGTTGACCCTATTGTCTCTCGGATAGCGTCGGCGATCATTGCCGAGAATTATTGGAGTTGCTCAGAAGTTAAGCCCGGCATGGTGAAGATGAATGGAGAACAGTTTTTCTAACACGCACTTGCGATGAACTTAGTTCGGTGCACACACTTGCGTTGAGGTTAGAAAGTTCACTCGGTTTAGTATTTCCAACACGCACTGCGTTGAAACGTAGTTCGGTGCAACACTTGCGTTGAGGTTAGAAAGTTCACTCGGTTTCACAACGTTATTTATCTTATCTCACTTCTGACACCACTGTTATATCGTGGGAGATACAAGATAAATAACACACACTTGTTAATATAAAACAACGGTTTATTTAACACTAGTTGATACACAACGATACACAAAGTGGACTAACTTGAGCGGTCCAGAGCGGAACTGGCGCGGAACTAAATAATATGCGCGAACTCTCGTCTACTGTCTGCGGGTGCATATATACGTAGTATACGGAATGTTCCAGATTGTTCTGGGCATAGTGACTAGAATGTTCATGTTATCTCAAGTAAATACACAACACTTTCTAGAATGTTCATGTTAACTCAAGTAAATACACAACAAGGTCATCAATAGAAAACGTGAAAATACACCGACTCACTTTAGTGCCTAATCCGTTCCTTTTCCCATTTGTCCACTAAATTGAATAAATTGAACAGACTGGCTGAGTGGCGCAGCGGTAACTTTCTCGCCTGTTTTTCCCAAGGTAGCAGGATCAAATGTTGGCACAGTCAGGGTGCTTAGGCCTAAAGGCGAGGCAGCCGTGTCAGTAGATTTACTGGCACGTTAAGGATCCCATTCGGGGCAAAATTCCGGCAGCCCGGCGTCTCTAAAAGCTTCAGTTATTAAAAGGGAGACGTAAAACCAATAACATTTTATCATTATTAAACTGAACATAAACTTGATAAGTGTGGTTCGGATGTTAAGGAAAAGTCATATTTTTTTCCTGAGCTCATATTACCCGAAATCTGAAAAATAAGTTTGAATGATGGGTGCCTGACCACGTTTAATGCAATTTCATGTTGCCTATAAATACATATTTCGGCCATTTGTATTGTTCTGGTCATATTTGGTCATATTTTAGTGAGATAAGGTCAGATTTGGTTATAATTTCAGCATTTTTGTTTACATTTAGGCGTCGTTAACAAGGTACGTGTTATCTGCGTCGAGTTTCAAACACAGGATTTCCGAATAGTGTAGTAGATACAGTATATTTTCCTTTCTTTTCCCAGAACAGGCAGATAGCAGGTTTAGAAGACCTGATTCCAAGAAGGCGCTCCTCTACGGACGTCTTTTAGCACATCTTTCTGGACAAGTTAGATTGCGACACAGAACGCATGAGGTCACGAAACATGACGATAGTGTGCTTCCGCCTTTCAATTGGATGTCACTCCAGTAGATATATTTAGCTCAGAAGCAATTAGCAAACAAGGAAATGCCATGTCATGTGTTTTAGGAAAACCGAGCAAGAACTGCATCTCAAGAATATGATACTGAATGAATGTTGAAAAGTTTCATGTACTGTAGCTCTCTGTCAGTTTGTATGATTAAATGTGTCTGGTGTATTATCGCTGATCACGTTTTGGCACTTAAGACGTTTACTGTTTGTTAGTGATACTCTATCACATATTTCATAGTTTTTAGGTCATATTTTATAGTTTTAGGTCATATTTAGCTAGTTTTTAGGGTATATTTGCTTGCATATTTAGTACTTCTCCAGGTCTTAAACTTCCGAACCCTATTTATAAGTAGGCCTACAAACAACATCAAAATCTTCCGCACACTCAATTTTTCATGTTTACAAACAACCCGTCAAAGAAAGAAAACGTCGAATGATAATTACTGGTCTTTTATCTTTTGCTGTTTAATAAGATTTAGCCAACATAACTGCAGGTTGTCCACCATTATTATATACCGTACCGGTATTCAAATCGATTAGAGTTTGCCATGTAAACGTACGGTAGTATATGAGATGTATTTACTGGGCTCTCTTCGTCTCAACAGGCGCAGAGGTTACAGAGCCAGCTGACGGACGACGACCTGTCGCTGACGGGCATGCGCTTCTTCTCCATCACCCGTAGCTTCTTGCTGGCGGTAAGTCCTTGATCTCCCGTTACTATGCTTTATAATTTCCTCGAGTCAGGTGATGCCAACACCATCAGAGATGTGGATGTACCGTCAGAGCATTTGTCTGGAGTTGAACATGGGGAAACCATTCAGAAATGGGGTTCAAATTGTATTAGCAGCGAGTAAGAACCGTCATTGGGACTGGAAGTGTTTAATTATTGTTTCTCGCAGGATCAATTGAGTCGTCCAGTTACAAAACTCGTTTAATCCACTCGTGAATAAGAATCATTTTCATGAGAAACGTTTCTCTGGACTTTGCCTCGCGTATCTTTTGTGTTTGTTGTTTTCTACTTTTTGCTTTGTGTTTTTTTGGTTTTTGGTTTTGTGTTTGCTTCGTGATTTTGCTTTTGAATTTTACTTTTTGCTTTTCTTTCCTGGTTTTGGTTTTGTGTTTGTTTTCTACTTTTGCATTTTTTGAATTTTGCTTTTTGCTTTGTGTTCCTTGTTTTTTGTTTTCTGTTTTTGCTTTTGTTTTTGAATTTTGATTTTTGCTTAGTTTTTTTGTTTTTTGTTTTGTGTTTGTTTTCTGGAAAATCAAAATAAAACAAAATAAAATAAAATGAAAAATAAACAAAACAAAATCGAAATAAAAGCAAAATGAAATAAATCAAAACAAACAAAGCAAAATGAAAACAAAAACAAAATAAAATAAAACAAATCAAAAAACTAAACAAAATAAAATTGAATCAAACAATGAAAAACAAAATAAAATAAAGTAAAGTAAAATAAAATAAAATAAAAAAATAAAAAATAAAAAATAAAATAAATAAATAAATAATTTTACGACATGATCCTTATTCACAAGTGGTTTAAACGAGTTTTGCAACTGGACGACCCATTGTTCTCGCTTTCCCTTCCAGGCGAGGTGTGTCGATGATGACAATTATTGTTGCAAGGGGCAGAACAGTGTGCCCACAATGTTCATGACGGAACGGTTGTGGAACCGAGTCAAGGTTAACGTGGTTCGGTGTTGTTTGTCAGGGGCGTATTCTTAGGGCTACCGGGGCTACCGGCGGTAGCCCAAGAACATTACATTAAACATAAATAACACTTTATTACAGTTACAACAAAGCATTCAAGCAATCGTGATTTTCATGCACATTCTTCTTTATCGAAAGAAATAATGGTTAGTGAGTAGTCAACACGGCAACGCAGTAGAAACCGACCAAGAAAACGGGAGCCTTACGCCGCTCTCCCCATCTCTCCGCACCCACCCTTGTTCCGTGCAGGCACAGCGCTCATAGCGAGCGAGTTGCCGCTACAGCCAGCGGTTTCTTGGACGTTAAAAGCGTTTGAAGGCTACAATAAATATGCATTATCGCGCACATAGATGTGAATCATGTTTTAGAAATCGTAGTATTTTCGATGTGTGATTCATTTAAGTGTGTGTGCTGAAGAATCTTTATGTATTGTTTTGATTTAACTGTGACAGTTGTGATTTTGTAAGAAGATTATGGAACGAACACCTGCGGGGGCTTTAATGCCAATGACTGTATAATAGGGAGTTTGTTAGAAGTTCCTTTCAGCCGTGGTCCATACAGTGAGAAAGTTCATATTATACATATGAAAAGGCGTACACCTGAACTGCAAAAATTGTGTGCCAATGTATACACGTCATTTCACATCATCTACATATGCTAGGTGGAATAGGTTATCTGGCAGTTCTAAACTGTCTAAATTGAATTGCTGGCCGTGTTTGTTATTTAGTCGTGAAGTTAATGTATGGTCATATGAAGGATGAACTATTTTAGCACGGCAGTTCAAAATCATGTTTTGCGTAATATTAAGCTCAGTGGTAGCCCGGATCTTCAGATCAGTATACGCTACTGTTGTTTGTCCTCCATTGATTCAGCCTTTGAATCCGATAATTTTTACATACTTGGCCGCTCGTAAATGAGTAACAAAAAGTGTTTTTATAAACTGGTAATATGTTCATAACGGCAAACTATTACTTGTTATTTATATATTTAGATGTATTATTATTATTATTATTATTATAATTATTATTATTATTCGTACTTAATTGATATAATTCTTTATTATTATTATTATTATTATTAAGTTTAGATTCAAGGCTAACTGTGCCATGGAGATGTTTTATTACACACGATAACTCCAATTATTTTCGCTATTTGAATCAAAGGGATTCGACATATTTCAGTTATTCTACAGTATGTTAACTTGTGAGGTGACCACAGTCATGAGACCCTTTCCTTATTTTCTTAAGACAGATTTTAAAACCGTGGCGAGTGCAATTATTCTGAGTGACACGCACAGCGGGGGGCTCTCCGCTGAGCAAGCGAACAATGGACAGCCTGCTACAACAGATTTCAAGAGATTAGTGTCAAAGGAGCTATCTGGTTTCACAAGGTTTGCCTGTACCAAGTGAAGAGGATTTTAACTGATGTTTTCTAAGAAGGACACGGGGTCTACTGGAACGTATCTCTGAGACAGAAGACCATAGCAACGGTATTTTGATTGGTCGACGAAGGTTTATTTTCTGCAGGAGTGGGGAGAAAGACGGAGGGTACTTGAGGTCTGGCGCGTTTAAGGAAAGAGTCACTCACTACTGTGAATCTTATTGGGAATGACGTAAGTCATTCAGACCGTCGATAGTTTGGACTTGATTGTGCATATAAGACATATTTCTTCGTCTTTCCATGCAATAACGACAATGGTTGTGTTTTTGGCCAAAGTCGGTAAAGTGATTTATGGAGTTAGAACTTCGTCACTGATCAAGCTAGCAGCTAAATCTACATCATCGCTGCTCAGTAAATATAATTAACGGAACTTATATGCTGGGATCCTTCAAGACGTCATTCCAAGAGATGAATCAACGCCCCAGGAACAACTACAAGTCTTAACTATGGAGACCAATTCCTTCGACACGCAACCTCGGTAAGCTAGGCTGACATATATTATTCAAAATCTCTTCTTTTATATTTCTGGCAAGTAACTTCATAGTTTTGGAAATAACGTTAAATTTAATATCGGTCTCATCACTTTTCTCGCGCCTCAGGTTAACATAACTTCAGTAAAAGTATTTACTATTTATTATTATTAACTTTTCATATTTTGTTTTTGTGTAGAATTAAATTCAGTATTTTAATCCATGCCTTGCATTCCTTTTTCAGTAGTTAGAAGTACATGTAAGTCATCCCTTATCCCCAATGCAAAAACTAACTGGTTGATTACTTTGATTTCTCCACGGGCTGGGAGAAAGAGGTCTCAGGTGCTCAACTAATGCTTAATTATCATTAGTTGTGTTCTCACTCGTTTCTTTTATTGGTCTTCAACACTCTGTTGCGACCATGGCGCCCAACATTTCATATTGAGAGCACTACTGAAGGTAAGTTCACAATACCAGTATGTATTAACATGTGTCTCATCTCATTTCATAACGTATTACATTTATCATCCAACAGTGAGCAAACCACCACCCTAAAACACATTACAAACTGTGTAAATTACAGTACGCAAATTTATGGGTGTATGAGCAATTAGGTTGTCTATCATAAATTATAAACAACTTAAATACCTTGGCACTTGTCTTTACAGTTTTGAGTGAGAAGAAAGCAAATAGGTTGTTGGTTTCCAGTTTAACTAGAAGCTATCCCTTGCACCACATCTTGTATCTTAGCTGCCACCAGCAGCAGATTACTTAGGCTCAAATACCACAAAGAATTAAATACAAGCAAAAACACTGTGATTCACGTTTTTAGCCTACTTTTCTCATTTTGCAAAAATGAGGAAAAAGTAATCTTATGAGATCGATCCGGGAAAATGTCTGTCTGTCTGGCTGTGTGTGTGCCCCCCCCCCTATCAACTCCTAAACGGCTGCAGCTATCAAAGCCAAATTTGGTAACAGTAAAGATCTATACCTGAATATCTCACAGCCATAATTAAAATTGACGTCAGTGCTACCAACTGCTGAAAAATCGCAATTGTAATTTGAGCTCTATGTTGGATATCTCAGAAGTTATGCATGCAAACTATTCCAAAATTGGCACACATATAGACAATAGCATTCCAGATTAATTTTCGGAAGACCATATAAGCCAGTATTGCCAACCTGATTCTAAGCCTGCCGATAGGTCCAATTTCTAAATGCATGTAACTTCTATACTATCGAATGGATTTCAACCAGATTTCGTATGTACTATGTGTACTACAGCAGATATGACTGTCACCAGGGCTGCCAACTGTTAATAAATGCGCTCCCTATATTTTCACCCTAATATCAATATATCAAAAAGTATACAAGCCAACAGCTCTAAACTTTGCACACGTATAGTACATGACATTCTACCTTAGTTTGGAGTAAATTACAGTATATACATCAGTGCTGCCAACACGATTCTAAGCCTGCTGATAGGTCCAGGTTTTTAATGCACATAATTTCTATACTAACAAATGGATTTCAACCAAATTTCGTATGTGCTTTGTGTACCATAACAGTTATGACTATGCGTATTCGTAAGAACAAGCAGGGCTGCCAACTGTTAATAAATGCTCTCTCTATTTGTTTAATCCTAATATCAATATATCAGAAAGTATGCAAGTCATCCCCTCTAAACTTTGCACACGTATAGTACCTGACATTCTACATTAATTTGGGTCAACTAATATACCTCAGTGCTGCCAACATGATTCTAAGCTTTCTGATAGTTCCAATTTTAATTTCCTGTACCTTCTATACTAACAAATGGATTTTATCCAAAATTGGCACTTTAATAGATCGTAATATATCAGATTAATTCTGAGCATCACATAGATGACATTGAAATTTTAAGAAAAGTAGGATCTTTAGTTCGTCACGGAACTACTTGTTAAATATTAGAAAGGAGCACACCCGAGGTTCCGGGTTCGATCCCCGGCTCTGCCAAGAATTTAAAAGTCTTGGTATAGTCTGGTACAGGGTCTCCCAGCCTCGTGATGTGAAATGGGAACCTGCCGGATGCTATGACAGAAGGAGGAACGGGCCACCCTACCACACGCAAACTCCGGCTCGGGACCCCTGGTTAGTGATCCCAAGGGCTCTAATTTAAGACACCTATGTCCCTTTGAGGGGATATGGCACTCAAGTATTACCGTACCGTATTTACTCGGCTATAGGACCCCTGCGCCTATAGTACCGCCCCCCCCCCCTAAATTATTGAGAGTCAAAATACAACACTCTTGGAAATTGACGAATTCTTAAATATTTTTAAAATTATAACTGAAACTCATCCTCTTTAACGACAAAAATATTTTCTTCTTCTTGTTACATTATTTTGTTATTCAGACGATATGACCGCCATTTTGCGTACATGTACCGCGTATGTGATTGGGAAGGATATCGAATTGTGTAGCCAATAGGCTTCACCCTATATCCAAAAGACGATGCCACACTATTGGCCGAGTAGAAACTCCAAGTTCAAAATCCGCCAATGAAAGTTACGGTTCCATATCTTGCCTGCATTCTTTGTATTGCGCTTCCAAGTGGTGTTTGCGGCAGTCTTCTTCTCAGTTATATTTTAAGCAAGAACCGTCGGCGTTTGTGTGACACGTTATTGGTGTATTAATGTGAATACTCCATACTCAGTTGTGTTCACAAATGTTAGTGAGATGTGATCACTCATTCCCTAATTGATGCATTCTCCCTCCCTATGTTCAAATAAAAATAAAGTTTGCATTTCCATGTCTGATACTTTGTTGATTCCATTCTAAGATTTTTGCTTACAAGGGAAAGTACCGGTAGTGAAAGTCATTGGGGGGTGGGGGTAGGGAATAGTGAGGTTATGACAGTCTAATAATGGGCTGACTAAGGATGTAAAAATTGTTTATTTTGATTAAATATATCTTACTATGTAACATCAAAATAAAATAGCTTATTTTTACTCTCTCCCTTTCCCAAAATAATGGATTTTTGCGAAGTTTGAGTCTATAGTACCCGCCCCCCCCCCCCCCCCAATTTCGGAACTAAAATTTTAGAAAAAACATGGGGTCCTATAGCCGAGTCAGCTTGGCCTGTGTATGGTTGGTAGTTCACCAGATGCAGATTACAATGCCAAATAGTAAAGTAGTCAGTAAACTGATTTAGCAGGCCACGGTAACACAGGGGTCAAGCTTCAAGATGGGCTGGGTGAAATGTCACGAATGGTCAAAAAGTCTCGTATAATCGCAGGCTTCTTTACTTCTGAACTGTTAAAATGTAAGAATATAGCGGGAGAGGAAGGACACCCTTGAAACATTGAGACGTTCACAGCAGGCTAAAGAGTGTTCAGGACACAACAAGAAAAACTAGTCTAGTCGTATAAAATCAAGAAAATAGGGACTGGCTAGTTTTTTGTTTGTTTGTGATATCTATCTAAAATTATACTGTAAATAAGAAATAGCCATCGCTCATAGTTCTAATAAAAATAGGGTCCTTAGCCTTTGAGCAAGAAAGAAAACACAGTGAAACCTCCGTACAACGATTACCGATACAACAATGATACAGCCGGGTACAGCGATAATTTTTTATGGTCCCAGCTGATTTCCTACATTTACTATGTTAATTACC
Organism: Meconema thalassinum; assembly: GCA_946902985.2. NCBI lineage: Eukaryota > Metazoa > Arthropoda > Insecta > Orthoptera > Tettigoniidae > Meconema > Meconema thalassinum. Next base: position 174,772,008 of record OX336398.1, on the reverse strand, counting down.
CCTCATTACAACGATGAAGTAATTTTAACAACACCCTGTTATAACGAAGACAACGTTTCGGGGATTTTACTATTTTTTGCTTCTAAGAATGTGACCATAATGGTACGTATTGTTTGTTAAACCTCTCGACCTTCAGCGCTGTATTTCCATAAGGTTCGCTACATACTGTGCTGACGGTAAGCAGGTAGCGAATAGGGTATATCCGCGGGCAAACGCCGGCTAAGTACAAAGAATCATAGAGCTCCTGTGTTTGAACCAGAGTTAACTGTTTTAGTCTGTACATTGTTGAGCTTGTTGTGCTGAGGTCATACCCTGTTAATTTCCGTTATTTTTGCAATCTGTGATAATTTTAAGAACGCCGAACGGTTCTTCTCTGCCGCAACGCATCAGGGACACAAAAGTGATCGGACAATCAACTAATCCCCGATTCTTAAAAAATGTAAGAAGCTTGAGTACATAGCCTACATTTTATTTTACGTTTATTTAATTTATAAGTTGATTCGGTTAGTTATAGTTGTTTTAAGGAGCGGAACTACGAGGTCATCTGTCCCAAGTTGATTCAGTACCTTCATCTGCAATGTTATGAAGAGCACATATAGTACAATACTCTAACAGATTGATTTTGTATTTTTACGTTATTCTATTATTTCTCATCAGAAAAGTACAACCGGCACTGTATATACTGACCTTGAAGGTACAGTACTGTAGTAGTCACTGTTAACAAAACCTCATTATAACAATAACCCTGCTACAATAATATCATTTCAAGGTGCCATGAATACTGATGTGTGACTGTAACATACTCTCTAATCTTTGAAAGGAGCTAACTTTAATGACAAAATATGAACTTTGATTGTTTACGTATACAAAGTTGTGGTGTTGGGGCCAGAAATACAGTCTATTGTCTGCCACTTGTTGTAGGTGGCTGGAGCCATCGTCACGTATGAGGTGATCCTCATCCAGTTCAGCGCCACCTTCACGAGCAGCGCCAACACAACAACAACACCGCCACCACACTGAATAAAGCATCAATAAACTAACTGAGAGTTTTCATTCAGACCCCTCATGCTCAATCCCACACCTGTCAGTGTCCACTACATTTCCTCACTGCACCGGTACCGACGCGGCTCAATCCTGTAAGCATAGATGATAAACAAGTCCTGTCTTATGTTCTCCACTCTGTTATTTCCAAATTTAATGTTTTTCAGTCGATCTACACGATTGTAACCGATTGTAATGGATGGTTCGCAGTGGCGGCTCGTAGATAAAAAGTCAGGTGAAGAGCGGAACTCTAATTTCAGCAGTGCTTGATTGTTTGCATTTGTGAATATTGAGATATTCATTTTCGAATTTTAATGCTAAAATATCTACTCAGTCTTCCTGAATATGATTTTCGTGGTTTCCCATTTCCACCACCAGGCAATTCCGGGACGGTTCCTTTCAATAGGTCCACGGCCGATTTTCTTCCAAAATCCCTTCTCCGACCCGTCATGAAAAGAAAATGCATGGCCATTGGCTGCATTAATAGAATTAATATAATTCCTTAACGTTCCCACGGGTTACAGTAAAGTTTAAAGTTTATAGGAACTCTCTTCTAGAGATCATGACGAGAGTGAGATCTCAAGTATAGAACAACTCTAATTACAAGCCTCAAAATCTGTCTATTTAAAGTCACATTCTCATTATAGCCTATCTAAGTGCACATTGTGTGCATTTTCCCTCAAGACGTCAGATAACGTGTTAGTGTTTCTTTTGAGTGTTCTGTAACTGGCACTTCAAATGTTCCTCACTGCCTTTGTGTTTGTTCAACCCGCGCGTAAGCCTAATTTCTTGGAAATCACCGAAACTTGTTTATTCCAGACACCACATTTGTTAATAAAAAGTAAGCAAGGCTAACAGAACAGGTTGTTTTTAAGAATACAACTACTGCACAACCATGTGAACTGTTCAAACCAAGATCCCTTGCAATGAAGGCTATAAGATTTGCCGGTTTTCTTGATATCTTTTTAGTGCACAGTTCTATCAATTTATTTGGCCGTCCATAATTTAATAACTCCCCTTTGTCTTCGTCTTTCCACCTACTGAAGGGAGTTTATAATAAAATTAATACTGTGTCTTTCACTGGAAATATTATTACACTAAAATCCATTAACTTTCATCAACGACAGGATACGTAACGTTATAAATAAGTACTATTTATTGGGGAAATATATACAAGCTTCAGCATAAAAGAAAAGAAGCCTGACGCAAGGCCAACCTTCATCAACTGGACTTGACATGTTGCCTTCCACACACAGCAATGTCTTCACTCGACCAACACTCGTCTGTCTAACGGCAGGTAATGTCGTCACACCTCGTGTCAGGTTACCATGGCAACGTCCTTGGCATTGGAAAACTCTTACAAATTTTATGAATTTTTCCATTTGTAGCCTCTATTTCTACATTTACACATGATTTTGGAATTAAATCGTATCTCTACGGAAAGTTTACAATAATGACATTTGTTTTTTGCATGGATGGCAATGTACCCTTTAAATCTTTGATTACTTTTTTACTCTCATTTCTATAGACGTCGTTTGCTCCAGCGATGATCACTGCGTAGTCCTTTGCAGTAAGGGACGCACACTCTCCTATCATCCCGTTCGTGACCTCTGCAATTTGAGCTCCTGGCTTTACTGTCGAAGTGACCTCCATTTCTCTGCTTCTCTCCAATACGCTTGCTGCTACATCTCGCCCGTGACTGTCCGCAAATATCCGCATCTTCCTGGATTTTCTCTTTATCACTTTCTTCTTTTCTTCTTGAGGAAAGTCATCATTTTCTTCGACAAGCACTCCAAATGAATTTGAGACGGGAATTTCAGTTACATGTACTCCATTTATAGGCCTAGGCTTATTCAATCTTACCTTACCAGCAATCACTGTCGACCAAGTTTCCTTGCTTTCCTCTCTGTTTCCTTTTAATTTATTCAACTCTTCCATTAACTTAGCAATATCTTCCTTTAGATGCTTTATAATTTCGTCTTTTGAGGACGTCATACAGCCTCGCTTGCGTACGGTACCATCTAGCGACGGAGTGTAGAAATAACAGTATACTACCAGGACCTTCTATACTAACGGACCTGACACAGGCGGCAGGGCAGAGGCAAGATGGCTGACTTACTTGGTTTGTTTATAATGTTGTGTGGTTTTGTTTACGATGTGATAGTGGTGTGAATAATCGCAATATCACTTGGCAATCGTTTCCCTTGATTTTCTGTGGTTAGTGGTTATTGCTTTTTTGTAAATAAATGTCTGCATTATCATAGAGCTTCATAAAATCGAGATACTAGTACCTTCTGATACCCTCAATTCTACTAGTGGGTAAGTTGGTCTATTTATTATTCTGTTTAGGGTTTATAAATTATTAGTAATGGTAATCCATTTTGAGCAAGCATAGTAATAATTAACGTATTCCATTTTTAGGTCTGAGAAGATCTGAAAATTGATTACGAAGAAACATAACCTGCTTTTAGGTAGATTTCATTAGAAAGCGAACTATTGCAATGGGTCCCATGTTTCGACTTCCGGAAAATTTCGACATATCTTCGCGTTTCACACCCCCCAGACCCCAAAACCACCGTCAGTTCAAAAGTTTATATATAATTTATGTATGTATATCAGTTTCTTGTGGACACGATAACTGCCGTAATTTTGCACCAATCACTTTGAATTTTTTACTGAATATGTATACCTATAAAATCTCGGTCGAGTTCGTTACAGGGCTAAATCGGTCGAAGGGGGTGGTTGGTTCTTAAGTTTAGTGGCTGCGACAACGCGGTCATGTAGCCCCGTGTACTTTGGGTGTAGGCCTATGTAGAATCTGTCTGATAACCGGTGTTAATTGTGATGACTGTATTAGTGTGTGTTATCTGTTTGTTAATTTAAGTACTGCAACTAAGAATTTTTCAGATAGTTCCTACTTTTGCCGCCAAGCGCCACTGTCAACGACTACTAGGCCAAGTTCAGAACTGAGCTACTAGACGCCGCCGCAGTCGGCTCTTGGCAACGAACATAGAAACCTAAGAGCGTTGTTTACATTCTTAACCTATCCAATTTAGCTTCACACAGGTGCAATTAGTGGAAGGATCTTTAACATGCTATAAATCTATGACATGGGACCGCCGGCTTTACTTCCCCTCCGAAGGAAGGCATACTGAGAGATTTTTAACGCTCTTAAAAAATCCGACGGCTTCGGCCGGGTTTGAACCCGTTATCTTGGGCATAGAAGCTCAGCATGCGACCGACTACGCCACCGAAGCCGCCTGACTAAGTGGGAAGCGGCTTCGGTGACGTAACTGGTAGCATGGTGAATGTCTATGCCCAAGGTCGCGGTTTCAAAGCCGGCCGAAGTCGTCGGATTTTCTAAGAGCGCTAGAATCGCTCAGTATGCTTTCCTTTGGAGGGGAAGTTCCAACATTCGTTGCGAGTTGCTGGTTGGGGTGGCATCTAGTAGCCAAGTTCACAGCTAGGTGTCGTTGACGGTAGTACCTGGTAGCAACATTAGGAACTACTGCTTGAAATTGACCGTCTGCAGTCCTTACCTGAATTAAGACTAATACAGCCATTACAATTCACACCGTTTATCAGACAGATTCTACACTCACCCAAAGTACACGGGGTTAGATGACCACGTTGTCGCAGCCCCTAAACTGAGGAACCAACCAGAGGTAGATTTCATTAGACAGCTAACTATTGCAATGGGTACCATGTTTCGACTTCCGGAAAATTTCGACATATCTTCGCGTTTCACATCCCCCAGACCCCAAAACCACCGTCAGTTCAAAAGTTATATATAATTTATAAATGTATATATATCAGTTTATTGTGGACACGATAACTGCCGTAATTTTGCACCAATCACTTTGAATAGTTTACCGAATATGTATACCTATAAAATCTCGGTTGAGTTCGTTACTGGGCTAAATCGGTCGAAGGGGGTGAAAATGGGGGGCTCTTTTCGAAAAAGCGAAATATTGCTATAACTCTCTTAATATGTGAAATATCGAATCCGTTCAACGTACATACAATGTGTCGGATAAAGCCCAAAAATGTATGTTTGAAGGTTTTTTTTATAGCACCAACCATTGACCAAAGGGGTGGGAAAAAGTGGTTTTTTCGGGAAACATTAATCATATCTCTCTTAATAGGCACAATATCAAAACCGTACAAAATGGACAATATTCCCCTAATAATTACCTAAAACTTTTGTCTGAAAGAATTTTTGATATGACCCACCATTATGCCAAGGGATGAGAAAAATAATTTCGGAATTATAAGAAAATGCCAAGAGCTATCAGTGGTTGTCATGGCAACACTACTAAATTGATGAGGGATGAGCCATCAGACGTTGCCAAGACAACGCACTTGCACGAGATCAGATTCAGATTTCCATCTGACTAAGTGTGAAGCGGCTTCGGCGACGTAACTGGTAGCATGCTGAATGTTTATGCCCAAGGTCGCGAGTTCAAAACCGGCCGAAGTCGTCGGATTTTCTAAGAGCGCTAAAAATCCCTCAGTATGCTTTCCTTTGGAGGGGAAGTTCCAACGTTCGTTGCGAGTTGCTGGTTGCGGTGGCATCTAGTAGCCAAGTTCACAGCTAGGTGCCGTTGACGGTAGTACCTGGTAGCAACATTATGAACTACTGCTTGAAATTGACCGTCTGCAGTCCTTACCTGAATTAAAGACTAATACAGCCATCTCAAAGTACACGGGGTTACATGACCGCGTTGTCGCAGCCCCTAAACTGAGGAACCAACCAAAATCTCTGCGGGAGATATAATTTTGCGTGAAGAAGTAACAGACCGTTACATAGTTACACATCAGTGTCGAAACCTTGCTTAAGGACAGTGTGACCACAAGTATAAAAATGGACCCCAAATGACAAGAAGGTTACCGTTCCCATAAGACAATAAAATGTTTAAAATAAGCATAAAATGACGAAAAACAAAGTTAATTAAGCTCCAATTATAAAATACCTTCTCGCAATAAATGAGGTCTGATCCTTCTACGAAAATATGCATATTCTGCCTATTTTCGCCTATCCCCAAGTTTTTCCGGTGAAATCTACCTCCGCCTTCCGGCTGGATGCAGTATCCACTCATCCAGTTTTAAGCCTGCTAGTTCAAGGATCTTATCACGTACATGGTGTTGTACCCGTTCGTCCTGGGGATGCGATGACCCATCTGCTATTACATCGCATTCCTGGAGTTCCAGGACAGAGCGGAGTTAAATGAACCTCTAGTCAAAAAAGGGATGTGTCGGAAATTCAGCTGAGATATCGAAAAAGCAATGGGTAACACGAGACAAAATATCTCTAGGGTCGTTACGGGCTTAAGTTTAATAAAAAAAATGCAAATATAAATGGGCGCCATCAACTGAATTCCTAGCAAACCACATCCTTTCCGGTTAAGCCTTAATCAAGACAAGGAAAGAAAAAGGAAAATCACACCATCATCAGATCACAACTAAGATAAAAACAAATTTATTTCACTTTGATAGTCAGACAGACATTTTAAATATTCATCCTACCTGAGAGCATGGTCGAATGCCAACGTTAAATTGTCATCGTCCCAAAATCGAACCATCTCTTTTCTAATCAAAAATATTTCATCCACATAAAACGTGAAAAATCTATAAAGTTCTCTTGGGTTCTCAGGATCACTGTAGCACTATGTCTTTCGTCACTGACATTTGTGATACCTGAGACCTAATTTCTCTTTAATTAACATCATGGATGTGGATTTGAAAAAAAATATTAATCTGTCTAAACATACACATTATAATCACATATTTTAAACATCACGTAATTTTATGGCTTGCATGGCATAATTCAAATGTTAAATACGTTAGTAAAATGCTCCTAAACATCGAATAATTAATTTTAACTATTTACATTGTCATTAATAATTGCTTATTCGTGAATTACAGAAAATCCACTGCTCATTGGTCATACTTATCATCATCATCAAAGTTAAATATTTCTCACATTAATTCTCATCTCAAATTCAACATATTCCTGTCAGAATCATTAATTCATCACCATTAAATCATTTAAATGAAAATTATTATCATCACTTCATTATGCTACCTAATTATTCACACACTCTTATCTTATTATCTCCTTCAGACTAAATCGCCTTAAATCATCAATACAAATTGTTTAATTCCTCAACTCTAGTTGCAATTTCTCAAATTATATCACAATTAAATTTATTTAATTCCATATAAATTCATTAATCATCAGCTTCTTTAATTAATTATCACCTTCTAATTCAGTTATTCATCATCTATCCAATCGTCTATTAATTTATTTAAATCAGTTTATTTATCCAATCTTTAATTCATCCATTTATTTAATTCATTGATTTATTCCAAAATTTAATTTATCAATTTATTTAAATTTTATTCTTCTGGTTATTTAGATTTTTATTATTTCATCTAGTCATTCTGATTTTTTTCATTAGGTCAGATCATTATTATGCTTAAATTTCAGATTATTATTTCATTAATTATTATTATCAGAAAATCTTGTATTATCAACTTTATTTATTCGTTTAATTTCCTAACAAATTGTTTAATATGGGTTATAGAACGTTGTCTTACAGTTTTATCACTTCCACGTTATATCTCGTATTTAATTATCATGCCAAAAAATATTATTGCCTTCACAACATCACGTTGGATCTGACTATCCACAACTACATTATATATCCTCAATTCTTCAAATATCACATTTGAATACCACAATTATTCCAGAAAACTCCATAAACATTCAGCACATACAGCATGAATCTCAACAATTACGCTAGACTGGGTTCGACAACCTCATGTCTGCCTCAAAATACATGAGCAATATTGCAACTATCACTTGGCAACTTCCACAAAATGCCTATCACAAACTTCACTTAACCACGTTGCATGATCTACAAAAAATATATAACTGGCTTCAAATTATCAACGCACACAATCTCCAATAACTGTAATTAATCTGATCACATCTAAACAACTTCTTAAACAATTAGAAAAAATATTACCTTAGTAATTCAAGATCTGCTTTCAAATAGCATAAATTCTCTTACATTCCTCATAATTCACATCACAGAAAAAACACCAATGTGCTATAATCTCTCGTTATCAAAATCTGCAATACTAATCTGCCTTAAAATAAATCTGACCATTAATGATTCATCTTACAAGATTCAATTACTTTAACTCCTTCTCAAAGGTATCAAACACAATTATAAAAATCATCAAAAGCATCAGCTGTACCAGCTGTTAAACTGAAAGTACTCTCAAAAGAGTATAGCAACAAAATATTGGATTGGCAAACAAGAATTACAAAATTAACCCTGCTGACATTTATCTTTACTTTATTTAACGAAAGTTCGACTGATATGTGACTAGTAGTTCCTTGTTTGATTCTCTTACATTCTCATGTACACTCGGATGATAAAAATGAGTCCCTCAATGGCAAGTAAGATGAGTAACCACCGTACAATCGTATAAATACGAAAGACCCTGCCCCGTCGACTAACATGATAGTGCCCTGAACGATGGGTAAGATGAGTAACCACCATACAATCGTATAAATACGAAAGACCCCATCTCGAAGACTAAATGAGTGAATGTACCAGATAGGAATCAACAAGTCTCTAGTTGTCATATAAAACCGATATTCATTCACTAAAGTGAATAACATCTTAATATCTCCAAACAATCCAATGAAAAAAATCCCTACTGATGAATAATACACACTCGCTAGTATGCAATGAACTGACGAAGTAATTTAGATAATCAATTGCAGATCCCGAGTTCGAAATACTCGTCACACAAAAAAAACTATACATGAAAACTATCCTTACTGGAAAAATGTCTAAAAGACCAAACATCTGCTTAATAAAGCCAACCAATGGTGAGAATTTCGTATAATGATGCCTGCCATATCATATGGTCATGCCATATTCTAGCAAAAATTCGAGCATATAAAGTCAAAGCCATGTCTTAAACAATCGTATCACTCCTATTAGAAAAATATACATGTGTGCCCAGTATTCATGAAAATAATCGTATCAGGTAGTTATAACTCTTACAGTACCTTCTCATAATCAGCTGTTATTAAATTTCAAAGATCGTCGATTTTCCCTATGTAATGAATTTCTCGAAAGATCGGCGTGAATATCATTCCATCCATGCAATGACGATTGCCTTCAAAATCCCAAGTGAATCAGCTGGTAGACCTCCTCCTCGTCAGGAATCGAATCGATCGCTCCTTGGTGCCATCGCGTCTCTGTCTGCGTTTACTCCGACATGATGAATTTCTGGTTATCCATAGCGGATATTATCCAAATCCTCACGAAAAAGTTCATAGAAAAAGCGGACCCCCTATTCCTCTTCTACGTTACGCCACTGTTCCATACAATGTTCGGTTTGAGTGTTGAAAGATTAACCTCCACAGCGGTTAAGTCTCACTTGTAGAAAATAAAATTGTTTTATCAGAGTGTCTAAGTTTATGAAACACCCTGTAGCTGTGTTCGTACTCGGTAATTCATAATACTTCATAAGAAAGAATTGCATTAATGCACGAGCTAATGTTCCTAAGTGCATTTGCTTAAAACATTTCATTTGCTTATAATCGTTAATGTTACTTGGAATGCGTTATGAAATGCATAGTCGTAATGTCATTGAAAAACTATGTTCATTCGAAGTTCACAGTTGCAGTATCTCGTAACTATCTGCCTTTATAATTCAAATGCTGGATAAACGTTCCAACTCAATGTTGTAACAAAGTTCAGCTTCTGTCATAATGCTTGCGTATAAAATGGGAAATAACCCGCTCGGCCATACTGCAATGCTATAATAATCTCCGCCTAAAGCTGGCCTCGCCATGTCGCTCTACTATGCTGTTCTGCGTTTCCAAAATGCAGCTTGGAATAAAGTTCTCCAACTCGTTTTACCGTACCGTTCTAAACTCCGGCCTTCTCCTGCCCGCTTGGCCCGTACAGCTGGTTATGTAACCGGTCTCCACGCTGCCCACTGCTGGTGTCCGCCCGGCTCTCTGACCTACTTTTCGTTCGCTGCTTGGTGCAGTGAAAACTGTCGCTTTCACTTTCCGTGACAAAAGCTGTGCGCTGCGCGACCTTTCCATACGCTCGGCATATGTCCTACTCTGCCCGCTCTCTGAATTCGACTGCGTTGCTCGCTGTACTGGACTCTCTTGCTAACAGATCTTGACTGCTTGGCTCACTGAGCTCGACTGACTTTCTCTGGACTGCAATGACCCTTACCTGCCTGGCGCAGTCACGTGACGCTCTCCCCACCTCTGTGGTCTTGCGTCACAAATACAATCTCGAACCCCGATCATCTCGGCTATTAAGTTATAAAATAACTTAAGGGTTATCTGACTTCCTTCAAATAATTACCATATATAATGCTTGTTATATCTCCTCTTCTGAGATGTTTAAATACCATGTTCCATATAGATCTTAATAAAGCTTCATAATTCCATCCATAATTCCATCTGCTTGACTGCGGTCAGAGCCTTCTTAATCCTCGACCTTCTACGTCATCCTGACATTCCTCTTGACTCGATCTGAGCGCTATCTTTTCACAACTCTTCCTAAAATCTCAACTACGGCTCAATGTCTTCTGGCGTAGCCGATAGCCTCAACTAGGTATCGGGTACATCTCTCCCGTACATCTCCTTTTTTAAAATCAGGATTGAGGAAAAAAAATACACTCTCAGGCATTCTATATATAGCACATGTACACGATAGCTCTACAATCCTCTTATTCAGCATGATGGTACTTTCTGACTCTCAACAATGATGATTGACTTCCAATGATTAGGATCTTGATTCTGTATTACTTTGATGTCTGTTTCTTCCTTTATTACTCGCGCTTGCTCGATTGACATCTCTGACTGTCTCCTCGGGTGGTGTACTAGGCTGTCTACTTTCTTGCCTCGATCTCTCATATTCACGATTATCTCGTCTTTCATTTTGCTCATTTCTTCGGCCATCCTGCCTGTCGTTCCGATTATACTGTTGACCTTGGCTCCAGTTGTTTCTACCACGATATCTATTGTTGTATCGATTCCTATCCTGATATCTGGAATTCTTATTATAATTTCTATATCGGCTGTCTCTTGCTTCCTGATCGTATGGCCTCTCATATGGTCCACTATATCGATCATTTCCACGAACGTTACGGATGTTTCCTCGGTTTCCTTCGTTCCTTCTGTTTTCCCAGGAATCTCTTCTGTCCGTCTGAGCTGCGTTATCAACGACTACCGCATTCCCCTTTTCCGTGTTTCGATTGTCGTTTTTTGCATTTCTAGGCGTAACTTGAGCGCTTGTATAGTCTAATCGCCGTAAAATGTCGTCATAATACTCAAGTGTGTTTGCTCCCGACGCTATGAGTGATCGCTGTACCTCAATCGGTAACTGTCTCGCTATAGCTTGCAAAAGCTCTTCTTCTGGCAATGGAGGAATCAGAAACTGTAATTTAGCCAATTGTGAAGTAAAATAATTGGCATAATGCGTCGGATGTGGCGTAGAATAACGCTTCGAGTACATTTCTGCTCTCACGTTCAGCTGATCCTCTGCACTCCAAAATCTCCTCAAGAGTGCTATGGCAAATTGCTCCATATTCGCAAAATTGCTTCTGAATGCTCTAAACCAAGTTAACGCAGGCCCGTCTAAGGCGCGTTCGACTATCCTTAGCTGTCTTTCCTTGGCTACTCTATGTTCCGCCATGTAGTCTCGAATATCTCGCAGAAATTCGACTGGTGTGACACCTGTGTTTCCAGAAAACTTCCTCGGCTTGTCATCCAGATTTCTGATAATGGTAACTGGACCTGAGTATCGTTCAATTGTACCCAACGTACTCCTATTCGAACTCGGATTATCCTGAGGGGTTGAACTTGCCCTTTCGAATGTCACATTCGGTTGCGTTTGACGGTCTTCTCCCATGCTAACTTCTTGATTACCCATACTGCGGTCTATCGCTGTCTGATTTATCGATATTTCCCCTGATGTAATATTTTGACTTGAGAAACTATTAATCATAGATTCTAGTTTAGTCATCCTATCTTCTGCCAATTTCTCTACGGTCTTGACCTGAGTCTTCAACTCATCTAACGACGTAACATTCTGCGTTTTGTTACTCTCCTCTAAATCGTTTTTCAACTTGTCAATCTTGTCTTCGCATGTATTCTTTACTGACGCGACTTGTTCCTTTAACAGATCAACATCTGTCCTAAATAGAGTTGAATCTATCTTCATTGCTTCCTTGTTCTCCGTAAATCTCGCTTCTAAGTTCGCCATACCTGCGATTAATTTCTCATCTAATCCTGCACGTTGTTCTTTTGCTTCGGCATCGACCTCACTATACCGTTCTTCCACGATTGCACCGACTCTATTTTTGAATAAAGCTAAGTTTTCATTAACCTTTTGCTCTATATCATCATCCATCTTCCTAATATCTTTCTGCAATTGATTCTCTAATGATTTTAAATTAGAATTAACCTCTCCTAAGACTTCCTCTTTAATGGTCCCAATTACTGACTTTAAATCCTTGATCACATTACCTAGATTCATCTCTAGACCTTTGATTATAGTTTCGAAAGATACATCGGTAGACCACTCTTGAATTTTGCCCACATCTGCCACTAAACCATCGATGTCGAATCTCAACTTCGATACGTCCGATTTAATGTCTTTCTGTATAGACATAACGTCTGTTCTTAAAGTAAGAATATTTTCTTCTCCTCTACTTTCTAATTCAATAATATTCTTTCTTAATATTTGAACATTTTCCTCTCCTTTCATATTTACTGCAATTATATCTAATTGTAAAGTCTTAAGCATTTCATTATTCTTTAAAGTTAATCTATTTTCTAACCTAGTTAACTTGTTTTCTAACTCTGTGTTAGTTTCTTCACTACGAGTTTGTAATTTCTCTTCCAATGATTTAAAACTGTCCTTCAAGTTAGCTTCACTAGCTTTCAAATGACTTTCAGTACTAGTCTGTAATCTAGTCTCTAATGACTTTAAATTATCTTCACTATTTGACTGTAATAATTTTAAAATTTCTTCATTACTAGTCTGTAATCTAGTCTCTAATGACTTTAAATTATCTTCATTACTAGTCTGTAATGCTTGCACATTTTCTTTACATTTAGCTTCTAACCTAGCTTCTGAACTATTTATCTGTTCTTTAACTTCCGTTTCCATTTTAGAAATGGTTTCTGCAATACCAGACAAACCACTCTGTAACTCTCCTAACACCTTAGCTAAATCTTCCGGCAACATAATTATATTTTCAATAGACGTTTTATTCAGAGACGTTAGACAACAACACATCACAATGTCTCAATTCCTGCATTCACTTGGGTATAGGAAAAATGACTTATAACTAACATGATATAATACTAATACGATTAACATGAACACTGGAATGGGCACACAAGTATATTGTCTGACTAAGTTTAATAAATTTTGTAACACAATCAAATGAACTTGAGATCAATCTCTCCGTGATCTAAATCTGATGTGATTCCATAGAACAAACAAAATCGAAGCCCCACGTTGGGCGCCAATTCTCCCTCTCTCTCTCTGTACCCGTTCGTCCTGGGGATGCGATGACCCATCTGCTATTACATCGCATTCCTGGAGTTCCAGGACAGAGCGGAGTTAAATGAACCTCTAGTCAAATAAGGAATGTGTCGGAAATTCAGCTGAGATATCGAAAAAGCAATGGGCAACACGAGACAAAGTATCTCTAGGGTCATTACGGGCTTAAGTTTAATAAAAAAATGCAAATATAAATGGGCGCCATCAACTGAATTCCTAGCAAACCACATCCTTTCCGGTTAAGCCTTAATCAAGACAAGGAAAGAAAAAGGAAAATCACACCATCATCAGATCACAACTAAGATAAAAACAAATTTATTTCACTTTGATAGTCAGACAGACATTTTAAATATTCATCCTACCTGAGAGCATGGTCGAATGCCAACGTTAAATTGTCATCGTCCAAAAATCGAACCATCTCTTTTCTAATCAAAAATATTTCATCCATATAAAACGTGAAAAATCTATAAAGTTCTCTTGGGTTCTCAGGATCACTGTAGCACTATGTCTTTCGTCACTGACATTTGTGATACCTGAGACCTAATTTCTCTTTATTTAACATCATGGATGTGGATTTGAAAAAAATATTAATCTGTCTAAACATACACATTATAATCACATATTTAAAACATCACGTAATTTTATGGCTTGCATGGCATAATTCAAATGTTAAATACGTTAGTAAAATGCTCCTAAACATCGAATAATTAATTTTAACTATTTACATTGTCATTAATAATTGCTTGTTCGTGAATTACAGAAAATCCACTGCTCATTGGTCATACTTATCATCATCATCAAAGTTAAATATTTCTCACATTAATTCTCATCTCAAATTCAACATATTCCTGTCAGAATCATTAATTCATCACCATTAAATCATTTAAATGAAAATTATTATCATCACTTCATTATGCTTCCTAATTATTCACACACTCTTATCTTATTATCTCCTTCAGACTAAATCGCCTTAAATCATCAATACAAATTGTTTAATTCCTCAACTCAAGTTGCAATTTCTCAAATTATATCACAATTAAATTAATTCCATATAAATTCATTAATCATCAGCTTCTTTAATTAATTATCACCTTCTAATTCAGTTATTCATCATCTATCCAATCATCTATTAATTTATTTAAATCAGTTTATTTATCCAATCTTTAATTCATCCATTTATTTAATTCATTGATTTATTCCAAAATTTAATTTATCAATTTATTTAAATTTTATTCTTCTGGTTATTTAGATTTTTATTATTTCATCTAGTCATTCTGATTTTTCTTTCATTAAGTCAGATCATTATTATGCTTAAATTTCAGATTATTATTTCATTAATTATTATTCTCAGAAAATCTTGTATTATCAACTTTATTTATTCGTTTAATTTCCTAACAAATTGTTTAATATGGGTTATAGAACGTTGTCTTACAGTTTTATCACTTCCAAGTTATATCTCGTATTTAATTATCATGCCAAAAATATTATTGCCTTCACGACATCACGTTGGATCTGACTATCCACAACTACATTATATATCCTCAATTCTTCAAATATCACATTTGAATACCACAATTATTCCAGAAAACTCCATAAACATTCAGCACATACAGCATGAATCTCAACAATTACGCTAGACTGGGTTCGACAACCTCATGTCTGCCTCAAAATACATTAGCAATATTGCAACTATCACTTGGCAACTTCCACAAAATGCCTATCACAAACTTCACTTAACCACGTTGCATGATCTACAAAAAATATATAACTGGCTTCAAATTATCAACGCACACAATCTCCAATAACTGTAATTAATCTGATCACATCTAGACAACTTCTTAAACAATTAGAATAAATATTACCTTAGTAATTCAAGATCTGCTTTCAAATAGCATAAATTCTCTTACAATCCTCATAATTCACATCACAGAAAAACACCAATGTGCTATAATCTCTCGTTATCAAAATCTGCAATACTAATCTGCCTTAAAATAAATCTGACCATTCATCTTACAAGATTCAATTACTTTAACTCCTTCTCAAAGGTATCAAACACAATTATAAAAATCATCAAAAGCATCAGCTGTACCAGCTGTTAAACTGAAAGTACTCTCAAAAGAGTATAGCAACAAAATATTGGATTGGCAAACAAGAATTACAAAAGTAACCCTGCTGACATTTATCTTTACTTTATTTAACGAAAGTTCGACTGATATGTGACTAGTAGTTCCTGGTTTGATTCTCTTACAGTCTCATGTACACTCGGATGATAAAAATGAGTCCCTCAATGGCAAGTAAGATGAGTAACCACCGTACAATCGTATAAATACGAAAGACCCTGCCCCGTCGACTAACATGATAGTGCCCTGAACGATGGGTAAGATGAGTAACCACCATACAATCGTATAAATACGAAAGACCCCATCTCGAAGACTAAATGAGTGAATGTACCAGATAGGAATCAACAAGTCTCTAGTTGTCATATAAAACCGATATTCATTCACTAAAGTGAATAACATCTTAATATCTCCAAACAATCCAATGAAAAAAATCCCTACTGATGAATAATACACACTCGCTAGTATGCAATGAACTGACGAAGTAATTTAGATAATCAATTGCAGATCCCGAGTTCGAAATACTCGTCACACAAAAAAAAAACTATTCATGAAAACTATCCTTACTGGAAAAATGTCTAAAAGACCAAACATCTGCCTAATAAAGCCAACCAATGGTGAGAATTTCGTATAATGATGCCTGCCATATCATATGGTCACGCCATATTCTAGCAAAAATTCGAAGCATATAAAGTCAAAGCCATGTCTTAAACAATCGTATCACTCCTATTAGAAAAATATACATGTGTGC
Organism: Meconema thalassinum; assembly: GCA_946902985.2. Classification (NCBI taxonomy): domain Eukaryota; kingdom Metazoa; phylum Arthropoda; class Insecta; order Orthoptera; family Tettigoniidae; genus Meconema; species Meconema thalassinum. The sequence goes on along the minus strand of OX336398.1, from coordinate 174,755,470 downwards.
CCAGTATTCATGAAAATAATCGTATCAGGTAGTTATAACTCTTACAGTACCTTCTCATAATCAGCTGTTATTAAATTTCAAAGATCGTCGATTTTCCCTATGTAATGAATTTCTCGAAAGATCGGCGTGAATATCATTCCATCCATGCAATGACGATTGCCTTCAAAATCCCAAGTGAATCAGCTGGTAGACCTCCTCCTCGTCAGGAATCGAATCGATCGCTCCGTGGTGCCATCGCGTCTCTGTCTGCGTTTACTCCGACATGATGAATTTCTGGTTATCCATAGCGGATATTGTCCAAATCCTCACGAAAAAGTTCATAGAAACAGCGGACCCCCTATTCCTCTTCTACGTTACGCCACTGTTCCATACAATGTTCGGTTTGAGTGTTGAAAGATTAACCTCCACAGCGGTTAAGTCTCACTTGTAGAAAATAAAATTGTTTTATCAGAGTGTCTAAGTTTATGAAACACCCTGTAGCTGTGTTCGTACTCGGTAATTCATAATACTTCATAAGAAAGAATTGCATTAATGCACGAGCTAATGTTCCTAAGTGCATTTGCTTAAAACATTTCATTTGCTTTTAACTATCTGCCTTTATAATTCAAATGCTGGATAAACGTTCCAACTCAATGTTGTAACAAAGTTCAGCTTCTGTCATAATGTTTGCGTATAAAATGGGAAATAACCCGCTCGGTCATACTGCAATGCTATAATAATCTCCGCCTAAAGCTGGCCTCGCCATGTCGCTCTACTATGCTGTTCTGCGTTTCCAAAATGCAGCTTGGAATAAAGTTCTCCAACTCGTTTTACCGTACCGTTCTAAACTCCGGCCTTCTCCTGCCCGCTTGGCCCGTACAGCTGGTTATGTAACCGGTCTCCACGCTGCCCACTGCTGGTGTCCGCCCGGCTCTCTGACCTACTTTTCGTTCGCTGCTTGGTGAAGTTAAAACTGTCGCTTTCACTTTCCGTGACAAAAGCTGTGCGCTGCGCGACCTTTCCATACGCTCGGCATATGTCCTACTCTGCCCGCTCTCTGAATTCGACTGCGTTGCTCGCTGTACTGGACTCTCTTGATAACAGATCTTGACTGCTTGGCTCACTGAGCTCGACTGACTTTCTCTGGACTGCAATGACCCTCACCTCCCTGGCGCAATCACGTGACGTTCTCCCCACCTCTGTGGTCTTGCGTCACAAATACAATCTCGAACCCCGATCATCTCGGCTATTAAGTTATAAAATAACTTAAGGGTTATCTGACTTCCTTCAAATAATTACCATATATAATGCTTGTTATATCTCCTCTTCTGAGATGTTTAAATACCATGTTCCATATAGATCTTAATAAAGCTTCATAATACCATCCATAATTCCATCTGCTTGACTGCGGTCAGAGCCTTCTTAATCCTAGACCTTCTACGACATCCTGACATTCCTCTTGACTCGATCTGAGCGCTATCTTTTCACAACTCTTCCTAAAATCTCAACTACGGCTCAATGTCTGCTGGCGTAGCCGATAGCCTCAACTAGGTATCGGGTACAGTGTGGATTCCTGTTTTTATAAACTAACAGTAGGCTTACCCGTGGATATATGCCTCAGAACTGTTGTGTGCCTGGATGCAAATCCTATTATCATAAAGATAAACCATTGGTGCCTACTTTCCAATTTCCCAAAGAAAAAGAACTTAGGGATAAATGGACAAGAAGCATTCATCGTGATGCTTTTTCTCCAACAGCTAACTCGGCAGTTTGTGTCAAACATTTTATCCCTGAATTAGTTATTACAGAAGACAAATTCCCTTGTGCAGATGGCTCAATTGTAACTGTACCTAGAAAAAGAACAAAGCTACAAGAAGGTACATATCTTACCATCTTTGAAAACCAGCCATCATATTTAACAAAAACAGTTGCCTCCAAAAAGAAAGGATCCAAAGGAACACATGAAGCAAGTTCTTGCCCGCGATGAGCTACAGTATAGTGAGTGGAATGAAAGACACACAATATTCGGGTTTGAAGAATTAAAAATCAAGTAGGCACTAGATATGTGGGGCCTTTCACATTATTTTCCAAAGATAGGCATGTTTTGCTGTGTAAAATTGATGATAGCCCCAATGAAGCCCCTAAAATTAATACCTCCATCAGAATTTCACCATCCTTTTCTGTGGAAGTTTTCCACAACAATTTGCATCTCCCCAGCAGTCAGTTTCAGTGGTGTCTTGGCGATAACTTGCTTTGTGATAAATGGACCAAATTTGATTGTCTAATGAGTCACCTAGGAGGTTTCCAGCTAGAAGATTTACATTGTAAACAGAAACTTAATCTCTTACTTGGTTGGTTCCTACGTGTTAATATTGACAACTTCGACATTACCATTAAAAAGAAATTGAAATTCCTACAGGAACAGTCCACTCAGCCAAGATATTCTGCAGATACTCTCCTGTGGGCCTCAACATTATTTTATTCTTTTCTTGGGGCTTATAATTTTATTCACTCCAGCCAAGTGTTAGCAGTACCTCATCCATCTTATTTAAGAAGACTGTTGTGTAAAATGGGAACAAACTGTGCAGGGATCAACGTTTCACAGGAATCATACTTACGGGAGAAATGCAAGCTTCTGAGTGACCATGAAAAAGTTGTGTGTATCTTGTTAGATGATATTTATGTTGCCCCTAAACTAAGTTATAAGGGTGGAAAAATTGATGGAGTTGCTTTGAACAGACCAAATGAAATTCATTGTGCGACTACAATACAGGCATTCATGATAACTCCACCTTTGTGTAGATTTTCAGATATTGTTGCTCTGTTTCCTGTGAAGAACGTAAACAGTGACATGCTGTATAAAATGACTTTAGAAGTACTCACTCTATTGGAAAAGAGTGGGTATGTTTCCCATTGTCTTATATCGGACAAGTAAACAAAGGCATCTTTCAGCTCATAAGTGAAGGTTCTTTGAAAACCAGTACAGTAGCCTCTCACAAATCCGGACCTCAAAAATCCGGACTCCGGCAAATCCGGACCGCTCAAAAAATATTTTTTGTAATACAAAATCAGTAAAATGTAGGTAACGTGATGCTTAAGCGCCTTCAATTTCTCCGCGACCATTCCGCATTACAAGAATGACGTCTTTTCTATTCTACTGGCTGTGCGGCACGGCGGGAGGTCATTGACTCGCCCCCTCCCCAACAGCTCTTTGTTTACTCATACAGTACTTAGTTGACCGCGCTCACTCTCTCTGTGCAGACGTTATTTTCGGTGGCTACCTCGTGTTGTGTCGGTGCTCTGTGTTTCTCGCGTCTTGTTTTTAAGTACAGTACTGTAAGATGAGTAACAAACGAAAGCAAGTGTGTGTGTCAGTGGAAGAAAAACTCCGTGCTATAAAGAGGATTGATGCTGGAGAATCGGCGAAAAAAATCGCTCTAGAGTTAGGAGTAGGAACAAGTACAGTTTCAGATTGGAAGAAGAATCGCGGACAGATAGAAAAATGGTGTTCCTCTCAATCCAGTGGAAGTGCGATTAAAATTAGAAAAAGCATGCATAAAGGCAAACATGTAGAAGTTGAAGAAGCATTGTTCTTGTGGCATGAACATTTAAGAGGTAAAGGGGTTCCTATTACGGGGCCTATGCTTCAAGAAAAGGCGTTGCATTTCAAAAAAGAAATTGAAGGTGAAGATGGTGAGTTTACAGCAAGTGAAGGTTGGCTTGATCGTTGGAAGAAACGATTTGGTGTTCGTAAACTGTCAATAAGTGGGGAGGCATTATCAGCCAACAAAGATGCTGTTCCTGAATTCAAGAAACTACTTTTTAGTATCTTGGACAAAGAAGAAATTTCCGGAGAACAGCTCTACAACTGCGACGAGACTGGTTTAAATTATAAGATGTTGCCCACAAAAACTCTTGCGTCAAAAAAAGAAGTTTCAGCCCCGGGCTACAAAAAGAGCAAGGAACGAGTTACGGTGTTGGCGTGTAGTAATGTGACCGGCAGTCATAAGCTTAGGTTAACATTGATTGGAAAATCAAAAAAACCACGAGCTTTTAAGAAAATAAAGAAAGATGATGAGTTGCCACTTTGGTATACAAACCAACAAAAAGCGTGGATGAATTCTGCAATTTTCAAGACATGGTTTACCAAGGAGTTTGTCCCGTCAGTAGAGACACATCTGACTGAAAATAATTTACCAAGAAAAGCAATTCTGTTGTTAGACAACGCTCCAACACATCCGATCGCTGACGAATTAACAGACGGTGAAATCAAAGCAGTGTTCTTGCCGCCAAATGTGACAGCTGTGTGTCAGCCTATGGACCAAGGGGTACTTCAAGCTCTAAAATTAAAGTACCGTCGTAGACTTCTCAGTTATTTGATTTCGGCGATTGAGAATGACGAGGATTACATCGGTGCATTGAAGAAGATTGACGTTTTGGATGTAATTAGGTGGGTAGCCGAAGGGTGGGAGGAAATTTCTCCTTCATCAATAGTTTCGTCATGGAAAGTTCTCTTGGACCATCAGGGAAACAAGTTTGAAGAAATAGCCGTCGAAAACGTTGATGAAAATCAGTTTGAAAGGGAAAACGTCGTTACACTGTTGGAAAAAATACCCGGATGTGAGGAAGTGAGTGATAATGATGTCCATGAATGGATGAACAATGACGACGAAAATGAAATAACAGACGATGATATAGTCAGAATGGTGACAAATGAAGATTGTTTGGAAGAAGAGGAACTACCTGAGAGCAACATAAACCTGATTCCACATTCAGAAGGATTTAAAATGTTGGACCGAGCCCTAGAGTACATTACTCAGCAGGATGGAATATCTTCAGCTGACATCATTTGTTTAATGAAGTTAAGAGACATTGCGGCAAGAAAACGTGCTGAAACTGTGAAGCAGAAAAATATTCAAGACTTTTTCAAGCATGTGTAAGTTTGTTTTTACACACTGTTTCTGATGATTTATTTTCATTTATTTTGCATACTGTAGTACTGTAATGTAAATTCTTAAGTCTTATTAAAGTTGTTCAATACTATTAACCATCTATTTTTTCTACCCCTGTGTTCAGTTAATTGCAGTTCAGAACTGTTTTATGCGAGTAACAATAAAGTACACATATCGGCACGGAGTGGCGGCGATCGCGGCACGCAAACCACTGCCGCGACCGACGTCACTCTGTCTCCGGGAAATCCGGATTTTTCGGAATCCGGATCGGCCGTCCGCCACATTGGTCCGGATTTTCGAGAGTCTACTGTATAAAGAATCCAGCCAACAATGATAGGAACTTATTTTTGCTGTTTGACTCTGTCCACCTACTCAAATGCATTCGCAATAATTGCCTGAATTCCCAAGACCAGGTTATTAACATCTCAGACATCGGTGATCAGCTGTCAGCAGTTCAAGCTGAATTGCAAAGTCAACCAGGTGATGAATTTTCAGCAACATGTGTGTATTACACCCAAGAAGCAAGATTTCAGGACCTGATTAACTTGTATGAATCAGAGAAGAAATCTTCAGACTAGAATTAGATTTCTTGACAGTCAGGAATCAAACATGGACCCCTGAAGTGACAACCAAGAACTACACCACCTGGTTGGTCACATTTATTGGCCTACTTTTCACATTTGGCAAAAATGAGGAAAAAGTAGACTTATGAGATCGATCCGGGAAAATGTGTGTCTGTCTGTCTGTCTGTCTATCTGTCCTTCTGTCTGTCTGGCTGTGTGTGTCCCCCCCCCCCTATCAACTCCTAAACGGCTGGGGAAATCGAAACCAAATTTAGTATGAATAAAGATGTATACCGGAATATCTCACGTCGATATTTGAAAATTATGTCAGTGCTATCAACTGCTGAAAAAAACGCACTAGAAATTTGAGCTCCATATTGGATATCTTGGAAGGTATGCATGGGAGCGATTCCAAAATTGGCACACATGTAGACAACACTATTTCAGTTTAATTTCCAGGAGGCCATACATGACAGTGTTGCAAAAATAATTTTGAGCCTTCTGAGAGGTCCAATTTTTAAATGCCTATAACATCTACACTATCAATTGGATTTCAACCAAATTTTGTATGTAATATCTGTACATAAACAGATATGACTGAGCGTAATCTAAGAGCCACCAGGGCTGCCAACTGTTAATAATTTCTCTCTCTATTCTTTTATCCAAATACCAATATATCAGAAAGTATGCAAGCTGACAGCTTTTAAACTACACACACGTATAGTGCCTGCCATTTTAGATTAATTTTGGAGTAACTTATATACTGTAGGCTACTTCAGTTCTACCAACATGATTCTAAGCCTGCTAATAGGGCCAATTTTTAAATACACGTAACTTCTATACTATCAGTTGGATTTCAACCAAATTTCGTATGTGCTATGCGTGATATAACATATATGACTATAAGTATTCTTAAGAGCATTAAGGGCTGCCAATTGTTAATAAATGCCGTCTATATGTTTTTAACCTAATATCAATATATCAGGAAGTATTCAAGCCAACAGCCCTATACTTTGCACACGTATATCACCTGACATTCTAGATTAATTTGGAATAATTAATATGAATCGTTGGTGCCAACATGATTCTATGCCTGCTGATGGGTCCAATTTTAAAATACATCTAACTTCTACGGGTATACTAACAAATGGATTTCGTCCAAAATTGGCACAACAAGATATCATAATATTTCATATTAGGCTATTTCTGACCAGCACACGCACAACATTGTTGCCAACATGCTTTTACGCGTGCGTATAGATCCAATGTCTAACTGCATGTAACGTCCATTGGACTTCAACCAATTTTTTTGTTCTGTTCCTTAAGAGATGGAACTATGAATATATTCAGTCACCAGGGCTCCCAACTGTAGTGCTCTATTAGTCTACATTATACCGGGAATATTTCGAACTAATTAGACATTTCGATATTACCAACTTAATTTCGTCATTATTCTAGATAGGTTCATATACTGCAGATTAATCATTGGCATGAAACTTAATTATAAGAAAAGTAGGCTCTTTAGTTCGTCACGGAACTTCTTGTTTTTAAAAATAATATGTACTAAAAAGAGATTGAAATTCCTACAAGAACAGTTACAACTTTCCCTGTCCACTCATGTTTATGAATTCACATGGAAGTTATTTCTTGTTTGTACAGTAGACTTAATTATTTTTTTTTTGTTAGAGGTGCATACAATATGCCTTTCCCCCAGGGGCTCACATCTAGTGGGACGTGGGTTGGCGAACACGGGGTCCTAGCTGAGTCCGGCATTGCTTCCACTTACTTGTGACGGGCTCCTCTCCGTCTTCTTTCCTGTCGACCTCACCTGGTCAACTCTTGTTCTCTTCCGACCCCGACGGTATTAGGGTATCCGAGGCCTCGGGAGTCTCTTCCTTCCCCACCTTAATTGGCCCTTGTCTCATCTTTTCTGATACCCCCTTTCTGCGAGGGGTCAGCCTTCTTTTTCTTTTCCTGTTATCTCCTGTCTTCTGCTCAAGGCCCTCTAGGAGGGAGGGTGTATGTAGCCCCACCACTTCTGGTGCACCCTAGTTATTGCTACACCCTCAGGGGCTCACGTCTGGTGAGTTCGGGAGTTGACGACCCCGAGGGATTCCCGAGCTGGGTCCGGTTTTCCCCCCTTTTATCCATTACCTGTGGGGAGGAACCTCTCCTCTTTCACTTTCCTCTCTGCCTTTTATGGCTCTCCTTCCTTACAAGTCCCTCATTCCGCCTTCTTCGAGGGTGGAGGGCATTTCTTTCCTCCTGTCCTTTATTTGCCTTATTCTCCTTTTGTTTTCCATTTCTTCATCTATTATAAAGGTTAGTCGTTAGTTTTAGTTATAGTTTACATTTCATTATCGACTTCACGAACACCCAAACCATTAGGCGCCAATAACCTAGATGTTAAGCCCCTTAAAACAACAATTATCATCATCATCATCATCATCATCATCAAAATATGCCTTTTTGTCTACAGGTACCAGTATATTTTGTATCGATTCATTCGGCAGTGTGATATTTAATTATTTGAATATGACTACCGTAGCTTACATGTTTAAGTATTTACATGGAGGTAAATTTTTGTATGTACAGTAAATGTATATACTCAGATGTTCATCAAATAGGCCTTCATTGTCTACAGGTATATTTTGTATTTTACAGAGTGCCATTTAATCTCATGAATAGGACTAGCCTATTTGTTTATACATTTACAGGAGGCAGTCGTGACCTTATGATAGGAATTACCTAGGCATTTACCTTCAGTATGTGTGGGAACCTATGGTAAACCACTTGCTGGGTGGCTAAGGGAAGAATCGAACCCAACATTTCCCGGTTTACCTCACTAGCCCTCTTACCCTCAGACTAGAATTAGATTTCTTGACAGTCAGGAATCAAACATGAACGCCAGAAGTGACAACCGCCTGGTTGGTCACATTTATTTTTAAGAATAATATTGTTGTACACCTAGGGTACGCCACCATCATCCCCTAACACTAACACCCCCGGAAAACCAAATTCCACATACCTACTTCAAGAACCAACGAATACATCTACATAATTACACATCTAACAAATTATTGCCTCAATGAACTCAGGTAGCCTCGTGTCCAAGCCCAACGACCCCTGGGAGGGCTATGACATGGGAGAAATGTGCAAATTCCGCAAACGCAGCGCGACGCTCCTTTAAAAACTCCGGGAGGTCATACCTCCGGATCAGTCTGTCTCAGTGTTACCTGCGTGCTGAATCGCGGCTTGAAGCCGAAGGGTAAGTGTCTTAAGCGATCACTACACACACACACATTCAATTACTCTCCCATCCCCCTGTGCTTGGATTGTGATAATTACTTATTTTTATTAACTGCACTGCTAATTACAGGAGTACTTCAAATCCGAAGTACTCATTAAACTCAAATATATTAGAAGCCACTGGTCTTTTCATTTATTTAATTAGTTGATAAGATCCTACCCTCTTAGCTTCCCCGCTAGGTAGGATCTGGTGTTAGCACTGTTATTTAATTGTTTAGAGACGTCAGCAGAGCGTCACAGCCACAGCGCTGACACCAGCAGGCTCGCTCCCAGCTCGCCTGCTTACGATTCACATCAGACCGCTTAGCGCCGATATCGCGCACAGAGCACCAAGTAAACCACCCTTCCTTCCACACTCACACCCTGAACTACCCCGTCAAGCAGTACATTGGGGAGTTCTCCTTTCAGATCGTACTGACGATCCCAAGCCACTAGCTAATCACCACCTCTTACACGTAATTGCCAAGCTTTCCCCCTAAACACATTTATTTCAACCCCTAGATTAATACTTTGTAGAGGATACCCTCTCAGGTACCCTACAAATGGTGGAGGCACTAGGTACCGCGACGTTGTCATAAGACAACGCCTAAAGGAGTACATACAACGTATTTCTGCGGGAAAGATCCCTAAATTTAACCTCTTACTAGCCAAGCGAATGCGACCCAAAGTTGGGAAAATTTTTGGGAATACGGATCCAGTAATATTTTTGTACCCAACCCAAGCCCGCCCCGATAGATAATATATTTTTAAACGCCACCCTTACCTAAGCATACGCAATTTACATCCCCATAGATACGCCCTTACAGTAGGACGTACAGTAGAGATCCATGCTCAGATACCAACATATTGGTAAGGTCAAGCGTGCACTTAGAAATACAGCACACAACCTCGCCGTTACCACCAAACCACTACGCCCTAAAATCCTAGTTAAAACCCCGACTTAATAACAGAACACAACGCAGGCCAATTACTTGCCGAACTTGAGGACGCAGCTTTAGATCTCAAACTCAAATACCCAAACGTAATCAGACAAAAACGTCTTCTCACACGAACACAGACACAGAACGCTCAACAGGCGTCCCCAGATAGCCTTGACAGTGAGGAATTAACCCCCACATTACCGTACGCTATCTTACAACACATCAGTGACACGCAACAAACCTACAACGTGATGCAAGTCCTGTTACAACAGTTAGACGAAATTCGACACAATTCTTCGAGCGGGGGACTAATCGCATATATACACGCCATCGCTTTAACTGTAGGCGACCATATTAACAAGGCGCTTCCCACGCTACAAGCGGTCAACATTGAACATAACTTGTCGCTGGATAATATCCAGGGTACTGAGCAATTCAACCCTCAGGACGCTCCACACTCTACCCCTAACCACCCAGGTACCTCCCAAGGCGGAAACACCTACATAACACCAGTCGAGATTCACCAGCAACCCCTAAGCCACGCACAATCTAGCGTTGCATTAAATAACAGCGACCTAGATTCCCCAGTTGAACGAACCCCCTTAACTACCCCCAACACTTCCTACAGCGCGGACATGGCCATGCCTACAAAGTATCCAATGATACAACCTGCTAAATACCCAGGTGACAAGCAGGACCCCGAGGAATATTTGAAAGCCTTCAATCGAACGGCTAAAATTAACGGCTGGTCATCTGAGGACAAGAAACGCCTCCTACCGGCATACCTCACTAAATCGGCCCTAACGTGGTACGAACTCCACGAAACCACATTGGCCGATGCCACGTGCGAGCAGTTTTCTGCCTCCCTCGTTCAAACACATTTCAACTCACCCCTGATGAGGATGACTTGTACGACAAAATCCGAGCCCGCATACAAGGTCCCACGGAAGCCACACAGGCATACATTAATGCCAAATTATTGATGTGTGAGAGGTATAATAGTGTACAGTACCCCAGGGGTATGCACCCCTTGGAGACCATCCCCCCATCATCTATTTAAATCTCCTAACTGGCAATCCTTATAAGTCCAGACCAACATCTATCAACACCGCAAGGACAGCTTACCATTCTGGAAAGCTGGCCCAATCCTTGCATCACTACTACAAACAGCGACACACTATTAACTAGGGCATCTATGCCATCAGAATGTCGACGAAGCAGCGCCGAAGAATATAAAAAGGGAGTCTTAAGGAGGTCAAGCTCAATTACCAGTCTTACAGTGTGTCGGCCGGAGGCTAGCGTCGGTATCATCAGGTGAGTCAGCAGTGTCAGAATCCTATACTTTGTAACCTTACCCACCAATTTGTATACACCAATTGTACTCTCACATTGTGACATCACTACAGCCCTTAAAAGGGACTCATAATTCAATACCACTGGCCAATAAACACTTGGTCAGTACATTACACCTGCATTACTGTTTACACGCTTCTTTACGCCCTAACTCCCTTCCTGAATCATCCGTCACGGTTAGACGTGACACCCAGCAGCCAGGCACTTGCCAGTTCAGGTAGCATTGCACTTCACGCAGCGGCCCGACTGCCAGGAGCGGCACGCGCCATATAGCTGACGCGTGCAAGTCGATTATCTAACCAGCCAGCTGGACGACCAGCGTGTTGACCTGTACGCCAAGTTCCATCCCCTAAAGTACACCTAGATCTTTTATAAGAGCTACCCTTAGCACCCTAACACTAAACAACACTCTACACTGGTCAGCTTGCCCGACTACGGGAAGCTACCCCCTTTTTGGCACTTCTTTATAAATTAACACAATAACTCTTCCGTTTTAGATCCAACCACCCCCCAATAAGGGATCTAAAACAGATGGTGGAGGCGCCTCTACTACGCACAGTAAAATAGGACTCAACCAACGAGCCCTCGTAGTAGAAACGACCCCTTCCGTACCGCAAACAGCCAAGCAAAATTGTGAATTTTTTTCCCAGACAGAGAGCAGCATTTTTGCTCCGTACTACTTACACAGGGAATTTTTTCTCCCAAACCAACCCCCCAGCCCCAGAAGGAATCAGAGAGAATAAGAATACACTGACAAACACGCACAGTTTTTTTCTTAGAAGACGCATACATTTCATTTAGAATGGCACCTCATACAGAAACAACAAAACACAACTACACTGATACAGCAACTTGCCAGCAGGCCATGTGCCTCAATAGGCAATGCGCCCAAATTTGGGGCGGACATAAGGAACTCCGGGCTCACTAGGCCATTTTTGAGTTCATGGCAGGGCCACCAGCCCAGCCGAGAGAGAGGACATAAGCGTAGATACGCTAACTCGGCAATTTGCGAGGATATCCCTCTCGCCATGTACTGCCACACATGGGAAGGAGGATACCATGGCCACAGTCCAGAAGACGGCCAGGTTAGACTCCAATACACTGTGGGGACAAGCTTACACCAATACACATCCCTTAGCTCCGGTTCGGAAGGCAATTTTGCCAAACCCAGCAGCAGACCCTAGGCCAACCCCCTCGCAACGGACGGACGAGAGGGAATTGAAGCCAGGACCCTCAGACACACATAGTATGACAGGGAGACAACGGGAGATAACCACGTCATGGGCTGAGGACGTAGAGCCCGCCCTACAGCACATTGAGCCTACACACAGCCACACAGATAGGCAAACACAATGGCAGGAGTCTACCGTGGCCACAGGGTAGGAAGCGGTCAGACTACACGCCACTACATCGCTAGGGCATACACAGGCAATCAAACGGCCTTTACCGCCAGTTCAAAGGGCAAGTTTGCCAGAACGGAGGCGAACACCGGCATTCGTACCCCAGGTGCGAACGCATAAGAGGGTGTTGCATTCAGGCCCTCAGGATGCACGATACACGCCTGTACATTGTGACCACGCACTCACACACGGTACACGGGGTACAGGAAAGGTGTTATTACCTACCCCACAAAACCACTCAGGCACAAACACACACACCCCCGTAAACTCTACTAGGGTAGCGCAGAGTGCAATTAGGCCCTCGAGTACAGGCACACTCAAACCTACAGACACGCGCTACGGTGGAAGTAGGCCCAGGCTTACTTTGCTAGAAATTCCGCCGGAAAATAGCAAAGGAGCACCTCAGTGGATCCCACGGGCCTACACCCTAGTGACAGGGCGACGGTATCCACCTTCCCGAGCACTAACGCTCGAACAAGGATAACGACTTTCACTAAGAATACAATATATTCCAACATCTCTTGCACCAATATTATAGACACACATAAACTCGTTTACACGGGAGAAATACAGCAATAAACACATACAGACTCACCAACGTAAACGGCACATTTTTTAATGTATATGCAGTGCAACATGGCTAAACCAAAGGTGTATAAGTCTAAATTCTTCTCGATTTTTTATTTTGGGCACCTAGCATTTTTTTTCTTTTCTTCTCAGGCCATCAATGGTTACTGAACATAGGGTCCATATTATAACTCGGATAGCGTAAAGTTTTTAATATCCAAAGCCAAGTGGAAGCCCGTCAGGTGAGCTACGCGGCTTAAGGCCGGAAAGAGATATTCCGAACACAGCTTAAGCATCAAATCACAGCATAGAGCTTAAGCGGGTCTTTCTAGGTGGAAATGACTAAATGTTCTATGATCCGGTCCCACAGTTTGATAGATTCCCTTGTGACGGGCGAGAGCCCTCATTGTAGAAAGAATTAAGAATCTCAAACTATTTTCCAAAAGTGGTAGATTTCCCTGAGACGTAGCTAGATTACTATAGTACTAACGCCACCAAATAGGTGGATACTACACTCAGGTCCTACTTCTCACTTTTAAACATTTTTCATATTGCTCACGACATAATTTTTACAGACTATCGCCACCTGCCAACCCACTTTAATAAAGCATACAGCAGTGGGCAGGCGACATACAATATATCTTCTATACCTTTTCAAAGTGCTCTCTTAATACGGAGCGGGGCATAGCTCATTTTTTTTCCTCTTTGCCTCACGCACTAATCCCGGGAAAGGAAGGTGGCCAAGTTGAACTGTATGTATTTAACCCATAGGCATACGTGACACGTTACACTGCCTACAAAACGACTTTTTCTCACCTCCATAACAACACGCAAAATCCCCACACCTACACGTACAGGCGGAAACACTGCCAAAAGGAAGGGAAGTAATCCCACGGGCAGACGTGGAAAGAAGGCCAAGAAATAGCCTTCAGACCCCACTGACCGCACCGGGATACGATCCTAACACTCAACAGAACTGTCCCGGAGACACAGCCTAGAATGGCACCAGAAACAATTACTCTGGGTAAAAGACGGTCTCAAAACCCGCAACCTTCTGAATACCAGGAACATAAGGTCGGGTAGCTATCCAATTACAGGATAGAAAAATAGGAAGCTAAAATAGATTGGGACAGTTCCACTAACAATGGCATAAATGAAAAACAACAAAATCGCCTCCGGCACATAGTCACCAAACACGCGACTAGCGGCCCGGAGACACTCGTGTATAACGACATTTTGTACCATGGACAGGGACCTGCATGTACTTTTTACACAAATGTAGTTAATGAGAGGTTCTTTTACAGTGCGGCCAATGCATGTGAGATTTTCGAAGTGAAATGCCATGGCCTGTGGTTTGGATTCCACGTAAAACGGAAAGCCCGTGGCTCATGATCTACATATTAACGGTCACGTTAAACCACAAGTTTCCTCCCTTTTTTTTACAGTGCGAAAAGCACTACTCACAGTCACAGAGAGTAAGCCGATTAGACACACATGTGCCGGACACACAGCATTATCAAAACAAGTAACAAGTGAGCGCACACGGCATTGTAATCCAATACCGCCACACTCAGCGATAACGCAAGTCTCATGGATAACCTGCACGCTTACAGACAGCAATATGCTAGCAGCTCTCAGAGCAGAACATACGGCATCATTTAAGCCGAGTCCAAACACCTCATAACTCACAAATTACACTACGAGGAGAAGTCAAAAACATACAAACTCTCCACAGGTATGCGTACTTTCATTTGCGCATTGCAAATACACGGGGAATGTGCCATAATATATACGGCACAGATAGCGGCATACCAAGCCTTTACAGCACCCCGGGTCCGAACCCATGATCACACACCACACTCGTACCAAAAACTAACTATCCAACGGTATTTTTTGGTACGAGAAACACAAGCAAAAATCACACTGAGGACACCTCAATCCCTGAAACACAACGCAGACATATAACACAGAGAATTACATAGATCACGGGTTCAAATCCCAGTGAAAATTGGACACCAGGGAAAACAACTATCCAGGCTTCCAATCACACTGAAATTAGCTCATACAACCACAGAACCAGATAATACCACATTTCCTTCGGCCAAAAGCCAGGCATAAAATTTCAAATACACCTGACATGGAAAATACATTTCCCACACACAGGCATAGAAATTTCGTAAGGCAAAGGTCTTATGAAATAGTAGCCACACAATAGTACTAGCAAATAGTACGAATTGCTACATTAGGCCGTCAGGAATCTAGAACAATGACAACATTCGCATACGTGCAGGAAAGCACATACCGGCAGATGACATACATAACATCCGAGCCTGTCATTACACATACGAACCGCTGACTTGCAGACTTCGTCACATTGCAATACCGCTGGTGACAAGACACTATTGTTGTATCGGCATTGACCATGAAATTACAAGCACAAAACAATCTTCATGCCATACATTTTTTTTAACACTGCAAAAACATTTAGCAATGGACAAGACGTGACAGATCGGAACTTATCTTGGGCCCATAGGAGCACGTTCGCAAAGACGTTGACAGGCCACGGGCACCTCCTGCCCATACACGCGATACACATTACGACTTAGCCTGTAACAGACCAACCGTCCGCGGGGTGTAGCGGAACATAGGCACACACACACGCGCTCACTAATTAGAAGCGAACACAGACAGGGGCTCTGAGGAAACAAGACCTCCCCCCCCAATAACTTCCTTTCTGGATTTCAGTTTTCAAAAAAAATCGTTCCAGGCGATTAGGGCATGGCCAGTCGCACTACGACCACTGGCCACATTCACACTACAGATGGCAGACCAGATTACGTCGTGACGTCACAGCTTCACGACGCTCTACTATCCCAAGAAGCGGATAGCGAGCAGACATGGACAAAGGGAGGATGACAGGAGCACAGGCTACCATCGTACCACCTTACGCCCCTCCAATAACCTTCCCACATCCTACACGACCAACGCAGACACATGAACACGATCAAAACAGCTACACTACATTACAAAATATACACAGGGGTTGATAGACTTCATGCGTCTAAAGAGAAGGCTTACTACGCCTTGGATCACGATGCTACCACCTGAGTATTAGGGGTGGGTAGGCAAACATCAAATAAGCATAATGCGCATCTCTAAATGAGAGATGAGGCCACAGTTATATATATTAACCATTTTCTGTTAATTAAATACTCCCGCATGACAGGAATATATTAGTATCATGCCTCACCCTACACCTATCCGTACATGAGTGCAGATGCCTCATATCCAGATACATGCATGAGTATCCCATCCATTTACCAGGGATATTACTATCAAACCTGCATGGAATTTTCATATTTTTGCAATCTCGGGAATTACCTCCCCAGTCCACTCATTGTAAGAGCAATCCTAGTAGCATCACCGGCTCAAGGCCACCATTTATTTGAGCCCAAAGATGCACAACCTCTTCCTACCATGCTTTCAGCCCACTCTACAAATAACTACCCCCAGATCCTAATAACAGGGTACCTGACATCATAGACCCTACTAACAACTCCATGAAGGGTTAATAGAGCATTATCGCTGGAAAGCTGACGTAGCAGCAGTAGACCTAATGTAGTCTATGCACCTAGAAGCTCTACAACCCCACAACACTTGAAATAGTTTACATTGTACACAAATTAACTTATTTACACAAGTTACGCCCATATTTTTTTTGCAAAGGAATCTGAAACACTCTGATTGGTGATAGCGGCACAAGCTGAAGGCCAAAGGCACCACACTTTGAGAGCGGGTAAGGCGATGTTGAGCCTACCCTAGTCCACTTAACGACTAGACTAAACAGACGAACCACGTAAGGTTGAGGCACTCGCGGCCTGGCACGGGCAAACGTCAAGATCTAGAGGTGCATCGAGCCTATCCCCCTTGTCGGAGACAGTTACACCCACTATGTGCCACGGTCGTCGAAGCCAAGACCTGCAGGGGAGACTTTCTGAGGATGGTGGGAGAAATAGCTCACTCCGCGCCGAACTCAGGGGATGACCCTAGAGACGACCCCATTATGACTAGACTTCTAGCTAAAATTAAGTAAGTAAGGCTTCTACAGCGGGAAGCAAGACTCCTGTGCGCTGGAGTGAAATATTATTGCGAAAAGCGTACTACTGCGGCCGATAAAGGCGAAGAGAAATATTATTGCGAAAAGCGTACTACTGCGGCCGATAAAGGCGAAGAGAAATATTATTGCGAAAAGCATACTACTGCGGCCGATAAAGGCGAAGAGAAATATTATTGCGAAAAGCATACTACTGCGGCCGATAAAGGCGAAGAGAAATATTACTGCGAAAAGCAGACTACGATTGCCAATAAAGGCGAAGATAACATTATGCCATTGGACGATGTCCAATGCCCTCATAAATGGCGACGCATCGGGCAGTCAGAGGGCATTAAATAGACATGCAACGAGCTGTCTACAGGGGTTACAGTGGGCAGACCCAACTATGACAACATATGGAGAACAATGGCAACGAGCAGGATGGTACAGCAGGCGGAACGTTTTGCTTGGTGGCAACGTAAGCCGCCTGTGACTAGGTTAATACTAGTTCATAATCACCTAGAATAAACGTCGACAACTAGAATTAAGGGGGCGGAATCCGGCGATTCTAGAGACAACCGGTGTTTCTAGGACTCGTGCGGGTGGTGCCCTGAGGAAGTAAATTGCTTCAGGCGATCGCCCTGGTCGAAATTTTAGCTGTAAGACAGTTGCATTTGATACGCAACTTAGAATTAAGCAAATTTATTAACCGCTATTGCCAGGTAATGGCACAGCACATTTTGGCATTAGAGTAAGGCCATCCATTCGGCTTAATAGTAGTAGCCATTTTTTTAAATAATTAAGGTAGATAATGTTCAGATTAAGCCGATCGGCACCCGGTAACAAAAATTCCGCTACCGGGGTAAGACCGACAACACATTAAGAAACGGCATTACGGCACCGTATAGGATAAGCCCGGCCACACATTGATTCCCACTAACTATGCCATTTTTTCCACAGGTCAACAGAGCTTCCGACTGTGGATACACTGCCACAGGGAGCGTCATAGCAAATAGGCAATATTTGAATGTTTTACTAACCTTTCCATTTTTTTTCAGAGATCGTCACCAGGAATAGGGCACTGGTGACTATGATTTTGCTGACATATAGCAGCAGTATGCTTCTAATGCCCCCTTATTATTGTGTTACACCTGTGCGCACTAATTGTAGTACACCTGTGTGCACTAACATATATCTAATATGCACCTTCACTTACAGGTTCACCACATTTTCACAGATACACTTAAAAAATCTGCACAGCAGGGCTGATACCTGGGGGGTATCAGGCTCGCTGGCAGATCAACATACACAAATACACTACTCATCGATTTTAGTTGCACCCTTAAAGGTGACAACGCCAGCGGTCAGCGGTGGACAGCATACGTGGGATGATGAACATCGCTGAACGCAAACACATTCAGCATACGCAAATGAAGCGTTACTTCAGGATCGAAGGGCGACACGGAGGTTGTAAGTGCCGAACCTTCGACCCTAAGGTGGAATTCCGATCCACGACGGAAAACCACGAGGTTATATAATAAGTACAGGGAGGGAATAGTGGACTAGCCACTAAACCGCACCAGGAACGGCCGACTAAAGAGCGGTAGTCGAGGCACGATGGTAAGGTGCGCACAAAGAATAAGAGGTATACAATAACTGGCCAGGTAACAGAGCTCTACAAGGTACATATGATAGTTGGTAATTGTAAATTGTAAATTATTTTTGTATTTTCTCGCCATATCATACAATTGAAAGGTTCCACAGGGGTGGCCAACATACCTATACATAAAGGGTACCAACATGGCAACCATTATTTTTTCTATGTTCATCATTATTACTATGTTTACTATGTTTACTTATAAATCGTCAGGAATATTACAAATGTAATGATTATTATTATTATTATCAGGTCATATCTGTTATCATTATCATGACCACCAATGTACACAATGTCTATGATTCGTTTTCTTTCATTTTTCTTTCTTCTAACTTCCCCATTTGTCATGGTGTTCCGTTTTATCCCAAGTCAATAAATACACTTTGAATATTTCCCTTAAATTATACCCTGGAACACCCATTTTTGTCTATTTCTTCTCTCTTTGCAGGGAGCACTTTTTCCCTAAGATAGGGCGGACGACGCAATCATCCGTTCGGCCCTGGGTTTTTTCCTCCCTGCACAACAATGTAACATCAGCACCATGTATTTTTTTTACCAAACTTCCAAAATGCCAATGTCGATTTCTTTTGCAATATTTCTATGCCAATGTCAATGTTACATATATATATGTCCATCCCATAACCTACCCCTCTGAACACGAGCTAACCTCACACCTACACATCTACACGACATCACCACATCTCTACGACGACGACGAAGACGACGCCAACAGAAGATACGAGGGGGCTTCAAGAACTAACTGCTACATCAACTATATCTAAAACATCAACATCCCAACCCCAAGTTCCGTTCCCATTCGCGGGGACGCGAACTAAATAGGGGAAGAGGCTTGTACAGTACCCCAGGGGTATGCACCCCTTGGAGACCATCCCCCCATCATCTATTTAAATCTCCTAACTGGCAATCCTTATAAGTCCAGACCAACATCTATCAACACCGCAAGGACAGCTTACCATTCTGGAAAGCTGGCCCAATCCTTGCATCACTACTACAAACAGCGACACACTATTAACTAGGGCATCTATGCCATCAGAATGTCGACGAAGCAGCGCCGAAGAATATAAAAAGGGAGTCTTAAGGAGGTCAAGCTCAATTACCAGTCTTACAGTGTGTCGGCCGGAGGCTAGCGTCGGTATCATCAGGTGAGTCAGCAGTGTCAGAATCCTATACTTTGTAACCTTACCCACCAATTTGTATACACCAATTGTACTCTCACATTGTGACATCACTACAGCCCTTAAAAGGGACTCATAATTCAATACCACTGGCCAATAAACACTTGGTCAGTACATTACACCTGCATTACTGTTTACACGCTTCTTTACGCCCTAACTCCCTTCCTGAATCATCCGTCACGGTTAGACGTGACACCCAGCAGCCAGGCACTTGCCAGTTCAGGTAGCATTGCACTTCACGCAGCGGCCCGACTGCCAGGAGCGGCACGCGCCATATAGCTGACGCGTGCAAGTCGATTATCTAACCAGCCAGCTGGACGACCAGCGTGTTGACCTGTACGCCAAGTTCCATCCCCTAAAGTACACCTAGATCTTTTATAAGAGCTACCCTTAGCACCCTAACACTAAACAACACTCTACACTGGTCAGCTTGCCCGACTACGGGAAGCTACCCCCTTTTTGGCACTTCTTTATAAATTAACACAATAACTCTTCCGTTTTAGATCCAACCACCCCCCAATAAGGGATCTAAAACAATAGGGAGATGCCAGACAGGCAGAAAGTGCGTCTCCTTATGCAGGGAATGCGCCCTACCTTGGTAGACAAGCTCTGCACCTTGCAAAGCAACACCGTAATAGAGCTACAGGCAAACATCAAATTTGTAGAAGAGGGCAACAAAATAACCCAAAAAGCCGTGGACCAGCACATCCGCGCGGATAACGATGATCTGAATCAGCAAATCCGCGATCTGACAAAACAGATGCAGGAGATGCAAATTACGGCCATACACACTAGCAATAAAACCCGCCCTCGTAATAATAATAATAATGTTATTGGTTTTACGTCCCTTTTAACTACACTGGCTTTTAGAGACGCCAGGGTGCCGGAATTTTGCCCCGAAGGGTATCTTTAACGTGCCAGTAAATGTACTGACACGGCTCCCTCGCATTTGCGCACCCTCAAATGCCAGCTGACTGCGCCAGGTTTCGAACCTGCAACCTTGGGCTCAGCAAGCGAGAACGTTACCCCTGAGCCACGCAGCCAGTCCCGCCCTCGTAGGGAGGATCCACAAGATAAGGGGCGATCACCACGGGGCGATCACCAGGATCCATATAGACCCAATCATCCCCCACGGCATAATTCACCCCCGCTGAGAGAAGCGAGCTTTTATTCCCAACACTGGGAGGAAGTGCCACGCCGCAGTGAATCAAATCCCTTCCGACCAACACAGTATCGGGCAGATACTCGCCCACGAGGCAACCCTCCCCAGATTACCCACCGGACCATCATCCCCAATATAGGGACGATCGAACATGGCATCGTGACCAATACACCAGATACACACGCCCGGTCTATGCCCCTCCACACCGTCGTCCAAACACTCCCCCGCAGCAGGAGCGATATGAGCCCCAGTACGAAAGACCTCCTCCAGGGTACCCTCAGTACGCCCCTGTAATACGGGAAAGGGGACCGGAGGACTATCCACTGCCCGACCACCCTCCACGGGATTCACGAAGGCATCACCCCCACGAGATAGACGGGTATTACTCCCCAAACCCCAATATCAGCCCCGGCCAAACTATTGGCGAGACAATGTGCCCAGGGGGCAGCCTCGCTACACAGATGACCGAGGTTATGCCCAGCCAAAAAACTATTAGCTAGGGGAGGGCCAGCACACATCCAATCGGATAACCCTCCCCCGGTAACCACTATGCTTTCCACTCAACCCCCGCAGGACAACTGTCCTGTCCGGTCCAGTAAGCCACAAATCCCCCCAACTGCCGCCCGCCAGAATACAGCGCAGGAAATACCTCCCCGATCGCAGCTCCAGGCACACACGGTCAAGGGGGATGGTAATTGCCTCTTTCGAGCACTCAGTTTCCTGCTCCATAAAGACGAGGACCAGCATAAAGAACTCCGAACTCAGCTGGTCATGTATATAATGGCATACTGGGACGAGTATAAATATTTCCTCGCCGACGGGAATGATGCCTTATTCCCCAATAAATATGCACATGGGGATTACTTGCATCGAAATGGCACATACGCTGGAGCGACGGAGGTTACCGCTCTAGGCCACATCATTAAGCATAATATCCATGTCTATACACTGGACAAGATGGCACCCACTTTTTCTACAGTAAGCTACGACAAACATCTGTACCTTTTGTTCACGGGCAATACGAATGCGGGTCATTACAGCCCTCTCACTATCAAATCGCCTCACACACCTCAACCCTCCGCCCCTCAGGTTGAAAGAGAGGACACTATAGACACATTAACAACTGCCGACAAGATTACAACCCCTAAGGACGTTTCCACGACGAGCGTACTTAGACTACCCTTGATACGCCCACCCACATTGATTCCACCCGTGGACCCAAGCGGCCCGACCACTAAACCAGGCGCGGCGAAGCCTGTAACGTGTATCGCTACTGTCGTGAATAAGTTACCTCCACAGAAAGCTGGCTGCAAACACACAACCACTCAGACACATCGGCCCTTTAGAATACCCCTGCCGAGACCAGGGTTCACATCCCGTGACAGCAAACATCATTCCAAATATTTATCCATTCACCGACAGCTCAAGAGAAAGCTTAGGGCACTACACATGGCAGACGGGAATGACACAGCTGAATTGCGACTCCCAGTTTCACGGGACTCAGCAAAGTGTGTCAGGTTCAGTGATCAGACCGCAACTCCACGTTTTCTCAACACAAGTACCAGACCGGCAGAACAAACAGTCTCGCAGGCCTCGATACATAACGATAAACATCATTCACCGTCCCCAAATCCCGCAGCACCGATCATCACGTATACCCTTAACAACATGTATACTGCACAGGACGGACACAATATTACAGCCCTCTCTATCCCGGCCAAAATTAACGGGTATAAAATTCAGATCTTATTAGACACGGGACCAGCTATTTGCTGTGTCAGCAGTAAGTACATTAACAACGAGTGCATACACAGGATGCCTCTCAACACTCGCCTTGTGGCTGCTAATTCCCAAACCATTTCCTGCTTAGGCACTACTGATATACATCTCCAAATAGGTTCTTTTGAAACTAGCTATCCCATGTTTGTTATTAAGGACCTTTCCGTTCCTGGTATCATTGACACGAACTTTCTTGCCAAGTTCGAAGCGAACATTAGCGTTGTCACTAATGAAATACGGTTAGTGAACGGAGACCTTATCACTACACACCAGATATCACACGCCCGGAATACATACTATCCACGAGCGCAGCGAGTCCCGCGCGCACGCCAGGTCCCTCCGTTGGTTACCATATCTCCGCCAACATCCACGAGTGCTAACACAGCCACGCCCGCCACTGGGGACACACAGTCACTAACCCCAGAACAGAATAGAAAGCTTACAAACCTCTTAGAAGAATATAAGGACATTTTTGCACATTCCCTTCCCGACTTAGAAGTGACCGACTTAATTCACCACCGTGTCGAATTGACTAGTGATGCTCCGGTTCACCAGGCACCTTACAAGGTTAGCGCTAAGGAGCGACAAGCCATAGAAACACAGATTCAGGAGATGTTAGAAGCCAAAATCATCCACCCCATTGTGTCTAATTATAGTGCCCCGGTCATCCTTACCCGTAAACCCGATGGTTCGCATAGGTTTTGCACAGATTATCGACGCCTCAATAGATTAATTAAGAGTGACAGTTACGCGCTACCGCGCACAGACACTTATCTAGAGACCCTAAGCGGAGCTAAATATTTTTCAATAATGGATTGTTATTCCGGATTTTATTCGATCCCTGTCTATGAGCCTGATAGGCATAAGCTGGCATTTGTCACCGAAAAAATATAACGTATTGCCAATGGGTTTAAAAAATGCCAGTCAGACGTTCCAAAAATTGGTAGATAAGGCATCCGCGGGCCTCAAATACCGCTCGGTATTAACTTATATAGACGACATAACAGTCTTCTCGCAAACATTCGAAGAACACATCATACACTTGCACGAAGCTTTTGACAGGATCCGGCACGCTAAATTAAAGCTAAAGCCATCCAAATGTCAGTTTGCAAAAACGAAGGTCCACATTCTAGGTCACATTGTTAGCCGCGACGGCATCACACCTGATCCTGCCAAAGTCGCTGCCATCACCGATATTCCCATGCCGGAAAACATTAAACAGCTACGTTCTTTTTTGGGCCTCGCCAGTTATTATCGTCGTTTCATTCACGGATTTGAACAGATAGCTAACCCCCTAACCGAGCTTAAACACGACAAAACGTCCTTTATCTTTACAGAATTACATAGAGGCTTTCAACAAACTTAAACACTTACTCACTACACCGCCCCGGCTCCAACACTTTCAGGAAGGTAGGCCCACCTTCGTACACGTGGATGCAAGTCAATTCGGCATAGGGGCAGCCCTGCTACAAGAGGCCGATGATGGCAAACAACTCCCAATTACTTATGCTAGCCGTAAACTTACACCGGTAGAAACCAGATATTCCGCACCCGAAAGAGAGATGCTCGCCTTCTCTTGGGCCGTAAATTACTTCCGGATATATCTCTATGGTATCCACTTTACGGTAGTTACGGATCACGCCAGCCTCCTTTACTGGGATAAATTCAAAAACCCCAATTTCCGGCTTAATAGGTTCATATTTAAATTATATTACTACACCTTTGAAGTTAAGCACAAGAAAGGTAAGGCACACCTTGATGCAGACGGCCTCTCGAGACTACCTGTCCTCGAACCGCCTGACGAGGATGTCAATCATGCCTGGGATTCCTTACCCACATTTGCAGTCACTCACATTGATCTGAAACAGGAGCAATTAGACGATCCCCAGTTGGGACAAATTAGGATTGCCTTACATAATCGCGACCAGGTAGATAGTAAAACTGCCCGCTTATCACGCAGATTTTTTCTTGATAAGGACGATCTCCTTAGGTACAAATCCACGGCCACGCATGGCGTCACACCCGTTGCCCTTCCCACTACACTCCGAAACCACGGAATATCACTGCCCACCCCTTAACGGCGCACACTTTGGAGTCCATAAGACACATTTGCGCATTCGCAATAAATACTATTGGGAAAACATGAAAAATGACATCATAGAGTTCATTAAAACTTGTCACACATGCCAGAGGTACAAACACCGACCTGGTAAACCCCATGGCTTACTCCACCCCATCCCCGTAGGTGAACTTTTCCACCGCATAGGTATTGACGTCAAGGGTCCAATTACAACCTCATACAAAGGTAACAAATACATACTGGTAGCATCCGAGTACCTTACCCGATACATTATCACCAAAGCGATCCCAAAAGCTAGCGCGCACCAAATCGCCGAGTTCCTCATGGAAATCATTACCGAGCATGGTATTTTCCACACGTTGTTGTACGACAGAGGAACAGTTTTCACATCTAATGTCATTACACAGCTCCTTACATTGCTTCACATAAAAGCGTACACGACCACTAGTTTCAGCCCTCAGACGAATGGATTAACTGAAGCTATGAACAAAATCCTTGGCGGCGCGATAGCTCGTTTCACTAACGACAAGGGCACCGACTGGGATAATTACCTCCCAGCAGTAACGTTTAGTTACAATACATCCGTGTCGCAGGCGACCAAACACACCCCGCACTTTCTTTTACACGGCTACCAACCGCGCAGTCCGATCGACAACATTTACATCCCACAGGATACACTCCCTAGCAACGCTGAAAGGTTGCAATATTTGTGCAGAGCCCGTGACACCGCGCGACGTAATATCCGCACTGCACAAAACAGGCAGAAACTCACGTATGATAAAACCCACAAACACCAGGAATACAAACCCGGACAGCTCATTATGATCTGGTCGCCCACTCGCATAAAAAACGTGTCAGAATTCCTCATCCCGAAATGGACAGGTCCGTTCAGAATCCAGAGGAAGATTTCGGACATAAACTACCTCGTCAACATTCGGTGCAACCATAAAATTATTAAGGACACGGTTCATGTACGGCGTATGAAACCCTACCATTCCCGGGAAACCACCCCCACACCTCTACCCTCCGTGGCTAAGAAACGAAAGCGTTAGGTCACCAGTATAAGGCATTAAAATATATTTCTACCACACATATATCAAACCCAGGACCGTACGATTCGAACAAGCGCCTATGCGCTATGGCATCTGGTAGCCACAGTCAGAACTAGGTGTCAACATCAATCCCGGTTAGGCCCCACACCATAGGTATTCTTATGTTGCATGGTACCAAATAGGAAATGCCGATTTAACGTCATTTATCATAGATCCATACTTATAATATGTACAGTGCATATATGTCTTTTCAGGTAATATATTGTAGACATGGCCTCACATGTGTTACACGCATACATCAGCACTCGAGGTCAATCCTCTGCTCGACAAGCGGATGTAACTAGAGTCGTCTCGCTCACTCAGCAATATACGCTTTCTCCCTGGTAACAACGCTTGGCGGCAAGTCATACCGACAGGCACGCGCCTACATAGCCATGCGTCAGCCAGGTCATTCACTCAACTGGAATACAAATAACGAACCAAGGAAAGGTTCCTTTACCATATGAGGCTATCTACACATTTAATATTCATACACTCTCATACAGGACGCACATTTTTAACCAACTTAATCGCACGCAGATTTCAATACACGGTCACGACCATTAGGCGACCGACTAAAGATCCAATCACCTTTCACAAGGGACGATACATTAACGCACCCTTCCCATACAACTGTATTCACAGCACACAATTGTTAGGAACCGACACATAACTTAATTATTTATATATATACCTTCGGTAGCGGCCGATGGCAAATTCAAACACAATAACCAGATGTAATAAGTAATAGGCGAATACATACATCTCCCATGACAGTAGAGGGATTAACATTCCCATGGTTAATGCCCACATTTAGGAAATCGGTACACAAAATTTTTACTTGCACGAATTTAGAAAGTGCACGGATTTCAGCATTCACCCCATATTAAGGCGGGATGACAGCCCGGTCCTATACATTATCAGCGAGTAGGCCACTAAGTTTACACATATGGCCAAGCATAATACATTACTGGCCGTACAATACAATTTATATAGCGAACGCCATTACTCCAACAGTAGCGGAAGCAAATACAGGGTTACAGACACCACAATAACACAGGTCTTTGGACCTCAGCACGTCCTTTAAACTGCCTAACACGAATACACTCTTCTGTTATTACTTTCATCGTCCATAAACGATTCACACCATACTCTAGGCCACTGATAGTAGCCTATTACAATCACTATCGCCGGACGTTCCATGATGAACGATCTTCGTTTCTTACCATATTTCAGCACCGACATAGGCTCGTGAAGACAACACGATTACACAGGTTAGCAGCATCACACACATACAATGGCCTAGCATCTACAATAACACAGGTTAGCGGCCTTTTGATAATGCAACGAAATATTCGTGCAATAACACAGATTAGCGGCCTTTCGCAAAGGCACAGACATAGCCGTACAATAACACAGGTTAGTGGCCTTCCGGAACTGCAAAGATGTATTCGTACAATCACACAGGTTAGCGGCCTTCCCTACAGGCCAAAGCGTATTAACACTAATGACATAGTGTAGCGACATTCGATATAATTCCGCAGACAATCTCACTATTACACAAGTTGGTTACTACCACTACGGCCAGCAGAATTTGATACAATTACACAGGTTATCATACCGTCCGAGCATTAGACTCTATAGGTCATCTGAACAAACAATTAGGAGACACTTGGAATAAGGATAACTTATACTTACGTAGATTACATTTCCCATACACTGTAATCCAGGCTGCATTCTTTAATACATCACAATCACTTCTCACACTCAGTACTGCAAACTGCTCATAGACAGTGATGCGCGCTCCATACACAATGCCGGAAGCGAGGATTGCGTACACAGCATCTTGGCTTACGAGACGCAGGGACTCCAAAACTCACACGTCACGTACGGCACTCATGCCGTTATCACATACTCCTTTTTATATATTTTTTCTCTCCTAACAGGGGATCTTTAACTTTTATTTCTATTTAACAGTGGCATTGACCACACAATACCGTCATAAAGACAGACAGGATGAACAGTTTTCCCTGAGGCGACTTCATCATTAGTCGACAGAGTAGGGATTCCATTCAACTTATAATTATAATTATAATCATGTCATTCAAGCCGACGACCGACTGGACTCCTAGGTAATCTAGGGGATTGGGGCCATACCTCTAACAGTCATCGTAGGAAACCATTTATCATCCTTCCACTAAGTATAAACTGTTCGCCATGATCTGCTATATGCCGACATGATATTCGATAATGAATTCACGAAGTTACTTCATAAGTGCCATAAGGTTCCAATGGGACCACAAGTCCTTATATAGATCCCCTTTAATTAATATCTACCCAGTAGATACACACTTATCGTCAAAGTCATAAGTTGGCCACATGGAAATTTCGTATTTTCGTTTTGAGGCAGCGTAACACGACGTGGTAGTAAACCAGCGTCACATTGACGCCATGGCCCATAAATGTCCTAATGTAGACCTAGGCGAGTTATGCCAAGGGTAAATTAACTTCTACCCTCCTAGGTCAACACTCTAGGATGCATATCAGCCATGAGCGCATGGATAATTCAGGCAGCCACTACGTCCATGGGCCACAAGTATCCTATGGTTTCCTAGGCGAGTTATACCCAGGGAAGATTAATTTCTACCCTCCTGGGTCACCGTTCTAGGATAAATATCAGCCATGAACATAGGACTGCCTGGTTTTGTAGATAACGGTTAACAAAGGCCCAATGATTTTATTTTCTACAAACATTAAGTATCCACTTGAGTCCGCAAACATGTTGTACGCACTAGGAATACATCATCTCCACATCAACACATTGCGTTTTGGGACTACAACATATAGCTCTCACTCCATACCGCAGGATGCCCAGTAAATGTAGCCCATTTTTGCTACTCCACGGACATTCCGACATTTGCGGAATACAATATTCGCTCTGGATATACATATTACTGCGCCCCGCATTATTTTTTCATTTTCCCGAAGTGAGTGGGAGTAAACCACGGAAACACTTTTCTACAGAGTGACACCCAGCATTGTTACATCCACATGGAATCGCCATATGCTTCCATACATTCACAGTACACTCTAGTACACTCTGTACATTAGGTACAAGAAACCAAGTATTTTTTTCATATATCATTTTGCATTTTCCAGAAGTGAGTGGAATTAAACCACGGCAACACTTTTTCTACAAGGTGACACCCAGCAATTTTACATCCACATGGAATCGCCATATGCTCCCACACATTCACAGTACAGTCTATTACACTCCGTAAATTAGGTACAAGAAACTAAGTATTTTTTATATATATCGTTTTGCATTTTCCCGAAGTGAGTGGAATTACACCACGGCAACACTTTTTCTACAGATTGACACCTAGCATTTTACATCCACACGGAGTCGCCATATGCTTCCATACATTCACAGTACACTCTAGTACACTCTGTACATTAGATACAAGAAACCAAATATTTTTTTCATATATCATTTTGCATTTTCCCGAAGTGAGTGGAATTATACACCACGGCAACACTTATTCTACAGGGTGACACCCAGCATTTTTACATCCACATGGAATCGCCATATGCTCCCACACATTCACAGTACAGTCTAGTACACTCCGTAAATTAGGTACAAGAAACTAAGTATTTTTATATATCGTTTTGCATTTTCCCGAAGTGAGTGGAATTACACCACGGCAACACTTTTTCTACAGATTGACACCCAGCATTTTACATCCACATGGAGTCCCCATATGCTTCCATACATTCACAGTACACTCTAGTACACTCCGTAAATTAGGTACAAGAAACCCAGTATATTTTTATATATCATTTGCCCCATTTGAATACGATATGATGACAGCGTCATCCCAACATTGTTCCTCACCGGAGGGACATGCTTTGTTTCCCAATACGCAGACGAGAAGGCACTGACTTATGCCAAGTTTATATCATACACAGGCTGTCTAGCATGCGACAATGCGTACATGAAAAACACTCCAGTCGACACCCAACACGTGCGTTTGACAGTTCATTCTCTGCATGGAAACAAACCGCCATGCTCTAAACTCACTCCTAGCGCTCAGGTCCAATCAGCGTAGCGAGCCGATAAACATGATCTACAGCAGTACGCTAGCCAATAAGCACCGTAGGTTCCGCCTAGCGGTAGCCGATATCTGATACCTTACGTACACACACATTATCTCACGTCACACCTCCCACGTGACAAGTAACCCGCAAGCAGCCATTATTTGTACTAACCAATCGCACTCTCGCGCGCTGAATTCAAATGACGGTGCGGTCGGAACATATGATTCTCGAAGTATACCATACCTACCAGGGTAACCAAACATTTTTATTTACGCTCAGCCCTTTCATCACTCACTACTTAACACCGGGCCAGCATATTTCACGGCAGGAGCCATTGTTATCGATGCTAAATACGGAGCGCCTCTTTACACAGATGCACTTTCTTTTATCTATTCATCGGGCTCCAGTAAACATTTGCCCTCGAATACACCCTTATATAGACACAGCCCTCCGACATACGCAGACACGGGAACTTCCCCGTGACCATACAAATAAATAGATTTACTTCCCACTTAGGAGGTTTTATTTTATTTTATTCGCGGAACAGTGATATTCGATCAGATATTTTCTACCAGAATCGGACGAGCAACCTCGTCTACAGCGGTGGCGCATTCATATTCCCGCCACGCGCATTTTACCCCCTCTTGAATTCTCCCGTTGGAACACCACATCTATTAGAATTTATAGCACCAATTAACACATAATTGGCATTCATCTGTACCGTCCCCCCAATACTAGAATGGCATTACACACTTGTGGATCCCCCCACATTTCCGCATGGCGGATGAGATATTAAAAAAACATTATTTGTACTAACACATCCCGTGCACAAAGGTGAAGCCTACTTTTGGATATATATATATCTATAAGACAGAATCCCTAGGATAAGGGATTTAGTTATATAATCATTCCAGATGGCCAGTTTTAGGATATAGGCTTCATAGTATGTAAGTATACATTATATATTATACGAGTGCAGACAGCAGTCTATTATTGGTATGGCCACAGATGCCACAAATCACAACTAATTCATCCAAGCTTCATAGCACTTCTCCATCCCATCACACATTGTTAATACTCTACATTTACACGTTTTTACACCTGTTCCCTATTAATGCACGGCACTTGGTAATCATGCAATTGCCAGGGTGCACGACATGCCTTTTCGCTCATGGCTCAATGTTAGTCAACATTCGGAATTATAAAGCTAACAGCTTAGCGTCCCAGGCATCACTTGCTAACACCAGTGCATGAAATGTTTTATTTTTACTCTGCATTTTACCTTGCATGCGACTTTAGAGAATATACGTCACCCTACCTCCTTCAGTACGGTATCTAACAACCACACTGAACACCCAGTTCCTAACCCAATAAGATCCTCACCCGCACCGGTCGAGCGATCCTTCCATTTAACGCATCCCGACATCCCCATAGGACCACGATTCCTTGGACCTATCTCACCATCCATTTAACCGTTACTTACGAAATCAAACATGCTTACAGCTTCCCAATAACACCGAAACACCCTTACAAATCCTTGACTTACCCACTAACATGTGAGAGGGGATAATACGCAGCTGAAATTAGCTAGATATCTGAAATCCAGGCGCAATGAAAGTGCACTGTGCCACCACAGTCCCCCCGTATAACTATAACACCCCCACCCAAACACAGTACCGCTTGACACTATCTTTTTATGGTTTGTGCACGAAGGTGCACTGTGATGGATGTGACACTATTTTCCTGGGGAAAATAGGAAATGGTGAGTTTTGACTGGGATAAAGGGCAAGCATAGCCCTTGACCTGACATGATATGACTTAGACGTTGACGAACGACGGAAGGTCATAGAGGTGACGTGTTAGGGTGAGCAAGCGCTCGCGCTCGAGGATGTACCTAGCCTGTATCCCGAAGCGCGGGGCCCGTTATACCCATTTTATGCCCTAACGTCGTCTAAGCTATACCTACGGATGGAGGCTTGCTAGTTCGGTGAGGGAATTGACTACCCCCGCATCGGGCAGGATAGATCCTCCATCCCAAGACGACCCCCTTTACTTGACGTTAGTTCGTATATAAGCACACGTAACAGCTTCATAGCGGAAGCAAGTCCTGAACACAAACGCAGGTGAATAACGAATCAAGAATATAGAAACACGGAGAAAGAAGAATAACGAATCAAGAATATAGAAACACGAAGAAAGAGGAATAAACACACACGAAGAAATAATGAATATATGATCTCCCGGGCCGAGGTATGTGGCACCGATGATCTCCTCTGTCCATGCCCCCGGAGAGTATCACCTACGATTTGCGATTTACGACACACCTTAGTATGTAAAAACACGTAATAGCTTCATAGCGGGAGCAAGTCCTGTACACGCACACACAGGTGGATAACGAATGAAGAATGAAGAAACACGAAGACATATGAAATTAGTATGTAAAAACACGTAATAGCTTCATAGCGGGAGCAAGTCCTGTACACACACACACACACACATACAGAGGTGAATAACGAATAAAGAAGAAAGAGGAAAGAAATTTATCAAGAAAGAAGACATAATAAGGATTATTTCCCGGGCCGAGGTATGTAACACCGATGTTCTCCTCTGTTCATGCCCGCGTAGAGCGAATAACGAATAATGAAGAAAGAAATTTATCAAGAAAGAAGAAAGAAATTTATCAAGAAAGAAGAAAGAAATGTATTAAGAAAGAAGAAAGAAATGTATCAAGACAGAAGAAAGAAGTTTATCACGTAAGGAGACATAATGGAGGAATATATTTGTATTGCCTTGACGAGGCGATATGTTTTGCGATGTGCCCATATGCATAGTAGCATATTGTTACTATGGTCCAGAGTAACTTGCAAATCATCCGTTATATCTTTAGAAGCGATTTTTCGAGATACGATGCGATATGCGTTTTTTGAGAATGGCCAGAATTAATTTTAAGGATATATTATAGATATATATTTGTGTCTTGATTTTTCAGCACAGGTTGCAAACCTGAGACGCCAACTCCCGACACAGCGCACCCAGTGGTGCTTAAGTTGCACATATGCATCGGGGATAGCTCCATTTTTGGGCACTCGCCGAGTTACCCAAATACAGTGTATGCGCATGATATATTTGCATAATTAATATATTTTTGTGTACATCCACAGGTTCACCCCGCAGATGCAGAGGGTGGACACCCTCTATTTTGATATTATTTGTATTTTTGTCCCAACAGGTGGCGACATGATATAACCACTCTTGTATGTGTCTTTTTATACACAAGTTTCCCTCCCCAAATTTCACACTCACACGGCCCATACGCGACTCCCCCCCCCCCCCCCACACACATGATATACGTTTCCAGGTGAAAATCCGAACCACGGTGGAGATATACCTGTGGGATATCCCCCCACTGGCGGTCGGATCAACGATGCCAATTTGCCACCTACAATGAGAGGTGCTCTACGGCCACACAACTCGCGCCTATTTTTGTGAAGGACGAGTTGTGCTGCCAAGATGACTTCGCTTTCCCACAGGGAGCGAGTCATATCATAGGCATATAGATAAATAACCTGCAGGTACTAAATAGTCGTTCAGGTACATATTAGTTAAGAGTGCACCCATGATATTGTTGTAGGTGAGAGAATATGGTATTGTTGTAGTTTTTTTGTCGTGTAGCCTCCTGAGAGGCCGAGTGCAGGTCTTTCTAGTCGACGACCGTGGGCGACCTGCGCGTCGGGATGAGAGATGGAATGGATGAAGATGAATGAAACTGGGCAAGGATGTGGAAGGAAGCGGCCGTGGCCTGTCAGAAGGTACTGTCCCAGCATTTGCCTGGTGTTGAAAATGGGAAACCACGGAAAACCATTTCAAGGACAGCCGACGGTGGGGCTCGAACCCACGCATCTACCGAGTCAGCAGAGAGCTTGGCCCCTTGACCTAACGGAGCGCTTTTAGCCCGCGTAGCCACTACAGTCGGTATTGTTGTAGTTGAGATTGTATGATATTGTTGTAGGTGAGAGGATATGGTATTGTTATGATATTGTTGTAGTTGAGAGAGAGTATGATATTATTGTAGGTGAGAGAATATGGTATTGTTATGGTATTGTTGTAGTTGAGAGAGTATGACAGTGTTGTAGTTGAGAGAATATGGTATTGTTATGGTATTGTTGTAGTTGAGAGAGTATGATATTGTTGTAGTTGAGAGAATACACATTGTTTTTCCTTTCTGTTCTTTTAAACTCCCGGTTGTACAAATGTCGCATTTCTTCCCCACAAATAAACCATTTATACAAATATTTCCTTAAATTACACCCTGCGACATTTCTTTGTTTTTTTCTCTCCACCCTATCTCTTTTATACACGTGCAGGGCACACGAGGGCAGTTTTTCATCCGCTCCACCGGTATATTAATTGTATAACCTCCCCCCACCCCTAGGATGTTTTTTTCCTCTCGTTGTGTCCATGCACCCCTTCGGTTGCCTTGCCGAGGTTCAAGGTTTTAATTATGATTGTATTTCATGATTTGCCTATTTATGATTTAATTATGATTGTATTTTATATGTTTGTTTTAATTTGTAATAGGGATACATGTTGTATCACGAGAGTATACTTGTATTATCGTCAGGATGACAGATGACATTGTCTATATTTTAAGCTTCACACCCCACTGTTTGCATTTTTTGATACCACGTTGTAATGAAATATTGTTCCCCTCACCATATACACATACACATGATCGCTGGACACTACCCGGAGGCACACACACTCTACAAGGCACTTCTGCGAATCCCCAACCTTCGACGCTCACTTCTCTAAGGCACATTCTCTATCTGCCCCATAACTCACCCTTCTAAACTTTACCTACCACGAGGCTACGCACACCCCCCGACGACGCCACCAAAAACATTTCCGGACGGAAATACCAG